>CM066568.1:17957598-19277598 GCA_033816785.1 Picus viridis | reverse complement strand
CCTTTTCTCCTTTTCCTTTTCTCCTTTTCCTTTTCTCCTTTTCCTTTTCTCCTTTTCCTTTTCTCCTTTTCCTTTTCTCCTTTTCCTTTTTCCTTTCTCTTTCCTTTTCACTTTCTTTCCTCTTTTTCACTTTCTTTCTTCTTTTTCACTTTCTTTCTTCTTTTTCACTTTCTTTCTTCTTTTTCTTCTTCTTTTTTCTTTTTCTTCTTCTTCTTTTTCTTCTTCTTCTTTTTCTTCTTCTTCTTTTTTCTTCTTCTTCTTTTTTTTTTTTTTTTTAAAATTTGGGAGGGAAGGCCTGGAAGTTGTTTCTCTCTAACTGTTTCCAGATGGTGCTGCTAGAACACAAAGATTTCTAGTGTGTTTGGGATGGCGGCAGCCGAGACCCCCCAGCCCTCCCCCACCCCCCGGCACTTCCTGTACAGCTCCACAATCCTGCAGACTTAATCAGAAACAGCCCTGGCTGCTGAGGCACTCCTGAAGCTTGCCTTTTCTTCACCCTGTGCCCCAAGCCCTGCTATTTCTTTCTTTCAGACTTTTTAACCCCTTGACATTACTGCTTTGGCCCATCATCCTGACTGCCTCAGTTCTCTCTTTCCTCAGGTTGGCTGTGCGCATGGCAGTGCCCCAGAGGTGAAACTGCGTTCGGCTGCACTGCTCAACGAAATGATGTCTTTGGGGAAAGGGAAGCTAGTTTTTAGTGTGAACCTGGGAAAGTAATTTCTGTAACTATCTGGGGCAGCTTGTGCAATGAGGCCAGCATGTCCAGGACACAGAAAATTTCTCTCTTGCCTATTTGCCCGAAGCACATGGTATACAGCATGATTTTGTCTGAATTGTGCTGTTGTGTCTCTGTGTGGGTTTTTTGTGTGCCAATTTCCCTAAAAGCAAGGCAGGTTTAATTTTATTTCACAGTCTCTTCACACCAAATTACTTGTAGCTTTCTCTTCTGCAGGTAATGTAACAATTTCATTCTGGAAATCAGGAGAACTCTTTCCTTTTAGCCTTTGAGCAACAGCCTCTGAGTATCTGTAAAATCAGCCAAGAAGGTTGTGATCAACTGACTTCCTTTATGGAGCTATCATTCCTATCTGGTCTATCATTTCCTTGTCCTGTTTTGTCCCATAATTTCCATCCTGTTTTTTAGGAAAGCAGGAGCAATTATGCAGTTTATTAAGATAAAACTCTGTAGTATTCTTCACCTATTGAAAGCCTGTAGCCATCATGTTTGAGCAAGCTGAATTTTTATGCCATAAGCATGTTGCTTTGTAATGAGTGGTTTAGCATAAATTGTGTGAAATGCTTCCACAGCCCTGTGTTACAGTTACGGCATTCAAAGGTGCCCCTGGTGCTGGGGTTTAAAGCCTTGTTATGTGACCTGTTCTGTTCCTGTTGAGTAAGAGTGGAAGTGAAGATGAGCTGCCATTTTAAAATGCTTCTGTCTAGTAAAAGGGGAGGGAAATCAATATTCTTTGCTATTGACTTCTGTGCATGCACAGTGTCCTTGTATTTACTGGATCATAGACGTCATACTGTGCACAGTATTCCCAGGGGCTTTATCTTGCACTGGATCTATTGTTGCCAACGTAGGTCATGGACCAGCAGAGGCAGGCTGTGTTTGCTTTATGCCTAGAGTAGTACGAGGATGCTGCCATATGTGGTCTGAAAAAAAAAAAAAAAAAAAAAGAAGTGTGTGTTTTTCACATTTAAATTACAGTAAATTAATGAGATCTCATCTCTTTGAAAAGCTGAAAATGCCCCTTGGCTGATCTGGAAAATGAAAAACCCAGTTGGTGCAAAGCAGCTTCTGACCTCCAGAAAGCTTCTTCCATTATTTATATACTCAGGGAAGAATCCACATTGTTATAAAGGATCTTGGTAAAATACATCAATTTAGCTCTTCCATTTCAGCTGTGAAAGCGCCTTCTGTGTATGAAAGTCCTCCTTTTCTCTGCAAAATCAGGCTTCTGTGTTGTAACTTCGTATGGATGCCATCACCTTGAAACCTGAGGGTGCATTTGTAAACTTGTTGCATACTGAATTTGTTAATTCACCCCAGTGTTTAAATGCTATCTTTCTGTGTGGTTAGGTCAGATGTGTATTTGTGTGTATTCCATTCTGCAGCTTCTGCTGCACCAACCAGTTCTTGCCCCTGTGGTATCTAACGGAATTTGTGGATCAGAAGGGCCAGGAGGTTGGAGTCAAGAACGTATGTATTTCAAACAGAGAAAATTCCACTGACACGTTTGGGTGGCTTCACAGGAGCCCTGTTGGACAGGGATTCAGCCTCCACCAGAGGTGCCCTGTTCTGTCTTGCTGGCCACCTCATGGGCTTGCCTAGCTAATTGCTCCAAACTACTCAAACTCTGTTCAGGGCAGAAAGCTATTTTTATTAATCTGACATCACCTTCCTTTCTCGTCTTTACTGTGTCTCTGGGTTTCCCACCTAGGGAGACTCTGGTGGGCCTGGCCTCCCTCCATCCTGGCCGTGAATGATGGCTGAGAGGGGGGCCTACAGACCCCATGGTGGCTGGTGAGCTGCCTTGGGCTGAGGGATGCCATGTCCCCACTACAGAGGAATGTCCAGCTTTGGAAAGCCATGAGCTTGCGCCAGTGGGGTGCCCAGGGTGGGACATCCTTGTGGGACCCCCTTGTGCTGGGGGTCTGGAGTGAGTGGGAGGCTGGCAGTGAGGAGTCCTGCCAGCCATTCACCTCACTCTGTGAGGCAGTAGGAGCCTGGCACAGGAGCACTCCTGTCACATGCATCCAGTGTGCCAGCTCCTGTTGAAAACAGGAGGGGAAACCTGGTTTGGAGTGGGGAGGGCCAGGCCGGAGGCCTCTGTCGCTGTGGCAACAGAGCCAGAATTCCAGGAAGGAAGAGGGGCCGGATGGGCCTCCATCCTGGCCTTTGCCAGGCCACAGCCTCTCTAGGCCCTGGAGCAGGGAGCCTGCAGAGGCTTTCTTGTTCTCTTCCCATGGGGCAGCCATCAGCATTAGACCCCCGTGGCTGCGGCACTGCCCTGGCTGCAGCACCTCTGCTTTTCTGTCCCTCCAGAAGTGGCCTTGGTAATTTGGGGGGGCGTGGGAAGCCAGGGCTTTACTAGCCCACATACATCTTCCTAGCCATCAATGGCAGTGACAGCAGTGTGCTTAGTGTGGCACTTTTTACCAAAATCTTGGGCTTTTAGTCCCTAAATACACTTTAAAAAAAAAAAAAAAAAAAAAAAAAAAAGGGCATGGGTAAGGAGTAAAATGTGAGTTCTGTTACTTGCATCCAGAAAATCATTTGGGCTATTGATGTCAGGACACTAACAAGGAAACAAAAAAATGAAAGTCCTTTGCTAGATCACAGAATGTAGATGATGTCTGTGCATCTGGAAACTGGCCAAAGCCAAGGAGCAAGTTTAATTGAAAGTGTCAAGAGCTGAAGGGAAGCATCAGACACTATAGATGCAGTTATTGGAACTGCAATGATTAGCAAGAGCTATATATCAAATTAGGGTAACTATCAAGGGAGGAGAGTGACATTAAGAACCATTTAAAAACTACTTCAGTTTTTCATTAATAATTGGTAATTCAGCCTTCAATGCTGCTTTTCCCATTAATTTTATCCAGACACTACTTGGGATAGGGAGATGGCACACAATTAAGAAGGCAGACTGAACACATCAGATACACTTGGCTGAGGAAATGAGTATCTCCTTTTTTTGTTTATGTGCAATAGTTTGTGCAAGTAAAGCCATAATGAATAATTGCTATTTTTCTTGTTGACTTATAATAAGGTCAAGGCATTTAAATTTTTACTGGTGCTCTGCCACAGTTAAAGAACTGAAAAGCCTTTTCCCAGACTCCCTCCCATCCTCCAGCATAAGGTTTCTTTCTTGTGCAAGAAGTAAAGCACAAAAGATGGTGAAAACACAGGGCTGTGGTGGACAGTGCTGGGATTTCTGTCTGGCTCACAAGCTTTACTTTTTGTAAGTGTCACTTTCAGATTTATAGCTTTGTTGGCAGTGTTTTCAGCTTTTTTTTTGGGGGGGGGGGGTAAGCATCTTTTGATACGTATTCTAGAAAAGTGGCTTCCGTTTGTCTAGCACAAGTCTTTGATAAATGTGTAGCTTGTTCTGTCTCACCCCTCAAAACCACATTTTTCTTTTGGGAGGAACAAGTAATTTTTTGTAGCCTTTATATTGTTGCTTTATGTAGTCCAGGAGTTTCTGTCTTTCCAGAGCTGGGCCTCTCCCATGCCATTTTTGTCCAAGTCACCAAGCTGCTGTGCTGCTTGTAACTCTAAGGTAGCAGCCAGAGCAGAGGCAGAGAAGCTGCCCTCCTATCAGTTTTGGTGCTGTTGGTTAGAACCTGGGAAGTGGTTGTGAAACTCAACTGCATGAACTTCATTCCACTTCTCTCAGCATCATTAGGAAAGCAGATCCAGGGAAGACATTGCTTGGTCGTGTTTCTGAGGTTATCGTTGCTATCAAAAGGACTCAATACTTCAAATTCAGCAGGAATTGATTATCTGGCTGGGGAAACAGGGAAGAACTCACTCAGCGAAGAGTTCCTAGTAGTAGCATTTTAATCTGCAGGTTTTAGGTTTAGTTCAAGTGTCAAGAAACAACTGCTAATGAAACCTCACTGATTGTTGTGTCTGGGAAAACGACAAGTCCACGATGTAAAATTAATTTGTTCTGGAATTAAGTTAGGGCAAAGAGAATTATTGCCTCTTTAAGCTAAAGTTTAGGTTTAATTAAATGTGGGGGAGAAAAAAATAAGAGGACTTTCAGACCTTCCATTACGTATTATGACTGTGACCTTTCCTCCAGAGGGCTGATTTTACTCCAGTCCTCTGTGGCCTTTCATAAGTTAATAGCATCTGCCGAGCCTATCACTTCTTACTGGTATTCTGGTTTATTGACAGTTCTTGTTTTCAAGTTATGTCTAATTCAACAGTTAAAAAATTTACCAATTTCAGAGGTGTCAAAAAGCCCAATGATCTAAAAGCCTGGCTGTTTTGCTAGTGCAGGAGCATCTCCTTTGCTCTCCAGTCATCTGTAAATGGCTGTACATTGTTCACCTTGTGACCCAAGATGGTACCCATGGCTTGCAGTTTGTGGCAGCCTTTTGTGTTGCTATGGCCAATGGGAAAGAACCTGTGTTAGCAAGGCTGGGAAATTAAATAAGGGGGGAAAAAATTAAAGTACAGAGCAAAGGTTAAAAGCTTTGTGGATATGACTGAGCTGTGACTTTCATCATGTTAAATCCAGTTGGCTAGCACAGAGACTATTACTATAGGGTGTAACCACAGTGCTCACATATCCTATGGAAGTGTGGAAGCCTATCTGTGAGACTGTCAATAGGGTTTGAATAAAATCACAATATGTGTTGCAGAAAGCTGATGTGTTCTGTATTAGTTTCTTTTTTCCCCCTTCCATCTCTAAAGCAAATCACAAGTACCTGAGTAATGCCTTTCAGTGGTAAACAAAGTAATGAAACATCCCAGTGTCAATTTGATTTGATTTTGCAGGCTAGTGCTGCCTAACTCAATTTCTGTGGGAATGTCTGGTTGCATATTGGTATGGAGAGAGAAATGCAGTTGGCAGGGGGAGCCATGAGAGTGGTGGTGTTGTCTGGGGATTCCCTTTCCCACCAGACTGCTGCCAGAAGGCAGGGTCCCTCTGTGTTTGTGGGCAGGGTATTTTTATGTGTCAGACCTTCCTCCTCTCTTTTCCGTTTTGTGTGTGTGCAGGCAGAGAAGATTGAGCTGTATCCCCAGCCTCTCTTGTCGTCGGTCGTCTGCTAACAGGGTTTCTGTCTGGATGTTGCTGGACTGTCCTGTTCCAGTTGCAGGAGTTTAACGCTTTCACTTCTTGCTCTGTTTAGTTTTCAACAAAAGCAAACTCTGTATGGAATAATCATGCGGCAGGCCCTGGATTCACCATTAGTGACCTGTAAAATTGGCAGCACTGGAGATTATTGGCGGGAGACGGTTTCCCTAGGCGCTTCCTGCCTTCTCGTGGAGAGTTAAGTTCAATTAGAGCAATGATACGCACAGCAGGGATTTTTGCAAAGAGTTCAGTACTTGGTGGTAGCATTGCTTTATGAAAGGCAGAGATATCTTTGGCCTTTTTGTGACCTTAATGCTGCAGCTGCTACCCTCTTTCTAATCTCCGTATTCTCCAAACTCTCACTTTCCTCAATAGAACCTTTCACCTCTTCTGTCATCTTCTGACGCAACCATACCCCTCAAGTGTTTTTAGTTTGAGATTTGTGGAGTTTGTCTTCAAAATAACATACTGGAGATTGCTGGCAGTGTTTTTTGGTTGTGTTTTTGGTCATGGAGGTTTTTCCTTTTAGTTTATTTATTTATCACTACCTCCCCCCCGCCCCGCCCAGTTTTTCCTTGTTTCTTTGTGTCCTGTCACTTATTGTGGGTTGCTGTCAGATCTCTTCCTTTTCACACTCTTGTAATTTGCTTCTGCTTATGAAACTGTTCTGTTTCTACAGGTGGTTTCTGGTCATCAAGGTCCTTTGACTCCAAAGTTCAATTTTGCCTCTCTCTGCCACAGCCTTGTGGTGACAGTCCCGTTTGATAGTCACTGGTGCAAAGCACCTTGCAGTACAAGTAGTGTTAAAAGCATGCCTGGAATGAATGGTCTTTCAGGAGAAGACTGTCTCCTGATACAAGGTGGACGTTTATGGCACTTAGATCTAATTTGGTAAACTGTAGTGTGTGGGAAAAACAATCACAGCAATTTCTTACAATGTGTACACATGGAAGAAGAAAAGTACTAGCTCTGCTTTTTCATTGTGGTGTTGCTCGAGTTTTAATGAGGTTCACATTTAAAACCCAACAGCTTTGAGTGGTGCTGTAGCTGTCGGTCTCCACTTGCTTCTTCCAACTTCTCTGTCTTCCCTTCTGTTTCTGTTATTATTTCTGGAGTTTTGTGCCTTACCTGCTTGCTGGCTGCCCGTATTTGAGAACAATGTGCTCACTGGGTGGTCAGCCTAAGTAATTACGGTTAATCCCCAAAACCTGGTTGCCAGAAGTCTTGCTGTCCTTGAAGCTCTCATACTGTGAGTGCTACTGTAGCATTAGTGTGAGAGCCTGGATGTTTCCTGGCAAGTTTCCATGGAGATTCCCCTGGGCAGGTTTGAGGTAAAGCGGAAGAGAGGGAGGACGAATACAAACTTAAAATAGCATTGCTAATCCTCGTATTGAAATAGCACCTTGCTTTTTAGCAGAAGTTGTGTTAGTGTTCCTGTGTAAACTGTGAAACTGCCAGTGGTCACACACCCTGTGTGGGGCAAAAGACCTCTTTCTCTGGCTTGTTTTAAGCCAAATATCCCAGCACAAAACCCCAAACATCCCAATGTAAACTTTCTGACAACGATACTACATCTCAGTCAGCTTCATGCCCACAATATTTTTACTTTTGACAATCTGGGATTGTTTTGCTGTGCTTGGGCTTCTCTCTCTGCTGTCTTTCCCCAAAAGCTCCTGCACAAAGTGCAGGGCTAGCTTAACAGTTTCTCTTCAGAAGTCATAACAGGAGATAGCAATAGACTTAAAAACCGATTGTAGAGGATGACTGCCTCCTTCCCTTCTCTTAGCAATCTGCTGGGAGTTGCTTGTGAATGCAGAGAGGTACCAGGGTGGAGTAGATACAGGCTCTATCTAGTTCAGTTTGTCCTCCACCCAGAGAGAAAGATGCATGCATGGGGTACATGTCAGTGCCCTCCCCCTGTTTTGAATAAAAGGTGTTGGAGGGAGAGTAACAGAAAATAAATTAGGATGCAAAAATAAACATTTAAGAAACATGATGAAGTACATTATCTTAATTCCTATGGTACTGATAAAATAGAGGAGTCTGGGAATTTCATGGAGAAATTCTGATGCATTGGAGGTTCATACAGTCCCACAGAGCCACAAAACTTGTAGGCTCAGAGTGCCTTCTGGGGTGAAGGAAGAAAGTCTGAAGGACTGATTTCCTGTTGGGAGTGTGTGAGGTATTTCTTAGGCTTACCAGGGTGTTTGAAGTCACACTGACTGCTTTTAAAATGAACTCGATGTGATTGTTAAACTATTAGTGTAGTTTTGTAAAGGAGAAAATTGACACTTCTGTGGCTAACGTGTAGGGAAACATTTCTTCAAGACTGGGCAAGGCAGGCAGCAGCTTCTGTAATTGTGTGTTCTGCTTTGTTCAGTTTTTATGATGGCAAATGAAGTTTGCATGTAAAAATTCTTCGCAAAACTACAAAAATGATACACAGCTGAAATCAGAGGATAGGTAGGATTAGTTTATGGTTATTTTATGGCTTTAATTTAATTTTTTTTTTTTTTTTTTTACCTCTTCCTTCTGCACAATTTGGCATAAGCAGTTGAAAATTAATTTTAGATGTATTGGCTAACATGGAAGATAGGAGGTTAGCAGAGCACTTTAATCTTGGCTCATGCTTTCCTCATTTTATGCAGGTCCTTGGTTTTGGCTGAGTTAAGACAGATGTATAATTCCTTGGTTTCTACTCTGTGTAACCCCCTGCTTTCACTCTTTGTTTTCTTGTCTTGCAGAACGAGCCTCTGACTTCAGGTTATCATGGATACCCAGCAAGAGACAATCAAGTAAGAGTCTGATTGCAGTAAATATGTGTGCACGTCTCTGTACGCTTACGGGTGTTTTGTTCAACAGCTTCCTTTCTGTCTTATTATGGAGTGGAAATTGCTTTGTTCTATTGTGGAATGCTTGTGGAGATATATGTGGTAAACTAAATTTTATTTTTACTTTTGTGGCCTCCAGCAGTATGTGGCAATGTGCCTGGTAAGGGGTTAAATGTGATCCATATTGCCAATGGCTCAGGAAATTTTTTTATCCTTAAAAATGTTGTAACTTAAAATCTCTGTCCTAAGCTCCCACTATTATTTCCTCAGTGTTAATGAATGTGGATGTTTGGTGCCAGTGCATGCTTGGCCCTGTTTTATACTTATTGCTGTAATTCTAGCATCTGGGGAGCAAAACAACACTGAGTTTTTTGTGAGAGTCTGCTTTGCCAGTGGAGTAGGGAATGACAAGTCCCGTTGGGTTGTTTCTAATGTCTGTGAGCGTGTCTTGCTTTCCTGTCAAGTCCTGTAGGGCCTCTGCCCCTTGCTCTTGCTCAGGATGTTCACCTACAGCAGTAAAAATTACACTCTTCAGTGCATCGCCTCTGTAAGCATTCTCTTGCCTCCTAGCAGAAGAAAGAGAAATCCCAGTTGACGAATTTGTGCGATGGAAGGAGAAGATGCTTTGGAACAAATGAAATTTAATGGGTTGTAGGATGCAACTGTCATGCATTAAATCTCTTTCCTAGAATGAAGGGTTGGGTTTTTTTTTTTGTTTTTTTTTCCAAGTGCTCTGCAGTGCTACTGCAAAACAGAGGGTGAACCAGTGGAACAGGAAATTAATATGCATGGAAAATCAATAATGCAGCACATTTCAGTAATGAGCAAATAACAAAACCAAAATAAAATTCTTTAATACTCTCAAGTATTGCTATATACAGGAAGTGATTTTCATCATGTCTTGATGAGGCCTTGGTATATGTAGCAACAGCTTCACAGGAGATGTTTTTATGAAGGAAGTGCAGCCTCAGCAACTGAACCGCTCAAATCTTTGGTGCTTGTCGTGTATGAGTTTCCATATAGGAGGAAAGTATTCAGAATGTCTACTGGGATATATTAAACTGTTAGCTAGCACAAATAAATATTACATGCTGGGATGCTGTGAGGGTTGTGTTCCTACTCTATGCAGGCTAAGTAATGTATGCTAGGTTAAGAGGCAGAACCAGTCCCAGATCCTTACAGCAGTTTACATCTGCTTTTGGCTTTTCCATTCTGGTGGCACCCTCTGCATCCTATTTTTCACTTCACTCTACCTATCCAATTAGAGGTGTTTAATTTTGGTGACTACCGGTATGTCCTGCTTCACAGGTTTCTTTATTCTCATCACTTAACTCTTCTTATTTGAAAGCCTAGAACTGCCTTTGCTGGCTGGTCACCAGATCAGTGGAGATGGGCAGGGGAAGCTGTAGAGCAGCCAGGGCGTGAAATGAGAATTAGAGCCTGTGCAGCCCTGCAGGGCTCTGTATGGGTGAGCACAAGGAGTAATGCATATTGGCAGGTGTGTATATGTATTTCAGAATGCAGATAGCTTTATGTAAATGTCTTAGTGGACACAGAGCTTCATTTTAATTCAGGTCTTTTCATCTTAGTGAATACTTCTGAAAATATTCCACTGGGGTTTTTTTGTTTGTTTGTTGTTGTTGGGGTTTTAATTTTTTAAAAAGATTTCTTGATCTGTGGTGTGTATTTGTCCTTCTGTCTTGATTTTTGGCCCTTAAGCATCTTAAATTCAGGTCTGTTTTTCACTAATGAAGTTTCAAGGCTTTTAGCTAATCTGATTGGGAGCCTCTAACGTGATAGCAGCAGAGAAAGAAGTCTCCTGTTGCCATGGACTGGAGCTGCTGTGGGATAGACAGCAATGGCTGATCCACCATCTGCCTTTCTGCACTAGGGAAGGAGGAAAAAAGTGGTGTTGCAATATATGTAGTGATCCTGACCCTGTAACACAAAGTAAATACAAGGTTCAGGAGTAATTGTGTCGTATTTCCTCAGATTAGGAGCTAGCTTTGACCTGGTGAGTGTAAGTGCCTGTATCTTGCTCTCTCACATTGCTGTTCCTTACTGTAAATACTTGCACTGCTTTTTACTACAGTGTTTTCTTTAGCAGAAGTAGCAAAGCAGAGCTTTATTTGTAGGGCTTCTCATCGTGTGATGACAGTAGTCCTGCTAGAAATTCTGTGGATATAACTTGCCCTTTCTTTCACCTTATGTAGCATCCGGCTCCTTCACTTGTTTGAATGTCGTTTTTGCACCTTTAGGCTCTAAATGCTATTAATTGCTGGCTGCAAACCTTTCACTATGCTGTTTTTACACCCTCTAGTGGTTAAATCATACCCAGATGTTCCAGATTGTAGTTGTTCTTCCTGCCCCTGGAAATAAGTGATTGGGGAGTGACTGGTTGGAAAGCAGCCCAGAGGAGAGAGACTTGGGGGTGCTGGTGGACGAGAAGCTCAACATGGGCTCTCAGTGTGCACTTGCAGCCCGGAAAGCCAATCAGATCCCGGGCTGCATCAGGAGAAGTGTGGCCAGCAGGTCAAGGGAGGTGATTCTCCCCCTCTACTCAGCCCTGGTGAGACCCCACCTGGAGTACTCCAGTTCTGGAGCCCCTATTACAAGAGGGATGTGGAGGTACTGGAACATGTCCAGAGAAGGGCCACGAAGATGAGCAGAGGGCTGGAGCACCTCGCCTATGAGAACAGACTGAAGGAGTTGGGGCTGTTCAGTCTGGAGAAGAGAAGGCTCCGAGGTGACCTAATTGTAGCCTTCCAGTATCTGAAGGGGGCCAACAGGAAGGCTGGGGAGGGACTTCTCAGGCTATCAGGTAGTGACAGGACTAGGGGGAATGGAATGAAGCTGGAGGTAGGGAGATTCAGGCTGGACATGGAGAGGAGGTTCTTCACCATGAGAGTGGTGAAGCCCTGGAATGGGTTATCCAGGGAGGTGGTTGAGGCCCCGTCCCTGGAGGTGTTTAAGACCAGGCTGGATGAGGCTTTGGCCAGCCTGATCTAGCGCAGGGTGTCCCTGCCCATGGCAGGGGTTGGAACTGGATGATCTTTGTGGTCCCTTCCAACCCTGACTGATACTATGATACTATGATTTGAGTCCTTGCTTTGGCCATTTGAGAATGGTTAGGTCTGCAGTAACAAGTTTATTCTGTGTCCTTTCCCAAATATTTAAGTATTTTGTCATCATCAAGCATGGGCACCAGCACTGAGGCAGATGAGATGGGTTCATGTTGAGGCTGTTATTTGTTGTACGATTGCTTTATGATAACTCAGAGCTTTGTGGTGTTGTCTGACCTCCTTGTTCCTCACCTGTCCTGCAAGGGCCTGGGGAGCATATCTGCTTAATCACTACCATGCAAGCTTGCCTAAAAAGAGGTGGTTTTCTGTTGCTGAAGTGTTGCACTACTGGGTCTGTGTTACAGCCATGTAAGGAGCTGGAGAGCTCTCTGGGACTGTTCTTAGGAATTCAGGTGTTGCTCTGTGGATGTCTAATGCATATGCATTAATTGCAGGCTGCCCCTACTTTTCCCCAGAGCTAGATTGATGGCAGGGAGGAAGCCCTCAGTAAAGGGGAAAATAAGGGAAGTGTTAGTGTAACATTTTTAACTGAGATAAGAACCAAGTCTCTTGGTGAGGGGAGCTTATTCTCAGGGGACTGTTCAGTTCTTAATCCCTCTGTTGGGCCTGCCAACAAAATGGTGTTTCTTTTTTTTGTGTGTGTGTAATATGAGCGCCTGCCTAAAATGCAGTGAACCAAGACTTCCTTGCTTCATTTCCCAAGCTGTGACAAATAGCTCTGAGGTACTGTGAGTTGGTCTCAACATGGAAAATGAGTGGTACAGCTATACTGATAAAACTTACATATAGACAAACTCATCAAGAATAAATACCTCCAGAAAGCTATTTCATGCTAACTGTGCCAGCTCATCTTCTATAAAGCTAGGCCTATGTCATATTGCTCTAGTGCTTTTCATGTCAAAATATATTAGACATGATATCTGAAATTTGAGTGCTGAATACTGGCACTTCTGTGACAGAATTTGGCAACTGCACAGAATAATTTTATTTCTCATCAGGAGACAAAATGAGCAAGAACACCTTGTTTAGCTGCCACTGAAGGGAAGAGAGGAGGAGGGAGAGTTTATGGAGCCAGGAGGTAATTGTACACACCAGATCTGGGTCAGGATGTTAGAGCTATTATACCTCTTCTGTTATGGAAAGTGATCCTCAGCTATCACAACAGGTTAGGATGTTGGTTTGAAGCCTCTTTTAAAAGCTTGTACTTCCATGAGCACAATTCTTAAATCAAACTGGGCCATTGGCTCGGTACTAATGTGGTGGAAACATCATTACCTATCACAAATGACACTTCCTTCAACAGCTTAATTTCGGTGGCTGATTTTCCATCTGAGCACTGACCAGGCCTGACCTGTTGTTCTAGTGTATGTAGATGAGACTGCAGCCCAAGGTAGTGTGGGTGCCCATGGCAACTGCTGGGAACAGCTTTATCACTATCCCCTCGGTCTGAGTTCAAGCTTAAGGTGAAATGTTGTTAAATCCTCTCCTATTGTCAGCCTGTTCCCCTGAGTCTCGCTGCTTTGGAGTATCTGTTGGGGCATCGTAGGCAGCGGGTGGCTGTGTATAGTCCCCTCCTTGGAACCACAATCTGGTCTGAGTGAACTGAACAGTGGGGGTGGCAGTTTGTGAGAACAGGAAGCTTCCCTAGTTGCTTTCCACCACCCCACTCCCCGATTGTTTTCTTTGCCCAGTCCTTTCTGATGTGGGGAGTTGGGCAAGGAAGCTCTTCATCCTGATATGTGAAGGGTGTGTGAGCTCCCATAGGGAGGCAGGACTGCAGGTCACTGGGCTTCCTGTTGAAGCTGGCTGCACAGAGGCACTGCTGTTCCCACTAGTGGCTGCTCCCGTTGGTGGTCTCTCTGCAGCAAGCAGTGGGAATCTCTGCAGAGATGTCAGAGGAGGGAAACCTCTGTTCGCTTGTCTGTGTGATCTGAGGCTCCTTCACCTGTCTTCCTTCTCTTTGTCATGTCAATGAAGCCTGAATTTGGGGATATTGACACAACTTGATTAGCAGCTGAATGGTTCAATAGGAATTAGGATATCCACAGAATCTCTTGGTTTAGTATTAACAAACTGGCATGCTCTTGTCATAAAACAAGTAAGAAGTGACCTTCTGCAGCAAAATGGTTTGGCCTTGTGTTTGTTTTTAATTGTACCATGATAGCAGCAGCCAAAGTCTCTCCAGTGCCCTACTTGCGTTGGTCTTGGAGCAAAGACTCTCTTTCTCAGGAGCTTAAATCTGTAAGTAGTGTTCCTGAAAAGCATTTTGGTTTTTAACTTGTTTTCCTGCTTATAAATGACCATGAAAAGAAACCCTGTAGTGTGTACACTAACTGGCTCAGTGAGATTGTGGCAGTGGAAGTGTTAAGTTATTCAGGAGCTAGAAAGGAGGGTTGTTTGTAGGTTTTTGGTATGTTGGTTGCTTACAGTTTTGGTTAGAATAGAGTGTATTTAAGACAAATGCTTAAACTGTGGGACAGGGGGAAGTTCTAGGAAAGCCTTAAATAATTTTTTAACATTTTACTCCTTGAGTGAATAACCAGGACAAAGATCAGGAAGTCATTGTGGTCCTCCATATGAAATGGAGAAGACAAAGCTTGCTTTTCATGGTGCTTCTGAGGAGTGCCTCTTTGCTTGAAAGCAAGCAATCAAAAATTTGGAATGGGACCAAGCTAATAAAGGAAACTTATGAACATCTTTCTTATGTTTAAAATGAGGTGAACTATACCCAAGACTGCCATATCTACTGCTTCCTCTCATCAGACAAGACTCTGTACTAGAGAGGACCAAAGGAATAGACTGTTGCTAACCTAACTGCAGTGTCCCATAGAAACTAAAGAGACCCAGAGAATGTGGTCTGGGCAAAAATGTCCAACATATTTAGGAAATGGGAAGCATCTGTGAGGCAGCTGTACACAGAGGAGTTCAGAGGTATGTAGTGGGATAACTGCTGGGGGTTACCGCATAGCACCTAAGCTGTGAAGGATGTAGGCTAGTTAAGATGTGTTATGGAAAGGCATTTAACACTGCAGGAGGGGAGGAGTTTGAGAAATGGTTTAACAGATTGCATCCAACACTGCTTGTAACTCTCAGCGCATTCAGAAGGTAAAAAAGCGGTGCTGGAGCTGAGAGAGTAAAATTAAAGTAATATAAGTAATGATATCCAAGTGGGAAAATGGAGAGCAGAGTGTTTAGCTAAAAACTGAAGGAGTTGGTTACACACTGAAGTTCAAACCATGAGTTAGAAGAGGAAAGATCAGTCTCAGTGGATCCTATCTAGTAATGCTTCTCTCCTAAATTCAGAACTGTCGTGGTAAGACACTTAGTTGAGATCACTTGAAGTGTGAAGAAGTGGTTCTTTGTTTTCTCAAGCCCAGATTATATCCCATAGAAACTGCAGAAAAGATTCAGGAATTGAGATCAGAAAAAAACCTGTAACACATATATCTCTAAATAACTGAGCTTCTCTATGGAATTTCACTCCGAACCAAGTTACTGTACTTATGTTGGCCACATTCCCTCAGATCTCTCCTTTTCTTTCTGTTTAGCTTATTTCCTACCATCAAAACTCTTTAAATACTACAGGAAGTATGGTGTCTTGCATTTGGCATGAGTCTTGCAAACAGATCAGTCTGGCTGTATATTTATTTCCCTTGTCCCTCATGTCTGCTGCTTTTTGACCTCTCTTGAATACAAGGCAGAGAACTCTTTCCATATGAAACCCTGAATACCTTTCATAAATGCCTCCAGCAAGCTCCATACCAAGGGATGTAAGGTGTTAAGACTTTATTTAAGGCCTCACTGTTACTCAGTAACAAGAGAGGAAAAATAACCATGTGGAGAAAAGACATATAAGAAGTGCATTCAATTGAGATATGTGGGAATACTTCCTGACAGTTAGGTCCTTCAGCCCTATAAACAGCTTCTCATGGGTAGTAACGATTACCTTGCTGATGAATAGTCCGGCCAAAGCTCTGGAGTTGTAAGGCGTTGGCAGGAAATGGGCTAGATGATGTAATACAAATTCCTTTCATATTTGACTCCTTTGATTCAAGCAATTTCTCCTCTCTGCTTGGGGTTAAAAAGAGGAGATGTGAGTCACCCTTGGGAGAAGACCAGGAGGCCACTTTTTCTTCTGCAATATACTTTTTGACCATTGAAGAGTCACCCGATACCCGCAAGAGTCTTGGAGACTCCCAAGCCCCTGTTATTTTTGCAAGAGGGTCAACATCTTTAGATTTCTGCTTCAGAATGGTGATACAAGCTCTGGAGAGTGTGATGTGTTAGAAGTAGTCTGTAAAATGATTGGTTGGAGAACCAAAACCAAATGGTGTGGAGAAAACAGCCTGTTGATGGATATTATATCCTAGTGAGGTCATAAACATGGCTATTCTGGGTCAGACAGAGGGTCTCTGTCTTCCAGTGTTCTCGCTTTGACAGTGTCGAATAGCAGGTACTCAAAATAGAGGGAGCAGTGCCAAGTTTTGGTGGTATTTCCCCTCCTCCATCATCTTGAAGCAATCCCAGGCTTTTGGGATTTCCTGCACATAGAGTTATTTATTTATTTACTTACATGTGTTTGATGGGGAAAAAGTTCTTCAGTACATGGCTAACTCAAAATGTAAGTGGTTTTAAAGCTTTCAGGTGGGGAGATCTTGGGGTTTTAAGCTTGCACAGCTGCAGTGTCATTGTATAGGTGAGGAGTTTCTTCTTAACTGGAAGAAAAAGACTCAAGTAAAACAAACAAAAAAAAGAAAAACGAAAAAAAAAAAAATCAATTTGTGTGCATTTACTATAAGTATTTGTTTTCCCCTGAAGGATTATTAAACGAAAAAAAAAAAAGTTATCTCTAGACACCCCTAACTGCACACGCATGTTGCTGAGGGAAGGTACTGCTGCCAGCAGGCCGTCGTGTCCTGGCGCGGTGTATAACCAGGAGAGCTCGGACGGCAGGAGGGAGAGTGCCGAGTACAAGCATGTGCACGGGGCCCGGGGCCGGGGCTGCCCGCCCGGCGGGGCCGGGCCCGCTCTGGCGGCGGGCTGCCAGGAGAGGGCAGCCGGCGCACGGCCAGCACTCTCCGCCCCGCCCCGCCGGTGCTGGGGGCCTGGCCCGGGGCGCGGTGCGGGGGCGCCGCTCCTTCCTCCCCGCCTCTCCCTCTTCCCCGCGGCGCGTCTCTTGGCACAAGCCGCTGGCCGTGTCCGTGGAGCGGGAAGGGCTAAAGCTGTAGGGGAACAGGAGGAAGAGAGTTCGCAAGCATTTTAGGATGACTTAGGTTTCTGACAAGGGGAGTATTGCTCGGAGGGCTGGGGACAGGATGTGTCACTGCCCAAACCCAGAAGCAGGGAGCATCCAGGGAGGGCTGAGACAGGCCCTGCTGCCCCTCCACGGGGCCTGCCTAGTCATCTAATTCAAAAGGCAGGAAGGAAAAGGTTTCCATAATGCAAATCTTCCCTCTGCTCCGAAGTGTCTCAGGGGTGAGCTGAGGGGAAATACCGGAGGGAAATTTGTGGAGGAGTGGTGGTAAGGGAGATCTGTGTTAGAGGGGAGCTTGAGCAGGCTCCTGGCCCCAGCTCAGGATTTAGCCAAAGGCACGTGTGCTGCACCGCGCTGCTTCCACTGAGAGGCCAGGGCAAGATGGATGCATGCTTATGGCGAGAGTTCAGGGGTGTCCTCCTTCAGGCCTACAGAGGTGGTGCTTGAATGACTGGTTGTTTCCAGTTCAGTGTGTGTTCTGCATATCATGACATCTCACGGCTCTCAGGCGAGTGAAGGCTGTGTGTGTGAATAAACATTGTTCTTCCATCTTAGCATTTTGGTTTGTTTTGTTTTTGTTAAAGGAGGCTGTAGACCCCCAGAAATACAGCGTGGTTGCAGAACCTTGAAAGATGCTGGAAAAGATTACATGCTTCTGGTCAGATCGTTTATAAAGGAAATTAAGGCAATAACAGGCATACATTGCTAATTTTTAAGGACAAATCATGTCAGATCAATTTAATTTTCTCCTCTGACATGGCAGCAGGCCTGGCAGATGGAGAAAGCTAGTGGCTTTGAACTGAGTCCCACATGACCTTTACATAAACTAGGTAAATAAAAGGTGAAATTAAGAAGGGGCTGAGCATCCCAGCAGAAAAGCCTATTTGGAGAAACTATGTCATGTTTTTCTGTGTGTGTGTGATCTAAAGTCTTAACATGGCCTGTTGTGGCCACTCTGCTCATCTAATGTTCATCAAACTTGAAGGTAATGAAATGTATGTATGTGTGTATGTGGAGGGGCTGGCAACCTTTGGAAGGTAGGGTTAGATGTCAGAAAGATCAGAGTAAATTGCAGAAATGGTCTCAAGTCTAGCAAGGTGAAATTAAACAAAACCAGGGGTTGTATGAACAAAAGGATCTGTGTATGCAATATAAAATGGAGAACAGATGGCTAAGCATTAATATCAAAGGAATGATCTGGGATGGTAGGACATAAACTGGATAGGTGGTGCTGGTTTTTGTGATCTTGAAAGCTTGGAATGCATTTTTATATATGTTGAGAAACTGCAGAAGGTAAGTTATACATCAGAGGTCAGCACATTGACTAGAGCACTGTATCTAGTTCTAGGCACTTGAGGGAAGATACAGGCAGAATCTATAAAAAGTCCAGGGAAGAAGAAGAAAAGGATTCTCAGAGAGCATGGCATAGGAGGAAAATATTGACCTTGTTCCTTCTTTAAAAAGAAGAGCAGAGAAATATGGAGGATGAGGATTGATTATTTACTATGTCCATTAAAGGCAGCTTTATTTACATAAAGGAAGGCTAAATTGGACGTTGTGGGGCAAAACAGCATTTTCTAATTCAATGTAGTGAAGCGCTGGAATGGTATTTTAGGGGACTAGAGTTCCTGTTTCTAGGAGTCTGTAATAACAGGTTAGGCAGTTCCTGATGGATGTTTGTCTAAACACGCTCTGTGCTGCCTCTGAGCATGGAGGACCTCTTGTCTACCCTGCCCTCTACTCGCGTTACTCTGTGATGGTCAAAGGCAAGTTGTTGCCATCTACATAATGCCACAACTATATTACTGCTATTGTCTTGGGCCTTTCTCATTTTTATGTTTTTTAATTGTAAGATAAGATGTTCCTCTGCTCCTGTATGATCTTAAAAAGTGCCAGAGATCCTTTCTTTGACAGCTGCCTCATAGTTCTATTTCTTCCTGAGCTTGCTGATTATATTACTCAAAGGGTGCGTGGTGTTCAAAATCTCTGAGTCAGTCCTTCCCTCTGTCTCACAGTAATAATGTGTATCACATGTGAACCTTGGAGCTGTTTGATATCTCGATTTATTTTTAAGCTCTCTGGCCAGATCTCCATCTGCAGTGTGCTTGAAAGGGATAAATTTTAACACTTGTGTTTTTTAAATTAACATAAACTCCTCCTTGCTACCCTACCTGCAACTCCCCTTGCATGAAGACAGGACTGAGAGAATTCAGCAGGAGCATTTCCTCAGTCTGGGCAGGGAGCCTGCTTCCGCCAGCCTGCGGTTGGGATCTGCTGTGGGAGAGCAGCTCGTGTGTGTTACACTGAGTACGGCAACTGCTTCACTGCCCTGCTCCCGCCGGCCGCTTCAGCAGGATCCTGAGTAAATGAATGGGATCACTTTCTGTTCTGCTGACTTCTCCTGCATGGTGAGTGAGCAGCTCTGCATTGGCTGGGGAAGGATGCTGTGTGCAAGTAGGCTACCTCAGCAAGCTGCGCAGATGCTCCTAAGAATAGCTGGTGGATAGAAGATGGTTTCATTCTTCTCAATATTAAGGGAGAGGTATTTCCAGCAGTAGCATAATGTTGCTTGGAGCAGGCATTTGCCAGATGGTTTCAGCTCCCCTGAGGCTTTGGGATGTGAAAGGGAAAGGGCCAGGAACACACTTTCGATTCATTCCATTAGTAGATTAATCGGCACTGTCCTGGCTTAATAAGTCTCTTAGATTTCCCAGTGGAAATGGCACATGTAATTCTGCCCAGGTCACGCTCTGCACACCTGTGTTGAAGCTTTCACAGCAAGAAGCTATGCTGCTGCAGGCAACATCTGCAAAACAAGATTTTGGAGGAGGAGGGGCAGGATTTTTTGGTGGGGGAGAGGAGAAAAACCTTTTTAGTGAGTTAAATAATGCTAATGGGAGCAAGATGGCTTGTGAGAACATGCTTGAATTCTTCTGCCATTTTGTTGGAGGATGTATTTTTAAAATCTTGCAATGGTAATTTGATGTTATGAAGCTTCCCCCCTTCTCCCTCTCCATTCTGTATTAATTGCAGGCTAGATTGCATTTTCCAGGAAGTCTGTGATTAGTGGACAAGGGTGCTCTTCCTGATAAAGGTCAGAGGCTGCTGTCTTGGGAGGCTGGTGATAAAATGAAGAGAAATGTCTCAGTGATTTTTAACTGGAAACCTGAGCAGATGCTGTGCTGCTATTTATTCGGGGCGGGTTGTCCCCCATGACCTGTCTCTTCCCGCCTCTCTTTCCGCAGGCCAGCCAATTGTTGGGGAGTGGATTTAGTTGCTGCTGCACCCACACAGGACAAGGTTTGTAGCTCTTGGCAGTTTCAGCAGGAATCTGGGATTTCAACTCTTTTGGTGCCTGTAGGCTGTGATGAGCTCCAATGTCACAGCAGCACTGAGCTGTGCTTGTTGCCAGGGTTTACTAGTAGGATAGTATCTGATGAAATCCGTTGAAATTCCTTCACAGTTGGATTTTGTTGAGGAGAGACTTCAGGTACTATCAGCAAAACACATCCTCACCTTTTCTGGTCCATTGTTCCTGACATCTGGAGAACACAAGTTGCCCTTTCTTACAGGTCAGGAGGATAGCAGTGGCTAATATTGGCAACAGTTTGATCATAATTTCTGTTTCTGGGGCACCTGTCACCCTGGCTCCTTGCCATGGTCTCCCTAAGCTAAAACAGTGCTCCTCAATTCCAAGTGCTTGGAGAGCATCTTGTTTTCCAACCATTTATGGCAACTGGCTCCAATCCTTTGCAGGGTCTGGAGGAAGACTGACAGGGGCCAAAGGAGTAAATGTCATGAGACTCCAGAGCTTTCTGTTGAAAGCTGAGATAGAGATATCTTGCATCCCATGGTATATGTCGCCAGATTTAGGCTCTTTGGTATTTCCAGTAGAATGCCATTTCAGAACTGGGAGCTGAACTCTGACAGCAGTGTTGTCCCCAGTTGCTGCCAGCTTCCCCCCAGACAGAGAACTACAGTATTTCTTGAGCAGCTGCTGCTGTGGAGCAGAGCACAGGAAGAGCGATAGCCTCTGAAATAATTTAACATATATGAGCATGATAGACAGATAGAGCCAACTCCCTGAATTTCACTCAGGAATTAATCTAATCACTGTGTAATATGTTTTTACTGGTCTATCCTAGCTAAAGGGCAAACTTAACTATATTAAACACAATTTGGAGCATTTGATTTCCTTCAGACTTAGAATCAGGGTAGAGCTGACTATCCGTGTACATATTTCGAGGTTTCTGGGCGCCTCTAATACAGTTTGTAGTGGCACTAGTATTAGATAACCGTACTGAGGCCTTTGTCTGAGAGGAAATGTGGTCTTCAGGGCACACAAGGATGAAAAAAGATTGTTCTGGTCACTGTTGCTTTCTGGGAATTTGGAAAAGAGGAGAAATGTAATACTTCTTGTTGCTGGTTACTTTGTTATCAAAGTGAGTACTAGCAGGTACGGAAGTTGTTGGATGGTATGGCTACACTGCAAAGCTTTAATTTGGATTCAGCTAAGATGAGAATGTATTAAATAGGACCTAAGGTACAATAACTGCACGTGCTGACTGGCCATAGTTAATGCATACCTTTCATCTCATCAAAAACAAATGTGGGAGAGCTGATGCTCATTGAATTTGTCTGTCTCAGAAAGAATCAGAAGAACAAGGAAGTTGCAGGCAGTCTCTAATGGAAGAGTCTGATTTTGCTAGGAATTGATAAAAAAACCTATCAGAATGGAATTTATAGTATTTTTTTGTGTTGTGGCAGGGTGTAGGAGAAAGAAAGGAACGTGGAACAACCTTAACACAAGCTGAGCTGAGGTGTTTGTGGGTCACAGTATGTTTGTACCCCACAGACTGCAGTGGTGCTGAAGACCCAGATCTATAGCTGGTCTGCTCCTGGGAGGCCAAAGTTCTTCTGATTCAAGTATAACAGTTGACATGTAGCAAGAAACACATCTGAATTTGTTGGAACGCCCCATGTTCCAAACTCTCTGTTTTCAGCACTTACTGCATGTGAGATCTGCAGAGTGGCAACGTACCCTGTTAGAAGATACAGGGTATCTATCTGCATGTTGTCTTGAAAGTCCTATGTTAAATATATCCGTGAAGAATGGACTACTATGATACTTTTTGCTTATAAAGCAGGAAACAAGCAGCCAGTCTTTACATACAGACTCTTTTCTAAATTGTCTTACACTCATAATTTCCTGAGGGACCAGTCAGATGGAGGGAGCTGTTGCTGCAGCCATGAAAACAATCCAGATAGATGGTGGTGGTGGCACAGGTATGGTTAAGGACTGCTTTGCTCAGAATGAGATCAGAAGCAGAATTGCTTTTCTGACAGCTGACCTTTGCTGATCATTGTCAATTGAAGTTGGAGATACTGTATCCTGTAACTAAATTCTTGCAGTAGCATTTCTGTCCTCTAGAAATCTTCTATATTTTGTATCTATTTATGCCTCTTGTCTTATGTTTTATTAATGCCTTTTACATCGGAACAGTCTGCTGTTCCTTTATGTGGTTTGACAACTGCCAATACCTCTGTTGAAATATTTTGCTCTTAGTTCTCTTAATGGCAGCTTTGCCTGGATTTTCTTACTATGGTTACATAATGGAAGTATCTGCAGTCCCCTGACACGTGTGTTTGGTCTCTTTACATGCACCCTTACTTACCACAGGTTGCTGCTGTGTTCCACCAAAATCTTTTAGCAATTTAATTTTCTTGTGCTTCAGGAGATGTCATCCAGTGTTTATCAGTTACCTCTTCATCATCTGGAGCCATTTCTTTGCTGACTACATGCTTCTGCCATTTCCCACACTGAAGCCATGTTTCAGGCATTCAGCTATTTTGTCTTCATTAGGTACATAAAGCTTCTAGGTTATACCATGGACTATTCTTCTTCTCAGAGAGTCAAATGAAAGAATGTTATTTGAATAAAAGAAGAAATAAAGCGGCTGTGACAATACTGATAAAAAAATGTGCACAATGTAGCATTTGTTAAGCTGATTTCTTTCCTCTCATAGGCGTATTTGCAGTCTACTTCTGGGGTTTATTAGTCTTTGAGTCTTTCTAAGTTGGAGAGAATGCATTTTATACTCTTGAAAGGGGATGTTAAAACCTAGTCTTTAAACAAAGTGATACAGGATAGAATCTTATTGCTGTTTCTAGCAACTTCACAGGATTTGTAAACTGCTTTCTGTGCTGTAGTAAATTAGATCCCAGCAGTACAGGACCTCTGTAGATAAATATAACAGCCATTATAGCTTGATATAGTTGTATTGCCTAGGAAATTACTACTGTTATTGAAAAGGAATTTGCTCAGGGCAAGAGGGTATCCATTACTTCCTGAATAACTCACTAACATTGTTAACCTTCCTTTGCACAAACAAGCCAGAAGGAGTCCTTTTCTGCAGGATGGTATTGTTCTCTGTCTGTATTCCCCTTTCTCAGCAGCAGGCCTAAGCCAAAGTTTCAGCATATTAATAAACCCCTGTGTGGTCTGGGGAAGAGAGCTGTGCCCAGTCTTCTCCTTTCCCTACTGTTGCAATCCTCTCATCTTCATAACCTTTTTCAATTTTCTGGGTTGTTGCTGTGCTGATGAATTGTTGAAATGGTACAGCCACTTCATATGGTAAGCATGGAGACAAAAAATGGTGTAATAACGTTGTAGCTCCGTTCTGAGGTATTTGAAGCATATTTTCTCTCTTGCCACCTAAGTCTCACACCTCAAATGGGATAACACTTGGACACCATTAGTCCATCCTTTGGTATGGCTTCCCTTGTGGACTATAAAGAGATGAGTGGTTGATGCAGGAGCTGAGTTGCATTCTTTTAGTTACGACTTCCTCTTCAAAAATCTGCAACCAAATAAAAACCCTTTTTAGCACAGAGAACTTTTCTGCCCTTTATCAGTTCAACTGGATATTCTACTCCTTATTTGACACTAAAAATAGACTTTCGATGGAGTGTACTGTGTAAATCTTTCTGCTGCTTTATGGAGAAGTTGAAGGGAGGTCAAACTTTGTTCTCTGGATATTATTTGTGAAGATTTTAAGGCAGTTAATAGTTAACTTTTTTTTTTTTTTTTTAAATTTATTTTTATTTACATACCAGGGTTAGAGCTTATTCTGATTCCCTCTAAATGTATTTGCTATGTGCCGGTTCAGTTTGGACTTGAGACTAGATCCAGGTGTGATAGAATGAAGGAGAGAGTTTGAAAATCAAGTCTAGGGTGGCCACACAGCTGCAGAGATGCTTTTTCTCCTGCAGACCTTAAGCTGTCTAGCTTGTCCTCAGAAGGTATTGGAGGATTGCAAACTTCCCTCCTGTTCTGCTATAGTAAATCTTGCAGCTGTAGGCCGTGAGACTTCCCACTTGGCTGCCCAAACTCCCGTTTGCTATATCTGGGGAGCTGTTGCATCACCATTTCATTTCTGCAAATGAATGCCCAAACCAGTATACTGCAGGTCTGAAGAATTCCTTCCTTACAGAATTCCTGTTTGCATGCTCTTGAATGTTTAAACTGTGAATTCTCTGGCTTCATGATTCAGTTTTGTTGATACGTGGGTGTATTTTTGTCTGGGAACAGATTTTCAGCAAAATACCTTTCCTAGTTACTGAGCTTATTGCAGTTCTCCTAAAGGATTGACAGTGCCTTCCAGAATTAGTGCTCTTGAGCACACTTGTGAGGAGAGGAAAAACCCAAACAAAGCCTGAAAAGCTTTTCTTGATACCCATTTCCTATTTTTTTTAAACTAGTACTTGAATGATAAGCCTGTGAATTGAGATCTTAAGTTTAATTACTTTGTGAAACAGTAGCAGGACAGTCACTGAAAATTGTTGGTTTTGGTTGCATATCAACATGTTTTATTGTTTCAGTCTTTCTGGGTTTTCTTTTTTTGATATGGAAGATAAAGCCCTTGATAGTTTGCTTTTAAATAGGTAATCTCTTTTCAGAAGTCTCTTGCTGTGTAGCCCAACTGTACCTGCAGGAGAAAGAATAGGGAATTCAGTTTTCCAGTAATGAAATGGGTTTACTCTAACAAAAAGTTCTTCTATTTTTCCCTGTAATATGCCAATGTTTGGCTTATTCACTTGGCAAAACATCTAAAAGAGATTGTGGCATTTTTCAGGGTAAGCCATTGTATGCACGTGGTATTGCTTCCTTTCACAAGCAGGATAATGCAGAAAGAGGCTTCCTGGAGTCCTTTTGGATGTTGAGAGGAAATCTACCTGGTGGTTCAGAAATTCTGATAATCAGAGATATTGCCAGGATCCTGAGTTGAGGGAGGCTTTGCAAATGAGCAGTACTCTGCCAGTAGGATAGTCTCCAGCGGTACCCAAAGGAGTAAAGCAACCTCAAAGAAGATCCTCTTATCTCCATGGGAACTGCATGTGTGCCCAGGGCTTCCTTCTTTGCCTTTCCCAAGGTAGCTCCCAGCCCCATTTCTAATCTTTGAAAAAACCCAAACACCCACAAAACAACAAACAAACCAAAACCCAACTGCCCAACCAAACTAAAACAAAACAGAACCAAGGCACAAGGCATGGCCAAGCCCCTCAGTCAGCAGGAGTCTGATTCCCCTGTTGTCTTGCAGGGACATCCTGCAAGAGCCAGATAAGCCCTGGAAGGCAGCCATTGAGTTGGAGAAACTTTCCTCAATGCTGCAGAACATGTTTTCCTTCTCATCTCCACTCAGACCTTTTGTAGATGGTTCTTGAAGTGTTTACTACGTGGGACAACGATTAAGTCTTCATCCTCAGTCTGAATCTACTTTCTGCATAAAACATGAAAGCTTGGTCTGACAGTTGGCTGTGAGAGCAACTGATTCCTTTAGTTTGAAATGAAACTTCCTCTTCAACCTGCCCCAGTCTCTGAGTGCCTCCTCACCCACTTTTTGGCCAAGTAAAGCTGCACAGTGAGGGGGAACATGTAGATTTAATAGCACTTGCTAACTATAAAAGAATTCCATCTTATTTAGAGTTCAGTCTGTTTTAAAAACTACTTTATGGTTTCATTTTACAGGAGAGGTGGCCAGGGAGCCTTATTAAACATCAGGAGTAGATATTTTTTCTAATCAGTATTTTTTCATTCGTGTATCCAAACGTTCTCCCACCTCTATTCAGTTTGTGCTCCCTTACCTGAGACCTTCCATCTGCATCTTTGGTCTGCTAATTTCCTGTTACAGACTCCCACTTCATTTTTTCTGTTGTTTCAGAGGTCCTACCTGGATGCTGCTAGGCAAATCCAGATGCTGCAAAAATTGGTGTTAGCAGCTTCAGTGTAGCACTGCTTTCCTGATGCAGTCTTCTGGCTAAACTTAGCGAGCAGCCACAGAGCTTGAATAAGATGAGCTCCAACAAACACCTGCATTAGAGGATGTCACTGCATCACAGTTGTACTTTTGACCTTACATCAGTTTTAATGTTAGTATTGTACTCAGAGCTTAGTTGAGCTGCAAATGCAGGTCGTGCAGTTGGATGCAGACTGCAGGCCTTTCCGAGTGTCCACTTCTGAGTTTGTGTGAACACGAGCCAGCAGTGTGCTTGGGTGGCCAGGAAGGCCAACAGCATCCTGACCTGCATCAGGAATAGTGTGGCCAGCAGAAGTAGGGAAGTGACTGTGCCCTGTACTTCTCACTTGTGCGGCTGCATCTCTAATACACTGTTCAGTTTGGGGCCTCTCACTACAAGAAAGACATTGAGACGCTGGAGCATGCACAGAGAAGGCTGTAAAGAGGCTGGAGAACAAATCTTACGACGAGTGGCTGAGGAAACTGGAATTGTTTAGTCTGGAGAAGAGGAGGCTGAGGGGAGACCTCATTGCTCTTTATAATTACCTGAAAAGAGGTTGTAGTGACGTGGGGATTGGTCTCTTCTCCCTTGTTTCGGGTGACAGGATGAGAGGAAATGGCCTGGAATTGTGCCAGGGAAGGTTTATGTTAGATATTAGGAAACATTTCTTTACAGAAAGAGTGGTCAGGCGTTGGAACAGGCTGCCCAGGGAAGTGATGGAGTTCCTGCAGGTGTTAAGAAATGTGTGGAGATGGCACTTCAGGATGTGGTGGCGTTAGGTCAGTGGCTGGACTCGAAGATCATAGAGGTATTTTCCAACCAAAACAATTCTGTGCTTCTGTGATTCTGCGTTCACAGCTGTAGTTTGGTTAAAACACACTTGTTACTTGGTTACATCCCTCCTGTTTGTAAGCTCAAGCTAGACAAGAGGATGACAGTGCTGTTCGTTGGTAGCTGTTGGAACATCTTCCTCAGCTGCTGCTGGAATGGAAAGCATTTTGTTATCACAGGCTATGACAGCTGACTTTTATCCAAATATAGAACAGAAATACATATTTAATGCTTTGGCTCTTCACTATTGGGGATGTTTCTATCCTAGTGGCAGGTTCACCAGTTCCTGGGGCTGCTGTTCTTGAGAAGCTTTGAAAAACTTGTTACCATCTTCTAGCTCTGGCTGTGGATTTCACTTCCTGTTAGGATTCCCTTGCAAATGTTATTTTTCCCCTTCCTAATTTTATTTCCATTTCCTTCTCTCAGCTGTTATTGTGTTTTTTTTTTCACTTGTTAGAATATATTGAAGTGTCCAAGTGTGGGGATGTGACAGGGAAGCCAAATTAAGCAATCTGCCTGTCCAGGAGAAATATGCCGATGTACCTCTGGTCCCACTTGAGTGCCAAGTATGTGCTTGGATACATTGGTTTGGTCTCTATTCTCCTTCTGTATATTCGAATGCAGTTGTCAAAATGTTTTTGTTATTTTTTTTTTTACCTAAGCTACTGCTAATTTCTGTTTTTACTAATGATTTCTCTTTTCTGTCAAGAGGGAATCTAAAATGGAATTGCTCATTTTCAGTGTAACACCCCTTGAAATAAGAAATCGTTTTTTGTAATTTAGAAATTTCAAGGGTCTTCTCTGGCATTAGCCCCCTCTGCCTCCTGTGAGTGCAACTGCATTTGAAATTCTTGATCAGATGGGTTTCTCCCTCTGTTATGAAGAGGTGCTTAGCTAGCCACTCATCCTGCATGCTATCTAATGTGATTTCAGTAGTATGTAGCAGACACACCAGCTTGTACCCTGTCTTGAGCTTTATCTGCTAGAATGTTAATCCATGAGTGTCTGAAATCATATGCCTCTGAGACACAATCGGCTAGAAACAGATAACGTCAGTTTGAAACTGTGCCATACCTATCCCCCATTTCTTCACTTGGATCTTTTCCTAAATAGGCTAGAAATGTTTGTAAATCATGTTTAGAGCATTTGGCTTATTAGAAACTTATATACCAGCAAAAAAATATATATACAGGGTTGAATTAATGCATGTGACTGAGCAGCTATGGTTTTTCATATATGTAATTAAGGCTTTTGATACTGCCATGGAAGCAGATAGAATTTCCCCCCCCCCCATTTTACCAGTGCCTATTATTTTGCCATATATCTTGATATAATATTAAATAGGTGATTACTTGCTCCCTTTTTTCTCTTTCTCCTTTTATTACTTGCTAAGATTTTCCTTGCCTCTCTAACAAGCATTAATATCTTTGCAGATGGCTTTCTTCCTCTTTCACTTTGATTCACACAACAGCCTGCCATTAGAGAAGAGGGACCACTAGGATATAGTTCTCTGAATGTTTCTCTCTTAGCTCAGTATATATTAATTTTAAAATATTTTCCTTTTTGCTTTTAATCCTTTTTGAGACAGGAAAGAGATCCCTAAGAGCTCATGTGTATTTCCACACACAGCAGCCTTTCAAGTTCCCTGACATATATCCTGTAAAGCACCACTGTGAGGATTAAGACAAAGCATTTTCAGAGGATTCTAGCTACCTGTTTCAGAAGCCTTAGTCATGTCTTTGGGTTTTTTTTTTTTTTTTAATTAGACTCATTTACATACTGTTGTCATCTGACTACTTACAGAATATTTTGTGTTTCGCTAGGATAAATTTCCCAGGGAAAAAACCTCACATCTTTTATTGATATATTTTACATACCAGCTAATGTAGTTGAAAATCTCTATAATCTGAATAAAATCTTAAAGAAGGCCTAATAGCTCATCTCGTTCTTATTCCTCCCACATAATTACATCAGCCAAGTTAATCTTTTTTCTTGCTTATAATCTGAGGCTAACGTGGTTACCCTACTGCCACCAGTACTGCCTGCAACTGTGGGTAGTCCTGCGTGCGCACTTCATATTCTTAGCATTGGTTTGAACCTTTGGGCAGCAGCAGCTCTGCAGAATCAGAGGAGTGGTGGTGCCTCTAGAGGCATCTCACAGCATCGTTTCCTCGCTGGTCGGGTATTCCTCTCACTGCTTAAGAATATTAAGCTTTGAGAAATCTGCTCTGTGCTTCATCAGAAAGTGCTCCAGGATGAGGGTATTTCATCACCAGAAGTCTCTTGTATACCTTCTGCAAGGAGATGATGACCCTGTAGCAAGTAGCAAATGAAGTTCAGGCCAGCATTTGGATGATTTGAGGAGAGGTCATAGGTTTTGTTTCACTTTGGCTGAATACAGCCTGTCCAGTTGTAGCATTGCTGGGATGATTTGTTATGAGTCTCGGTTGTTGAAATTAGGGAACAGCTTTATTGGCCTGAAGAATGAGAGAGATTGAGGAAGAAGACGACTTTTTTTTCCTTTCCATTCCCCCCCTTCCTTTCTTTTATTAGGGAGCTTATTGGGCACTTCAGCCTAGTTTTAAGCACTCATCTTTTTCAAGTCTTTTGAGGAAACACATTTGAAGTAGGGTTTATTTGGGCTTGCTCACCTGGTCCATGTCTTCTCACTTCCTCTTCACACAAGGAATCTCATCTTAAAAATTATAGTAAGATAATTTTTGGATTGGGATTCTGGATTGGAAAATGCCATCAAGATTATTTGGTGCCGAATTACTTGCGTGAGTTTGCAGGCTGGCTGAACTAGTAGGTAGTGCTGGTGTGACCCTGCTGCTGAAATGTTAACTGAGGTGTCTAACCCTGATGCAAATGTCAACATTGCTGCTGGTTTGGTCCTCTCTGAGTATTTCAGAACAGCTTTATAGCCCTCATGCTTTGCTCTTTGAAGACTGTGATGCATAGGCTTTGGTGCAATAAGTGATTTTGAGGAACATTGCTTTTCATTCTCTCAACATGACCCATTATGTTGAAAGGTGACAATAGATGGGAGGCCCGGTAGATGCTGTAGTTGAACGTGTTAACATCTGAGCGTCCCGAACTGGGGCTTCTGCTCCTTCCCCTGAGCAGCAGGGCTTGAGTTTTCTTGTCTGGAAAGCTAAGTGGCATACTGCCTGTCCCTAATGAGCCTATCTCCATGGCTGTTATATCGTGCTCATGATGCCTCCAAGTTTTTTGTGCTGGTCTGCAGCGAGAGTCATGTATCTCCTTAGAGCCTGTCGGCATCCCACGTGTTAGCGCCTGTTCCTGGGACAAGCCTGGCCTGGGGTGCATTTGTGACTTGCCGAAGGTGAGGGAAACCTGGGCAGTGCAGAGCGTGCCTGCGCTCGCTGCGGCAGGAGCCACATGCATTTGTCGCCCCACACAGACAGGGCTTGACTTGTGGGTGGAGCACAGCAGGCCGCATGGCTGCTTGCTATGCTCCCGGCTCGCTGGATTGTGCTTATCTCTAAGTAAAGAGAGAAGAGGTGATATATGAAAGAGCACCATTTCTGTATCTATCTATAGCTGAGATAAAAATATTTCTTTAAAACTCATTTCCAAGGAGACCAGTGCCTCAATGAAAACACTTTTAAAAAAAAATAATAATTTTTTTTTCTTTCTTTTCTCCCTGTTGGATAAGAGGCAAATTTTAACTTAACATTTGAAGCCCAGCAAAGGAAGTCGATTCTTCATTCTGAGGTGGGAAAGGAAGGGGTGAGAAACCAGTTTTCCTAGTTTGGAAGAGTGGTTTAACTGATTAATGAGAGGAGAGGTGACACTCGTCCTGTGGCATCGGGCATGGGGGATGGGACGAGGACTGGCTCGTGCGGGGAAGGGCTTGCTGGAGCCTGTCGAGGTAGCTGGGATGAGAGTGAGTTTGCCGGGTCTGCCACCCCACTGGCAGAGCTTTGCAAACTTGAAATTGGAGCAGGCTGGGAGCACAAGGCTGCGAGGGTGCTTGCTCCAGTCAGACTTGGGGGAAGCTGCCTCCAGGCAAGTGGGAACCCGATACACTCAGAGGAACCGGAGCCAGCTGCTGCTTTCCCTTTAGCAGTATGTAAGTCTGTAAAATACTCATGCAGAGCCACCTGCGAAAGCAGATTAATTCCTTTATCTGCGAGTCGTTCCTCCTCCCCAGCTCATGCTGACGACGACACTGGCTGTTTCTCCTGCGGGAGGGAGCCCCAGGGTGGCTGACACACCACAGATTTTTCTCCTTAGCTTCTAGATCCCCGTAGTTGTGCTTCTCGGTGCCTGTCAGTGGTTAATGATTAAATACAGTTACTGAATTGTGACCGAATTTTGGGTTTTGACTAATGGGGTACATGAAGATGTGCAAAACCTGCCAGTGGCATAGTGCACAGCTCCTGCATCTGCGGATGATTCCTGGAGAAGCAATTAGCGGGTAGGGGGGAATGAGTCGTCGCCCCTAGTGACTTCGGAGGACAATGCTGTGCCTCATTCATGTCCCTTTTCTAAAGTAAGCATGCTCCGGTGCTGGGAGCTGGACTGCATTTATTACTAACCCCACCCATCCCTGCCTCTTGCAAGAATCTTGTGAGGCCGAGATTGTGTTTTTAGAAGCAGAATGACAGAGAGAAATTCCCTGGAGGCGAATGCAGAGTGTGTGCTGTGCACGCCAGTACAGACACACGGGGCTGGGAACTCCCAGGGAGAGATTAAGTGCGAGAGAAGAGTGCAGAGCAGCCAGAGCTGGAGGAGGGGGTGGAGGAGGCGAGACGCTTTCCAAGCCTCAAACTGAGGCGTTTGGATTTTTTTTTTCCCTTGAAAAAAAAACCAAAACAAACCACCAGCACAGCCCACCTCAACCAACCTCGGTCTCGAAAGTCTTACTGAAGTGCCTTTTGCATTGCCGGATCATTTCACTGCTGGGTTTGAAGGACCCAGACTAACATGATGTACCTCTGGGTGAGTAGAGGAGCGTGTGTGAGGGCTTGCACACTTTGCACATATAAGGAATGGAAAGCTGAAGGGCTCTGCACTAATGTGAGCGGCCTTTGCCGTTGGGCTTAGCTCTCTGCAGCCTCTACACACAGTGGGCTGTAGTTTTCCTGTGTGAAAAATACTATTTAGAGCAAGTCCTGTTAAGTGGGTATTGAGCAGGCTTTTCCTGTAGTTCTAAGTTCCTCTGGAGGAAACAGTTTTGGTCAGGTGCCTTGGAAAAACCAATTTTGATATGATGGTGCTTGCTACCATCTGTGAGACCTCTGTGTGTGTGTGTATATATATATATATTTTTTTTTTTTTTTTCATGGATAAGACTGTTCCCATGTAGCTCTACATTATGTGATTTTGCTGTTACTGAGAGACAGCCCAGGTAGTGGAGGAATGCTGCTGCATGGGATCTGTAGTCATTGAAAGTTAAGAGAGAAGCAGCAAACAGTTTTGCAGTTTGGGGCTTTGGGGGTGGGGGGAGAAGCTGTTTCAACAAAAGTTGGATGCAAGGTTGTTTTTCCAGAAGTGGCACAGTTACTGGAGTTACTGGTGGAGTATGGAAAATAATGTCAGGAAAAACATGTGTGAAGTGTTATATAGATCCAGCAAGCAAAGTAAAAGCATATATAAAAGTATATATATTTTCAGCCTTTGAGCAAGGACTGGAATTTCCTCTGGTGCAGGCAGCTGTTAGGCTACTCAGTCATCTACGTGTGGTTTTGTCTGCTCCAGGGCACCATTGAGATCAGCATTTTGTCCTTGGATTCTTTACCTTGATACATGGGGTGAAGAATAATCAGTCCCCAACTTTTTGATTGTTTGTTTGTTTTTTAAATGTGTTCATAGTCTGAAGGTAGGCTCTCACTGCTGCTGCTTTTAGAGTCCAGCTCCCTATCGCTCCCAGGAACAAACACTGGTTTATTTTAGCAACAAAGCATGCCTTGGAACCCAGGCAGAAGGATTTGACTTCCCTCCTTTGCGCACACACACACGCACACACACAATCTTTGTTGTAGGGTAACTTGATTCTGTGCTGGGGTATGCACACTTGCCTGGTTTTGCCCCACAGGCTCTGCTGGCAGGCACGTCCACCTTCTCTGCTCGTCTGCCTTCTCTGCTCTTTGTACCACCCTCAATTCCCACCCGCTCCTCTTCCCCCTCAGCCTGGTATGCAGGACCCCAAATTGGGATGCCAGTTTATAGTGATAAAGGCTGGGCAGTCCCCATGGCTCAGCTAAGATTTGTGCTTCATTTGGTGGGTGGAGTAAGAAGAGAAGTAATTCAGCCATGCTGCTGCTGATTTTAGATAAGCAGTAAACAATAGAGATGTTCCTTACCCAGCTGAAATGTGGAGGATGCTGGAGTGTGGGAGCCAAGGAGAGCTGCCCTGCTGTCTCGCCTCCTCCTGCTGGTGACGGGTGCTGTACTGTAGTATACGGTGGAGGTGTCAGCCTGCATCAAGACTGGCTTTGGTGCAAAAGGTGAAGTGCTGTTGTGGATTATTGAAAGAGAATTGAATTTTGGGAAGCTTTTTGACAAATGAAGACCGGTACTCTTCTGTGGGTTGCTGCTTCTGCCTGCACCCTAAACTTTGGGCATCACTGCTACTGCGCTCATGTTGCAGTTAAACTTCAGAAGAGTGAGGGAAATAAGTATTAAATGCTTGAATAGCTGAGGAGGGTTTAAGGGCATCATCTGGGCGTTGTGCCATGATAATTAAAAAAAATTAGTGAATTTGTTCTATCTGCATATGATCTTTCCCTTCTCAGCACAGGTTACCATAATACTTTCGGGGAATCTTCCCTTCCATGGTTCTTTCATGAACCCATTCTTCTGTGCCCGTTTGTATTGCTACCTTAGGCTCTCTTTATCCTAATGGGATGCATAACCTTTAGTGGTGAGAACAACAAGCCCCAAGTGACAGATCGGGTTTGGTGGGGGGTTTATCATGCTGTACTGGTTTCTTGCATCCCTGCTCACAGCTTCCCCTTCATTCCTTCCTCATTCCCTCTACTGTGGTTTTTTTTTCTGTTCAGTCCCTCTTGTCCTTGGAACATCAGGACGAAAGTAGATGCATGGAGATTGGTACTGAGTCATTCCTTAATTCAATGCATGAAGCTACATTAATGCAATGTTAAATTTGAGGCTTTAAATATGCAAGTCCTGAAATCCAGAATTAAGGTTCCCACAGCAACCATAATGTTTCTCCCCCCATCCCTCCTAAGGTGCATGTTACTGAATTACTTCCTTGAAGAGATTGTGCAATATTGGATGCTGTCACATTTGACAAATAATAAAGTAAAAAGGAGACTGCTCCTTCCTCTGAAACTGTAGTACTGCATGGATACTGAACCCCAAAATACAGGCTAACTGCAGCATCACAGTCCCTGATTATAGTGCCGTCTCTGAAATGAAGTGGTGGTGTGGCCATGGTTCAGACTGACATTCCTGCTTGCTGAACTGTATTCCCTCAGGTGAAACTTGTTGCAGGATCCTCTTAAATGAGGGCCTTGTAGACTGAAGGGAATTGCAGGCTGTGGAGTGGGAAACTTAAAATATCTATCATGGTGACCTAATGCTTGGCATTGTGAGAGAAGTGCAGGCGGCAGACTAGCTGTGCCATTAAATACCAAGAGAGATTATTTATCTTAACACTTTTATTGTGTAGGATGCAGTTGTACAAAGTTTTTGAAGCAGAGACAGTATGATAGTTTTTCTGATGATGCATACTGTTCAGGTCCATACATCTGATCTTCTGTGTGTTGAAACTCCAGGTGAGTACTTTGCCTTGTGTATGGGAGGTATGTATATGAGTTCTGGTTTTGTAGGTGTTTGTAGGGGACCATCTAAATTTGACTTTGTCTCTTCTCTCACTGATTCCATATGCCTGCATCTGTTTGGGCTCCTAAATTGCTCGAGAGGGCTCCTAATTGTCAGTGCTGTGGGTGGGACATGGAGTGATTTGGGCTACCTAGGGGAGAGGGTATTTGCTTGGAGGGAGGCGTGTACTGACAACGCAGGGGCAGGTGTTCTGGTGGTGACAGCCAGAAGTGGAGTGGTGTGAGTGTGGGAAAAGTCCAACGCTTTTCTGGATAAGAAAGCCCTATTTTTTTCATTTATGAGCAGATGAATCTTTGTGTGCTGTGAGTCATAAGATATAATCTAAAGTCATTTCATTCCAAGTATTTTCTAAAGAGCATGATGTGTTCTGAGAGTTGCATGTATGAATGTTGCCTTGTTGGAGGTCTGTTGTTACAAGAAAGGTTGAAAGGAAGGGGCAGCAGCCCTAGTGAGCAATTTATCAACCATCCTTCTCCTGTGCTCAAAGACAGCTGAAACTATCAAAGGCAGGAGGGACCAAGGTAGGGGAGGTCCATGCTGTTGCTAGGCTTCTGGTAGGAGAGCACTGGATTCATCACTCTGATCTGAGATTATAGTGGGTATAGATAATTTCCTCATTTCTCACAGCCATGTACAGAGTACATGCTGAGTGTTTGTGAGAGCACTGGCTGCCTATTGCTGCTAGAAAGGATTTCTTTCTCCAGAGCACTGTGAAAGTGAAGATCTTGCCTAGACCTACTAATTATCTGACGTACAAGCAAAAATAGTGCTAGTGAGCTTGCTAAGCTCATTTTGAAATATGTTTTGTTGGTTTTCATCTTGACCTGCCTTTTGCTTGCCTTTTTGTCACTCGAATGCCTCTCTTTGCATTCACTGACATAATTTTTCTCTCTAGGCTCCAAACTCATCAGCTTTATCACCGAGGGATTGGAAATCCACCTCTGCTGCCAAACTTGGGTCTTAGCAACATGCTCTTCCTCACACTGTGTCTTTCTATTTTTTTGTTTGATTTATTTTTTTCCCTTTCCTGAGAGGTAGCTGCTGCCAGTGAAAAGCACAGCCATTAGGATGTGGTTGTCAAAGCATGTGTTTGATAGCCCCAAAGCAAGGGACTATCTGGGGAAAACGGCCTCCCTGCCTAGGGCAGGTATTGCTGGAGAAGTCTGGCTGTGCTGTATGTCTTTGGCTAGAACCTGTTTGGTAGGAATGGTGAATAAACACGTCAGCCATCAAATGAAGCTCTGGTGGGATGGAGAGCACGTGATTGCTGTATGTGATAGGTGCATGCATGGTGTGGTCAGTAGTAAGACAGGTTAAGATGTGGCTGTGAGAGTGCAGGAAAGTTTTCCTTAATGCGTGTTAAAGGTTAGGTCTGGGTAAATTTCTTTGCATAAGTGAAAAGTACTTTGTGTTGCTATAAGCACCGTTGTTTGGAGTCTTGTTCTGGAGCACGAGAGTCCTGGAAAGTCAGAAAAATTGTGCAAAAATCACTGATCTAGTAACCTGTAAGCTTGTTCCCCAGCCTGCAAGTCCCTGTGGTGCCATACTGTGGCGTGCATATGTAGCAGCTTTAATCCAGAAGTAATATAGCTGTGTTTGTCCAGCACTGCAACTGAGATAATGAGTTCTGCTGCTTGATAAGCATTATTAGCTTTGTTGCAGCACCTCATGAACATGGTTATACTGCTTCCACACCCAAGCTGCTCTGTGCACAGCTGGTTTGGGGGTGTCTGCATTATGTTCTCCTGAGGGTTACTGTGACAAAGCAGCTTGTGTCTCTTTGCATCTGGGGTTTTATATAGGCTTTGGAGATATGGGAAACAGAAAGAAGAGTGTGTGAAGGAGATTATATAATGTGACCGCCTGTGACACTAGAAAACTAGAGTTGATAATCCAGGTGATCTTTTCAGTTCTGTGTTCTTCCAAGCCTGTAATCCTGGAAGATGCCAAGGTCACTACTGAGACAAGAAAGCCCATTGCAATTCAAAAAGAGAAGGCATTTCAAATTAAGATACTCAATTAAGATATTAAATAATCTTCCATTAGAGAAGGGAGATTCAGGATCAGGGTGATCTGTTCTAAAGGCTACATTTGATTAATATAAACCCAGTTAAAATCAGTGCCCAGCACGTTGTCATCACATTCAGGAATTTCCTTCCTTGATGAGTCTAAGCAAAAGAATTAGAAGGATGCAGGCTGGTTGAGTTGGTGTGAATTTCTCCAGTGGCACTTCTGTTTGACTGCACTATTCCCACCTGTCCAAACACAGGGTACTCTGCTGTAAGCCTGTCCAAGTCTTGGAAGACTGACAGGGACTGTGTCCTATTTAAGTTAGTTTTTCACAAAACAGCCTGTTTATCTTGGAAGGAAGAGAATAAACCTCAACCTTCCTGATTTCCAGATGAAAGCTTGAGGAAGAACACAGATAATAGTGATCCGAGACTGAACATCTGTGTTTCCTGCACTTCCCGTGGTGCTTATTTGCAAAGCTTAATTCCAGCAAAGCCAGAACGTTACCCTTGTCCTAAGCCCCAAGGTTATGGCAATGATACAGGAAAGGTGTTTGAGTGTACCTGAATTTGGATGGCTTTTTTTGGCACAGCTCTAAGCAGTCTCGAGAGTATCACTGTGTATGTGTTCATGCTTAACCAAAAGTATGATTGAATGGCTTGTGTGATTAGCTGGAAGAGATCCATTTGTCCTTCAGTGAGGGCTAGTGGGTACAGCTGGAGTTTGAGTCAGGCTAGGGTCAGACGAAATGATTTCTGTAGGGAGTTATCAGTTTTGAGGAGGATCTAAGGTCTGTCTGCAGTACCACAGCTCTGGAGGGCACTCAGTACCAAAGACAGTATGACACATCCTGTGGCTGTGTACTGGAGAGTCAGGCTGTGCTGATGGACCATTGCAGATAGTTCCATGCTGGAAATGAAAACAGGCTTGGAGAAAATGAAGAAATCAATTGAGGATGTGCTTTGTGCCCTCTGATGTTAAATTCTTTTGCTGAAAGTGTTAAAGATTCTTCAAAGCTGTGAAGAAGCTTAAACAAGTAATTAAGTTTCCCTTGTCTGTCCCTTAAATTTAGGTTTCATTGTTCTCAAAGTCCTACGTCTCATGACTAATATACTGCCTGCACAATGCTCTGGCTGATTTTTTACCAGATGGTTCTTGGGTCTGTATCGGAATCCAGGGCAAAGGCAGTTAGTTTTTCTCTGCCTCAAATGAAACTTGCTGTCCCCCACACGGTACTCTAATTGAATCCTGGACATTTAGACAATGATGAACCGAAAATATTTTGACCAGCTGACAATTTTTTAGATATTCTTAGGGATTATTATTCATCATGCTTTAAGGAGCTGGCTTAGGCTGATACTGGAACACTCCTCTGTACTTTTAAAAATAATTTATAAATCATCTAGTGTTGAAAGAAAGTTTAAATGCAGAAAAAATACTGGAATTCAAATATGTATCTGTGGCTAGAAAAGAGAATGTGTGCAATGTTATTTGCCGTTGCTGCTTTTGAAGGTTTTTTTGTTTCTGTTGTAATGGCCTCCTTTTTCATCCCACCCTCAATCATTATGGTGTGGTCTGCTTGCATCCATGATATACCATTTGGATGGAGAATCCTGCTGCTCACACCTCCTGAGAAGCATCATCTCTCGGGAAGGTGTTTGACGTCCTAAGTGGGGTACGTAGCTCCATTAGGACCATCTCAGTAACACTGTAGAGCAGCTTTGCTCACAGAAGCCTGTTGGATCCAGCAGTAATTTCAGCTATTTTCTCCAGACCTCGATTGATTACACTGAGATTTTTGGCTACCGCTCAAGTGAGGAGGAGCAGTGAATGCCAATTACTTCTTTTGGCCCAACCAGCTGAAAAGGAGAAGCACATTCAGCACAGGTGAAGCTATCGATTGTGGCATCTTTTAAGAACTGGGCAGTTAACTGCATTTTGAAATCTTAGTGTTGGGGAAAATTTTATTCTGCAGCGAAAACTTTGCTGGGAGTGTATGTAGGATGTATGTAACTGGGGTTTTTAAACACCTCTAGGACTCAGAAGTGCTGTGGAAATCTGAGATGCTTTTCTGCCTTTTCTCTGCGTGGGGAGTGTTGCTCTCCAGTGCAGCTGTTTTAGCTGTTGCGAACAGGTGTGCAATAAACACCCCCTCCCACTTCAGCCAAGCTGGGTGGTGATGGATTCCCTCTCATTTAAACATGGTTGTTTTCTCCCCTACAAGAATTAAAACTTTAAAAATAGTATACATATCTAGAAAGAACCAAGAGCCTTGTCTCGTTTCCCTTTTTTCCTCCCCCTGTTACCAACTCAAATTACCGGCAAGCTTTGGAAAACTTGGGGCAGGGGAATAGAAGTGCAGCTGGCCTGCATGTGTTGCACTAGCTGTAATGCAAATGATACATGCTGAAAGAGGCTTTTCTCACTTTTGTCATTCTTGGATATTGTTTTGCAATGGGGACATGTGACAATTTGTCTTAAATGTGTTTGCTGATATGTTCCGCAGAGTATACTGCGTCCTTTGTTCCTTGCCATCAAGAGGCAATATCAAATCCAATTGCCTGTCGGCAGCATGTCTGAATGCAGCTGGAACTGTCCTCCTGGCTTTCCCATCCATCAGTCCTGTGGTGATCCCCTCACACTTGATACTGGTTAATTTAGAGCTGCCCGAAGTGTGGACTTCGGTAAATGCTCAGCTTTCTTGGCTGTTTGGGTGGTTTGTTATAAACCACATTTTTTAAATAGCAGTACCTATTGCTCTGCTGCCCTAAGAGGGCTGAAGAGGGAAGCACATGGCTGACTTGCACATTGATTGTCTATAGGTACCAATTTTTTGCCATTTACCTGAAGTGGCAGAAGCACAGGCACTGGGGGTTCAGCTGTGTAAAAACAAAAGCTGATGTTGATTTAATCCCATTACATTGTGTTGATCTCTCAACCACTGGACTCTTAGTAGGATTCCAGCTTTAATCCTGTAAGGATCAATCTGGCCCATTGCTTTTCTGTCCTGATCCTAAATCCCCCTTTAATCTTGTTAATTATACCAGGCCTTTTTCGGTTTCCTTTTTTTCCCCCTCTGTGGACCAGAAAACCCACATTAAATCTTCATGTTTCCATCTCTGACCTTGTGTTTTTACCCTTTGTTCATCCTGTTGAGAAGAAGGGTGCTCCTGAAGGCTGGTTTTACCATTACAGCAGTGCCTCATCAGCCTTTGGTGGTCTGGTGGCCTGCTTCAGACTCCCGTGGAGCTGGCTAGTCAAGCTGTTGCACTGACTTCCTCCTGGTTCTGTTCAAAATGGGAATTTAAAAAAAACTCAGTCTCTTGTTTGATACTGTGTTGTCTGAAAGGGGTGGGGAGCCACTTCAAGAAAGAAATTTGAAAGAAAGAAAAAGGCTTTTTGTGGCAGAATCCCACTGACTGGCATTGAGAGCTTTGGGGGAGAAGGCAATTTTGGGGAATATAGAGCACTCCTAGGGTGATGAGGGGAAAACTCAGAAAAGGAAAGAGGCCCTAGGAGAAGACTTAGTCTCATGGTCCACAGATATATTCTGAAGGTCTCAGAGAACTTCACCTGCTTAAATCATCCTTTTTATGTTTTTGTGTGTTTGGTGGCTTAAGGATAGAAATAATGTGCAGTCGGACTGGAGGCTCTTTGTCTTCACATTGAACTGTCTGCAGGCCTCCAAACCTAGTACTGCCTTTTCTGTCTAATGCATAAGGCCAATTTCTCACTGTGACAATCTGCTCCTGGCACTTGCAATAATAGAAACTAGCTGTGCTTAATGTATTCATCTCTGGTATTTCCTATACAGTAAAGAAGAAAACCGACCCAAAATTGCACCTCCATTTGCTGTAACTCGATCAAGAGCTGACAGATCATTTCTGGAACATGTCTGTGCTGGGATCCTGACTGTTCTGCCAAATTTTATGCCTTTATCTTGCAGTGCTTTCCTTCCCTCTTCCCTGTCCATGCTGTTCTGCCTCACCCAGAGCAGAGGCTTCTGCTTTTCCAGCCTTTCAGCTAGATCCCAACTTCCTACCATCTTGCCAGAGCACTGCGGGTATGATTTACCTCCTTGACAGAATGCAGGCTGTAGGGATGGGTCTGCAGTAGAAGTTGCCAAGCTGATTCCCTTTTAACCCAGAGGGGAAACTGGTTTTGGATCATGGAAGATGAGCTCTCTTGATGCATTTATTCTAATGAAAGCTGCTGGTGCTTAGTTTTTGGAAAACACTTAGAGCCATGACAAGAGATGGCAATTGCTTTTAAGCAAATGAGGGCATTTCCCCAGCAGTTCTAGGGTTAAGGAAATTGCAGAGGGGTGACATGGTGACTGCGTTCCCTATTTTTGTGTGTTGCCAGTAGCAAGAAGGGGGAAACTTTGATTTCTAATCCGCTTTGGAGGAGGCTCCGTATCAGGGCTGCACAGAAACATCCAGTCAAGCAGCTCCTTTATCATAAAGGGGATTTTAATTAAAACTGTTCTCGCATCATGAGCGGAATGAGCGTCAGTGCCAGCCAGCCCTGTACTGGGCATTTATCTCCTTCAAACCACATTACCAGTAATTGCTGCATTAAATCAAAGTCGAGGGAGATTACAGGTCTGAATTGGGCAGGCGGCCGGTGCCAGTGTGGGGAGCTCCATGCTGCCGAGCCACTGATATGGGAACCCCCTCAGCCCCCCAGCTGGGGGTGAAGAGTCGGAGGGCTGTTGCATCCCAAGAAGCCCTTCTCATTACAGGGCAAGAATTTTTGTCCTAATCCAGGAGGAATGGCAGGCTGTGTGCTTGGAGCATTTTAAGCTGCTGATGTTTTTCTGTTAACTTCCTTTCAAAACAAACACAATAACAAAACATACCCTGTGGCATTGCCATCCCACCCTTGTTTCCTGTTTGGATCTACCTCAGACATTCCCTTTTGTTCCATCTTCTACTGCTTATTCCAGCCCTGAAACTCCAGAGTAAGTCGCCTCTTCTCTTGACATGTCCCTTTCTCTTCACCCTTCTTGCCACAGCTCCGCTTTGGAGTTGCTAACTTCTGTGCCCTGACATATGAGAGCTTGCCCCTTTCTTCAGTTTTCCCCCACTGAGGAATTGTTTTTTCCTTGACCTGTAGCTCCTTTGCCAACTATGGCTCATTAGTTCGTTTAATTATTTCTCTGGGTTTTTAAGCATTCTGTCATCTCTAGCTGTACAGCAGCTGTTTCCCCTCTTCCCTATGCTTGGACTGCAGTGGCTCCAAAAAAGTGTTTGATCATCCCAGTACTGCTCTTGCTTCTACTCCCTGGACCTCTGATGGGGCAAGGATGAGGAACAGCCGTGCCCACGTGAGGTTTTAGGCATGCAGACTGGCTGAGGTAATTAGATCTGTGTGGGCAATCAGTAAACTATCAAAATGTGACAGCTGGATTTCTAGGGGCTGTTACTAGATCTGTCCCATAACTGTCAAAGAGGTAAGTCAGGAACAGAATGTACAGAAAGCATGGTTGGTTTTTTTTTTTTTTTTTAATTTTATGTGGCTGTCACTTTCTTTGTTTTCATCTTGATGGCAATTAGGTATTTTCCTCTTCTACTGTAGACAATCTGGGGCAGTTGGGTGGCAGTGATGGTTTTTCTTCATTTTACCCAGAGGTGCCTCAGACATTCTGAATTGTGCTTCCTGGGGAGGGTCTGTGCACCTGCCATGTTCTTCTGCTGCAGAAATGGGTCTCATTCCCAGCACCATACTGAGGACCCAGTAGTGTATGTGAAAGGGAATGCTGCAGCTTGACCTGCCTGCTAAAGCAGCTCAGTCTCAGGCCATTGAGCTGAGATTTCAAGATTCACACAAGTTTCTCAGAAGCTGTCTAATTCAGAGCAGTTGCAGGAGGTGTGCCTGCTGTGCCCCTTCAGAGCTTGAAGCTGCAGCTTTTGCTTCGTTACTGTGTGAGCTTAAGTATTGCCCTACTTTAACTCTGGCCTACGCATGAATCTCTAGCCTGAGATAAGTGGTTCTTTTAAATTCATGTTAAGAGTCCTATAAAGCTCTAGAGGCTCAAGTTTGAGTGCTGCTGATATCCAAGCTGATAATGCAGAGAGGTTGCAGTTAATTTTTGCATTGCTAGTCCTCTTAACATGAAGTGAGAGTAGCCCCACTGCAGAGAACTGTAGATACCTGCAGAGAATGTGAGCCAGGTTTAGTGGAGATTTCTTGCTAGTGACAGTAAAAAAAGAGATAAAGGTTTTTGTGGGAGCCAGGAAACCTCTTCATGGATTCCTGATTTTTGGGGCAGAGGATGCAGACAGTGGCAAACTGAGGTGAATGAACATGTGTGAATACCACAGACTGCCTTTGCTGATGGTTGCCCAAGCTTTTCAGCTGCTGTGGTTTGGTTTAGAATTTGCCAGGAATTGAAGCTAACACATATGAAAGGGCTTGAGCCATGCCAGGCTTTACTCTGTGCTCTTGGCTCCTGGGAAGAAGTGTGCATATCAGTTAGCTTGCATGTCTGTGGCAGACCTCTGTGCTCATGGCTTGGGATGCTGTGTGAGAATAAAATCTCCAGAATTTTGATCCCTGCTGCTTTCTCACAAATAGACATTTCAACAAACCAAGATCTAGGTATTTTCTGTCTTTTACTATTTTTGTCTTAGTCTGAGGCAGAAAGTGATGTGAAGACTACTTTTTGCTTAAGAGATGACCTCGCCTTAACATACCTCTTCTCCACCACAGCCTTCTACCTCTCCACTAAAACCACCATAGGAGGGGCACAGAAATAATTAGCATCTCTGCCTCAACAAGAGTAGTCCCCGGGGTCACTCTGTTACGTTAAAGCGTGACTTGTTGCTCTCACCATTCATTTAAGTTTGCCTGACTTTCTTCTTTCAGGGTAAACTGCCTTGTTCTTGCCAAACCTTGGCTTTGCATGCTATTTCTGGATTCTTTCTGTGCACTCAGCAAACGCACCAAACTGCAGCACTTCTGGTATTTTGATCTTGAATATCTTTGGGAGCTGCCTGAATCTGGTTGCTTTTTTTTTGTTGTTTGGAATGGGAGAGAGGAGAATTCATCATCTGAAGTTTAGCAAGCAAGCAGGATTTTGAAGTGAGGCCTACAGAAATTAATGGGCAGATGTAATTTTTCTGTCATGAAATTGTCTTTGCAGATTTATGCTGAAGGTGTCCTGTTCTGTATATTGCTGTGCTGGAACTGTTTCCAAATGATTTCTTGAGATTTATTTGGTGACCAAAGCTAAAGATTCTGCCTGCACAATAATCTCCAGTTCCTTAGTTCCTGACAGGAATGCAGTCTTAGACCCAGCTATCTCCCATAGGCTGTGCTGCCTGGTGATTTCCTTTACTTCCATTCAATTAAGAGTTTAGTTTAGTACTTCTGACATGTTTTGTCTCTTGCTTGTGTGGTTACAGCGTGTGGGTAGCTGCTCTGCCATTTTGTGTGAGCAGAGTTGGGCAGGGAAAGCCTTTGCTCCTGTGTCAGAAGAATAAGATGCTGCCCAAGAAAACCTTTCCCCCAAAATTCTGCTTTTGCTTCTACTGCTCTAAGACAGGGATAAATTTAAGGTGACACTAGTGTAATTTACTGTGTGGACATGCTTTAACTTGGAACAAGTGCCTTTTTCTATTTTAGCTTGTCACACGAAAGCAGTTTGATACGGCGGGAGGCAAGGTGGGGAGGAAAATCCATACCAAAACCATTTCCACTGGCGAGTGAGCACTCAGCTGGATGAGCAAGACATGGCCACATACTGAAATGTTCTGCAATGGTTGATCTGTGCTCCCTTCACCCCAGGCAAAGGCGAGGTAAAACATGTTAGCTCAAACCCTTGGTGGAAGTGGTTGATCCCGCGGGCATTTGCTGGGATAGACGGGGAATGCACGTGGCATCACTGACGGCCCCAGGTGGCAACTCAATGGTAGAGCTGACAACAGTGTAACTATACTTACACTATGGGGAACATCACCAGTGAGGCCCAGCCATAGTTTGTGATTCATTCAATTAAAAATACTTGGTGAGAGCATCTCCGATACTACCATCTGGTGACTTCTGTTAATACTTATTCTTAGGAAGATAGTCCTTTAATTAAGGAATTAACCTTAATTTTTGTAGCCTTAGCATAGATCTGGAGAAATGTTCGGGCTTAAGCTGCTGTATTTTATGGAAGAGTCAACTCTTTCTTTTTCCTGTCTTCCTGATGCCCCCTCAAGAATCAGCTAACTGAACTGCTACTGCTTGATAAGGAAAAAACAAAATGTGAATATGAGAGACAAAATGGTCAAAGTTTTTCCCTGATTGATGTTTTGGAGCTAGCCAGTAGATCTAGCAGCCTCTACAGTGGAGGAAAACTGCCTCCACTCTATTCTTTTCCTTTTTCTCCACTGTACCCAACTGAATACAGAAAGGCAGCATGACTGGCATGTAATGTCTAAACTACAAAGAGAAAAGCTTCTTATGTTGAAATTCTGTATCTGGACACCTTTGTGTTTTTCATGTAACAGGCAAAAAGCATTTTGACGGACATGTAGCATTACTAAGATCATGTGCAAGTGGTCCCAAAAGAAAGCTGTGCTATGATCACCTTCTTTGCCAAATGGCTTATCCCAAAAGTACACTTATATTCTTCCTGAAGCAGTGCCAAGCACTTGGAGTTCTCCTTGACAGTAGGCCCGGGCCCAACACATGGATTCTTTTTTTGTTTTCTTCTTTTTTTCCCTCTCCTGTAAAATCTGTGTCTACTTTCCCATTTTATACTATGCCTCTGGTAATAACTAAGGCAATGGAGCCTGTCTAGTTTTAGCAGCTCCTTTTGGACTTGTTGCATGTTATACTTGGGTGTGCTGGAGTTTTCTCAAGATAGCATAATTAAAGCCTGTTTCATGATCTGTGTAAAGCACTGGGTTGGGGTAGAAATGAAAGTTGACGTTGTGTCTTTTGTATGCTACTGGTACATCCAGGCTGCTGCCAGCTTTGTTTTGCAACTTAATCACTAGTATGTTTTTGTGAGTTATTGTTCTGTTAAAGCTGCCTTCCAGGGAGGCAGCTCATTAGCTAGTGCCATGCATAAAACCTTGGTTCTGGGTTCTTGGTCTTTCATCAGAGGATTTTTCAAACTTCAGATGAGTGTTCATCACTGCCTTACTTTTTTGCTTTGTAGTAATTTCAGAGACAGATTTTGGGCAATCTGAGTGTTGCCTGAACTGACTGTGGGTCCTGGTCCATCAGCTGAAGTTGTGTGAGCAGGACCTGCACTTCCAACTTCAGGACAGCTCTGCCTACACAGATCTAACTTCAGGATCAAGAGTCTTTCTTCTCCAGCAATTTCACCAGGAGTCTTTATCTTTCTTGGCAGCTGTGACTGTATGATCAGGTACTTTAGAGAGCTTGGGTTTTGCCTGAGGATGACCCAGGCTTGTGATTTTATGACTCTCGTATTGGTCTGTAGGTCTCTGGAGTTTGCTAATGCTACCATTCTACTGGAAGGATGTAAGAAAGGTCATCAAAACAAACCCAAAAAAGCAGTTGTCCATATGACAAAGGTCTTGTAGTATTGTTGCTTTAGCAGACCAATGTGGTATATTTGCTCTTCCTCTATTTTCAGTGTCCTCCCCTAAGGCAGTTTATTAAGGCTCTGAAAATAAGTGGTACTTAAGAAATAATGATTTTTAATTGTGACCTCTCCTTTTATACTGTGTATTTGTAATTGCATTTTAAAACTACTAGTTTTCCAGTCTAGACAAACCATTAATATTTAATATATATGTGTGGCTTCTGCAGTGAAGAGCTGAGGACGGTAACAGGATGCAGGTATCTTATGTCCATAGTTCAGAGCATGCCTGGTGCCTAGCTGTTAAGTCACTTTAGATCAGTTTCAGGATTACAGAGTTTGGCTGAGGAGTGTTAGGGCAGTAGAGGCAGATGCAGACTCCATCACTCATAAAGTAAATTGCCTTGTGAATAGAGACTGTGTTGCCGAAGAAGATTGAAAAGGGAGATCTCCAGTGCTCCAGGGCATGACTGGGAGCTCTATCAGATCTTCCACTTGATAAAATATTGTCTTTGGTATTTTTCTCTCTTAAATTTTATTTAAATCATGCATTTTACCATTGAAAATTAGAACATGTAATGACTGAAGTTCCATCCCCTGCCTGAGGTATTTCCTTGGCAAGTAGTGAGTGTGATGGGACTATCCTTTCTGCTACATGTAACCTGGTATTTGCTAGTTTCTCTAGCTTTGGACTTCTTAGGCCTTTGCCAGAGGGATTTTAGGTTCCTTGGAGTCAAAGTGTATTTTTGGTAATTTCATTTGAGCTAATGTGTTTTAGGAACATTAATCCTAATGAACGCAAGGAATAGTAGCACTAACTAATCAGACTGGGTTCAGGCAAGCAGTGGCTCCTGTGGCTTTACCAGCGCCTTCAAATTCTTCCCTGTGATGTCCTTATTATGCTAATCCAACATGCTCTCATTTACTTCTGCTGCGACTCTGCATCCCCCAGAACCGCTGGGTCCATTTTTGCTTGATGCATCCCATTCCTGATCTTCAGCATTTGCATGCTTAACGTGTTTCACTTGCAAAGAATGCACTGGCTTGGTGCTGAGTTATTCGTTCCCCTGCATAGCTGACCTACTACCAGATCCTTTTGCTTTGGAGATCAGGACACCTGTGTAAAACTGCCCAGTTTCTGAAATGTGAGAAAACCCAATTTATGCAGTCACAAATTTGTCATCATCTTTGCTTCTACTTGCCATTTTGGAATATTGAGCTTTCCTGTGCATGCTCTGCCTGTGTATTGATGCCCTCTCCACTTGGATCTCTGATGATTTCAGGGTCAGAATAACAACTAAACCACATGTAGTATTTCTAGTCCTTGGTTATATTAAAATTGGAAAGAAAAAACTCCCATAGAGCTTTCTGAAAAACATTATGCCTATTCAAACCCAATGCAGTCTAGAAAATGTAGCCCTATAGAGGAATGATGACTTCCCAGTATAAATTCTCACCTGGAACGAGTGAAAGCCACCTTTGTGCTCTGCTCATGGGATTTGCTTTGGTGCAAAATGAGGATATCTTGTAGTTTAAAGATGTAATCTTGGTACCGTGTGCTGTTTGTCTAACACCGGTAGGAACTGGCTGAGCTGCTTGATCTATTTAGCTGCTATGGAAATCAGTACATCCCCAGACAGAAAATGCATCCTTGCTTGCTGGCGTGTTTCCTACATTTACATCAGTCTTTAAAAAGCAGAGACATATTGTAAGCTGCTCATCAGATCCCTGATGACCCAGTTTAGCAGATGTAGTGATTGGCTAATTGTTAAAGATGCCATTTTTGGTGGGTGAGAGGAAGAGCATCAGCCAGGCTTCTAGCGATGAAGAGTTAGAATCAGCGGAGGTAAGAGCTTTTTAGTGGGAGTAACTAGATAAGGCTTGGATTAATTTGTCTGGAGAATAGAGAATTATACTAAAGATTTTATAAATTCAGTTTATAGAATGAAACTGTTGGTGTAATTTCCTTAGTAAAGATCAACATGGTGTAATGACTGTGCAGCATGGAAATGTCTCAGACTCCATGTATTGCTGTGTCCTCACAGTAGCACAGTTTTTGGCAACTGGGGGTGGGGGTGGGATGTACATGGAATATGCCTGGAACTACCATGGCTGTTCTATGAAGCATAGGGACACTATGGTGAGTTTATGTTCTTATAGCTGTGCTTGTGATTGTGACTTAGCATGCTTGCTATAAGCAGTATGAAGAACGCAGGCAAAGCAGAGCCTGAGGCTGTGGTCTTGCATTTTCTAAAAATGCTGCTCAATCTGCAGACATCAAAGAGAGCAGTGAAACAAAATCCTGGGTTTTGAGAACGTTGGGGAAAAACTTGTGTAATCTCTATGCCTTGCTTAGTGCGCAGAAAGAGGAAAATTAGGTGCATGCTGGTAAGGTAGCCTGTGAAACAGTATCTCTAGGCAAAGCAATGGGTAGGCAGGAGATGGAAAACAATAAAATGCAATGTTATAAAAACAATAACAAAATTCAACAGTAACTAGATGGGTGAAAATTCAGCAGTAACTGGATGGGTGATGCTCTTACTTGAGGGAGCTGGGAGCTGTGTGATTGGTAAATGCATAAACGCATCAGGGTATTTTTTTCAGGCTCCTGGCATTAGAAATAAGAAGTAGAGGAACCAAAGCTACTGGTGCAGAACATGAAACTGGATATTATAGGGATAATATCAATCTGCAAAAATAGTAATCATGGCTTTAACATGTTTTCAAGATTATGTGTGGTTCAGATAGGGTAGATGTAAAAGGTGATAGGCTGTATTGTGCGCAGTAGACTGTAAAGAAGAAAGAAGAGTAATACTGATAACACAGGATCTGTTTCTGGTCAAAATTGCTGTGGGGAAGAATGGTAAAAGAGATCCCAGAGGGAGTACTGTGAGTCTGCTGTAATCCCTCATAGGACTGGGTTTGGATGCAAACTTGAGGCTCTGAAATGATACTATTCCCAGTATCATTAGAGAGATAAATATTGGTATGAGAAACTTTAGTTTCTCAGATACAGCTTGGAGGACAAATGCTGCTGCTAATAATAGGGTCAAAAGATTTCATCACAGCATCATCAGTAGGTGTTGTTTAGACAGTGGATGAATTACTGGTGTTATGACTGTTACAGGCAAAGAAGCTGTTTAGAAGCCTCCCTGTCCCCACTTTTGGATGCAGTGATTGTGACACTCGAAGCAAAATATTTAACAATATCAGTGAACTGGATTGAAAAGACAGATTTATGTGTAGAAGTGTGTGGCTTTGGTTTGTATTTTTGTTTGTCTTTTTTTGTGGTGTTGTCTTTTGTTTGTTTGTGGTTTTGTTTTGAGTTGGTTGTTTGGGTTTTTCATTTTTGTTAGAGGTGCTATGGATACAGATCTTTGATTATGTAAAGAGGGAAACACTTGTAAGAAAAAACTTCAATGTAACTGGAGGCATATTCACCTCATGGGGTTTGTTAGGTGGAAAAAGAAATTTTGCAAATGAATTTGTCATCTGAGATTGTTGTGCCCTTAAAGTCAATAGGGTTAAGATAAGAGCTGCCCAAACTTGGACTGCCTTAAATCTTGCAAATGTTGCTAGGGAAATGACTGACAGTTTCTCAAAATACAATTAAAGGAAAATGTGGGGCTGCTTAGTGTTGGCAGTAGGGCAGTTAATGAGGATACTCCCGTCGTGATGACAGAATTGAACAAATCTTTGTGGTTGTTGATGTTAGAGCCAATCATGGGAGCAAGGGACAGGGTGGGTGATAGGCATGAGCCTACTGTGGAAGCAAACACTGGATGTTTCAAAGACCCTAGGGGCATGCAGTCTAGGCTTGGGAGCAGGGTTGCCTGGGGAAGGGTGATACCTGTTCCTGAAAGAACCAGTTCATGAAATTGCATATCTGCTACAAGTTTTAATCTTATCAAATCAGGACTGCTATCATATGTTTGGAGAACAGGAAGCATAATAGACTGATTAGTGGTGGGGCATACTCTGAATAAACACAGACTTGTTGATCTGACCTTAGCTGTCTGCTGCCACAAAAATATTAATTGAAGTCTGGGGCAGAAATGAAAAATGCAATAAAAGGCAATATAAATCCATCAAAATAGTGTTGTGCCATACCAGCCTATCTCTTTTTAAGATAACCATTTTTTGTTCAAACTCAATAACATGCATTTTTCCTAACAAGATGATGTTTCTTGCTGTAGATGGGTCCTATGGCATCTGATGTGGTGCTACAGAGGAAAGTACTAATGAGGCTAGAAAAGATGCCATTTAATGCTGGAATTGTAAAAGGGATTAGGAGCTAACAGTGGTGTTCTGCTAATGTCTTTTGGAAAACAAATAATGAGATGAGCACAAGCTAGATCAGGTGCAGGAAAGGGCTTGCAGAGATTGGGGAATAGTAAGCCTGTGATGCGACAAAGGACTGGAACAGCTGCTTGCTTGGGTGTGTAGAGAAGAGGTACATAAGGAAGGTTGATTGTAAGGGAAAGAGAAAATACAGAGGACAGGCAGAGGACAGGACCGGCACAAGAACAAAGAATAAGCAGAAATTGCTCAGGAATAACCAAGCTGGAGGTGAACACAGTTCCCAGCTGCTGGGGAGTGCTGATCTAGAGCAGCCTTTTGGCCAGGGTAGCATAGCTGTAAAACCCAGTTCTAAGATGCAGCATGACAAATTTTATGGAAAGATTAAATAATGTTGTGTGATAGCAGTTGCTCTGATTGTGTGTGTGAGGAGGTCTTTTGCAGTTTTCCTATTTTTGTAAAGCATTTGCAGGAGCAAGGCTATGATTTTTATAACAGTTACCCAACTTGTGTTACTGGAAATGCATGTGCATAGCAGGTTATGTGGTAATGCAGTTGGGCCTCTATCTCAGAATGAGATTACAGAGTGCAGTGCCATTTTATATTTCATTAGTATTTGCTGTGGGTCAGTGTGCAGTAGTAAACCAAACATTACAGTCTGCAGAGTATTCAGTAGTGTACTACTGATCAATAAAGTCCTGCTGTATCCATCTTGGCACATACACATTTAAAGCTAGTTTTTGTCCTTTATTTTCCTGTGGGACAGGGGAGGTGTAACACTTCTTTACCAAAGTGTCACCCAATTATCTTAATGCTGGTTAAGGCAGAGTACTTAAATCTGCATCAAAAACTTGAAAGCATAGAAGTTCTATCTGGATTGTAGTTAAAATAAGAGGAGCTTAGGGGATGCCTCTGCTCCCCCTCTTTGTTTTGTTTTGCCCGTTTGATGGTTATTTATAGATAGCAAGATATCTGCACTAGGATTTGGAAACATTTTATTCCCCTGAGGCCTGGTTGGAAATGACAAGAACTAGACTGTGAAATAAATGGAAGGTTTTTAACTTCGTTAGGGATTTGGTTTTAAAACCTGGGGCAGTAATATATGGAACAACAAAAAGAGGCTGTGGAAGAAACTTCTCTCTTTTTTTTTTTTTTTTTTTTTTTTTTTTTTTTTTTTTAAATTAATGCCTTTTCATGAAAAAAATGTTATTGGACATACTAAGTTGCCTGAGTGCATAGTAAGGAGCTATGCAAAAGAATGAAGGAAAGGCACCGATTTGAATGTGTAGTTACAGAAAGGAAAAGGAATAAAAACAACCTTATTGATTGTTCAGAGAAACCCAAATATTGTCTGCGCTTCAAAGCAGGACTTGCAAGGGTAATGCTGAGAGGTGACCAAACAGCCCTCTGAAGATCAGAAGGAGGCATAATGTGAGCTCCAGAAAGCTAGTTTGGCTCTGGGGTGAATAAACTGCCCAAAGGCAGAACAAGATGGAGTCCGTTGTGGCAGTCTCATCCTTTTTCCCCAGTGAAGAGATCATAGTGGCTTTCCCATTTATGGGCAATTAATTTCTCTCTGTACGAATCTTCACACAGAAACAATGGCTATAGAAACTTCCCTTTCTTTTTTTTTTCTCCCAATTTTTATTTTTAAGATATAGAAATTGTCATGCTTTTTACTCCTCAAATTGGCCGTGCTCCTGTTGTAAGGAGGAAGCGGCCCCATGGCCCTAGGAAAGATGATGAGAGTGGGTGGCAGCTGCTGCAACCACTCACCCAGCTCATATCTGTCCTTTGCTGAGGCGTCTCAGAAGGAAGGGGCAGTGGGAGCAGAGGATGAGCAAAGAGCTGTGCCGATGGGCTGGATGGATAGGAAGGATGCAGGTTAGGCAGTCCTTACCTAAATTACAAAGTCCTGTGCATGCAAATTGTGCTAGGTAATGATCCATGCAGTTAACCTATTGGGAAAAAATAAATCTAAAGTTTAACTCTTTCTGAATGGGAGAAAACTATCACTAATGATAGAAAGGCAGGTACCCCAGAGCCAGGCTGAGGTAGGTGTTTACTGGTGCACAGGAGTAGTGCAGAAGTGTTGAGAGATCAGAAATGCAAAAACCCCTGATGCTATACATTTACAATGGTGGGAGTGGGACAGAATTTGGATAGCCCTTCTTGGGTTTGGTCACTGTAACATCTTTATTTTTGAAATCTTGAAGGGAGGGGTTTTATCACTGCTGTCCTTTGGAGGAAGGTGGGAATCTTTTGTGGTTTGGGGCTGTTAACTCACTGGGTTTGGGCCATCAGCTTGATGTGGTTTGGCACAGTGATGGGTGAAACCTCATGCAGTTTGCAGTGGGAGTTCAGGCCCCTCCAGCCACAATGGAAATCAGCAGTGGGCTCTTGGGTGTCCAGTAACATGGCCGGTGGGGTGAGCTTGATGGCCTCTGTCCCTGCAGCGTTCCATCTGTCCCTGTCGGTCATGGAGCAGATTCCTCCCTGGGAATAGAGAGGATGAGCTTCCTAAAACGGACACAACTGTCCCTCCCCAGCCTTCTCCCCTTCTCCCCACTGCTCACCATCCCCTTTGGCAGAGTTAATCCCCTCCTCCTCCCCTAGTTTGACTAGAACAGCTGACAGGGGCAATCTGCTGGCCCAAAGCTGGGGTGATGGGGGGCCATCCCGGGCCCAGCTCCCCTCACCAGCCCCAGTTCCGGCAGCTGTCCCTGCCCGCCTCAAGTGCAGAGGGAGGGAGAGGCGTTAAATGATACGGGCACATACTCCCTTGTGAAAGAGATCCCTTCAGCACAAGATATCAATGTGGCTTCTCCCCTCTCCCTCCCTCCCTGACACCAAAGGGTTTTACTATGCTAATCCCAGCACCTGTCCCTGCCGAGGACAGCAAGAAGGGTATGGAGATGGGGGAGGAACAGACCCATATGTTTTTCCCTGTCCTGGATTGGGAGTGTTCCCTCTGACGCACCTAGAGCCCAGAACATATGCTCTTTTCCAATCCTAAATGCTGTTTGCTTCCTCTCATCCCTGGCGGCAGTGGCTGCGAAGATCCTGTGTCCCCCTCTTTCTGGCAGTCTCTCTGTTTGCTGCCCGGGAGTCGCAGGACACTCCTCACTTGAGGCTTGCAGGGCTGTTTTCAGTAGGGGATTTCTAATTTTAGGAGCCTCTGCCGCCTATGGTTGAGCGCTGCCTTGCTGGATCCCAGAAGAGAGGGGCTGAGCCGAGCCGAGCCAGGCAGCTCCTTTTTATTTTCAGCTGAGCTAGTGTCAACCTGAGTGGCCCCAGAGGCCTGAGCCAAGCACTGCGCAGGGCTGCCAGAGTCCTTCCCACAAGGCTGAAAGACGGAGACTCGGCTTTGAAGCTTCCAGTCCATTTGGCCTTTAGCTGGAGGATCTTTGGCTATGTATGGTGTATATTGTATGGATTACCAATACCCAGTTGTGCAGGTAAGCAGAAGGACAGTGATGACTTTACGGTAGAGTGTTGGTGTTTGCTCTATATGTTCTTTGGGCAAAACTGGAGCTTATGTGCAGGCTTTGTAGAAGAACATTGCTTCCGTGCTGGGCTCCTTGGCTTCCGTGTCACAGGCCTTGGCTGCCCAGAGTCTCTGTGGAGGGCTTTGAGGCTCCTGCATGAGTGGTACCACATGACACTTTAACTCCAAGGTCTGTATTGTTTGAGACTTGTGTGTTTTGGTTTGCATTTTTTGCCTTTTTCTGAATTTTTATGTAGGGGGGCTCAGCTGACAGCAGAGCCATGCTCTGCAAACCACTATGGTCTTGTGTGCCTCATTGCATTGTCCCAGTGCATGTGACTTGTACGCGTGACTACAGTCTGTGCCACAGGGATGGCAAGCCACTCAGAGTGGCTTCTCACCTATTTTCTTCCTCTCTCCTCTGAAATCCCCCTCAAAACCTCTGACAAAGGCTTGTTCATCACCTTTTTGCTTTTGGAGGTCCAGTGAGTATGTGTAGAGTGAGGAATGGGTGGGTTTGAGAGCAGTGCTCAGGGCTGGGCAAAGCCAGTATTGCAGCCTCTGCTGGGGGAGGGGGCTATATTTGGAGCACACGTGAGATTTTCTGGCCTGGCATGTAGAGTCTTGCAGGAGCCAGAGGCCGTGGGTCAGGCTCAAATACTTTTGGAGCCAAGTGAAAGATGATGTTCTCTGCACAGTCCTTGGCTATTCAGTGTCAGCATTCCTTGCCCTCACAGGCACCAAATTTATCCAGAAAACATGAAATGCAGACGAGTCGTTGAAGATTATCTACGCTGAGATACGTCGGATAGCCTCTAAAGAGTATTTTGTTAGGTTACCTTGTACTGGGGCTTTTATTACACACTTGAATAGAATCCACCAACAGAAGTGTGTCTTTTGGTTGTTAAGATTTGTACCTGATAAATTGGTTCTTTGCACTTGAAACCTCTTTTTCTCTCTCTGGCCTTGATCCAGCTGGCAGGTTTGCTCCATCTAAACTTGAGCCAGCACAGAAATGCAGGTAATGGGATGTTAAAATGGAAGACTGTGCTTTCTTTCCACCCCAGCAGCAAGGGGGAATTACAGGCATAGCAAAAGAAACTTGCTGAAAGTAGAGTACTTGTGGCTTTCTCATCTCTCTCCATTTCCATGAGTCCTATGAGTGTTAAACTAACCTAAGCATTTGGAAGCATACGCGTAGACCACATAGTCAAACGAGAGGTTAGTTCTTCAGCTGCGCTGTCACTAGTCTGATTTCAGTGGCCTTGTCCTGTCACCTGCTGCATAAACATACCCCTCCAGCTAATTTTCCATTAGGGTTTGAATGGTAGGAGCTAACCCAAAACCATCATGTACACCTGAGCAAACACAGAAGATAATATAAAAACGGCACAGATGTGCTCAGGTGGGAGCAATGAGCTTTGCCTGGCACAATCAGGATGATAAGCTGTGCCGTGGCACTGCAGAGGCAGGATAGTTAAATTTGCCCATAGTTATTTCAGAATGCTACTTCTCCAGCACAATAATGAAGCTTCAGTGCTTACGTGGCCGAGATGCAGAAGAAATCATGAGAACCTGTAAGTATCAGCATCTAGGGCTGTTCTGAATATGTCGCTTTCTGAATGAATTCAGTAAGTAGAAAGGGATGATCTCATGGCTCTGTGTTATCAAGGCTTCCAGTCTTTACTTCTACTTCTGTTTTTCTGTTGTTGTCAGCAGCATGTTGAGCAGTTTGAGTCTTGGCTTTTCCTCAGTAGTGGCTGGTGATGGTAAATTGGGTAGTGGTTCCATGACTTGCATGTAGAAGCTAAGTGGAGGCCCTCTAAACTTAATTCACTTGTCCATAAGACAACATCTGAACTTCCAGACCTCTGTGAGGAAAGGTGAGTTTCACAGATTCACCAATTAATTTTATCAGTCTTATTTGTTATCAGGTGTTGCTCTGTGAGTTCCAGTAGAGCCTGAGACAACCAAAATCTCGAGTGTTATCAAACCTGGTCATGTTTTCCATGGTACCTGTGAAGCCTTTGAAAGTCTGGTCTGTATGAGATGTTTATTTCAGCTGCTTTTGTGGCACTTGGAGGTCCTGCAGACCCATGTTTCATGTTTCCCAAGCACATCCATTGGAAATTGGTGCTTTTTCAGTAAACAGGAGCAAAGGTGGATTTATTACAAGCGCAGAGGAGGAGGTGCTTTGTGGCCTACAATGAAGATGAAAGAGGGAGACCAGCAGTAGATCATGCTGAAGGGAATTCCCATTCAGCTGGCACATGAACAAAGCAGTTGTACCAACTGGGTAGTGGGAGGCAGTATAAGTGAGGGTTCAGTGCATGGTTGGGCACCTCTTTTCTTAAAGGGTTCTTTATGATGGCAAATATTTCTAGAGATTCCTAAGGAGAAGGATTAGAAATGGTGCAATCCTTGTTAACTGCAATGGGGTCATGGTGGCCTGTCCTTTCTCTGTTGTGGAGGTCTGTTGCAATAGCCCTAGATCTGATACAAGAAGTTGCCACCCTATGGCATGGAGGGGACAGAGAGGGTGCAGCAAGTAAATTAAGTGGAGAAAATAAAGAGATTATCCTGAGTGATTTGCAGAGGTCTAGTGAATGAGATGCATGTTGCTGAAACCTGGGTGCTTTGTTGTGGCAAAGATACAAGGAGGTCAATGTGTTTTTTGCTGCTTAGAAATGGAATTTACATTTGACCTGGAACTGTGCTCTAGAATCTCAGGTTTGTAATAGGGGAGGGAAAAAAAAGCCAATGCTTTCCCTGGTTTTGCAATATTGCCTGTAAACCTGTAGTATCACAAGATGCAAGGATGAGAGGATGAAATAACCCAGAAAAATGTGGACTCTGACTTGGAGCCCTGCGGGCTGCAGCTGTGGAGGCTGGCTCCTTCCCGAGGACCCCACACCATGATTGACTGACTGGTGGCACAGGACGGATGGCCCATGGCTTTCTGCATGAGGGCTTGCCTGGTGTCAGGGTCTCAGGTTTTTCATGCCAGAGGAGCAAACTGAGCTGGGGTATGCACTTGTGCTGGGCTTGCACTGAATTAGGAAAGAAGGGGGAAGGGAAGGAGGGAGCCAGAGGTCGACTTGCAGCGAGTGAAACTGGGAAATTGAAAAGCACTGTGGGTCAGCATGGGCAGCCTGGAGAGCATCAGCAGCAAAATTACTAGGCTTTTATTTATTTATTTATTTAAAGTGGAAATGACAGCTGGGCATATTCATAATGAAGAAGAACACATGGGGATGCAAGGTGTTACTGCACCATAATTTGGCTTTCCTGCTCCTAGAGCCTGAGGAGTCTCTTGAGTACCAGGTGTCAAAAAGAGGTACATCTGAGGGGTGGCTTACCTGTGCTGGTTTTATCTCCACATCATGAGTGCTGGAGCATCAGCATAGTCCTCTTGTCTAACTGAGGAACTGGCAGACCTGTCTGTGGATGTGATGTTGGGAAAAATCGGTTAGAGCATCTCCAATCCCATCTGCCAAATGGGGCAGCAGTTTATTGGTCTGTTTTACAGGGTCACCAGGAGAACAAATGCTGCCAACTGTGACATACTCAGGTGTTAAGGGCCAGATGCTTACTGAAGATAAATGGGAGGGGGAAAAAGCAATCTGGGAAGGAATCCAGCAGTCTCCAGCTTTTATGATTAAAGAAATGCAGATCCTGGCACAGATACTGTTTCCGGTTCATCCAATGCACCGAGCAACCCACGCGTTCTCCCCTTTGTGACAGGAGGGAGGTCTGTGCAAATCTGACAGCTGTCTCCCGAACATCCTCCTCCGGGGAGATGCTCTCTCCAGCCTGGTGAGGTCCGGGCCGGGGAAGCCTGGCCGCCAGACCCGATGGGGATGGTAGATACGGAGGAACGCGGGCAGGCCCTGGGGTCCTGCCGGGCCGGGAGCAGCGCTGCGTGGGGCCACCCTCGCTTTTGTTTCCAGCATCTCGCCACCGAGCTCTTCGATTCCCGGAGGACGGGCAATGGGGGCGTCCCGGCGGGCAGGCTAAAGAGCCCCTCGGCGGAGCTGTGGGCGCGGCGGCGACCGGGGAGTGGCCGAGCCGAGCCGGGCGGGGCAAGGCGGGGCGCGGCGGGGGCGGTCCCGGTTCGCATTAATTACCTTCGGCATTCGGGGCGGTGCTTCCCGCAGCCATCTGGCTGAGCCGGGGGGACGGCGGGGGGCGGCGGTCGGGGAGGGAGGGGGAAGAAAGGGAGGAACACCGGAGAAGAAAGAGAGGAAAAAGGGCTCGGGGGCACCGCGCCGGCGAGGCAGCGCAGCGCAGGCACCCGCCGCCGCCTGCCTCCTCGGGGCTGTTTTTCCCCCTCCCCCTCCCCCCCCCTTTTTTTTTTTAAATAATATTTTGTATTTTTTTCCCTCTTCTATTTTCCTTCCCCCTCCCCTCCTGTGGCCCGGCTCCCCCATTTTGGTTTATGGAGAAAAAGAAAATGGTAACTCAGGTAAGACTGGTGGGCGGCCCGGGCTGCCGGAGCTGCGTCGCGGCAGCTGCCTGCCCGGCTTTGTCTGGTGGGCCGGTGGGGAGCAAGGGGTTCAGCGCGGTGCGGAGCGACCGGCGGCGGGGCTGCCCCGCTGGCTCCCTACGGTGCGGCCGTGGCTCCGCGCCGCCCCCACTCGGCGCTGGAGCGGGAGGGAGCCCCGCCGCGTTGGGGAGCTGGGTTGGGCGCTTCGGGGAAGGGATTCCTGCAGTCTCCTGACCTGGAGCAGCCTCGCAGTGCCCTCTACGGCAAAGAGGTGCGTGAGGGGCATGGGTGCCCCTGCTCCTGAGTTAGGCTAAGCCCATCTCGGAACGGTGGATCCCGGCCGCGCACCAAGGTAAACGCCTTCCCGGCCGTTCTGCTATCCTGCTGCCGGTCATCGTGAGAGCTGGGAAGCCCTTGTTAGGTAGCTGAAGGCGTGGGGCTGCCCGTGTCTTCCCGAGGGAAAGCGGCTGACGTTTCCCGGGAGCGTACCCAGCTGCCATGGCCATTGCCTTTTCCCCGCCTCGCAAGGAGATTTTATTGGTCAGGGCTCGCCTTTTAAGGCTCTTGTGTGGTTTTGGATTTAAAAAATTTAATTTTTTTTTTTTGGCATGGTATCTGCAAGTCGCCGCCGGAGAGAGGGGGCAAAGAGAGGAGGAGAGTGGCATCGGGGAGCCGGAATCCTTTGGACTTCGGCATTATATAATGCCCTGCAGTGCCTTGCGGAGCTGGAAACCTTTGGGGGATACTCCCAAAGGGGGTGGAGGGAAGGACTCCAAGAAGGAACTTTTTTTCAAATCTGGGTTTCACAAGTGCTGGTTTCTGTGGAGCTTTTCGGATTTTTAGACTAGATGCATATTGTCATCTTGGTTTTCCTTAGCCCTGGCTGAATCCCCCTTCGTTAGCAGCTCTGAGATCCTGTGTGTCCCACTGCAAGGGACAGTGTTTTCACGGGTGCCTGGCTCAGAAGGAATCTGCTGCAAGAAGTGACACCTGCTTTGACCCTTTATGTCTCATCTCGTATTGATTGTCAGTGCCTGAAAAATAGGTCTCTGTCTACTCTTAAGGTATCTCCCCAGGCTCCCAAGCCTCACTTTCTGTCTGTGTTATTTAGTCCCTTCCATTACCAATTCCTTTTTATCCAGAAGCAAGACTTTCTGTTTTGAGATGGAAGAACTCTACAGAAATCTCCTGAGGCTTTCTGTACCTATATTTAGTTTAGTGAGTGATGCTGAAAGGCTGCCTCTGCAGTCAGAATCCATTTGTGTATTCCTGTGTGCCTAGAGCCTGCCCATTTAGATGGAGGTGTGTGCCCCTGAGCTGCAGGTTGACATGTGTACGTTTTGGGAGAGTTGTTTTGCACAGCCTCATACAGCTTGTGTCCATGCAGTGCAGAAAAGCGCCCAGGTTACTAATACTTCTGTGTGTAGTTTGTGCATGCATGGAATCAAGCACCCTGAGGCACGAGGTGGTTAGCTTGGAGATGTGTGGAGCTTGGAAAGATGGGATTCTGCTGGAGCACTGGCTGAAATGAGGGAAGGTATAAACCCGCTTTAAGGCTTGAGATATCCTGATAGACTTCAGGGAAGTCTTCTATTCCACAGAGATTGTTAATCTACTGATCTGTGAAAGGAGGCATTGAGACAATGTGTTACTAGTGTTCATTGACCTTCAGTTATGACTTGTCTAAAGAGCCTGTACTGTCTGGGATAGGTTTTCTAGACCTGTGCTGCGTATTTACATGCCGATGAAGATGTGTATTAAAATAGCCAGTAGGGGCGGAAAGCTTGGACTGTCTTAGGTGGGGTCCCTGAATGAACAACAGATAGCCCATTTATACAGAGTTGAGGAATTCAGCAAAGGTGAGTTCAGCGGCAGCACAGTGCTGCTGCTTGTGGTGGGAGCATTTGGCTTATTAGAGTGGTCCTTAGCGGTACTGCAACTGCAGTTTTGGCCAAATGTGTGTCCAAAGGAGTGTGGCACATCCAGAACAATATCCCCTGTTTTGTTAGTCTCAATCTGCAGTGCTGTTTGAGGCTGTGGAGTGGAGTTACAACCTGTGAGCATATTTCACTGGGGCTCTGTCTCATGGAAAGTGTATGCTGTTGGTATGTTAAGCTGGTAGTTGCCACTGAGTGAATTTAGCATTGCTCTGTTTGGTTCATTCTCCAGACCACTACCTGCCTGGTCTGTGTTCTCTTGTTTTACTGAGCAAACTTGCCCACCTTCCTTGGAAATCTGGGAAATCAGCTTCTGTACAGGCGTGAGAGGCTGTTAAAATAAATGAGAGCATGTGGGGTGGGAATACTAGAAGCAGTGATGAGAAGGAGGAGGAGTACTGGAAGGTAGAAATGTGCTTAAAAAAGAAGAAACCAAAACTGCTAATGAGAGCAAGAGCTCAGATTCATTAATGGAAAGTATCCTGGTCTTATCCCCCTTAATCCTAAATCAGTGAAAGTGAGTATTAAACGAGACCCAGTACATCATGTGCTAATTGCAGATAAAAGAGAGTCTTCGGTGGGTAGGAATAATGTGCTAAAAGGCTTCCGGCCCCCCCCTCGGTGTGGTGCATGGTGAGGTTGCTGGCTTGCGTGGAGCACAAAGCCCTCCCTTTCTTGGACAGCCCAGTGCCTTGCTGGCGTTTTCCTCCGAATCTGTTTCCCATCAGGGCTGGGAGAGGGGGAAGGTGTCGAGCATCTCGGCGAGCGGGAAGGGAGCTGCTGCCTCCTTAAGGAGTCCCGCCAGCCCATGTGGCAGCCGGCAGCGCTGAGCGAGCGTGTGTATGTGCGAGTATGTGTGTGTGTGCCTTTGTAATGAATGCCCCCGCCATTGTCTGCCCCCTCCCTGCTGCTGCCGGTGGAGCCATTCACCTGGGCTGCTGCCCGCCTTTGGGCCTTCTTCCAAGATGGGAAGAGGAGGAGGAGGAAGGGCTGCTCATGGTAGTTAAAGCCAGTCTGGGCAGCGCTGCTCTTTTCCTACTGCAGCACCCCATTTTCCCTCTTTCTCCGTCTTGAGTTCTCAGCTTCTGATGAAGATGTAGGCAGGAGCATCTGAAGGTCTGCTTTTGTGCAGCTGTAGGATCACTGGTCTCCATTTTGTGGCACCATTTGAAGCATCTTTGCTGCCCTGCCTGCCAGCATGCCCCCTCTTGGCCCCCAGCACCCCTCAGAGGCTCCAGCCAGCGCCGTTTATCTTGGCACGTGTTTGACTTACTACACTCTGCCCAGGGCTCAGGGAGGTGATGGCGTTTGTGGCTTTGAGACTAATTTATGTCCTTGTTAAAACGAACCAGCAAGCAACCTCATTTTTTCCAGAGGTTTTCTTCCCTTTCCCTTCCCCCTTCCATAACCCTTTCCCTCCCAGACACCATGTACAGCTGTGAGGCAACCTTTTGCAGCCAAAAGTTGCTTGCTTAGTCAGTGATTGTGGTTCCCCCCCCCCGCCCTTAATTAAAGAAAAACTCCAAAACGCAGGGCCCCTTAAATGGAGATCTTATTTAAATCAGAGCAGCGGCTGACTCATTAAAGGCCTTTCTGTCTCCTTTTCATTTCTCTGCCTCATTCCCTTTTCCTATCTTTTCTACCTCTTGTCACAGTAATAGTGTGATAAAACAGATCTTTGTCTGCTGTTCATGTTGGAATCATGCAGGGGGTGCGTATTTGGAGTGGGAGGAAGATGGGGAGCCCTGTCAGACGGCTACCTTGTGCTAGCTAAAAAATGTACAATGCATCCTATTGTAGGAGACTGTCCTCCTTTGTCTGAACTGTCTGCAAGGGAGACCGAGCCCCAGAACAGCCTCCCTCCTCCTGTTCTCTTATATATCTGCTTTAGGGTCTGTTCCTCTCCATGTATGCTGCAGGACTCTCCTGTTCCCCTTAAAAAAAAAAAAAAATCATTGAAAGATACCCAAATAACAGAATAAAATAATCAGCCAACAAGAACAAAATCAACAACAGAAAAATGCATGAAAGACCAAACACTTTGTGTGGTGGAAGCTTGCTTTATTTTCTCTCTGATTACTCTCTGGAGCTACCACTATTGCTCCGTCTCCTTTCCTTGCTTTAAGAATTGCATCTCCCTTCTGTTTTGGGCCGGGTGTTCCTGGTGCTTGCTCCTCAGTTTGATGGTGTTCTTGCAAACTTGTGTGGAACTGTCAGAAGGGGATCACTGTCTTCTCGGTCTGTGGCCTTGGACTCTTTAATTTCTTGCTGTTCAGAAAGCAATGCTTGCTCACATGGTACCTGCCTCTGTGCCTATACCTGTCCTGTAGGTTTTGCTTCCCTTCATCTGTTCGTTACAGGACTTGTTTTAGCACTGCAGACACCATGTCAGCAGCAGAGGTTTGTGTAAGAGGAATCCTGGCCAGTCAGTTTTTCAGAATTGCCCCCAGGAATGGATCTGCAGCTCACTTTTCCTGATGTAAAGTCATTCTTACTTAAGGTGGGCCTGTGGATTGTGTCTATAACTGTTGTGATAGGGATTTAACTACTGGTTGAGAAGAGCTTATTCTTAACTTAAAAAACCCAGTGGAACCTGTCAGAACCTGATGAGTGTTTTTAGAAGTCCTTTTGTCTTTATCACCTTTGCTGAGCACTTTCAGATGCCCTGGAGTGGAAGCGAACTGCTGTAGGCTCTTGCAGAGCAGCCTTGGGATGGCAGAAGCTGTGTTCAATGTTGCCTAGGCGGGATGGCAGTATAAAAGGGAACTTGATATAGCAGTGCCATTTCCTTAAGTCTCTGTCCTAGAAATAACCTCGCTGCTCCCTAATGCATTTCTTTTGCAGGTGACTAGGTAACTCCCCTGGGTACCTGGGAGTTGAGAAATGAGGATGCCTCATTTTGCCACAGTACATGTTGTGATATTTGGGTGACGAGGCTGTGTAAATTTAACACACTGTTTTATTGTTATTTTAAAAGCTATTAATTTCTGAAGTATCCAAACTACTGAAAAGGTTGTAGTGAGCTACCAAAAATAGTATAAGTTGTAGGTTGAAATCAAGGGAAGCCCTTAAAACCAACAATGTCTTGCCCTGCAGGTTATTAATTCATGGTGGCTCCATTGCACTTAATTAGTATTGACCAGCCTTCTACTATAAACTTCTAATACTGGTGCAAGAGGGAGCTGCAGTGGGGAGAGGGAGGGTGGGCTGACTTCCCCCCACCCCGACCTGGATTCTGGTGTTAACTTTTTCACTTTGAATGATTGCGCTTCTTGTTTTAGATACATTTTCAGCAGATGATGTGTGCAGTTAACTGCACCTTTGCAGTGAGTTTAAGCTGGAGGTTAGGAAGAAGTTCTACACAGAGAGAGTGATTGCCCATTGGTATGGGCTGCCTGGGGAGGTGGTAGAGTCACCATCATTGGGGGTGTTTAGGAGGAGACTTGATAGGGTGCTTGGTTGCATGGTTTAGTTGATTAGGTGGTGTTGGATAATAGGTTGGATGCGATGATCTTGAAGGTCTCTTCCAACCTGGTCTATTCTATTCCTTAACCTACTTATCACCCAGCTGCAGAGGCACAGAATCCACAAACCAGCATCTCATGTATGTCTAAGTACCAGAGAGGAGGTGGTTAATTTGCTTCAGTCTGCTCTCAAATATTATTTAAACGGATGTAGTCAGGTATTCTTACTGGAATAATGTGTGTTCCCTGGAATCAGAGCAGATAAATGTTAACTTCCCTACCCAAAGTATTTTGGTTTGCTCCTGTAGAGATATTTATGGTCCTCTGCTGTGCAGGATGTGTTTTTTTTTTTTTTTTCTCCTGGGATCCTGGAGGTTGTGCAATGACCAGTGAGGGCTGGAGATGTATTAGGTAGTTTTGTAGGGTTCGCATAAGCTGGAGCAATTAACGCTCAACTGAAAGCTTTTTGTAAAAATAGAGTGTGCTTTGCCTATGTAAAAGAAAATAGGACAAATGCTGGGCCTGTTCAGCAGTGTGCTTTGTTTAAAAGATCTCACTTTTTTTCCCCCTTTCTTTCTTTTTTTCTCCTTTGCAAAACTGTCCATTGAGCAATATTATTCACAAACTGAATTGAGAGCTATCAAGATGGTAATAGGAAGGCACTTCAATTCCGGGGCATTTCCATATTTTTAAGTTGTGAAATAAACCTTCATTTGTTCTCTTTATTTCTGTGTCTATTTATGATAGTCTTTAATCACATGATTACATGCTATTTTGTTCCACAAGAAAGGAAAGAAAAACCAGACAACCCTCCACCCGTCCCCATCAGCTCCAGTAGATGTGGCATCACGATGACCTCTGCAAGTATCAGTAGCTGTCCCAGATGCGTCCCACAGACCTCTGCTGCTTAAACTGAATGTGTAATTAGCTGTTGTTTTCTGTGCAGGCCAGCTTGATCTGCGTTTGCCAGTTGGTTTTGTGTATTTGCTGACAGCAGAGGAATAGTGACTTCTCACAGTATTAGGTTCTGGTTTAGGCTTTGGGAGCATACAGTTGTAGGCATATTCTCCCATCCCTGCATGACCTCTCCTGTCTTATCTCTGCCACCCATTGTGGGTGGTTGGGTTGTCTTCCTCTTTATACCTGGTCAGTAGCTTGTCCTACATAAATCCATGCCCATGCTGTCCCCGTCTCCATTCCTCTCTAGGCATATGTCATCCGATTTTGGCACACTACTTCTTCACCTTGATCATTTTGGTTCTTTCTCAGATGATTTTTAGACCTGATTATTCTTTCTCAATTTTCCTCCTCCTCCTAATCTCCTTGTCATATGCTTTTTTAACGTCTCCACCCACACCTTGTGATCCTTACTTAGTTTGCCTTTTCTGCTCCTATTGCAGTCAAACTTCTCTGATCTCTTTTCCTGCTATCACTGCCTGTCCTGTTGGCACTTAGGCTTCTTGTCCCAATTTACTTTCCTTCTGCTACACTTCCAGCTCTATTTCTTGGGTTTTTTTGAAGTGGGTAACTGCTGCTCCATGTTACTTGATCACTACAAAAGGGAATGGTGCAAGGCACAGAAGGTGGGTCATCTCCCTGCTGACATTGATCTCCAGACCTGGATCTGACATAGCTGGCATCTCCTGTGAAGCTGTAGATGAGCTCTGAACAAGACCATGAAATCACAGAAGATGGGGTGCAAGTGGCACTGCCAGCCACCCTCAAGAGCATCTCTATTTCCTGCTGCTGTCTAAACCATTCCTGATGGCCTCAAAAGCTGTGATACCAGTGCCACCCTTGACAACCCATTCTTTTCCTTTCTGTGTGTGGCTGAGTCTTTCCTAATATGTAAGCCATTGTAAAGTGTGTTGCCACCATTTGATTCTTTCCATGGTAAACATGAAGAGTGGATTGGTTCTTTCCTTTTCAGCAGGTTTTGTATACTGGAATCTCTTTCTCGTTTTTAGGATTTTTGGACCACCATATATGGCTTTGCTAGCAAATTGAGCTGATGAAATGTAAGACAAGCAACTGTAGTTTCCTATAGTTTTGCTGTAATGTTGGTTATGTTTTGTTGGCTGTGTAGTAGGGTTGCTTAATATAGATCCCTGGAATTATTCTTTTTCTCGTAGGCTTTTCAAAGTGTGTGGGGTAGTTTGTGAGTGGGTTTCCCCCCCCCCCCTTGATCATAAAACATGACAAAATATTCCCCCTGCTTTTTTCTTGGATTGATATGGCAGAAGTACATGTAAATTACTAACCCTGAAATTAAATGGCACAAAGCATGGGAGGAAAAAGATTAGTTGAAATGGTTTCTCAGAATTACAAGCGACTGAAAACAGGGTCTTAAAATGGGAAGGATCCTGGCTCTACCAGCCCTGTCTGTAATGGAGACTTTTACCCTGAGTGGTCTGTAAATACCTAAGTGGAATTGCACTCCAAGTAGCCTGTAATCAGAGGATGCATGGAGACACCAAAAATGTCCAAGTAATTATGAGGGTAATCTTTTAGCTGCTTCTGAAGACTGCCCTCAGGCTGGGAGTCTTGAGTATGGTTAAAACTCTCAACTGTCCTCCCAGTTATCCTGCTTAAAATTCATAGTCTCTGCAGTTGTGGTCCTGTGGAGTTTAGGATTTCTGTGTGCTTTATAAGTCCTAGTCTTGCCAAGCTATCTGACTTGGAGGGCATATTTGACTTTCAGATAATTGCTTTTGATTAACCAAGATTTAGATAATCAGAGGTTGACCTATGCAGTGTATAGACTGTCATTCACCTATTGGGTCTCACTGAGGCTCCTTATCTGAAGCCTGCGCTCTCCCTCCAGTCCTAAGAGCAAAACCTGCTGTAAATGACTTTAAAAGACTGGCTTGAAAATGCCTTGGAGAGGAGTTCACATTTCTTGGACAACACTAGTCCTCCTTTGTTTCACATACCTGCCATGAAGAATGGAGCCCTTAATTTGGTTTGTTCTTTGTGGCTTTTCTTGGTTTTGCTATTGCAGCATATGAAAGGAGGTTATCAAAACTTAACATTTATGCAAAGTACTTCAGAATATTCAGGAGCAGGAGTAAGAAAGGCTTTTGTTTTCCAGCATGTGTTCCTTCCTGCTTTGCAAAATGTGGTTGAGAGAAATAGGGCAGCAGGGAACAGGATTTCAGAGTTTTAGATCTGTATTATCTTAAAAAGGAACCTTCCAGCCTGAATCAGGAGGCAGAGGACAAAGAGCGTGGTGATTTGGTGAAACTGGTGAATTAGTCTATTTACCGTTGGTTGGACTACAAGGTATTGTGGTGTGTTAGCTTTGCTTAGTGTTCAAATATTTAATGCATGTTAGTTTGCTTTAATTTCCCCCCTTGCTTCGTGTGTGTGTGATAAAGCTGTTTAGTGTTCTGTTTGATTTGCAAAATCCTACTCTGGTCTCCCTCCACCCCAGCCCAGGATAAAGCACTCTTCTTTCTCAAAGTAGTGGGTAGAGGAAGAAAAGTACTTCTAAGAGTTCTTCTTACATAAATTTGGTTTGATCTGGGGGAAGGGATGTTGGTGGGTTTTTTGGGTTGTGATGGATGTTGGTGTTTTTGGGGGTGTGATGGAGCCTGTCTGTGATGAAGAGTGTAGTGTTGTGCGAAACAGGAATGAAGAAGGTGGTGACTGGAGGCTCCAGTGAAAACTTAGGACAGTTCTCTGCTCTAGTTGTCCTTCACAGGGACATGGGTGACAGACTGTGAATGAGCATATGTTAAGTGTGACTGATGAAGAGGTGCAGGCAAGGAGGCACTGACCCTCTTGGTGGCAGATAGAATGTAGGTCATCCAAATTCAAACTTTCATCCGAAGAGGAAATTTTCTGTGGAAGTCTAGGTCTTCAGAGCTTCTTTTGGTCAAAATGCTGTAAGGAGTGTGAGAATGAATTTATCTGATAACCTGATTTAGATTGATTCATCTCATCAAATAAGACGTGTTAAGTCAGATGAAAGGTCCCTGAGCTGTGTTTTCCATCAAGTCTGAAACTGAAGCTTTGAGCAGCCTGATGACCACTTTGGTCATAGACAAAGTAAAGGTCTTCCTGAAACAAGCTGTGATTTGAGGAGGTAAGAGAGGCGGTGGTGTTACTGTCCCGTTCAGCTCAAATGTGATTTCTCAGGATTTCCATGGTTGTTGAATACTCCTAATGGGTTTTGACGGTGAGCTGCAGGAGTTACTGCAAGTGTGGCACAGAAGTCAGGAGAAAGCTGCATCAGAGGCTGCAGACGCAAGCTTCTCCTTTCGGATCCATGCCTGCCCTGATTCTTGCCTGCCAGCTTCAAATGTTCCTGCCCTGATAGGTGGCAGGGGTCCTGCCTGGAAGCTCGGCCACGTGGCAAAGAACCCGTGTCCCAGCCAGATCTCTGCTTAAAGCAGAAGTATCCACACAGCTGAAGTGGCTGTTTGTTGTTTTTTTTTTTTTTTTGTAGTGGGCGGGGAGGAAACTCTGAGCTGTGCTATTTGTAACACAGGAGAATAGCTAAAGCTGAGTAAAAGGGATTTCTTAATGTTCTGGAGGAGCATAAAAGAATATAAATGCCAGTCTTCTAGGGATTCGTAGAGGACTGTAGTGGCTTTCAAAAGTATAGTAGGCCTCTAGGTTAGCTGTGAGGTTCTATGTCACCATACAGTTATTCTGAGATACTGGCCTAAATCTAGGGGAAAAGAAGCTGGTGACAGGAAAGAATCATGTTTGATTGACAAGATTTAAAGGTAGAGCTATGATGAGCCTCCTGGCTACTATTCTGGCCATTTTAGCAGAAGAGTGTTGGTGTGAGGCAGGGCCTTCTGCAGCCAGTCCATCTGTGAAGCGGTGTGGGAGTTGCTGTCACCTGTGTCTATCCCAACCTTCTGCCAGGGGTTACTGTGTCTGTGTGAGCTACTTCTCTGCACCCGTGTGACATCAGGTGTATTAGTCTTGGAGTTTCTGAAGTGAATGGAGACAAGTCCATTAATTAAGTGTAGTGCCTAGGAGAAGCAGCAGGGTGGAAAGCTAGAGACAGCTGCTCAAACCATTCCCTCTGTGACCAACAGATATTGACCATAGCAGGTGTAGGTGGTTCTGAATTCTGGGGGTCTGGAAAGGCATCCTGTAAAGATCCTGGATGTGTGAGAGGAAACTATAATACTATAAGAGCAATTTTCATCCTAAATCATTGAAAGGAGGATTTTTTTACACTCATCCATCTTCCTGTGATCTTCTAGTGCATTTTGAAGGCCTAACAAAGAAAGGGACTTAAGGTAAAAATAAATATGCTGGTGGCTGTGGGCTACTACTTGTGCAGTCATTGGCCATCTTTGAGCATTAACCCTTCCTAAAAAATTATTGGAAGACAAACAATACTTAGTTTGTTATGAACTTTACCAGCCTGCATGGATGAAGTTGGGAAGGATCACCCAGAAGAGGAAAACGGGTTGTAGAGCTCTTGCATTCAGCACCTGACTGGTCCTGTAAGTTCTGTGTTGCCTACCCTTCACCGCTAGTGGAGCGGGGCAGTTCAGATCCCTTCAAACAAGACAAAGTTAAACCCAAGTGATGAGGGTTTGTGCTGAAGAACATTTCTCAGGTTTGACAGGGATAAGTATGTCTGTGGGCTGTGCTGGCCCATCTGGAGGATGATTGTGTTGTGCCCGTCCAGCAAGCTGGGCCTTCAGCTTCCCAAGCTTAGAGCGTGTTGGGTTGCAGAGGGACATCTGTTTCTAAGGAGCATGTTTATAGGACAGAACAGTTGTCTGTCTGTCTGCTCTGTGCAGTAGCTTCAGACTGATGAGAAATGATTCCGGTTCCTTATGTCCTTACTGCTTTGGACTGAAACTTTTACATTTTCAAGGGAACAATTTGCCTCCACATTTTTCTTGTTTTCAGTTAACGGCGCTCCTTCTAAAGCAGTGAGGACTAGCATCTCGACTGCTTGTGTACTTGTGCTTCAGAATCTCCTTCCTCCCTGACCTCAGTTACAGTGTTATGCATTTCACACATCTCATTTCTGAAAGGAGGCTGTTGCACCTTTCAAAATTAGAAGAACTGGCAGTGTCTGCTGAAATCTTGTGGTGTTTTAGGTCAGCCATCAGTGATAGTAACCTGATCTGTGGCAAATCTTTCACTCCCTCTCCCCAGGGTGCCTGCTCTGCCTGTTTTGTGCCAGTGGGGCTGATATGATCCAAATTAACTTTTTTCATTTGTTTGCATTGTCTGAGTCGTGAGAGGTCCTTGGGAGCCACAGCATTAAATGTTTTCCTTCTTAAGACTTTGTGTTGCAGCAAACATTATCTTTTCATTCTCGCCTGGGATCGGATGCTGGGTTTTTTTCCATGCTAATGTGTGCTGCTGGGTATGAGTCCCATCATGGGAATTACATGGAGCTGCACAGTCAGCAGAGGAGCACTCCTTATTTTGATGCCTGCTGCAAAATGGTGGCTCCTGCTCTAAATTACTTGGTCAGGTAATTGCTCACCTTCCAGGGTATGTTGCTTCCTCTGTATGAGGTCTGTTAACAGGCTAGGAAAGTACAAATTGTTTTCTGGGCTAGATTGGGCCTGACTTCTGACTGGATCCTTTATGAAGGACAGTTTGGGTGGTGGTTAGGAGCAGAGATGTAAAATCCCCGCCTTGATGCTGGTGAAGCGGTTGGATTGTTGCCGTTCTCTGAACTATGCTGCTGTGATAGCAGACTTTAATATAAGCTTCATCTTTTTGGTGGCATGGCTGATGGCCATTCTTGAAGAAGGGATGCTGCTGCTCTTTCAGGAGCCTTTGGTCAGAAGGGCCAGAGGGCAGTGGCAGGTAATTGATTCACCTCTTCAGTAGGCAGCTGCTTTTCCTTGAAATGCTGTCTGGAAAGAGGTTTTACTGTTTTGCTCTTTGGCTGTTCAATACATCACTTTGGAGCCAGTTTATGCCAGAAAGAAGAGGGATAAGAGAGAATTTCATGAGCAGGGAACCAGCCATCCTGAGCAGGCTGTGCACCACTCACCACGATCTCTTCCCTTGACCATGAGGACCAAGGATGGAATAGCAGGAGCTCTGGCTTGCAGTAGGAATCTCACTTTTAATGTGCTGCAGGACCCTTTCTGCTTCTTCAAAAATCTAAAAGCAGCTGAAATGAGACTGCAGGGAAACTTAGCAGTTGAATCCAAGGTTGTGCATCTGCAGACCTTGCTGAGTAGTTGTATACCCTTTCCCATTCCCAAACTGTTGCAAGGACTGAACCACTTGGTGCCCAGCTTGTACCTTAAGCTGGGCCAGATTCAGGTGCAGGCAGTCTGAGAGTCTGAAAACGTGACAGATTGAGACTGTGGTTTAGTTACAGTCAGCTTTGAAACCATGGGTACTGGGGAAGGCAGAGAATCCTCTCTTTTTATGTACTATTAATTGCAGCCTTTACCTGGAAGGGAGGTGTCCTGGTACAGCTCAGTTAGCCAGGACAGGCTAGATTGTGCCTGTCACTTAGGATAACACTTTGGCTGCTTGCTGCTGTTCATGAGGGTGTCTGTTTGGCTTCCCTTCACTCAGAGCAGGCCTAACTGTTTTCTGGAGGCCTCTCTATATATGGGATGACCAGCAAATATCTCATGTCCGTTGAATCTAATGAGATAGGCAGGGGAAGCTGGTATGAGGAGTCCCTTTACTGAGCATGGCCATGGGTTTAGTGACCCTATACGTTTGATCCTTGACAAGTCTTATATGGGATCCTGGTTTCCTGCAAAATTTTAGTTACCCCTGAAATTATCTTTTAAAAAAAAACCTTAAAATTCTTTATGGGCAAGAGCATAGCTAAGATACTAGTTAAACCCCCAAGCTTTCATCACTGTGAAAGTCAAAATAGCCCCCAGTACATGAATAACATACAGATGACATCTGAGTAAATTAATGGATTTTTTTTTTTTAAAGTCCTAAACCTGTTTTCTAGCTGGTTTTATTTGTGCCAGTGATGACCAAGTTGTGTACATCTGTTAGCATCTCACAGAATGCTCAGCAGTGTTGCTAGCAATGAAGAAGTGTTTTGAGTAAATACACTGAGGAAATTAGAGGAGATTATTTTCTCCCTGAGTGTAAGCACTGTACCTAAAAGCCAGAGGCCCCAAGCAATAAAGCTTGGGGTAAAAGCAAAGCAATTGGTAGTTGTGTTCTGCACCTCTCTGGAAAGCAAAGAACTTTTTCAACTTTTTTCCACAGTGTTTTTGGTTGCTTGCAAAGGAACTGGAACTGGAGGTTTTGAGACTCTCAGGTGCCTGTTGAGGGCCGAGGGAGAGCAGGCATTGTGGGAGCCAGAGGGGCAGAACAGGGAGCAGCCCTGGCCCTGTGTGGTTGTCTTGTCTCTCTTATGCTAGTAGACTTCTCATCGGGATGAATGTGCTGTGAAATATTTATTGCCCTGTTTAAATATTCATCGCTGCAAAGGCAGCACAGCCTGATGGCAGCAGCAGAGCCTCAAGGGACAGGGGCTGCAGCAGTCCCTGGCATTTTCTTTCAGTAATATGATAAAAATATACTAAAAAAAAATTAAATAAAGTAATCGGGCATTCCCCCACTGCAGGATTGGCAGGAGCAGTCAGGCGTGCGTCTCGGTGTTTCCTCTCCGTGCCAGGGACTTGTGTTTGCTCTCAGGCTCGTATGCTGGGGTGCTGCTCTTGGCTGCCAGATGCTAATGCTTTTTTTCCAGGCCTGTATCCTGGAGTGAGTGGCTTTGTTTAGCCTGACACTGTGTGCGTGAAAGGGGATGTACAGAAGGGCAGACTGACTAGCTGAAAGGGTCTGAGTTATGTGTAGCCTGTTCTCTTGTCTTTCTGTAGGTGTGAGCAGACAAACAGAGTGAAGAGGGGGGAAAAAGGACCTTTAATGCACTTGACTGTGGAAGGTGGATGTCTGCAGGGAATTATGGATGGGTAAATTTCCCAGGAACTCAGGCAGTGACATATTAATGGAGCTGCAGATGTTGATAGGTGTGCCATCAAAATGAGATGCTCTTACGTCAATTTAGCTTTTAAGGTTTATCGATTTAGCTTTCATAAAATAGAACAGTTTAAAAGTGAGGCTACCAGTAATATGCAACCATTTAATGTGAATATTTGGTATATTGCTGTCGTTAAACCCACACATTTTATGTGACCAAGGCATTGATGCAGTTGTTGAGGGAAAGCAGAGTGCTTCCAAAGATGCTGCTGAGCACAGGGCCTGGAGGCATTAACTACATCCAGCCCAGGAGGAGCCATCTGAAAGGTGGTCAGATGTGCTGCTGACCTCAAGCGTCACCTTTAAGCCCTGCAGGTGGCCTGTCTAGGGGGAGAAGCTTGTGATGGTTTGTGATTATTGCAGGAATTTGGTAAACTTGTGTTAGCTGGAAGGCCTGGTGGAAAGAGGTTTTAAAAGGATTTTTATCACAACGGGGAAATCTTTCCTGAGATACTTGACATTCACTGTGTATAAACCACCTTCATGCTGGCTTACATGGGGACACTCCAAGAGTTAAATATAAGCAAAGCAGATAGTGGCAATAACCTATGCTAAATGTCCACGTAACCTCTTGTTCTGGGATGAAGTGGCTTTCAGGTGCATTTTCAAGTTGCGCTTAATGTGGCGTAACTGTGGGCTGCTGTGAGAAGAATAGTCCCCCTGGTCTCCCTGCCCTGGCCATATGTTCAGCCCCCTCACGCTTTGGGCATCGTGCTCAGGCAGATAGAAAGCGAGACGGTTCAGTTTATGCCCAAACAGACAACTATTGTTTGAATTAATTTTCTGGCTGTGGCCGTGGCATGACTGGATCTCACAACAGCTGGGGAGGAAAGCAGAGCCACTGCTGCTCAGGCCAGTTTGTAGTTTATCATATTAAGTGGTACATGAACCTATACTTCTCAGTAGCTTGTTCCTCTCCATAGGGTGAAGTCATTTTAGTTATAAATGGGTCTGCTGCTTAGTTTAATCTGCTTTAATTTATGTGCATCGACTTTCACCAGCTCTTCTTAGCTTTCCAGAGCGTTGTCCTGTAGATCTGGCTTAGATCCTCTCTTCTGGCTGTATGTGCATTGTGGGCAATTGTGTGTCGCTCAGGTAGCTCTGTTTTGAATGGCAATGTTTTCAGCATGAAAGCATGGAGAGGTGGAAAGGACTCAGTCCTCAGCGGCTGACTTCATGACTGTCACTTAGAAATCAGTAAACAAAATGAAATGGTGTCTTTGACTAGAGCTGTATTTATCAGACTCAGCTTCTGGCTATTGGTTTTCTTGATGTCTTTGTTCATTAGATTAAATATTATTAGTGCTTAATATTTTTCCCCCTACCCTACCATTAATATACTTCCACAAAATAATCAGTTGCCACTTAATTTTTTGTGGTGGTAATTATAGGCAAAGTAGACTGGACTTTCCAAGTTTTTCAGTGTGCAGGCACGTGAGTTTTTCCAATCTTGTGGTCAATTTTTTAATCTCTTTCATGGCTCTTTCATATTTCCTCTTGAATTTTTCAGTTCCCTTTTGAAAATTCATATGTGGAACCAGGTATCTTATTTTTCAGCTGACTGAGGCCACGTACCAAAGTAGTAATGCTTCCTGCATCCTACTTGTTGGTATTGTATCTGCACAACAGTAGCTACTCTTTGTACCACGCTGGTGAAATGCTTCTCCATGGCCCTCTGCTCCTTTCCAGAACCTCTGCTTTCCAAGACTCGTAGTGGAGGCTTCCTTGAAAATGGAAAATTTCTCTTGGAAGAAGTGAGTGGTGGGAGATAGGAGAATGCACTGCAAGAATGGAAAGTAACTATGCGAAGAAATCTTCATTTTTAAACCATCACATTTCTGTTCTCGAGCGTGTGCCACGTCAGTTGCAGATTTCCTCTGTCCTGCACCCTGAGGAGCAGCTTGATACAGCATTGTTGCTGTGTTACTCAGTTCTGGCACTTGACTCCCAGATGAGTCCCATTTGCCTCGGTTGGGGCTGCGTGCATCTCATCCCCTCTCTGCTGTACTGAATTCTGACCATAGCCAAGACAAGCCGGTGACTGAAAATGTGACGGAGCTGAGATGGTTAGCTACTTGCATTCAGAGAAAGAGCCCCAGGAGGAGCTCTGGTTTTGTGTTTAAGTATGCTGTATGTGTCTCATCCCCCACCTTTGCTCCATAGTCACGTCCAAGCGCACGGCTCCTTGCTATGGTTTCTGCCAGCTCTGCAGTTCTTCCTGAGGCATTCAGCACTCTCCAATTGATTCCAGATGTGCTCTTCCCTTCACAACTCTTTGTCCCTTCCTCCTCCTCCTGCACTGGCTGTGGAGGCAGGGCCGCTTTTCCCCTGTGAGGTGCTGGAATCAGAGCAGGCATGCAGGAGGATTTTCCTGATGGCCATTGAAATGGGAGGAATTGAAGGGGCCTGTGTATGTGCTGTGCAAGTGGAGCTGCCTAATGGGACTTTGGGGTTTGTCTATCCCTTGGGAGACAAGTCAGCTCAGAGCAGCACCTCTGCCCAGCTCAGAACTGTCTTCAGCTCATTCCCTTCACAGCAGGGGAGAGAGGGACGGGGAAGCCTGAAGCAAAAAGTGGTCTTCAAAATCTTTCCTACAAGAGCTCTGGGTATATAGCTAGATCTGGAAGAGTCTATTACAGATAGCTGCACCACATGGTGACAGCTTTCAAAAATTCCTGTGACTAAAGTAGATACAAATCTTTGTGGGGGCTGAATGAGCTTCATGAGGATTTAAACATTCAGGAAAGCAGTTTGAATTCTTGAGGCTGTAGGAATAACTTGCCATGCTCTCTCAGATTTGATGATGTGCTTGCAGGTACTGCGTGATAGTCCAATCACAGGGTAGGGATATGGGATTAAAAATTCCTTATCAATCCAGCTCAGGTACTTGTCTGGGGTTGGAGAAGCAGGTACTGATTTTTAGAAACGTGAGAGAGAGCTACTGTCTTCCTTGAAACAAAGCTGTCTGATGTGAGTAACCTGATTGCAGAATTAGCTCAGCTGACAGTAGCTGTGACGCTACCCTGACAACCTGGTCAAGAGTTGCCATGGCACAAGGTGAGCTTTTCTTCCCTATTTCCATGTTCTGCAGCGCTTCTTTAACTGAGCAGGCCAGGACCCACTCATTAGCAGTCAGGAGTAAGGCAGAAAACTGACACAGACAGGTCCTCTGCCTTGTACAGGAGTGTCCGGGCACCCTGATGCAGCCGTGAACCCCTCCTGAAAGAGTAGTTACCACAATCCTTCCCCACCACTGGCCTCTGTTTCCTGCTGCCTCCCTGCATGAGGAGCTACAGTCTTGCAACTGTGAGTGTGATTGGTTTGCTAATCCACTGAAAAGCTAATCGTGGTTAGCTTGTATTAAATGTACGTGACACATCTGCATCACACTGCTGCTTAGCTGTGATTCATTTGAATTCTGGTCCAAAAAAAGAAATTTAACCCTCTTCTCCTGAGAGTAAAAGTAATCTTCCTTGTGTGGGAGATGCTTCTGCCACTCTGGGTGCCTGCTGGATTAACGTATGACTGGATTTGTAGTATTCTGAGACTTACTTTTCATACTGATTTGTTGAAAGCTGGATGTCTTGTGGAAATTTCCCCTCCCCCCCCGAATGTTTGACTATGAATGTGAAGTGGAAAATATTCACTTGGAATATTGCAGGGATGGGAAGAACACAGCCAGGATAGGTGTTAAAGGATCGATCTGGAACAAAAAAGAACTTGAGCCTTTCTCTTAACTTGCTGGCTTGCTTTGCTGCTCAGGGCATATCCATCCTGATGACTTTTTCCTTTTTTCCACACCCCCACCCCCTTCTTAATAATTCTCAGAGGTAGTTTCATTCCTAATATGGAATGGAAACAGATGTTGAGACCTCAGTGTTGTCTCTTGAAGCACAATTCTCTCTTTCTAATCAACCCCAGAGAGCGTGACTTGATTGAAAGCATTTGTTGGGATGCTTTTGTGCCAGTAACTTTTGACTGCTGGGGCTTGGTAATATGGTGGTGTGTGGGTTGTGGGTTGTGTTTTTTTTTTTTTTTTTTTCCCCCCTAATGGGGAATGATGTAGCCTTCAGGAGCAGAAAATGAGGGCTTTTAAAAAATCCAAAAGGTATGTTTCAGGTCGGTAAGTAGATGTGGCTCTGGGCCTTATTAATGTTGCGTAACCAAAGCTTTGGCTCCGTCCAGCAGGAAGCCTCTTTGCAGGTTGCCCAGAGGCTTCTTAATTAAGCGTGTACACATTCAGCACCAAGAGCCTGTGTTAGTGCTTTGGGATAGAGCAAAAGTTGACCATTAGTGACAATAACGACAGCATGGGGATGAGTGAGTGCTTCCTGTGTGTGAGGGTAAGATAAGGCTGTAATTTTCTTTCATCCTTTCCTGCAGAAGAGGGGCTTGAACTTCTTCTCCATAAAGTTCTTCAATGCATTTAAAGGGAAAAAAAAAAAAAAAAAAAAGGGGGGGAAAGAAAAGCCAGCTGTTTTATTTTACAGAACAGTTTTCAGTGGCCTGTAATGATAGAGTGTATATTGGAAGATAACGTGGGTCTTCCCTTGCTTTACGTATCTAGAAGAAGGAAGAGCAAGATTAGATAATCTAGTGCAAGCTTGCACCAGGAAGTTGAAGAGAACATGCCTTTAAATGGTTAGCTAGGTGTAACTTGAGTGCAGGCATCTTTTTTTTTTTTCCTTGGTGGAAAAATAGCATGTTTAGGCTTAAGTGAACCCAGAATGAAAAGCTTTCCTACAATTGCTCCAGCTCATTTAACGAATGGATACATACACATTTTCCTTTGTTTTAACAAAACTAGCATGAAACTCCATCAAACTTTTGTAAGGCTACTTATAGATAGAGCACTGCTTTTGGGAAGATCCAGGAGGAATTGCTCTTGTTGCCTATGGCAGTAGAGTCAAAATGTAGCATCCTTTTCTGTTACCTCAATAGGTCAAACAAAGATCAAGCTGCAGATGTGCAGATGGAAATACAAAGCATTTGTTACCCGTGATTCTCTTTAAGGTGTTTTTGTTATCAACCCACAGCGAGAGAGAGAGAGAGGAGAAGTGATTTTGTCAGTCTGGGTTGCCAGACAGACATTCCAGTCTTGCTCTCTGGAGTAACAGAAATGCCTTTGTAGTGTGAACTGTGGGTGTCGGGTTAGGGGTGTCAGGTTAGGGTCGTGTACCCCTCTGAATCCAGGTACAGGTTTGTACAAACATGAAGAATACAAGATGGTTATATCCTTTGTTTATATCCTTCTCGCCTCTGAACTTCCTTTCTGTAGGCATTCTATGCACTGTTCCCATTCAGAAACTAATCCATTGCAGAAAGCATTACTATTGCATTTTGGGGTGAAGAACTTGTATGATTTTCCTGGGCATCTGTGGGGTACACATGGCTGAGTCACTGTTTTGGCATGATTGGGGATTTGGATAGCTGTCACTTCACCACTCTATGCATCACTGTGCCTTGTGTTTGGCAAAGTGACCTTCATGGTCTTCATGACCTTAAAGTGCAAAAGCACTATTTTTAAAACCAAGGCTTAGGTTCCATGTGCTGCGAGAGCTACTGCTGTAGGTTGGGGTTTATCTCTGATGTAATGCCCCAGCCTGTGGTTTTCTGGAAGGGATAATGCTTGAGTGTCTGGTGGGTCTTGGAGCATCCCTCATGATGCTTTGTATCCATTCCCATTTGTGAAAAATTTGCTTGGTGATAAGTTATCAGCAGGCAAATTGTGGAATTGCCTGGGGAGAGAGTTAGTGAATGCCAGAGACTGCAGCTCCCCAACAGCCTGAACTCATCCAAGTGCTGGTGCCCATGGCCCTTGCCTCTCCAGCTTCTCCACCCCCTCTTCTTTTTGGCTCTTGTCTCCTCCAACTCTTTGCCAAGCTGTTTCAGCACTCTTAACTGGGAACAAAACTAACCTGACAATAAAAAGCAAGGTGGTGTTGTGTGGTGATGTTTTTTTTGTTTGGTTGGGTGGGGTATTTTTTTGTTTGTTGTTTGGTTTTTTTTTTCTTTTTTTCCCCTGGGGTATGTGCTGAAATAGCTTATTGGAGGGTGGATGAAGTGCTGTAGCTGGGAGGGAAGACAGGGCAGGAGTGCACAGGTGGAGATGTGACTGTGACATCTGTGGCCTGCGTCCCATCAACGGGGGAGGCTGTGTTGGAAGGGGCTGGGAAGGGGAGCTGGCTGCAGCAACCTTAATTTGTGTTTAGCTGTGAGAAGCCGGGTGAAAAACCCTCCAGCCGGTGTTCCTTATTATTGTTCTTTTGTTCCTGGACAGCAGTGGTGTGTGGTAGGCCCTTTCTCTCTTGTCTGTGTTACAGCCAGAGGGCAGTGCTTGGCCTCTTCTGCCAGAGCCATGTGTTGCTTTTACCTCCCTGGCAGGAGGCTGTGACTTTGCGGTCCTGCATCCCCCGCCTCGCTCACAAGGGTCCCTTTCATGGGGAGAGCTGAGGGCAGGCAGCAGCTCCAGGTGGAATGGTTGTGCCAGGCTCTTCAGATCTGAGCTACAAACAGTGTTGCTGTTTACGAAAGGGATTAGGCTAGTGCAGAGAACAAACAGTCGTAGCCTGTAACACACTGGTTTTCACAAATGGCTTAATTGCCTCCATCAGCTGCAAGTTAGTTGCTTCAAGGTTTCATAAAATGGGTTCGCTGAATCTATAGCTATTAGAAGCCCTGTTCCACTAACAGGCTCTATAGTCACATCTGTCTCAGAGACTTGGGGATCACCAAAGTTGAAAAGTATGTTTAAGAGATTACTTGATGCTTGCATGCTGTAGCATTTCTCTGCACCATTCTCTGGTGCCTATGACTTGCAGTAGGGTTATGGACAAACCAGACCATTTACCTTGTGGCAGTTTGCACAGGAATGGCTCTACAGAAAATGTACTTGTTTAGCTTTACCAGGTTTGTAATGTGTATTTGGTAAGATATACTTAAATATCTACGCATGCTATGGCATACCAATAAAGGAGAGATCTGGAGCTGCGCTGCTTTAAGGCTCCGTTCACATCCCTATAATTACATCAGTTTTTCTAACGAGCAAAACCAAACCAACCTATCACAAAGCAGACTGATCTTTGACAGTTTTATGGAAGTAGGAGGCCTTTGTGTGCGTTTCTGGTGTTTGCTCTTGGTGCTGCAGTGCCGTGGTCTTGGATCACCACCTGCTGTCTGTTGAAAGAATTCATCCTATGTCACATTAGCTGAATCACATTGCTGCTTGTTGAGATGTGGTCCCCAGCTCCCACCCATCTACAAGGTACAGTTTGCTGTTGTTACTTACTGTTTCTCTGCTTAGCTTGGAGCTACAAAGTTTCTTAATGAAGTTAAAGCTGTGTAAACTCTTAGAAGTGTGTTTCCATTAGATTTTTTGTTTGGTTGGGTTTTTTATTTCCCCCCACTGTTTTATTTTGTAAGTAAAATTGGGATGGGTTTGTACTGAGCTGTGTAGGCAAACCCCTGACTTGAGAAAGTGGGTCCTTGGGAAGATGTGACTGTGCTGGGAAAAGGGGCCTGAAAGAGGAGGCCAGACAGGTATCTCATACCCTTCATGTACCCTGGAGGCTTGGGTGCTGCTGAATGAGATGTCAACATTTTACAAGAGGGGACCTGCTTTGAATTCCTGCCTCATGTGGATGAGTGATTTCTTTGGTAGCAGTGCAGCTATAGGTTAATGTACATTGCAGTGAGGTTCTTTCCTCTTTATTAAGGCACATGTGTTAATTATATTGAGCTCCAGTTTCACTGAGCAGCCTTTCCCAGTTCCAGCCTGTGATGGCAGTTAGCGTAGTCACTATATGGCAGTACAGACTCATGGAGGAATCAGTTAACCTGGAACTGCCAAAATTATTCCTGCAGCCAAATGTGTCTCAAGCTCTTCTCCTGGAGTCTGACAGCCACCCTGAATTGTGGCTGAGAGCAGTGTCTGTTCCTGAGCATTAGTTAAGATTTATTTCATGCCATCACACAAGTTGAGGATGGCAATAGTTTTTATGGAGGGCTGCAGCCCTGCTTTTCCCAGTCCTGTGATGGTGTCCTTGCATGTGTCTGAGGATGGTGACTACTCTTGGATGCATCCATCGCAGTCTGTTGTTGCATTTGAGTCAACTTTTAAGAGCTACAACAGGCAGGACTGGCAGTGCAGTGAGGTACATTGTCCAGATGGGATAAACAAAATACTTTCAGTTCCATCTCTCCTATGTATGTACCATTACCAGGAAGTCTGGGGCTTTCTCCATGTTCTTTGTACCTTCTGAGAGCAGGGAAGAGGAGCACCTCTTGACTGCAGGATTTCCCCTGGTACATTAGAAGTAAGGGAAGGAGTTCAGGTACTGTGTTTGAGGATAAGTAGGATTTCCACCACCCCCCACCCCCCCCCACCCCTCCCGTGTTCTTGAAAATATGAAGTGTTGTGTAAATGTTGAAATTGTGTAGAATAACAGAACAGGTAGAATCTCCTCTGGGTTTGGGGGATATCAGTATGCTGTGAAACCTGCAGAGATCTCATCAGGAGTCCTTTTCTGTAGACACTAGCGGAAGCAGAAGAAAAGTAATACCAAAGCATCAAAGGAAATTAAAATTACACCCCACCCCACCTCCCCCCCCCCAAAAAAAAAAAAAAAAAATCAGATGGGAAATGTAAACATAATCATATCAAGAGAAAAATAATTTGAGATCCAGATGCTCTGTGGAATGATGAAACCTGGACAAGCGTAATGGTGATGAATCTAGAGATAACCTGAGACATGAAATTAAGGCTGCATTTCTATTAAAAGATAGGATTTTGCATGCTAGTGTGATTAGAGGGAAGGAAAAAAGTTACAATGGTACAAAAAAAAGTGTTCTGCCCCAGAAATCCCTTATTTGAAAAATCTTGGGAAGGTTAGAGAGAAGTAATAAATTAAGTTACCGGCTGTTTTGCCTTGCAAGATGTGATTAAGCTCAAAGTAAATATGTATCGTCAAAGTGCCCCAAGCAGCAGAAAAGAGAGCGAGCGTTTCTCATCCTTCAGACGTTTGCTGACAATTGAAGAAGGGACAGAAAATATTTAAAAGGTTGAAATGCATTTAAACTGATAGGAACAGTGTTCACTGAGAAGGTAAAAGTCTTGAGAGTAAGATTACGTAAGGTTTATGAGCTGGCATTTTAAGCAGTGTGAGTTTAAACAAAGTCGTTTGGGGAGCAGCCCTGCACTGTTGGGAGGATGGCAGAAGTATGTTTTGTTTGTGGCTAATTAGCATTCCCTTCCTCCTGTTTGGGGTGCTGCTGGCTTGTAAATCTAGTTTGTTTTAAGAAAATTGGAGGTACTTTCTGCTGCTGCATCTTTCCTGGGGTTACTGTACCAAATTTTAAATGTTTTTTTTCCCCCTTTTGTTTAAACAGAAGGGCAGACAACATGGACTGTATGGCAGCACTCAGACATTTTGATATAATTATAATACTGTAAGCAAGAGAGCTTGAAAGGGAGGCAGGATGCGAACAGAATGGAGGACCATGACAGGGTGGTCCAAATAGGTGAGCAGCAGGGTTGCTGGTACCTGGTTTGCAGCCATCATTCAGCCTCTCCTTCCTCCTGTAAAACTTGCCCTGCAGAGCTTTGATAGCTTAGGTCAAGGTAGAAGCTCTCTGTTTGGAAGATGAGAATGGCAAAGGAGTGAGTAGAAGCAGAGGGCTGGTGGAACTGCTGCCCTTTTGTACAGGGGAACCGTGTCCTGCTTTTGGAGTGCGTACTCAGTGTGTGAAAAACCTCTGCAGAACTGCCAGCACGCAACACGGGTCTGCAGTGGCTTGGAACTGAGCACTGGCCATGGCTGGCATGCTTGCCTGAATTTTCCTTTCTCAGATAAGACTGCAGAGTTTTGTGTTTCTGCAGGCAGCGAGGCTTTGCAGCAGCTGGACTTTAGTTAATGAAACTGCCCATTCGGTGCGGGCCAAGGCTGCAGCTCTGCTCCACTAAGTGGTATTGAATGCCCTTCTCTCTCCTCCCCAGCTGCAGGAGCCTGTGGCCACGTGGCCCCCAGGGGAGGCAGACCAGATAGACTAATGTCAGAGCAAATTTGGGATTCAGCCAGTGTCTGAATGACCCGCTGCTGGCTGGAGGTGCACTGCATTTATCATTGTTTCCTTCCCCCGGAAGGGAAAGCTGCAGGTAGGCTGATAAAGGCACTGACAGATTTGTCCGGCTGCACTGGAGGTCCATCAGCCCCTGCATGCTCCCTGCTGAAAGGCTGCTTGGTAATTCCCACTCTGCCTCTCCTGTCCACGGGATAAGGTCTGCTGCTTTTTTATGCCATTGATTTAAGCATGCTGGTATCAGAATAGACTCGAGCACCTCTGGGCTTTGTGGGGGAGGACCCAGGGCTGGAACGGCAGCCAAATTTTAAAATCAGGATTAGTCTGTTGACATGCACATAAATCAAACAGCTCTCCTATCATAAATCTTTCCTGTGGATTTTTTTTTCTGCTGTGTCTGTGGAAGCAGTAAGGAGCGGTGCAGCAGCCTGGGTTTCCCAGGGTTGGGTTTCAATGTCAAGGCTATTCTCCTTCGCCCCAGGTGGCTGAATGCTGCTCCCAGCTCCCCACTTGGTGAGATCTCTGCAGGGCTGCATACTTCTGTGTTTGCTTTGGGTGGTTTTCAAGCATGGTGGGGTAGGGGTTTTGCTGTCTTTTGGGGATATCTTTTTGCATGGTTAGCTGGCTGTTTCTGAGTCATCTGGTTGATGTCAACTGCATGTAAGGCAGTGCTAAAAGCTGCTGAAAAGGCCACTGTCCTCATGTAGAGGTCTCTGTGGGATACTCTGAGGGAGGAGTGGGTAATTAATGCCTTGTGTGATGGCAATGATGCTCAGAACCGGAGAGAGGGAATGTACTGCAGGTTTGTATTCTCCACTCTGGTCCACAATTCTTTAGAGTCTTCTGCAGAGTCAGTGCAAAGCAAATGGGATATTCTAATGACTGGTACCTGAACGTTTGTGCTCTGTACTCAGTGCTGCTGGAGCAAAGGAAGGGGCTGCTGCACAGATGAGTTTTGAAATGACTACTACTTTTCTCTTGCTGTAGTGCAGCAGAGTCTGCTCTGAGCCACATGATAAGTATGCATGCTTGTGAGCAGAGCCATTTTCCGGCTCCGTAATGTGTTCTTCATATACCACCCAGTAAAGAAAAAGTTGCACCCAAAAGATTTAAGACAACAGTGTGATGGCTCAGAGATGTGAGGCATGCTCATTTTCACAGAGAAGAAAATAGAAGAGTGCACTCTTATGGTGGCTGTGGGAGGGATGTTGGCATAAATGTGTGTATCATTTCTTCACCTGATATTTCAATTCGTTTTCTGTAATATAAAACTGTTTTCTCCTTTTCCCTTTCTTCAGGGTAACCAGGAGCCGGCAGCAACTCCTGATGCAATGGTGCAGCCATTTACCACAATCCCATTTCCGCCACCCCCACAGAACGGGATTCCCACAGAGTACGGGGTGCCACACACTCAGGACTATGCAGGCCAGACCAGCGAGCACAATCTGACGCTCTACGGCAGCACGCAGCCGCATGGAGAGCAGAGCACGAACACGGCCAGCACTCAGAACGGATCTCTCGCAGTAAGTGCGGAAGGATGCAGAGCAGAAGAGCAAGGTGGTGCTCTGGGGAGAAGCAGCCGTTGATTAGATTGCTGGCTACTTAAGTATGCAGCAAATCAGTGTCAGACTTGAAAAGGAGAGAGTTATGACCAAAACACTAGATTCTTTTCTTTTTCTTTTAAGCATGCTCTCCTCTGAAATGGGTGTCTACAAAGAGCAGTGATACTTGACTTCATGGCTTTTTTTACCGTGGTGGCATTGTCTGTAGACAGTCCTTTACAAAAGTGTTAATTACCTCGTGTTAATTGATGGGCAATTCAAATGAATGTGATGGAGGCAAATTCTGAAAGGTTGATGGTACAAAGGATTAGGGGTGAGCACTTTAGGTGTAGGGTGCATTTTAGGTGTAATCCCAATGTGGTTTTGTTTTCAGGAATCTAGCAGACTACAAAAATACTTTTTCCTTTTTTCCTGACTGCCTGAAGATGGTGAGGAGCTGCAGGGCCGAAGGTGGTAAAGGACCTCTCAGTTATGGGGCATCTATTTGACAATCAAAGATTTTTTTTTCACCTTCTTACGTATGTGTTTTTTCCTTCTTCCCATGGCCTGGAACTGGCACTGGGCAACATGCTGGCAGATTATCCCAGGAAAAGCTTTATCCACCCCTTAAGCCACTTGTTAAGACTTAACTTCCTAATAAAGAGCCTTATGGTGAGAGCCTTCAGTGCTCAGGGGCGGATTTAATCTGTTAATGCTTTCAGTTTTACTTGTAGTTGGGTGTTTGGCTCATGGAGATTATTTTTCCCCTGTAAGTGCGGAGTAAATTCAGAGCCAACGATTGGAAGAACTGATAGTGCCGGTTTGTGTGCATGGTGCCTGGCATGTGCCTCTGCTCCTTCTGCAGTGGGCAGTGGCTGCATGGTTGACACCACTGGTTATGACTCTGATAAAATACCTTAGCATTCATCGTGGGAATGGCACAACTTCAAGATATTGAAGAAGAAAAAGAGGACAAACTCTGTGAAGTGCATTGACAAAGGAAGAGGACCTTCATGTGCCTTACTCAGCAAATACAAATGTAGATGAGATCAGGCTGGAAATAAAACTTAGAGCTGCTGCTCTCTGCAGAAACGCAAGTCATCATTTTAGTACCAGATTGTCCAATGTCATTCCAACCCATAAGATCTGGGCTGCCAGTCTACAACAGACAGCTACCTCGAGCACTGCCAGTTGGATGGGAAAGCTGAAAACAGTAAAAAAGGAAAAAAGGGCAGCAGCACTGTGGCTTTCCCCATGTATTTTTTTGCTGTTCCCATCCTTGCCCAGAGCTTAAGAGTGTTTCTTTTTAATGGAAATGATGCGAGCCTTGACCTTGGATGTAAGCTCTTGCCAACCCTCCTGCTCCTCTTCCATATTAGGAGCCATCTCCATGGCACTGCAGGGCCAGGCTCTGTGTTTCATCAACTAATGCCGACTCTGAGGAGCCCACAGTGCATGGGAAGGCTGGGTAGCCTCTGAGGAGGTACTGGGAGCCCATCTGTGGGGGAGGGAGTGTTGCTGGGAGCCTGCTGGGAGGCCTCATTGTTGCTGGGAGGTTGCAGAGGGAGCCTGACTGGCTGTGGTTACCCAAGAAACGGGCTGAATAACATGTAACACTTACACTGGCTGTTGGAAACAGGTGGGCAGGTTTGGTCTGACCATTTAAGGTGGCTAAAGATGCCTGAGCTGAGGATGCAGTGTTGAGCTCACAAGTTGTAGCTAGCCAGTAGAGGGTAAGGGCATAGATGAGCCTGTGCTGCTGCTGCTGCTATGGTTGGGACTGATCAAACCCAGAGGATGCCAGATGGTGACACATGAAGAAATCCAGGGGAGAGGGAATATGCCTCAGCCAAGCACCTTTCACATGCCAGACTTTCACATGCACAAGATCTGGGATCTTCTGAGTCCCTTTATCCTTATGTCTAGGATTCTTTCTGTATGAAGTTATTTTAATTCTTTGGACTTTCTTGAGATGTAATTGCTTGTAACTTTTCTCTTTAGTACACTGGTTAATGATGTAGGAGCTAAGGGATGGAAGAAAGCTCAGTAACTACTCCAGGTAAAGAGCATTATTAAAATACAGCAGAATGGGCTGGTTATTTCACCTTGAACATCTACAGCTGACATCAAGCATCTTGTCCATCACATAGGCTGGTTGTTATTCATTTGACATAGGTGTTCAGTCCATGTGGACTAGACTGCTGTGGTTTACAGCATCTTTTCCTTTCACCATTTTGTTGTCTTGCTCAAAGAACAGTGCGGACTTTAACAGAGCAGAAAGTCATCACAGGTGATCTATGCTCCTTCTCTCCATTACTGCGATTGACAAGTGCAGCTGCTGCCGTGTGTGAAGGTGATACCCCAAACTGAACAGCTGGTGCATTTTTCAGCTACTGCCTTGAAGCCTGTGCTCCCATGGGATGATTTAGAAATTCCTTCAGCCAAACAGATAAGGTCTCTCCTTGCTTTTAAGAGCAAAGCTTGTGCTTGGTCCAACTGGCAGGACACAGTGAGATAGTGACAGGTATGCTCAGATGATGGGGCTTTCTTGCTCTTTAATACTGTTAGCTTTTAGGATAATTGCAAAAGTAACAGAGGCTGTGGTCCCGCATGGAAAGGGGACTTCCATCTCACTGGGAAGATGTTATGCAGCAGTGTGGGGGTCTATAGTGTAGTCCCTAACACACTGGGTGGGAGGAGTGTCTTTTATAGAAACTCGGCATATTCTGGCAGGCAAGTCAGATTGAATAATCGATCTGAGATTAGTGGTGATGTCTGAGTTAATAGACAGTAGTTGGGAAGCCTGAGGTCAAATACTGGCAGTGAATTTAAGTAAAATAAACTTTGAGAGTCAAAGTCCATGCCTTTCTGCAGAGTCTAAAAGCTGTGAGCAGAGGGTAATGACTGGATGGTGTCATCAGCTAAGGATGAGCTTGGTTCTGGTGGTCTGAGTGTAGTGGAAAGCAAAGCTTCAAAAGCACGGAGGAGAAACTGGCACAATAGGTGGTGTAATGCAAACGGCTTAATATTTTGGAATCTTTATTTTAGGATCAAGCCTCATCTGTGGGGCTTTGTTTCTTGCCTGGCATGTGGGTCTCCTGGTCATCATCTCCATGCATCTGTCCTTTCTCTTGATACTGTCCCAAAGCACAGCTGAAAGACCAGAATTAAAAATAGACAGAGGTACTGGACCATATTTGGCCTACTCAGTCTGCCTGTAGCTGCTTGTCTCTTAACCTATCGACCCTCTGCATTTCACTTCTTATGGTGCTGGGTCACCTGCTTCTTCCCCTTTCTTGTGTTACTGTGCATATCCCTAATGGAGACACCCAGCACAGAGCTGCAAATGGAGATGCTAATTAGGCTGCAGTACCCCTGGCAGCTGAGCTGATCTAAAGATTCACTGCTGTCAGAAATGAGAGATCTGGCTCCAAGAGCAAACTCCCACTCCTATTTACTGGCTCTGGCATGCTTTACGTGAGCCACTTTAATTCACTGACCTGGCAGAAAGCTGTCAATTCTTTTGCTGGGTTAATGAATTAGAGCAGCTCTTGGAGGGATCCAGCAAATGCTGTTGTTGCAAGGTAAGCGTATGGAGTGGAGTGCATGGCCAGAAGCCGAGAGCAATTGTCATCTCTCTACATCTCCTGGTACTCTACCCGCCGAGGGAAGATTAATCATCCACTGAACTAAAAAGCTTGCTTGATAGTGAATGCAATGCACTTAATACTGTGAGCTGATTATTCAACTCGTTTCTCTTGTTAATGTCAGAGGGAAGAATTTGTGTGTCTGTATAAATTACGGAATGCAGCTGGAGGTATAGAAGGAGAGGAATAAGTTTATGTAAATTGCTTCGCCTGGGAATGGCAGGTGCTGTCGCTTTGGTGTTACGTTGTCATGAACCCACAGAAAGCATTATTTAATTAGAGTGTCTCTCAGCTTCTTAATGTGCCACACTGAAATGTATTCAACTCATCTTCCATACCATAAAGGACTAGTGACTTTCTGACTTCCTAAAAGAGACACATCTGGGGTGGTGAGACCTCTTATGTGTTGTGATCAGAAGCAAGACGAGGAAGCTGCTCGGTCATCTGGCTGTGCCCCATACATCTAGCAAGGGTTTGGAAAGAAGGGAGCCAATGGCACCAGGGGTTCATCAGCTGACTTTTGTGACACATGAATGATGTTACAATGATGACTTTCCCTTGGGTAGGTGCTTCTTGCCTACTTTGAGATTGCAGAATTTTCCGCTGTAATTACTTTTCATCACTTCAGTAATTAAAGCAATTGCTCATGTGAGGTATTTCAGGTGAAGAATATGTTTAATGAATATCCTCACTTACCTTTTGATACTGCTGAGCAGGTAGGCATGAGGAAGAACTAACTTCAAATAAGTAGCTCGCTGCTGGTTATTTGGCCACCTCATCCTGGAAATTGCTGTCTTGAGATAGCGAACTCTGACATTTATCACCAGGAATTTACTTTGAGTACGAGGCAGGTTATTGTCAGCGCCTGTGGGCTTGTATCTAGGGAGGCAGAGTTAAAAATTATTTCAAAAGAGAAATAGGAAATTAATCAGCAAATACTATACTGTTAGAGCATACAGCTGTGGTACTTCTGCATATCTCAAAGGTTGTAGCAGATACAGAAGTCGTAAGGGGAAAGATAATAGTGATGATGAAAGGGATGTAGCAGGTTCTTTATGAAAAGAAATGAAACATTCACTTCTGAAAAGAGCTGACAGGAATGAGGCATGTGACAAGTACATAGAATATTCAGTGGTATTGGAAATAAAACAGCCAAATTTCCCATTTGCACTTCCAAAGATGCACACAGGAAATAGTCAGGTGCCAAGTGTATAAACCACACCCCCAAACCTATGTATTTGTTTCTTTTTGTTTTTTCCCCATATAATTAAGAATTTAGCAAGTATCCTCTTGTCCATAGGATACTTGGGAAGTTGACACATCACCTGTCTCAGTTTGCTGTGGAAAAATCACTAAACCTTTGCCATGTTCTTCCAGAGATGGCACAACTTTGGTATATCTGAAAAATCAGTTACCTGGATATAGTTTTAAAATTATATTTACTGCTCTTGCAAGGTGATTATTAGCCCTGTGATGATCTGTCTGCTACACAAGTGTCATTTAAGCAGCAGAAGTTCCCATGCCCTGTGCTCTTGAGTGTAGGAGTTCAGTCCTAGTAAGGTAGATTGTGGCAGGGCAGGAGAAGGATTTTGTCTAATACCTAATTTGTCGCTCATTTTTCTACCAAACCCGCTCAGTAGGCAGCTGTGCATTGGTGGGTGACTGGTTGCTTTGATGTGAGTTCTTCACTAGAAGTTGCAGAGATCTTCCCACGTCATCTGCACTCTCCTTTGCAGTGAGAATATTGCCTTCTGCCTGTCATGGCTTTCAGTTGTTGTCTCCACGCAGTTCCTCAAGCCCTTGATCCAAACAAGGTCTAGAAGCAATGGAGTCAGCAGAGTCTGTCTCCCAGATTTTGTAAGCCACCCAAGTCCCCTTTTAAATATAGTTATTAGTTACAGTTTGTGTTTTGTAAATATTTTCTTTGCAGTGATTTATGGCTCTTAACCTCCTCATTATGCTTCACAGCATTTTGGACCGCCTGCTTCCGGGGAGAGAGGGGGGGGTGTTGGTTTTTGTTTTTCTATAATTTGGACCTGAAGCGGTTCCAGTTCTGAAAGCAAGTGGGAGATGAAAACAGAATGTGCTGGGTATTAATAGCCTCTGTGCTGGACAGTTGCATTGGTGTTTGTCTGGTCCATTGGAGAGGTAGTTCTCTCTCTGGCCAGGCAGATGGATATCTGCTCAGACCTCCTCTGCAATTGCTTGTTCATCAGCTGCTTTTGGACAGAAAAGTCTAGGCAAGAGGTGGGAAAATGGTTGTAGGACTGCCCTTAACCATTTCAGCACACTGTCATTGCCCAATGCCCTGCTCCCCTTTTACATTCATACATGTACACCTATACATCCAGGCTTCTCTTTGCAGTTTCCTCCTCTTGCTTGGAGTTTCCTTACTGCTGGTGGGTGTAAGAGAGGAGCTGGCATGGGCAGCAAGTAGTTAAAAGTGAAGCACATATTGCACGTGTCCTGAGCTCTGATGCGTTTCTTGGTGACCTTGAGCAGAGCTCAAAGCTTGCCTGTGCAGGCTTGAATGACATTATCACCTGCATAAGTGTATGCCATGCAGACTTTGCTGAGGAGGTGAGGTGGATCCAATACTCCATCTAAATGCAGGATCTTTGCTGCAGCATGTGTCTGTGTTGCCTGATGACAGACACTGAGACCTAGGGAACGTATATTTAGCTCCTATTTGAGCCTAATTGCTGTCTGTAGTGAAGAGAGAGGGCCGGTTCTTCTCTGTGAAGTGTTGATGTGAGGCCAGAAGGAAGGAGCTGAAACTTGGTGCGGGGAAGGAGTCAGGGTGGGCAGTGCATGCTTGGCGAAATGCAGGCTTTTATCTTCTGGCTTCGCCAGGGTAGTGCTGTTGCCAGTCTCCATTATGTACTGCCTGAGAACAAGCTTCAGGCTCTTCCTTTCATCTCCTTCCTGATGAATTAAGATGAAGAATATAGCAAAAAAAGAGAAGAAAAAAAAAAAAAAAAAAAAAAAAAAGGAAAAAGACAAGTTCTGAGGAGGCTCTTTCTTTCATTTATGTGCAGCTGACTGTGTGGTAGTAGACCAATGTGGCTGAATGTTCAAATCTTGCCTTCGGGCCCTGGGTGCTAGAGAGGCGGGAGCTACGGCATCCAGAAAGAGAAGCTATTTAATGTTAAACTACTGCTGAAAAATCAGGATATGTGAAAACCTAAGAAGCATTTGGATACTCTTAGTGTAGTCAAAAGGTAAAAGTGGACTGAGATCCCTTATTGCTTCTATCGCTCTTCCTCTTTGAAGCCTTTTTCTTGCTGTACACTTCACTCTTGCTGCAAAATGACTCCTGTGAGGTGGCAGCACTTTGCTATATGCAGGAGCATCTGTTGGTGTTTTTGAGCAGACCACTATACATGATACATTGCACCCTTGGTAAGAAAAGAGTTCTGCCCTCTGCCCCTGAACAAATGGATGGGAGAGGAGTGCAAACAACCTCCCAGCTTCCTCCCCCATGGAAGCAGCAGATCCAGTCCTGTGCAACCTACATTTGAATTCCAAGACAAGATGTTTTCATCGTTACTGTTGGGAATCTGTTGTTCCTCATTCACACTGCAGAAGATGCACCTGTGTGCATGTTGGAGGGTGCACCTGTGTGCACGGGTGTTTGCTGACTTACCAGTTCCCCACAAAGCTGCAGAAAACCTGGGATTTGGCAAACTGCAGCAGCAGGACTTGAAAATGGATTATAAAGAAATCTCTCTTAGCAGAAGTGTTAACGATTTTGGGGAGTTATTTTGAAGCACTCACTTCAGGTGTTGCATACAGTGGTGATGGCTGGACTACCCTTGTGTTTTGTTCTTCTTGGACAGATTTGCCCCGGGGAGCAAAGGACTCTGATGGAGTCATAAAAATAAAACCACCAAATAGCATAGTGTGATTTAATCCTAAGCCAGCTGCATCAACTTTTCCCCTAGGGTGCACTCTCCATATGTTTGGAGATGTTTTTTTTTCATAGGGGTTAGGACAGAGAACTTGGTGATGGGGAGGGATGGAAGTCTTAGAGCTTGCTCTTGAAAATTTGGTGTTTGGAGAATCGATGAGTCTTAGCCAAATAAAAATACTTCATCCTGCTAGGCTTCTCCCAGGACCGGCATGGCTCTGGGGAGTAGAGATCCTTGCAGGGCAGTATCTCCATTCTTCTTATCACAGGCTTATTTGTATGAACCAGATCTTATGGGTTTTGTGCTCCCTGCACAGCCTTACTAAAATAAGATGGAAAAGCTGCCACTTCTTTGCTCAGCATGAAAAGACCCCAGTGCTTACTGTTTCCTTGCTCTTGTTAGTGCTTTATAACTGATATATGTTCAAGGTCATGTCTGAAAGAGACGTTTCTGGTCAGAAGAATCTCTCGTAATGTCACTTGTTCAGCTCATCTGTAGAGAGAGATTTCTTTCCAAATATTCATGAAGTGTTATATATTGAATGATGTGCAGAGCAGTTTGGCAAGTCCAGAAGGAGATTGAGGAGTCAGTGTGGGCAAGTCCTCTGAGATTTCTTTCCTCTTTGGTACACATTACGTATTTAAAACAGGCAAAAAGGAAAAGGCCCCCAAACAATTAAACCCAACCCTACTCTGAAATCTTTAGTTTTGAGACCTGTGTGTGTTCCTGAAGGTGCCTAAAAAGAGGCTGGCTGTAGCAATTATGTGGTCCTTGCTTTCTCATACAGCTTATTTTCACTTGATGGGTTAATGAAGAAGTCAGATTGGCACCTAAAGAAATGAACTGACACTTAAAAATGTATCACACAGGTGGCCAACACATGTCTCCTAGGGAGGCTGAGACAAGCAGCAGGAGAGTGCTTTTTGATGAATACTTTAGTCTGTCATTGCTTGCCTTGCAAAGGAACAGAGCAATAAACCTGATCAAATTGTAGTCTGCTTTACTCTGTAGATTGGAGGTTTTTGAGGTCACTTTTCCAACTAAAGTGCAAAAAGTGCCATTTTCTCATCAAGCCATTTTGCAAGGGGGCCTCCTCACTATACTTAGTCCTGTGCTCAAATTTTACCACTTTCTGGTCCAAGCCCAACACAGGTGGTGAAGGGGTCTTCCTTTTATCTCCTGTGCCTATCATACCTGTTGGGACACCAGGTCTGTCCTCTGCTGCACTGGTCTCCCTGTTCCTCTGCCTTCTCGCTGTACTTTCTCTGTGCACAAACAGCCCTCGCCTGCCCTTTGGCCTGGTTTAGCTCTACTGGGCGGTGGTTGGGAATACCGAGAACAAGCATTCCCTTCTCTTAGCTGTGTTGCTGATAGCAGAAAGTAACACTTGGAGTTTTAATAAATCCTGCAGTGGTAATGACTGTTTCCTGTCCCTGAGCTGACTTCTAAGTGTATGAAAAAAGTTAATCAGAGACATCCATAAGCTGTTTGTGCATGGATTTTACCATTTAATTATGGATCTGCTTTTGGGGTAATGTTTCTCTGAAGGGAGCTTGACAGAGCAGATGCCGTTTTGCCTGGGGATGCATTTCTGGTATTGGCCCAGTGAAGAGCTGCCACTTCAGCTGTGGGATTTTGATGATTGCATGAACATCCTGCCACATGAGATTAGAGTGGCGGCACTACCTCCCAGCTTCAGGATGTGAAAGATCCGCCTCTTCATTAGGGCTTTCATATGGTGGCAGCTGAAGGGAAGAAGAACAGGGGAAAAGAGAAGCAATTTAAGAAAACCAAAGGCAAATCTGCTAAACTAAAAGATGATCTGAGGGGAGGGAAGATAAGATCTCGTTACTTCTTTCTTCATGGAAAGGGAGGGGAAGAACAGCAGATCAATCATTCAGCATTACTGGCTTTGTCGAAGTAATGGTTGAGTGCCGAGGTACTTGCAGTTACCAAGTGTAGTACTGATACCTAAAAATAGAGAGAGACAGTGTGTGAAAGAAATTAGTGTTTTTTCAGTTCATACATGTGGTTTTGTCTTTCCGAATTCAGCAGACAGAAGGAGGTGCACAGACAGATGGACAGCAATCACAGACACAGAGCAGTGAGAATACCGAGAGCAAATCCACTCCAAAACGACTCCACGTGTCTAACATTCCCTTCCGCTTTCGAGATCCTGACCTTCGGCAGATGTTTGGGGTAAGTTACTAGCACCTCTTAAGGAGTGACAAATTCTCCTTCTGCACAGGTGGAACACATGGTTCTAGGGTATTCATGTGAAGGAGGAAAATCCTTTTCCCTCAATCAGTACAGTGTAAAATGTTTGCAGGACGAGGACCATTGATAATGTTTACCTCAGCTGATAAATACACGGGAAAACTATAACGGCGTTGTTCATGTCCAGATGATGTGTAACCAAACATTGGGCTTGGAAAAAACCCATCCCAAAACTTCACCTTTTCTCTTAGTGAAGACTAGCATTAAACATTGACTTAATATGTCCCTTGCAAAGCACTGTTTTTAAGTTGCTTAGAAACTTGCTGAAATATTTATGTCTTTCTTTCTTGACCTGCTTCTGTGATGAAAAATTGCTGCAAGGAATGGACCAACTGGCTATTGCATGTGGAAAAGCTAGTGCAAGTCAGATGGTATTTTATGTTGTGTATGATACACATTCTATTTCTTTTGGCCAAATAGTTTGTCTTGCCTAATCTTTGTATGCTATTCATCATTCTCAGTTTAGAATCTCATTGAGGAAAAGTTTGTTCACATGAGTATAGGTGGACACAGATGTTGGACACAGATAAATGAGTTAGATGCTTCATGACCTAACGTGCAGGTGAAGCTGGCTATGTATCATTGTCATGAGGAACCCTTGATTTGTTGATATGATGGTAACATCCTTGATTGATGGCATGTTTTAAAGTCTGGAGAAGTAGTTCTTATTATATGAACTTAACAAATTTAAAATGTTGCTGCATGTGTAAGATGCAGTGCAGAGGACTCAAGTCAGAAAGGATCAAAGCAATAATTCCTTTTACCATCTTAGGCCTTGAGTGTATACCTTGGTTCTAACTGCATAGCCATAGAAGTGTTTTGGTTGGAAAAGACCTCTAAGATCATCAAGTCCATCAACTTGATGCCACCATGGCCATTAAGCCACGTGCAAAAGTGCCATATACACATGTTTCATGAACACCTCCAGGGATGGTGATTCCACCACCTTCCTGGGCAACCCATTCCAAGGCCTGACCACCCCTTCCATAAAGAATTTTTTCCTAATATCCAATCTAGACCTTCCCTGCCACAGTTTCAGGCCATTTCCTTGTGTCCTATTACCTGATACTAGGAAAGAGACTGTAGCCTTCTGCTCTTCCAAAATATTTCCATGTTTCAGTTGTTGCATCTCTTGAGCTTCTGTGTTGTTTAGCTTCCTTTTTGCTGTTGCAGGGATGCTGGTAGGCAGTTCCATCCTGTTTGGATAAACAAATTGCTGAAATCACATCCATTTCTTGGGCTACCTACTACAATACATGCTGTATTTAGCACATCCTGTGCTACTGCTGCTTCCCTTTCTTGGGAGCTACATCAGCTTGCATAAACCATTCCACTTGTTGCTGCCCATTCCCTTGGGATCAGTGCTTGGCTTGACAACGGGCCCCTTTCACACTCATTCATCTTGGTGCTGTTCCTCCCCCTTGTGTGTGGGACATGATGAGATGGAAATGTTAAGAACACCCCTGCCTTGATGGCTCTTACCTTTCCTTTGAAGTTTGGGAGACCAAGACAATTTGAATGAATTGCTGTCCTGAACAGTAACTTGCAGGAAATACAGCCTAGCCACTTGCATTAAGGTTTTTAATCTTCATTTTTGGCCCATGTGTTGCCACTTACTGTACATAGAGTGAGGAAGTATGCTGTATGAGTTGACTTCTGGTGTTCCTCAAATTATTTGTTGTTGCTTCGGTGTTACTCTAAGCATCATCTCAAGTGGCAGAACAGTGATGTGATTTTAACTGGTGTAAATGGTATATTCCCTATAGAACCTTTTGCTAGTTCCCCTCACCCTGTGTTTGCTGAGAGGTGTGCCTACCAGAACAGCATTTCATCTATTGTGGCACAAACCCCCCATGTACTCTTTTCCTGTAACAGAGAACTTTACTACTTTGCCATGGAAATAATCAATGGTTATTCCACATCTCTCTTTTTCTCTCCATGCTGCTTCTGTCAGCATGCTCAGAGCCTCAAGCAGGAAAGCTGCTTGCTCCTATTTCTCTTTCAGGATCAGGATGCTTTCCCTTGGGTGACTTACTGAAACCAACCCTTTCTCCCACAGGGGACTCGTGGTTGTCTGAGTCTTCAGCTGAGGCTAGCCTGTAACCCCCATCTTCTCCCTTTCCCTTCTGTGTGTCAGGTCACATTTCCTCAACGTCATATCTGAGAGCCTCAAAATCCTTGCCTGGAGTGATTTTCCCAAGCTACTGTACAAAGAAAGGAATTGGGTAGACAGCAAAGCCATAGAGGAAGAAATAGATGTGATGGAAAGGAGGTAGTAAAGAAGTCCCCTGAGGATGAAACAGCATGCAAGAGGTCAGCCCAATCCTGGGGCACAAAGCATTAGCTAATGCTTTTGTCCAGACTCCGGCAGAGGTGGACTTCAGGCGTGTTGTCCTCTGTGTGGTTAAATGGATGTTACATAACACTTTCCAAACCCTCACCATTTCCTGATGAATTCAAGTTACTCGGGTTTCAAATCATCTCTCACCTATTGCATGTTTCTAACAGGTCCCTGAGATATCCAAGGAATGGAACAAACACTTCCTTATGTATATGCTTCTTATAGGGAGGCAAATAAAATAGGCTGCTTAAAGCAGGTAATATTTACCTGACATTTCATGATGCCAATAAAAAGACTTCCAGAAAGCAGCTAGGAGGTATAGGTCATTTTTTAATGCACACAGTTCTGCACCCACTGTGGAATAAATCAATAGTTGACCTTGTTCTAGCAGATAAAGAAGAGTTAATAGCTGACCTGAAATCCCGTGGTTGCCTAGGTACCAGTGATTGTTATTTGTCTGTATTTGCGTTGTGCAAACAGAATATGGCATCAGGCAGTAATGTAAGGAGCTTTAGAAGTCTCTGCTGCTTTGAGTTTAAACAATTGGCAGGATAACTACCCAGGGAGGTACCTTTAAAAGGGAAGTGTTAATGGAAGCTATAAAGTATTCAACAAAATCATACTGGTAGCCAAAAAGGCGTGATTCCAGAGTCACTGAAACCGTGTTAATAAAGCACGAAGCATTCTGCACATTAGGCAGGGAGGAAGTATATGGCAGTGAATGTAATTGCAAACTTAAACAAGCAGGTGAGAAAGGAAATGTGCTAATCATGGAGGTATCAGTGATTTGCATTCAGAGGAGAAGGCATCCATTTTTTACATGCAAAAAGGAAAGATCTTGGTGTAGGCACAATATAAAATTAGAAAATAGTTATTTATGATTTAAGAAGAGTTATTTTTACTATATACTGTTTGAATGTAACTGATAACAAAGGAAGATGAAACAGTGCTCACAACTACTTAAAACCCAACAGATCTAGGTAAGGTGTGTCCAAAGATAACAGCCAAAGCAAGGAGCTCTTCTGTTCATTAGTGCTAATTTTTAGCCACTTCTTGTACATTGAGAGTTGCAAAAGGCTAGAATGCTGTGCACTGGGATACACTATTGGAAAAATTGAAAGGGATGGCCCATAGAGCTGCAAACTATGCATCCATATGTTGATCCAAGATAAAAATAATTGTGGAAAGTTTTAAAAGATGTGAAGAAATGGTTTGATATCTGTTCAGCATGACTTTTTATAAGGTTATCACCATCTCTGCAGACAAATATTGTCTTGCCTGGTTTTATGATGTTGTACGAAGCAACACTGATGCAGTTGAAGAGTGCTTAACTAGTTGAATTTATCCAAGTGGCCAATGTTGATTTTTAAGAAAAAGAATACTTACCTCAGATCAACACAAGACATGCCAAGAATTTCAAATCTCTGTAGTCATAGATAGTAAAAAGGTACTGGGGAGACAGTGGTGATCAAGACTGTTTCTAGTGTAAGTTTCCACAGGGATCTGTTTCCTGATCAATATCTGTATCAACCCATGGAGACAGTACTGTTAAAACCTTGGCAGTAAAGGCTTGAGTTAAAGCTATTTGTGGAGGAGGAAGGAGAAAGATAAGGTTACTGTTAGAGAATTACTTGAAATGCCTGGTTAACTGACAGTAAATCAAACAAAATGTATTTCATGCACCTCGGTGCAGAGTACTGAGTATGTAGGAGGTAGGCTGTGCTTGTTGGATGGAAAGCTTTCTCTGGAAAACACTGATTTGGGAGAGTACTAGTAATTGTTGAAGACAGTTGGTTCAACAATGCTTCAGAGGTAGAAAGAGGGATGTAATCTTGCTCATGTTCAAAGCTGAAAGGACTGCATAATTTTGTTCAGTTCTGAGATCAGGAATAGTGTGGCCAGCAGGAGCAGGGAGGTCATTGTGCCCCTGTACTCTGCTTTGGTTAGGCCGCACCTTGAGTACTGTGTCCAGTTCTGGGCCCCTCAGTTTAAGAAGGACATCGAAACACTTGAACGTGTCCAGAGAAGGGCAACAAGGCTGGTGGGAGGCCTTGAGCACAAGCCCTATGAGGAGAGGCTTTGGGAGCTGGGGCTGTTTAGCCTGGAGAAGAGGAGGCTCAGGGGCGACCTCATTGCTCTCTACAACTACCTGAAGGGTGGTTGTAGCCAGGAAGGGGTTGGCCTCTTCTCCCCAGCAACCAGCACCAGAACAAGGGGACACAGTCTCAAGCTGCACCAGGGGAAGTTTAGGCTCGAGGTGAGGAGAAAGTTCTTCACCGAGAGAGTGATTCGTCATTGGAATGGGCTGCCCGGGGAGGTGGTTGAGTCGCCGTCCCTGGAGGCATTCAAGAGGGGACTGGATGTGGCACTTGGTGCCATGGTCTAGTTGTGAGGTTTGTGGTTACAGGTTGGACTCGATGATCTTCAAGGTCTCTTCCAACCTTGGTTATTCTATTCTATTCTATTCTATTCTATTCTATTCTATTCTATTCTATTCTATTCTATTCTATTCTATTCTATTCTATTCTATTCTATCAGTTATGGATGAAAAATATAATCTAGGGCTTGGAAGCTGAGTGGCTTTTTGTGTAAGGTGTTGGGTACATGATTTACTTGGCTTATTAAAGAGAGGTTGGGAGATGACAAGTCTGTTCTGTACAGGTGCTTAAGCATGGATGATATGTAGTAATAGGGGGTTAGGTCTTGTTTACAGTCATAATAAGATTTTTCCAGTTGGAAGCTGAGATTTAACACAATTAACCTTGAAATAAGGTAGTCATTCTTAGTAATTTAGGCTAATTTAAGCAGGGAGTAAAAGAGTTGCAATCAATGTTAAAAATAAGTTAACTCTTTTCAAAATCTTGTTAACTTGAGAGACATTCTTGGACTAGTGTGTAAGGAGTCTGACATGATGGTAGTAGCTTTCTTCTTAACTGCTGGTAGGCTGTCCCCTTCCTTATTGCATTGTATACGCAGAAGAAAAACTCATGTTTCTCTTAATACATTTTCAGGCCTTTCAACTTTGCTGTGGGGATAGTGTCTGTGCTTGTACCTCATGGCTGTTAGCCTCAGACCTTCCCTCTTAGGCTTCAACAAGCAGTTTTCCTTCCAGTGTAAAATTGGCTGGGATACCTTGATCAGTTCTGGACTTCAGAGTCTTCTGAGGTAGGTGGAGGCTGGCTTGGACTCCCTATGAGAAGAAAGTCTATCTGTTCTCAAGCCAAATCATTAATTGCATCCACAAGATCAAACAAAGTGGATCATTTTGGTAGTTCATATGGGTATCTGAGTATAATCCTCCTCAGCTGTTGTGAAAGCAACAGTATGAAGAGTCAGAACTGACACTTCTCAGAATTGACTGTGGTGAAATACTCTTTGCTCAAGAATCTTCAACTATTTTTTAAAAAGGAGATAGTGTAAGATAAGGATTATGCTGATGGCAATTGCAGATGAAGGTGGGATAGCACAATGTCAGGTGTGAAATCTTTCAGGCTCTGACTTCAGATGGAACCACTCTTTTACAACATGCTCGCTCCACAGTTACTGCTTGTAGACTGTTAACTGCTTCTGATGGGGAGCATCGTCAACCTACTTGATATAAAGGATTGTTGTTTGTGATCAGCTATGACAGTAATAATGCATAGCTCTTTATATACAGATGACCATTGGATCACATTTAATAGCTTTTTCAAATAGTGAGGTTATGAATAACTTTATTAAAGGTGATAGAATGTTAGCTGCTTTTTGGGTTTGAACATTAGGTTTTAAGGGAAGTAACGTTGTTATCCTTTTCCTTCTTTAAAGCATAATTCATGCCTTTACTGCAAGGTTCTTGTGGTGTATGTTTGTGGTAGACCACTGCTTTGTATGACCCAAGCAACACAGATATTTTAATAGATATTTTTAGAAGCTCTTGTAGCCTTCAGATCTCAGCCTCTGGGGAAATATTTTGGCACTTTGCACTTCCTAAAATATCTCAGTGGATGTGATTTCTTATCCAACTTCATTCTGCTGTCAAGATTGCAAAACACCTCAGTGAGCCTACAGTTTGAGGCTGAAGCAGTAACAAGAATACATCAGCATCTTGCCCAGTGTTTGGTAGAGTTTTAAGTCTGCATTTACCAGTATATAAATTTAAATACACAAGTAATTTGTGATACACAAATCTTGGCAGAAAAACTGCTTGTTGGGCATTAAGGTAAGTAGGTAAATAGTATGATGGACCAAGAAGCTCTGAACTGCAGGTGTTGATGCCATGAGGTACAGCAAATAGGAATGTTACTAAAAGCCACTCTACTTTGAGTGGATTGGACATCTGAAGGAGTAAATCTTGTCTTCTGGATATCCAGATGTGGGTTTTTCTGTAATACTGGCCACTGATCACATGTGATAGGTCCTGTGTGCCAGTATTGGAAAACAAAAGTTGCGGCACGAGGTTGCCCCTTTGTGATGATTCTTATTGCCAAGCTCTTCCTGTGATATGAGAGAGCTCCAGCCTTGTCAGAGGGTAGGACTTTGCTTCTGCTGATGTTGGCTAGAGTCAGAAGAGGCACTGCTATTTATCTTGATGTATTTTCAGCAGTGTGATTTCTGGGGTTACCTTTTGACTTGTGCACACTGTGTTTGTTTGAGCATCCTGTGCGGCTGTACTGGGTACCATGGTACTTCTGCACAGGGGTATTTCTGCTGCTGCAGCTGTCAGCATCTATTCTGCTATCTGTCTTGCTCTGCAAAACCTGTGTGCTGATGTCATGTGACACAAACTTCTGTGGTGACTGTCTGATGGAAGGCAGCTGTGGCTGGATGACACTTCTGTGTAAGATTTGTTTAGGTTTTCATATGAGTTACTGGAAGAATCTGCAGTGAGAGTGGTCTGAACATCATTTAGGGAACAGTGCTGTAGCTGGATTTTGGCTGGGGGTTAGACTCAATGATCTCTGGCAGTCCCGTCCAGCCTTTAACATTCTGTGATTTACTTGCATAAAATGCATGGATGAAATTACAGGGTGTTGCCTTTTATAGTCTAGTTTTATACAGATTTGGTCTACACGTGTGAGGAGTCATCTCACACTGAGCTTTGAATGTATGCTGCTTTTGTGTGTCCAAGTACCTTTTCTGTGGCAGCGGTACCAGATTATAGTGCAGTCACACCTGGGCATGGCTCAAGGCATGAACGTGCTGGCCTGGTGTTAGGATCTCTGGAACAGTACCCTGTGGTACTGGTCACCCCACATCACTGTTCTATGTGAGAATCTGGTATTTGTGAGTCACAGGATAACAAGTTACTGAGAAACTCTGTTGTCACTTTGTTTGCTGGAATGGCTGCAATCTGTAAATCCTGTTGGGAATCTGTACTCTTTGTGTGGCTTCCTTTTAAAGTCTGCTTTCTTAAAAAGCAAGGGCAGCAGATCAATCCTAATAAGGGATTGTTGGTGCTTTTTACTGCTCCTTCAGTTGGTAAACTGTGGTTGTGATTTGGTTTGTAAGTCCTTCATGCTTCTAGCTTTCTGACAGCAAAGTATACTGGTATCACTGGGCTGAGAAGAATTTGCTCTAGCAAGGTTGGCCCCACTCTTGTGAAGAGATGTGATCAGGCTTTAGGTGAGGAGATTCATATACCGATAGAGATGTATCTCTGGCAGACCCCATGCTACCATAACTAAGAACTGTGATGAAGCCAGCTGTGCTCAGCTGAAAATATGTCCCCTGGAGTTGGAAACTAGAGTAAGGAAGGACTCTGCAGTGTGGGCCTATCCTGCATATGAAATGCTCTTGTTCATGCATTGTAAGCTTGTGGATGTGAAATGGTTCTTTGATAGAAGACGGGTTTCCTGGCAATTGTGAATTCCAACCATCTTTGAGAATGGACTGTTTGGCACCTTCAAGTTTTAACTAGTGCACTGCAGTGCTCTCTAAGGAATTTTGTAGGGCTGGTGCAAATCCACTTGGGCAGAGAGAGTTCTATTGTGAGGATACAAGTTTGTTGGATGGTTGTTCTGTGCTTTCTAGAGAATTTGCCTTGTACTCTTTTGTTTCCATCTTGTGGGTTAAATTATTTGTCTGGCACATTTTGGAGCTGATTTTGAAAGCTCTAGACAGGGAGAGGAGACAGGGCCAGCTGGAACAGAGCATACGGGGGGCTCTACCAAACTGTCAGTACCTTGGAAGGCAAAAGCTCTCTGGTCCCAGATCTCTCAAATTTATTATATATATATATAAAATGTAGTTATGGCCTCTGTTGGGAAAAAATCTGTTGCCTTCATGTCATCTGGGTGGAAAGGAACACACAGCATGCATGTGCCCTTCCTTCCACAATGCCCTTGCCTCTGTGATAAGGTACAATGTGTTCAAGCAAGAACATTGAGTTCTGGTCATAACTGATGTCTGTTAATACCTTTATGCCTCTTACAACTGCTCTTTCTAACAGCCCCTAATACCATTGTGGAGGAGATGGTTGTCATTTACCTACTTTACACAGAAATAACTAGAAGCTGCCACAAGGTCACTCCAGGGAATGGAGGACTAAGAGCAAGATGCTGTGCCATGGCATGACTGGAAGTGTGTGTGTGTGTAGCCATTATGTGGCACATCCATGAGCATGGAGGCTTTTAGCGTGACCTGACATATCAGAGGGGGATGCTTGCTTCTTTGTCACATAATAAAGTTTTTAAGCCACAATGGGCAGCATTTGAGACCTGTAATGCTGCCTTCAAAGGCTGTGAACTCTTCTCAGGATACTTTTTCCCCCCTGCTGCTGTGCAAGGTTGTTCTTGATAATCATTAAGTGAATGAACCAAGTCTGTGAGAACAGGGATTCATGTCTTCAAGGTTAGACATTAGAGGGCTAGTCTTCATGGATGACCTAAGCATGGATCTTGTTTTCTTTGGCCAGCCCCTCTGTCTGCTGGAAAATACAAACATGCCTGCATTCATGATTTAAAAAAAATTTACTATAGACCATTTGGTGTTGACCCTTGTATTTAGACAGCCTAGCATTTTCTGTACAAAAATTGTGACCTTTTGCTAAGGAGCTCTTAAAACTCCCAATTGTTTGCAGTAGACTGTTGACATTTGGTAGGGGAAGCACCATCACAGAACAAAGTGCCTTTTTATGTTCCACTAAATTAGATTCAGCTTTGAAGGAGATATAAACTGTTAAAATGAACTGGTTCTTTTTTTGTGCCGCTTTCATTCTTCAGGAAAAGTCTGGCACACTACCAAAAAAAAAAAAAAAAAGTGTCTCCAGTGCTGGACCTGCTGTAACCATTGCAGCAGTGTGGAGAAGAGCCATGGTGGTACGAGTTACCAGAGCATCTATGCCAATAGCCACAGCAGGGTCTTGAAGAGCCCAGCACGTGTCCTGCTGTCTCACAGTCACACTGCTTTTTTCCAGTGAATTTCAGAGCAGGAAACCCCTCCTCAGCAAACCACAGTTCAGCAGATATCTCTGTGCTTTCTGTTCCTTCTCTCCCAAGCAGGTCCTTCTCTTCTGCTTCTTCAGATACCCATGACTCCTAGGCAGAAAAGAGATTTGGGGCAGTTTGCTTGGATGGATGAAGCCCATTACAGTAGTTGTCAAGAGTGTACTTGCTGCCTCTACAGCATTTGGTGGTCTTTATCCTGTCATCTAGGAAATTACATACTTCCATCTTCTACAGAGCAGGGAGGCAGCCCTGCTCTATCTCATGGAGCTAGGTCAGACCACTTGCATTCAGCCTTAGTGCCAGCTTTTTGTCAGCCACAAGAAATTAAACACACAAAACAGGATTCCCTGTTGGTGTGGAAACCCTGTGCGGTGAGCTCAGCTGAGCAAGGCTGGCAGGCAGCACTGGCAGTAATACCCGAGGATCCAGGCCCAGCTGGGTGTGGAAAAAGGGGAAGATGGCACAGCATAATTGTGCACCAGAAGCTGCACAGTTTGTTCTCTCTCAAGATGATTCTAATGAGGTAGAAAATGGTGACTTTTTTTGATGGCTTTGAAGATTCTGAAAATGATTCTGGCATTTGCATTTATCAAGATCTTGACTGTTTCAGCGTGTGTGTCAAGGCTAGGCAGCTGAGCTGATCTGGCAGCTACAGATCCTGTTCTCCAGCAGCTTGTGCTGCTTTCCGCTCCCCTTTGCTTCTCGGAGCCCTAGTGCTCACCTGATCCTTTGAGCCACTTCAGATCAGTAAATCATCAAAACCATTGTGTTTAGTCTTTTTGTTGGACTGTGTTTTTTTGAAGCTCAGCGAGTTCTATCAAATTGTGTGAAAATGAAAACTGGGACTGGCTTTAGGAAGCTAGTGAGACCAGACAAGGCAGGATAAGGGAGCAGGGATAGCCCTTCAGCAGCTGTGGGCTCTTCAGCCCTTGTAAGGTAACAACACTGAAATAGTCTGCCAAGAACGCAATCATGGCTGGTTCCTTTCATGACGGTGCCCAAGCCATATGCAACAAAGACAACAAAAAGCAATCAACAGCTAATCTCTTTTATAGACAAGCCCACACCAAGCGGGGGATAGAAATAGAGAATGTATTTTAGCTGTGATTGGCACAACAGTGGTCAAAAGAAAATCTAGCATGGCTCAAGCTTGAGATGTTGAGGTTTCAAGAAAGATGCATGTTTACATTAGCATTATTCAAACTTTGCATAACGCAGAATGTTCTGAATTCAATTGTTCTTGGGATGAATAGAAGATCAAGTATTGTCTTTAAACAATAGAACAGGAAAAACAGCATCTGTAAGGCAATATTTGTACAAGAATGCATCTATCTCCTTTTTAAGAATGGAGAATGGAAACAGACAAACTACAGCTAAAAGTGTTGGAAGCATTTTATTTGGTTAAAGACAGTTGTGGAATACTTGCTCAAGGGACTTAGTAGTGCTTTTCATAATCAGCCGCCATCACAGCTTGCTGTTGTGAATGTTCCACGCTTGCAAAGCTGGACACAAGTTTTTCAACCAAAGTATTGATAAAATGAACATTATACTCATTTGACTTTGAATGGTAATGTTCATCAGAAAAAGAAGGCAAACACTGTGTTAAGAGAACCGTGGCAAAGTAGAGAGTATCCTAGTGCCTGGAGACTGTGTTTGTCATCTTTGCTAACTGTGAAACCATCCTTTTGTTTCCTGTTGACCCTTCCTTCATTTGCCTACTATTTTTATATCTTCTTCAATAGAGACATCAAAACCATGTTGATAGAAGCTTTCATAAATGATGGTGTAGGAAATACCCCAAACACAATATTTGTCTGAGCAGAGTATTCATCTCTAGAATGAGGACTGCCCCATATATATCCTGTTGAAAATGAATCTTAGCCCTGTCTTTCTGGAGAGCAGATCTCCAGTTTGGAACATTGACTCTTCAAGAGGACAGAGCGTTGTGGACCTCTTTTGAAGTGGTGATGCTTCTGCCTATAAATTTCTGGTTTAAATCTGGCCAGTTCAGTAAAAGAAGTATCGTATGTTCCAAGGTGAAGAATGTGATGCATATATGGATCCAAAGTGTGTGCTAAATCTCCTTTCTAGCTTGTAGCTCTCATTTTTCGCTCTGTACTAAGTAGGGAGTTTTTTGGAACTCGAAACAGTGCAGAATAGCAGGGCCCTGCCCTCCTCAGGTTCTCTAGGCTGAGACAGAGGTCAGAATTCTGTCATGTGATGAACTTGCATAGGTTATTGACTGGTTGGGATCTTAAGTGACTGTCCCCTTCTAGAAGAATAGCATCACTGTTAAGTTTCTCTTTGTGATAGCCGCTTGAGGAAGGAGATGAAATGCAAATGAAACGTTTGAAACACACTGTTAGATGTCAGGTGAAATCGTACAACTGTGTCTTAGACAAAATAGTAGAATGAAGGAAGAAGTGTTTAGATTAAAAAGGGAGAAGGAAAAGCTGCCTCAACTCCCTAAACCTCTTCTGGAGATCATTTTTCTTCTTTTAGACTATTGTGAGAAAACCTGGGTTCTACGACCAAGAGGATCTGCATGTCCTGACCCAAGAGAACTAGGTCACGGCACTGGGATTTTATGCCTTTGCCTGTATGCTAGAAATGAAAATGTTTTTAACTTCATTATTGTATTAAGCCAGCCTCCAAAAGGTAGGCAAAATGAATTGCCAAAACCAAATCTTTTCCCATTTGTCTCTTTGCAGCAATTTGGAAAAATCCTTGATGTAGAGATAATCTTTAATGAGCGTGGCTCGAAGGTAAGTCTTGTTTCTGTACCCACTTCTCTTGTTTTGATTGCAGAGTGAAAAAAGGCAGTTCATTGCCTAGAGAATATACTCTATAGAGATCAGCAGGAATTAGTATGATGGGGGAAGGGAAAAGCTATTTTAGGGGCCGTCTCCTGTTCCCTCTGACTCCAGATTCTGAACATGGTCATTTCTGGGCAGCATGTACAAGTGCTCCTAGATATTCCTGTCCGTAATGTGGGATCAGGTTCCCCAGCTTTTTAATAAACAGGGAGTCAGTCACTTGACCCTTCATACCAACCTGTTCCCGTTGCATCAGCAATGGGTGCCCTGTAAGGAAGGCAGAATAAGCTACAACAGGTTTGTGTGATAGGAAGGCAGAATAAGCTACAACAGGTTTGTGTAAGCACAAAGGCTAACCCACCCACCCCTGCAACCACATTTTTGTTGCATTAAAATGCTTCTGTAGAAAAGCTGTCATATCTCACATGTGAAAGGATTTTGTTTACTCTCATTTGTAGAATTGTCTGATACTTCTGAGATACTGACCTTTCATGTTTGAGATATTCCATGCTTAATATAAGTATCCTCATTCAACTTTCCCTGCCTCGTGGACCTCTCCCCACTGAATTTGCATCCACACCCCTATTTTGACCCCACAGATCTATTAAAAGGGAGGTTTTCTTGAGGGTTAATGGTAATTTGTTTCACTGGAGATGAGATTTCAGACCAGCTGCAGAGAGATTCAGTGATCTTTGTCCTAATTGGCAATTGGTTCTCATCATGTAACCAGTATCACCACAATGACAAATTGATGTGATTCTCTCTCTGCCCAGGAGGTTCAGCACTGGAATAGCAGGGAGTTTTGCAGGTCAGGAGTGAGGTGCATTGCCAAAGCTCTATGGGGGAAGCTTGCACAGTGCATGTCTATACTCTGCTTGACTTAATCAACGCTAAGATTCCCATTTTCAATTAAAACAAAATTTCCCTCCTTCCCCCACACACGTGTGTGCACATGTGTGCATGCACACGAGATTTTGAAGTTGCAATTCAGCTAAGCAGTTTTGATTTCAAGTCTGTGCCTTTTGCTTGGATTTGAGGTTCACAGTCCTAAGGTGACCTCTTTGCTTCAACATATTCCTGGGCATGTTCACGTTCAGAGCCCTCTACAAATTTCCACCTGGGTTGTCCATGATGCCTTCTGAAGTTCTTCAGTCTTTGTATTAGCTGGAAACCAGAAAGCAGTTGGCCTGTATACAAACCAAATTAATCTTAGCCATTTCCTCATCCTTTGTTTGTGCATAATACCATATTTTTTATTTTTGTGGTGGTTCTTTTGTTGTTGTTTTGAGGGATTTGATTTTAATAAGACAATTTGTACAAACAAATGTCTATATGGCTTAGGGAATTTTGCTTCCCTTTGTAGATTAAAATCTATATGCTTTACCAAAACAATCAGCTATGCTGAGTTTGTAAATATTTATTCTGCTCTCTGCTGTTCTTTTGATATTTATAGGCCGGGGATATCTGTGAATTGGTCTTGATTTTAGTAATTTCTATGTGGCTTTGGAGCTAGCCTCTGGCCTCTATCAAATCCCTACTCGTTTGGATGTAATTGCAAAGGAAAGCACAAAATAACTGGCCTGGCAAAGTGTTGATCTCTATCCTTCATCCCCCACTGCCTGCTCTTTTCAGAGCAGTGTTTTCCTCACCACATATGAACTTCTCTCTCTCCCATCTCTACAGCCCTGTATTAAATGCCCACAGCTGCCCTTTCTATTTAGTCACACTAACGATGAAGGCTTTCTGTGAAGACTTGATTTATGACTAGGTACCTTCCCATGCAGTTGTTAAAGGCCAAGGCTTCTGGTTTTCAGTTAAAACAAAAATTAGTGCTGAAGAGTTCTTTGACAAATTTTATCCTGAACCCTTAAAAAATACAGGAAAAACTAAAAGTAAGCCAAAGACATGTTCTCCCAGTCCTTGACCATGCCGTTTCCCACTGCTTTTCTGTCATCTTGCAGCAAAAAGCAGTTGCAAAACTCATAGCCTATATGAGGGATGGGGCAGAATCTGAACAGAATTAGAAAACACCCAAAGAGTAATTTTTTGGTATATTTGCAACCTTCTGTACCCAAAATAATTCCTGTTTTTACAAGAATGCAAGATTATTCCTGCTTAGCGTGAAAATGGGAGGCCCCAGTGTTTGAGTGGGGTGTAGCTGCACGACGCACCTAGTATTCACATAATAATGGAAAAACAACAGTTTGGTGATCTGATGGTGAAGCAAAGGAAATGGATCTTTCTGGAGGCCACTCACTCACTCTTGGGTTCTTCCTCCACCTTAGGAAAGAAAAAAATCTGAATGCATTTTCCTGCCCTGTGGTTTCCATTCTAATCTAATGATATGAAACCTCTCTTTCTTCTCCTCCTACTCTCTCTTGGGAATCCGAAAGCAGATGCTCCTGCTGCCTGCCTTGTGCTGTGTTCTCAATGCTCCTTTCCCTTCCCCGGGTTCCTAAGGGTTGTAGACTTATGTGTATCTGTTTTGTAAATATGTAAAAGGTACAATGGTAAATCCCAAACTGCCCTGGGTTCACCCCCACCCAGTGTATGATGGGGTTGAGCAGCGCTTTGTCCCTGCCAAGTTACGGCAGGAGATCTCTGCTGGGATCGCTCCAGTATTGGTCTGTAGGAGGGGACTGCAGGAAGCATGCAGGTTGCAGTCTTCCTTTTGAATCCACCTGAGATGACCAGACAGTTGTCTTTGACAGCCTGGAGGTACTATGTCAAATTGGGTGCATCCTCAGGATTTCTATGTATTTAGGGAATTTGGTGACCAAAGAGTTAGCAGCATCCATCACAGCCACCTCACCCCTCAGGTTCTTGCATTGGGGTTAGGACATGTTATTTGTTGACTTTCTGTATTGGCTCAGAAAGGAAACAGTTAATAATTAGTTTTGCTGATTCTCCCCTCACAGCAATGTGAATTCTTGTTTTCTAACCAGATTTTTGCCCAAATTCAGTCTGTTTAGCAGGATTATATAGGCCCTGGTGGACTTCACACTGGTATTGCTTTGCCACATAGGAGAAAGAAGATACAAATCTGAAACATCTCTTGAATTTAATTTTGTTTTATTCTTATTTAATAGAATGACATCAGTCTTCCCTTGATGTGTCAAGGTTTTTCGTTTGTTTCCAGGAAACTAGCTGTTTCAGTTATCCTGTTTACCATTATGGTTCTAGTTCTGACCCATGTAAGTGCCTTTAAATAGCGTTTTGCTCACGGCTGCAGTTTGCTATGCCCTTTGCTGAACCATGAATAAAATGCCTCCAGAGGAAGTCAAGAGAGAGGATTCCTATTCCTTTTGTTAGCAGAGATGCATCCTCTAGATGCCTATTTTGGCACTGTTGTGCTGAACAGAGCAAGTGGACATATTTGCAGAATTAATGCAGTCTGCCTGTGTAACGAGTACCCTGTGGCGTTTGTAACGCTGCAGGAGAAGGGAATCCAAACTCCTCATCGGCTGCATACCATGTGGCATTCCAAGATGAGCCCTCGATGACATTCAGAGCCCAGGAGTGCAGAAGCACACAGCAAAATCTTGGCTGAAGAGGGAGCCGTTCTTACTAGTTTTTCAAATGGTGAGAGTTCATATTAGTGCAGATTTCAGGCTTGTGATTTTGATATAGTCTATGTCCCTCACTACAGTCTATTTGGGAGATCCAGATCTCCAAATTCTTGTATAGGACTGAAGTGTCTAGAGGCACTTCATATTTAATGAAAAGAATGGTTGTATAGTAGCTGACATCTTGTCTTCGCAAAGAAATTGCACCCATTGGTGAGGGAAGTTCTGTAAGTAAACCAGTGCTAGCTAAAATGTTGCACAGAAAGCTGTGTAGGAACACTTGGGGGTTTTAACATTTGGAGTTAACTGTAGGTGAAGATTGGAATATGAATTTAGGTTTTGGTAACTGTGCCTAAATACTAAGTCTTTTAAATATATGCTTGTCCATTTGTTTCTTATTTGAATGGATTAGGTGCTCTTGAGTTAAGCAACTCTTGTTCTGGACTTAGTTTCCACTCAGTGAACTAGATAAAACCCTTTGTGACATAAAATAAATTAGAGGTCTTGTTTTCCATTTAATTCTATTTATATAATTTCTGCTCATATGCCATCAGCTGAGCCAGAAATACAAATAGTCTTGTTGACATAAAGAAGCTTAGTAACAAATTAAGTACCAGTGACCAGCATCAGTTTCTGAGGTCACTAAATCCCTTTATAATGCCAATAGCCTGAAGGAGACACACGTTTATTGTAGCTCACCCTAGTACAGTTTTCTACTTTCAACTCAGTGGTACTAAACTGATGAGTTAAATTAGTCCATACACTGAACTAGTTTAAATAAACCTGAATAATTAAGGCTGCATTTGATGGCTTGATAGTATAAGCTGATTTACTGCTCCTGTGGGAGCACTTTCCCAGTAGTCCTCATTTCACTGTGTAGGGAGTTGCATCCATGATGCTAAATTAGCAAAACTACAGATGCAGCAGGGAGAGAGAGAAATGAGCTTGCCTTCTGCCAGTTTAGCTAGTTGAACTCACAGACCACATAGTAACATCCATGATTGATTGAGGTGATGAGGAGGAGCACCCAGCCAGGGATAGGATGAGGTTGTTGAAGCCCCTGACCTGAGCTGGCTGGAGCTGCTTGAAAGCTCTAAGCTCTCACTAGGAAGCAGTGCTGGCTGGGCTCCCACCATTTACTCTCCCAGCCTCTGCCCCCCTTCAGTTTTGCAGGAAGGATTGGCTGTGGAGCTACAAAACAAGCTGGACTGGAGCAATGATCCAGCCTAAAAATAGCCTTTCAGAGGTGGTTGTGGGGTGTTTTTTTTTTTTTTTTTTTGTTGTTTGTTTGGTTTTTGTTTTTTTTTTAGATATATTTATGGGTTTTTAGCCATATTAATTCTTGCATCTGATTCACCAGGTTGTATGGGTGCTTTATGCCAATGTACCTTAATGCACTCAAGGTGCACCATCAGGGCAAGGGGGAAGTGGAAGAGCTGCTGCAATTGTGGCAGCTTGTTTTCTGCTGATTCCTTCACTGATCTAAAGCCTGTGTTTCTGTTTGTAACTTTAACAATGTGTTTCTGAAATTTTGTGCTGTTTGGTGCATTCAGTCCTGCTCATCTCAGGTGGATTATAGTTGAAACCTTCCTACTCTCTCCATATGCCTTGGAAACAGGTAGCCCAAGCTGCTGTGTCCTTGGTGATTTTTTTTTTCAGGCTTCCAAAAGTTTATTATGGAAATTAGGGGTATAAAAAGATTTCCCCCCAAAAAAACCCCAACTTGGTTAAAAACAAGCAGAGCAGCAGATGACAGCAAGGCTGGTTGCTGGCTGCGTGCTCCAGTGGTACAAGACAAAGACGCTGCTGCTGAGGTGACTGGTTAAACTCCATGACAAACGAAGGGTTAACAATGCATGGATTTCAAGGGGCTCTGTTTAGTTTCCTTTGGTTTTATTTTTATTTTTTACTTTGTTTTTATTTTATTTTACTTTATTTTTTTTGTTGTTGTTCTTTTTTTGTTTAATTTCTGTGTTCTGGCCACACCCAGGAGAACCGTCTGCTTTTGATTTCTCCCTTTACGGTTACATGGTAAATTTTCTTTCTCATTCTTCAGAGATGGCAACGTTCAAATACTATATATATATATACATCTATTATTTTTTTTCACTGCTCATCATGTTGCTTGTTATTTATTGCAGAGTCTGAGGCCAGACTAAAAGGGTGACAGTTACTCGGTCTCTTCAGGCCCTTTGAAAAAACCTTTGGGCAAAAAGGGGTTAGTCTGGCACTGCAAATTACTTACCAGGCCTAAAAATGTTTGCTGGGGTTTAGTGTTTGCTGGGTATGTTGAGACTTAAACTTATTTTCTGCTTGGAAGAAGTTCTTGGCAGCTGCAGGTGGAGAGGAATTGTTGAAAATTTCAGCCTTGTTACCATAACAGCATTATTAAACCCAAGCTATTTGTATAAACTAAATTTTAGAAACAATAAGCCTTTCTTATTTTTTTTTAACCAAGATTGTGTCTTCCTTCCTCTAGCTCCATGCTTACTGCTGTGGAGCAAACCAGTACCTGCTGTACAAAGCTGAGCTAGTAAATATTGGACATCTGCCACTTCTTTCCTTCCACACACCCCCCCTGCCGCCTTTTGTCTTTTTCAAGGGCAAGACAACCTTGGGAGGGAAGACTGATAATTGTTTGTTGTATCTGTATTTAGGTACAAATTAATCCCTATTCTTTACAGGTCATCTGTGAGAAGGAATTAAAAATATCTGCATGTGTATATGTATATATAATTGCTAAGTTTTAAACTTATAATAAAAATGGCAAGTGTGGGTTACCTATTTTTCTTAACAAAAAATTTGAATGACTAAGATGCATTAGGAAGAAAAACCAAGGAGGCACAAATGATGACTCTGACACAGTCTCCTATGTAAAGCATTAATTCAGCGCTGGTATTAAATGGCTCTCAACAGAGAGCTGCACAAGTGAGGAACTGTTCTGTCAATAAACCAAAAAAAGGGTGGTTAATTAGTTATGCTGTTCAGAATCAGATTAATTCTGTTTTAATTCACATTGTTAATTATTTACATAGTCTGCATGTGGATTGTGCCCTGCCTTGAGTTAACTTATTTAGAATACTGAAGATTCCGGTTCAGTTTAAAGGTATTTAATGATAATGTGGTTTTTAAAATCCCATACAGACTTCACTAATTGCAAACAAATGTGAATTAAAATAGTCTTAGTTTGATTCCAGCTTGCACAGATTAATGTCTAAAAAATTACCTTCCCTCTGCTCTCTGGCTTTCAGTTGACATCACCACTGAAGACATAAATTTTGTTCAGTCTCCACAGGCTTGTCTAGAACAAACAGAAATTTTAATGTGGAAAGAGAAATGGGAAATAGAGGATCTTGTTGCAGTCTTTACCTCCCCTCCTCCCCCAGCCTTTTAAAGATGCTTTTTCCCCATTATATAGAGACAGAGGGAAAGGTGTTGCTCTGTTTCTCTATTGTGCCTTTCTCTGTAGGGGGTCTTTGGAGCAGACAGGATACCCTGTGCCTTCATAATCAGCTTTGTTATTACACCCTCTGTATTCCCCAGCCTGGTTCCCTGCAACGTATTTGAGGGTTATGTGCAATTGGGCTGTTTTAAGCTCCTATCTCTTGTAGTTCCAGTTTTAGCTCATTTAAACAGGAAAATTTTTATTCTGTTCTGAAAAAAACAAACAAACATTGCTTTGTTACTTACATAATTTTTCATTTATAGCTGGAGAAGTGAAATTATCTGAAGCTTTATATTATTGAGTTGGAGCCCAAGGGAATGCTGTCGTTGATCTCAACTTTGCAGTGCTTGGCTGAGTTCTTTTACAATTGCCATTCAGGAGGGAGAAAAGGCAACACAGACACCACCACCAAAAAGAAAAGAAAACATACCTCTGCATTTTACACAGTATGCAGTTTTATGCTGGAAACCTTGTTGTGGATTATAAAGGCCAGCATGTGCAGAAGGCTTGGGCTTTTTAAGATTAGTGTTGTAAAGACCTTTAAAAAGCATTTGAAGAATGATGGTTTGCTTGTGTCTAGTTGCTAACAGTGCTTAGAAATTAAGATGCTGTTTTCTGGGGGATGTCCAGTCCCTGTCAACCTCAAGGTGCCTGGAGGGAGCTGTGAGGCTAGCATGCCCTTTCCCTGGCAAGGCGTAGCTTTAGATCGTTCACATCACCTTGCTCTCCAGTAAGTATCAGGAATTTCCATTGCAACAAATGCAAGCTTTGTTCTTCCTGTCCCTGAGGGTATTGGAGCCAGCAGAGATTACTCTCTGTATGCTAAACCTGTATTTGCTTTAGACTAAGCCACAGGAACCAGTTACTTCTGTTCTTAGATACCCTAAGAGCAAAATACAATGAAGTTTTTGTTTGTCCCCACTCTCTGTAATGGCATGAAGAATATTTCATCATGGTTGACTGTAGTAAGATACTATTTGTTACCAGTTAAAATCTGAATTCCCTTAGTCACATTGGCTCCATTTCAATGTCAGTACGCTTGTCTCCATGGAAGGAAGCATGATGTCTTACTGTGCCCTGTTACATGACTGCACGGGTTGGCAGCAGCATGAGCATGTAGGACAGGTGTGTTGCATGTACCTTCATGGATGCCCTAAACCCCAGTTTGTTGAAATAAAGGGACTTTTTAATAGTCCTGGAGCCTTTGTGGCTGCTCCAAGGAGGACATAGCAAGTTTTTCTCAAAATTCACAGTCTATCTAGGCAGATATTTGTTTCTATCCACAGTACAGGGGTTGCCATCTTGGAACAAAACCAAGTAAGATGGTTAGTAGGGCTAGAGAGAGGTAGCAATGAGTCAGCAGTGAGAGATACAAGCTGCCTTTACCAACGAATCGATGTTAAGGTATTGAGATGTACACTGAGTCCAACACTTCTATTAGGAAAATTTTAAAACTAGAATATATGATACACTGAATCTTTTCCTGTTTATTTGATGGTGCCACCCAGAAGTCCTGCTTACTTTCAGGGCTCCATGCATTATTAGGGAAATTACAGGCATAGGAGTAGACATGAGCTGTGCCCTGAAGAGTTTACAAGGGATGCTTTACAAACAGCCCTTCCTCTCAACAGCTTTCTAAGGTAGGTAATTACTATTGTCTACATTTTACAGGTGGGAAAAGCAAGGTTCAGTGTTTGATTTGCCCAAAGCTTCGCAGAATTCCTTGTGCCAGGTGTGATCTCAGATCGCCACTTGCTCTCAGAGCAGTTTCTCAAGAGACTGAAGTGCTGCTCAGTGTCGCTGTCCTGTACTGTGTTTGGGGCAGGCAAGGGCTCCTGCAAAGCATGTGCATTGATAAGCAGAGGGAGAGGAGCCCTGCTTGAGCTTGACCAGCTTGCCTGTGTCAGAGCAGGGTTTCATGGTTTTAAGCAAACAACCAGAACAAACCAAAACAAAAAATTGTCTCGAGTAACTTTGTACTTCTTTTTTGGTCTGGCCTCAATTGCTTTTATGTTTTCTCTCTCCTTTTTTTTGTTTTGTTTTTAATTACTCTTATTATTCTTATTATGATTACAGTTCTTTTATTTTATCAAATTTAATTTCTTTCATTTATGAGACATGCATGAACCGACAATGTGACTCTAGGAGGTTATTGCTGAGTTGTGCTGATGTCGATTTCATACTGTGATATTTTTTCTCTATTTACCTAGAGATCAGTATTTCAATATATATAACGATGTGCATGTTTTCCCCCTTCTCCCGCTGCATGCAGGGATTCGGGTTCGTAACTTTCGAGAATAGTGCTGATGCAGACAGGGCCAGGGAGAAATTACACGGCACCGTGGTAGAGGGCCGTAAAATCGAGGTGCATGTCTTCAGTAATTCAATTTCTTCTTTATATTTATTCTTTTGATTTCTTTTTGTGTCTTGCCTCACTTATTTCACATTTGGATCCCAGTCTCGTGTGTGCGTGTGTGTTTGTGTCTGTGTCCTTCACCTCCCTGCACTGAAATGTATAAAAAGTTTACACCCCTTATGGAATATTTTTATTGTTGTTTTGGGTGTTTTTATCTTTTCTTTTCTTTCTTTTATTGTTTGTTGTTTTGGTTTTTTTTTTTTCCCCACCCACTCCAAATTTTTGCCCTTCTGCTGTCTTGATTTTTCCTTTGCTTCAGTTTGCGAGGCTCCAATTTCCTGTTACCAGGCCTGAACAAAACTAACTGAAAGAGTACTGTCCAACTTCTCTGTGTCCGAAAAAGAAAGCAGGGAGCCAGCCAGTATCCTCTCTTTCCTCTGAGGCCAGTTCTCCTCCATCCAACTGTGATATGATGCCCTTGATGGGAAGGGACGGGAGACATGGGGCAGAAGCCCTGAGTGGGCTGTGCTATACACACTGCTGGTTTCTTGACCTGCCTGCAGTCAAGAGTCGCTTGGTGAAAGCTAATCCTTAATGTTTCTAGCTCTCACCACAGGGGGTGAAAGGGTTAATGCTGCTGGCCACCATGGCCATGTATGGGGCATGCCTGGTATTGACCAGTTTGGTGTTCCACTGTGCTGAAGGCTAACTGGCGTCTTCCCTCCCTCCCTCCCCTCCTCTTTCTTTAAAAAAAAAAAAAAAAAAAAAGAAAAAAAAAGTACAACTATTGAAACAAAAAAGCCGCCGTTTTTGAGTAAGATGTCTGCATATTTTGCCTTTTTTTTGTTGTTGTTTTCTTTGTGTTTTTTTTTTTTTTTTTTTTTTTATTTCCCTTTTCGATGGTTTAGCGTTTAGGGCCCTTCACTTGACTCACTCTTTCCATGGTAACTATACACAATGCTGGCGATGGTACGAGTTGGCGGTAAGTGAAACAAAAGTGCTAGAGAAGAAGCTTTTTTTAAAAATTATTTTCTTCTTTATTTTTTTAATCTTTTTTTTTTTTTTTTAATTTGAATTTTCTTAAAATTGCAAAAAAAAAAAATTAAGAAAGAAAAAAAAAAAAAATCCATCTGCCATCTCACATTAACACGACGAAATGTGATTTGACTTGTTGTCCCCACCCACCTCCTTCCCCCTTCTCCCCCTTTTATTTTCAATGCTGTTGAGTAATGCCGCCTGGACTTTGGATGTACATTATCGTTTTGTAGCAGTCTGAGCTGTTTGATTATTGACTTCATGGTGATTTCCCCTTGCACATCTTACTCAGAGTTACTGAACTCCAGTTTGGCTGGTTTTTATTAATGCACCCATTTCCTCTTCTCTCTTTTCTGCCCCTTCTTTCTGCTGCTTTCTTTCTGAGACCTGTTTGTAGCTGTTACTGTTTGTTTTCCCTCTGTTTCTTTCTCTACCTTCCCCCTCCTCCCTGGTTGGTTTATTTATTTGGTTAAATGCAGCTGTTGAGCTCTTGCTGACTGGTGGTTTCTGATTGGTTCTGGCAATTTTTCCTTTAAGTGCTTGTGTTGCACTTTGCTGTAGCAGCTGATTTCAGGCACTCGCTCCATCTTAATGACTGTCTGTGAGACCCTATCTCCTTTCTCCATCTCCCCTCCCCACCCCTGAATCAATTGTGGTTGTTTTGGTTGGTTTTTTTTTTCTTTCTTTCTTTTATCTGTGTGTGTTTAACTGCATGCTCTCAGTCTCATCATTGTTGTTTCCCATTCTTTCTTTTTAAATGTGTAATGTTCCTATTGTTTTGGGGCTGAAATGAGAGTAAAATGTAGCTTCCCGACTCCCCACCCCGCATAAACTTTCCATCCATAGATCTCAAGTGCCTAAGGCAGCTTATACTTTTATTATATTTTTTTTTTTTTCTTCCACACCCTGAACTCAATTCCCATTTGGCATAGGTTTTGATAAATTATTGATATTCAACAAAGACTTCACCCTCCTTGCAAGAACTTTGAGGCTGTCTGACACGGGGCTGCAGTAACTTGGCTTCCAAACTGGTCCATCTTTTCTTTATCAGCACCATCTCTGTGGTAACACCCCACTTGCTTGAGCAATCAAACTGCTTGAAACTATACAGAGCTCTGTAAAGAGGGTGGAGGACACTACAAAACTAAAAAAAGACCCATGTCTATTGCTATCTGTTTTTTCTTTTTGCTCCATGAGATTTCTGATAAGTAAACAATAATTTGGAAAAAGATCTGAAAATTATGGGGAGGAAATCGGTGTATATAGACAGTCCAGATGCTTGACGGTGTTCAGATATCTTCTTAACCCTTAGAAGTTCAAATCTAAAGCTGATGGACTCCAAGCTGCGTTTCTCTATGTAAAAAGTAAGTCTGCCAGTGACCTGCTGGGCCTCAGTGGTGAACTTGAGAAACAAGTCAGCTTGTGCATCACCTGGTTCAATTCCCTTGTCCTGGGCTGCAGAAGTTATCACTGCCTCTTGGAACAGAACCTGGACAAAACCTCCAACGTTTTGCCCTTTTGATCCAGGAGCTGACAATAAGCATGTGGTGTGGTGGTGGAGAATCTGCACTTCACTCTCGCTGGCCTTTTGTTTAATGCATAGTTTAAAAGTGCCATGTTTAGCTTAACTTTTATAATTAAATGACAGCTGTTAAAAGTAATTTAAAGATTGCATTTTTATAAAATTAGTTTAATTTTTTTCTTTTTTCTTTTCTTTTTTTCTTTTTTTTTGGCTGATAGAAGTAAAATGTATGTGTGTGTTACTGGAGAGTTTCCCACCATTTTCCCTAACGTCCTGTGCTTCCTTCCCTCTCCTCCTCCCCCTCCCCTTTCTTACTTTTAGGTTAACAACGCTACTGCACGAGTGATGACCAATAAGAAGATGGTCACACCTTATGCAAATGGTAAGAGAGACTGTTTGTACTAATGATGACCTGAAAAGTTGGAAGACAGGCAGAAGGGAAGAGGCATCATCTCGCCTCAGGAGCAAAACAGACCTCAAAAGAAACAACAGAACCCCATAAACACTAATTTATAGCATTATCCTTCAGTATAACCCTCAAGGATGTATGGAGGAATACCATTCTACAAGTGGAGAAGTAGGGACAGAGAGGAGTAGTGACATGTCCAGCCTGGCCAAGCTGGGTAAAGAAACCAAGCACCGATGGATTGCCTGCCACTACTGCAAACGGATGCTGTACAGTGGGATGTGCAGTACTCTCGAGTCTCATTGCCATCATTTAAAGTATTTACACCCATTTAAATACTTACATAATTGGATGTACTTCAGTTTAAGTTCTAACTGTAAAAGCACATCTGTCCCCAAACAACCAGGAAAACAGAGGCATTACACTACTTGTTTGCTTGCTGTTTGTTACAGACTGTGCCTGTGCTCAGTCATTTTCCAGTGAGCCTGAACAGAGAAAGACCAAGTTGTTTGGGTAATGAAGAATTATGTTTTGTCAGGATATCTTGGTGGTTCTATCTGTGCAATAATTTTGTTGCATAGGCATATATAGCATAAAAAGTCATTCTTCCCTCAACAGAACAAACTACTGAGATTTAGAAGCTCAGTCTTTGTCCTGAAACAGGCAAAAGAGTTCGTGGTCTGAAAATGTTCCCAAACAGCTACAAAAAGGCAGGAAGCTACATGTAGGCAGTTGCTAGTGTGAGAATCCATTTTGATTACAATGTAAGACTTGTAAGTTTAGAAGATAAGAATTTTATTTGTGCCTCTTGGTAGATAAATCTTAGAGTGGTTACAGAGCTGGGGCAAGAGGGACAAGCAGAAAGGCTGGGGTTCTGAGTATCAGTGTCTGAAAGGAGCCAGGAGATTTTGTAGCGAAAGGCAATGTAATGATGTTGTGTTGTCCTGAAACAAGGGCAGAAAATGCATATGACTGGTGACACCTTGATAACAGGCAAGCATATTTTGCTTTCATAGCCAGCAATTTAAAGGCAGTTTTAAAGCTATGCAAATGTTTTTAGTATTAGGCCAGTCTTAAGGCGTACTCATGAGTGGTCATATGACTCTTACTAAGTTTGAGGGTTGCTCTTGGTTCTCTCATTGCCACCACTCGAGTATTTTGCCATCAGGATGGGCAGCACAGCAGCAGTGTGCCCAGTTTTGGGATCATGCACTGCATCTCTCGTTGATACTTTGCCAGCAGATGAAGGGGTGGTGTTGATGGGCTGCAGTTCACGAAGTTGTTCATATGGTTTCTAGTCTGGTTAGTGGTGTTGAAGTGCAGTAGGTGCATCAAGACTCCAAGAGACAGAGGAAGGGTATGGTTTTTTAAAAAATCAAAATGCCTCTATGATTGCAAGCTGAACAGCTGACATCTTAACTGAAAGGAATGTGTTGTGGAAGCCAGCTCACATTATGTTATTAGCTTTACACCCCTTCTCTCCTGTGACAGAAAGATGGGGGTGGAAAGACGGATTCCTAGATTTGGCTGGAAATGCGTTCCTCCTTTCATACCTGAGCCATGACTTCTTTAAGGGCTATTCTCCTGTAGGCTTTATGTTGATGATTTACAGTTCTGCCAGTTATCCAGATAATATGAAAATCAGTTTGCTGGGAAGTCTTCCACCTGAAAAGCAGTGTAAAGAAGACAGGAAATACTGAAGTAACAGAGAGGAGAAACTGAGATGAATAGACTGGATTGCTTTTCTGCACCATCTATGTGTAATGCAGTTAGCGATGTAATTCAGTGTTGCTTTTTAGCAGATTTCTTGTGAATAAGACAGAAGGGTACTTGGAGAATTTAAGGCTGCAAATTGCCCAGGGTGGCAGCCTGGGCTGGTGGCTTTAGAGAGGTTTTTGGATCCGCAGCATTCCCAGTGAAAGCAGGGAGCAGCTGGAGGAGCTGACAGCAAGGGTCATGCAGAGAGCACAGGGTGGCAAGGTGCTTACGAGGTAGTTGGCATTCCCTTTAGCCTTCGCTGTGCTGCGGATCATGTGATGTTTTGCTGTTCCCTCTGATACAGCAACCTGTACCTAGAGCTTGACATTAGAAAAAGGCAGTTGGCCTCCATCTACACCAAGGGGGACTGAGGCGAAGCAGAAATTGGAAAGAGCTGTGCATGTGAAGCTGGGGCGCATGCAAGAGACTGTTCCCCCTACCCACGCTGCCCGCTCCTTCTCTTGGTGTAGATTTTGGCATTCACTGCAGTCTTTGTTGTTTCAGGTTGGAAGTTGAGTCCTGTGGTTGGAGCGGTGTACGGCCCTGAGTTATATGCAGGTAGAGCTTAAGTAGACACTTCCACTTCTGCCATTTAACTGCAGTGGTGTTTAATGTTCTCAATCTGTTGTTTCTTTATAACCTTTTTTACATCTTGCTTTTTTGTTTGTTTTATTATTTTTCTTTAATTCAATTAGCATCCAGCTTTCAAGCAGATGTCTCGCTGGGCAATGACGCCGCAGTGCCCCTGTCAGGAAGGGGGGTATTAACACTTACATTCCTTTAATCAGTAAGTAGCCCCTGCTGGCCCCTGTGTTATTACTGTGCTTGAGTTGATGATGACCTGTTACCTTTCTTCTCTCCAGTCTGTATAATATATACTTGAAAGGATGGGTCTCACTGGGAGTGAGTTTACCGTGAGCCAGAGTACACTGTGCAGTTGCTGTAGCTTGTTCATCTGCATTGTGTTTCTGTACTGGTGGATGGGTCTTTCTGAGTGATGAGGAGGCTGCAGAACAAGGGGAGAGTGTGTGAGCAATAAACCATTCCCATGCCCCCCTCCTCATTCTGAAATCAAAGAAACCAAACAGACAAATCCCAGAAGTACATATTATACAAGCTGCTAATCTGCGGCCTGCAGGGCCCCCAGTGGCATGTACCTGGACACAGGCTGGGTTGGGTTTGCACCCTGGGACTCTTTCCCTCTTGGGTATCTGTTTTTATTATGTGTTTGCAGATGCCTCTGAGGTTTTACATCCTGTCATCGTGAGCCAGTTTACTCCAGTGTAAAACACAATAATGCAGGCTCCACTATACATGGAGCCAGTCATTGATTACACTTATTAATTGTGGGCTCGCAGAGAACTGGCACTTTATGGGAAATTTCTGCTGCTGTTATATGGGATATCTTGTCTTTCAGGCTTTAAAATGAACATACAGAGGATTGGGTGGCAAAGAGTGGGAGGGGAAAGGAGGGAAGAGACTGATGTAAGTTGATGGACTTCAAGGGCCTCTTGACAAATTATTTTAAAGAGCCTCTGCAGTTTTGGAAGAGCCGCCTGCTATATTGATAGCAATTCTCTGCGCTTCTCAGACTCTAACCAGACTGCATGGCGGTGTCAAAAGGTGGGGGGATTTGTACCCTGTATGTGGTGGGTGAGGCATGCCAAAGCATTAACCTCTTGCATGCCAAACCTCTCTGCAACCCCTCTTCCCTGATAAGGCCATGGTGTAGCAGGAAGTATGTATTGGGTGCTTGCTGGGTTATAAGCATGCCCCTCTGCAGGACTGATGCAAACATGTCCCACTGCTGTGGAGCTATTGTGTCACTTTGTTTGAAGCAGGCGCTTGTTCTCTGGGCAGGAGCTTGGATCCTTTTCACCCTCCACCTTGTCTGTCTTTGCAGTTCCAGGCTTCCCCTACCCAACTGCAGCCACCACAGCAGCCGCATTTCGGGAGCGCATCTGAGGGGCCGAGGAAGGACAGTGTATGGGGCAGTCCGGGCAGTACCTCCCACAGCCATCCCTGCCTACCCAGGGTAAGCACTGGTCATGAGAGCAGAGTGCTCTGCACAACCGTGTCAAATAGCTAATCAGTTAACTAAAAATACTAAAATTGTCTGGATGGTGAGAGTCAGGGTATTGCTAGTGCTGGAGCATTCTGCACATGGTGGCATCTCGTGGGGGGCAAATCTAAATTTTTCCATGTTATGTTCTGGACTGAAACAACTTTCAGTACTTACAACAGCTTAAAATGCTGATGGATTCCTTCTCATGATTTTGCAATTTGTCTACGTAGTATTCCTCAATATGTTCTAGTGCTGCTGAGAAGGACACAGAGAGAAACTCTAAAATTTCTGAAAAGGTTCTGCTCTCTGCATTTTATTTGCCTTTTCATACCCAGGAATAAGGAATATTGTCCATTACCTTCATGCCTCACCATCTGACAGTAGGATACAGAAGAGCCAGTTACCCACAATGGATTTGCTTTCTTTGTTGGAGACGGTTTAAAAAGGTTTAAAACAAAGATCAATCAAGTCCATTAATTTAAAGCTGGGAGTGTTTGGAATATAGGGAGAATGAAAGTGCAGCATTCTTCTAACTGTTCTATGAAGCACTGGTGAATGCATGGCCTGAGCATTCTTTGCCCTCTGACTTTTCGTGAGTAATACAGTGGAGCAGTTGCTGCTGTATAAAAGTACAGGGAAGTAGGTTTGTATGTGAGTGTTGTTCTGGGGTTTTATTTCTCTTAAGTGTGATGGAATGACAGATAAATCAGCAAATCCCTTTCCAACTGTCTTTTTGTGTTTCTGATCTTGAGGATGCTTTATCCATATTGCTTGTCTCTGCAATTTTGTTTGCTGTATTTTCAGGCAATGAAAGAGTAGGAATAGGAATGAAATCTTCCCAGCACAGGGAAGTGGACTTACCCTTTTTTCTTCTACAGTAGCCCCAAAAGGGAAGAAAAGAAATGATAAATCCTTTATTAAAAAGAGAGGTGGAAGCAGCACACAGCAGTGCAAGGAGCCAGCCCGATGTATTCAGAATAGGTTTTCAATACCTTCTGTAGCAGACTCTGGCCCTTTCCTTTTAGAGTCCAGTCTGATATTTAAAGTAGAGCTCAAGGAAGCAAGCTGCAGTGGTCATGTATCTGTCTAGCTTTGCTTACCAGCAAATCTGGCAATGTTTTTATTTAAGTCATTGCAAGACTTTAAACAAAACCTCTTGTCTGAACATGTTGGCCTTCCAAATACAGCATTTTGGGTTTTCAGATCCACCTCATTTTTACTACCACTCCTAGTTCATCTTCTGTATCCTCTAACCATAGTCTTTGACCTGCAATGTGTATGTCTGTTGCTCTAAAAATGACCCAGTCCAGTTTTATTAGGAAGTGCTCAATGGTGAAACAGAGAAGCAAAGCTGAGTTAAGTGCTGCTGTCTAGCAGAATATTAAATACTTGCAGCAGGGAAGGGAATGAGCTCTTTACCCCTGGGAGTATCAGCTGGAGCACTCCTAACAAGAGGCTTTCATGAGTCACTGGCCAGGACTCTAGGCTTGTCTTTGTAGATCTAGCCTGAGTCCCATATAAAAGGTTTATTTCCATTTGGATTATGGGCCAGGCTCCAATGATTATCCTCTCCAGATACTGTCTCTTGACTGTGTTTACTTTATGTTGAATGTGCCTGACCCTGCTGACTTCATGTCTTCATGGGCAGCTTACTATCCAGTATGCGTTTGCAGGACAGCCGTAAGCAAGGCAGACTCAGAAATGGCCCAGAACTGTCCCTCGTCCCAAGCACTGGAATGTAATTAATTCATTTTGGTCTTTATTGTCATCATAGTTTGAATCTCTGCAAGATATTTTGTAGAGGGAATTTGATTCCTGGTGGAGTAATACGAAATGTGTTATTGAGTTCCATGGTACAGTAAGCTCTGAGGACAGCCACCACTTTATACGGGCACCACTCTCTATATGGCACATTCCTGACACCTTAAACCCTGCAGCAGTTGCTTTCTTCCTGACAAGTGGAAAGATGACACCGTGAGATCAGGCAGCAGCACATGAATGATCAACACAAAATAATGTGAAAGAAGACAGTAAAGCAAGCTGAAGGTTAAGTCAAACCTGGTAGAAAGAATTGTTTTTCATAAACCTTAGTGGTGTTTAAATTTTAAGTTGCAGAACTTAATGGTATCACTGCATTTGAGAGCTTAGCAGAATTTAAAAGGAAATAGAGCATGTAGATCAATAAAAGCTCATTGGAATTGCCATGCTGGATCAGACCTGAGGGCCAGTCAGGTCATAGTAATTTCAGGTAGTGTATACTGCTGGATACTCCAGATGAAGGCATAAGAAATCATATTGTTTGTAATAGTTTTAACAGGCTATGATTTAGTAATGCGTATGTGGAATGTACATCCTTGAGTATGGAAGGCTACTCTTACCTTAGCAATTGGAGAGGATATTGGATAGTCACCTGAGCCTGACTTGAGAATACAAATGCAACCTTCAATTTTTATCCAAGATGGTGTTCAGTAGAAGTAAGGTGATGTTATAACCTCTGATTACACAGTATGAGTAAAACGTGTACCAGAGTATTGCCTTGGTTTGCAGCAGCCGTGCTTTCTGAACAGAAATGCTGACAAATTGCACTTGAAACCAAAATGCATAAGAGTTAAGCACTTTGGGAAAAAAAACCACAACTCCTCTCAAAATTAAATAAGCTTGATCAATTTATTTCTCAAACTATAGGATATTCGTTGACTTGTTCATGGTCATTAAGTACCATGAAGAGTAGGCTGGCCACAGTAAAGAATAATTTAATCTAGGAGTGTAACTGTATCGAGGATTCACTGACTCAAAGCTCAAAGTAGATAAAAGTCAGACTAGATATAAGGCAGTAGGGAGCTTTGTGGGTTTGGAGTGAATTTTTTTGCCGCTTTTTGCAACAGAGTGAACTGTTGGGACACCAAAATGATATGATGCTGCTTTACAAAATCAGCATATTTCTTTTTCTCATGAATACGGTTTAGCTCAGCTGCTGGGCTTTTTGCAGATGCCACTGAGATTGGATGGGCTGCTGGGCTGGTTTATGTTTCTGGTCAGTCTACAGAACCAGAATTGGTCGCTGTGGCTCTCAAATGAAGGAATTCTGTCCGGTTTTGCTATCATTAAGAATCACAAATATGGATATTGTAGCTTGCAAATAAACCTTGCTAAATTTCAGTCCTGGCAATTGGTGCTAGTCAAGTCCTAACTGAAGGAGAGAGAAGAAGGTGCATGTGTGCTTGGTTGTTTGGACCCAGAAAGTCTTACTCTTACCTGTTACTAGTGTTCCTTGCAGGTTTTTTCTGGAGAGCTCTGCTAGCATCTCTTACTGAAAGGATTCTAAGTTACAGGAATAGTGGCCTGATCCAATGTGGTAATGTTTATATTCATCCAGCTGATTGTGTTCAGAATAACTGATAAAACTGCTAACCTGTTCATAAACCGACAGTCACTTCCTCTGTCATACGTTTGCCTTTCCTGCAGGAGCAGGTGGAGTATCACTGCTAAAACTCCTGGTCCTAGATAGAGAACCCAGCAATGTAAGTCACTGCCCCAGGAGCCAAATTCTTTGTTATGTGGTTGTAAAAATATAGCTTCAACAAACATGATCTTATGGCCTGCTTCTCCCTGCTGAAGTGGCTCCCCCTTTCCTCTAACAAGGGTCTCTATCTTCATATCTGCTCCCAGCGCTCTTGAAGGCCGTAGTAACTCTCCATTGGGAATGGAGTATACTTCTCCTGGGGAAGACAGCAAGACTAAATTATTCAAGCAGTAGCTAACACTGCAACAGATTTCTTTTTATTTTATTTTCCTTTTTAGTAATAGCATGCAGAATTTTGGCGAGATTGCTGGGCTTTTCTGTGTGTGCGTGCCTTACAATAGGTGGGTGTCTGAGGGTGGCAGGCTCTTGTCAACATTTCACATTCCATCTAATGAGTAAAAAATTACAATCAAAAGAGAAGCTAGTGTTCCATACCTTTTTCCTTAATGCTACTGCAACGTCATGCATATTAGATCCATAAACATCACAGATGAGGCTACTGCTTTTCAAAGCCTTGAGCGAGTTTGTCCAGAGCTACGGAAAAGGAAAAGCAGGAGGAGATTCCTCAGTATGAAGTATATGCTGAACTCAAGGTGGGTGGGGGCATCCCCTCTCTTCCTTCCTCATCCTTCCCTGACCCTTGTCCCCAAAAGTGAGCTGCGTAGTCTTAGGCCAGCGAATGCTCATACAAGAGTGACTCTTTGGGAACCCAGGCTCTGGTTTAACAGTTGTCCTCCTTGAAGTTCTGAGAGAAAGAAAACTGTGGTTTACAGCAGAAAAAGTACCATCCCCTGGAAACCCTTCCAGTTGCTCCTCTCTGCTATGGAATAGGTCATTACTACCAGGGACTCCCACTGCACCTTTCAATTCTCGGACCTTGGACCAGTCACCTAACCTTTTTAGCTCATTATCTCTGCTTGTGAAAGCAATGCATTGTGGGTATTTTTGGTTTTTTCTTTTTAATTACATTTCTCTGTGTTTACTTTGATCAGAATTGATTGACTTGTTTTTCTGAGGTGTTGCATCAGTTCTTTAAGATGCTGAATAATAATACTTTGCATGCTTGTGTGATCAGCCAAATCTTATTGCATGTCTAATGTGCAGGGCAAAAGCAGGTGATGTATGGATGTCAGAAACAAAGTCGTGCAGCACTGTGGAGCTCAAAATATGTAATCGTACAAACTCTCTGAAACGTGCTTCCAACATAGGTGACTTCAGCCCTTCTGGGATGCCTTCTGAGGGGTTCCTTGATTTCACAAACCCACTTCATAAAGCCAACGTTTCCATGTGTTTAGGGGGTAACTAAAACCATTCTAGGAGAATAACCAGAGTGGAGGTTTCTAAACCCTTGTTTCTCTTCTTCAGGACATGAGATCTTTTAGAGTCTACTTCTATTGTACAAGATGGTGGTTCCCCTCCCTCTCTCCTTCGCATACTGTCTCCCCTCTGCCCGCCCCTTCCCCTCTGCATGCCGTGGAAGATGACTTGAAGCCGTCTAGCGTGCGTGCGCACACGTTCTCTTTGCTGATTTGCTCCTGCCAAAAGCCCAGGTTGTGGATTCATACATCACCTGCCTGTGTAAAACGCATGTGCATGCTGCCGTCCTCAATAACCGGAATGTGTTTTCTGTTCTTTTGTTTTTTGTTTTTTGTTTTTTTGTTTTTGTGTGGATTTTCTGCAGTGTGGTTTACCAGGACGGATTTTACGGTGCTGACCTCTATGTAAGTACACAACACCGGAGCCTTCTCGTCCCCAACCCCTGACAAGCCAGCCTTTTTTTTTTTTTTTTTTTTTTTTTTTTTCCTATTTTTTTTCCTTTTTTTCTTTTTTGTTGGTTTGGTTTGGTTTGGTTTTTTTAAAATATCATTTACTTTAATTTTCTTCTTCCTTGTGGATATATATATTTATATATTTAGGAATGCAAGCATGCTTCTCTGTCACTGCGCTTGCCCCTGGGTGCAAGACCTAAGCCTTTGGGTTTCCTGATCATTGTCAGGGTCAGTTAACTGGGTGTCCTGTCCCCCACATGCACACCGCTACTAATCAGCCTGAGAGATGATTAGTGAATTAAAATTTCTCTCAACACTTCTCCAGTTTACATAATTTGGATATAAAAATAACAGGACTGGTTTAGCCTCAGACCTTCCTTTTCCTTCTCCCCTTCTGCCCTCCCCTTTCTCTCCCCTCTTGGGGCCCTTTCAGGTTTGATTTGTGCAGCCCACGCTAAACTTGAACGAGCTGTATGTTTAAAAATGTTCCTGTGCCACTGGGATGTGGAGATTATCCCTTTGGGAAAGACACTGGGACTGATTAAAAATTGAGACCGAGTTGCTAGAGTGAAAACTGACATCTAATTTTGCTGGTAGAAACGGTACCTAAATAGGCTGGCTTCTCTCATCCCTTTGGGGAATTGTAAAGTACAAATATGTGGAGATGTTCGGTTAGAAGAGTCAGCAGCCGCCTCCTGTCTGAGAGTTAGCTCTGATGTCACAGGAGACTGTCCTGTCCGTTGTCCTCCCCAGCCAGTGTGTATTGCACATCTCCAGGGCATCTGTGTATACACAGGTAGCTCAAGGATGGAGAGATTGACTGGCCAGTGAGAAAAGTGGTTTCCTCTCTGATGGAGAGCTGTTTCAGAGCAGCTGTTGTAAGATACGCCTTTCAAAGCCAAAATGTTCAGGTCCACTACTGCTGTCACAACTCGTGGTCGGCCTAGCTCTAGCAGAGTTCCCGTTCATGGCACTGTAAGTGACAGCTCCTTGGAGCCGCGGAAATTTTGTATTGAGTAGTGGCACAGGCGTTGGCAGAGATTTCACCTCCCTGCTCCTTTGAAGATGCTGCTCCTGACATTTATGAAGAGGACCCTGGGGTTACAGTTAAGATAATAAATGGATGGAATTAGCTGTTGGATTTTGTTGGTTTATACGAAGGGTCGTGTCTTGTGCTTTTCCCAGCACAGTTACAGCAGGTGGAAGACATGCTCTCTGCATTGGGTGCATTTCTTCATTCTTAAGGACATTGTTGTACGCATAGTCCTTTAAAAACTGGTCTGCCTAGTCAAGCATTCCTTTATAAAACCATGGTGAGGTCTGCAGAGGGTTCTGGGGTTTCCCACCTCGCTCCTTAAACATTGCTTTACAGACCACTGATGTTGCTAGCAGAAGTAAGCCAGCAAATGAGCAGTGCTTAGTGCCTCCTCCCTCACAATATGCCGTATAAGAGGCTATCGAGTTGAAAGAGAAGACTAGGCAGGGCTACTCCATATTTCTTTTGAGAAAGCTGCTTCAGAGCTTCCATTGCAGTTGGAGAGAGGCTTATTGAATATGTTTTAGGGACAAGAGACTTCAATAATGAGGAATGCCTGTAACCACTTGGTGCTGTTATGCGGTAGCATGATGTAATGCTAAAACAAGCCCCTGGGTTAAAACCATTAGGTGGACTTCCGATGACTTTGCTGTTGGTGGTTCTGGTCTCACTAGGAGCAAGCAGGATGATACAAGAGGGGACTCATCAAAGTTATTGCTGTCTAGAGTCAACTGACAGAGCTCAGGAAAATGTTACCATAATCCAAACATGGAGTTATCCTTCTAAACAATTTGCTTGGCACAGATGGAATGATCCCAGTGTTCCTGTGCCCCATAGACTGGTTGTGCCTTTCATTGCTGTGTTTCCATCCCTCTGGTTGCTCTGAAAGGCTTGTCCAGATTGTGGAAAGGATGGCAATAGGGCACTTCAATTAGAACTGGAAGGGAAAGTTCAGTTGACATTCCCTTGGGTCTTCTGAGTCTGTAGTATTGTGACAAGGAAGGGTGAAAAGGAGCTGAGGTGGCAGGAAGTGGTTAGTGGTAGGCAAGATGAAGGGGAAACATCCCAAGTTTGGGCTCCTTTTCTGCATACGTTCTGCACCAATTTCTCATTCTTCTTCTCCTCCTCCTCTTCCTCACTCCTCTTTTCTTTCCTGGGGCAACCATCCTGCTAGCCATTTCTTCTGTGAAGAAGGCATTCCATCTCTTGTTGGATGCATCTCACTCTGGCAAGACACCCGAATTCATAAAACAACCTGCCCCAGGATGCAGAGGGCTCAATTTTGGATCGTAAGAAAGGTTGTCTGTCTTCTACAACGGGGTCAATCTGGGTGGCGGGGGGGGAAACCCAAACGAGCCCACCTGTGCCAAGACCGCTGCTGCCTGTGAAAAGCGTGCTTGCATCCACTGGAAAGAAAAGGCTGGTGAGCCCCCCGTGGGCTGTTTGTATGATTGTTTCTTTCCACAGCTGTGTTTTTTTGAACTGCTCTTCCTGTGTTCTGTTATAGAATAGTCTTACAGGAACCAATCATTAGCGCTAAAATACCTCAGGTAGGAGTGCCAGTGTGACCTGCCAACCGATCAGATTGTGGATTGCAGTGGAAAAAACTGAATTATACTAACCATTCCAGCACCACGTTAGAGATGGGAACAGAGGCTTTTTTTAGGGCAGCGCAGACTCACGTGTGATCCCAGCCCCCGCTGCAGCGGGGCGGCGTGTGTCCAGATTTCACCCCGAGTGGCACTGCATTACAAAAAATAATAATAATAATATTAATGTAAATTCAATGGAAGGGTTAACAAGGTCATGCTTGTCCCATTACCATGTAGAAGCACCTGCTACAATGGACACCGTTGTCCTGTCACCTCTTTTAATTCATTCATGCTCATTCCTGGTGCCCGTATGCCACCCTTCTAATACAGAAATACTGGAAGCTGTTCAAGCCCTTTCTGCTTCTTTAACTTCTGTTCTAAGGCAGTTTTGGTGGTGGGAAAACACATTTGAGGTACAATGAAAGATCCCCAAATTGGGCTTGCTACTTAAACTTGGCAAGTTGTTAAATGTATCTAAGTGATACCATGAGGTACGCATTTCTCCAGGGGTATGGAACGCCTGTGTCTTGTGGCATAAAGACTTTGGAGTAAAGACAGCCAGCAACACACTTTGTGCACCTGTCAATGGCAGCAAGGGAAAAAGAAAAGGGAGGCTTACAGCATAGAATACACTGACAAAGTAAGCTGTAGTTTTGGATTTCCTCATGTTCTCATTGGATTGATCACCTAATATGGACCTGAAGAGTGGAAGAGACGATGGACATATTTTGAGCTGTACTGCATAAAGTGCTCATTTATCTATATTAACATGCTTAGTAGCTGGAATGCTGCTTTATCTGGGATTGCAGCTTCATGTGTATGTTGTTTTGCCATGTCTGTGTTACTTCAGGGAATATATGACAATATTGTAAAAGCTGTCATCCAGCCTTTTAAAGAAGGAATTTAAAGCAAACAAACAACAACAACAGCAGTATTTTCTTGCTTTGTGGTTGAGCCAAGGATGATAACATCACAGATGAGTCATTTTAAATGTGGGCTTTTGTGAATACCTGAGCCAATATGGTTGTTGGACAGCTGAGATCGATAGGCTCAAAAGCTACACGTTCATGTGGGGAAGGGGGCTTAGCACAGCCCCGACAACACTGGCAGGATATTCAGAGAAAGAGAAATTGAATTAAAATAAGCAACATTCAGGGTTGTGTTCATGCTCATGTGCTTGCCAGACAGTACACAAGGCTGTACTGGAAAGGACCAATCTTGATTTAGCAGCCCTTTTGGTGGTTATTTTACTGCCCAGAGAAAATGCATAAGCCTTTCCCTTAGTTCTCCTATGTCCTTATTGAGTCAGTGTTTAAATTACCCCTTTGATGGAAACATCTCACTTAAGAGCTTCACAAGAAGCTCGACCACACTCATTTCTTCTGAGATGAGACTTAAGGTTTTAAAATTAACCTAGATGGGTAAACCTCTCCCTGTGGAATCACTTTGCTTAAAGAGATGGAGTGGGAGGTTGCATGGCTGTCCTGTGTTTCAGGGACTATGCCACTCAGTGGTGTCTTCTATTGCAGTTTGGCTGTGGCACTTGAAGGAGCATGGTGCAGCTAGCAAGGGGTGGGGGGGTTGGGGTTTTTTGGGGTTTCAATTGTTACTACCTTTTTTGGGAAACATGATTTTTCATGTTTGTTGAAGATGCTTTACTCTGTTGTCATTTATATTTACGAGAGTACCCAAAGTGAGTGGCATCAGAAATCATTAGGGATGGTAGGACTGAGTAGCTGAGGTTATGAATGAGCTCACAGTGTGTGTGAATAGGATAGCCAGAGAAAACTGGTGCATTGGACAAACTGCTAGGGCTTTAGATGCATTGATGGAATTATAGGTGGGTCTTTGGTTGTGGAAAAGAAGAGCATCAGCTGGGTAAGGCAACCTGCACAGCATCTCCTTTTGCTTTGTATTGGTCCCAGAGCTTGGTTGGAAGCATTTCTAAAATAACAAGTAATAATCACAGCTTTCCTCCTTGTTCCTTTGCCCTGTTTTGGTGTATTTGGACCTGCTGGTTGTGCTGAATACATTCCTGTGTCAGAAACCCCCAGCTGTCCACACTCATTGCTCCTACGACAGGAACGTACCATGGCCATTATAATCCCCATTTTTGGTTTTATTTGAAGTACACACAAGTAGAATTTGCAGACAGCTTTGAGCTGAACAAGTCTGCCCATGTGTGTGTACCTCTCTTCTGTGACTTTTTTTTTTTTTTTTTTTCTCTTTTTTAATTAACAGTAGCTTCAATTTTGCATCAGTGCATGGTTGAAAAGCAATACACATGTCAGCTATTTCTTAACTTCATTTCTCCAATGAATTATTTCTCCTGTTTTTTTGTTTTGTTTTGTTTTGTTTTTTGTTTGTTGTGCAGTTGACTGAAGAAATGTTAACATCCCGCTCTAAATCTCTCAGTGGAGTCTCTGTTCCCTTCTCTGATATAACAGATGGGTTATTGCTTGTTATAATTATTAACATTGTGGTGTGGGACAGGGCTGGGGTGGGAGCCATTTTGGGGTGCGAGGGTGGGAGGCTTCGGGAGTCGTTAAGGTTGGAATGTTAACTCCAGTGGTGACTGACTGTTTCCGTAATAGCAGGTTGTTGTGGCTGCACGCTCTAGTACTTGAGGCTGTGTACTTCACTGAGCTTGTGGTAGAGCCTAGGGCAAACTGCTGTCCCAAGAGAATGCTGGGATGGATAGAACTAGCCAATATGAGTCTGAACGTGGTGACTTTGCTGGTTGTTCTAGCTCCAGATGTCAGCATGCTTAGTTTTTAAATTTTGATTAATAAATGTTACTCCATTCCCCTTCCCACACCTGATTCCAACCCTTCTTTTCTTCTCTTCTTCTTATTTTTGTTTTGTTTTGTTTTGATTTGGTTTGGTTTCATTTTCCTTTATGAGAGACATGAGTTAAAAAAGAATTACATGATAACCCTTTTTGGTTTCAAACTGCATCTTGCTCCCATGTTCAGTGTATGTGCCAGGCACATTTGAAATGGCTTCTGATCTGAAATGTGGCTGGCAAATGTGAGGCAGAGTGGGAATCTGGGCATGCACTGAAGCCAGCTGCCCTGGTGAGTGTAGTGCCAAATGAAAATGCCTTGTATGCTGCGCCCAAGTGATAGACCCCATTGAGAGTTCAGGAAGCTTGTAAGCTTAAGGGAGTACCACAATGACGTTGGTATAGTTTTGTCTTGATTTGGCCAAGTTAGTAAAGGTTTGGCCAGAACTGAGGCTGTACCTCATTATACTCACCTCTGTCATGTTGTGAAGGTGGGGTTGTTGTGTACATGTTGTGTAATGGTGTTGCAATGATAGCATGCCAACACCAAGCAGAACTTCCCCATAGAATCAGTCCAAAATGCAGGGACTGAACCAACTAGATCAGATTAAGAGAGCAAGCTGTTAACATGACATCTTCTCTTCCAGGCTGTATGGTAATGTTTAAGCACTGTAGATTTGTGTTGCTCTTTCATCTGTTGACTAGAAGATTTAAGAGGCTACAAGTACCTCTCCCCAAACTAGGAAAGAATGCTCGGGCTTGTATTGGATAGCACTTAGCCTTCATGAATCTAACAGGTCCCACAAAAGCAACCAAAACTGATTTAAAATCATTCCTTATAATTTAAAAGTCAGTTAGCCCCAAACTGAGCTCTGCTGAGCAAACTGCTAGTCTTGTAGTAGAGCTGATCTTGTACTCTTAGGTACATGTATGCTGAGCTGACCCTGAAGGTGAAGAGCATAAATTTACTCTCTGATCCTTCCAACTCTGATGTGTCAGTTGGGAAAAAGGGGGGAAAAGTTTGAAGCAATCTGGATTTTTCTACTGTTATTTGTTGCTCATCATGTTTCTAGCAAAGCAAAGCCACAGCTCATTTAGCATTGCCTGCTCCCCAACCCCTCAAAGTAACAAAAATGTGTTCAAAAGTATACAAGAAGGAATGATCAAGTCTGGGCTTTAGAGTCCTCTTGGCTCTGCTTGCCATGCAGCCCTTGCCCCTGGTCTAAAAGGTGACTGTCCTCCAACTTTCACTACCACAGGGTGTGCAGAGCTGCCTGTCTGAACCAGGTCTTCCTCTGCCCCTGAGCTCCTTGTACAAGTTCCAGGAGTCTTGTCAAGTAGTCTTCTGGGTCAAGATTCACGTTTTGCTGACACAGCTGTAAGCACATTATTAGTAATTACCTCTTACTGGGGGTAGCATTTTGAAGACCTTTTCTAGGGGTGTGTGGCAAGGGTAGAAATGCAGCAGGAGTGGGCAGAAATACAGACTGGGGCATAATTTCCCCCAACTGCTTTTTTTCTTCCATGGAAGGAGGGGAGAAAGGTGTGGTTGGTGCCAGTGTCAGTTTGCTTGTCAGCTCTGAGCCCACCAGAGACTGGCTTCTCTGGCCAGTATTTCCTGAGTGTGTTCTGACTTTTCTAACTGTTGATGCTTTCATGCATTTACAATTACTGCAAATGAAATTCCAGCCTTTCAGGTTTCCCAGGCTTAAAAAAAAGAGGTAGAGAGGACAAAAGGAATTCCTCTGATGATTCCCCTTTCTAAACCACACACTTTACAGACAGCATCCAGCTCTGATTTCCCCAGTGTAAGTGGAAGAGGATATAAAAACTATATTGTACAGAAAATTTCAGTGCTCTCCTGGTTTTCAGTTCCTCCATGACAAATTTAATTTCCTGCAAGGATCTAACCATGCTCAGACTTGCTTTTAGTTTATTCCTTCTGCTAAACAGGATAATGGAAGAGTCCCCCTGGTCCTTCTAAGGCAAGGAATATACATGTGTTAATGGGCAATGCTTGCGATAGACATGACATGGGAGCTGATGCAGTTTGAAACACTTCCTCTCCTTGTGATGTGTGTGACTTTATTTTTGCTTTGATTTTTTTATGCTCTGCGTGGGAGGGCAGGTATCTGTAAAGTCAGTTCTCTTCTCTCCTGCAGGGTGGATATGCAGCCTACAGATATGCACAGCCTGCTACTGCAACAGCAGCTACAGCCGCTGCAGCCGCTGCAGCAGCTTACAGCGATGGGTATGTAAGGGGGAGGTGTCTGTGGGGGCTAGCTTGCTGTGCTCAGGGATTCAAGGAGCATTGACCCATCACAGTACTTCTTTCCCTGTTCCTTTGTCTCACTTGCACGCGCACACATGCATGCACGACCCAACACCAAAGACTTGAATGCACGGTTTGTGTCTCTGCTCCTGCGCAGCATTGCCCCACTGGTGTATGTGAGCTGGCACAAGCTCTGGCCTCTTCCCTCTCCTTGTGATTTTCTCTACAAAGGAGGCAGTGTGGTTATGGCCTCAGTCAAAAGACTTGTCTTGACGTACCAGCTCCTTGCTCTGTGACTTTGGGCAGGTTGTGGAATCACTGGGTGCAGTTCTCTCCCCATCCACAAAGTAAAAGTGACTCCGCTTATACAGTAGGATGCTTTAGTGTGCAGTTCTCAATAGCTACAAAGGATTATCATCATCAGAGTGCTTGCCTTAAGGTTTTTCATCTCCTGTGCAGTGAGGCTGTGTTTTAATCCTAGCACATGCAAGACCATTAAAATTTATATATGTACTCCTTCTCATTATGGAGAATCCCTTACTGCTTTCCACTTAAGCAGCTGTTACTGTGCCAGTAGCACTGGCGCCAGCAGTTACTCTCGTCCCACATTGCATCGTGCGAGGTAAGGGATGCACTAGCTGATGGTTTAATGGTGCTGACCTTTTTCTACAGGTCAAGCTCATAGCTTCTACCATATTCCTCCTTGCAGGCTGTTCCCACCCATCTTATGTGATGCATGGCAGCATGCCTACAGGATCTCTTCAAAGAGAGGCTGCCTGTGTGCATGTATGCATACATGTGTGTAGAAGGGCATGCTGCTGCTTCCATTGCCTGTTGTCAGACAGCCATTTCTCTGCCCATCTGAAGTGACACTTTTTCCTCTTTTTTTCCCTTTTTTTTTTTTGGTTGGTTTGTTTGTTTCTTCTCTTCTTTTCTTCAGTTATGGCAGGGTGTACACAGCAGATCCTTACCATGCCCTTGCACCTGCCGCTAGCTACGGAGTTGGCGCTGTGGTAAGTGGCATTTTCTTTATTGTGCTGTTTCTCATTTCCAGCTTGGTGAACTGCTTTTCACTGAGTGTCAGGTAGTGAAACCTCACCCAGAGTGTCATCTTTCTTTAGCGAGGACATCCTTAGTTGCAGTGCTGAGTGCCCAGTTCTGCATTTGTGTGTGTGTGTGTGTGCGCGCTAGGAAAGGAGCCAGGTTGTAGATCAGTTATTGCTTGGTCTAGTACATTGCCTGATACAAGGGAGATGGTACATCAGACTCCCTGTGTCCCTGGACAGCCTGATCTAGTTGGAAGTGCCCCTGCTCACCGCAGGGGGATTGGACAAGATGACCTTTGAGGATCCCTTCCAACCCAATGCAATCTGTGAATCTGTGAGATAGCAGAAGAATGACCAGATATGCCAGGAGCCATAACATTGATGATGAATCAGTAGAACTCTATTAAGATCATGCTTAGAGCAAAAATCAGCAGTAGTTAGAAATGCCAGACACCTTTTCTTGCCATTTTCAACAACCTTAAAGGCTCATGTTGCACCTTGAGAAATCAGATTTAGGAAGCAAGGGAAAAAGTTGTTCTTGTGACATCTTGTCGCAAAGCTGCTCCACTTGGTTCCCTCTTCCACTAGTGGAAGGATGTGGTGTCCTTCCTGCCAGCAGTAGTTATGCAAGGGTAGGAATGAGGTAAGCTGGCATCAGAAGGGAGAGGAGCAGCTTGCTGAAAACACATGCTTGCCCATCTGGTAGCCAGTGCAGTATCTGTGGTGTTGCAAAGGCTGTAATACGAACATGTTGAGATACAAAGACACCTAAATGTAGATACCTTAGCACCTCTGTTTGAGCCGCAGCTCATCATGTTGGATTCTGCTCAGGGTCAATGCAGGAAAAGTAGTGCTTCTAGGATACTAGCTTGTTGTGTCTATTTTAGACCTTTACCTTAAGGTGAGGTGAAGACCACCATAGAAGTCCTGGTCTCTGCTATCTATAAGACAGCCTAGACAACTGACTCAGAGACCAGGGCTCAGGAGCCTCCTCTCTGGTACTGAAATGTTTTCAACCAAGAGATGCCAAACTTCACCTCCAGCTGGCTGGCCATAAGCATATCTGAGCTGTCTCTTTGGTTTCACAGGCAGTGTTCTCCTGTCTTGCCGCTTAGAGGCACTGATGCTGGCGGGTCAGTGACAGACCATGTCACAGTATCACTAAGGTTGGAAGAGACCTCAAAGATCATCGAGTCCAACCTGTAACCACAGAACTCATGACTAGACCATGGCACCAAGTGCCACGTCCAGTCCCCTCTTAAACACCTCCAGGGATGGTGACTCCACCACCTCCCTGGGCAGCCCATTCCAATGACGAACGACTCTCTTGGTGAAGAGCTTTCTCCTCACCTCGAGCCTAAACTTCCCCTGGTGCAGCTTGAGACTGTGTCCCCTTGCTCTGGTGCTGGTTGCTAGAGAGAAGAGACCAACCCCTTCCTGGCTACAACCACCCTTCAGGTAGTTGTAGAGAGCAATGAGGTCACCCCTGAGCCTCCTCTTCTCCAGGCTAAACAATCCCAGCTCCCTGTCCGTTAGCCCTTCTGAGAGATTTGGGTGCTGTCCTGTGTATTTCTTCAGTTCTGCTCCTAACCACCCCTTTTCTCATTTCATTTCTACAGGCGAGTTTATACCGAGGTGGCTACAGCCGATTTGCCCCCTACTGAAGTGACGTGAGCCCCCTGCAAGTGGGACAGCCCCCCCAGTTCATGAGGCCTGGCTATTGCAATATTTACTAGTAGAGGAACTCTATAGCAAGATGAGGAGGAAAAAAAAAAAAAAACAAACAAAAAACCACAAACAAAAAAAACAACAACAAAAAAGAGAAAATACTTTTTTATACCTCACTATGTTCTTTGACTATATATTTTTTTCCCCCTTTAAATTTCTGCCTTTAATTCTTTTGTTCCAAAGATTGTGCTTTTTTTTTTTTCCTTTCCTTTTTTTTTTTTTTTTTTTTTTTTTTTTAATTTTTGGTGTTTGCTTTTTGTTTGGTTGGTTTTTGGTTTTGGGGTTTTTTGTTCTTTTTTTAACTGTGGTAAAAATACTGCATTTCCGTGTCTGTACGTTGGTGCATAGCTGACCCTTACCAATCACGGAGAAGGCGATTAGCGCTAAGGAAAGCGACCGGTATCATGCAATTAATCGGCGACACGCAGCCAGAGTTACTTCCCTGGGTCTGGTGCCTGTGAGACAGGAGGACGTGAGGGAGAAGTCTCTACCTGCCGTGTTTCTGGTCTGCCGAAGGAAGTATTCTTTGACTGTGGCTGGGACCTAAGTGCTAGTGGGAAATAGTCATTTGGTTTTGGAAACGTGGAGACGTTCCTTGTCTTTATCAGCATCTGGCACTCGCAGGCTTGGGACAGATTCAACAATGTCAGGATTTTAGACTCGATGAGAGATTTCCTCAACCTGCCCAGAGACTTTGGCTGGTGTCTGCTCTATAGGGGACAAGACTTTGAAAGAAATTTTGATGAGGATGCCGTTTACACCCCCCTACACAACTTACTCTAGCTGATTGTTGTCCATTGCTGGTGGCTGTAATTATCTTAGTTTTCCTTCCTCCTTTTCAAAGTCCTTCACCCTTGCTGTCCTTTTCCTCCTCTTCTTCCCTCGAGGAATAGCAGATGCAATGCAGCATCACACAGAGCACCTCTGTTGTGGACAGCAAGCGGTTAAACTTGCGGAGGTGAAGTACATGCAACCTTGCAGAGGAAGAAAGCTGGCAGAAGAACCATGCATCAGTGCCATGTGTTCAGGCACTCTGAGGTTCAGTGTGCAAGGTCTCTCCTGTTTGTCTTGAGGTGCTCAGACACTTCTGCAAGTAATCTGTTTCAAATAACAAGTGAGGGAAAACAAGTCATATAAGCTGCTTGAGGCGAGGGGGCAAGCATGTGGATTTGTGGGTGGGAAGAGGTCTTCTATAGCTAAACATGATCCTGAAGTAGTTTTGTTTCTGTTGGGAGTATAAGGGGAGGTAGAAGCAGTTTGAGCAGGCTCCGAATTCATAGGAACTTCCCACCACAGGCTATTTCAGGCCCTTACACCATTGTGTTGGAGCCCCTGAGTTTGTTTTGCCCAGCCTCTCACAAAGTTGGGCACCTGGTCTGCTCAGTCAGTATAGACACTACATATTGGAAGATTTGGAAGTAGGGAGAGTTATTTTGGGGAGACCTCCATGACTCCTAAGACCACCTCCCTTCTGCTCTCATGTACAGTGATTTTGCTGTGTTTCAAAGTCAGCATTTTTAGATGACTGTGTGAGCTATACTCTGATGGGGAGTTGCTGCTTTCCAGATCTCCCCACTCAGCTGCTGGCTACTAAAGTGCTCCCAGTAACCCCAGTAATCAGAGACAGGGTCTCTACCTACTCGATAAAGAAATGCGGAAGCGTGGTTTTTTTAGGCTGCCTCAGCTCCCTTGATTGGTGCTGGGCTGAGCCTGCTGTGCCCCCAGGAGGGATGTTTGGAGTGTGGGTTTGTTGGTGGAGCCTTTCTGGCTCCTGTCATATGCCTGCTGCTCCATCCACCGCTGATACCAGAATAGGAAACCTCCTTCATTTAATACGAAGTGATACCAGCAAGCAGAGCTCTGGGGGAGGTGTCCTGGCCCAGCCATGCACCACCACGCTTTTTTCTTGCTCTTTTCCAGGGATACACATTGCCTCTCTGTGCACACCTCAAATGGGAAGAATGGGGAAGCCATTAGTTGAAGTAGAGACCCTGAAGCTATTGATTCTCTGGAGGAATAGCTAGATAAAGGGGACACCAAACTGCCAGCCTCTTGGCCACCTTTTTTCTTTTTTTTCTTTTTTGGTTTTATTGTTGGTTTTTAACTTTTTTTTCCAAGCCAAAGTTTGGTTTGTTGCTGTTATGACAATTTTTTTGTTGTTTGTATATAAACATTTTAGTTAGCTTGAAAAATAGGGAGGGGGTAAGAGGGTGTTGGGGCTTTCACAAAATCTAGGAAATGAGGGGGACTTGGGGTGTTCGGGGCTTTTACTGCCTGAGTTGGGGTAGGGGAGGGAGGACTTGTGGTAGGTATAGTCATATTCAAGGGAAGCCATTTCCATCACAGGGCAGCCAGGGAACTTGTGGAGCTGAGATGCAGCAAAAGCCTCTGATGGACTTGTTTCACCCACCTGTGGCTGAAGGGATTGAGTGAGGCCATCCCTTCCCTTGCTCACAGGCAGTTCCCTGTGCAGCAGGTCTGCAGGCTGCCAGCGAGAGGAGTGCAGCTTGCAGAGCCTGGCAGGGGCTGCTGCTCACCCCTCTGCCCCTTTCCTACATTTCAGTTCAGCTGGTTCTGACTGCAGCTCCTGAAAAGCTGGGTTCTCCCTCCCTGTGTGCCCTCCCCTGACTTGGCAATGCCACCTGCAGTCCCCCTGCCACTTGGCCTCTCTGGGAGTAGGGACCCCAGCCCTGTTTCTGCCTCTGAGCAGAGTCTATGCATGGCAGCTTCAGCCCGCCCAAGTATATTAGGAATGTGAGGGGTTTAGTGCAGAAGCGCGCAACTTCTGTGGGGCTGTGGTCCCCTGCTGTATGATCTCCAAGCAGTACCTGCTCTAGCCTATCCAGCCTGATTCCTCCAGTATCCAAGTTTGACCTACTCTGGTTGCTCCCTGCCAGGCTCCTCTGTTGCGTTAAGCAGCTGCTGTTTTCTCAACCCTGTAGTTAATGCTGTGAGATCCCCTTGAGGCAGCTTGTTGATCACCTGGCTTGCTACTCTCAGTGGTGAACTTCACAGGGGACAGTGGCATGCTTGCATGGCTGAGGGCTGGAGATAGCTCCCTGGTTCCAGGACTCTGGAGCACTAGACTTTCCAAAAACTTGCACGCCAGCTGGAATTTTGCAGCCAGGCTTCTCAAGTGAGTGTTGTGCCGTGGCAGAGAAGCTTTTCAGTCTTTCTTCTCTCTTGGCAAACAGCTCTGGTTTCACTTGGATGTGTTATGAACTGGCTTGAGATTAATTCAGAGTGGCCAAGTTGTGGCTGTATCCATCTTCTGAAGAAGTGAGGGCAAAGCCTGTATCTCCCTATGCAACATTAATTACACTTAATGAATTAAACTGGGTCCTGGCTTATTTGGCTGATGGCAGCTAGTGCTTGTCTCAAAGATGGGTCTGCAGTCACAGGTCCCACACAAAGCAAGGCTTGGCTTTCCAAAGGAAACTATACAGGCAGCCTGACAAATAGCTTACTGGTTGTCACCTTCTAGCCTGGTGGCATCTGGGATTCTTCTTGATGTAGAAGAAAAGATGTTTCTTTTAAGTGTTGCTGTTTGTACTGTCTTGCAATAGGTCTGGCCAGCATATGGTGTTATACTGGTGAAATTTTGGACTGAGGAATTGATTTATATAGTGTGCTGGTCTGTCTTGTGGGTGCAGTTGTGCTGGTACAAAGATGACTTCTACTGGTATAGTATATTCTGTACTGGGAATAAGTAATGTTTATGTCCGGCGTGTCACCACACTGTTGTCACTGTACCTGTGCCAGGGAGGCTGCACTGTTGCAGGTGGGTTAGCTTTTCAAAGAAAAGCCATGATGTGACCTGGAGACAGCATGGAGGTCAGTGTGAGCTTCCTACAAGCCAGCTTTTCCCAGGTTAAGCAGTTATGTGGGTCTCGTGTTGTGAGTTCAGATAGACAAAGCCATGTTTTCAAATAGCTGTGGCTTGGCTGTTTCATTGTCTGAGAGAAAGCAGACTTGCCCAGCAAGAAAGACCTAGCTCAGGAGTCCGCTCGGGAGTCCGAGCCCTGTGTTTTGGGCAGGGCTCTGTCAGTGATCCTCAAGGGTTATCGTGGAGCAGTCATTTCACTACTCCAGATTTTGCTTCCCTGTCCCTGAAGTGAAAGTTTTCCCCTGTTCTCACCTGTTTGAGATCTGTGGATGTGAAGTGCACAGCAAGAGCTGAAGAAGGTTATCTGAATAGCTGGCTCGAGTGCTGGTTGTGAAACGGTTGATGGAACCATTTCCTTGCCTGAAAAGAGATGCTGGCTGTTGGGGTTTCAATTCCAGCACCCAGATCTTGGCAGCAGGGAATGCAAAGCACAGCATCTCAGTTCCTACCCACATTTTTCCACAATCCAGCCCTAGCTTTATCATCCCAGCCCCAAGAATGAGGCCAGTGGAGAACAGGTTTGGGGAGCACTTAGGAATTGGACAAAGGGAAATACAAACAACAGCTCTGGGGAGTGCTTTTGCTGAGTCTAGCTCCAAAGGGAAAGCACATGGGCAGTGTGGCAGATGGCCTACTGCCTGTGACCCTCCAGCCTCGTGGGGTCTCAGGAATGCTGTCCTTGGTGCAGAGGGGTGATTGAAAAGTGTGTTGCCTGTTTGCACTGTTTTAAAATAGGAAGGGGGGAAACAAAACCCAACCTAGTGAACAAGAATGAACATCCAGTGTAAACTTCCTTGTGTTTTTATTTTGTCATGCTCTTGGAAAATGTCAAACATTTTGTAGTACACACCAGTGAGACTTGATTCTTTGTTGCATAAAACACTATTTTTGGTGATGTTAATGTCTGACAAGCCCCTTCCCTCCACCCCCACCTTACTGATTGCCCTCTCTGCCCTCAAACCCCAGTAAACTTCTCTTCTACAATAAAAACTCCAGTCAGTAAGGCAAGCAGGAGTCTGATAGCCAGAGCGTGAAATGGGGCCCTTTTCAAGTAGGCTCTGGGGTTTCTCCCTGGTATGCTTTGCTCTAGCCAGGAGCTGGCAGGGTAGCCCCTGTCCCTCTGCAGCTCATGCGTCACTGGCAGACTAAACAGGACTTGGGATGTCCCAGTGCTGTCTCCTTCTCCACCGCTAACCCTGGAAGGCAGCTTCGTGCCGGTGGCTAAAAGCACTGCCAGCAGTTGTCCTCTCTGGGTAGTGGGCTGCATCTGGTCCAGGCTTGTGCAGGAGATGAGCTTCCCACCCTGCCTCTCAGCTTGTGGTAGAGCAAAAATGCATCAGCTAAAAATCCTGCCTGATTTCACCAGGAGATTCCTGGTGTCTAACACTGTCCACCTGAGTATTTGTTTGGCTGGCAGTCAGCAAAATGCCAGCTCATCTTAGGAATGGTTTTTATGCTTCTTCTTTTTTTGTTTTTAGTCAGAAGTGGGTAAATAAACCTCTTGCCAGATTCCCAGTTCTCTGCTGGTGGAGGGGCTAGTTGCTTCCCTGAGGAGTGAATTCTTTTTCAGAAGTTGGGCCTCCCCTGTCAGTGGTCTCAGTTTTAATCATGTTTTTCTTGGTGTTTTTTTCAGTTTATTTCCCTTTTTGTTTTCTTTTTCTGGTCACAGTATAATTTTGTGTGTGTGTGTGGTAGTTTTGGCAGTTTGATTTGGCTCGGTTTTCAAGTGACAAAATAGTCCTCTTTTTTACCCCAGGAGATAGAAGTTGGTTTGGTTGGTTTATTTTTCTTTTTAAATATGATAAATCCTGCTTGTAAATAGCTGGAGCTAAAACCTGGGGCTGATAGCAAATGAGAACCAGGGCTGTAGAGTGATACAGAGCTGGTGGAGTGTTTTACTGACCTCACAGGCTGATCTACTTGAGACTTGGAGATTTTCAGTGCGAGGCTGAGATGCCGCAGCACCTCCGGTGGCAGCGACCGACTTGCCCCTTCACGCAGTCTCCCCAGCACCTCCTGTTGCCAGGTACCGCCGAGGAGCAGGATGCATCCCGAGGGGGATGCCGCCTTTTCCCCTGGATCATTTCCTAGGACGCCCGAGCCGCTTGCCCAGGGTCCCATTTCCCTGCTGACTCTGGAGAAGCAGTATCTGCATCCCAGGGCTTTGTGACAGCCTCTAACTTCCTGCCCTCCCTCGTTAAGTATCATATTGTATAGTAGCTTTCAGACCATACAGTATTCATTGGGTTATTCCTATTATTATCAAGTAGCTGGAATTGTGAAGGTCGGAGTAGTTAGATCTTTAGCTTTTATTCCTTTTTTTTGTATTACTATCCATGTGTATAAATTATTGATCATGTTGCTGGCTTTTATAAACTCTAAGCAAGGGGGAAACCCTTCCTAACCCTTTGCAAATGGTAATGAAGCACTGTTTTTAAATAAAAGAGAGAAACACCACGCTGGTGGCTCCTGTGTGTCGTCTGTTTTTTCAGTGCCTCCGGATGAATTTTGCTGGTGCATCTCCCTGGCAGGTAATGTGCCAAGAAGGGAAGCTGGTGTGAAGAATGAGCTGGGAGATCAGATCTTCCTAACAGTGATAAAGGGCTAAGCCTTGGCAAGTTACGCTGGCAAAATCCCAGCACTGCTGCCTGTTCACACACCAGGCTCTCCCTTAACCCTATGCCTTTCCCCTGCCTTTCTTTCCCATTAGCCAAAAAGGGCCTTTTGGTATTTGATATGGAGACTTTCCCCTTCCCTCCCCCTTTTCCAAGCCTAATCTATGTTTGAACCAGTTGGAGTTGAAGGAGAGGCAACCATTTCAAATTACAGCATCAGTGTGTTCTGTAGTGCCTTGTGCAGCCAATCTCCTGCTGTCTGTGTTAGCACAGGTTTAATAGTTAACACACACAACTGGAACCTGGTGTGCATGAGCTTGGCATAAATGTCCTCTGGGAGCTGGGACGTGTCTTTGAATCACTGCTCCTGCTGTCCTGCCTAGAAAAGGAGCATCGCTGCAGACAAGCAGAAGTTCATTCGTATTCTGTGAAGCGTTTGGAGAGCCTCAAGTGAAGGATGCCATGCAAACACATCTCCATATAATCAGATGCCTTTTCCACTGAAATGATCCTAAAAATAACAAATCCCTCTGGCCAGTTTGCAAGTAATTATCTAAACTGTTAACTGAGTGAAATGATACAGTGAAATATGCCCAGTACAGCTGAGACTGGCACTGGATTTTAGTGCTTTTGGAAATCCAAGGTACCAGGAACAAAAGGGGTGGGATCAGATGTGTCCCCAGGTGGTAGGATTGTTGATGCTGATGCAGGAAGGCACGTGAGCTCCTTAAGCATTCCTTCCTGGTGTTTACCAAGGAGCTGCAGTATTCCTGTCAGATGATCCTCGTTTCATTGTAACAATAATTCAAGAGGATGTTCAACGGTAACTGCTAAAATTAGATGCCTGAAAATGGGGGATGAATAATCGTTGTGGAAGAGCGGGTTAAGGTATTCCGTATTGGTGAGGCTGGGAGAGGTCTTGAAATGAAAGCCCACTGTGCTGGGAGAGATGTAGTGCAGTGGTATGCTTCAGCAGTGAAGCAGAGCTCCTCTCGGTCTTCCAGCTTGCCTTCATTTCAAGGCAAAGCCACAAAATGACTGATCTTGAAATTCACTGATACATCCCTGAAAGTGGTGTAATGTTACTGCCCTGCTCAGTAAGGGTTTAGCAAGGGCAGAGCTTTTCAAAGCAACCCAGTACAGGTCCTTTGAATGGACTGTGGGTTGGCTAAGGAAACAAATGCTGCTGAGTTCATAAATGTCCTGTTTATAACTGAATAATTATTATAAATAGCAGACAAATCAGGAGTCACAGCTGGTCATGAGCCACAGTGCCCATTTCAGCGTGTGTAGGTAGCATCCACTGAGAGTGGATGGAAGGAGCTCAGAAGAGGGTTTGGTAACAACCTGGTTGTAGGCTGCAGGCAGCAGGGCTTGGTGCCAGCCCCAAGATCCACCAACATGGTTGCTCAGCAAGGATGCCTGTGCCACGCTGCTGTGATTGGCAGCTGTGTGGTGGGAATTTAGTCAATAAATGCTAACGCTTGCTGGAAAGCATTTGGAGTATGTTGAAATTCAAATTGAATCTGCAGAAGAGCTCAAGGGTGAGGTTAGTGTGACTGCCAAGGCCGTGTCTTGGTCTGGTGCTGACAAACAGCATCAGGAGATTTGAGCCCAAAAGCCTAGGAAAATGCACTGATTCCTGTGCCAGTGGTGAAGCTGACCTGTTTGGGGGGATTTTGCTGCTGGTCTGCCATTGACTACAACAACTCAGGGATAGTGGCCTGAGCCTTCCTATGACAGGAAGGCTTTACAGCTGCTGTGGCAGGGAAAGTTGTTTGCATGCTTCCTTTCTGTCATCATACAGAAAATTGCAAGGTCATAGGATAATTTGGGTTAAAAGAGACCTGTGGAGGTCATCTAGTTCCAAGTCCTGCTCAAAGGTCAGTCAAGTTCATGTAACTCGCATTTTCAGCATGAGCTTGGAGGTGAAGTGCATTGTGGAGAGCAAATGATCTCATCATGTTCCAGGAGGTGAGAAGTGACTCATGGCCTCCTGTGCTTGCCCCATTTCCTTCTCTGTGCAGGCCAGGGTTGGTTGTCATTTGTGGCTGTTTCACTGGGATGTGGAGAAGAACTGCAACACAATTCATTTTGATCTGGAAAAGATGTGCTTTCTGTGACGACTCTGCCTGAAGCAGGGTCATAGCATGTCCAGCACTGGCTCCTGCAGCTCCAGATCAACTGGGAGCAGTTCAGTGATGAGTTTCCACCACAGTTCAAGGGTTGGAGCTGAAGTAGGCTGGGGCAGAAAGAGGGTGAACAGGGAAGCAACTGTCAGAGCTCATCTGTTTGTCAAGAAAGACAATTCATTTGTTACTAGAAGCACCTTGCAAGGAACAAAGATCTGACTTTCCTGGGTCTTTCCTATCAGTGTTGTAATATACCCCAGCCCTTGGAAGGTAAAGCTAGGCAGGTTCAGCCTTACCTGTGGGTTAAGTGACATGCTGCAATTAATTGTTTCTGAAACATTTCTAAAGGTCAAATCCTAATCTGGGAGTCTCCAGTGACTGGCACTGGCCAGTCCTGTTGGTCACCTCATCAGGAATGAGCTGTCCTGGGTGCTCTGTTAACTATGGGCTTGCACTGGCCCTCCAGTGACAGCCCAACCTGGTCACCTTTTGGGTGCTGCTCCTCTTCCCTCTGCTAGCTGATGGAGACAGCCCCACAAACCAAGTCCTCACCCACAGGACCAACACCAGCGTGCTGTGACGAGCATGCTCTCATGTCTTCCCCTGCAGCAGGGACGAAGTCTTCTTGCTTGTGTGAGCCCTATGATTGGGGAAGCAAAGGGTACTGGAGGTGAAAGCAGAGGATATTTTGTTTCTGGGAAAAGACAGCTTTGCTCTGCAGGCCTCTGAACGTGGCTCAGGGACGGTTTGGCTCCTGAGGGGCAGTGGCCACTAGTCTGTGACCGGAGTCTAGGCATCAGCCTTCTTGCTTGGAGAAGCCTCACCACGTTTGGCTCTTGTCCTGCTGCCGGGTGCTCCTGCCTGGAGCTGTCTGGGAGGGGATGCGCAGAGCCGGCACTGGGAGCAGCTGTCCCAGTTTGTGGAAACTTTCTTGCCTTTTTAAGGACATGGTGAGTGCTGTGCTCTAACTTTAGCACAAAGGTATGGTTGGCTTAGCTTCTTTTATTAATGGATGCGTATAAATATATCTGCTCTCGCTGCCTGTCTTGTTCTTCCATGTGTAAACACTGAGCTCTGGCCCAGCTCCTTTTGATGATAAATTCCTCATCTTTTGAATCACAAATCACCTTTTTCTGTGTCAGGAGGAAGTGTCAAAGCCCAAAGTCACTCTGTTTATTGCAGCAGCAGCAGCGCTTTCCAGCTGAACTCTCCTCAAATCACCAATTTCACAGAGCTCTGCAACGACAGCAGCTCTGGCATGTTTACATTCTCTCGGAACAGCCTTTGCTCATCTGGAGCCCTCCTGCCACAGAGCGCCGCAGTCCCCTCTTATTTTTGCAAGGATATCGCCTGCCCTCCCTGGAGGGAGGCTGAGGAGCCTCACTTTGCATTTCCAACACAGACGGTGCTCCGGTGCACAGTCGGTGCACCCCAGTTCTGCCATCTCTGCTCTGAGAGAAGCTGCTCTCCAGAAATAGCTCTTGCCCAGCACAGCTCACGTGGGCTAGACGCTGCTGGCTGTCCCCACACTTGCTGAGCATGGGGGCAGGTTTCCCCCAGGGAAGGGCAGCTGCAGCCACTGGTACCCTGAGCACAGGAGGCTGGGCAGGGCTTTCTGCTCACTTCAGCACAAACGTGGGCAGGCACCAAGGAGAGCTGCCTGCTTATGCTAAGCTGCTTGTCTGTGGTCTCGGAGGGGAGGAAGGGAAAAGGGAAGCTATCCCATGCAGAGCTTTGCATGAACTTGTTGGTTGGGAGAAAGCCACTGGCTGCCTAATTGTGTAGTTGCTTTGTGGGGGTGACAGCTGAGTTGGCTTCAGGGCTGTGGCCTTGTGATAACACTTCTCCGTGGACCAGCTATGGCGTTTGTGGTGCTGATGTGGATCTCATCCATCCTCACTTGCCATTAGCACCACAGTGTGACTGGCACTAAGCTGAGAGCTGCGGCAGCCAAAGGTCCGGAGAGATGAGTTTAACACACTCCTCAGAGTCAGAGTGGGTGAGACAGCCCTGAAGCAACAGAGATGACAGCTAGTGGTGAAGTTGAGTCATCCCTGATTAAGATCGAGGTCCTGCTGTGGTTGACAGGGTTGTTAGTTCCAGTGGGGAGGCAAAAAAATAGCCCAGCCTGACAATTCAGGTCACCTGAGTGGCTGGGCTCTCAAATAGCTTTGACTACCTGGACTAACTGCAGGGTTGATTGGCACGTGCCATTCCCACAGGCTCACTAGTGGCATTAAATACTCCTTGCAGTATGGAGTTGGGACCTGTAAACGCCAGCAAGAGTAAGTACCAGGGGCCCTTCTACTGAGCAGCATGAATGCTGGCAAGCCACTGATCCCCGCTGTTACCAGTGAGCTGTGGGCCACAGTGAAACAATTCCTTGCTGTCAGCCAATGTTCTCTTGGTGAAACTGGGCAAAAACTCTACACACAGAGCTAAGGGAGCTTGCTCCAGGCATCCCCTGGGGAGCAGTGTGTGGGAGGTAGATGTAAGGCAATGCTAGCACTGAGGGGGATCATAAAAAACCCCTGGGGACAGGATGCCAGGCCTCCTGGTTTTGCTGTGGCTGATCCTGGAGCCTTCAAGCTCTCCAGCACATTGTGTTTTGCTTAGGAATGGTGCCCTCAAAACTAAAAATGAGGCTGAGGACAAATTTCATTCCGGGGGATGTTTGTGTCCGTCTGGATCTGATCAGGTTGTGGGTGTGGTGACCATCCAACGGCTCCCAGCAATGCCCTGAGACGCTCAGAGCCACACCAGCCTCTACCCCATGTGATGTCTGAAGTGGAACATCTTGGCACCTTGCAGGAACCCTGCTATGACTTGCAGGCCAGGTATGACCAGGAGCTGTGGTATGGAACCAGGGGGATTTTCTCTCGGTGGTGAATCAGCACTCAGGGAGCTTTGTTCATGTTTTTCTCTGCCCACATATTTGAAGGTTTGAGCTGTGGCTGGGGGTGAGCGGCAAGTCTCCCCCGTTTCTTGTATTGGGCAACGCAACCAACCTTCCCTGGGTGGGAGGTTGCCCCCAGGTGGGCAATTAACCTGCTTAGAGAAAAATCAGTGAGTCTTCTGAGGCTTTGCTTGTCTTTGGTGTGCTCTCAGCCTGCTTGAGAGTCCCTTGGAGCTGTTTTTCCCCAAGTCTGTCCACTACAAATGAAACACCTTGACAAAAGTAAACCACTTTGGCTGAGCATCCCTCTGCCCACTGGGAGCTGATAGCACTGGGAGATAGACTCATGTGGCTATGGTGCAGAGCCAAGAGCCAGGTTGTTCCTGTGAGGCAGCAACACCCAGCACTACTTGGAGCTGGGCAAACGCACAGTGGGTTTATACTTGGGTCTCCTCGGGAAGATCTGAGATACTTGATTCTTCTGTGCACTTGTCTGACTTTGTGTTCCTTTACTGGGGACTCTCAAAGCTGAGAGGCCCTAAAGGCACAGAGAAGCATCCTTGAGGGCACTGCCAAGGCTGAGATCCCAGCAAGCCTGGGCATGCAGAAGGCATGTTTTGAAGAACAGCCGAGTCCTAGTACGGTACATCCCCGAAGTGAACCCTGGAGACACTGCTCACCACATGAATCCACCTCTGCGCAACTGCAGCTATGTAGGTCTTCTGGGGCCATGTTTCTAGATCAGTTACCAGCACAAGTCTGAGCATCTGTGCCCAAAATACACTGAGAATTGCCAGGAGGAGAGAAGAGCTGATGGGTGAATCTCCTCTCTTCTGCTTTGCTAATGATCAGGTCCCAAGCTTTGAGCTCTTCTACACTGCCCCAACTTCTTGGCTCTTTGGCGGGTGGCTGCTCAGAAAGTGCTGCAGAGCAGGGGTTATCTTTTCCAAACCTTTTGTTTCTGCCCTCTCTCAGGCAGTCCTCATGGGAAAAAGTCCTCACACAGAGCCAGGTTTCAGGGCCAGAGATGTTTCTGGCCTCAACTTCATTCCAGGCTTTGGGAGAAATAGTAGCATTTTTAAAGACCATCAGAGAAACAATGTGCCATGAGTGTGCCCAAAAGAATGACCCACAGGAACAACAGGGCTTGAGCAGACAGGACAAGCCAAAGCAGCAAAAGCAGCAAGGCAGATTTGGAGTGGTATTTTAACAGTCTGCTTCTCTCAGAACACAAACCTTCCCCTCTCCACTTGCTCTGCATATGGATTGTCTGGATGTGGCTGCAGGACTCTGCAGTGCCCTGAACACCCGATGCTGTGTCTTACCTATCAGGACAGTCAGGGCCTGGACATTTCTGGGATTCCTCTACACTTCCTCTTCATTTTACAGTTTCTTTCTTTAACACTGCTTTGCTTTTGTTAGTGTTTCTGCAAACATTCTGGAGAGGCTCCAGAGTTTGGAGTCATCAGCCCTTGCCTCCAAACCCATGGTATAGTTTCTAGGTCTTTGCTATCCCAGGTCTCTCCTGGCTCTGTGTACAGGAAGGCCATTGCCAGAGCCAGAGCTGTGCTGCACGACTGAAGCCCTGCAGCCACGCTGGTAACAGGACTGGCTGCTTCTTTTCTCTGGCCTTGCAAAAGTCACTGACCAGTAAAGAACAGCAAACCAAGGACCCATTCTCAAGACCTGGCCCCACTGGTGGCCAGATGACAGCTGCTTCATGCAAACAAAACAGGACCCTGGGTGGGAAATCTGGAGGACCAATGGACCTAATGCTAAAGATTAGATCAAAGGGGTGACCAAATGACAAAGGAAGACACAGCCCAGTGAGCATGGCAGGGTAGCCTCAGGAAGGCATCCTGAAACTGGGAGGGATCAGGAACAAGGCGCTCTGTGAACTTCCATTCCATACCTAAGGTACAGGAGAGTGAGGATGGTCCTGTTTGCCCTGGTGACAGCAGGCTGGAGGCTAGTATGAGTATGGAAGGACAGACAGGGCACAAGCCATGGGTCCTAGAGCTCCTGTTTCCCAGCCCATCTCACCAACACCGGGGCCATGCCTCCATCCTCTTCTGCTGTGAGCTCATGGCTACCTCAGAAGCCCATCAGGGTTTGAGCCAAAGCTTTTGGAGTAGTCTGATCTCCAGGTACACTGTATGGACTTAGAGCTGGAGCTGCTGCTCCTGCATCCCTCTGCTCCTCAGCACCTCTGAGGTGACAACACTTGGAGATGAGCTCTTCAGTATTTAAGGGTGAAAAGGTTATTTTTCCTACACTACCTGGCTCTCACCTGTCATTTAGATGTCAAAATAATTCAGATATGGCAAAGGTAGCCATATGGCAAAGGTAGAGTCATTTTGGGTCTCAGCTTGCCGAGAGTTGAAGGTCAGGTCTCATACAGAAGGGGACAGGAAGTTCCTTTAGGCCTTCAGAAAAAGCCAGGACCTAGTTTGGGGTCCCCAAACTGGAGCAGCTGCTGGGCAAGCCCTGCTGTGGGAGTGTGCATGTGTTGCTGCAGTGGTGTTCACACGAGTTTATCACAGCAGCTCCAACAGAGGCGGGCAATGCAATTCCACCGCTGCCGGGCTCAGCTGCCTCGCAAATCACCGATGGCATTTTACAGGAGAGGTTTGTGCCTGTGCTGTGTTTGTGCTGAGGGTCATGGCTATTTCTGCTACTACACCCTGTATTTTTAAATTGGCTTTGAACAGCGTGCAGTGCCTGCAGCACAGCTCCTTTCAGATCATCTGTCATGTCAGAAAATGGTTTGGAATGTCTGTCTGCTCATTTCAAGCTAAACATTTTTTCTGTAATTAGATTGTTTTGCTTCAAATGCCTTTTATATATAAATATATATATATAAAAATATATATATAAAACAAAACAACCCAACAGTAGGAACAAGAAGTCAGTAGTAGGCTGCCTAAGTGTGATGGGGATGTGCAGCAAGAGGGCAAACCGCTTCTGCAAAGCTGGTGTGAGTGTTTAGCCTCGGTGAAATGTCCCTCTTTTTTCTTCTTCTTCTTGTTTTTTCTTTTCCCTGTCAGAAATGTGCTCTGTGAGCTTGTAAGTCAGGTCATGCTGGCAGTAGTGCAGCTGTGTGCATGGAGGATAGGCAAAGGTCTTCAGCCCAACCTTTCTCCACCTGGCCAGGCTCCTCAGCCCTGTCTCCACAGATGGGCTCTCATATCCCTGTGAAGCCATCCATGCCCTGGCTCAAGGATGCTGTCTGGGGCCCCCCGTGTGCTGGAGCAGTGCATCTCTGCCACACACTGCCCTGATCCAATACACAGCCTACATGTGCTGCACACGAATGAAGAATGATGGAGCCTTGGGGCAATGTGGTTTAATGCTTGCCTGCTGCAAGAGTCTGTGTTGAAGTTGTGCTCTTGCAGAGCTGGAGGAAGGCTCATCGTGTGTGCACACGTGGGCAAAGACAGAAAGGACGGATCAGGTTTCATACTTCATTGAAGAACTATAAAAGCATTTGCTCCTGGTGTAATTTCACTCCCAAAATGGCCAAAGCTGTGGCTTCTGGTTCACATTTGAGTTCATGGAGTGAACAAAAAGACAGAAAATGTTGATATCAGCCACGCTCAGGATGAAAATATTTCTTTCAGGTTCTTGGCAAGCCAAAAGCCTCTTGCCATCCTGGCAGTGTGTTGCAGCAGGGGCCTCCATGGTTTGACTCTGTGAACAGATGAAAATGTTTCACAGGAGACCTTGTTCCCAGCTCTAGTCTCAAGGCAGGTCTCTTCTAACCCTTTGTATACTCCTGAGCTGTGACCTTCAGGTCCTGCATCAGGGCAGAGAGCAAGGCCCTGGTCAATGTCACAGCTGCCTCCCCGCTGCCTGACACCGCACAGCCAAGATCTCCATGGCCCTGTCTGGCCGGAGCGTGGGAATCCGCCCCAGGGAACCTGCAATGCGCATAGGGAGCTGCCTCTGGATTTCAAATGCTGCTCAGGGGAGAACAGTGTAGCACAGGCACACAGGAGGAGGATGTTTGCTTGTTAACAAGGGCAAGCAGTTATTAAATTCATGGCTGTGTGGATAACAGACTAAGAGAGAAATTGGTGGTTAGAAAGGAAGATAAAGATTTAAATTTGAACCTAAAATATTACTTCAAAGGACACTGTTGTAGCTAAGATGCTAGGGAAGATTGGGAATTGGCTTTTGGGATTGTCTACAAGTGACAATGGACCTGAAACCAGTGCCAGGGTAACTCTGCCTCAGAGCACAACCTTTCTTTTAATTACTTCTATTTTAATCTGTATGAAGTGACTGTGTATTGTAAAATTACCCCACTTAACATAAGATAACTTTGTATCAGCAGTAGAAGCTTTTGTTTTCCTTACCCTGTATAAATATGACACATGTCCACTGGCTGTTTAGTAAATGACCTTGCTAGCTCACCCCTGCCAAGGAGGGGCCCTTCTCTTTCTTCTTCACTTTGTGACCTCTGGTGGCTTTTGGTTATGGTATTTCCTGTCAGCACACCTAAAACCAAGTTCAAATCTTCTACCTATGGCAGCTGTATTTGCTAAGCTGCTGCTTATGCTATTGCCTCACTGTGCCTGCCCAGGTTACCCTATAGGAGCAGGTAATGCTGAATGAGATGCTCTGACTGACTGCAGGAGCTGGTATTAGGTGCTGGTTCTTCACATGGCACATTTCTGCACCCACCGGATGGTGATAAGCTGCTAGCTGTGTGCCTAAGCTTGCCCAGCCCTAGAGTTATAATTTGGAGCAGAGTGATTAAGGCTTTGGCTTGCAGTAAAGCTGTCATCTCTCTCTCTCTCTGTGTCTTCTGTAGATTTGCACTTCCTCTCCTCCCTCTCAATGTGCAGTGTGTGTCACAATAGTCTGGATGTCCTGCAAGCATGCTGATAAATCACTTTGCTTTGGATACAGTAGACCTCTCCTTGCCCTGCTTGCCTGATGTCCACAGCTGGGCTATGGACCACACTCTCCGAGGTCAGGTCTTTGGCCAGTGGTCAGAGGTAGGAGCTCATATACTTTCATGCCAATGCTTCTTCCTAGGGTAGTTTTGTATGCAATGCCCGAACTGTTAATAGTAGCAGGTGCAGTGTGCTTCAGAGGAAGAGGCCACAGCTTTGTTCCTCGGGCTGGAAATCCCTCTCCCCAGAGGGAGCCAGCAGCCTGGTATTGCCAGGGCCATTCTGCCAGCAGCTGCCCTGCTTTGTTCCTTTCCCTTGGAGAGCTGATTTTCTCCTACACACTTGCACAATCAGCACTGGATGCTGCTGCCACTGTGCCGCAGCCAGCTGGGCGCAAGCAAGGCCGGCTCTGGCAGTCAGTGTCTAAAAGTGGCTGGGGGGTGGCCAAGGTGCTAGGAGCCATGCTTGGGGATCTTGTGGTGATCCTGGTGATGTAGTTCATACAGATTCCCTCTGGATACATTTCTCTAAGTTTTCAGGTTAGGAAACTGCCCCAGGAATTCTGTGAGCTTCTAATAAATCACTCAGCAAAATCATCAAAATGGATCTTGTAAGCTTTTGGACTTGGTGGCTTTAGGGGATGCTGTTTGTAGAGCTGGTGGGATGATCCCACAGGGAAAATTCTCCTGGTGCTTATGTTGCACTAGCACCAAGGACCACCTCCAACCACAGAGGCTGCAGAGTGGAGAAGGTCTTGCCAAAAACCTGGTGGAGGAGAGCAGGGAAGAAAAGGGAAGAGTGAGATACCAGCTGAGGCTGTCATGGAGCCCTGACTGTTCAGTGTGGAGGATTCACCCTGGGAAAAGCTGCATAGTGCAGGGTGTGTGGACCATGGCAAGGGAGAGGCATGTGGACCTGCAGCTGACAGGTGCTCATTCCTACTGCACATACCTGACCACTGGTCCATGCCTCCTCCCTCTGAGAATGTAAGGATGGCTGGAAGGAGGTAGAGAAGAAATCAGCTGCTGATACAGCAGCTTGTGGTGCCCCCAGCCCACACTAACTCGAGGAAAATAAGCCAAGGCTGGACAGGGGTTCTCAGAGCTCCAGACATTGCTGGAGAGATCAAGAGAGAAGATCAAAAGGGCAAGACAAGAAAAACAAAAGCAGAAGAATGATCAAAGAAGGTAGGAAATCACCTGTCCTAGCAATTCTGTAAGAACTGAGGCCCCAACATGTACATCAATGTGGATGTTTGCCCAGGAGAGTATTTGGAAAAGAAAAGTGAAAAATGAAGGTTGCACAAAATAGTGCTCCAGCTGGGGAGGGGCAGGTCTGGAAGGCAACTCTTGCTGCTCTGCCTTCCTTTGGATGCAGCTGATGCTGCTCTCTCAATTGTTTATGGACCACAAGTGAACCCAATAAGGATGCCACAGACTCTAAACCACAGAGGTAGCTTCTGGGTCACTTGGCTCCCCACATCATCTTACTCCTGGATTATTATTTTTTTCTTTCACCCCCTGGATAATCATCTGTGGTGCAAGACATCCCACACTGTTCATCTCATGATCTGGGGTCTTGTTCCCACCCTCTTCAGATGTGGCTACATCCACAGACCTCGGCCCATGAAGAAAAAGCAGTGCATATGAAGGAACTTCTTTTGGCCCTTAGGTCTCTTTGCTTCACCTCACCTGGTCCATCCTTTTCTGTGTCATTTCCACATCACTGGTGTCTTCTGGGGCTTCCTTGCAGTAAGCTTTGTCCTGTAGAAACTCAAAGGCTTCTAGGCTCTTGTTGTTGGTAGCCATCACCTCTTTTTGGAAAACAGATTGAAAATCCCATGTCTCAGTGGAGTCTGTTTTGGGCCTGGGATGTTGAGGCTGAATGCAGGGCCCAGCAGGAGCAACCAGTAGTTTATATGTGTGCCCATGAAGGCTAATGGGGCTCCCCAGAGGAGATGATGTGGGGTGCCACCTCCAGGTGATAAGCTGGGCAATAGGAGAGGATGCCTGTGCTGGGGCTGATAGGGCATCTCCTTTCATCATGGAAGAACAAAGGTGGGAGGAGAGAGCAGCAGCAAGAGCAGAGGAATGTCTTAATCACGCTGCTTTTTGGATGGCAACATCCAGCACCTGCACGGGGTGGCCTTTGGGCATATCCCATGCAAAGAAGATGAAATCCCAGTCACCTGGAGAGAGGGGAGCAGGGAAAATAACATGGAAAGAGGAATCTCCAGAATGAAACAGTTCTGCTGAGCTAAATGAAGCAGGGGGAACAATGAACTGAGTGGAACAGCTCTCTTAGAACTGCCAGGCAGCAAAGTGCCATCTGCACAAAATCACTGTCGAGACTGGCACCAACTCTCCCTCTTGTGGACATTCCTCTGTATTTTGTGTAGTGTCTGGGAGCTGCTGGTGCTGCTAAGCATCCTTGAACCTATGATGGTTTTATCATAAGCTGTAATGAGGTGGTTGGATGTGATGGTTCATAATAACTCCTCTACTAAATACCTCTGTGAATTAGGCCAAGTGGGATGGTGCACAGAGCCAACACCTGGAGTGCCCTGGCCATGAGGTTCATCACTCAACAGATGAAAGGTACATTTCTGTCCACAAAGTGAAGCACCCAAAAGCAGGAGCCATAGTCCTGAAATGGGAATAGATATGGAATCATGACACCCTGTGCTCACTCTGCACATGTCAGAGAGGAGGGGAGATTTAGACTAGACATCAGGAAGAAGTTCTTCACCATGAGGGCGGTGAGACACTGGCACAGGTTGCCCAGAGAGGTGGTAGCAGCCTCCTCACCCCTGGATGTTTTTAAGGCCAGGCTGGATGTGGCTCTGGGCAACCTGACCTAGTGGAGGGTGTCCCTGCCCGTTGGCAGGGGGTTTGGAACTAGATGATTCTTGGGGTCCCTTCTGACTCTTACAATTCTGTGATTTCCAGGCAGATCTGACCAGCTGAGTCACCAGCATTGGAGTGTTTAGCAGAAGGAAGATCAAAACCCAAAAACATGGTGTCTGGAGAACTGGCAATTAAAAAGGCACCAGAGGTGGGAGCCCTGTGCAGCACAGAGATGTTTGAGGGTAAGGGATCTTCATTTTTACTGTTTGGGGATTTCTTTTTTTTTTTTAATGGGCCATTTGTGAAGAGTTAGAAAGTGATTAGCAGATTATTGCCTTTGCCTGTTGGTTAATCTGTTGCAGAGTCACCAAGTCAGCAGATTGTGGATAGCAGTTTGGTGCAATGTCTGAGATACATTTTGGGGAGCACATATAAGAGGATTAGAAAATTATAAGATCCTGCAGAGCTCTGCCTCAGGCTGTGGAGCATCCAAATCTACCCTTGGAAAGTCCTTTATGCTCGGGTTGCCCTGATGGAGCAGGACTGTTCCCACATCTTACAACTTTCCTGGGCATCTATCTCTAGTGCTGCTGGGGAAAGAGATTTAGATGAGCTTCTACTTGTCTATGGATCCTGTGTATGTAAGATGCTTGAGGTGGGCTTTCTAAAGATGCCCAGCCTGGGACATTTGTACACCCTTGATGCCAGACATCTGAGAGGGCTAGCTAGGCTGAGCATTTGGTAAAGGTGCTGTGGTTTGCTTACTACCAAAGGAACCTCAGGACTAGGATTCTCAGCACAGGCGAGATCTTCCAGTACTTGGGTTTTTTTTTTGGCCAGTATCAGGCCCCACTGCTGTGATTGTATTACAGCAGTACCCTAAAGTGGACCAGTCAAAATACCTGATTGCAAGCACAGCAATGAAAATGAGATGAAATTGTGAGAATGACATTAATGGGGAAGAGATGCAGAACAGAGATCCCATCTCAAATGCCATGCTTAGGCAGCCAGGCCACCAGCACAGCACCTAGGGTGCTCACCACCACCCAGTGTTGATCTGCTTGAAGAAGACATTAATTTTTTTGCCATGTATTTTTTTTTTTTTTTTCTGCAGAGGGTTCAGGTTCCCTGCAGGTGTTCCCCATGAGACTTGTGGAGCCCAGAAAGTGCTACTGGATGAGGGACTGCTTAAACTGGTGCTGCTTCTCCTCCCTAAAGCAGTGCTCATGCCAAATGAGACCATGAACTTTGAAAAGGGCCAACTGCATCTGGAAGCAAGATACTGTTGGAGCTCATCAAAAGGCAAGTGTAAACATCAATACAAAAGAAGGGTAGATCTTGGCTTCCCCACCAGCTCTTATCTTGCAGAAACTCCCTGCTTTCTGATAAAAGGCTGTTTTGCAAGCAAAGGGAATAAAAAATAGTGTCTATTTCCTCATCTCTCATGCCATGAAACTCAGGTCCTAATTTGTGTGTGCTGTGCCACCGGTTAGACATGCTGCCTGGGGTTTTGGGGGATGGCTTGATGGCTGTTGCTTTCACAAGCAATCTCTATATAAGCAGCTTTGCCTTCCCTGCTGTCAGCATGTGTCACTCTGGCTGTGTGACAAAACCAGACTGCAGAACTGATCTGGTTTCAAAACAAACTTAACAAAGGATAAATGCAGCTACTTTAAACTCAGACCAGTTGTGTGATCCAGTTCATTTCAAGCTCTCATAACGAGCTGGAGTGAAGGAGGCATTGCCTCCAAATCCAACATATAAACATGCACAGCCTCCTATTAAGTGCTGGTGCCTTGTGGGTTACTTCTCTGCCCACTGGGGCTGAACAAGGCAGTTTGCAGCTGTATCACCCAACTTCACCATGCAGCAATGGGCTCTCTCACCCTTTGTAGGGAGGCTGAGAGCCCACTGCTGAGCCCTGTGCTGTGTTGTGGCCTGGTTAGTTCCTCTTCCCTGAGAAACAGCTCGGATGAGAATGAGAGGACACAGTCCCAAGCTGTGCCAGGGGAGGTTTAGGCTGGATGGCAGGAAGAAATTCTTCACAGAAAGAGTGATTGGGCCATTGGAATGGGCTGCCCAGGGAGGTGGTGGAGTCACCATCACTGCAAGTGTTTGAAAAGAGACTGGATGAGGCATTTAGTGCCATGGTTTAGACGATTAGGTGGTGCTGGGTGATAGGTTGGACATGATGATCTCAAAGGTCTTTTCCAACCTGGTTAATTCTGTATTCTGAAGTTTTCATTGTTGAGAGAGTTTAATCAGCAGGCAGGCACTGCCAGCTCACTGTAGACTCTGGACGTGTGTTTACACGTGTCCCAAGGAAGGGCGGCCAGCAGAAAAGCTGCTTGTTTGCACAGCAGCTCAGCTCTGCCACCTCTGATGCTGCTCTCACCCTGGTCTTGGCCACGCTGCAATTGCTGCTGCCTTTGCAGGCACATCAATGCCACTCCAGCTGCACTCAGCCATGCCCAGAGGGCAACCCACACTCTTGCAGGGCAAGTCACCATGCAAGGTGCCCAAGGGAGTAAGGGGTTGAGGACCCTCTGTGGCACAAGGCATGGTGTGGGGGAAGCCACCCTTTCCAATTGCCTGGATTTCAGTCTAACTCGATCACGAAGGCCATGGTGGTGTTAGGTTGACAATGTTAGGCTGGACTTGATGATCTTAGAGGTCTTTTCCAACTGGAACAATTCTGCAATTCTATGAAAACCCAGCCTCAGCCATGCTGCAAGCACCTCTGTTACACCCTCCTACGTGTAGCTCTGAGCTAGAGTTCAGGCTGTCAGGTAGAGACGCAATACTGCATGCATGCCAATTGATTTGGACTAATTTTTGTTGCCTGTATATGATTTTTTGGTAGGTTTTTTGGCCTTTCCCATTGCCCCTTGGCAGGTTCTAGTTACAGTATTATGCTGGTAGTGAGGGATGAGGGAAGAATTCCCTTCTTGTTTTATTATTTCAGTAAGTAGCACACAAATCCCTGTGTGTGGTTATAGTGGTAGGAAGTTTAATCCATCTGAAGGGACTACTGTATGCCACAGTTCCTTCATGTCTTCCCACTGACTCCTAGAGATCTCCAGGGTCTCGCTGGTATCATCTGTGTTCTTACCTCCAAATAATCATTTCCTGCCTTTGCTCCTGGGATGGGTAGGGCTTTAAAATCTGCCTGTTGTTTTCTAATCATACTCCTCCTCCTTTCAACTGCACTCACAGTCTCCCACAGAAATCTTCGGTCCTTTTGTGTTCTCTTTTCCCAGTCCTTCAGAGGCTTGCATCCCTAGAGAGAGCTCAGGCAGCCTCAGAAACAGCCTCAGCTTCTGTACTGGGCCCTAAATAGTCTGGCTGGGGCTGTGTTGCTGCTTTTCTCCTTATTCTCCCACTGAATCCAAGTATTGGTTTGCAGTAAGCATCCTGCTTAGCCCAAATAAATGCCTTGTCCAGGTGCTGTGCAGTGTCACACAGTGAGGTGCCTCAATGATTTCCTGGTTGCTGTGGGTCATTCCTGTGTTATCCTGTGCACCTTCTGGAAAAAAGAAGATGACTGAGTCATAAATTGCCTGTCTGATAATTACCAAAGGCTGGATCCTGTGAGCACTGAAGTGAAAGTAAGCTAATTCCGACTTTATGGCACAGGGCATGATCCCTGAAAGAATCCATGCTGAGATAGTGATAGGTACATAGCTCTGCAAACTCACAGCCCAAATCTTGTCCTGATGCTGAAATCTCCTTCTCCTAATCTTTCCTCTTCCTTTTAAGCAAGCGACTCAGGTCACCTCTCAGCTGCTGAAATCTGTCGACGTAGGAGAGGCCTTGCCTCCAAACACTAAGAATAGTGCTTAAGAGCGAGTGGAAGAAAGCAGAGAGGCTGGAAGGAATTTGGCTCCTGCCACCACCGGTTAGACTCCACCTTGTTTCCCGCAAGAGGCGGGCGCTGTGCAATGCGTGCAGCTTCCGACGGTGCTCTCATCTGACAGCCTTCCAGTCCTCTGAGTACTGAAGTCAGTGACACAGCCGCAGAAATCCCAATGCTCTTGCATTGCTCTGGCTATAGGCCCCTATTACTGTTGCCCTTACCTCCCTGGCTAACTAACGATGAGGTGAGCACAGGCTCTCACCTGCCTCTCTGCTGAGCCCCAGCGCAGCAGCCGTGGATCAGCAGAATGCCATAGAAACGGGGGCCGGCTCACGGAGGGCCGTTCCCTGGGCTTTATGCAATAGGTAATTATGTAAGTTGGTGTTATATAATGTCCCTGCCTTTTGCAGAGCCCCAGCCTTCCCCCTGGCCGCTCCCCTGGCAGAGCCTGCGTCAAGCCATGCTTCATACAACCCAGAGTCGTGGCAGAGCTGGGGCTGCTGCTGCCGCTGTCCCCAGCCACAGGACCCTTGGCTGCTCTCAGGGATTATTTTCCTCGGAGCTGTTTTGCTGTGTAAGCACACAAGATGGTTTGGGTCGTTTCTTGAGGAAAATGGGCTGGGTCTTGGAGCATCTCTCTCTTCATCTTGCAGGAAAGTTTATGTCATGAACATACTTCAAATGACAGAAATCTGATTTGTGCTAGTGCCTTTCTCTTGGGTACACATTTGCCCACAGTAGACTTGGCTGCTGAGAAGACAGGGCTAAAAATCGTTGGTGATTTGTTATGTTAACTGCCAAGGCAATGCTGGGGGCTGCTGGGCTCTCTGATGGTCACTTTACAGGCCAAGGTTGGCTTCCTTTCACAACAGCAATACTCTTAAGAAAAAAATTGAATGTGGCCAAACTGACTCGGAGCTGGTCCCTGCCTGTCCCTGGTGTGTGAATTCTACCATACTTCCCAGCTCTGCCTGGGCAGCTGTGCCCTGCATTAATAACCACCAAGCAGCTGGTGTTTCTAAAACCATACCCAAGAGCCAGCCCTTGCTCTTTCATTGGCATGTCTGTGGGCTCAAGCAAGTCACAGAACTTCTTTGATCCCTCAGAAATGGGGAAAACAAGCTGCACTGTCATTTGTGTAATTGGCCTAAATTAATTTACACCTGTAGAAAAGTTTGACATGTGTTGAGGGAGGAGCAAGACACAGATGAGATTGCAGCCACTGTTTAACCAGAAGTGCCTCTTCCCCTGCCTGCTGGGGAGACCTTTCCTGAGCATCTTTTGGAACCTTTTTGAGTAGAAACTAGCCCCACATAGCCTCTAGGAAAGCCTTTCTCCTTGGCAGTACCCCAGGGCTCAGCTGTAGCTCTGTTGCTGTCCCATGGGATCTTACTCTGCCCCATTCCCAGCACCCAAGCCATCTCCAGTGCTTAAGGCTGGAGGGAAGGCACAGCATCATCCCTGTGCCTGAGACCTGCCACAAGGCTGGGTACAACGCCACCCAGCCGATCCAAAGCCCTGCCACCCCCAACACAGGCCCTGTCTGAGGAAAACAGACCGTTTCTATGCTCTGCACCAAAGCCAAGACCCTCACACAAGTTCTGCCACCTATGCACAGCAACAGCCCTGTGATGCTGCTGGCACTGGGACGCTGCAGCCCTGCGTGCCCTGGGATCACTCTCCTGCCTCTGAAAAATGAGGGCTGCAAGTTGGCCACCTCCCGAGCCTCCGAATCTCAGGTAGGGAGTTGGACGCAGGCTCCAATCCCCACGGCTTTGTCGCCCGTGGCCACTAGATGGTAGCAAGCCCTGGCCGACGGAGCCGGGCTGCCGCGACGCCTCCTGCCCGGGCAGGGGAGCTCCCTAGCCGGCTACCTGCGCTGAGTGGTCGCGGTCCAGCCGGGGGGGGGGGGGGGGGGCCTCATCACCCCCATCACCCCAAAACATGGCCCAAAACGTTAGCGATACGTTTGCTGCTCGTTCAGCGAGAGTGCCGTAGGTGGGCTGGGGGGATCAGTGTCCTTTGAAATAGGGTATGAATCCCCTGGCGCTTTTGAAGGGGGGCAGCTGATATTTTGGGTCTCTAGTTTATCGAGATGATTCTGCAGGTGACGGATTTTGCCCCAAAGGGGGAGAGGAGAAGCCTGTAAATACTAAAACGTGTTGTCCTTTTCACAGCAGCAGGGCTGAGGGGCGGTCTGGTGTGCTATGAAGTTTTTTGTGCTTCTGCAGACAAATTTATTTAAGCTCTAGGGAGAAGAGCTTATGATTTCATTTCATTACTAACACTCTTGTAGGGGAAAAAAAAAATGAAAGAAAGAAAAAGAAAAAAGCACTATGGAATCTCATTCTCTTTTTAAGCCTTCTGACTATTTAACATTAATGTCCATACCAGGACTCTTGGCTTCATGGCTCAGGGAAAATATACTGACCAGCTTCAAATGAAGTTATTATGGCAACTGAGTAGTTTCAGCCTGGAGAATAGGACAGAGCTCAGTGCATAAGCATCAGTCTCTCCTGCACCAGAAACATATTCCTGTCGTGCCTGAAATGTGTGTAAAACAGTAAGGTCACTATTCAGGATCCCACCCAAGGTGGAGCCTGGGATGGTGCAAATGCTTGTTTTACTGCTCAAAGTGCTTATGAGTGAGGCTGCAGGTATGTGACCTCTCCTCTCTCACCCCTGTGCTGGGGAGAATGGCACAAGGAATGAGGCTGAGAACTCCTAAGCTCTCTTCTTTTGGTTTAACTTAGCTTGGTGTCTGCACAGGTAAACCAGGCTGAAATCTTGGCCTTGCAGTGTTTAGGATGTGGGTCTTTGGATGTGAACTGGTGTACAGAGGAGAGACAAGGGGAGGACTTCAGCATCACAGGTTGACTTGGCTGACAGAGCAGTGCAACATCTAACAGCCAAAATTCCCTTAGCTCTAGACTTAAACACCAGCTGATACCTCGACTTGGTTTTTGCCATGCTTCTTACCCAAACTATTCCCTTTATTAAACCTGTGTGTTTCTGAGGGATGTGAGGCTTTCTGCCTCTGTCCTCCTCTCTATCTGGTCACCCCTGTACATGGGCACTTCTGTCCCTTGCAAGGCTGGAGCAGAGACACTGTTCTTGTGCTGCAGAGAGTGGATGGGTGCAGAGGCAGCAATGAACTTCATGTCCTGCAGCACTGCAGTGGGGGCTGCAGCGTAGCATGCTCTTCTCCTGACCCCCAAGGCAGAGATCTTCACCCCTTGGTTGAGTTTTCTTGCCTGCTGAGGCCTGTGGTGTGTGTCCCTTTGGAAATGTCCAGAGGTAGGGGCATACTTCAGGACAGCAGTAGAGGAGCAGAAGAGCTGGGAGGTGTCCCAAAGCCTACCCGTGTTGTTTTCCATACCAGGGGCTTTTCCTCCCAACACTGGTACTTGGCCTGCCAGAGGTGGTCAGAGAGCTTAATCACTGGCTGGGTGCATGTTGAGTGAAGCCCTGCTGTGTCCTTGTGCCTCTGGCCTGCTGCAAGCTCCTCTCATGGTTCAGCTGTACATCTGTCGGCTCTGACATCGTGGTTCAGCCAGTGGCTAATCTTGGATGTCCTCCAGAGAGCCAGGCAGAAGGATTCCAGCAGGCAGGTATGGGGTAACTGGCTCCATTATAGCTTTTATCCCCTTCCTCCCTCCTGCAGGGGCTGGGGAGATGACAGGTGTGCTCTGAACATGGTTAGCTCTTAAGGATGTCTCTTCTAACACTGTGCTCTTCTCTATTACTAAGTGGCATGTGTCATCCCAGAGGAAAAAGAGAGCGAAATCAGCACGGGAAAGGAAAAGCCTTTAGAGCTCTGGAGCCGATGCTCCTGGCTCCCAGCTTTTTTCCCTTGCCTGCCCTTGGCAGGCCACAGGAGAGAGAGGCATGTTGGCCTTGCAGATGACAGTACTCTTCAGGAATCTCCTGCCATAAAGCTTGACACTGTCCTGGGTCCTTGGGAACCTGGAACAGTCTCCTGGCACAGTGTTTTGGCAGTGCCCTTTCTGTCTAGATCAGGACATGTGCCAGACCAATACGAAAAGCAGAAATGATGCCATCAGTGGCACCCACAATAGCACCTGACCCAAAATAGCTTCCTAGAAAAAAATAGGGAGGCTGATTAGGTTAGACAAGCTTGAAACAGAGCAAGACGTCCAGCTGACGATTAACAGGTGTAGGTCTGTGAGCAGGGGCTATAAATCCCACGGGTGAGCTCTCCAGCCACCTTTTGGAGAAAGGCAAGCGGCTGCTGGGAGCTCACAGGATCTGCCCTCAGTGCACCATGGGGCTGAGCGATCAGGAATGGCAGCAGGTCCTGACCGTCTGGGGAAAGGTGGAGTCTGACATTGCCGGCCATGGGCATGAAGTTTTAATGAGGTAGGCAAGAAGCTTTGGTCCGAAGAGTAAAGCTGAGAGCTTTTGATGAGAGACCAGGGAAGGTGGATACTTAGCATGGGGGCTTCTGTTTGGCAGTGGTTTTATCCCAACAGGATGTTTCCTTTGCTGTAGGGTGGTGGTTTTTCCATTGCTATGGTTTCTGGGTTAAAAATTACTCACTATGTAAAGTGGCTGTGCTTTCGTCTCTCCATCTGTCTATGGGTGCAGGAGCAGGCCAGTGCTCCTTTCAAAAGATGGTTGGACTTTGTCACTCCCTCTGCTTTTGCTGACAAAGCTCTCCTTTGGATCCTCCATTACCCAAGCACCATGGTGAGAAATGCTGGAGCAAACTGTGTGTCTTTGGCCTTTAGATGCTCTGCAGCAGGGAAGGAAAAATCACCTCTGTGACAATTTTCTCTACTTCAGTCAAATTTCAGTGTTTCAGTTGCTGACTGTTTTCCTCTCCTCACCTGGCAGAGCCCTGTCCATCCTGCTTTTTGGGCCAGAAATCTAGGTGGTAACACTCATCTTCTAATGGTGAATTTGAGACCTGATGAGGCACGTCCTTCCCTCTGCTTCACTCTTCCATGATTCTGGTGTCAGAGTGGAGGTGGGAAGAGGACACCCTCCCCACCATACTGTCCTTGCAGTCCTCACCTCCCGAGAGGGAACAACTCAGGTGCCATCAGCAGGTCAGAGAAGTGCAATCTGGAAAGGATCTCAGGGCTGCACAGTGGCAAACTGAGTGAGCATTGGATGCTAGCCTGTCCTTCCAGATCAGCAGGGATGGAGACTTCAAGGAGAATATCTCCAGATCTCCCTCACAGCCTGTGTGCAGCATGATCTACTAGAAGGGTATGGACACTGGAGAGAGCAGTGGGGATATGGCACTCATTTGGGGGATTTTCTTGCCTAAGCACAGCTGAAAAAAGGACCCACACCACCAGGGTAACCCTCTGAAAAGCTTTTTCAAAGATGAGGCTGTCATATTTACCTCTTTTATCATGGCCCAGTTCAGCTGCTGTTTGAAGGGAAGAGAGAGATGGGGGCAGCTGGGTAGCAGCTCTCCCCTCATGTGGTCCAGAGCAGGCATGCTGGAGGAGTATCAGGAACCTGAGCCCTCCCCACAAATGAGGTGGGTTCTTTGGCCACAGGACAGTGGGTCACATCTAGAGGATATCTGTGCTGCAGAATAGTGTGTGCTTTCCATGTGCTTGATGTATTCGTTAGTGTGGTTTGACTCAGATCATAGAGTGGAGAGTCTGGCCCTCATGGCAACATAATAAGGACAAATGTCCAGTTCTAGATGGGATGCAGCCCTTGGCAGCACTGGCACACTTGTGAGGGCAGAGCAAATGTGCAATCCCTGTACCATGAAAGGGAAGCTGACATCCTGGAGTGGAGCTCCAGACACTCCTGCAGGTAATGCGCGTGAGCCACGTAAAGACAGGCATTGCTTTTGCTGGTGCTTCAGCCAGTGGGATTGTGCTCATCAGAGTGTGTGGTACCTCAAAAGAAACTCTTGCAAGGGAGCTGATGTCTCTCAGCACCTAATTGTTAGACTACTAATAATCAGGACAGGCAGTATCCCCTTTTCACTTCAACCCCATAATACTGGCAAGGAAAAGAGTGACGTTTCCTACTGGTTTGGTTGGCAGTGGTGTCTGCCTCCGGTCTCCTAGGAAATGCAGCAGGGAGGAAGCAACAGGAATGATACTATCCTGTCTTTTAGCCACTCTTCCACCTTATTGATTCCATATCCATTTCAGGATCATAGTGCCTATATATAGCACTGTATGGCATGGCAACAGCATACCTGAAGGCCCCACACTCTTGTTATCCACTTGCTCCCAAGGACTCTGAAGTGCCATGGCTCCTGATGGAGGAATCACATTGCTGGCTGCTGAGCTGAAGGGTGGGGGGAAAAAAAAAGCAGGAACTAAACTCCTCCATGACTGTGGTTAGAGAGTGGAAGCACAGTAACCTCTCCTATCCACCTGATGTTCAGGAAGACCTCAGGCTGTTGTGGGCATGGGCTGCTCCAGGATTTTTGTTTTGGTTTGGTTACATTTTTGTATAAGAGAAGCCCCTGGAACTCTCTTTCCCTGAGCAGTGGAGAGAGAGGCTGCAAAGAAGGTCCTGGTGAGAGCCTGGGATTTACAAGTTGGTTCCCCAGTAGTAGTAAGTCAGTGAAGACAAGTGGTTTTATTTGGTTTTGGTTTTTCTTCAGATGAATGTAAGAAATCACCTCTGAGTACCAGGATGAGCCTTGGCTCTTGTCTCAACCTTAATACAGTTGACATAAAGCAGGGGACTGGTGCTAAAGAGTTAGCAGAGCTATGCAAACAAAATATAGACAGTTGCTCTGTTGCTTTAGTTGGACATGTTCAGGGCATTGTTTCTGTCACAGCCAAGGGAATGGAAAAAGGCAGCAGTGATGTTACGACACGTGTAAGAGGATGGGATTAAAGCCGATGCAACACTCGAGGGGGTATGTCAGGAGCTGCTGCTCTGCAAAGACAGGAGGCATTTTATAATTTGCCAGTGATAGAAATTTAATTGCACAAAATAAATAGAAAGTAAACTTCTGTAGCAGCGATGGCTATTGGGCTGTGGAACAACCTACCTGAAGAAGGATGAGAAACACTGAAACCAGATGGGCTAGGTGCTCGCCTGGCTTACTGACACGCTGAAGGGAGTGATTGGGAACGGTGGTAACTTGGAAAGGATCTGAAGCGTCAGTGTTCACAGGTTAAAGTAGCCTCTACTAACTGTGGGGAGTGAAGCAGGTTCTCACACCTTCTTCACCTGTCCATATACTCTGAAATACCTGGAGCAGATGGACCTCAGCTCTGGTCTGGATGACAGCTCTTGTAAGTCTCACAAGTCCCTCTGCATTTGTCCACAGACTCTTTAAGGACCACCCTGAGACCCTGGATAAATTTGAAAAGTTCAAAGGCCTGAAGACTCCTGATGCGATGAAGGGTTCTGAAGATCTGAAGAAACATGGAGCTACTGTCCTTACCCAGCTGGGCAAAATCCTGAAGCAGAAGGGTAATCATGAGGCAGAGTTGAAGCCCCTGGCCCAAACCCATGCGACCAAGCACAAAATCCCTGTCAAATATCTGGAGGTATGGAAAAGGCAGGGAATTTTGGTATCTGATGTGTAGTGAACGTGTGCAAGGCAGCTATGTGTGTTTCACTTTTATTTATTGATGGCTGGTTGGACCAGTGAGCTGTCCCTCAAGTCTGAGGTCTCTATGTGCAGGCAGGAGGCACAGAAAGGGTATGTGGTATGTGATTTGTGTGTAAATATCCAAGTTTACATTTCCCATTCCAAACACCACATCCAACCTGAGCAACCCTTGACAATAACCAGCCCATGCAGCCTCTGCATGCCTAAGAAACTACATTACATAAGAACTGTCAGTGGCTGGACACAAGGGACATATAATTTAGAATAAGCCCTGGGGGATCCATTGGAGGCTGAGACCCACAAAACTAAGTGCTGAAGGGCACAAATTTTCAGCTTTGATGGATGAGGTGGACAAAGAGTGAGAAGTGCCACAGTCTGCTCAAGGTCACGAAGCAGATCGGCGTCAGAGCCAGGAATAGAGCTCAGTTCTTCTGCCCAGCCCAGGCTCTGTACATGCTAGACCTCACCGTCTCTCCAGAGACTGCGAGGAGGGCTACTGAATTAGCTCGGAGATATTTCCGGGCTCTGCAACCTATTTCTCAGTCTGGCTTTTCTGAAAATAAACTTTGAGCAGCCCTTCGGTTTTTCTTTCTCTCTTTCCTTCCTCACAGTTCATTTCTGAAGTCATTATCAAGGTCCTTGCTGAAAAACACGCTGCAGACTTCGGGGCGGATGCCCAGGCTGCAATGAAGAAGGCGCTGGAGCTGTTCCGAAACGACATGGCCAGCAAGTACAAGGAGTTCGGTTTCCAGGGCTAGCGCGCGCGCAGAGGAGCGTCACGGCGGAGGCCTGCCCGTGCACCTTGCAGCAGCTTCCCGGCACTGTTTTGGACTTCTCGTAATCAGCCGTCCAAGATGTGCGGGGAAGCTTTGATGAGAGGCCGAGAGTCACTCCGGGCAGCATAGAGGCACTCAGAGCGATATCCATGACAAACCATTGTTTCCTGGCTTCATGTATACGAGAGAAATAATCTGCTTTCTTAGGAGAAATAAAAGGGTTATCTGTGAGCTTCTGCCTATCCTATCCCCCCCTTTTTTTTTTTCTTTCTCCCTGAAACTCAGTCTCATCTGAGAGGTGAATGGAATGGCCAGAGATGAAGGGATGTGGAGGAACAACAGTGATGTTGAGGAGTGTGTTGAATGGGAGCGTGAAGGGATGACTCAGATGGTGTGAAAGGGACGTCAGGATGGGGAGCAGGAGCACAGCCTCCTACTCCTCCCATAGGTGAGACTGTTAGCAGGTTAGTATGGAGAGCTTCCAGTACATTATTACCTTGCTCCATGTGGGTGAACACAGTCAGTCACTAGGATCTGCCAGCTCAGAAACTTTGGCAAAAACTCACATCAGCAAAAATTGAGAGAAGTGCTTCCTGTTATCTGTAGCTTTCTGGTAGCCACTGCTACACATCTGAAGTTCTGTTACACTGGGAAGTGAAGTATGTGTGTCTCAGAAAATAAAAACACATGCACCAATGTCCTGTGTTTACTCCTGGCTTTACAGGCACCCTAGTGAGTAGTGGGGGAGAGGGAGAATGTGGAAGGGTGTTTTGAATCCTGCAGGGTCAGTCCATGACTTAAGTAGCATGTGGCATCTGTCTCAGCCAGGGGCATTTGGGCGCTCAGATGTCACCTTAGGGTCATGACATGGTTGACAGATTTCACAGTGGAAAATAGCAGCATAGACTCAGTGCCCTAGAGCTGAGAGAAGCAGTCCCTGACTAAAGGCCATGGCCACTGCTGTGCCGGAGGAATGTGGTGAGGAAAGGCCCTTTGTGTTTCTTATGGAGAGGTGGCACGTGCCTTGGGTCCTAGTGCATTGCTTCCTCCAGATGATGGAAACAGGGCTGATTAGCACAGCAGGAAGCTTGCAACAGCAGCCCGTGCTCTTCAGAACAAATCTTTGGTCTCTGTACCATTTTGCATTTTTGCTGAGGTGCGTGCTGCCCTGTGTTTACAGATGTTCTGTGGAGCAACTTAAGGGACAGACGCAGCATCAAGATGCCTATCTCTGCCTGTTGCCCTCTCCCCATCCTGCGACCACAGTGAGGTAGGATTGACTTAAGAGAGGCTGAAAGCCATGTTTTGCTTAAAGCAGCCCAAAGGTTAGTGAGAAATCATTGGAGCATGAACAGGGTTTTTTGGGTGCACAGTCTTGAGCTGGCAGCCTGGTCCACAGCGGACTGTCTGACTCTCTGGGAATTATGCGTTTTCTCTGGCTGGACCTAGTCAAAGGGGCAGTTAATACTCTGCAGTGAGTACTGGAGTCCTCATTCCCTCGTCTTCCTTCATTCCCCTCATCAAGCCAGGCAGTAGGGTGCCTCAGTCTCTTCTGGCACAAGTACTCAAGCTGTCTCCACAGGGAAAGCAAGGTGGATGAACAGTCTTGTATGTTTGCACAGAGCATTCATGGCAGAGTCACATTTTGGCACAGCAGTGGAGGAATATATGGGGTCAACATGGCTGCTCTTTTCTGTTGTGGAGGTGATTTATCTCACAGAGAGACTGTGAGGGCAAGCATGAGGAAGAAAAGCAGGGGTTCTGTATTAGGAACTACTATCAGGATCTAGTTTAAAATGCTCCCTGCTACACTATGTGCAATAGAGACAGAGGAGGAGGAGACACCAGCTCTCTTAAAAATCAGTTCTGAACCATTCTGAGCTGCTTGGTCAGGGCAAAGGCCACAGAATTTGTCTCCAAAAGGAGAGGAATGAATTCCTTCCCAGAAAAGAGCGTCTCTGATTTCCTACGCTTTATAAATCCTCACTTTACCTCTGGGAACTTGCTTGGGGTTTCAACCTTTCACAGCAAGTCACAAAAGCATATGCTGTCACCTAGATGAAGTTACAGCCAGGTGGTCCCTGGCTTAAGCAACTTGTTTCGTCTGACTCCAGTCTAGTCTGTCTGACTTTGCAGGGAGGGCAACCTATTTAATTAAGGTCTAGAATTCCCTGCCCAGCACAATAAGATTTCCTGCCAGGGACAACAGGCTCTACTTTGGGATTAAAAGGTCTGCTATAGCAGCTGCCACTGTCAGTCTGAGCAGGACCGGAGTCACATCTAGATACTTTCATGTAGCGCAGGGTAGTGGAGGAGGGAGGGTTTGTATGCATGCTGTGCCTAGCTACTGGTTATTAGCTGCCTGGAATAAATGTTGATCCACTGGGAGCACTAATCTTTAACACTGTCTTAGCCCACTGTGTCAGTGCCCTAGGGACCATCCTTACATCCGTGCTGGTCAGATGTGGGGCCTGATGTACCTTGCTTGGTTGTGCCTATGGCCCAGTGAAGGTTCATGGAATACCAGGTTGGAAGGGACCTCAGGGATCATCTAGTCCAACCTTTCAGGGTAAGAATATCGTTTAAATGAGATGGGCCAGCACCCTGTCAAGCTGGGGCTTGAAACTGTCTAATGTAGGGGAGTCTACCACCTCCCTTGGGAGTTTATTCCACTGCCTAATAGTTTGAATGGTGAACAATTTTTTTCCTGGCACCCATTCCAAATCTCTCCAGTAGAAACTTGCACCCGTTACCTCCTTAGATGCACAAGCTGAGACGAGCCAGCAAGTTCAGATACCAGGAACCACTGTTGAACTGCTGAGCTCCAGCAGTTTCAGTGTGTTGGGATGCTTGCAGGGAAATCCGTGTGCCTGCAACTTTGCTGCTCCGGGAACTGAGCATGCCCTTGGCTACAGTGCTGACACAGTGTAGTCATAAATGCAATTCCCACACAGTGAGTCTACAAAGCTCCTGCAGCAGCCCCTGCTTTCTGGACAGCAGGAGTATCCTAGGGGAAAGGAGATGGTGGGGAAAGGATTTTTTAGCTCCATATTATGTTGATTCCACATCTCTGTTGGAGTCACCTTTTCCACTGTGCTACTAGCACACGTAGCTTTTCTGGTATGAGACAAAGTCCCTTAGCATAGATAAACCATATCAGCATAAGCCCAGACATTTTCCTGCTTTCTTTCCAGGAATAGCTTGCATAAGGAGGATGGGTCCCAGGGGATTGTGCCCAGCCCTACTCCCCGTTAGCACCATTTGGTGTCACCTACGTGGTCCTGGTCACACGATGGGATGTAGATTGTGTGGCTGCCAGCCTCCTTGCTGCAGCACGTACACACTGACTACTGCCAGGTCAGGCTTATGCCTGTCCTGTGCTTTCCATGCACTCCCACAATCTTTTAATGCTAATGATGCTGTCTCTAGCAGCAAATATGTTATCCACCTGCATCCTCCCTTAGGTTGAAAAACACCTTTGCTGCTTTGCACCTGACATACTATTATTCTTCTCCCACTGCCATGGTTTCCATTGCATGTCAGAGTTCCCCATGACACCAAGTAATTGACCTGTCTGTGTTTGCTTGGCCTTCAGTGTCAGAGGCCAGTGACTCATCAGGATCTCAGGCATGGGGAGCAGGCTCTTGCTTCCCAGGTGCTGTGCAAGTGAGTGAGTCAGCCCCAGCCAGCGTGCAACAACACCACAGGCTGCACTGCCTGTGTCCCTTGATTTGTGCTTGCTGATCCTGCCTGGCTGCAGTACACCTGACAGAGTTGAGTGGCATCAAGTGCTAGGGACCATACTAATAATCTTGTGATCTGGCTCTTGGTCACCTCAGAGGGAGAAAAGGATGGGGCTCCAGTGACTAATTATGTTAAATATTTAGCGCATTAGCATGAGGCTTGTGATACTCTTCATGTTTGCCTGTCCCTGCAGGGCTGATGTGAGAAAAGGGCAGGGAAGTTTCCAATCCAAATACAGTCACTGAACAGATATGTCTGGTTTCCGGGTATTGAAGCACAGACAGTGCCTGAAGGATGTACACTGTCTATATGACAGTGTAATTTACTAAGGAGATTCAAATGCTCACCTGTACCACGTGATCTCAGATCTGGATTATTTTTGTCACATTCCCTGTGTTTTCTACCACCTGGTCAAAACCCATCCTGCATGTTATGCCACTGAGGAAGCCAGTGGTGGAGCCAGGTGTTTCTTTCATGGAGACTCTGTTGCTCATGGTTTTTTCCAGAGGGTGCATAATATCAGAATATGTCCTCCTACCTCCTGGACTCGTTCCTCTCAGGTCCACTCAAGGCTGCATCCTTGCTTGATCAGGCTGTGCAGGACTTAACATTCAGAGCCCGTGCTGCTTCTCAGACTGAGCACATGCACACACACGGATATCTAAACACAAAGCATGAGATTCACACATCACTAGCAAAGCCCCTCTTTGTCCAGATCCTTCATACTTAAGGGTACTTGTGTGCCGGGTCTTCGTTTGAAGATCTCACACCGTGCTTAAATGACGTGTGGCTGTGAAGCCAAGTTTTGCTAAGGTCCAACCAAGCTAGAGAACGGACTGTGCAAGGATGTGGCACCTGGAGATTGCTGGTAAGTAGGGGGCTGTTAAATGTTATGAAAGTGTGCTGGCAAGGAAGTTACCTGGAACTACAGTAAGGGAGAAGAGTAATTCCAGTCAGCCTCTTTTATCCAACAGTCTGATAAATGAGCATTTATGAACATGACAGAGTCATAACAATGCAGCCTACTTGACCAGCATAAATTCTTCCCTCCCTGGTGATAGTAGGCACAACAAGCCCATTTCCCAGTCCTGTGACTTCTATAAAATCCTTATCCAAATGTCAGCAAAGGTGACCTTGTGGCTTTTTAAAGCAGTACTTTATAGTCCCTTGGCTGCACTGTAACCAAGTCCTTTCCCAGTTTGTCTCTCGGCCCCTGTAAATATACAGACACAAGAGGCTGCCTACACCTTATCATGCAGCTCTAGAGAGACCACCCATGGTGAACTACAGCAGACAGAGGGCAGGTCTGGGGCTGTGTTGGGCAAGGCAAGGCAAGCCCTGGTGCAGGGCATACCAGCATAGCTGGTAGCTGGGTGGGCAAAGCAATTTTTATTTGAGTGGGGAGAGTATTGGAGCCTCCATTCCTTCCCTGTGTCCCAAGAAAAGCATCACGTGCTGACAGCAACAGTGGTTCAGTGGTCCTGAGGTGGCTTGGGTTATGCCCATGCAAATGCAAGTGCTGCAAGGTGACTGGGGACAGCACATCACGGGGCTGTGAGGCTGGTTTAGTGAATTTACCCAGACCTGGTGGGAGGAGGCTGGTGTTGACATGGTCACCCTGCAGTCCAGCAGTAGTCATGACTTCAAAACAGTTTCCTATCTCAGGTATTAGAAGTGAGTCCACCACAGATAATTTTGTCTAGGAATGTGTGAATTTCCTGAGGCCACAGGGCTGAGAAGGGAGCTGTAGTTATGCTGTTATTGGCATTCAAGAGGGCTACTTTAAAGCTACTCTTGGTTTGTATATCTTAGTTGCAGCATAATGCCTGGAGTGGAGCTTAAAATTATGCCTGTTTCCCGTTCCTCTCCTCCAAGGAAAGCTTGGTATGAATGCAGCTGCTGGGTGCCTGATCTTATTTTAGATCATCCTTAAAGCAGGTTCAAATGTTACAGTGACAGAATAGCTTGGGGTGGAATACATTCTGGGTTATTAGCACTTAATTCTCCATGCTTAACTTGTGGATCTCCTGTTGCTTCCTAGTGTGTATAAGTAAGGATGGTTTTATTCAGTGCTGTTTTTCTATTCTCCCCCCAACATATCTGTTTCCTTCTTCAAGCTGAATTTAAGCATGAAAGCTCTCACCAAAGGGATGAAAAATTCCTGGAGCTGCTACCTCCACTAAGATCTATGATTGCTCTGCCCAGGGCTTGCTAGTCACCAGGTTTTGTCTTCTTGGTTCTTGGTGATCTTTGGGTTATCTGGACAGTTAGCTGATACAGTGTCAAAGTGAGTCTGTATTTTTTCACTCACCTGCCATATGGATGAATAGCCCGGTGCCCTTTGAGGGATGTAGTATGTCATGGATTAACTGTGAGCTGGTTGGGGAGAAAAAGAAACAACAAAGCTTTGCCTAAACCAGCCATACTGTGTCCCTGCAGAGTCTGTGGGGGAGCCTGCACTGAGCAAAGGGTTTGTATAAGACACAGCCAAGCTGTACAGAGACGGAGGAAAAGCAGGCAGGGCATGTCATGTGCCTTGCCTGCCGTTACCCCACTCTGAGGGCCGATGGAACTGTGAGGTCTGTAAGGAAGAATGAAAATGAAATGCAGGTGGGAAATGGAGGCACAACTGCCTCCCCCAAAGGGTATTTACAGCTATCAGTGCCTTCTGAAGAGCAGCAGCATTATTCTGACAACTTACTGTGATGTAATGGAGCGAGTTTCCTAACACAAACTGGCAATCTATATGCTTTTGTTTGGGAAGAAAGATGGGCTTGGACTTTTCTCATGGTACTAGCATTAAGGATGTGACACTCTCACAAAGCTGGCCCATAAATCATGGGAAATAAACATTTTGTGCCTTTTGGTTTTGCCTTGATAGCAGCATGTATTGCTAACTCCCCAGCTAATTTCAGCATGTCACATTTAGGATGCTATCCCCATGTGTTTGCTGTGTCCCCCTTAGAGCTGAAATGATCCCTTAGTGTATAATAAAGTCATAAATTTTCTTGCTTTCCAGTCAAAATCCTGTCCCAAAATGGAATTTTTTTTTGTCACAGTCACAAATTGCTAGCTCATAACAAGAATGATTAGAAAATAATCCTTAACATATTCCCTGCTATGTTTTTCTCTAGTTCAGCTGTGCTGTAGCTTCCTTGTCTGTTTTAGATCAGAAAGTTGTTGACTGTGAGTGTCATCTGGGACAAGCACTGTTCTGATGTTTAATGGTAATTAAGAACTCTCTTTCATCCAGTTTAAAGCTCTCAGTCTCTAAAATGCACTACCTGAAGCAACACCCTTCTTACAAGATGCCTGAGTTATTTGCTATACTGTTACTACCCCAGACCTTACTTAGTGCCCTGTCCGTGCTGCCCATCCACAGTAGTGTGCGGTTAGCCCATTTTATGGAGGGTAAACTGAGGCACAGCCAGACACCAGCACATCCATCGTTTCATGGTTTGGTCATTAAGCTGTCCAGTGGGCCAGGCTGCCAATGGTATGTCAGAGGATGTTTGTGAGCTTCTTGTGTAGGAAGGGATGTGAAGTTGTGCCATCTGCCTGTAAGCAGCCCTTGCTTTGATGTGGTTTATTTCAGCGGTTGTCAAAGGACATCCTGTACGTAGCTGTTCATTTGGAACAGTGATGTGGTGTAAATACCCAGATAGATTACAGATGCTGCATACAAAGCAAAGCAGTGTAAAGACCTTTGGGCTGAACTTGGAATGAAATTCTCTAGAGATTAATGAACTATTGGTATCACTTGGGACACTGCTAATCTTCTCACTTGCAAAGAAACAGGCCCTGGACTGAGACAATAAAGGACATAAATATCTAAACAAGGTTATTGGCATAAGCAAGGCCCCTAAATCCAAGTGCAGGAACCTTAAATCCTCCTGTGTAAATCTTTACATGCTTACATTTTCATCTGTACCCCTCTACTTGACGGCTAACACTCTGCCTATGCTATGCCCTGATCTTCCACTATCTTGGGCAGGTCTAAGCCAACCAGTGTTTAGGCAGTGTTCATCTACCTAGATTAATTTATAATCCTCAGGAGTGATGTTCTGTTGCATACTATGGCAGAAACCAAACATACTTTACCTACGTCTGATCTCCATTAAAATGCAGTCCCATCCACTTCCATCTAACAGTGTGGTTAGTGAGCAAGGTTCAGGTGCATGCCTGTTGCCTCATAGAGATCTCAGCTCACATTGCTTTGTGGGTGTTGTTTTGTTTGTTTACTTGTTGTTGTTGTTGTTGTTTTTTATTGAGCTGTGCCTTACATGATATTTTGTAATGGGTTGCCTTTGGGTGATGAATCCTTGCCTGACTTGGCTGTCTAGGTTCTAAAGGAGGAGGCTTGGAAAAAAGAATAACACCAAAAGCCTCAGAGCTGGGCTTCATACGGGCTGTACGTAGACAGCCCACCCCACATGGGAGTCTGAAACCTTTTTCAACCACCAAACTCTCTAGAGGTGTGCTGGAGTTCTGAGCAAGTAGCTCAGCCTTCAGATTCTACTTCAGCAACCAGGGCCAACTAAAAGCTTTCCTACACCTTTGAGGCTGCTGCTGTCTTGATGAGACCACTCCTTCCCAAAAGGAGTCTCTTTGAGAGGCAAAATGGAGAGAGAAGGGAGAAAAGATTTCAGTGCTTGGCATTAAATGACATGCTGCAGAGCACATAGGATCTGTTTGGGAACAACAAGCTATGTGAGAGCCTGCTATATGTGTTCAGAGACTCTGTGTTGGCTTTTATCCCCTGTGAGCTATGCTTACAACTTCCCCTCTGACCTCATTGACAGTAACATCTGGATCTACCCTCACACACAATTCTCCTTGGAAGACAGCTAGTGCAAAGGAGAATGAGGGTCTTCTTTCCACATTGCTCTGTTTTGAGGGTAGCTTGCAGCTGTGCCTGACTGGAAGGAATTTAAAGATCTTAAGTATGACAGCCAAGAAATGTTTCTTCTCCTAACTTCATCCTGTCCATGTTCATACACATAGTGGCTCATAACAGGGAATTCTTCAGTTCCAATCCTTCTGGCAACATACAGTGGTGAAAAATAGATAGAAATGGAAGGAATACTTTTTCTTTCCATTTACAGTCAGGGCGGAGATGAAGAATACTGCACTCACCTCAGTGCAGGGGTTAATTGTATCTGTGAGGAAAAGAGTGTTAGAACCTCTCAGCATTAGAAATAGACCAAAACCAGAATAAGTTCTGCAGAGAGCATCATCATACCAAGTATTGGTGTTGGAGAGGTAAGAGCCTAATACATACTAGAGAGTGGATATTGAGAGAAGGATTGAACGTCTGCCGTTTGTATCTCGGGGGCAGAGCATCTCAGAAATACATTCAGGAAATAACCTTTCTTCAGGCATTGAATTTCATGCCTGTTGGGAGTGCTTAGCTTACAATTAAGTCTGCGATGAGAGAGTGTGTGTGGGGGTGTTGGGTATGTATGTACAGCACAAAGCCTATAGTTAGTACACCGAACTAAATGTTTTGTTCTGGAGCCTCAAAGGTACACAGCCTCTCAGCACTCATTAATTTCAGTGGGTATGAGACCTTTCAAAGACCTGGGTTTATATAACAAATTTCTTTTGCCACAGGCTTGGGACCACTTGCTTCATTCTGTCTGTGATGTCGTAGGAACTTGGAAACCAGCTCTGCATCTATTCATCAGCTGCTGCTTGAGCCCCTTTGATTAGTGCTTTCTGTGGCTATAGCTGTGAGCTGTTTAAAGTAGTAAGCCTTCAAACTGCAGTTCCCTGCAGCAGATGTAGAAGCAGATACCCATGGAAGTGAGAACTTTTGGGGATGCTCAAAGGATGGGCTCTATCCCAGTCACTAACTGTTATCCAACTCCTGCTGCATGAAGGTAGGCTTTGGCTCCTTTGGTAGTTTGGGGCTTGGAGGAAAGTTCGCTTTCCTAGGGAAGTTGTGCTGCAATTCATATTCCCTGCTTCAAATCCACTCTCCTTCATTTCTCCTGCTTTGAGGGCATTCAAGGAGAAGGAGACACTGCCTAGCTCTGCATCATCAAAGACACCATTGCTAAATCCATGTGGCATGACTGCAAGCCTCAGTCCTACCTTAACAGCAGCAGACTCAGGTGATCCTAAACAGGTGATCCCTAAACCCAAACTTTAAAGCTGCAGGTAAGCAGAGGAGCTAAGCCAGCTCCTTTTCCAGGAAAAACAACTGAGATTTTTCTCTTTTTCTTCCTTTTTCCTTCCTTTTTTCTTCCCTCTTTCTTCCCTCTTTCTTCCCTCTTTCTTCCCTCTTTCTTCCCTCTTTCTTCCCTCTTTCTTCCCTCTTTCTTCCCTCTTTCTTCCCTCTTTCTTCCCTCTTTCTTCCCTTTTTCTCCTCCTTTCTCCTCTCCTCTCCTCTCCTCTCCTCTCCTCTCCTCTCTCTCTCTCTCTCCTCTCCCTCTCCCTCTCCTCTCTCCTCTCCTCTCCTCTCCTCTCCTCTCCTCTCCTCTCCTCTCCTCTCCTCTCCTCTCCTCTCCTCTCCTCTCCTCTCCTCTCCTCTCCCTCTCCTCCCCTCCCCTCCCCTCCCCTGGGAAAGGGGATGAGGAATACAACAGCCCCCCCCCAAAAAAAAAAAAAAAAAAAGAAAAAAAAAAGGTATGACTATGAACTCATCTTTTCTTCCTCAGCTTTTTTGGCTGAGCACTCTGAGGTGAGCACAGGGGACAGTATCTGCCTGATGACTTCTGACAAGGACTTTTATTCTGCCTTCCCTCTTGCTTTGACCAGAATTTCCATGCTAGGCTATGTAAGCCTTCCTGCAATGCTGCCAAGGCAAGCTGTGCATAGAAGACCTTACTGCTATCTACCTTCCCAGTTGAGAACCAGCATGCCAGTGGGCTTCACAGTGGTTAAAGGAATTTCCTTGAAAGCCATGGCCCCTTGGGAAAGCTAGGTCTCCGGGAGCTGCCATGCTTGGCCTTGTTGGGGAGAAACATGGCTAAGGTGAGTGGAGTGGTGGAGGGGCTGCCCCAGGGGCTGCCGTGATTGCACAGCTCACAGCTGCACTTTCCTGACTCAAGGACGTGCAAAGGACAGGGGGAAGGCACCTCTGCGCCCCGAGTTATGCATGGGCTTGAGGTGCTTCAACCCAGCTGCCCTGGGGTCAAAACAGCATTTTTTTACTGTTGCTAAGATGACAAGCCCTCCCCTAGTGTTTCAGCTCCCCTCGGGAATAACCCAGCCCCTCAGTACTGCAATCTGCACGTTGATTGCACCTTGTGGGGGATGCCGTAGGACCTGTCCCTCCCTGCCTGCCTCGAACTGAGTGGTTCAGGCACTACGCGGGGGGGGGGGAGGCCGCTGGGTGGTCAATCCCCTGCCACGGTCACCGTCACTGGTGAGCAGACGCCACAAGATGGCGCCCTGGTGCCTCGTGCCCCCTCCCCCACGTCCCCCGCCCAGTCGAGAAGTAGTGGCGGTGGCGGGTGCCAAGCTCGGCTGGCACCAAAACGTTTTCTTTCGCCTTCCACCTTTTCTTTATTTTTATTTTCCTTTATTTTCTTCTTCCTTTATTTTTCTTTCTCTCTTTTTCTTTCCCCCCTTTTCTCCCTCTTTTTAAAAAATATTTTTTCCTTTTCCTTTTCCTTTTCCTTTTCCTTTTCCTTTTCCTTTTCCTTTTCCTTTTCCTTTTCCTTTTCCTTTTCCTTTTCCTTTTCTTCTCCTTCTCCTTCTCCTTCTCCTTCTCCTTCTCCTTCTCCTTCTCCTTCTCCTTCTCCTTCTCCTTCTCCTTCTCCTTCTCCTTCTCTCCTCTCCTTCTCCTTCTCCTTCTCCTTCTCCTTCTCCTTCTCCTTCTCCTTCTCCTTCTCCTTCTCCTTCTTTTGTCTTTCTTTTTTTTTCTCTCCCCCTTTTGTCCTCTTTTCTTTTTGTCTTTCCCTTTCCCTTTCCCTTTCCCTTTCCCTTTCCCTTTCCCTTTCCTTTCCCTTTCCCTTTCCCTTTCCCTTCCCTTTCCCTTTCCTTTTCCCTTTCCCTTCTCTCCCACTTTTCTTCTTGTTCTGCCTTTTTCTTTATTTTTCTTTTTTATTTTCTTTTTATCTTCTTTTTCTTTTCCTCCTTCTTTTCCATCTTCTTTTCCTCATTTTTCATGTTCTTTTTCATTTTTCTACTTTTATTTTTTTTGTCTTAATCTTTGTCTTCTTTTGGCCTTCTGAGCCTCTGCAACTTGACTTTAAAACTGTTCTCAGATCCATTGAATTAGAATGGAATGAAAGGCTTTAGATCAAAAAATGGAGTGGAAAATATAACAACTGTTCTCTCACTCAAAACCAAAACCAAATAGCAGGGACTGTTCTTTCCTCATAGGGGTTTTGGTGTATAGGAGTTTACTAACTCAGTTAAAAATAAACCAACCCCAAACTGACTGACATGGAAAGTCAATTAAAAAATTAAAATAAATAAAAAAAGAAAGCTTGTAAACCATTGGAAACAAATCACTTTTGGAAAGATATTTTCCCTTAATTGGACATCTCTTTCTCGATGGAGCAATTTGTGTGTGGAGTACAGCTGCATGGCTTTTGTTTAACAGTGAAAGGATCAGTTCCTCAAAGTGTGAAAGTCACGTGGAGAACCCCACAGCCGCCTTAGCAAGGATTCCTGCCCTAGCAGGGCTTTGTCAGCAGCCTCAGAGGGTGCAAAATCAAGCTGTGCTGTAATCCCTAACTGTATGTCATCGCACAATGCCCTTTTAATGGTAGTGATGGCTTTGTGGGTTGTGCTTAGAGCCCCAAGAAGGGGGTGGACTTCCATGTGCCAGGTCCTGCTAAGGACTGGTGTAGCACAGGATCTGTTGCTTTTACGGGTCTTTCCTGAAAGATGTGTGGATGTGGATCTGGGTAAAGGCAGGACAAGCAGCTGCCTTGAGCAGCCATCTGCTGAGTAGACATAAGGCAGCCTCCCTCCTGCAGCTGACCTCACCTCTGCCAGGACCCTAGAGTCTGACTAGGGCTACCAACAGATTTGGTGAGGGGGAAATGACTAATGCTGGGAAGAGCAGCCACTGCTACCAGTGCTTTCTTTCTCCCAAATGACTGCAGGAGCATCTACTGATACCCTTATGAGGTGTCTCCCAGCCAAGCATCTTATTTGTACATCTTCTCTCCTTAACTCTTCCATTCCTACAGCAAAGCTGGCCTGTTCAATCTCTTCATCCCAGAGATGTCAGAGCTCATGAGACTCCAGTCATACAGCTCTTCTACAAGCCCAGTCCAACCAGTGTGTGACTTCACAGATTCACAGATTGTACTGGGTTGGAAAGAACCCTCCAAGGTCGGCTTGTCCAAAACCCCTGCAGCGAGCTAGGGCACCTCCAACTAGATGAGACTGCCCAGGGCCACATCAAGTCTGATCTTGAAACTCTCCAGGGATGGAGCCTAAACCACATCCCTGGGCAATCTGCTCTGTTCTTGATCCCATTGCCATGAGTAGAAGAGCTCAGTCAGGCATGCCCACTGTTTGACTTCTTGGGATGGGTATTTGGGCTCCCTTGCAGTCTTTTGCAGTCATTCCTAGGCTTCACAGTGTCTATCTCAGCAATATTAGTAGCATAGTTTTGCTGAAGGTGGAATTCATACCATGCAGTTAAATCTCTGTCCTAATGAAGAGAGGATGTTCCCTCATTTTGCTCCAAAACTCCTGACTTCAAATGTACTACTAAGCCGCACAGATATTTCTATCTCGCCACAGTCTGAGACATAAGTTCCTGTTCTTCATCTTCAACCAGATTTAATTTGGGACCCTCCAACCCCCTACCAACTCCATAACATCTAAACTGACTCTTCACAGGATGGTAACTACATCTCCAATTCCCAGGCACACTCCAGCTTTGGAGAGATTCCAGTTCAGATCTTTGCAGTTCCGTGTAATTTGTAGCTACCACAAGTCACCTCTCCTTTAGCAAAAGCCTTCTGCATCAAGGTTCCAAGATGCTGGCTGTCAGTATGCAGACATGAAAACCAGCCTCCCACCTTCTTCTCCACTTCTCTCCCTACCTCTGTATCATACTTTCAGAGTCTCTTGGGCTCCTGCCATGTGGAGCTAATCCTGTAAAGACAATCTAGCTGTCTCTGGCAGATGGATATCGATTACCTGCTTTTGCAGGGACCCTCCACAGGTAGCACAATTTCTCTGTATATTCCCCCACCCTCTGAACTATTTCCTTGCCAAGACAATCACACTGTGTTCCTAAAATCAACCCACATTCTTTCTTCCCCTTTAGCAAATTAGACCATTTCTCTTTTACAAGACATAAAAGCAGCCATGAGTTCTTTAAGGGAAAGATGTTTTCCTCTCTCCTCCCTTCCACCTACATGGCATGAATCTTAGGCTGCTTTTTGCAGGTTTGATTTGCAGTTGGTTTCTTAGTGCAGGCAGAATCTGCCTCCACGTCCTCTCTGCTCATTTGGTGAGTGACACTAATCAGTGGTGTAGGAGGTAGGGACAATATCAAGCCCTGTGTGACTGACAAGCCTCACTCAGAAGGTACATGTACCCCAACAGGTAAGTGATGGTGAACCAGAGTAGGTCTATCAATCTCCTTGTATCGTGGCCCATTGCTGTCATAGTTTTTCATTGAAATTAATAGTTCACTGAGTGGAGAGGAATAAACAAAGCAAGTTTTCCTCCCAGAAGCTCTGTTGGGTGAAGGTTCTGCAGTTTGGGTTTTTGCCCCCTGTTAAATGAGCAAATGTGTCCATATTAATCACAATATATAATCAACATGAAAACTCAGGCCCTGTTGGGCACGGAAAGATACTTTGAATTATCTCAGCAGGAGAGCTGGCACTAATTTACTGCTGTTGTGCTCCAAGTACTTCTGATGCAAAAGATGAATGGAGCTGAAGGTTTGTAGCTTGACTTACAACTACTTTTAGGCTTTTCACATAGCATCCCCAGGGAATGTAAATTGGCAGGAGACCCTCGAAGCATGGTTAGAGTCAGCAACCTTGTCCTGCATGACCTTCCCTCAGACCTCATTTTCTTTTCTTTTTGATCAATCTTCCTTCCCTCCTCCCCACTGGATATCCTAGAGCCCTAGATGTGGAAATGTACTGCTGTTTCTCTGCAGTACCCTCCAAAAGGGTGAGTTTTATGGCTGTTATAGTTTATGTCCATGAGTTTACCAGTAAGTCATTTTGCAAACACAGATAGAACTGAAGGGAGCAACCACAGCTCTGTTTTGCAAATAGATGTGAAGGGTGATATTGTTTCACACTATGAGCTGGCTACATCAGAGATATTTCCAAACCCTGTGACCTTTTCTACCCTGCTCTTTGAATGATACTGTAGGCTATAGCTGTACTAGAAAATTAAATGTAGGATCTTGCTCTGTCACTGAAACTAACTGGAATGGAGAGGTCTGCATTCACTTTATTAAACCTCATTACCTTCCAGAAGTGGGTGAAAGCTTGCAAACTCCTTATGAAGAATTAATTGTTGCTGGCCTGGGCTCAATCACGCACTGCTTGAAGGGATTGTGTGGAAGGACCCCTCCTTGGTCAGTGTCAAAACTGTGACAGGTAATGTGCAAACAATTAATAGAGTCAGTGATGCAGTTCTGGAGTCTGGGAACACACCCTGACACCGGTAGGTTTGTTAATATAGTCATGGCCAAGGTGCCTTTTGCCTTTGAGCATTTGATTTTGTAAACCCTCTAAGCCCTGCTGGCAGAAACCAAAAAGCAGCAGCAGATGGGAATCTCCCACACAGCATCTTCCTCTCTGCAGGGCAGAGGCTTGTGTTATTCCACCTCCTAGCAGGAGAACACCAGAGGCCAGAATGCCCCAACTGGGAAACCCTCCTAGCTTTCTTTGTAGCTTCTGTTTCTTCGTTTCTCCCTGCCTGAATGTGCATTTGCTGTCTCTGTGATGAGGCAATAGGTGGGAAGCTGCACTCCCCAGGCTGAGGGAAGAAGTCAAGACTTCCAGCTAAAGATAAAACCAACATAATTAGTCCCCACTTATTATGTGGAGGTATGTTGCCACTTCAACCACTATTTAGCTTCTCAAGTTTTCTGGTTAGATATAAAAGAGCAAGTCTGAGTTTCCAGTATCTTTGTTTAACAATCAAGAACAACACCTCCAGCTTTTTGGGCTCCCATCAGGTTACATGCTAGTATCGACTTGCCCTGGCAACATCTCCTCACATGATTTTGAGGAACAGGCTTTTGTGATACCTTGCATGAGTTAGTGCTTTCATTCTACCCTTGCAAGTCATAGCCCATTGGTGCCCAAGTGCTACTGCTGGCTTGGTGTCAAGCTCCTATGCCAAGAACAGCACTACTGATCAGTTAGCCCAAGGGAATGCCTGACATAGGCATCTCCTCCGACACTTTATTGTTCATCTGTGTTTGCTTCCCAAAGCCTCCTGTTTCCCTCAGAATAGCTTTAGCTTGAGTTGAAACTAAAGGCTTCCCTCCCCCCCCTTTCTTTCCTTTTCCTGTCTCCTCCTGAGAAAGAGAGTGAAGCCTGCAGATGGCCGGAGCCTGCGCTCAGGAGCACGCTGTTGGAATGCCACTCCTGGGTCAGGGTGTCCATTTCCTGACTGCAACAGCCTATCATGTCACACAAGCCTCTCCATAATGCGTCAAACTTATCTTTAAAAATAGTCAGGCTGCTTGTCTCTGGCTGCTGTAGCAGAGGCAGAAAACAAAACTTTTCAAACAATCCCAGAGAAACATTTCTTGTGCACAGGACAGACATCACCCAGTGACGACTCTGTCCGCTTAATTTTCCCCAGTTCTTGCACGCTTTTATGGTGTCTCTTTCAGACCCAGAAAGTAAACTGACTCTAGCTGGTTTGGGGGAACCTGAAGACTGACTTTGGCACTTCTTGGCTTGACCTTTTTCAATACACTCAGCTGCTGCCTCTGTGCCTCTCCTGGCAGCGGGCAGGCAGTGCATCCCACCAGAGAGCAGCTGCTGGCTAAATGCCCATGTTCAGTTGGAGTCAAGGCATGGCCCATGTTGACATTTCCTGTCACAGAAGACAACTGTTGAACCAGTTATCATGCGTCAGGAGCTTGTGAGGCTGCTGCTTTGCTGGAATGGTGTCAAAGACCAGTGTGTCCTTAAAGTTACCCTGATAGCTTGTTAGTGTGGTGCCAACACACTCTGGTCCCTCTGAGGCTACCGACCCCAAGCTCTGGTCTCAGCTGTGCTTTTCTGTAAGCACCTCAGGATCAGGCTGTTTAAACATGGCACATCTTATTCAGTGAGCCTTGCATAGCTGGCCTTGGATGCAACTGCAAAGCTTCCACAGTGCTCTCTTTTTGACTTCTAACTTACAAAGTTAAAATAATTTGGACTGGCTGTACACTTATTTCTGAGATCCTCTGTATCTGTGCCACCCAGCAGACTCGTTGGAGCAAGCCATGCATCTGTTAGAGCATACCACAAAGCCCTTTTAGGGTACTCACCTGGCTTTCCTATCTCTGCAGACCCAAACTGTGTCATGCCTGATATGGGATGCAGACAGGGTCAGCACTGTGGCATGGAAATTCAGAAAGACTCCTGTAATCTAGACTTACTCTTTGCAATATGATTTCTAATGCTTTGCCTGCCACCAGTGCTCACTTGTATGAAGAATGGCAAGCCAGGAGAAGACCCTCAGTTCTGGCAGATATTGTCACTCTCTGTATTTTTGCCATGGCATGAAATGACATCTAATGGCTTTGTGAGATGGAAGACAACATGTTGCAGAGAAGAATCACTGTGCTGTGTGCGTGAAAAGCCCTTGTCTCCTCAAGCTGTGACTCTAGAAGCGCCATAAGGGAGTAGGCTCAAGAAACTACATCTGTGGATACTCTGGTATCAGGTTTGAGCATTCCTGCAGGGTCATGTACTAAAAGCCACCAAGTGAGCACAAGCTTGGCACTGCAGTATGCAACAACCTGCAGGTGGTGAGGAGGTTCAGAGGACAAGGGCTGACATGCAAAATGGGGAATACTTGGCAGTATAGACACAGCTCAACAGAACATTTGTTTCCTCTTGATTCTGGCTAAGCAGGAAAATGGGGAAGCTTTCACCTAAAGTTTAGGAGTGCTAGAAATAGGAGGTGCTATATTCCCCTGGCTTGACTAGTTGTCAAAAACAGAAGAGGACAGGACCTTTCTAGCAGCTGACATAAGACTTACAGCCAATTTAGAGATAATTTTCCCACTCACTTGCTAAGGCTGCTCTTCTGACTGTCTCAAACACTTGGAACATCCCACACACCTCTAGTCAAAAACAAACTGGCTCTTTCATCTGTTCTTTCTTCAGATTCTCCTTTGCCAGTGAAGAAAAAGCTAGAGGTAGAGCACAGACCCAGCCAAACTCAAGTGAGGGCACAGATGACATTATGTTTGGGCCCCCAGTGTCTTTTTGGCTTTAATTCCTGGTTGACTAAAAGATACCACGGGGAAAGAGGACCAAACCAGTGTTTCACTCTGGAATATGTTTGTTTTTCTCAGTTCTTTTAAGGAGCAGCAAGCTTCTGTCTCTCTCTTTCCTTTTTATTTTTTTTTCTTTTATGTAAATGTGTGGGAAAGCAGAGGGGCTTCTCAGACAGTTCTTGTTCCACTAAGAAAACCTTCACTACTCAAGAACCTCTTACAGAAAATCACCTGTCTTTTCAGTTTTCTCTTACAGTGGAAAATTTGGTTCAGAACAATGTTTCCTCCCAATACATCTCAATCTTTAAATGTTCCCTCTTCACATGACCTGTTTGGACAAACTTGAGAAAGTGTTTAAGTGAGCCTAAGCTCATCTCATTTTCAAAAGTCAATTCAGTCTGAAGTCTCATGGAAAAATCAGCAAAACTCAAGACTCCTTAATTAATGAGATGTTTTCAGACGTTTTCCTCTTTGGCATAATTCTTGCCTGAAAAGAGAAAATGCTTTGGGGAAGATGTGTCAAGTCCCAAGAAGAAGGAATAAAAAACATCCTTAAGGGTCACTGAGGGCTTTCACTTCTTAAGCATCTGCTCACTGTCTAGCACAGTAAAGCGTCCTGCTGCTCATGGGGAGCTCTCCATCAGCTGAGATCTGTATCATCTGGAAGAGTTTTACCATCCATCTGAGGGCAGCCCTTTCTCCAATAATCACACTGTGGAGGCAGTAGACAAAATATTAGGATCCTATGAACTGTTTTGCCAGACTTTGTGTCAGAGATATTCCTGTCAGGGGTATCAAGGGCAACTAACAGCTCTTTCATGGGCTACAGCAGTACAAAAGGGCCACTGAGGAGAATCTTGGTCCCTTCCATGTTTTTTCACTGCTTTCAACTTTAAATTCTGTGAGTGGTTAGAAATGCCTTCTGTTCCTCCAATTTACATCTCAGAGCTGGGTAGACACCTTGCACCTAGCAGTATATGACCCATTTCTTTCTGTTGAAAGCTTTAGGAGGTCCTGGCCTGGCTCACAGCCGGGAGAGGAGCAGACATCCCTTGATACATCACCTGGTCATCAGGTTTTTGTCAGGACTTGGCAACATGGCTGCCTTGCATCCTTGCCCTGCCCAGATTCAGGTTTCACAACAGCCATATGTAAGACAGCTCTGCTGCCTGTCACAGGACATGGTTCAGAGTTAGCTCTGAGCTACCATGAGTCATGCCTGGCTCAGGGCTTGCACATCCACAGGATCACCAACACAACCCAAAGATGCTCTTTCTCCCTAAGAGTACTCTCCTCAATTAAACTGCTAGGAATGACTGCAAGGAAACTGTGCCAGGATAATAAAGAATTTGCACATCTCAAGAGTAGTTTGGAAACAGTACACCAGCCTTGCGTGGGCTTTCTCTGTTTCAGTAAGTACAGCTGAAGGAAGAATACTACTAAATTGCAATAGGTCTTGGTGCTGTTGCTACCCCAGTGTAGTAGTCACAGGATCTCTATAGAAATAATTAGCTCTCAGAGGTTAATGAGGGAAGTAGTTTATGAATATTGCATATAGCAGTTTCTTCTCCCTTTAGGTTAGATGGGATGCTGGTAAGAAATACGTAGATAGCCATCACAGGATAAGACATGCTGCGAGGGGCAGGGTGGATATGGGAGATGCAGTTCATGAGTAAGGTTCAGCTCTGGCCTTTGCATACATTGAGGCTATCCATTTGTTCTCAGATTCATAGAATGGTTTGAGTTGGAAGGGACCTTGAAGATCATCTACTTCCAACTCCCCTGCTATGTGCAGGGTCACTTTCCACTAGACCAGGGTGCTCAAGGCTTCATCCAGCCTGGCATTGAACACCTCCAGGGAGGGGGCATGCACAGCCTCCCTGGGCAACCTGTTCCAGTGTCTCACCACCCTCACGGTAAAGAATTTCTTCCTCATATCCAGTCTAAATCTCCTCTCTTCCAGCTTCAATCCATTCCCTCTTGTCCTATCACTGCAAGTCCTTGTAAAAAGTCCTTCCCCAGCTCTCCTGTAGCCCTGCTGTGCATTTGTACACTGAGTGGTGTGTCTGGGCCCTGCTCTGTGGGCAAGGTGCCACAATACAAATAACTACCCCATGACTAACGACAGACCTTGTGTAACTGCCCCAAGCGCAACACAAGTTGTGAGCGGTCTGAGTCAGTGCCATTGTGTAAGGGGATAATTTTTGCTTTGGCAGTGTTGTGACCAGCTGGAACTGTTCTCTCTAATAATTGCCAATCTGGATTTCTCCCAGATGGCAACATCTCATAAAGAGTATCTGAGAAGAGCTCTGGCCCACTCTCTAATAAGACTCCACAAGAGGGCTGCTCATCCCTGTCACCCCTTATCCATTGCCTCAGGCAAGCCTCCTGTCAATTTGCAGAACAACGTGTTGCTCTGTGTTTATTTTTCCTTTTTGTTTTATTTCTTTTGAGAAACTTGTATTTATTACCTTGGCAATGAACCACCTAGCAAGGAACAAACTGTTTTGTGACAGAAAAGATGAGACATGCTGCACTGGTGGAGGCAAAACCAATGCCACTCATCTTCCCTATGTCATCCTCTAACCCCCACAGTCTGTGTTTAACAAGGCTGTGTTTTCATGAGGCACTCATTTCTCCAGCAGAGAGAGGATGAAAGGTTATGCTGTGCGTTCACACAAGGGCCCCTAAGTGAAAATTTCCTCAACACACAGTTGAAGTAGTGGTTGAAGAGCAGGGAGTAGCCAGTGCGTGGTTTTAATCCTGAGGCTCCTCAGGCTTGCCAGCTCAGCAGAATCCGAGGAGAACAAGACTGTAGGTAGGGCAGAAATCAAGGATTATGCAAGATGTAATCACCCTCCTCTGCAGCTGGCACTGATTGAGGTGATATTTGTTTCTGGTCTGCCTCTTCACCTTTTAACATGTTTATCCAGCATTGCAGTACCCAAGTGCCTTACAATCTAGAAAGCATTTATCCTCTCTCAGCTCTCCCGTGAGTGCTATTTGCCCTCTGTTAGGGATTGGGAACCAAGATACTGATTTATGTGAAGAGTTTGGAAACTGGTGGGGCTGCTAGATCTCTGACCTGAAGAGAAAGAAAGAAAGCCATGGTACCTAACAACCAGTTTTGTTAGAGACTTTAACTTATTTTACCTCTGGAGCTCCTGGGAGCTTCTCAAATACATTGATGAAGTAGGTGGGATCTATCGCAGTTCTGATGCTAATGAGGTTTGAAGTGCAAGACCTGACTTCCCTCCTGGGAGTGTGTTTCTTGTGTTTCTCTGTTGCTTTCTTGCACAGAAAGATCACAAATCCCAGTTTAATAGAGGTGTACAGTTTTCCAGATAAGATCAATGTGTGAAGAAATAGTTTCTTGGAGACAGAAATATTTTTTTTTCTTGCTCTCCCCTTATTCCCCTCAATTTCCTTCACCACAACTGCAGAGGTCCTTTTCCTTTTCCTTTTCCTTTTCCTTTTCCTTTTCCTTTTCCTTTTCCTTTTCCTTTTCCTTTTCCTTTTCCTTTTCCTTTTCCTTTTCCTTTTCCTTTTCCTTTTCCTTTTCCTTCTCCTTCTCCTTCTCCTTCTCCTTCTCCTTCTCCTTCTCCTTCTCCTTCTCCTTCTCCTTCTCCTTCTCCTTCTCCTTCTCCTTCTCCTTCTCCTTCTCCTTCTCCTTCTCCTTCTCCTTCTCCTTCTCCTTCTCCTTCTCCTTCTCCTTCTCCTTCTTTTTTTTTTTTCTTTTTTTCTTTTTCTTTTTCTTTTTCTTTTTCTTTTTCTTTTTCTTTTTCTTTTTCTTTTTCTTTTTCTTTTTCTTTTTCTTTTTTTTCTTTTTCTTTTTCTTTTTCTTTTTCTTTTTCTTTTTCTTTTTCTTTTTCTTTTTCTTTTTCTTTTTCTTTTTCTTTTTCTTTTTCTTTTTCTTTTTCTTTTTCTTTTCCTTTTCCTTTTTTCTTTTTCTTTTTCTTTTTCTTTTCCTTTTTCCTTTTTCCTTTTCCTTTTTCACTTCAAAATGTGGGACTGAAGATATATCACTAAAACCAGTCTAAAATACTCAGTGCTCTAATGTGGCAGTTGATGTTCTGTACTAACTACTGAAAGCCATATGCTTGTGAGAGGACAAAAAAATACAGTCCATCTGAAATCTTTCCTTCAACAGTCTGGTAGGGAAGAACGAGCTGGAGAGAGGGAGTTTGCTTCCCTTTAAGTCAGAGTGATGTGAAGACACATCTTCAGGTTGGATTTTTTTTTTCCATTTATATTCTTTTACTGTGCTACAAGATGTCCTGAAAACCAGTGACCTCACCCCTCCTTGACTTCAGTCTGAACTAATCTGATTTATCCAGCCCAGGACACAGTTGCATAAATCACTCATCAAGTACTTTTGAACAATAAACAAATGCACAAGAAACTGTTCATGAGCAATTCTCAGAAGGAGCTGCTTCTTTTTTTTTTTTTTTCCTGAAAACAACTGAGGGATCTCTGTGGAAATGTTTTTAGAAGCAGAGTCTCACGTAAGAAGTCTTGTCTTTATTGTTAGTGATCTGGCTGGAGAGGACCAGTGAATTGAACCTGCCACTTAGGGGGTCAGGAGCATGCAGCGAGGACATGCAGTCTGAGGAAATGCCTTTGAATCAGTCTAGGGATCAGGCTCCATCTCAGATAAGTGTGTAGGATCAAAATATATTGGCTCAGCTGGCCTCTGACTGCCAATACCAACTTACCCCATTGTCTGTGTAGATTTCAGTGCTTTTCCCAGTGTTTTCCTCACTTTTGTGACATCTCTTAGAAATTATTCCAATAGATTCCACTGCTTTGAAGTCTGCCCTGCTCTGTTGGCTATGATTTCCTGGTTAATATTGTTGTTCTCTCTGAGATATCCTACTGTCCAGCTCAAAGTGCTGTCTCAGTTGTCACCTCCACCTTTACAAAAAACATGTAGTGGTTTTCAGCCAGCCTCTCTCAGGCTTTGTTTGCCTACGTGGCACAGAATTACCCCTTTCAGAGTTATTTTTTAAGGCTCACTCAAGTTGGTTCCTGCAGGCTCACAAAATATTTTTCTTGCTTGTTCTTGGCTTGCTTCCAAACTGTCAATAACTTTCTAGGAACATGATGCCTGGGACTTATGGCTGTTCTGCATGCTATGAATGGCCAATGATGGTAGGGGCAAAGAAAGGTCTTCAGCTGATGTCATGAGAGGAAAGAAAAAGAAATATTTCTCTGGGAAGTCTCAGGCTCTGACTGTACCAGATGGTGGTCTATAAAGACAGAGATGAGAGAAGTTGGGCAAGGCTCATAGCTAACCAACCAGATCTGAGTACAGAAGTTTGTTTTATAGCAGTTTGCAATATGTATTCTCCCTATCAGGTAGTGTACCAGGAGCAATACCCTAGTCTGCAATCACATCATGGCAATTCATAGTTCCAGTCAGGGTTGGAAGGGACCACAAGGATCATCTAGTTCCAACCCCCTGCCATGGGCAGGGACACCCCACACTAGATCAGGCTGGCCAGAGCCTCATCCAGCCTGGGCTTAAACACCTCCAGGGATGGGCCCTCAACCACCTCCCTGGACAACCCATTCCAGGGCTTCACCACTCTCATTGTGAAGAACCTCCTCCTCACATCCAGCCTGAATCTCCCCACCTCCAGCTTCATTCCATCCCCCTAGTCCTTTCTTATCTGTGGTAGCATATCCATCCCACAGCTTTACCAGACATATTGAATGGTCTGTGAGGTGGGTCTGGCTGGAGGTCTTTCTTTCTCCACATAACAGAAACTGAAGAGTGGAGAACTTCCCATGATGACTCAGAGGTGAAAGATCTAGGGCAGAGCCACTGCTACTCATCTCCCCCTGGAAATTCTCTGGTCTTTCTGAATGCAGAGAAAAGGCTGTTGCTATAGAAACCAGTTGGGAAAATGTACATTATAACACATTTTATATATTTTTCCAAGGAGATGCCTTAATCTGAGCCTGCCCCTATGCAGTTTTAGAGGAACAATAATGCTAATAAGATGTCTAAGAATAATAGTGATTTCAAATCAAACCAAATAATCATCACTTCAAAAACACCTCTGCCTGTAACATTCTGCCCCAGCCAAGACATTGGGACAGGGGTTGCAAGGCAGCCTGCAATATGGTACATGACAGGAGAGTAAATATAAGGCAGTCGAAAGTATATGAGAGGTGGGGGAGGGCCCTACACACAAGCATGTGGTGGAGGAAGACAAAAATGCTTAGAAAATTGTCTGCAGATTTAACTTGTTGATAGAGAATGATGAAACAAATGTGAAAGGTACTTTTTGTAACACAAACTCTATACTATCTTTTCTCTTCTTTACCCACCCAATCTCCTATTGCCATCCTGCCTTTGTGAGCCCCCTTCTGAAGCTCTTTTCTGAATGCCCTTTTAAAAATTATCCCATCATTTCTTACTTGCCTTTGAGATAATAACAAGCCATTAGGCCTCTCAGACAATCAGACCTATGAGACCTGGAGTATCAAGGTGACAATGCTCTTGGTGAGGCTGCACCATGAAAGTCTCTCTTTCTGTATCAGCCTGGCCTGGTGGTAGCAGTTCTCTTGGGGATCCTTCAGAACAGAAGCCTAATTTAGTCCTGTGGATGTCAAAACAGGCTTTTGCTCTGCTCTTCCCACCCTCAATTTATTTTTCACTCAATTCACCATGACCACTATTTCCTTCCTGATTTGTACTGACCCTGGGGCTTAATTAGATTTTTATAATCATTTATAGTAGCCCCTGTAATGTGTTGACTTGTAATTTCTTCATGACAAGGACTTTCTCACTGTGTAGAACAATGTTCAAAATAAATCTGAGCCCTGTCTTATTCCAGAGCTGTGACTGATCCTCAGTAAGGTGTATGTCCCTGCTTGTTGTCCTGAAAGTACATGAAAAATATCAGTGAGGCTAATTGATAGGTTTAGCATACAGAAATGTAGCACAAGGCATCTACTGGAATAAAGCACCTTCATTACACCAGGTAAGACAAAGTAAGGGCACATCTACTCTCAGCATCTTTGCCAGACAATCCCCTTCCTCCAGACTTGCCTTTAGTCCTGTGTATTGTCATAACTTCTGGGGTTACAATAAGTTCTCTGTGGGCCCCTTGAATCCCAAGGGAGAAAGAAAACCCCTTCATGTCTCTTAATTTTTCCTGAGGTCTGGATGTAGGTCTGCTCTTTGCTTCTTTCAGGATCTTGCAGATTCTTCTCACAAGTTATAGAGCACCCCATCAAGCCCTTCCCAGATCTGTCTCACAGCTTCAGTGGTCAGCAGGGAAGAAACAATTCCCTTTCCTTCCTCCTGTCTTACCTGATGTCTCCTGTGCAGGCAGGTAGTCTTGCTCACTGTTTTCCAGTCCAGCCTTCTCCACAGAACAGAATGGCTGCTAACTGTGAATAAACAACTGATATATACTGTCTGGTTTAGGGGCTGTAAGCACTTCTAGAGGCCAAATAATATAAAAATATTAGTAGAATGACTGTAATGATAAAATAAAAGCAAAAAGGAAAAAAAAGTATCCCCAGAAGCATGATAATCTAACTTCAAAAGCAATTACCATCAGTAACAAAATGCAGAGAGAAGACTAGGATTGCTTTAATAAGATTACTTGCTTATTGCCATTTGTTTCTGTGGATGACAGTAATCCTGCTTCACCTTCATTCCCAGCCATTTTCTTAGATGCTTCTCACTCTGAGCATTGGCAGGTGAAGCTGGATTGTGAATCTGAGGCTCAAACAATCCAGCACATCTCTGTGAACACCTTTTCCTTTGTCTTCAGCTTCCCTTACTCTTACAGCATTGTCACCGGCAAAGTTGTTTTTCTATGCCCTGTTGCTTCTTGTCCACGGTGGAAAAGGCAGGAATGGGAAAACATGGAAGGATGGGGAAAGCTGGTGTCTTAGTAAGGGTGGAATGACAGTAAGGAAAATAATTGTAAGAAAGTTAGTGTAGTAAGACAAAGGCAGTAGACTGATGATTATGAAAGGTCTTTAAAAAGTCATCTTTATCCAGCAGGCCAAGAAGAGGGGGCACGGGCTCAGTAAGGCAGCACGTGGCGTATAGGGCAGAGAATTCTCCTTTAGCTTCCTGAAGCCCCTTAACCCAGCCAATGGCCAGTGGCATAAGAGTCCCAGACCGTGATCAGAATACATTCAGTAGCCATGCACTTCAGTGGAGAATCTGCAGAGAGGTGAACATGTGCTCAGTGGGACCAACACTCATGCAGCTGATGAGATGAAGCAAATGGTAAGATGGAGAGACTGGCTGAGAGCAACAGTGATGTCTCTGCAGAGACCACATTAAATCACACCAGAGACAAGAATGTTTGCTCTGTGCTCAAAGGACAGATTTGTTGTTCTGTTGTGTTTGAGGCAGCATGGGGAAGAGGCACTGTCTGCTTTTTGCTTATGAGGTTCCTATATAAAGGTTAATGTTCAAAAAAAGATAGATAGGTAGAGGTAGGTAGATTAGATAGATAGATAGATAGATAGATAGATAGATAGATAGATAGATAGATAGACAGAAAGACAGACAGAAAGACAGACAGAAAGACAGACAGATAAATAAAACTGTGTATAAACAGACATGGTTCTGTTCCAAGCAGACAAAAGTGCAGTCATTGGTGCCTGGGGGGTCATAAAAGGCTCTTCCAGAACTTACTAGATACCTCATCAGGGTTCTCAACCTACAACTTACTTGCCTACCTCCAACTACACCACAAAAATTTTCCCCCTCTTATGTCTGGAGAAAGTAAAAACAATCAGGACACAGATAATAAATAAACCAGGTTTAATCATAAACCATGTACATATTTATAGATAGGGAGGGGGATGTGGTCTCAAAGGTGATGCCCTGGCAACGGGAGTAACAGAACAGTGTGTTTTACCAGTCAATATACAGTACCAATGAAACATGGAACTGATAAATGAATATGGGATTTTGAGTCCCAGAGGCTAATTTTTACAGACAACCATCATTCTTAGTTTCCTGTCGAATTATAGTACAAGCTAGCACACAGCTCTGCCCAGGACACAGCAAGGCAGATATAGCCACAAACAGAATTTGAGGGGCAGGGGGACATGAGATACATGAAGACTGTTCTGAGGTATATATAACACACATACTGTTGTGTAATCTAGGGGACATGCTTTGCCCACGGTTATGTGATACACATCTCATTCTGCTCAGCAAGTGGCAAGCTCACATCTGATAGAATATATTGAGCTTTTGGGGGCATACAGGAGCACATCAAACAACAAAACCAGAAGCAGAACAGGGAAAGAGCTGATGACAAGGAAGCCTGGACTGGGCTGAGAAAGGGTAGAACTGAATGGACAGCCCCAGATCTATCTGTCCAGCCATTTCAGCCCTGTTTGGAGAGCCAGCACAAAGCTGCTGTTCTGGAGAACTTCTACAGTGCAAAGGTTTCTGTCAAGAAAACCTTTATCAGAAAACAGGGAAAACTATGAACAAAATGACTGAAGGCATGTTGACAGGAGAACTGATGGAGCTGGCCCTATGTCTTTTGGGTTCTTAATTTTAAAGGAAAACTCAGCCTTGTCTGAGCCTACATATAAATCTGGTCAGCCTTGGCTGATCCAGGCAGAGGAAAGGAACCATTGCCCCAGTGGCCAGCGAGGCACAGGGCAGCATTTGTACTACAGTATTCAGAGTCAGTGTGACTGCTTTGAGAAACGATATCACACGAGGCTTGCAAAGCAGTCAAATGTATTAGCTTTTGGCAGAACAGTTTCACTCTCAATCAATGCACATATTATATAATTATACAATTTAAAAACACCTTTCACTGCTAGAAAGTAGACACTGTTTTGATATCAATCACACTTGTCATCATTGCTGAGAACCCACCCCCAACAATAAAACCCACCCAAATCCCAAATAAAATCTATAATACAAACCAGCATTCATGCTAAGGAGAAATTCGAACCATCCCAGCAAACAAAGAAAAGAAAATCAAGGTCTTCTTGATGCAGGTCCTCTCAGAAGTGAGCTAGAGTCATGTGTCCACATATAGTCCACTCCCAATCTGGGAAACCTCAGTTAAGACTGCTCCCTTTGAAATGCAAGTCTCATTTTTTTACAGTAGTGCTCCACACGTGCATGCACACAGACACACAGACGTAACCTCCTCTCAGCAAGAGCTGCATGCTTGGCAACTGTTAATGCCTTCTGTACATTTTTGACCTTCCTTGATAAGGATGAGCTCAAAATGCCTTTACTCCTCAGGCCATTAAACAAGGGGAAAGAAGAGGAACCGCTTTACAAAGACAGAAATGCACTCATAGCTCAGGGATATGATTTTACCCAGTCATTTACAAGGACAACATTATTTATATTCATGAGTCAGCAGAAACCACAGGAAGAGTTGCCCTTTCTCAATGAACCCCACGAGCCCATTCCGTGCTTCCCAGATGACTTTTCTTTAAGGCACTGCATGTGGAGGATGACTTCAGATAGAAGCGTGAGCCCCCTTCACTGGATCGTGCATTTTTCCCTCTCTCTAGACTGACCTTCCCTGAGAACTTTTGATTTGATGTACTTCAGGTCACTGTTGACACTTGGCCGACGAGCAAAGGGGAGATCATGCCGTAGGCATCCATGTCCTTGACACGCCGCATCCGGAAGGACTTCTGTTGGAAAGTGTCACCATACTGGATGGAGATTTTCCTGTGGAGGGAAGGGCTCATTTCGTGAGGTAGCTTGGCCATGCTGAAGAGGACATAGAACATCTCATCCACATTGGTGTTCTTCTTGGCTGAAACTTCGAAGTAAGCACAGTTTTCATCACTGGAGACCAGGTCCTCACCCTCGTCTGAGCGTACCTTGCGGAAGACTTCACTGTGGTCATTTTTGTTGCCACAGATCACCATAGGGAGGTCAGCCGATTCCTTGGTCTTGTTCTTCAGGCAGGATTTGACCTCAAGGATCTGTTTCTGGAGCCTCTTGACTTCATCAAAAGATTCTCTGTTGTCCAGGCTGAATACCAGAATGAAAACATCCCCTGCAATTAAAAAAGGATACTGTAAAGCCTTGCTGGTCACAGCCTGTGTCAGAGAGCTAATGTTAAAAAAATCAATAGGTTTATTTGCCATCTCCTCCCCATAGTTTTAGTTTGGTCCTTTTGAACCTATTCACTCAGCTACGCTTTACCTCCACTCCTGATAATTCAACTTCCCACGCCTTTCTGTGGTGCCATGGAAAAGACTTGGCAATGACGTTACTTGATTGTGTTCTGAGGTTGCACTGGACTTAAAAGTTAAGGCCCATTTCACTCTCATTTGTAAACCTGTTTCTGTTTCAGCTCTGCTGCTTTTCTTTCCTTTTCTCTTCCTTGCATTAATATCTCTGTGCAAAACACAGCCTATTCTGACCCCAGGAAGAGTGGAGAGCCACTCAGCCTTGGCCTTTTGGTTACACAATACACAAAACAACACCTGAACTGAAGCTTTACAGTTAGTCAGTCCTCAACACCTAAGTCAGGAAGGAGAGGTTTCCCAATGTGCCATGCTCTGCTGTCATGTAATTTGCTCAAGAGAATCTGATCATGGGAAAAAAAGACATAAAAAAATGACACAGATCCCCTGGCATTTCCTTTTGACATTTCCTGACTTACAATTCCTTTTGCAAATATAAAATAACAACTCTTTGCTTGTTTCATGTCATCCATGTGGAACATGCTAAGAGTTCTTCCAAGGACAAAAGCTCACATCCAAGAAACTGGCCCTAGGACCTTGCTAAACGTGGATGCCAGCCTAGTCAGATGTGAATGTCATGTTTCACTGGCTAGCTAGAAGGTTACATAGCAAATACAGGAAGTAAGTTTGTTGTGAATTGTGGCTGAATATATCTCCACTACCACAACTGAAGGTTACATCTTAGCTCACAATAGGAACAGCTTGACAAGGAGAACGTACAAGATGAGCCCACCATTTTCTTTTTCCCCCTTTGATAAGCGATAGGCTAAGAAGAAAGGGCAAAAGTAGAACTATCCTTGGAATATTAAACCAAGGGCATCAGGCTGGAAATGTTAAGGGGAAAACAAATCTTTAAGATTTTGTCATTTGGAATTCCCTGCCTGTGCCTTTTACATTTGTTTGCCACTGTTTGGGTCTCGTAACAACATTATTATTTTGCCTCTTGATGCGTTTCATGCCTGTGAGATTTTATTCAGCCATTTATTTGTGACTGCGATAAAAAGTACGGAGCAGGAAGGGAAGGTAGGAGGGAAATAGACTACAGAGAGATCTCAATTTCAGACTTTCACCCAGTGGACTCCTTTGCAGCTAATATGCTTCCAGTAGTGCCTGGAGCATCCTAGCCAGGAAATATGTCTCTAGAGAAGTGCATCTTGCCACAAAACAGAGCAATTTCTTTAGCTGCCTCCCGAGAAATAGTCATCTCCAGGCTACAGTTTCCAGGCTAACGTCTGTTCCTATGATCACTGTTTCCCACCTGCAGACTTCCCCCAGTTTCTCACCTGTCAGGATAGAAAGCCTCCTCATAGCAGGAAAAGGATGATTCCCAGAGGTGTCAAGGATGTCCAGCTGATACATGTCTCCCCTGATGTTGTAGACCTTGCGATGAAAATCCTCAATGGTGGGCGTGTACTGGTCCTCAAAGCGGCCGTTGAGGAAACGGGAGACAATGGAGCTTTTGCCCACTCTGGAGGCTCCCAGCACTACCATGCGGTATGAGTTCTTGGCTGGCACATTCAGGTTGCAGTTCCCACCAGACATAGTCTTCATCATTGCTTGATCCTGAAAGAGGAAATAGCAGAGTTGGAGGAAAGACCAGAAACTAAAGGGACGATGGAGCAAGGCAGCTCCTTACCATGAGCTTGTGCTCTGGAGTGTAGCCCTGGTTAATAGATGAGCGATCCATACAGAAATATTTTAGTTGGAAATGCTTCCCTTTTTCAGTCTCATGTTGTTGATATTATTTTGGTTTTGTTTTCGTTGATTTTAAAGCCCTATAAAAATGAAGGCCTGAGGACTGAAAACAGGATGGGCTAGGATTGTAATTTGCAGTTTTATTTAACATTGAGGGCTCAGTTTATTGGCTGCGCTCAACGTAGACACTCAGTTCCTTTCCGCCATCTGCGTCACTTGGATATTACCAGATTTGTTCAGCAGAGCTTGGTTCTCATTTAGATACATAAACACAGAGGTCAGATTTCCCAACGCATTGCACCCGCTGTAGCTACCAGTAGGGCCTAGATTACTTCATTTGATTTCCCAAATAACACAGATTTTCTGAGATTAGCCAAAAGTCAGACAGAAGCAAGAATCATGATTGACATCAGCAGAAGCTAGACATCTCAGTAGCTTTAAATAGCTGGTCCCATACAGCCTTCCTTGCTGATTCAGGGAGTTTGGGCCACACAACAGCCTTCACTGGCCTTTTAGAAACCAGATTTTAATCTTGCTTTTTGGGCTGGTGGTGTGGGAACTCTCTCTGTCAACAAACTATCAGGATTACAATAGATGGAACGTCAGGGACGCAGATTTGGTAGGAGTTTCAGTCTATACGCACACATGTGTTCTGGATAGCACAGTCTTTTGTGGGTGCTAAGGACAAGATGAAGGACGGCCACCTTAAAGAACTATTAGGCAAGATTTCCAACCTCTAACAACTAAAATCAATCTTATGACCTCGGAGATCACATTTTGACATAGCACTTGGGTGCAGAAAACTTTGATGGAAAACAGCGTTGCTCAGACATTTTTCTTGTGCCAGTTCAAGTGAATTGTGTGCTGAGAGGAAAAATCTAACCCCTGTATGAGGGAAGTTAATTGTTAAAGCAAAAAAGGCACATCTTTGACAGAGTTTATTTTGGTTACTAGGATCTTATTAAAGAATAATCAGGTTCCCACTGTGCTGTTTATTTAACTTAGGTGTTGTTTATTTCATATTACAATGTAAGTACTTTATGTACACTGAAAGACCATGTCTGGGTCCAGATCTGGATTCCTATCTTTCCCTCAAGAGAATTTTATCTCTCACTCCTTCAAGTGAATTTTATCTCCCAAGGTTTTATGCTGCTGACATTTATCCCAGTCAAAAGCTTGAAATCTTTTACTTTGTTTAACATATGCTAAGCACCAAAGCAGCTCTGAAGATATGGCCACTGCTAAATAAAGGAGTCCCTGGAATTCTGATAGAGCATCATTAGAAGCACCATGATATAACCCAAGACAACAGCAAAACATTACTATTTATCATTATTCCTGCATTTGCTGCATGCCAACAGCACATTCAGCCCTATCTAAAGCACACAACAAAATGCAATGCTTTCCTCAAGAATGTCTCAAGTTCAGAATTATATTCAGTGGGCAGGGCAGTGAGCTGCTAGAGCCAGAGAGAAATGTCAGAACATAAATTTGGAAGGACATACACATGCAGAGTATTGGGTACTGTTGGGACTGCTGTGGTGGAATGACAGCAAGAAGCACACCTCCTCTTTGAACAGGACTTTGTGTTTTATTTAGAATAGGACCAATCTCCAACAGTGCAGAAACACCAAATGCAATCTCTAATCCACCATTGCCATGTATCCTGCATCAGCCCTTTCTCACACAGCTAGTCAATACTGTCTTGCATCCACAGGCAGACAAATGGTGACAGAGTTGCTTTGGGATGTTTGCTTTCACCCTCTCAGGCTTTATTTAGCTGACAGAGGAAACCAGGGAAATAGATTTTATGAGAAAAACTACAAACTTCTCTGCAGCCCAGGTTCAGTATTTAGAAAGGAGTCAGCCCTTCAGACTGGGATGGACCAGTGTAGCTGCATGAGCACAAGCGGACTATATTGGTTCATTCCTGCTGAAGGTCAATTTTGTACAGCTTGGTGTGGCAGCATTTGAAAGTGAGTGCAGTTAAGCTTTTCAAGCAAATGCCTTCTATGTCCTGTACAGAATGTGCATGCTGGGGGACTTGGCCAGCAGCTTTTCAAGTCAGACTCCTGGGGATTGCACGGCTGACTGACAGGTAACTAATGAGATGCTGGTGACTAGAGAAACTCCCATCATACAGCAAAGGAGGTGGACTGTGGCACTGCAGCTGCTTGGAAGGTGATTTTTGCACCTTTTGGCATTTCTCTCCTCCACCTTGAAATGAATTCCACTACTCTGGACCTCAATGCACTGAACAGCTTGGAGAAGGAATTGCCACCACAACTTCCCACAGATAGGGAGAGTAAAGAACAGGGAAGATGAGTGACATCCTGAGGTCAAACAAATGGGAAGTGTGAATGGACTCTGGGACTCCCACCTTTCAAACTCCTCACCTTTCCTCATTCCTGCATCTCTGGTCCTTAAATCATATTGCCTCCATCCCATCAAGAGAAAAATCCTATGTGCATGCTTATTTAAGGATGCTGTGCCTCAAGGTCAGAGGTGTGATAAAGAGGAAGAGGAGGTTTGAGGATATGAAGATTTTAATGTATTAGATAGTTGTTCCATGATGTTCTTGTTCCACGTGCCAAGGCATTCATTCAAGAGGACTTTTGTGTTCTCCTGACTGCATTTCATTTCACATGAAGTCGAAAGATGCTTTTCAGTACTGTGATTTATAGAGTTGCTACCCATCTCATCACCTCTGCTGTAAATCTGACTCAGAGCGTGCCATTGAACCAGGAGCTTACATTTGTGTTTCATGCTCTTTATTCTTATCCCCTGGCTCCAGTTTTTCTCTAGTTCAATATAACCTGTCTTATTTCCCCCTCAGAAAAGGAATGAAACTTCAGCTTTCTCACCCAGGGGTGTGGGGGAGCACAGGGACTCATACATTGGAAAAGATTAAAGACAGAAGAAAGGAAACAGAGAGAGACCACATGTTCATGTACTAAATAAAGCAAAATCAATCAGAAGAGAATGAGGAGACAACCAACCTCCAGCTGGCTATAATCTACATCTTCTCCTCCCAGTTTATTAAATGCTAAAGCATAGATGAATTCCCCATGGTACCTTCTGCTTTATGCACCAACTTGATGCTAGAAACTTTATATTAGTACAGCACAGGGATCTAAAAATGCCATACAAATGTAGGCAATGAGTGCTATCTTCACTTAATAAAGGGAAAGGCTCCTACGCCCAGAGAGAGCTGAAACAGCTGCCCAAACTCAACATTAAACCTCATTTCTTTTAACTCTTTGTGTTATCTTACACCTAACCACCACTGCTTGTTTCATAGATAGACGTTGGAGTGAATGTCAATGCACCTGCTTTTGCATGCTCTTGCAGCGTGCACGCTAGAATTTCAGTGAGGTGCTGACAGATTTGATCCTGAGTATCCGGAGAGAGATTCCTGAGGAAGGCATTCTTCATTCAACCTTCCTAGAAATCTTGCACTTTAGTTTTCCATCCTCACAACTGAGAGTATCCTTCATACCACTCCCCATCGATGAACAGACTTATGAGCTACCTCTCTTGCACTTCGCAGTCTTCATCTGCTGTTTGTGTCTCTATCTGCCATCCCAAGGTAATTCACTGCATCCAGCTAAAAGGGACATAGGCAAACACAAACTGTACTGTACATAACAGACCTGCCATTCTTAAATCACTGCTAGGATCCCCACAGTTTTCATGCACACCAAAATCACTCCTGGGGGATGTTTGTTTCATCCCAAACTCCATGCTACTGTCTTACCTCTCTTTCCTTGGAGAAGCAGTCCTGGGTCTTGACGCAGTCTGTTGACGGTGATAATTTCAATCAGAGGTGGCTGCTGCTGCTGTAAAGGGCTGTTGTTTTGTGGATCCCACGTTGCTTGCTCTGGGCTCAGTGCTTCACCAGTATTTCCTGGGAACTTAACAGGATTGGGAAGGACTGCAGGGCTCCAGAGGGTGTTCCCCCATGGATGGTAAGTACTGGATCAGGCTGAAGAAAGGTCTCAGAACCAGTGACAGCTTTTCCCCTTGGAGAGATGAGCTCTTCCGCTCACAGCCTCAGCTGGAAAGAAGCAGAGGCAGAATCTCTCCCACTCCCACTAGCTTCTCTTGCAAGTTGCACTTGACAGGGGAGGGGGTCTCTGGAGCGACACCTAGTCGTGCAGGGTCCGGGGTGCATCCGGCTGGCCCACCCTGCCTCTACTCTGCCTCAGCCCCTGTGGGGTCAAATCAGTGAAGTTCTCTGCGGTGAACCTACACTTCCCTGGGTCTTGCCTGGCACAGGCTTCCAAAAGCTTCTTTTCTTCTGGTCTGAGATTTGCTTTAAAACACTCTTAAGACAGAAGGGTCTTTTCCTTACATTTGTCAGTCAAGTATTTCTTCTTCCCTCCCTGCCTTTCTCGCTCTCACAACTACTGGCAATTGCAGATTTTCCTTCTGTAGGACTCACAGATAATTGGCTCAACTCCTCCCTTGAAGTCAGTGTCAGACACAGAGGGAAGGAGGGCTGCTGAGGGGGTGGGATTTTCTGCCTATTGAAAAAAATCTTTTCTTTTTTTTCCCCTCTAAAGAGAAAGTTCCTAGGCATTGCAGACTGCACATTCCCTGTCTTTCCACCAGAGACCTCTATGTATGTATGTGTGAAGAATGAGCTTGTGTATGTGTATGAGAGACACAAAGACTTCACTTACTTTGCAAGCTATGGATTCCTAATCTCTCTCTGAAGGATCTATACTTCCATGACCATCTTTTTTTTGCTAGATAGAACCAGATTGATTCACTTTCCCAACAGGGGCTTTCCTGTAATTATTCTGCTGTGTGGAATACTTTCTCTCCTTCCCTCAAACTCACAGATGATGTATTAGGTTTCCTGCTTGATTTGATTTGTTGTCCTTTCATTAATATGTAAACAAATGAAAAATTAAATTAAACCTGGGTAATAAAAATGTAAATAAAGAAGTCAAGCTGAAAGTGTGGGGGATCAAGGGTTGGGTTTAAAAAAGAACCACACATCAAAATTAGGCTGTATTCAAGGAGTTTGTTCAACTCTAAGTGAAAAAAAAAATCAGGCTTGCAGTTTATTTCACTGTATTGACTATTTTTTCCTCCTTTTTGAGCTGAAATAATGATTTAGATCTACAAGTCTATTTTACATCTTTTTTACCTTGTCTGTTTCATCTCCAGATCCCCACAACAGTTCCTGCAGTTTTTGAGGAATTCCTGAGATACTTTGCTTTTCCTCATTTTTCTCCTCCAAGCATGAGGAAGTTTCTGTAGTCAAATTCAGAATAATGCTTCCTTCCTGTGCTCCTGGCATTGCAGAGCAGCCACCAGCAGCTGCCAGCAGCTCTTGAGAAGGGTGCCACGGCTGATGCAAGCACATGAGCTGACACACCTGTACATCTCTCTGCGTCAACAGATTTTGAAGGCCCCAACAGAGGCTATGAGATGGGTCCTGCTGTATCTCCCACTAAGGTCAGACCTGTGCAGGAAGCAGATTTGAAGGTCCCAGGCTAACACAAAGACAAATATCACTGATCAGATTTAGGAAACAGCAGCTCCTGCACACAACTTTAGATGTGGGAGGGGAGGGCATGGCTTGGCACAGCACCATTGGAACACTGCAGTATTAGTGAACTGGTCATGTCCTGAGCTCAGCTCTTTCTGGACCACAATACCAGGACTCCGTTCTCAGCTAATGAGTCTTTTCTCTTTGGTAAAAAGTAGAGGAATATGTTTATGTCTCATAAAGTATTTTGAAATAAGATATGATACTTTCCATTCCTAAGTCAGATCAAACCAGGCCCAAAAGCTGCTGTCTTTGGTGTCTGGTCAACAGTTTGTGTAGTTTAGATCCAAACAGGGTGACTAGCATCCTGGTATCATTGTCATGGGAGAAATTGCTTCAAAAATCAGCAAAGTCAAGACCTGTAAGGGTACAAAGAATAAACTCCTCTTTCATTCCCATGGCTCACATATGAGTATAGGGGTTCTCTGCCAAGAAAGAGAACTGTAGTCATCATGGAGACCATCTCATCAGCCTGGAATCTCAGCCTACTCAAGCCCTTTTGTAAGCCAAATGCAAACCACTTGCCTAGGTAGCTTCACTCAGCCCAGCCTCCCACTCAGCTGTTTTCTCCAGCATTTAAAGTGGCCAATTGAGTTCCTTAAATTATATCAAAATAAATAGGAATACACTTGACTGGGCACCTTGTCTGTCTTTGATCTCTTAGCAAATAGCTAGGAAAAATGGGAAATTACTTCTGAAGTAAGCTTTTGAAAGGTAATTGTTACCTGTGAGCCTTCAGAGGCTTGAGAGATGCTATTGTAGTTACTGGATTGGGTGTTTTTGCTTCATTTTTTTCTGGTGTGCTCCCAGTTCAGGGGTTGACAGAAGGCTTGGTCTTCATGCCTTCTTTCAGGGCTCAGGAGACCACAGCTTAAAAATCTCTGCTTTTCCAAAGATGTCCTGAGGGTTTCTGGTTGAGAAGTCACATTATATTTGCCCCCCATCTGAGATGTTGGGATGGCAGCACCTCTTTGCTTTTAGAGTTATGGAGTAAATAAGTTCAGATCACAGGGATGAAGAGAAATAATTCCCTTCCTCAGCAGTTTCCTCTGGTTAGTCAGAGACCATCATCCTTTCATAGAGCTTACAGATATTTACCAACTTAAAATCCAGGCTTACAATGAATTACTCTCTGGAGGCATTTCTCCCTCCTACTCCTCCAGTCTAAAAGCTTAAATGAGGCTGTTATCTGGCTAAGGCTGTCTCGGGGGATAACAGGCTATGGCTGCAGAGAATCACCATCACCAGGTGCTGCACCTAACTCACTGGGTGATACTGGCCATGGCTTGTGGTGCAGACTTTGAGTCTGGGTGTTCAGTGTGAGAGACAAGAGAAGCAGAACACATAGCAGATGAGTTGTATCAGCTCAACAACGTGGGATATGTAGGAGTCACTGACAGCAAAGGACCTCCTTGATGCAGCAGCTCATTAGCACATCCAGCTGTTGTCTCTGAAGCTGGCGTGTGGGTCCTGCCAGCTCATCCCTGGAGCTGCCTCAGCTGTGGAAGGTGCCGCAGATGGTGCAGCTGTGGCCAGCAGACAAGACAGCTGTGCTTATTTTGATTCTGCCTAGACTGTGGGGGAGCAGAGAGGGAGGACTTGAGAAGGCAAGCCAAAAGAAGGGGAAGAGAAATGTTGCAGGGAGGGGCTGGTTAAAAAGATGTCCAGAGGAATGGGGAAAGACAAAGGCAAAGCACTACTGTCATATATTGCGCTAACCACTTGGCTTCAAACGGTAGTAAGGACCTAAAGTGAAGTGACTTACTTTGGGGCGGGACACATCAACAAGCAACTGCTCCTCAGACCCCTCAAAGTAGCTTCCTCCTCTCTGAAGAAAAGTGCAGCTCCCAGGCAGCACAGGCACTGACCACTTCTGAACCAGGATCTGGGGAAGTGTGGACTCGTGAGATAGAGATATTACCATCACAAGTAATTTAGACCTTCTGCAGCTCCAGATACCAGCCGTGGCTAGAGACAGAGATTGATGTGATGGGCTGCTGCAGCAGGACCAATCTGTTTTTCTCCACCTTAAGGCAAATGACAGAAGTGACAGCTGCATGCTGGTCAGAATTAGTTAAAGACAAAAGATGTTCCAAGGCTTTTGTCTCCTCTTCAAAAGCAAATGCAACAGAGATTAAATATTTAAACGAGGTTTTATCTCATCTTTTCTCCTTCATTTTCACTCCTCTCATTATTCAGTAAAGGAGGCTCATTTTTCCACCCCCTCACCTTCCCTCTTTCCCACACTAATTTCTTGGTGCCCCTCCTTTCAAGCAAGGCTGAAAAGTTAGTCTTCAGGAGTCAGTAAACTGCAGGTATCAAGTCATATTCTGAACAGCAAGTAGGTGAGCAGCTACAAGTAATACTCCCCTGCATTACCTGTACATCCCAGGCATTTAAACTCAGTAAAGTGCTCTCCAGGGGTGTTAGAGTGACTGGGGGATAAGTAATGATCATCAGTTACAAGTGGGAGCAGTAATTCTTGGGAGAATACAGCTGGAGAAGGCATACAGTTGAGAAGGTGGTGGTCTGACTGGTGCTGTCACAGAATTTGTGTGTGACTGTAATTTCTCAGCATCCCAGGGTGTAAAATGGGTTAATAATACTTGCTGAGATCCCTGACAAATGTAAAAGAACTGCTTTGCTGTGGAAAAACCATCCAGGTCGTCTCTTATTTGCTGCACTTGCTGTGAATATTTAAAAAAAAATACATTTTAATGAAACTTTTTTGAGAAAGAAACTGCATTTCTAGTTCCCCTCCTTTCCTTTTGCTACTGACACAGCATGTTCACATTTCCTCGCCAGAGACGCATGCACCCTTTCATTTTCATTCCACTACTGAAGCTTTTCAATCTTCCCCATCTTTGAAAAATTACAAAGAAGCAAAAATTAAAGCTTAAAGATTTTCCACTATTCAAAAGAGCCTCAGAAGAGAACATGGTGGGGGGAAAAAAAAAATCCCCAAAGAGCACCCTTAATTTCTTTAATCTCAATGAATACCAAGGTGGGGGTGGTTTATAGTCTCCCAGGCCCTGATGGAGGAAAAGCGATCCCTACAGCATCCATCCATGTAGCCTGTGATCCTGCCAGAGTGAAGGACAAGTCATGCACTCACCTGACACTGACTACAGAATGCTGTGTGAGCTTTTCAAGAAGGAGTAGGTGTAGCTACACATCACGACTTTCAGCCTCTGTTGAGCATCCCATTTCCCTGTCTCCTTTGGAGCCCTGTGTCCAGAAAGATAACTGCATACCTGGGAAGATGCCAGCGCACATCTCTGCTGCTGAATAATGCTGGTAAGCAAGGGGTTCACTCAAAAGGCCCCCAAAGTTCTCCTCTGGCTGATATCATCCCCAGTGCTTCCCAAAGACAGAGAGGGAAAGGATCCCCTTTTGGGTCATTTCTGTAGCTGTGTTCACAGAGTTGCTACTTGGCTCCCCAAGACATGACCTTACCTGTCCTCTTTTATCATCCATTCTGACTCTCTTACCATGGCTGATGATTGTCTTCAAAAGACTTTTACCTGTGAGGGGAGTATGAAGAACTAAAGTGAGCATAACTAAACAGAGCTGAAAAGAGAGATGAAACAAATGGCATAGAAACAAGAAGAGATGCATAAAAAATGTATGAAGCAGAGACTGACAAGCCAAAGCTCTCTTCAGCACACGTGATGCTGCCTGTGACTGGCTATTCTATTTTGGTTTCCATTAAGAAGTGGCAATCACAAGGCTGGGCCTGGCCACCGTAAGTGAGACCAGCTGGGTCTCTATAAACACTCCCATTCAGAAGCCCTCTTTGCCTTGCAAGAGGCTGAGTGCAAAAGCTGCTTCTCTAAGGATATGGTTTCTCACATTTGTTCATATTCCACCAACACCTCCCATCTACACCTGTGCTTCCAGAAAATGGGTTAATTCACCTGTAAAAGCTGACTATTTTTACAGGTGTCTCCTTCGAGCACAAATCTGTCAACACTGTTGTGGTTTTATGCCTGGGAGATGGGCTACTCTAAATCCACTGCTGCTCCCTGAAGCCATGCAGGTGGGCTGTGCCACCTCGAGCTGATTGCTCAGATGGTTTCCTTGGTTGTCTTGCTGGAGCCAAAGCCTGTGCACTGAAGATGTTTAGTACTAAGTGATCTTCATGGGTTGCCACCCTGAAATTTCATGGAGGCTCTGGCTCTGCATCTGCATGATTTTGCACAGGTTTTAATTGACACTTGGTTTTACTGTGGTCACTTCCAAGAACAACAGCAATGTGTTGATGATTAATATGAATTAGAGCACTGTGTCCTCATACTGGGCTAATTGCTTCTGTGTTCTCCTCTATCTAGAGGACCAGTCCTGTGCTAGAACCTGTTTCTTTTTTTACTGCTCCTTTCATTAAGAGACAAAGAATGTTTTGGCAACTGAAAAAAGTCTCATTCCCTTGATTTGTGAGACATTATGCACCTCTATTAACAATCAAATGAAGCCAGTGAATGGGAATCATGCCAGATGGAAGAACAGGTGAGAATGACAGATTGTTCTTCTCTATTTCTTTTTGTTCTAGTTCTGCTTCCCCCCCCCCTCAGAGGGTCTTATGTACTCAAGATCCAAAGTGAAATCTATAATAATAATGGCAGTACTAGGTACTCCTAGGGTAACTTTTTTACTATCTCTACATATTCTGCAAATATCTGGGAAGCTAAGATCAGTCCCTCCGGTGGAGCAGGACCATAAGTACTTTAGCAGATTACAGTTAGAAAAACAAATATGAATGCACATACAGGTTTTTAGCAGTAACTTTCAGGTGACTCAGGGTGAGCTTCTCCAGACTTGAGCTCGCTCTGACCTCACTCCAGACTAACTGAAAATTAAGCAACCATCACTAATGAGCTGCAGACCACGAGTTAATCAGTCCTTTTGAGAGATACATTGCTTTTATCCAGTTTGGAGCATGAGCAGAATGGGTTCTATCTGTCTGGAAAGGGCCATGCACATGATAGCCTCCAGACTGCAGGAGTGGAAAGAAGAGTCCACATGTCCTTGTCCCCAGTGCCAGGCATGAGCTGTATGGCCAGGAGGCGACACAGTACACAGAATGTATATGACAAATGCTTACTGCAGGGTGCCAAAACCATCAGTGAAGTATAGTTAATGGATTGAAGTATAGTTAATGGATGTATGAATAACCTCATCTGTGTCCTTGAAAGGAATCAGAGGATTGAACAGCTTTGGCCCCTTAAAAAGAGGCAGTGTTGCCCACTACAGTCTCTCCACAAATATACATCAAGTCTGCAAAATCATGGATCAGACTTAAAACCTGCAAGATTAAAACAAACTAGATAAGAGGAAAGAAGCCCTCAGCGGGCCTCGGGGTCAGGTTTTATTCTGCAGCAGAAATGACTAGAGTGTTGTATTTTCCCTAAAAAAAATAAACCATAAAACCCCACAGAGCTGTGTATTTGCACACATTTAAGGACGAAGTCCAAATCTGAACGTGGAATCAGAGACTTTTCCTGAACCAACCTGGTTCCTCTGCCTGCATGTCTCTCTGGTGATCTGGAAGTGAGAAAATTCATGGGTTTTAGTGATGGCTACAAGCAGTTCTTGCTTGTATGAAGTGCTGCTGCTTGCCTCTTCAGGAGCAAGATTTCAAGCCTAGAGCAATTCAGTCTGAGCCTCTGTCCTGACATCCTGCCCAGTTAAAGCTTTAGGGCAACGCCAGCCTTTTCTTGCTGCGAGCTTGTTTCCTCTGCTCAGGCTGCAGGCTGTGCTAACCTGGCACCTCAGTTTTAGCAATGTAAAAAGCTATCTTTCTGACATGAAAGACTATCAAAGTGGCTTTTATTCTGGTGTAAATGAGTAAGCAAGCTGCTGAGTCAAAGAAAATCAGTTCCAAGGCATTTTCTGCATGTTTGTTCTGGCTGAAGACTCAGAGGACGTGTGCAGGAGTATAAATGTACCCATTACCTTCTCCATCACTCTATATTCTCCCAGCCTCCCTCTGTCCAGAGGAGCTTTTTCCTCTTCAGATAATCTCACAAGAATCCAATCAACAGGAAAATTTTCTCTCTTCAGCACTGGATGAGACTACCAGATTATTAAAAGTTCCCATTGGCTTTGACCTGCACTTTGCTTCAAAGCAGAAGGCAACTGGAAATCAACAGAAGGGACAAATTTAATTACCAGCAAGCTAACCCATCCGGATTTCCACTCCTGATAGTGCTGGAGTGTAGAGAAAAGGGTATGTGATTTATGTGGCAGGTCAAACAAAGGGAAGGGCATAACCATAAGAATTTGTATTGGAAGTCACTGCTAATTAGGGTAGGATACAAAAACTTGGAGTTGCTTCATCTGCTACTCTCTTCCACGCATTACAGACCTATGCCACACCACATTTTTGTATTGTCTCAAGGGTTTGACCCTTTTACCATACAACCTAATTCTATATAGTGCCCTTCTTAAGGGAGGGAGTAAGGGAGGAACATAAGGAGTTCAATTTTTTTCTGCTTTTGCACTTGATGACAGTTTATATAAGCACACGGAAATCGCGGTTCCTCCTTCTCGGTGTTTTTGAAAGGCACTTTACACTTTAATGCTACAGAAAGGAAGCCAAGCACACAGATCCAGGCTGCACCTGTGATTCTTTTGATGAGTGACAGCACAGGCTCAGTGCTGCCAGTGAGGACTAGAAATCAAATTCAGCAGTAAAGGTAAAGCACGCAGGATAGCAAAGCAGAAGTGCTGCAAACCAGTCCCTCTGGTGCCGTCCCTTGTTGGTTGCACAAGGACCACAGGTACGCACACCTCTCAGAGTTCTTCAGCCTGCTCCACCGATTGAATAAAGCCTTTCTCGCTGGTACATCATTCTGGGGTGTGCTGCCACTCTTGCAGGCCCACAGTATTGTTCAGACAGGGAGATGGATGGGAGGAATTAGGGAATCAAGTTGGCATAGCAACCTCAGGCTTTGCGCTCTCAGGCTTATGCAACTACAAGCAGGTTGGGAAGGTGTGAAAGGGCACTTCCCTTCTCTTGCACACGCAAAGCTTCGTCAGCCCACGCTTCGCATCCTTGAGTAGTTAGGCAGAAATCAGTGATCTGCTGGAGCTTTGTGCTTCCTTCAAAGCCTCCCCTCTGACTTGAATTTCCTTCTGGATGCTTCACAAGCTCTTGGGCAACAGCAGGATCCTCCAAAGCACCCTTCAAACTATCCATCACTCATCAGAGCACATCCTGAGAAAGGTTATTGGTTCAGTGCTTTTGTCCACCAAGGGTTCTTCAAGTACAAAGTGCACCACTAAAAATAGGATTTATGATCCCTTGACAACTGTGCTGTAGCCCTTGGTGGGTCTCAGCACACCCACCTTTAAAAAACTCCAGGCCTGCACCACAGAAACCAATCTCGCAGCAGCAAGGACAAGATGAAGAGGGTGTGTGACGGCATTTTGCTCTCATCGCCAGTGGAGATTTTAGGCACTAAGAATTTTCAGGTGAACTGCTAAGCACCTTTCCTCTCCTCCCCTTATCTGCAAAGGGGTAAGGTGGTGAGAAGCCAGGGGTTTTGTTTGCAGGATGAATCTCTGAGAGGTTCTTTCAGCATATAGCAGTTCGTGGGGTTGATTGGATATCTGCTTTCAGCATGGCTCATCACAGCCTCAGTTATGATTTTTTTAGACATTACTAGCAACTGTATCTAGCATGATAGACAAATTTTATTTGAGAATACTAAAAAGGGCAAATAGAGAATAAATCTGATGTCCTCACCTAATCTGAGCAAATGTAAACTCTTGCCAGCAGGGAGAGCTTTAAAGTGGGCAGGCAGGCAGCTTTGGTCAGAGGTGCCAAAGGGCACGGCGCTGAGCCGAGCATATGGTTGCTCAATAACCAGTGCAAATCCTTGTGGTTTTACAGTAAATCTCCAAACAGCTGATGAGATTCAAGTCCTCTTGGATTTGGATTTGTGTGCTGAGAGTAAAAAGAAATCTCAGTTTTAGTTTTATTTTAAAGCAGGGAAAGCAACACAAATGCAACAAACCAAAGTTTCCACGCATGGAGAAAATTTAGTAAGCATCATTCAAACTAACCCTACAAATTCAGAGGTTTGGATGTAAAAGCAGATTATTCCTATTTTCAGTCAGAAAATGAATACTAATAACTTGCAAGCCAGTCTCGTGACTTGGGAGGAAGTGACTCAAGCTTCAAAATGCTTGGCATGATAGTAGTGACATTGCTACAAACATTTTCAGTGTCCCATTAGCACCTAGTTAGAGGTGCTAGGACTTCCTATATAGCCACCACATAAGCAAAAAGCCATGGCTGCCCAGGTGTTAATATTTTGATATCCCTCAGTGCCTTGGCCTGTGAAACATGCTCTGCTGTGTTTCTCAGTGAACTTAGCCAAGCTTCCTTTGGCATGGATCATCAGGGTGGATGAGGAGCATTTGTCTGGGCAAAACTTAGCTAGTTCACTACTTGCTTTGTGGCTGGACATCTTGTTTCATTGCAGAAATCATCTCTAGATAGGGCACAGCTTTCCAGCACTCCAGAGACTGACCTTCAGGGCAGATATATTATGTACGTTGTTGGAGCAAAGGGAACATATACACATTCTTTGGGGTACTTCCAGGTATTTTTCATCCTTTGGTCAGCAGGGAGTGCAGGGAGCAAGGGCAGGTGACGGAGCATCACACATATTCTGAAGGTGGATGTACTTGTGGAAAGAGAACAAAGCAAAGCAAAGTTGCCTTGAATGTCCTTTAGTGGCTCTTCTAGACCCCTGCCCCAACTCTTATCTTACAGCTGTTCTTTGTGTGGCCCGTAGGATTCATGAAAATGGATCTGGAAAGGGAAGGGAGGGAGGGACAGTCACATCTTTGTGTTCTCCCGGTGGTGGCACCAGCAGCAAGCCTAACCCAGTGTACACATATGGTGAGGAAGCTGAATCCCAGGAGCTGTGGGAGATGCGGTGAGTGCCCTTCACACTGCCTCATTTCCGATGGAGCTCTGAGAATGAAGTTAACATGGGATAAATTTAAAAATGAGCCAAGTGGGTCTTGGAGGGGTGCCTTCCTGGGGGTAGCAGAGGGATGGCAGGGAGCTGCTCATTGTTCTCCTCCCTGGCAGCCACCCCCTCAATCTCCCTGGCCGCCACCCCCTCAAACTCCCTGGCCACGCAGGGATTTGCAAGCACTCTGTGCCAGCCATTTTATTGAATTTGGCCTGCTGACCAAAGCCATGTCAAATTCTTTCACATCTGATGCCTTCTGTTGTCTTCCATTGTCAGGGAAAATACAAGACAATCAGATAAAGTGCCCAAACACGATGGAGTTGGAGTCAGTGGCTCTGAGGAGCATCTGGCATTCTTGCCAAGAGATCTTTTCAAATCCCAGTTTGTGGTAGTGCTGTGCTTGTGCTCTGCAAAATCCCACTTTGTGGTCCCTCTTTGGACACCAAGTGAGTAAGCACTTCACAGAGTCCTTTTAGGTAGTGCACCCAGAGCATAACACCACACCATCGGGGCTTGTCTACAGTGGAATTTGGGGTGGGGGAATATCATGAATACTTTCCCTGTTTTGTGCTCTTCTGCTACTTTCCTGCACCCAAAACTTCCTCACTCTCCAGCACTGATTTTGGCCAGTCCCATTCACAGCTGGACACTGGTCCACTTGCTATAAAGCTCTTCTGTTCTCCCAACACTCAGTGTACCAAGTTGGGTAGTGCAGACAGCAAGCGTCAGAAGAAAAACAACCTTGTTAACAGAAATGGATTTTTCTCTCCACACAGATAGTCAGTGAATATTTTTAAACACAGTCTCAACAAGATGTGCTAATTGGTAGCACTCTAACCCCATGAACCTTTCTCGTAAGCAAGCTAAAGAACAGATGGATATTATTATGAAACTCCAGGGAGATGGATGGCTGCATAGTGAAGTGGACACATTGGCTACGCAGGCCACGTATGTCAGCCAGAAAACAAAACACAAGCAGTTTGGCCTGCATTGGTTTCTATCACAGCCTTGGAAGGCAATACCTATAATACCTACCTTGATTCTGGCCAGCCATCTATTGAAATAATGAGCTTGAGTGCAGTCCTTTATGAGAAAGATCTTGAGGAACGGTGGAGTGTCCTGTGACTGCTTGCCTGGAGTCCAGCTTAAATCACCCTCTTCTCCCAGAGGGTCACAATCTCCCTGCCCTCTCAGTCACACCCTGCCAGAACACACAGCAGAAACCTGTGTAGAGAAAAACCTGCTTTTGACATCCTTATTTTGCCTTGTGTAGAGCAGGGATTAAACCCAAAGGCCTGGGAGCATGACCTGACCATCACATCCCTTATGATTTGAATTGAGGACCCCAAATTGTGCTGCTGCTACTCTTCTCTGGGAAAAAAAAACACCAACATACTGCCAAAACCAGGTAAAGCTATGCCACTCTCCCAGGGACCCTGAAAGAACACCTTTCACTTCCTCTTTCTGCCCTCCTGCGATGCTCACGTTGATGCAATGATGATCTCAGCAAATGAAAGACGTATGCAGTTTTAGGCGCGAGATACCCGTAAAACCTGTCTTGTAAGATAGCACACAAGCTCCTTTGTGAAGCAAGTAACTAAAACAAGAACATCCACTACCTCAAATACAGATATAAGGGGTTTTTTTCAGGGGGTCCAGATTAAAAGCAGATTAGTGGCTTTTGTCTATTACTGTTCCATGAAGGTCTTTGTGCTCGTGAAAAAGAAGCAGCAACATTTAGAAAAAGAGAGGCATGGGAGAAAGGCCCTGAAGAGAGGCTTGGAGAAAGAAGCCTCTGTGCTGTATGATTTTTAAAAGGTTTTAGGACCCACGAGGAAACATGCTCTCCCTACCTATTTGATGCCTGCTGTGTGCACATAAGCAGGAATTCATACCTCCTTACAGAACCATGTCAAAAGCCCCCATCTGCATTAACAGCTTCTTTGCCTGATGAAAACTACCTCTTGGTTGAAAGAGACAGTAGCTGTGTATCTATCCCTCCTTAAGTGGTAAAACCTTTGCCCACGGGAGACATGTTAAACAGGGATATTAACGGAGGATATAGCCATAGTTGACTAACACCCCGAGGATGCAGACATTAAGAAAAAGAGAGAATGGTTTGGCATGAGTTGAGGAGCAGTCTGATGCCATGACAGTTTCTGAATGTCATGATCTGGCTGGCTTTGGTCTAAATCTCCAGGGGAAGTGTTGAAATCCACACTGCTTTTTGTCCCATGTGTAACTCGATTGACTGAGACATTGGGAAGTGTCATGTAGGGATCAGTCTTCTTCTGGCAAGCAACTACCTGCTCAGGTCCTCTTCCATCTCTAGAACTTCAGAAGAACACACCATCACAACAAACACCAGCCTTTCTGAAGCCTAACACAAGCAGAAGTGCAGCTATGCCTTTTGTGAACAGTCCTGTGACAAGACTCCCAGGAATCCTCTCAGAGTAGGCTGCAGCACATTTTAGCCTTCAGACACAGCACTTCAGGGAATGCTTGCAAGCAGAAATCCAGGTCTAGACTGACATTAGAAAGATGGTTAGTTGGGAAGCAGCACAGATAAATAAATAAGGAATGTACATCTCCAAATGGGAAGCTCCCCATCTGACTGTCCCTAGAAGAATTTTCTTTGCTTCTAAGATCCAACTCTGGTCAACTCCTTCCCTGTCCTGAGTTCTGAAGCTATTCTTGTTGGTGTCACTGGGTGACAGGAAGCTGAGAGGTAACATGTGACACTGTCAAACATGGACAAAGAAAATCTTTCTTCCAGGGAAGGAGACAGCAGTGCATCAAGGGTGGGAAGACATCAGCCAGCATTTGTCTCCCTCAGTAAGGCTCTTGCTCTCTTGCTCTCATCATGCTCTTCCAGCAGCAGAGATGCTAATTATCGAGTGAGCTGGTTGTTCTGCTGCTTGCAGGCTGACCGACAGCAGAAAATGAAAGTACATTTCTTTATGGGGCATCTTGGTCTTTGTCATCAGAGGGAGGCTGAAAAGGCCATGCTGGCAATGAAGTGTGGACAATCAATACCAGTGTTGTGCAGACCCTCCCACCACGCAAACCCGATTAGACTTTTTGCTGTATTTTATGTTTTCACTCAGCAGATCAGCTAATTTTCTTTGTTAAGTTAGAGTTACAGCTGTTAAAGCCTAGAGCATGACTGGCTGATTGGGTTTTCAGGAGTATGACATTCTGTAGCTAAAAGCTTTATCAAGAGCAAGCAGCGCTGACCTCTTTTCTTGCTTTCTTTTTTTCCTTTCACATAAGAGAGAGGTATTTGATCTCTCCAGCCAGACCCCTTGCTCACACCAGGGTCTGGGCAGCCCATGATAAATGACTGCTTTCCCATGGCTTTCCAGCCCAGTTTTCCCAGCTCAGCCGGCAGGTGCCACAGCAAAAGAGAGTAGGCATCTCCATTGAACCATACACCCGATGTGACACAGTCACTGTGCAAACACAGAAGCAGCAAAAAGTCACCTAAATGCAATACCCCAGGTGGGCTGGGGCTCCCATTTACTTTAGTAGGAGAGTGACAGCCCTCTTCTGCCCCCTCTTCTGCCCACTCATCCCACCTCCCCAGAATGCATTATGGCCATGTACAGGTACCACATTTTCTCCTCTCAGTCTTGCTGCCCTTCACCTACTTATGCAACTACCTGCACACTTACAGGAAACTCTCGGATAGGGAGCAGCTTCGGTGGGCCCCAGATGAGTCTTAGCAGCAATTACTTGTGAATGATTAGCAAAGGTAAAACAAACCAGGGACATTCTGGAATGAAAACCTTTGTTAGAGAGAAAAGGGAGGTGGTGGAGTCACCATAACTGGAGGTGTTTAGGAAGAGACTGGCTGGGGCACTTGGTACCATGGTTTAGTTGATTAGATTGTGTTGGATGACAGGTTGGATTTGCTGATCTCAAAAGTCTTTTCCAACCTGGTTATTTCTGTTCTATTCTATTCTATTCTATTCTATTCTATTCTATTCTATTCTATTCTATTCTATTCTATTCTATTCTATTCTATTCTACTCTATTTGTGCAGAAACATTTCCCAGAACCCGTTTGGCTCCACTCCATTCTCTGAAAAGTAGTGCTGTGCTCCAAAACCCTTTTAAGCTTGTCAGAAACACCTCCACCTCAGAGGTGATTGACAACTGTAATGCTGACTGGAGTCTCAGCACAATAGACCAGAGGATCACCGTTGGGGAAGGTTTGTTGCGCTAAGTGATATAACAGGAGAGCTGCAGAGCCTTCTGCCAGAGCTGCAGCAGCTAAAAGACACCATCCATGTAGACAGGGATGGCAAGAGCTCAGGAGGGAGTTTGGACAAATGTCACATTAATAAAGACACAGAGTTTACTGAAGCCATCAATGCTGCCAGAATGGCCCCAAGCCCAGCTGCAGCGTGACTCTGCAAAGGCCACGAGCACATGGGTGACCGAGCTGTGGCCTCTCCATCTTGCTGAAAGCACAGTGCCACAGTGAAGAGAAGCAGGCAACCTCCTTGCAGAGCTAATCCAGGCTGGGCATGTGACACCTTTTCCTAAGCCTCCTTCTGTATGATTCATTTGACAAATACTGTCTTGCAAAGCTTTTGATTATGGGTCCACTTCCAAAATGGCAACATCCCTTCGCACTCTGCCAAGCTCTGAAGGGATTTCCTCCTCTCACCCCACCTAGGTGGATCTTCAGTTGGCTAGCAATCCACAAATAAATGTTTGACAGCTGGCAGCTGGCATTTTACCACTGGCTATGCACCTCCTCATGAACATGATGCAGGCTCTTGTTTCTGCCATATTTTTTGCCATTATATCCAGCAGGAGGGAACCTCATTGTAGTCTACTGCTAATTGTCTTTCCTTAGCTGGAAATGAATTTGTTTATGGCTCTGCTTCTGGTCCTGTGTACATATTTAGAAAGACAGGGGATAAAATTGCCCAGCAGCTCCGCTGAACTTTCCCCACTCTATATTAGGGGGCTGAGGCAGAGACTGCTCCTTACCTTATCTGGTGTGGCTCATGGTACTTCATAAGCCAAAGGAAGGGCTAATGGGTCCCTGCAAAGAGTATCTTTTTGTAGATAAAGGCTTGCAGCCAAAAAAAAAAAAAAGACTTTTAGAAGGCAAAGGAAACCAAATCCTTCAAAATGTATCTGCTTTGAAGATTAAATCATATTCAGTTCAACTTATTTGTATATTTAGCACATTTTCTTGGCACAGATAGAGATGCAATTCTCATTTCATTTACACAGCTGCAAATCTCCATCTGAGTTAAAAGAAGCGAGTAGAGTCAGAGCTTCTTTTAATCCACCCTGGAAGAAATACTCGGTCTTGTAATTCACAGTTTGCACCAGACCTTCAGTGCAAGAAACTAAGAGGTTGTCTTTCTACTGTTAGTCAGGGTGTGGGACTTAGAGACAGACTAATGCAGTTTGCTCATAGAAGCCAGTTTTACCCCGCTCTGTGCTTGCAAAGCAGCCCAGCACTTTGTGGGTAATTAGCTGCTCAGCTGTGAAAGGTTGCTGTGGTTTCCGTTGGGATAACTCACATCCGCAGTCTAAGCCTTGTATGGCAGCCTGGCATCACTGTCAGAACCTGATTCATGAATGGCCTTTGCATGGGCACAGCTGGAAATCCAGAAAAAAACACCACAATTTCATATTCTTCAGAAGGGAGAGCTTAAGCAAAAACTTGTGGAGAGACATTCCATGGATACATGGAACCATCAGAGACACTGGCTGGAGTCAGTTTTGGAGGTGATTCAAACCTGCAACTAAGACCCCAGTCTTAACTGGAGCATGGGGATCTGGCAGTCTTCCCCAGTTTCCATCACTTCCTTAATGATAAAGCCTGTTAATTGTGATTTCCCCTCTCTGCATTCATTACTGATGAAAGACTATACTTTTAAGGCTTTTGTAACTGATACATGTCATGGTTTAGTTGTTTAGGTGGGTTGGATTGGTTGATGGGTTGGACGCGATGATCTTGATGGTCTCTTTCAACCTGGTGTATTGTATTGTATTGTATTATACATGGCATCTTACTGATGCCATATTTTTACTACAAGAAGGAAACATGTTAGACAGCATAAGCGTGAACACTGCTACAGAGTTAAGCATTAGAGACCCAGTAAAACTCTGCTGTATATTGGATAATTTTGGCTTCCTTAGAATGTTTTCGACACGCACGGAACTGTACATGTTAATATAAATACCCCTGAGTTACACTCCTGATCGAAGCCTGGGTCCAGTCTCAAAGATCTTCCTGGGAGATTTCAGGCTTAGATATTATTTCAGACAGATGAAAACAAACACCAGGGTCTGATGGATGGAACAGCTCTGCTCAGTGCTGGCGTAGCTCAGAAAGCTGTGTATGCGTGTAGGGGAGATGGAACTTGACATCTCCCAAACACTGTGCAGCATGTCAGCTTTGTGCAGAGGCTGCTTTAGCATACTTGGGAGAAGGGTACAACGTGAAGAAATCATGGGCTAGGACAACATTGTGTTGTGGTTACCACCTGGATGATGGAATGATGCTCACTCAGCCCATCTACACTAGTGTAAGTATTAATAGCCTTGTGCTGGAAAGAGATTGAGGCTCTGCCCTAATGTCACCCAAGGCAACAACAGGAGCAGGGGAGAAGTTACAAATCAGGCCTTGATAGTAAAAGGCATTTCAAGAGACTCCAAGGCCTGAACAGCAGTAAAGTCTGCTGCTTTGGCTCTGAACTCTGGGTCCTACATCACAGCTATAGGGTAGAGCTGGTGTGATTCTGGGTCGACTCTTTTCCCCCTACAACACAAGACAGTGGAGAACATATCTATACTGTGAATAACTTAGGTCCCAGCTTTTCTCTTGAATTCAGGTCATGGGATCATCCACACTGCATGTACATTAGTTCACTCTAAACCAGCTGCGACCAAGGCAGAAGCTGAGTGTCTTTGTATGGGTATTTAGTTCTGCCCTTCAGGCAGCATGGTGGAGTCTGTCCTAGACTTGGCTTTCTGTGCCCTGTACATCCCTCTGGTATTTTGCTCCCAGGCACTGCATGCTCACACACTGCCTGCTCCTTTATACTACTTTCCAAGGCATGCAATATCCACACCCTGCCTGGAGCTACAAAACACACTCTGATGGGCCGCAATGAAGCCTTGGAATTTCAGACTCCAAAGCTATGGGGTGTGTGGGAAGAGTAAACACAAGAGGAGTAATAAAAGTCTTTGGTGCACATGGGTGCCTGATGAAGCTCAAGGCCAGGCACTATGCAGTGTACAAGCAGCCCCTTTCATGTGGGTGGTTCTCAGCAAGACAGATACAACTCACACTGTTACTGCTGGCCAGCAGACGGAGAGTTCTTTCTGGAGTAGGGAATTTTGCAGTGTAGCCATAGTCACCTTCTGCCAAGGATACTTCTGTGTCGCTTCCTTTGGCCCAGAGCACTGGCTGTTTGGTGTCAGCACTGGGATGATCTCTAGGCACCCTCCAGAAACCACAGAAGGTTTTCATGCACTTTCCAAATCTGTGGAAACTGATTTTGAGATGGTGTCCTCAGCAGCTGCTTGCCAGTGCTCCTCCAGCATCCATCCAAGAATCATAGAATCTTTAAAATCATAGAATCAACAACAAGGTTGAAAAAGACCTCAGAGATCATCAAGTCCAACCTATCACCCAACACCTCATGACTAACTAAACCATGGCTTCAAGTGCCATGTCCAATCCTTTTTGAACACCTCCAGTAATGTTGACTCCACCACCTCCCTGGGCAGCACATTCCAATGGCCAATAACTCCTTCTGGGAAGAACTTTCTCCTCACCTTGAGACTAAACTTTCCCTGGCACAGCATGAGACTGTGTCCTCTTGTTCTGGTGCTGCTTGCCTGGGAGAAGAGATCAACCCCCACCTGGCTACAACCTCCCTTCAGGGAGTTGTAGAGAGCAATAAGGTCTGCCCTGAGCCTCCTCTTCTCCAGGCTAAGCAACCCCAGCTCCCTCAGCCTCTCCTCACAGAGCATGTGCTCAAGACCTCTCTCCAGCCTCGTCGCCCTTCTCTAGATGCACTCTAGCATCTCAGTATCCTTAAATTGAGGGACCCAGAACTGGACACAGTACTCAAGGCTTGGCCTAACCAGTGCTGAGTACAGGGGCAGAATGACTTTCCTGCTCCTGCTGGACTTAATTGCCAGAGGAAACTGCAGAGATGGGGAGATTCCAAGTCAATCTTCATATTTTAGGAGTCTAACAATGCCTATGAAGACACAAAATAGCATTTGATTAGGACCTCCTAACTGCTACTTATTTCCCTGGAGAATGTGGCTGTTTACAGCTACGCACATTATACTGTAGTCTCACTCCCAACCAACTGGAGGTTGTTATTTTGGGGCTGAATTCAAAAACACCCATATGGGAAGAACATAAGCCACTTTCAGAACAAAAATATTCCATGGTTACGTACACGCTTTAAAATGCATTCAGCCCCTATCTGCTTCTTGCAGCAGTATTCAAGCACCTCGATCCTTTGCAGTATTTGAGCACCCTCGATCCTTTGCAGTATTTACCCAGCAATTCAGTCAGCAAAGCACCTGAGAGGGATGGGATGTAGCCATAACTCTCTTTTCAGACACGTATTGGCTAGTTTAGGCACTTAGTCTATGAGGAAATGAACTGCAAACACTAATTCTCCTAATGAATTATTTAGGCATCTAACTGACGGTGAGCCACCTGAGTGGCTATCTCCTCCTCTCCCAAAGCACCTGTCTGTAGTATCTTCTGCCCCTTTCCTCTTCCCTCTCCCTATGTCAGAGGTGTCAGCTGTACCTGACTGTACCCTACCTGTTGGCCTTTGCAGCTTAATGGGGAACAGGGGAACACAGATGGGGTGAGTTGCAAAATCTGCTAATAGCTTTAATGGTCTGGACTGTTTTCTCTGGGGAGAAAGAAAGGTTTAAAAATAACAGCTGTCAGGAGAGATGAACTGCTTTAAATTTTTAAAACTATCTCAACTGGCTAATGGCCAGGAGTAAGAGTTTACTGCGGTGGTAGATTGCTTTGACAACCAAGATCCATTTTGCAGTTGAACAACATCTTCCTCTGCTTTTTGTTTCCAGTTTACATCAGTCCAATAGTTAACAGACTCAAAGCTAAGAACATCAAAAAAGGGAAGTTTATTTTTCTCTTTGAATCCAGGATTAGCACTTAGGCTGGGGTCAACTAGTGCTACAATCCTGATGAACTCCAAAAGGAAAATAATTTCCATTAGCATGTTTTCTTTGGGGAGCAAACCATGTGTTTTAATGTGAAATATTTTGATAAGAGACTTTTATCCAACACATGTATTGCCATTTGGCTTAGCTAATAGTATCTGTTCAAATGCTAGTTTTCTGAACTCTCATCTGTTTCTTCACCTTGGTCAAAAAAATTTATTTATCTAGATTGCAAATTTTTAAGATGTAACTAGATTCAGAAAACTGTGACTGACAGCTCCATTATGCTGACATGTTTGAGTGATGCACCGGTTATTCCCTTGATTAGCAAAAAGAAATACTTCATTTATTCTCCAGGCTGTAACTAGTTGCAATCTGACTGTCAAGTAGCCCATAAAAAGCCACTCCTCTTTTCTCAAAGAGGCCTTTTAAAAGCAAAATGCAACAAAACTCTATGAACAACAATGATTAAATAAACTTCCTTGTCTGCTATCTTTAATCACAGCTGAATGGGGTGATTTTAAAATCAGCTAGCTGCCCTTGTGATGGTGACCTGACATTTCTGAGGAGGGCAATCAAATATGATCCTGTTATTTGGTTGTCCACCTGTTACAAAGCAGAGATAGACAGGTCCCTGTGCTGAGGAGAGATTGAGTTCCCACGTCCTCTGGCTCAGCCATCTCTAACCTTGTGTGCGCCACACCGTCTTTGTGCTCTGTGGGATCGCATGCTCGCATGCAGAGACATTCAGATGTGCTTCATTGCCTGCATCCTGGGGCTTGATTAAAGGAGTGTAAGAGTTGTATAACTCATGTACACAATCCTAATGTGTGGTCTTTTCTTGCTATGCTGAGGAGTTAGTTGTGTCTGTAAGAATCAATCGATAACCTCCCATACAGCCTTGCTCAGTACGCTCCGGTTCAGTACACCGTGGACTCCAAATACCTTTCCAAGTACAGCAACCTTATGATGCAGTGCTTAATGTACCTCAATCATGTGGCCAAGTAAGTTAGAAAGATTGATTGTCTTGTCTTTTCGCATTGCTATAGCTCTGGGCTGAGTGATGGGTGATTCCTGGCTCTCCTGGGTTAGCTTCACTCTCACAGATTGTCCTTGCAGCCTCCTGCTGACTCCTCCAGCTTTTGCCATTGATGGGTCTGCCTGCACAGTTAGTTCACAGGCTCCTAAAAAGGCTTTGGCTACAAGTGCTTGGATCTCTCCCAGACATAGAGCTTTCCCAATCTGAGAAAGTTACTGCTGAGTTGACTTCTGCAGTCCCTGAGGGCTTTGTAGCTTTGTAGCTCCTCATCTTGGATGTGAGCAGTGTTTTTACCTAGCCCCCAACAAACATATCTCAGCAGCACTGCAAATGTGGGGACTCCATGTCCCCAAAGTACAGATGCTAGACATGGAGCTATGCTGCAGATGAGCAACACCCTGGATTGAAATATGCTCTGAGGCACTGTGAGGGGTATTTGAAGGAGAGCATTTATCAAGAGCTTGCCTCTCCTTCCTCCTACATACACTGTGGGAGAAAAGTGCCCATACTTAAATTAAGAATAAGGCTTTGTTAAGTCAAACCAATGTTTTAGGACAAGCATACATATGTGTGATGATATATCAGCAAGATCAGATCTCCATCATCACAGAGGCAGTTTTCTTGGAATGTGCCCTTCATGGAATCATTGAATCATAGAATCAATCAGCTTGGAAGGGACCTCAAGGATCATCTAGTTCCAACCCCCTGCCATGGGCAGGGGCACCTCACACTAGATCAGATTGCTCAGAGCCACATCCAGCCTGGCCTTAAAAACCTCCAGGGATGGGGCTTCTACCACCTCTTCAGTTCCCTCTTGTCCAGGTGATGCCTATACTAAGGGCAAAGAAACAGGGCTTTGCTGCCCTTGAGAGCCAGGAGAAGGGGTGGCATCTGCAAGAAGAGACAGGGAGCCCTGGGCAGCAGGTGTGGGACAGAGAATGTCAACACCTTCCAGCCTTGCAGGAGCACTAGACACGAAGTGCCCAGATGGCTGTGAAGTCTTCAGGTACCCCAGGAAGGGGAGCTGCAGAAATCCTGCAGGAAGGTGGATAAGTGCTCTCCCAAATTAGTCAACCTCTAAATATAGTGGCTCAACCCTTGGTGAATGACGTGATCAGATCTCTACCTTAATGCTGTATTACATTGTTGTGTTGCATGATCGGGGATAATCATCCAATATATGTGATTAATATACTAATACCAACGTGGTGTATTATAACCTTTTTTTCCAGGAGGCAATAGACACGGGCGTGTGTGGAGTGAATATAGCTTCTGCAGGCAGACTTCAAACTTTCTTGAGAAGTGAATCATCCTGGGGGGTGGGGTGGGGTCGAAAGCTTGCTATAAATACGTCAGTTACAAACCCTAGGATAATTGCAGTTCACTGGCTTGCTTTTCAGATGAGGATGGTAGATGCTCTTTCAGTTTTCTGCATCCTGGAGGGCTTTGGGGGCTGTTTTGGGCCAAAAGGATTCAGTTTTCAGAAGCATAATTCTTAATAATGCGAAAGGTCCAGTTGAAAAGTTGAAGTCTAACTGTCGATGGTCACAAGATTCCCTCCAAGATGTTATCAGATACTCACAGATGTATAAAAGTTTTCATGATGTTGCAATAGGAAAGAAACTTTATAGGATTTCTGACCTTTCAATGTAATTTATTTTTTTTTCCCTAGAAAAGTATGCTTGGAAGAACAGCAGCATCTTCTTAGGAGCAAATTCTTGGGAAGACAGATCAACTCCATTCCCTTTTCCATTGAGAAGCACATCTCAACATCCCGTTCCCCAACTATCCCAGCTCTGTTTTAAAAGCATCAGTAGTTTTTTTTCCTCACTAGTCTTATCAGTGGAGGTTGCTCTAAGTTGAAGTGCATCTTTGGAAAACATTTTCTCAGTGGTTTCTGTAGTTTTAGCAACTCCTCTCCCAACCTGATATATTCTTACTGCTGTGGTTAGCTGGAGCCAGACTCAGCAGATAGGCTCTTAAAACCTCTTGTCAGCATTTTCTTCATCTTACCAAGAAACTCTTCTGTCTGTTGAATTCCTGAACATGACTTGACTAAGGCTGAAGGCAGCCTGCCAGCCTGGTTTTCACTGCAGCTGATACCCACTGTTTGTCAGATATCGGAGCATCTGCAGGTCGGTTTTAACTCTTTGAAGAGGTGTTCACATGTATCCTAGGCAGACCTGGACTCAATCCTTGCTCACTTAGGAATGTCTTTTTCTATGCTTCATTCCAAAAGGCTTTTCATTTCAGAGGCAAAAAGCAGAACAGGTAATTAACTCATGGGATTTACGGCTACTGTCATTCCCCTTCTTGTTTTCAACCAGGTAAAGTCTTATCAAGATGAGATTCCTTTAATGTAAAGCGTGAAACTTCAGGGCAGAGAGATAGCTTTGGGGGATGCTTGGCTGTAGCAGCTAGTATGCTAAGACACTGTATGGTGTTTTTTGCTCTGATATTAAGCATTAGTCAGATCATTTCTTTTCCATGTCCTCTCCAACTACATGTCCGTTGTGTCTGTTCATACATTTATAGACCTCGGGGCAACGGGTGTGTGTTCTAATGCATGGAGTAAAACCTAGCAGCTGAGATTCAGTAACTCCAGTTGCTGCTGGTTTAAATACTAGTAACTGCATTTCCTTGAAAACATGCTTTTGAAGTAGGAATTCTCCTCCCATCCCAGCAGCTGACTGCTCTGACATTATCAGCACACAATTCTACTGCAGCTTTACCATTTCAGCCCAAAGCTGAAATGCTGCATCATGGGAGTTCAGGGCTTTACGAATAGCATCTTTCCTATTCACATCAGATCATTCAGCATGTAATCTTTTTATCTCCAGATGCAATTGCTTCTTGTGGCAAGTCCAATCTTCTATTGCAGCATTATTTGAAGTGATTAGCCCTGACAGATTCTTAAATTCTGACTCCCTAAGTTGATTTTTGGAGGTATTGAACTGTGGTGTTTCATGATATATTTCCCCCAGATTACAATCAAAAATGGAGCAGTGATTGTTGTTTGTTTGAAGTTGAATCTTATTTCCCTTTAGGCATCTGAATAAGGCAGTTTCCTGGAGCTTGATACCCACAGAGGAAATGTAAGATTAAGAGCTTAATCAAACTGAGAAACAATGCCTGGCAGGAGCCAAATACCTCTGAGTCTCCTCCTCAGTAGCAGCTTCTGCTTAGAACTGTTTGTAACAAAATTCTTGGTCAGGAATTTTCCAAAGCAGCATGTATATTTTGGGTCTGGTTTTGATGTTATCATGCCCTGTGGATGGACATGATAACATCATGGTGTTTTTTTCAGGGATATGCCATCTGGGATGAAACTGTCCTTGAGGGATGTTAGTTGTCATTGAGCACCTTGGGGTGTATTGTTTTGCCATTAAAACTGAAGAGAGAGATCCTCCCAGTAGGTTCATATTGGTGCACAAATAGAAGAATATTTGCCATTGCAGTAAGTTATAAGGATGGAAAAATACATTTACTATCCATATTCAGTCTGACATACATATCTCCCATTGAAGACAGCAGGCAGATTCCCATCTTAAATGAATCACAGACTCTTCTATGGGCCTGTGATGACTTTCTACATATATGTGGTCTTCTTACCCCAGAGAACTTGCAAATATCTTTTCAGTCCATACATGTGTGCGCCAAAGTCAACAGCAGGTCTTACCACTTACTTCAAAGACCTCGGATTAGTCCCCCCTATATACAGCAGGAACTACTTGAGGAAATTCACATCTGGTATGAAATGTGCATCTGCTTAACAGCCTGCAGAAACCTTTGGGGTTGCAAGTGAATAAAAATATTCCAACCCAAACTACAATTAAAGTTTGTCAGACTGGGTTCTTGCCAGGACATGAGCAGTGTCACTGCTGCTCTTTGAGAAGGTGCTTTTTGTTTGCAAATGTTATAAATGGCGAGTGGCCTGTGGGGGTTTTTCTGACAAGAATGTAGATGGTCTTTTGATACTTGAATGTCAGTCTCCTATAAAAAAAACATTATTCCATTTTTTTGAGAACAGAAAATTGCACAGTTATGCCAAGTAGCAGGAACAGAAATGTCTATTCTGTGAGTAAAAGCTGGGCTAAAACTGGTCACTTACTTGCACTAACACTGTGAGCGGAGGCTCAGGAAAAAGCCAAATCACTAAACCGAAATGCCAAGGGTCCTACCACAAAGACAAGTTATTTCATCAAATGGGAAACACTGTGGTGGGAAGAATTGTGATAAATAAATATATATTTGTAACACTTTGAAACCTTTTGAACTGCAAGGGGTGGGAGAAATCTCTATTATCATCCATAATGGCTGACGGCTCCTTTTGCACAGGGCAGGACAAAAGGCTGCACTTTATTTTAATTGTCCTTCTGCACTTTATTTTGCTCATCCCTCTGGCTTTAGCTGTTAGTGGAAACCACCTAATTGGTAGCTCAGAAGAGTGGAATCTTCCATTTATCCACACACACAAAAAAAGAGAAGCTACAGCTGTGACAGCAGTAAGGCGAGCTACTCAGCACCAGGAGAGGACTGTGGAGGGAAATACTTAGACCAAGTGAAAAAGGTACTATTCATAATCCATTTGATCCATTCACTACCACTGAAAATGGTACTTGGGGATGTGATGTTGGCACTTGGCCATTGCGTTAAGGATCCACTCCATTTCACCTCTTTTATGTAGCTCAATGAAAAATCCAGCAGGCAGGAGCCACTTCCAGTTACTAATGACCACGGCTGAATTCGAGTGAGTGGCTGGCAGAGGAAAGTATTAGCACTCTCTAATTTCAGTCCTTTTTTCAGACTCTCTTAAACCTGTAATTTCTTGGATTTGGTTTGGTTATTACTCGACAAAACTTCAGTTTTTGTAAGATTTTTTTAGTGAGTATAACTAGTGAGGGAAGAAATATGTTAGGGAAGCTCAGCAGGTTTAGGCAAACAGATACTAGCAGTTCAGCATCTGGGCCAGCATCAAGATCTTTGGGCAGTGTTCCTCATCCACTGGACCAGTACAGTCTGATGTGTGTGATTTCAAATCCAGTGGCCAACTATCTCTGGCAAGTTTGTCCTGCACCCTGTCTCCAGCCAGGTGCCCCCTTGCCCTGATACTGGTGATGCTCTGTCCATGCTAAGTCACGGGGACAAAATGTATTAACTCTCCACTGGTTTTGGTCTCTGAATCAGCATACTGAAGGGTCAAAATAGCTCCAGTTCTAACAGGAAGGAGGGAGGGATATTGTAGCTGTGAGTAGAGCGCAAAATAGAAACATCCCTTACAGCATGGTATCCTCAGATGGCACATGAGAAACATCAGATTGTGATCAGGAAAAATGACTGCAAAACCCCTTCCTTCCTAACCTCCTCCTACTCACCACTCTCCTGATGTAGGAGATGAAAAATACACAGACAGATGGAATAAACGAAAGTAATTAATGCATTTCTAATGGACTGATTGTTACTGGATTGTGAACTAAAACCTGCATGGTGACACACAGCATAGGATGTCCTTGGAGCACCTTCAGAAAGAAGAGTGGTCCTTGGATTTAGAAAAACTTGTGAAACTGATGAAAGGGCATTTGTGTTTCAGAAGGTTAGCTCTAGTGGCTCTACACAATAAGCCAGAGAACGGCATTTCTTTGTTACTCTGAGGGAAGTGAGACTGCAAAGGAGATGCGTGGGCAAGAGGAATGGAAAGCACCACATCAAGGCCTTTAGTCAACAATAGTAAAAAAAAATCCTTCCAGTCTGCCATTGAAAATGGGGCTTCGTAATCACTGATAACAGCACTGGCAGAAGTAGCCCAGGGTGGCAGGAGATATGCCAGGAAGGGGTACAACCAAGTGAGGCAGAGTAACTTGAAGCCGTATGCTGCAGCCAGAGAGGGAAGGCACATGTGGGACAGCAGAAGTCTCGTGTGAAGATGGGAAAGGGGCTTTGAATGTGCGTCCTTCACTTACCTGAAAGTCCTGGATAGAAGTGTTTGAGTGGGATCAACCCCCTTACACAATGTGCTTTTGTACATCAGACCTCTGATCACTCATCCTTCCCCAAAGCTGGATGTCCCTTAGTACCCTTGTCCCGTCCTCTTCTGAGCGCAATCCCAGCCCATCCACTAGCCCTTGTCCTTCCGTGCTAGGCCTCGGTTCAGCTGAGTAGCTTAGCGGCAGACTATTTTTATTGTGTGATTCAACTAGTTTTCATCCAACTTAGTGAGTCAGCAAATCAAGAAGTCCAGTGTGTGCCAGAAGTATGCATGAGCAGCTACAGGGTGGCATGGCTTTACCCTTTGGCAAATGGGATACCCTGGATTAACTGCATAGCAGTGCTGGGCTTGTGTGCATGCAGCTGATGCATGGCAGAAAGTGATTCTGTGAATTTAAAGTAGGGATTAGAGCAAGGAATCAGCTAACCCAGCATTGTTCTTTTATAATTAATACTTTCCCACCTTTTCCACCAGATCACTGTACTTTGTTTACAAATACATTCTCAAATATTTCACTTGAACCTTGACATGTTCACATCAGCTTTATGTATTCTTTTTTTTTTTGCTGCCATTCCCTGCTTGCAAAGACAGAACACAGTGTTATTTAATCCTTCTTCCATTCTACATTTCCAAGCAATTGTAGGTCAGGTTGCTGTCTATACTGTCCCTTTCTCCTACTGAAGAGATGCTGTTCACCATCTGTGATCACCCTAAGGCAAAAATCTGGCCAAGTGATGCTTCCTCTTCCTACAACACCAAGCTCAGCACAGCCTGGCTCCTTGTTTCAGGTGGTGCTTGCAAGAGGCTCCATAAAGTACTTTACCTGAATGTGAGGCCTCATGCAAGTAGGGCAGATCTGCATGTCAGTACTTGCAGGATGAGATGGAAACTAAGTGAAGGCATTGTGGTTCTCCAACATACTATAGGGCTGGAGTTTTGTGTTTCCAGATGTTATTTTTACAGGAGATGGTTTTTGCAGATTGAAAGCTAGGGAACTGCCTGAGGAGCCTGTAACAGAGATTTAACCATCATGTGGCTGTGGCCCTCTCTGTGGAGTCATTCCTCTTTTCTGAGAATACCCAAGAGCTCTCTGGTTTGTTGTTCTCACCAGAAAAGAATTCCAAAAATGAAAAATGACCTGTGTGAATCAGAAAAATAGAGGCAGAGTATATAGGACACAGCCAAAGCCAGATTGCTAGGGGAACAATGGCACCATCAAGGATTTAAATATTTTGATCTCATGTGGAACTGAGAAGGATGCTCTGGAGTTACTGGCAGAAAGGATGGAATCAGAACAACTTGCTCTGCATACTGAGGGATGCTCATCTGGTTGTGCAGCAGTGCTGATTGACTCTAGATGAGGACCTACCCCATTAGTCCTCTGTGCAGAGAAGAAGCTAGAGCTTGCAATCTCTCTCATCATTTAACACTGGAGAGATGAGTACCACCTTTCCCCCAGCCTTTCTGTGGAAGGCCCTAGCTTGCTCAGATCTCTCAAGCATCCTCATGTGTAATGATTGAGGGATCACACCCTGTGGTAAGAGACATATCCAGCATATCAGGGAGTATGGGGAAGGGGCTGCAGTTGGCAGCAGCAGCTGTGGAGGCTGGTGTACTCACTGAGGCCGTGTAGTAATGCTCTGCCTCTCCTACCCAGACACCGCAGAGCAGAAGACACCCAGAGAGCCCAGCTTCATCTGGCCTAAAGGGGCTGTGGTGAAGGAGACATCCAAAACATTATGCCTTACACGCAAGACATGGAATACCTGGCCTGCAGCAATCATCAGGCTCTGTTGTGCCTCTCTCTACCACTGCTTGCATAAGTCTGAAGCTGCCAGGTTTCCTTAATCTTCTGTATCCTTACGTAAAATGTGTGAGCTTCCCCCAGCCCTTTGGGTGAGTCCTCTTTTCCATGGATGACTCTCCTGCTTAAATATCACAGGACAGTGCAGACATGAAGAAAAGCAGATCCACAGTTATTTACCACAGAAGCCAGTCCAATGTGTAAATAATAAGAGGGAGGAAAAGTCCCTGTGTGTCCAGAGGATCTGCCTGGCTCTATCTGTGGTGACATCTCTCCTTGAAAGAGTCCAGTGCAGAGCCTCAAAGATGATTAAGGGAGTGAAACATCTCCCTTATGAGGAAAGGCTGAGGGAGCTGGGGCTCTTTAGCTTGGAGAGGAGGAGACTGAAGGGTGACCTCATTTATGTTTATAAATATGTGAAGGGCAAGTGTCAGGAGGATGGAGCCAGGCTCTTCTCAGTGATGTCCAGTGATAGGACAAGGGGCAAAGGATGCAAGCTGGAGCATAGGGGGTTCCACATGAACATAAGGAAAAACATTTTTTACTGTGAGGGTGACAAAACATTGGAACAGGCTGCCCAGAGAGGTTATGGAGACATTCAAAACCTACCTGGACACATTCCTGTGTGACCTATTCTAGGTGATCCTGCTCTGGCAAGGGGGTTGGACCCTTAATGTTCTGTGATTCTGTGATCTTGCTGCTGCATCGTCCCTACAGACACTCCTTTTCCTTTTCCCAGCCAGCATAGAGGGATGGGCAGCCAAAAAGGAAAAAGAATAAAAAAAAGGAGGAGGAAAGGGAAAAGCTGACTGAAAGGTTTTCAAGATGCTATTTTCTGTAACTCTTCCAAAATTTCCTGGTCTTTATGTGTTAGCAAGCTCCTGCCTCTGCTTTCTTTTACTGTCTCCAGAGGCTGACTCTATTGTCTTTCACTGGTCTTCTTTGCTGTGTAGTGGGTCTGCCATTGCCACCTCACTGGCTCAGGCCCTGGGCTGTAAAGAGACTCGAACAGGGTCTGAATGAAGAGGGTTTACCATCAAGCAGCATGGTGTTACCCAAGGAGGGGATCATCTGTACTTTTAGTGTCTTGTTCACCTAGCACTGCAAATTGCACAGAGCTTCTTATCACCTGCTCCAGGATGTGTCTGGGCATCTGGGGCTTGTAGGGATAAAATGTAGGCATGTACATGTAGGGATATGCACAATGTAGGGATAAAAATTCAAACAAAGTCTTGCTTATTACAAGAGAGTTCAGAGTCTTAAGTCTGGCAGGTTAACGGGAAACAAATTCATCACACAGCTTTGTCCCCTACCTGTGTAGCATCCCTGAGCCTGCAACTGGGACTTCACACTCTCCCTGTTCCTGGCCAGCTCAAATATATGTTGCGCAGCTGGCTGTGCTTAACCCTCTGAATGAGCATCTTAACAGACTCCGAGTCTGCTTTAAATGAGTTTTTTTTGCATTCAGTTCCTTACTGAGCTGGGATAGTGTCCCGAGATAGTCCGTGTGGCTTTGCTGTCACTCATGGTTTATTTTTGTTGTTCCAGTTATGTCCCTCTCTGTCTCCCCTCAGTTCTTTTCCTGACACATTCTGCACTCCAGGTTTTCCTCCTACGTCTCGTTATCTGAGAAATGCCCTTGTTGTGACACCTCATCTGCTGAATTTAAGCACCCTCAGTGAGGGTGGTGGGCCAGGACTCTTAGTAGAGGTGCCCCTGCTCAACTACCCCCATCCCTGCCCCTCCATTCCTTCCTCACACAGCCCTTGTTGCTGCAGCGCATGCCTTCCTCTGGCCACTCACCTAAGCACAAGTAGATCATCTGTAAATTATATGGACAAACATTAAATGGAACTACTTGCAAAACTGGGTCAAAATCAGCAAATAATTTGACTGGAAAAGAAAAACCTGTGAAGAGAAGGAGGAATTTTGAAAATGCCATGCAATGTCACTTAGACATGTTTTAAAAAAAAAAAAAAGAGATGTACCATTTTGGAGAAGCCTAAATTGCATCAAAGTTGCTTTTTCTGTTGTTTTTTTTCCAGAGTGACTTCAGACTTTTAAAGAGCACTCCAACAAAAAAGAGTGGCTTTTGATTGACTAGCTGACTAGAAATGTTGTGGTGTTCGTTTGTTTGTTTGAAAGGGAGGATTTGCAGAAGATTGACAAGACAACAGTCAAGTGCTATCTCTTGGCCTGAGCAAACAAAAAGGCTTCGGAAAGATCTGAAACTCTGGTTTTCATGCTGCTACTTTTTGGTTGTTATTGACAAAAATGTATGTAAAATGGTTCCCTCCAGTTCAACCCAAACGATCCTCTCTAGTCTTCCTGGTATCTATGCCATTGAAAAGGCACACCAAGGAGGATCCTCTTTCACCCAGACTCAGCCAGGGTCTTGATTTCCACCATTTTAAACAGAATTTTTAACAGCTTCTTTCACCTTTGGCTACAGGGGTGGTGCCTGAGAGAGAGTTTGGCTTTGCTAGGGGAACAGTTGCCTTTGCTAGTGGAACAGTTGCTTTTGCTAGGGGAACAGCTGCCTTTGCTAGGGGAACAGTTGCCTTTGCCAGTCGACCCAGCAGGCACACCTAGAACTTAATTCCAATGTAAAGATACCTGAAGATAGCGTGAAGGGGTTTGAAGTGAATGCAATGCACTTCTTCATACAGCCAAGCCCAGAGACAAGCTTTCAGACCATGGTGCCTCATTCAGAGAATGAAGGAGGTGAGCCACTCCATTGCAGTTTAAGGTTAAAATGGAAATGAACTTCCCCATTCATCCATGGCGACATTTGCACTGTAAATAAAGCTGAGACCAGCAAAAACAAAACCACCACCCCCCAAACCCCAAACTAAACCAGAAAATCCCACCCAAAACCCCAAAACCCCAATGTAATGCTAAATTCTATTTCCGTTATGATGGGACTTAGTTTAATGTAAATTCTGAGGAATTAGCATTAAACTTGGGAGAGAGCCCAGAAAAAGAAGGAAAAACAGGATGAATGTTGTGTGGTTTATGGGAATGTGAAAGAGAAGGCTTCATGACTTGTTTCTGAAGCGAGGTGCCATTTCCTTCAGCTCGGAGCAGTCCTAGCAGCCTTCTGGCATACCCAAGAGTCAGATTTCCAACTGGGAGCTGCTGTGCAGAGCATGTGCCTGGCCTGGCTGTCCCAAGGACATCCTTGCTCAAAACAAGCCTGCCCAAGCCCAGCCATCAGCCCACACAGCCACAACGCCACAGCTGAGCTGCCATATCCCCAGCTGGTGCCTGCCTGCTGCAGGGTTTGCAGGCTGTGCTCTGCCCGGCTGCACTGCGGGTATGGTTTGTTCTAGCCCATCTGCATCCATTTCTGCACATGAGGGATTGCAGTGTGGACTCATCTTCAGCACACAAAGGTGTCAAAAGAAAATGTGACTTCAAAGGCTAGAAATGTCACCCCACAAAGCCAGGAGGCTGACTGCAAGATCTGAGCTTTGCTGAGAGCTGTGATGCTTGATCCTGTGAATGATTTGCGGCTTTTTCTTCCCTCCAGCATCTCTTTGGTCTCCCTCCGCAGCACTGCTTGCTAATTAAGTATGCCTATTGTGGGTTGCTTGCTTCTTTTGAAACGTGCTAAGATACACAGTTCTGGGAAAAGCACACTGATAAAATGGCAACACCTGTAATTATCTGCTGTAATTGCTGTAACTTGCTTCCAATGGTAGTGAGCCATACTAGCATGCCACATCCTCTGCCTCCCAGAGCATCTTGTCCACAACTGAGCTGTAGCACCTGGCCCTCTGCAGCAAAAGAATGCTCACCCCAAGAAGGAAGCAATGGCATTTCCACCACATGCTCAGAAGCATGTCTGTTGCTTTGGAGGACTACTGAATACAACTGCCAAAAATCACCAGGAAAGCCATAAATGCCACAATTAAGATATTTTCACTGCCTTTCTTGTCATTTCAAGTTTTACATCTAAATCTGCTGTCCCTGTAGGACTTAGTCAAGACCTACCTCATCTTTCTCACTGGCATGTGCCTGGCACACAGTGCTAAAATCAAACGTGAATGCCGTGAGAGCTGGATCACTGTATGCCACCTGAAGCAGGCATGACACCTGAGGGCACAAGCAGTATGAAGCAGAGGAACCACTGCTGGAGAAACCAAACATTGTGTTTTCTTAACCAGGATGTGCCTCCCTGCCTGGTGAGGACACTAGTTTTCAAGTTGTTCTACTTTCTTCCGACCTACGCGTCAGCCCCTGCATCCTCGCTCAGATCACACAGCATCTGCATGATCTGAATCACAGGCAGGGTTTATTCATTGTCACATGGCTGGAGCAAGCCCACACTTGTCACTTGACATATCTGCATCTGAACTCAGGACAAGGGAGGGACCGCCACATTAGGCAGCAATTGGAAGCTCCTCCTCCTGAGGCTTTTTTGGGACATGGGAACCTGATGGAGCTGATCAGGCCCCCAGGCAACTCTGTACCAAAGAGTGCTCCAGCCACGTCAGCACAAAACCAAGCGTCCTCAAAAAAACTTCATCCCAAGCTTCTCAGAGGAGAAACAGGGCAGCTGAACTCAAAGAGCAAAATGCCTTTTTTTTCACCTTTAAGATGGGCAGCCATGCTCCCTGATGAGTCTAGAAAAAGGAGCTCCATCTTTACCTAAAAAGAGTGACCAGCCTTCCTGCTCATCCCTGAAGTGTACACCTAAGCCCCCGCTGTTCCTTTAGCTGGGGTTTAGGCTTTACGGTGGATTTTTGTCATCTGTGCCTTGTCTCCTCACTGATTTAAAAATATCTACATGCCCTGTTCCTTTTTGCTAGGTGCAGCTTTCTGTAACCCCACAGAGCAGTTGCAGCGTGGAGATGAATTGCACAGCTCAGGCCACATATCATAGTGTGGCCAAAGCACAAGATCGCAGAAAAGGTGAGGTGTGAGTCTGACACTTGGGATTTGCAGGTGTCCCCCCTTGAAGCAGTGACCTGGAAAGGGATAGCAAGATTTCTTCATCACTCCTAAGCTAATATCCTTGCCCCCAAGGCTTGCCTTACTCACATCTGAATCACTCTATGATGATTGCTTGCTTGCCCCTTACTGATCTGTGTCAGTTTCTCACCTGGTTGTGGGAGCAAGTAAAGGTGTTGTCCTGCATGGTTGCACTTTAGTGACTCCACATGACATCTCTGCCACTGCTGATACTGGTGTAGCCTTCATCTTACAGTTGCAGGACCATGAGGTTTGGAGGCAGAGCACCTGTTCACTGTGATCAACCACCGTGCCAGAGGGAGAAGGCAGGAAGGGAAACTGCAGAAAAGGAAACTGCAGAAAGGGAAACTCTTTGCTGTGTGGAGTAGGACAGGAGGCTCAGAGGATGGTGGACCACACTGTACTTCTCTTTTGAGTTTGAAGCCATGTGGCAGCAGATACCTGGGAGAACCTGGTCCCTCAGAGAGGCAAGAGGGGCCAAGGAGATGGTGGGAGGTCCCTTGACCCTGCAGCCCATGGGACCAAACTGGGACCTGCTGCCTGTTTTTGACAGCTCCCCTTATTCCTGTTGAACACCAGTCCAAACCTCAACACTTGCTCTTTGACGACAGTGTAATATCCATCCTTTCAGACAAAAGCATTTTGGAACATGCATGTTTAAGCACCTGTCTGAAAACAGCTCAAGAAAGAAACACAGTGTCACCTGTCCTCTTCAGATGATTATATGTCTGCTCTGCATGCATGCAATGGCCCAAACTCGCTCAGATTCACCAAAATAGAGCCAGCAGACACTTGACAGCTGCTTCTGCAGATGGCATTACCAAATTTCATTATTCTTTTGTGTTTGACTTCCTTAGAGAAATGTGATTTAATTGCACTAGCATTGTTAAGGTAGTTTTAATTCATTTCATAAACCAAGCAGAGTAAATTTCATTTGCCCACATTCTTTGTGTAGATTACTTTCGATTCTTCATCTCTATTTTTTCTCAAATGCTTCTCAAGTCTTCCTTTCTCCTCCTATATTGGTGTAAAATGTATCTTTCCTCTATTCCTCATGGTTCTCCCTCCTTCCCTTCCTCTTCTCCCTCCCATTTTTTAGTTTGATTTTTTTTTTTAATGAATTGAAATAAAGCAAGCCTAAGGTAATAAGACACAAGACAATGCTGCCTGGCCATCGCTCTCCCCAGTTTCCGCAAGTGAGAGTCACAAATTCGTGCAAGCTGCATGAAAAATCAACAACCAAGTGAAGATATCCCAGCGAGGAACTTGTTGAGGGAAAGGCCACAGTGTATATTTAACAGTTATTTTTCCAGTGTGGTATGCTGTCAAGCCAAACTGCAAATGGGTATCAGTCAGATGATCGCAGGCTGTGTTGTTCGAGCACTGAGTGGAAATAGAGACAGGGACAGCGAGTACAAATTTATAGGAGCTCACATTGCATTCTTTCTGCTGTTCATTGGACAACTTGCTTTCTCAGTTTCTTAGAAGACATTTTATTAAAGTAAAAATACACAGCACCCCACCCCCTTGCATGCATCTGGCTTATGGGGAGAACAAAACAAAGCAAAACAACTAGCACTGAGAAAGGGAAAACACAGGAATGAAAGAACACAGAGAAAAAGACCTTAAGACTAAATGCTGGCTCAAAAAGATGAACAAAGAACCTGTTTCTGGCTGTTTCATTCCATTTTTGTCCAAAGAAAAAGGGTTTCATGTACCTTCTTTGTAAGTAAAGCAGGCCTGCAATAAAGGAAGTAGGGGACTCCGTTATTAGCTCTTTTTTTTTCGCCTAAATGAAACAGTCCACAGGACGTTTAAAATTGGCTAACCATGCAAGTCAAAAAAGGGATAATAGCTATGTGAAGTGAACCAAAATGGTCTCGACACTGAACAGACCTGGGCTGTGTGCATTATCCTAACACTTCACTTCTGTTTATTTTATATGTGTTGTCGCATCAGAGCTCTGACAAGGCTGGAGCTGAGTTTCCATTCCCTGGGAAACTCTTAACCCTCCCAAGACTAACAGCCTTGCTCAAGTGAGCAGAGGTGAGCCTAAACATCCTCCCATCTTCTTGACCTGTTCCTGTGTCTGCTGTTTCCCCCCCGCCCTGCATTACAACTCCTAAGCTCTCCTGGCATCCAAATTGCAGTACTGATGGTTCCAGAGCATTAAACTGCGGTCTAGGAAATTCCCCGTTGGACTTTGAACTGTGACATGTTCACAGCTGAGAAACTTTGGGTTCATTGTCTTTTCTGTCTGATTTTGAAATAGTTTCTATTTTTTGTTAGATTTGTCTCTCATAACACAAAAAGTTTCCCTTCACCCCCAAGTTGAAGAGTTAAGATGGTCATCAAAATCCTGATTTCTGAGGTCTGGGCTTCAAGCCCTATGAGGAGAGGCTGAGGCAGTTGAGGTTGTTTAGCCTGGAGAAGAGGAGGCTCAGGGGAGGCCTTACTTCTCCCTACAGCTTTCTGAAAGGAGGTTGTAGACAGGTGGGGTTTGGTCTCTTCTCCCAGGCAACCAACAACAGAACAGGAGGACACAGTCTCAAGCTGCACCAGGGGAAGTTTAGACTCAAGGTGAGGAAAAAGCTCTTCACAGAAAGAGTTATTGGCCAGTGGAATGTGCTGTCCAGGAAAGTGGTGGAGTCACCATCCCTAGATGTGTTCAAAAAAGGATTGGATATGACACTTGAAGCCGTGGTTTAGTTAGTCATGAAGTGTTAAGTATTAGGTAACAGGTTGGGCTTGATGATCTCTGAGATCTTTTCCAACCTAGTGGATTCTGTGATTCTATGATTGGAAAGCAGCACCCCAGGTCACAGCTAAAGATTGTGATAAAAACTGAGCAGTACCAGAGCTCACTTTAGGATACTTACTCTGACATTTCTGCTCTTGTCTTCTTGGGTTTTTCTACTTGTCAATGATCTGTCTTGACTTCCAACATGGGGCTTTTGCCCTCATTGTGATTAAGAGAATTTCTGATTTCAGAAAAGAAAATCATATGTGTTGAGTACATCATGACTCAGTCAAAAAAGGACTCACAGATAATCTTGCTTTCCAAGCAATCTCTAATAACCTTACCCTAATTTCCAGCTCTGCAATATTGATATCCCCATTTCTTAGACTGCAGATGTCCTTTGCCTTTACTGGACACTGTCTGGTGACTGAAGTGTTAAGGATGGTTCCTTGATTGAATTATGTTTTCATTCTGTCTCTACCATTCCCCATCCCACACCCCCTCAGGATTTTATAACCTCCATGCTCTATTTTGCCTAGTGATGTCAGAGGCAGAGCAGTTACCATGGAGAAGATGGGGACAGACTCCACTGAGACGGACACAAACATAGCCTAAATCTCCAGCAAACTTGTGATTCATCAGCCAAATTGCATGTTATCAGTGTCATCATTAATGACTTTCAGAAGAGGTCATCAATAATGCTTCATTTTAATGTATGTGGAGGTGGAGAAGTTTATTAAAAACTTTGTGAAAGCCTGGGCAATGTTTACATCAGAATGAGCCACAACACATGTTATTAATGAATCAGTGGAACAATGTCAGGCACCATCTCAAGAATGGTTACAAGAACACGGCTATAGAAACCAAGCTAGGGAGCTGGAGCTTTTCTCTGAGAGCAAACACAATTGTGCATTGCATACTAGCATCAGTGCTGCCATGAGGCACAGATAATACAACTTCCTCCTTAAATGGCAAGTAGAGAGCAACCCCAATAGATCTAGGGTGTATAAAGGGCATCTCCATGAGGATGTGCTGATGTGTTTCAAAATATTTCTTCTTTTCTTCCTCTTGTTTTCTTAATTTCTAATGCTTGATTTACTTCTTTCAATTTTGCTTGTTATGTGAAGCATTTAATTCCTGCATAACCCTCTCTTCTCAACAGCTATTTAAACTGATTCCTCTTCCATTATTGGGGAACATCTTCATAAGATGGGAGGTCCAGAGTAGCCTTTGCTTGCATGAAGAGGTAAGCTCGGTACCAGGTAGTGTTGTAGGGACATCACTTGACTGCAGAACACTGTGACATCCCATATATCCAGTGACTAAACAAGGATTTAAGGTCAATGGAAAATTGTATGTGCTACCTGGATTTGGGAAAAGCAGTTGAGAAATGCTAAGAGGCCTTTTTTTTTTGGTCATAAAATTCAACACTGAGATGCTCTGCAAAAGTATTCTATGAAAATAGCTGCATGTTACTGCTTAGGAATAGGAAATATTCTCACCTTATAAATAACACCAGAATTTGGTGTTATTTGTTTTCTCTGTTTCTTTTCTGGTTGGGAGGCCTTTTTTGCTCATCACCAGGCTGCTGGGAGTATTTCTTTCTCTAGGAGTAGAGAGTCTAAGCTGAAGCACCAAATTCAGCTCACAATCTGGCACATGCAGAACTGCATCCAGTTCACTCTCCTATAATTTTACAATGTTTTGAAAACTGTCAGGTATAAAAATGTAGTTTAGATGACAGCAGTAAAACCTCTAAATCTCGGGGGAAAAAAGATGTTCATTAATGCACAGTGGAACTTCTTGCCAAGGTGGTGTGGAAACTGTAACAGAGCTCTCTAGTGATTGTTAAACACAGTCACCCAGAAGCATCCCGCAGATCAGGAATTCCTGTAACCTCTCACTTTAGGAAGGGATCTCCTGAGGCAAGATCACTCAAGGTTTACTCTGCATGCTGTGCTCTTCCTTATGCATGTAAAACTGTCTGCTGGAAGAGACAATGGAGAGCTAGGTCTTAGATTTGCATCCCCATGGCTGCTTGCCTTAGCATTATGTTTGCCTTAGCTTCACTGACACAAATCACACAAACCTGCTTTGGAAAATCGTGCCCCTCGTTTCTGTCACCACATTGGATGCTCAGAAAGAGCAGCTCACTGCTTTGAATGCAGCCTGTTTCTAGCAGCTTATGTAGCTGTAATTGCTCTCCTGCCTTCAGGACCTGGAATCCCAGAGACCACTCTCTGGTGAGTATGACTGTGCTGAGACTAGGAACTGTGCTGTTCCTAGAGTCAGTGCAAACACACCATCCCCGAGAAAAGGGCTGAAAACTGCTGTCTGAAGGTTGCCACAACACAAGTATTAATCTTCTACATGTTTATTTTTAAAACAACTTGACTCTGTTTAATAGTCAGTAACAGCATCTTTTTAACTCTTCAAGATTTGTATTCATTTACAGGGTCAGTCACGATGGCAATCATGTGGTTTCTGTGCTGCAGGATCACTACCCTTTCCCCCAAAGGTCCTGACTCCTCTCAACTGGATTTGTTCTCTGGCATGAGGCAGGTAGTCCTGCTCAGGCAAGGAAGTGTAGTATCCTTCAGAAATGCATTTCATCCTGCTAGGGTAGGGAGAGGGGTAAAAAAATCCAAACAAACAAGAAGAAATAATGAGAGACTCCAAATTGTGCTGCAGTGCAAAGGAATATCTTGTTCTTTTTGAGTTCTACGTAGGAAGCTTATAATGAATTTGTTTGCTTTATGCATTTTTAACTCTGAAGTCCAACAACCCTATGTGTAACAAATTTGCAGAATGGAGGCTTGTGCCACAAGAAGGAATATCTCTCTTTCCCCTTCCCTTCCCTCCCCCCCCATTCATTTCCTTTCATGATTCCCCATCTCCCAGCTAAGGGAGCACTCCTGCAGAGTGCTTTTCATTAAGCAAACCCCATTTGTTTGATGGCTGGAACTCAGGGAAGCAGGGGTAAACATTCCCTGTGAAGCACCAGTGGAAATTTATTTGAAGATGGGAGTTTGTGATGACCAAACCACGTCTTGTACTCAAAAGCCACTTATATAACCAGACTGAGAGTGCCCAGAGACTGTCTGGGAGCTGTTTTTAGAAGAAATGTTTTGTTCTGTTATCTGGGCTGTCCCAGGAAGACCCTTCTGAGAGGATGTTGCCAAAGGGTGTCCTAAGTGGGTACTCATGGAAGACTCTCTGTGCAAACTGAGAGAGACCTGGATGGCAAAACACTGTCTTAGAAAGCCACCTGACTTTTCTTTTAGTGGGTTTAGTGATGATCTATTTTCTTCTAAGATGAATGCCATCTCCATCAATTTTCATTCCTGGCTTTGGTGGAAAATGAAGCACTGAAAAGTTAAAAGGGTTTGGGTTTTTTTCTTCTTCTTCTTCTTCTTCTTCTGAAACCCAGACATTTTCCTTTGTGACAAAGGAAACACTAGGAACATGAGGGTTTGAAAAACATCCCTGATTTCATTTCACCAAAATGTTTCATTTGCTGAACAAGTTTCCCTATCAACAACAATTAGACCTTTGCTCATAGAATCATAGAATTGTCAGGGTTGGAAGGGACCTCAAAGATCATCTAGTTCCAACCCCCATGCCAAGGGCAGGGACACCTCACACTAGATCAGGCTACTCAAAGCCATATCCAGCCTGGCCTTCAAAACCTCCAGGGATGAGGCTTCCAACACCTCTCTGGGCAACCTGTTCCAGTGTCTCACCACTCCCATGGTGAAGAGCTTCTTCTTAACATCCAATCTTAATTTACCCATTTCTATTTTTCCCCCATTTCTACTGAAATCCACCATCCTCAGGGTTAGACATCCTTGCCTGAAGGCTCTCAAAGCAGTGGCTCCCAAAATGATAGGTGCATGGTTGCCTCAAAACAAATCGTCTGAAAGTGATCACGGCTGTGTGTCACAGCCAGCACACTCACCACAAATTGGCTCTGACAAATCAAGTCTGACAGACCTTTTGCTGAGTAATTTGCTTTAGTGTTCCTGTTGGTGCTTGTCCCACTCTGTGCTACTCCAGGTCCATCTTGCTGGCCTCAGTACTTAGAGATAACATTGCCCTCCCCTTTCTGATTTCAGGTGTTCCTGGGTGTTAACATTATCAACATGCTTGCACCTCTTTCTGTTGCATTCTGCACATTGGCTTGGATACAGGAGCTCTGCTGTGACTGCCTTTACACAGCAATAGAGATTTCAGTCTTGGGTTTGGGTGCAAACTGGTCCCAGGAAGAGATGCTGATCCTCCTCTCTTTAGAACTGAGAGCTCTGTTGAGGGAGGAGTTGCTGGGAAAAGCCATTTTACTGGTGCATCTCATACTGGCTGTTAGCAAATGGTCACACTTGCAACCCATATCAGTGCAGGGCTGAACTAGATGCCCTCAGGAATGCACACAAGAAGCAGGTATGCAGCACTTGCTGTCCTGGGGCCCAACAAAGGCTCTGCCTTTGCTGCAAGGAGCTAGGCTGTAGCTATTATGTCTGCATCAGGGACATAGAGCTTTTAGGTGGAGAGCAAATGTCCTTACACTGAGCCTCCTCCTTGTTGCAGGTTCCTTGTGGCTTTTCTCATACGTGTTCTGCATAAGCTGTGGCAACTAGCACCAAAGACCTAATCTGTGTTCCCTCACCTGTCCTTCCTCCTTTCTGGCACGGTCAGCAATGCCACCCTCACCTCTGTCCCTCTAGAATAGAATAGAATAGAATAGAATAGAATAGAATAGAATAGAATAGAATAGAATAGAATAGAATAGAATAGAATAGAATAACCAGGTTGGAAGAGACCTTTGAGATCATCGAGTCCAACCTATGATCTAACACTAATCAACTATACCATGGCACCAAGCACCCCATCCAGTCTCTTCCTGAACACCTCCAGCGATGGTGACTCCACTACCTCACTGGGCAGCCCATTCCAATGGCAAATCACTCTTTCTGTGAAGAACTTCTTCCTAACATCCAGCCTAAACCTCCCCTGGCACAGCTTGAGACTGTGTCCTCTTGTTCTGGTGCTGCTTGCCTGGGAGAAGAGACCAACCCCCACCTGGCTACAACCTCCCTTCAGGAGCCAAAATCTAATGTGACCTTCAGCTCCTGCTTCACTCTCCTCCTCACCTGACTTTAGAATTAGTTCCCACTGTTGGAGCAGTCTAGGTGTGACAGGAACCGATGGATTCATCAAGCCCTGGTACTAGGGCTGGTTCTGCCCATCTGTACACACTATAAATAAGGTTTGTGCCAGCTGCTGAGACCAGCAAACAAGGATTCACCATTTAATTTATTTATTTTAGTTTTTGAAAGAAGAAGAAGAAGAAAGAAGCCTGGTGAGAAATTGCAGCCATTTGCATATTTGGGGAGTTCATATTTTCATGTTTTGGGATGTGGGAAACTGCAAACCTCTCTGCCTATTTATGCTGATAGTGCTTTCAGCTGGAGGCTCTCAGGGGGTTTGGGGAACAAGGAGCTCAGTTTCCTTTGGCTGAGGGGAATGGTAGGTTTCATCTTACTGTTGAGCACACACACACACACACACACACACACACACACACACACACACACACACACTTGCTAGTGGCAAAACCCAAGCAGTGCACACAAATCGCAGGCAGCCACAACTCATGCAACCCTTTATACCTACAAAAACCTTACTTACACCCTGTGATGAACCATCAGGGGTAACAGCGTGTAACCATGTTCACCATCACGGAAAAAATCACATCATTAGGCTCTGTCCTGCAAGGAAGACTCTGCAACTGCTGATCAGGACCCCTCCAGACAGAGTGAGTCAACTCTGAGCAATAAATTATTAGCAAAGCAACCACCAGGGATCCACTGGGACTTCTCTAGGAAACCATTTCTGCTTCATTCCCACCAATCTAACTGTACTCATCCCTACTAATTCAAATGGCAACCCCAGGGAAAATACTAACATAACATGAAACTGACCTTCAACTCCTTATCTGAACACCCTGCAGGGATCCCAGCTGCCTGAAAGCCTCTACCTCTGGAGCAGGGCGGCCAGCTCACACTGGGGTACACGCCATCGTTCAATGTCCTGTCCCTTACATGGTGACTGTGATACCCTTACAACACTCATGCAGTCAGTAGACTGTGAAATAACAAAATGTGGAGGACAGGATCACAGGATTACAGGCAGGGCAATGCTTTCAATTTGGTAAATGATGCTTGCCAGAAGTAGGTTTTTCCTTTTCTGTTTCAACCTGTCGGAAACCTCTAGAGGAAGTTTCTGTCCCTCTATGTCTACAAAGTGTGGGTCTCAGACACATTTTTAGCCCTCGTGGCACAAAGTAAACCTGCTAAAGGGGATTGCTGTAGGCTTGAGCACGAGTGAGCTCTCTTCTGCTAAAAAGGAGCAATCCCAAATGAACTGATGAGTATGGACTGTATACAGGTTATCTTTTAAGGTGTAATTGTGGAATTAGTCTCCAGGAAAACTGCCATGGACCCCAAATGAGCTCAGTTCAAGAGCCCCATTTCAAGTAAATATCTAACGTGACCTCACATCTTTTCCACTTATTCTCTTGTACTTCTCCAGATCCTGTCTTCATCTACCTGGTAAGTACCATATGTTTCCATCCACTAGCATGGCTCTGTACAAACAGGACATAAGAAGCAGAAATTCAGCAGAGTGGCAGAGAGCACTCCCATGAGGGAGGAAACTCAAAGCCCTGTAATCACAAACAACATGGGGAGGGCACTGCTGCAAAGAGGAACCTGGCACTGGGCACAGGAGCAGTCAGCTCCCTTGAGTCTGCTGCATACATTGAAGCCAAGAGAAGAAAGAGCAGGTGTGGGGACCAGAGGCTTGGGAGCCGGCGCTGAGCAGAGTGAGTCCTTAGAGAACAGTCAGCAGTTCTCTGCTTGCCTCCTCACAGCCAGCTGTGTGGGGAGCCCCTATTGTAAATATCAGACAAAAACACAAAAGAGAGAGCCCAGAGTGAAAAATATTTCCATTATAAAACTGTCAAGGGGAAATGAGAGACTAGAAACCTTTTGCAATGCCAAGAAATTAAGAACAGTGACGCCCTCTCCAAAACACTTGAGATAAACCATCCTTAGTACTCTAATTGGAGAGAAGCAGTTAGGGATGAGATGTACATGTGGACCAGGGGAGTAGGTGACCCAGAGAAGAGAGATCAGGAGCTATAAAGGTTGGGTACATGGCTTGAGCTCCTGCCAAGGAACACAGAACTCCCCACTCTCCTGTGGGCTTCTTGATACTCCTTCTACAATCTCTCCAAATTAGGTCACTCCTCCACAGCCTACAAGTAACAGCAGCCAACACTGGACCACCCAGAGCAATGGGGGAGGCTAGTGAAGATGAAGCAGGCTCACAGATGACATAATGTAAGGGTAGGCTGGGCAACAGAAATTTACACCCCAGTGGCTGAGGGAAGACAAAATGTCTTCACAGAGGATGGTGGAATGTGATCTCTGAGCTGTGGCCCAGCACAGGGTGGGAAGTCCTTGCAGCATGGTACTCTGCGCATGCACCCAACCCAGGCTGGCACATGGGGTCCATCACTGGCCCTTCTGTACCCACAGCACAGTGGGTCCTCAGGTGGGATGTTTTCCTGCCAATAGAGGAGAACTGACTGACTGCCAAAGGCATTGGCTGGCTCTGCCCAAGTGAGAGCCCTGCTCTTGTGCTCAGCTCTCGGTAAGGGTTCACCAGCAAGGAATGAAATAAGGTGCCAGAGTCCCACATTATTGCTCAGTTAAATGCTGAGAATCTTTGTCCTCCTGTGAACTATTTGGGATTTAATCTTTTCTTTGGGTTTGCAAATAGGGTGTGTCCAACAAGCACCCAAGTACCCTCAGGCTGGTTATTCCTCCTCCTCGCTATAATCTGGAGAAGATACCTACCTGATGGAGAAAAGGTCACATTTGGTTCAGTTCACAGAGCTGAATGAAGCAGGCCATGCCCCCTGAAAGCCACTTTTGTATCACATGGCTCAAAGGAAAAGCATAGATTATTATGGGACTAAGAAGAGGAGCCATGTTTTTGAGCAAATTACCTGCTGTTTTTAGCCCAGACACTGGCACAGAAACACACCGAATGAAATAACACATGATAAAACACAGATGTGGAAACCAAGACAACCAAGAACTGATGGGCTTCAAACGACAGAAATAACCCCAACAGATCAATACCAGCTTAGGCAACCCAGAAAAAAAACCCCTGCAATCTCACATAGTGCTCTGTCAGATTGAAAGCAAAAGCTGCTTCCATTTCAGAAGCAGTGGAGTCGCTCACACACCAGGTATGAAACATAAACACCAGGCACTTGGTGGTATGCAGCTACCTGACAAAGGCATTAAGTTAGTTGGACTTGCTTGAAGCACAGTCTTCTTCTATTTTCAAAACACCAAGTACCTTGCAAGTATTCAGGCTGCCATGGCAACATGGTACATTTGTTCCCAAGTGTCATTTTCCATCACAATTGGTTGGTGGTTTGGTTTTTTGTTGTTGTTGTTGTTGTTTCTTTTTTTCAGAACTTTGCCTGACTTCAAAACTTTGGTTGCTGAGGCAACATCTCTCTTTAAAGGGAAGGGATTGGCTGTGCCCATCTATGCCAAGGCAAGGGCTCTTCTTTGAAGACCATGAACTACAGCAAGGAAGGAGGTGTTAGAGAGGCTAAAAAGATACCCAGGGAAACAGGGGGAGAGGAGGGAACTGTGCTGTGAAGTGGCTGTGGAGGGGCAACACACCCTTTCATGTGAGGCAGGTGGGAAAGGCTCTGAGTGGGAGGCTCCAGGTTTAACACCAGTGAGCTAATGAGCCACATTACATCACTGAGGATATTAAATGCAGTCTCGGTGAAAAAACACTTTGCCTTTGATGTATCCTGTGATATGCAGTCCTCACAAGGCTTCAGCAAGGAAAGGATTTGTCACTGGGCTTGTTTTACAGAACAAGTGACCGAGGCAGAGAGAGCTTGAATGAGCTACTGAAGGTCACACAGTAAATTAGTGGCTGATACAGGAACAAGCCCCTTGAGATGCTGTGTTGGATTCCAAAGATCAGGGGTGACCTTATTGCTCTCTACAACTACCTGAAGGGAGGTTGTAGCCAGGCAGAGGTTGGCCTCTTCTCCCAGGCAGCCAGCACCAGAACAAGAGGACACAGTCTCAGGCTGCGCCAGGGCAGGTTTAGGCTGGATGTTAGGAAGAAGTTCTACACGGAGAGAATGATTGCCCATTGGAATCGGCTACCCGTGGAGCTGTTGGAGTCACCATCATTGGAGGTGTTCAGGAGGAGACTTGATGGGGTGCTTGGCTGCATGGTAGATGTTGGGTGGGTTGGATTGGTTGATGGGTTGGACACGATGATCTTGAAGGTCTCTTCCAACCCGGTGTATTGTATTGCATTGTATTGTATTGTATAAACCATTCCTCTGATATTTAACTTACAGAAACCCATTTACCTTCTGCAGAGAAGCATTGCAATCACTTTTTATCTCACTAATACGTAACAGTCCTCACCTCTGCTACTTGTCAATGTGTTTGGCTGAAACACACTGCTAGCAAGGGCTCCATTCTCTCCAGACAGTGAGGCCCCATCTGAACTCTTCCTGAAATCCTGCTGCAATATATATGGTCACCACCAACAGTCATAACAGCTCTTTAACTGGTGTCGTTCTCACCTTCCTCTTGAATGGAAGCATAGAAGGGGCACAGCACCACCACCACCTGCCTACAAGCTCTATTTAACTCAAAAATATGGTGAGTGGCTTCAAGAGGCAGAAAGAGCAAATGAGTTGTGGAGGAGGCCCTGGAGGGGTGGCTGAGTGAGTGCAAAGCAGAAGCTGGTGGCTCTGGGGAAATCATAGAATTGTTTATGATTGGGAGAGACCTTCAAGATCAAATCCAGCTGTTAACCCAGCACTAAGCCATGTGCCTAAGCATCATGAGTCTTTTAAATACCTCCAGGGCTGGTGATTCAACCACTTCCCTGGGCAGCCTGCTCTTACATGAAGAAATTGTTCCTCACGTCCAACCTAAACCTCCACTGGTGCAACGTGAGGCCATTTCTTCTTCTCCTATCACTTGTTACATGGCAGAAGAGACCAACACCTACCTCTCTCCAGCTTTCTTGCAGGTAGTTGTAGAAAGCAAAGTCTCCCCTGAGCCTCCTTATCTCCAGGCTAAACAATCCTAGTTCCCTCAGTGGGTCCTCATAAGACTTGTGCTCTAGTCACAGGATAAGGCCATGCATGCACCACAGGAATGGGCACACGGTGAGGAGCACCAGCCAGGATGAGAACAGACAAGGGGTGGTAAGAGGATGATAGCATAGAGGTGAGCATGGCACACTGCTGTTGCTAATGCAAGGACTGAGAGTGAAACTTGGGAAATCTGTACTGGGAAAACTGTCCTGCCACAAGCCAGTATAAATGGCATGAGCAGGAAAATTAGCTTAAGTTTCATTAAAGTTGCTGAGGAGACATAACTGAAGCAGCAGCAAATGTAGATCCACCAGGCAAAACTCTTTAGAGGGGATTTATTCACCATTTCACTGGCTTCTTGTGGAGCTGAGGTGTTCTACAGAGGTTGAGGAGGGGAAGGCTTCAGGTGGAAGAAAGGTGGGAAAACAAAAATCAACAGAAGGAGAGGGACATTATGGAGTTGAAAAGTCATGGCACACATTTCTCTGGCTCTTAAAGAGCAGGACAGGGTTCAAGAGGATTAAAACATTCTGTTAATGCGGCATCTGTAGGATGAAGGAAGTCCTCACAAGCAGAACCTGGGAATGAAGAAGCCAGATTTCATCTGTCCTTTGCTGTTAACTCTTGTGCACCTTGGGCTAAGGCATGCTACTCTCCTGTGCCCCAGCTCCCTCCTCTGCAGGAGAGGTGACAGGATTTCTCCACTACCAAAGGGTCTGGAAGGATAGATCTGCTAGTGATTGCAAAGTGCCAGGTCACTGCTGGGGCTAGGAACCAGTTTAGAACCCAGGAGTGAGACTGCACAGGCATAATTTACACAAGATGTGCCCTCTGCCTCTCAACAGCCCCCAACAGCCTCGTAAATACAACCCCTTGCCTCCACTGCCAGCCATTGATCTTCTCTCATGCACTGCCCAGGCAGCCTTCAAGTGCACCAACAGCCCTTTGCTCTGCTGTCACTTTCACATGAGGGAGTCCAAAAAGTGGCCAGAGAAATAGGATAGGAGAAGCTAGATCATTTTGAGCAATTGGGGTTGTACAGATTTTACCTACCAGTCGCTGCCCACTGTGGGACCCAGAACAGAGCAATTTACATCCTTTCTTATGTAAGAAGCAGGGGGTTTACACACTTACAACAAATTACTACTTCTATAGGGGTTCTCCAAAGCCCTCAGCTATTGTACTGTCTGTGAGCCAGCATCTCTCTCAGCCTGGAGGTCTTCACAGTAGGTGCTGCTGAAAAGCAAAGCCGGCGAGTAGGACACAGGGTAGGTACCAGCTATTGTTTGACTAGAGGGCACAATGGATTCATTAGGCTAGCTCTCCATGTCTCTGCTTCACAGCCTGTGCCTCAGTGCCCCAGTTCCAGACTGATGGTGACTCTGAAGCCCCTGAATGGGTCACTGGATATTAGGCTTTGATTTATTTCCATTTCAGCGATTTGTAGCTGACTACATAAGCAATGTCAGATACAAACCCACTGCTGAAATCACCACCTGCCTATTCCATATCTGGGTCACTGTGGCACTTAAACCCAGGAACAGGCACCACAGCCCTGCCAGGCAAAAGCATAAGAAATGTTCTTAATGTCAAAAGAGAAGCATACAGACACAGGAGGCAGCAGGCTGCCTGCATTTAATTATCTTTGATGCTTCCTTCCCAAGGGCACTGAATTTTAACTGCCTCTTCCATGTTGATGGAGGAGACCAAAAATGGCCTATGGTGATTGCACATCTGCCAGGGAAGAGCCTGGGGGCTGCATCCTCCACATCCTGGGATGCTTTCTTCTGTCCAAGTAACCACAAAAGCACCCCAAGGAGTGGCTCCCATGGTGACAGTATTTCTCTGGTGATTTCCAGGGACTGACCACATCCCCAGACTTCTCTTTCCTGGGCACTGACTATAGGGAGTTAACCTCACTGGGTCTGGATGTCTGACAGCTTTGACAAATCCATGGGTAGCCATGTTTGCTGAGGTTATGAGACCCCAAGGCAATGCACTGCTTCAGCTCTGCCATGGGCATGCCTGGGCACAAATGAACCAGCTGTGCTTCACCTGCTTGGTGAAGGAGGCCCTATAGCTCCCAATATACTCCAGAACATGGTAGAGGTTGAAGAAGACCTCAGGACCTCTTTCCTGTCTTCAGATCCCAGTGTTGAGAGCAAGCCTTCTCCCATACTCAAGCATCTGAGAGTTGCCTGAGAGTCTCCTGCTCCCAAAGGCAATGTTCAGCAGCTGCTGGATGGCCCAGCAAACAAACAAGCAACTTCTGCAAAACATATCTGGACATCAGCCTTATTAACCATGAATGCTGCTCTCCCTTGTGGATACAACAGCTGCCTACTGGAATAAACAGGAAACCATTTTATCCTCTGAGGAGCAAGAAAGGTGAGGAGGTCATGACTGTAAATTGTGTGTCTCTGGGTTTGGGGCATGAAGCATGAACCACAAACAAATAGGTCTTCTGCTTTTTCTCATAAAGCACAGACTCAAATGCTGGGCTTCTCTTGCTGAGCTGGTTCTGTGACCTAATGTTACTCTTGTCTCCAGTGCAAGAGACAAATGAGCAGTGGAGAGTGGTTTCTCCACTAGAGTTTTGGAAAGCAAGTAGTATGGCCTGGGGAGGCATCGAGACAACAGCTCCAACTTGCTGGGCTGTGTGAAACACAGGTGTGAATTGGTCTTGTCTTGCGTGACCACAAGTGGTTGTTTTGTGTGGTTCTGGCTTTGCTTTCTTATCAGCTGGTGATGATCACTGGGGGAAATTCTGAGTCCCTTGGGGATCAGTTTGGCCATTTTAGAGACTTTATTTTTCCAGCCTCCTGGAAAGCAAACCAAGATTATACCAAGTGTAGGCAGTCAGTGAGAATTGGAGCCATGGAGCACTTTGCCCATGGAGCACTTTGATTGCTTGGCTCCTTGGATGGACATCTAGGACTTGTGTCATGCAGGAGGTCAGGTGAGCTGGCAACACAAGTTTCAGTTAAACTCAAGACTGAGGAAGCTTCACTCCCTTTCTACATGATGTGTCTATTGCTGGAAGTTGCATCTGCAGCTGAATATGGTACAGTAAAACAATGCTGGTGTGGCGTGGCAGTGGTGACATTACTGTGGAAACCATGATATTGCAATTGTTTGACTCAGGAGAAGCCAGGTAAATCAGACATGGTAGTTCCTCTGCTGAAGTAACTGTGCTGCTGAAGGATCTGGACTAAGCACCAGAAACATAGGGCTCTGACATACATCAGTTTGTGAGAGCCATGTGGTGCAGAGAAGGCTGTTACCCTCCTTTTGTCTTTTGCTTCCCCCCAACCCAGACCTTCACCTTTCAACTGCAGGATCCACATGGGTAGCAAACCTCCCAGATTGGTGACAGCCTCTGCACTCCTGGTCAGAACATCAAATACCTTCTCATCACAAAACACAAATAGAAGGTATCTGATAGCATTGAATGTGAACCTTGTTCTGGTGTGAGTGCCTAGGACCTGTATACTAGATGACCTGTCAACTGTTGCTCTAAAAACCTTACAAATATCTTGAACACTGGGTGTTTAACTCCATAGTCCTGGTGACACACTGAAGCTCATTTTTATGATCACTTGTGACAGAGTCCACAAAGTACCAGGTGTGGTTTGAGACCTGACAGATTCCATAAAGTGAAGGATTTCCAGAAAGGAAAGATGCCTATGTAGCTATTTATAGGTGTCTATTTATACTGCAGAGGTGCTGGATGTTGATGAGCACACAGCATGTGGCCAGCTGTGGATAGACCTACTTTCCACTCAGCCAGCATTTGACGGATACTTTGATCAAGGCAGGCAGGATAATGCTCCTGCTTTCATTCTAAGGGTCCAAAAGTGTGTGGTGCAAAGGGCATATAAACCACCATTGCCTGGCTTTTCTGGCCACAGGCTGGTGTGCTTTCTGGCAAAACTGCCCCCACTGGAGTCTGAGAGAAGGGGAAAATGAAGTATTGGAAATGGAGTGGTGAGATGAGTTAAAAATCAAGAATAGGGAGAAGATGATGGATGACAGCTGAAGGTCAAGGGAGGAGAGGAATGGCCAGGAAGCTGCAGATGGTCCAGATGACATTCTCGGGTGCATGTCCCTAGGTGTCCTGTTCCTAACAGGCAGCCCTGAGAGCTGATTGAGCATGTTATACCCTGATGTCCTGCCTGCCTGTCAAGCCAGCAGGCTTGAAAACAGAAGTGGGAGGCTTGTGCTGGACTCACTGCAAGGTGGCCAGGAGCTGATCACAACGTCTGAGAAGGGGAATAGGAGGGTATGACCATGCAGAGGAAAAAGAGCAGGCAGAAGGCATGCAGTGAGGTGGAGGAGGAGAAAATAAATGGGGTGCTATTGCTGGGAGAGTCTTGGAGCAGAGGTGTGCAGGAGGGAGGAAAGGAATGGGCAAAAAGGGACAAAGAGCTGTAGCAGCCACTTGTACCTCACAGTTTGGGGAAAATGAGTGGGATTTTGAAGGGACCTAGCCTGGAATTAGGGAGACAGGCTATTAGTTGAAGTTCCTAATGGAATCGAAACTCAGTATGAGATATCTCTGTCCAGCACACCCTATCACAGACACCCAGACCTGTGCCATTCCACAGGGTGATGTCATAGCAGCATCCAAAGTCTCCTTCCTGGAGACTTCTCCCTTTGTATTTTCTGGCACCATACAGAGCGAAGCACAGGGATTTCTTTGCTTCCAGGAGATTGGTTCTCAGCTTGGCAAGGGCTGGAGGGGCCCTAGAACACGTTGATGTTATTTATATCAGCAGGTAGAATCTGCTACTGACGTTAGGATACTGCTGTGCCAGAAACGACACAAAATCATGGTAAGAGGGGGATTGTGCTTCAAAAACTTTATTACCCAGGACAGGCAAGGAGATAAATGTGCTTGCTCAACTGTCCCAGTAAGTCAGTAGCAGAAAGGGGGAAGGAGCCTCAGCTTCCTTTGTCTGAGGTCAGTGCTTGGTGGACCAGCTCAGATCTTTTCCCACATTGCCCAGATCATTATATACTACTTGCCAGTGTTTATCTCACATCCTTGAGCAATCTGGATTCTGCAGTTTGGGTTTGTTTTATTTTATGGAGGAAGTGACACTCACAACACGTTCAGAGGTTATGTTGCTGCATTGCAACAGTGCTCATCCTACATGGAGATGGAAGAGATCCAAGCAGTGCAGATGTGATGACTCAGCTTTGCTGGATTTCCCCATACTACAACTCCACTGACACTTCCACAGAGATACTCTGGTGAGCCTGGGGTATGAGAAAAGGGAATCAAGCCTAGTAAAGTTGTCCAGAGTTAAGTCATCCATAGCAAGCGAGCCTTCACCAAAGCCCTTCTCCAATAGAGCAGAGCAGCATGCAGGAAAAGAAAGACACTGCACATCTCCCCCTCTGAGATGCCTGCGATGCAAAAATAGCTGCTCAGTCTATTTACCCTGACCTCTTTCTGTACTCAACAGAGAGAAAACAAATGCAATTATGGCACAGCTTCTCTGGTTTCTTTTAAACATTTACATTGGGTAAAACAACTTGGTGTCTGGAAGTGCTGACTCCCTTGCACTGAAACAGAGCACATTCTGTCCAGACACAGCATCTGATGGCTGGTCAGATGAATCCAAACCCAGCCCTCCCATAGAGAACCAGAAAGGCTAGCAAGGCACAGGATGTCTTTGGGGTAAGAACCTCCCCTCACACAGATTAACATATTTTATGCAGAATTGCATATAACCTGCAAGTTCTTCAGGAGCTAATTCCTTGTAGCAAGCTGTGGTTAGCTCCTCCACCAGTCCAAGCTTTGAATCAGAGGCACATGAGCATCCTTGTTTTGGGGTGGTTGCACTATAGATATAGTTCCCAAAGACACAAGCCAAGGGGCCTCATGTGTCAGTGACACAGCTACTGAGGTAAGGAATGGGTAAGGTCATGTCAATAGGCTCAGTAAGGGAATGCTGCACTGCTCAGTCTAGCTGGTTTTACGCTCTCTGTTAGCACTGGATTCAGGACACCTAGGCAGGGAATTTGTCCAAAGTCCCGGCATCCCAGAACCTCAGGGATGACCAATAAAAGACACCTTCACCAGGAAGCTGACTAATCCATTATCAAGTAGCTATCATTTGAGGAAAAATCTGGTCTGCTTCACCAAGAGAACCAAGAGTCCTTTGTCAAACAGCTATGGCCACGGATCTACTCGAGATCTGCTATTCCTCATGCTATTTCCATCTGCAGTGCAGCATTCAAAACAAGCCGTTACTAGTCAATGATCTCAAGTTCAAAGACAACACCAGCTCCACCTGCCCCAGCTCCACTTCTTGTGACAGAGCTGCATATCATTAATTGCTAAACAACATTGTTTCAAGCTCTACGTACGCTTACATAACCACGTACCATATAATCAACACACTTCATAGCACGAAGAGATCAATCATCCCGATCCACGTCACAGAAATATACCTCTGCTCCCTATCCTACCATGAAAACAACAGAAAAAGAGAAATATCAAAAAGAATTTCCAACCTCCACACCTGCCAACACCCAGCATAACTTGATGTACCTTGAGATGTTGGCTCTTTTAAAACCTGTGAGCTTCACATGACCATCACGTCAGCAGCTGAAATCCAGCCAGGAGCAAAGAGCACAGATTATGAGGAAAGGCTTAGGGAATGTTTTCAGATAGAGGTAAAGGGAAAAAAAGGAAAAGGGGGAAGCAAAAAGGAAAAGGGGAAAGAAAAAAGGAAAAGGAGGGGGGAGGGGGAAGGAAAAAGAGAAAAAAAGGAAAAGGGGGGAAAAAAAGAAAAGGGTGAAAAAAAGGAAAAGGGGGAAGAAAAAGGGGAAAAAAAGGAAATAGGTTAAAAACAGGGGGGAAAGGAAAAAATAAAAGGGGGAGAAAAGGGGGAAGAAAACAGGGGAAAAAAGAAAAAGGAGGGGGAAGAAAAAAAAAGAGGGGGAAGAAAAGGAGGGGGAAGGAAAAGGAGGGGGAAGGAAAAGGAGGGGGAAGGAAAAGGAGGGGGAAGGAAAAGGAGGGGGAAGAAAAAGGGGGAAAAGAGGAAAAATAAAATGGGAAGAAAAGGAAAAGAGAAGAAGAGGAAAAGAGGAAAAGAGAAAAAGGGAAAGGAAAAAAAGGGAAAAAAAAATCCCAAACCAACCAACCAAAAAAGGCAATGGAGCCCTTTGTACTGCGTTCCTCTCCTTCGTCTCCTTCCCAGGACACTTTCCTCATCCAGCCCCACTCCATTGTTGAGTGATCTTTCCAAGCCTGAGAATGGAGGCCTCTTCCAGAGGCAGCTCTAACAGCAGGCTGTGGATACCAATCCCATACTCACCTCCTTGTTTGCTTTGCTCTTGCTGCACCTCTGGAAGGATCATAGACAGGCACTGCCTACATCTCTAAACTGAGGGCAGAGGTAGATGAGAGACATGTATGGCGTGTTACCAGAGTGCTGCATGGGCTACAGCACCTGGTAGGAAAATGGCCATGCCATGCTGCTGCTTCAGGGCCATGTTGACCCTGCTCTAATGGGCCACCTCCTGATGCTGCAGTATGAAGTGTTTGATTAAGGGCACAGAAGCCTGTGAGGAAGGTGGGATGCTTTCAAAGAGACACTGGTAGTTCTGGAAACTTCAGTCTCCAGATGAGGATGCAACTTTGTTATTCCAGCATTCACTTAGTCCTCCTCCATGGAGCTGACCCTCTTCATAGAGATGTAGCTTAGGGCAGCTTCTCTTAGTCCAGCCCTGCCTCCCAGCCAAGGAACAGTGAAGGGAAGGGTGGGGTCTTTTATTTTTAAAAGAGAATAGAAAGGTGCCCACTTTTACACCAGCAAAAGTGGTCTGAGATGCTTGGCATCTGCTTCTCTCCCCTCCAACCCTCCACAAATGTCAGCCATCCATGAAACTGAAGATCAAGATGTGTTTCTCCAATCTGTCGCTAGTCTCACCAGGGCCACTGCTACACGTTTGCGTCCAGACAGGCTCTCAACCCCATAATCATTTCCAGCCATGGCAGAAGTGCACTGTGTGCCTCTCAGAACACTCACACAGGGTTGCAGTGGAGACCAGGAGGCTGTCAAACCCCCACAGGGGTTGCAGCAAAGGCCAGCCCTTGTGTTACAGCTGCCAGGCTTGGAGCACCCTGCACCTCATCACACCAAAGGGACCTCCTCATTTCCCAACTCGGAGGCAGCAGCGTGTACAGCGCCACAGCTTAGCATCCTCGAGGCTCTGGTACCCTCTGCTGGCCCTGAACGTTTCTTTTTCTAATGGAGTCTCTCCTGGGGTGTGCTTTCACTGTGAAGATCACTTGCAGACATGGCAGCAGCTTTGCTTGCCTGCCATGCCAACGCTGCCCTGTCTTCAGACTCCTCTACCAATTGCTCTTGCACAACCAAGCTGCCAAGGGCAGGGACCTTCCCACACCTCACATCTTTGTGAAGACACTTGAAAGGAACAATACTAGTTTGCTAGAAATGCCAAAAACCTGCAGGTTGACAAGTGAGAGGTCATGCAGCAAATGCAGATGGGTGAGTGGCTGTACAAGTGTACACCGGGGCAGAAAGCCCAAGGGAGGCTCGGGGTGAGTGGGCATCCCTCCCCCTGGCTGCCAGTACACAAAGTGGTAGAGGTATGAGGAGACCATAAAGCTCTTTGACATCAACCTTAATCCTCATCCTCACTTGGCAGAGCTCTACCCCACTGAGGCAAGTAAGGGACTGGCCCTGCCCATGACTCCAGCAAGGCTATCACCCAGTCCTTCACACCACAGAGTAAAGCATTTGCCTGCTGCAGCAGGAAAAGGGGAGGGATGGGCAAAGGGCAGCTTTGAAGCAGGGAACCCCAGGTCATTTCCTGCACTGCTGCTGGCAAGACGGGAAAGACGGCAGCAGCCTACATGCAGTGGTTGGGTAAAGTAATGGCTGAGCACAAACAGGATTTATGCCTTAACAGACAGATCAAACCCTGAGCAAGAAATGAGTTTCTGCTTTCAGGGCTGCTGGTGCTGCCCCCATGGCTGTGTCCTACCTCCAGTCTCCAGGCTGGGTGCTGGGCAGTGGGTAACACAGGGCAAGCAGAAGGGATGCCTTTCCACTCCTGCACCAACTCCAAAGGAAGGAGATACATCCCCTTTGTACCCCTGGGCAGCCAAAGATCCTGGGCTGGCACTATCAGTTTTTATTTTAATACAAACTAAAAGCTTTTGGAACTCAGAAACATCAAAGTGGCACAGTATCAGAACACCCCAGGAGAATCCTGGGCACCCCAAAGCATGGTTCAAGAGGGAGGCCCTGAGCTGTTTGGCTCCCCAAGAAAGGTCTCCCAGGAGCAGGCTCCCAGGGGCCACAGGAACCCATGTCAGGTGGTAGCAGGCCCCTCCCCACACGTAGGACAGGGAGGTCACTTGATGCGGTAGAGGACTTTGCGTTGCATGCGGTGCTGGATCTCCCTCGCCGCATCATCAGTTGCAGCACCTTGTAGATGGCATGTTCTGGGTATTTCTGGAAACAGAACAGCAGAGGGAAGGGAGTCAGCGGGGAACAGCTCACCAGAGCCCAAGAGAACCTGCAAGCTTTGCTAAAGCCTGATGCTCTCTAGAGGGAGGCAGACTGGTAGCACCAGGCACTGAAGGTCCTTTTCCCTTTCATAATTTCAGTCTGAGTGCAGCCAGTCTCACAAGTCAAACGGTTCTGGTTTCAGGGGTAGAGACCCAACCTACCAGAGCAGCCCCAAAATTCAGTGTTTTTACGGGAAAATGAGTTCTTTTTCCTCTCCAAATCTGCAATGGCACACTCCTCCCAGCTTCAAAAGCAGTTATGACCAAAATGGTCTCCAGCCTCCTCTTGGGGAATGGGTTTCACCACCTGAGCAGCAGCCTGGGGCCCCCGATTACACAGCCCAATCCTCCCCAGGGACCCAGGCCCACCTGGCGAACAAAGTCCTGGATGATGCTGTGCTCTGACACCTGGGAGCCAATGGCGAAGCGGCGCTTCAGCTGCTTCTCAATGCGGGACAGCATCTCCTGGTCCTCCTGCGTCGTGAAGCCTTCTGCCCCTGCAGGGAGAGGCAGTATGAGTGCAGTGCCACCCAGATCAAAGCCACAGTGCCCACCTCCTGTGTCTCCCACTACACCTGCAGCAAACCTCAGAGACTAGGAACCCATGAGCAAATCCAACATTAAAGCTTGTGGAGCTCGAAACACGACTGAATGCAGACTGACTGCTGGAGCTTCCTTCAAATCCTCTGCACCACACTGCCTCCCAAGGAACATTGTCTCCACCCCATAAGGAAAGATGCTGGGGAATAAACAGTTTGGGAAACTGCTTCCAGCACTCTGCCTTTGGGACCACAAGAGGTCAGACCGCCATCCCTTGGCCAGCACAGGTAGAGACCCTCGGCATCATTTGTTGTTGCCTTCCCTGTGACCCACAGCCCCATGGCTATGATGGCTCCTTACTGTTAAAGGCATTGCTTTGCCTTTGCTCAGAAACCAGGCCCACCCCTGCCTCTGCCAGACTGCTCCTGGGATGGGAGCTTGTCTCTCCTTGCCCCAAGCAGTCAGGCCTAGAATATCCCTCCTGTCCCCAGCACAGAGCATCACCCTCTCACCTGAAAGGTTGCCCGACATGGCTGCATCAAGTGTGGACACCTGGAAGAGCCGCAAGGCCTCCTCAACATCTGCCTCAGAGGCAAAGGGCTGAAGCCTCATCTTCGCCAGGGACTCAGCAATACGCACAATGGCTTCCAGCTGCCTGTGGCCAAAGGAGATGTTTCCTGCTTTTTACTGTGGCTCCAAGAGGTCTTTTTGCTTCCCCTCAACCCCTGTCACCCCCACCTACCCCATTCTCCTACCCCACTCCAGGCACTTCTTGACTGCCCCTGTGGTACCTTCAGTGTTTTTCCTTTTGACAAATGGGTCTCCCAAACACTAGCATGCCACTACCTTCCTGGGCTACCCCAGCAATGGGATGAACTTCAGTAAGGCCAAATGCCAGGTGCTGCACTTGGGTCACAACAACCCCAAGCAACACTACAGGCTTGGAGAAGTGTGGCTGGAAAGCTGTCTGGCTAAAAGAGACCTGGGGGGGTTCTAATCAACAGGCAACTGAATATGAGCAAGCATGAGTGTGCCCTAGTGGCTAAGAAAGCCAATGGCATCCTGGCATGCATCAAAAATGCTGTGTCCAGCAGGAGTAGGGAGGTGATTGTCCCCTTGTACTCTGGCAAGGCCACACCTCCAGTATTGTGTCCAGTTTTGGGCACCTCAGTACAGGAGAGATGTGGAGGTGCTGGAGCCAGTGCAGAGGAGGGCAAGGAAGCTGGAGAAGGGCATGGAAAATAAGTCTTATGAAGAGTGACTGAAGGAGCTGGGGCTGTTTGGAAAAGAGGAGGCTGAGGGCAGACCTCATTGCTGTATACAACTCCCTGAAATGTCCTTGTGGAGAGGCTGGTGCTGGTCTCTTCTCACAGGTAATTAGCGAGGGAACAAGAGGGAATGGCATCAAGCTATGACTGGATAGGTTTAGACTGGACATTAGGAAAAAAAATTTCCCAGCAGGAGTGGTCAGGCATTGGAATGTGCTGCCCATGGAGGTTGTTGAGTCACCAACCATGGATGTGTTTAAAGGTGGTTTGGATGTGGTGCTTGGGCATATGGTTAAGGGGTGAACCTTGTAGAGTAGGGTTCTGGGTTGGACTTGGTGATCCTGAGGGTCTTTTCCAAGCTGAATGCTGCTGTGATTGTGCGAGCTTCTCACCGGACAGTGATGGGGATGCTGGAGCGGCGGTCGCTGTCCTGCTCTTGCTGGCGAGTGCCGCTCCGCATCAGGATGTAGCGGTGCTTCAGCTTCTCTGATGCGGCTGCCGACAGCCGAGGGCCACACTTCCTGCAACACGAGACAGGAGCTGCAGGCACTGCCACCAGGGAGGGTACCACAGGCAGGAGCGTTCCTGTGTACCCCTCGCTTCCTTGGGCTACACTGTCCACTATCATGAGCTGCTCTGGCTGGCCTTTTTTCAAGGCAGGACTCTAAAAAAGGTCATGCAGACAGAGCACTTGCAAATGCCAGCTGCATGGTTCACCTCTCACCACTGCCACCCGCCACGCGGCCCGTGTGCTGCTAAAATGTCATGCCCGGGATTCTGCGAGTCTCTCACTCACGTCCGACAGAAGGAGATGAGCTTCTTCAGCTTGTTCAGCTCGATCTCGCCCTCCACAGCCTGGGTCTGCGTCAAGGCGCTCACATGTAAGGACATCACGTGCTTGGCCAGCGTCTAGGAGAGCAGAGGGCAGTCAGGCAGCTGGAAACCCCATCGCCTCCCCCTCAGGAAAACAGGGCACTACAAGTTCCAGCTACACCCATGTGCCCCAACTGACCATGTCCCGCTCCTCGTTGTGCTCATCCTTGACAATGAAGATCATGTCAAACCGGGACAGGATCGTGGGCATAAAGTCAATGTTCTCCTCGCCCTTGGTCTCATCCCAACGCCCAAAGACAGAGTTGGCAGCTGCCAACACAGAGCAGCGGGAATTGAGTGTGGTTGTGATTCCTGCCTACAGGGGGAAGGAGAAACAGATTGGGGGTCAAGACCTGCTCCAAGTCACCACAGGGCCAGTAGGCTATTAATTCCTAGTGAAATGTCCAAAGCAGATTGCAAGGACTCATCCTCAATCACTTGCATTTAAATAAAACCCCTTAAGTAGCACCCATCTGCTCTGTAATGGTTCCATGAAGAGGAGCATATATCAGAGGAGCTACACAGGGCTGGACCCACATGTCCCTCCAGAGAAAGACTGGCTTCAGCTGAGACACCAGCACTGAGCAACTTCATTTAAAATCTTGTATCAAGGGCAAGGACACACAAGACCCCACTCCATGTTTGCAATCTGAGCCAGAAACTGGGCTGTCGGGGGCGAGTCCCAATGGGCAGACCCAAGGGCAAGCCAAGGGTTTGCAGGCAGCACAGCAAAAAGGACCAGCAACAAAATGTCATGGTGCATGCTCTGCTACCAGACTGAGGGGTTAGCCAAGGTGACCAGGAGGAAGCAGAGGTGCTACCAAAGGGAAATTAAGAGAAACTCTGATTTGAGAGAAGACCTGGCACCAGGATGTTACAGATCTGTAGATCTTCTGAGGGAGTGGAAAGCAGTGGGATGGAAGAAAAAGGACTGACATCAGGCTGTGACACAGGGACATCAGCAGAACTATGAAATCTAGAGGAGCAGAGGATAGAGAGAGCAGAGGGAGCTTGTTTCAGTCCTGCTGAAGTTCAGGCTGCCTGGAGAACATAAATCAAAACCTGCAGGCAGAGCTGACCTGTCTCAGATCAAAGAAACCAGTAACCATTAAGACCACTGCCTAGACTCTAAAACGGGCATTTCTGGCAAAAGATCAGCATTTGGCTCTCAGGGAAACCCAGTGGCAAGTCAGGCTCCTATCACAGCAGGACTTGTGCCAGCAGCTCACCTTAGCAATGGAGATGGTCTGCTGCTCCATGGCCTCATGAATGGCCACACGGTCATCCTCTCGCATCTTGTTATCCATGGTGGGACAAATGAGGTAAGGAAGTGAAAAAAACATTCATCAGTCCCCTCTGCTGGACCTCAGCTGCACACCCACTGATGCTGACCCCCTAGGTAAAGCTCTGTGAGGATGTCTGCACAAGATGACAGAATGTAACCAAAATTTCCCTGTAGTCCCATCCCTGACCTTCCCCAAAGAAATTGAGGCAGTCTCAGGACAGTCACCCTTTCTCCTGCAGCTCTGGGCTCTCCCAGGAGAGGCTGGCAGCCCAAGGGCTCCCTCCCCTGCTACCACACAGGCAGCTCCTCAGGTACCTTGTCAAACTCATCGATGCACACCACTCCCCCATCTGCCAGCACCATGGCTCCTCCCTCCATGAAGAAACTCCTGGAGGCAGGGTCGCGGATCACCGAAGCTGTCAAGCCAGCAGCACTGCTGCCTTTCCCTGAGGTGTACACCTAGAAGCATGTGGGACAAGAAAGGCGACAGCATGTCAGTCACCACAGGACTCAGGAGTCCACTGCTCCAGCTTGAGGATGAAGCACTTCCAGCACTGCAAAGTCCAGAGCTGCTGGAGGAAACACAAAGGTCTCCAGGAAAACCCCTCAATACATGCCAAAAGAAGATTTGCCAGGTACAGAGCAAGACTGCCTAGTCCCAAGCCTTAGGCTGGCAGCTGTGACACACCAGAGGGCTTGCAGACACACAAATAGAGGCATTAAGTACAGAACAGGGAGTGAGTCACTCTTTGATGGGCTGCTGCATTAGCTTTGTTTTCCCCCATCCCCCCAAGGGAACAGCATGGTCAGAGGCTGTTTTAATATAGAGACTACAAGAAAACACAGTTGAAAACATAGTTTCGTGCCTTGGCTCAGCCTGGAGGTCCATGCCTGAGACACAGTCAGCTTCATTTGTCCTGCGCAGTCAGCTCTCTACTGATCAAGTCCCAACAATAGACAGGAGCACCAAACACAGCTTTGGACCTCTGCAAATACCCTGGCTCCTATCATAATGAAAGGCATTACCTGCTTCCCCTTCCCTCCCTTGGCCTCTGTCCTGCACCCCTTATCTTCCAGGCTAGCTCTAGAAATGGCAGTTTGCATCTCTCCCAGTACAGCTGGGGATGCAGGAGCAGGCATCTGCTGAGACCAGTCTGGTCTTTGGTGCTATGTAAGGAGCGGAAGGAAGAAATGAACCACACTACGAGCAGGTCCCTTAAACCACCTACCCCAATGGGAGAACACCTCTCAACAAACTTCAGCAGCTGGGATTTGGCTGTGCCAGGGTCACCCAGCATCAGTAAGTTGATGTCTCCTCTGCGGGTCAGCCCGTCTGGGAGCCTGGATTGACAGGGTGGGAAGAAAAGAGTGAGGAGAGATGGTGAGACCTGATTTTGATAACAAAGCACTGCTGACAGGAGACAGGCATCTGGCAGCACTGCCAGAAGACTGTATGAGGGCTTTGTGCCATGAATGACTCTGCTGACACCACTGACTCTCCACCAGGCTGACTTTTCCCCACCTCTTGCGAGAGCCTCCAAACAGGAGGCAGGCAATGGCCTTCTTGATGTCAGTGCTGCCATAAATGGAGGGCGCGATGCTCTTGGAGATGGTGTCGCAGATGTTGGGCATGGCAGCGAGGCGACGAAGCTCCTCCTCTTCTTGAGGGGTCACTGAGCCAGCGAAGCTGTGTCCTGTGTGAGGATAAAACATCCATGTGCTCACTCTTGAATCAATGTAACCCAACTGCCCCTGCTACCACCAAAATCCCTCCTTGAAAATCAAGCCAGTGAGTGGGCAGGGCAGGTGTTCACTATCCCAGCAAGGTAGGCTGTGTCCTTAGAGGCTGAGAGAACAAAGCAAAGGTCTTGGCCACAGTAGCTTTGGAGGAATGAGGGAGAATTACAGTCAGGATCATGTTTTAAATACATAGCTCAATTTTAACTATTGACTTCAGCCCAGATCCTCAGGGATGGCTTAGCAGAATGCCACTTAGATCAAAAAGATAAAAACACTTACATACCCTGGAGGACTCAGGCTGAAGCTTGCTTATTTAATATCCCTGAGAAAAAGTCATGCAGGACACAACTACAGAGCATCCAGGACAAGTTAGACTCCTGGACTGGCTTGAACCTTCTGCTACATAAGCAGCAGAGAAGAACTCAGACAGTCTTCATCAATGGAACTTCCTACAGTCCTCATCAAGGGAACACCTTGTTCAGGAAGGGGAAATTCCCAATGCCAGGCTACCAATGCAGAGTATATGGGCATCAAAAGCAGACCTCACCTGAGCCCTCCGTGTCCACCTGAATTCCCACCACACGGATGTAAGCGCTTCGGATGCCCACGCCCACGTTGTCACGTCGTCTGGTCTTGCTCTGGGCAGACTTCTTGATGGAGTAGATGCCCATGATAGTGACTCTGTTCCCTGGGACAACTTTGTCACACAGGTACCTAAAAGGAAGAAGGGGAAAGCAGAGGATGGTGGGAGGGGAAAGGATAGCACCAGGAACACCTGCTTGCCCTGAGGGTAAGGGCAGGGAGACTATATAGGTACCTGTCACAGTACAGCTGCATGTGCCGAGGCATCTCCCCATGTGGCACAGCATCTGGGGCCTCCTGTAGCTTCAGGATCTGAAAGTCCACACACTTGCACTTATCTGGTATGATGAAATAGGGGTCCAGTGGGCATCTTGGGCGGCCAGCTTGTTCCCTGTGCAGAAAAATCAATCAGGGAGTGATACTGGTACTCAGGAGCCATCCCTGGGGGGCTCACTGTAGAGAGGACAGAGGTGACAAAGTCCAGAGCAGCTGCTCCTCCAAATAGTGCTGGGCAGATGAGAAGGTCAATCACACAGGGCCAAAAAGAAAGGTTTACCAAGTCTTCTGTTTTGTCTTCAACAGCTGCTAAAGGCAGACCTGAGAACAAGCCTAAGACAGGGTGATACTTGCCAGAATACCCTCCCTGCCTCCCCGCTCTCCCCTGCTAGCTAAAAGCCAGGAGGAAGGTAATTCATCAATTACACAGAAGGTAACAGTACAGGCATGGCAGGGCATTTTTCTTTATAACCTTGTGCACAAAGCAAATGTTAAGTGGTTAGTTGTGAGAAAGCAATTAGCAATGTGACAAGGCTGTCATCAACCTCCTGGTCTCTTGAGACTTATCTGCCTTGCTAGACTACAAGCTCTATGAGACAAGGAGCACCTCCACATCCTGCTGCTGTCTCAGTACATCACTACTGATGCCTACCTCCATGCAGACAGGGACAAGGATTCTGAGGAGGTTAACAAGAGAGTGAAGATGCACTTGTACAGTCAAGGATCAGTAGCTAGGTGCTCTACAGACCACAGGCAAGAATGACCCCTGTCCCAAAGACCTCTCAAACTGCATTAGAGTTAAGGAGCAGAAAATAAATAGTGTTAAGCACAAGCATAAAGACACAAGCCACCTGGATCAGCTGGTGTGAGGGCTGCAGCACAGTGCATCCTAACTCCCACCATGCACATGGGCAGCAGGAGCTGTAACGCCTGACTGGAAAGTCAGTAGCAAAGTTTCCCTACAGAGAAGGGGAAGAGAAACAGCTCCAGGGCAGAAGGAACATAGAAACAAGAAGTTTGTTTGGAAAAGGTAACAACTTATCAAACGTTAGGACAGCAGCATAAGCTGGCATCATGGAGGTAGGAATGAACCTTTAGGCACAACAAGTGAAGCACTCTGTAGATGTAACAAACTCCCTGGACTTGGCTGCTCAACCCTGCCCTCAGCACTGATCCTGCAGCACCACACCACTGTGACTACGGACACACGAAACTAAAGCCTGCCAGCCATAGGTGCAGACACATACAAGGACAAAACAAAAGGAAGAGGCAGAGAGCTGTGCAGACGCTTTTGCCTTGTGCAACAGGGTGTTGACTCTATGCAGCATGCATGAGATGCAGGGAGAGCAGAAGGAGGGGACACAGCCCCTTTATCACCACCAGCCTGCAGCATGCATCCCTATGTCAGTCCTTACGTGTTGCACTTCCTGGGGAGAGCATAGCCCTCCAGGCCCGGGCGCACTGCGATGTTGTTGATGGTGTTACGGCAGCTGCGGCACTGGATGGCTATTCTGGTGGCTTTGGCCCTCACTGGGGTTGCTGCAATTACAATCCCAGGGATCTTCACAAGGTGGGACATCTGGTCAGACTGAAAGGGAAAAGGTGAAGGAAAGGTGAGCAGGCAATCACCGGAGGATGGATGGGAAACTAAAGAGGTTAAAAGAACCACAGCCCTTCCTTAGCTAAGTGTTCCACTAAGGTACCTGAACAAAAAGCCTACACAAAGTCACTCTTCTACTCTGTAGTAGTAAAGGGACACTGCATGACTTAAGCCATGCCAATTTCAAAGCAAGGGAGAAAAGGGGGAAACACTATGCAGAACGTGACTAATAGCAATAATGTTCCCACAGCAGAAACCAGCAGTATGTCTTTTGCAGTCAGATTTAAGCTGCAGAGTATCCCTGCTTGTAAATTAGTGTACAACTCACATCCTGAACTATGTAATCAAGCAGCAGAAGCATCCCTGCAATCACAGCCACACACAAACAAGTCCTGACACCTGCTGTTCAGTGCAGGAGCTGTTTCCCCCTCACCTTCAGGCTGCGGATGTTGGCTGCGTTGGCATCTGACCTCAGCATCACCTGGATGTCCTGCAGAGTTTCCTCCCCTGAAGGACGAGGACGGGTGACCTCATCTGCAACTTCTTTTGCTGCTTCTTCCAGCTACAAAAGGAACAACTAGGCTATTGTGAGTATATTACAATATATTGCTCTCATGACATGATATTGGTGTGCTAGGTCGCTAGCCTCCTCCATCCTTACCAGCTGCAAGTGCTCTGCTGGCTGCTTGTACAGATAGTCAGCAAGATCTTCATCAAAGCTGGCCAAGTCTTCCATCTCCACCTCCACCCAGTACTGACTCCGATTATAGTGCCGCTTAAGCTCATCCCTGGAAAGGCAGCAAGAGGTAAGGGTTTGCAGGGCAGAGCACCAGTCACCCACGATGACCTTATGACACAGGGAGCAGAGAAGGCAAGCTCTGCAAGAAGTCCTTAGTTTGGAAAGCAAAAGGAGAAAAATCAGGAGAGTGTCATGAGAAGTGTAGGGGGACCTGGGCAAATCTTTCACCCAAACCCACTCTGAAATGTGACCATACATCTAGGGACACCAGTGCTTACAGTGATAGTGCAAAACACAGCACTAATTGCTGGGTAATTACACACCAGACAGGCAATTAGAAAAATTCTATGCAGAATAATACCTAAACCATAACTTTAAAAAGAGAAGTAATAGTGTAGTAGCCAGGGTACATGAAATTCAGAGATGAAAGGTGAAAGACTGTCCCGGTCCTTGCATGACAGATCTGTATATCCTCTTACAGTTTTCTTTTCAAACACTCACAGGCAAAGGGAGTACCAAGGGACCTTCACAGCCTCAGAAAGCAACAAGGGCAGTGAGTGCTGCGCTGATTTTAATGGGGACAGACAAAACTCCAGACCAGAAAGCACTGGACTCTTAAGACAAACCTTGAATTTCAGAACTAGGTGCAAGCTCGGCAGTTCAGATCCCTTTATTGCTACCACCGCCAATGGCTGCTTGCTTAAAAAATTTGAGGGAACACCAGACCTCACTTTTCCTGGGAACAATGATACTACTTATACTGACAGAGAGTTCTCTAGGGTCTATGGGAAAAGCTGAGGTGCTATAGTATATCTGCCATATGCCTAGCTAAGAGATGATCGGATGTGCAGATCAGAGTGGGTAAGGCACAGGAGAAGGGGTCACAGCAGCACCTGTATTTGAAGGTGAAACCCGTCCGGTCCGTGCCAACCCGGTACTGCCGCAGAAACTCCTTGAACCGCTTCTGCAGCTGTGACTTCCGAACCTGCCCCTCATCCACCGGCGTATCGCCTCCGAAACTGTCGCTGTAGAAGATGCCGGGGTCGTCAAAGCCGGACATGATGATCGATGCTCACCTGCGTGGGGCCGAGAGCTCACGGTCAGGCCCAACCACCTCCTTCTCCCCCACACTAAATGCTTTCTGGGACCCTGCCTCCCCCTTCCGCTCCCCCCACATCCCTAGCTGCACTAACCCCACGCACCGTCCGCATCCTCCTCCCACAACCCCAGTGCCGCGCGGGATCCCCCATGCCAAAAGCCCCACGCCAGTCCCGCTCCGCACCTCGCTGCCCCCGGGAAGCCGCCACCAACTTTTTCGCGGCAAAAGCAGGGCGGCGGAAACCAAACTGCTGCGCGGGGAGTGCCGCCGCCGATACGGCAGCGCCCTCCGATTGGCCCGTCCTCAGCGCGCCGCCGCGGATTGGGGGCCCGCTGCCCCCGCCTCTGCCGCCGATTGGCCGGGGAGTTCCGCCCTCTGCCCGCCGGGCGCAGTTTGGCGCGAAACCTGGAGGAGAAGAGCGAGGGGAGACGAAATGGCGGGCGAGCGGGAGGGACCATCGTAGCGAGGAGGGGAGGGGGAGCGAGTGAAACCATTGCGGACAGCAGGGACGCGGTAGGAGAAGCGTGGCTGCTGCAGGCCGGGAGGCAGGCAAAAATGTTAAGTCACCGAGACAGAAAGTAGTATTGCTGTAGGAGCAGCTGGAGGGGCTCGCTGTGGGCCTTGATGGTGTCGAAGGGCCTGAGCAGTTTCTTACTTGCTTCTCATTAAAGGTCCAGCTTCTCTTACCCATGCTTGGATCGTGTGCGGTTTATTTTGGGCAGGGGTCTTCCAGCTGGGAGGGGTTGTCTTCAGGGTCTTTGATGGTCTTTTAAAAGCTTGGACTTTGTTTGGACTCCTGAGTTCCTTTGTCACAAGTTAGATCACCACGTAGTTTGCCAAGGTCCTAGCCCATATTAATTGTTTTTCACTGGTTTCAAAGGACACTTCATTAGTTAAGGTACACGGGGAAGCTTTGTTGATAAAGATGCAAAGACTCTATTAGTTACAGGCAATAAGGATGTGGTGAAATTGCTGAGTTACAGTATCACAGTATCACACAGTATGACCAAGGTTGGAAGAGACCTCGAAGATCATCGAGTCCAACCTGTAACCACAGACCTCACGACTAGACCATGGCACCAAGTGCCACATCCAGTCCCCTCTTGAACGCCTCCAGGGACGGCGACTCCACCACCTCCCCGGGGAGCCCATTCCAGTGGCGAATCACTCTCTCGGTGAAGAGTTGCCACAAGCTGCCCAAGATAATTAAAATTTGTAAGCATTTTCCATCACTAGGGCTGGGGCTATGCCTGGGCCTGGCCTGGCTGGATGGGGTGCAGCAGACCCATGGCCGTGGAGGGCAGGGCAGAGAAGAAACTTTCCAGGTAACAAGTGAGGAAGTGGCCTCAAGGTGCACCAGGGCAGGTTTAGTTTGGGTATTAGGGAAAATTTCTTCCTCAAAAGGGTTGCCAAGGCCTGGAACAGGCTGTGCAGAACAGTGACGGAGTCCCCATCCCTGGAGGGGTTTCAAAGCTGCATAGATGTGGTACTGAGGGACATGGTTTAATGGTGACCTGGTAGTGCTGGCTTAACAGTTGGACTCAATAACCTTGGAGGTCTTTTCCAACCTAAACAATTCCCTGATTCCCTGACTTACCATGGGGCAATGGCAGGCAGGTGATGTGGCTGGGGCCCCACAAAACCGGCAGTGGCTGTGCCACAGCCTGACGGGCTGCTTGAAGGTTGCTGCCTTAGGATATGCGTTCCCTGGGGCACTTCTTAGGACTGGTAGTGAATTTTGTGGGAAAAATGGCAAGCTGTGGGTAAGTATTTTGTCCCTCCAGAAATGTGGTAGCATGCATCCTAAGTGGAAACAGAACTGGGAAGCATAGTGTGTTGCAAGGGAGGTTTAGCTACAGCAGGTGGAAAATAAAGACTATCTCACTGTTGCATTGAAACCAACACGCACATATTGCAGAGAAAATAGATATATTCATAAAGATAATAGACACATACAAGCAAAGATTTAATCTTCACCTGTGATGGTTTCTTTATGCTCAGTCAGGAATCCCTTCAGTATCCCTTCAGCGCAATGGCTGGGAGTTACTCAGGGCACCCTAGCTCTGCCAGGAGCAGAGGAGGGATGATGTCAGTTTGTATCCAAATTTCCTAAGTTTAAGGTCAGAGTTGTGATCTCTTTGGGCAGAAGAGAGGAGCTGAGTGTGGTAGAGTGCATTTCTGAGCTCAGGTATTCCGCATGGTTGAATGAACATGCTGACTTAGGTGGATTAGTGGGACTGAATAGAACTTAATATAAATTCAAATTAATGGATCAGATCTTGTATGTGAGTAACTGTCAAGCTCCATATCCCTGCCTTTAAACATCTCACTATCTTTAGAAAAATGACTATTTTTTTTTCTACCAAAGGTTGGCAAATGGGTCCAAAGAGAGATGTATTACAGGGGATTTCGGAAGGGATATAGGGTAGATAAGAGCCAGAGAATAATCAGAATCATTTCAGCTAGGAAAGACCTTTAAGGTAACATTGAGTCTAACCATTATCTGACAGTCCCTATCTCCTGCTGTTCATTCTCACCGCTCATTCTTGCTCTTGAAGCAAGTTCAGTGTTGCTCTCAAAACAGAGCAGTAGGAAAGCATGTCTGGGATTAAGGTCACAGCCAGAGCAGGCACCATCATTGAGACAGGTGGTCTCAGTGGCTTTCTGGTAGAAAGAGAGGAAAGGACTCTGATGTGAGAGATAACGGCTTTGTCAAGACCTGCTGTGCCATACCTGGATTGCAGGCTCTCCTGCAGTGACTCCTGTGTTAGAAGGCCTTCTAAAGCAGGTAAGACCTATAGCTGTAACAGTGGCTGGTCACAAAGCTAGACCTCCAGATTTGCCTCAGCAATGGGGGGAAGTAAGCAAGCTGTGTACGTGGGTTGCTCCAGCAGTGCTGTGTGTTTGGAGTGTCTTTAGCTGTGCCAACTCCTGGGTGTAAGTTGGGTTGATTTATTACTTAGGTGAGGGAATGCAGATGTATGCTTGATGTCTCCCATTTAGCTACCTCACAGGATCAAAACCTAGTGTGCATTTCATTTCTGGGTAGCAGAAACATGCTTGCTTTTCTGATTCATGCAGAAGTTCTGGCAGTCTGGTGATGGAATCTTAGATGGTAGTGGTCAGGGGGAGGTGTCCTGGTTTCAACTGGCTGAGGGTCCCATCATCTTTTGCTTTAGCTAGAATACCAACCAGTTCTTATGTATGGCTTCTACCCCTTAAAAAACCACTTTGCTCCCAGAATTTAATGCCATTTCTAGAAATAGAGACCAGCTGAAGAAACCTGCCCCATCTTGTAACAGGTTATTGTTAGCCCTGAGTGGGAGCAGAGTCTGGCTCTGATGATAGCTCCCACTTTTGTCAATTGTCATGTCTCTGGAGGCAGCAGCTTCCAAAGACATGAAACAGGACAGGAAGAAAGAAACCACCTTTCTCCCCAGGTGATACTTTAATAATAGGAAACACCAGGCCAGAAGACTTTACACTGAAGTTTATTATGTGTATAAATTATATAACGAGACAAGAGTGTGACACTGTAGCTTCAACAACTGTCATCTGCTTAAAAACAAACAAACAAACAAACAAAATGATTGGAGAAAGAATTAACAAAGACCAACTAGTGTCATATAAAACAGTATATAACCCGCAGGAGCCATGTGGCTCCACAGAAAAAGTGATCACAGTATTATCTAGCAGTATAAAAATACTGAGCAAACAGAGCTCAGGAAACTTTGTATTTCTGAGGAGAGAGATCTCAAAGCTGCATTTCTGATCCTGTAGGATTTTTGCAGGTACTCTGTAAAGCAGCAACAATTTTTGGCCATTGTTTTTAGCCTTTTAGCCCTTAGGTATTTTTGGTGATAAAGTTAGTCTCTGAGAGGAGCTCACACCAAGCGTGGGAGAGACTTTGCCTGACCCCCCTTTACAGCCCTCTGATTTCTGGGGAGAAAAGTCTCCTAGTATTAGTGGCAGAGCCAAGATCACAGTACCCAGTCGGAGGGAATAGCTCTCACAAGGACTGGGGAAGGTGAATTAGTTCAGGATAAGGGAAGGAATGAAGAGAACACAAAGGTTCTGCTCTTTCACATGGCAAATAAACCCACGGCAACTGTCATGGCGAGGAAGCTGAGCGCCAGAATCCATCGCACCAAGGGAGTGGTGGGCATCATGCCTGTTTGTCTGCTGTTTGTCTTCTCACTTTCTTTCCTAAGCACTGCACCTAAATAAAAGACAAAGAGTGAATGAGATATTGCATCAAGATGCTGTTGGTATGCCATGTTTGCCCTCCTCTGGGCTAGAGCAGACCCTGCTGGAGTTGTCAAAGAAAAAAGGAAGCCTAGAGCCCATCTGGGCTGGGGGAAACAGCAACAGCAGATTCTGCTTTCCTGGGGAAGAAGAGAGGAAACAAACTTGACCTGGCCTTGCAACCCCTCTGCTTGTATGTTAAGTACCGACCTCTTCCCTTGTCTTTTTACAGGTTTCCAAGCTCTGCCCAGCTCCACCAAACCCCTGATGTGTCAGAAGACAGCCAATTACTTAAGTCAGAATTTTAAAAGGCATTTTGTCTCCCACTTGCAGTTGATTTAATTGGTTGGACATCTAATTACCTTAAACAGGTAGTCCTTAGCACTCCAGACAACTATATTTACAGCTTCAGGGTGGGATTCCTCATCCAACACCAAACTTTCCTGGAAACTCTACTTTTATGAATGTATTGGGAAAGGAGTGGCTAAGTTCCACAGAGAATTTTTATTGGCTTTTCCAAAGAAGGTGCTTTAAGTTTCACTGTTTAGAGATGTGTAAGACAAGGTTTGGTTTTCACTGTTTGCCAGAGGAAAACTGTAGTGCAATCCAGTATGCACTGAAAAAATATCTTCCTTTTAGTTTCAGTATGGATAGGTCCTAAGGGCTTTTTTATTTGAATCACATGTTATCAGGGAAACTCATCTGTGAACATCTGAGACCACTCCTCACTTTGTTACAAGCCTGACTGCATGAAAAGGCATCACTCTGCTCACAGCTGTTGCTCAGGCTTTGCTCAGTTTGGGATTGGCACTGGTCAGCAGTGGGACTTTTTCAGTTTCACAAAGCTGATGGGCAGCCTCTACCTCCCCACTTCCCAATGGGTTACACTCCACCATTCTGAACAATGTTCACTATAAACCCAGCACACTTTCAGGGGTGTTCTCATTAACTATTTCTGGAAGGCAGGAAAATGACCAGAGGGAGATTTAGTCTGAAAAGACAGCCTGTTGGATGGGGCTGTGTGTCTGAAAGAATGTTGTCAGCATCACAGCACCATGGCTGATCCAGTGGGCCCATAGTTGCTGTCTTTGCATCTCAAGGCCAGTTTTCCATGTGGTGAAAACTCGTGTGCTGAAAGAACCTTACACTTGTTGAAACCTAAGAGGAGGAGAGTGGAATCTTTTTCTTGTAAAGCTTCCTCACTGAATGTTTCTGGATAGCCCCCATGTGTCATCCTTCCCCTGTCATGTCTAGAAGAGCTTTGCACACACCAGTGCCTCTCCTTGCACTAATGGCTGGGGGAGAGATGGAGCAAGCACCTGATGCTGATTTCTCAATGGCTTCAACAAAGGAAGGGAGAACAAAAGCACAAGGGGCAAAGTCAAACATCTGTCCTCAGAAGTGCCTTACCGTGTTCATATGATTTGTTAACGTTCCTTGTGCGAAGCTCTGCCTTTGGCTGCACAGGGTGACCATTCTCCTGCCCCTTAGACACCAGTTCTTGTAGTGCCTCAAACACCTGAGAAGAGGGAACACTCAGTCATTATGTAGCCTCCTTTTCTCTCACTGGACCCCTACAGGCACTTTAAGAACTAGAGGAAGACACAAGCTTTCAATCCAAGTCTCCTGGCATTTGTTTTGCACAGAACATAATATGCCTTGTGGGGTCAAGAGCAAGCCTTTTACAGGTTCTGCCTGAAGCTTCCAGCTCACAAAGGAGCTATTGCCCATCTTCTGAGGGGAAGGAAGGCAAGGTACCTGTGCATCTAGTCATCATCCACAGAGGACCTGTGAGCTGTACAATAGAGATAAGTGATCCCCACTCGCACTACTCTCAGTATAAGCCCTCATTCATATCTAAATAATGGCACATAGGAAAACAACTGAATTCACACCCTAGAGGAGAAAGGGGAGCTTTTCAGAGCCCATCCTTTTACTGGGCTCCCAGGCTGGACAAGCACAGCCATCCTACTCTGACTAGCTTGCCCTGATCCACACCTACCCATAAGCTCCACAGCAGGAATACCAGCTTTGCCTTTCCCCTGTAGCTATTATCTTGTTTCAGGGAGGGTGTGGGCAGGCAGGGCTGTCTGGTTGTTACTCACCTGTATATTTAACAGGAATGCTTTCTTGGCCTCCTCCAAGACTCTTTTCTTAGTGGCAGGATCCATCTCGAGAGCATTCATGCGGGAGCGGTAGAGCTGCTTGAACTTGGTGGCGTTGGAGACTCCATCGAAGGTGAAGAACGCCAGCCCTTCTCCAGTGCTGGGCAGCTGGAGGGCCTTCTGGGCAATTTTCTTCAGCACCTGCCCCCAGACAGGTCTCCCAAATACCGAGTATAGGCATGGGCCACCAGGAGCTCTGGGTGGTTCTTGCCTATGTAGTGGAGCCTCTCAGCATATTTTTGGGTAGCCTCGGGGCACGGGATCTCTTGCCTCCAGTTGCTGCCATAGAAGTACTCCAAGTCATTCTCCAGGGCAGCTTTCCGGTGCAGCTCCACCGGAAAATACACAGGGGCATAAACTGGGTTGTCCTTGTTGCGTTCAATCTCTTCCTCCAGAGCAGAGTAGATGAAGTACAAGGATGCTGTAACCAGCTGAAAGAGAAGGAAGAGATTGAGCTACAGGTGCCTCTGTAATTTTTGGGGACAAATCCCCCTAATGAAAATGTTATTTATGGGCACACCCAGTGTGAGTCATGCACATTTGTTATGGTGCAGGTTTCCTATGGGGAAAACAGAGTTGCAAGGTGCAGCGAGACACTCTTCAGCTCTTCCCCTTCTGCTTGAGACAGCATCAGGTAACACATAAGCTCTTTCCAGCAGACACTGGTCTTACGTGCCCTTAAGAGCCACTGCATTCAACTTGAAGTTAAAGGTCCTGAAGCTTAATTGCAATGGAAACTGGAGCCCTGTCTAATCATGCCCACTCTGTTCTCCTTAGTCCCTTGGTCAATGGGGAGAATATTCCCAAAGGTTTATTTTCCGAAGCATTGTTCAAATCTGAATGCTTCAAGATGTGGCTTCCCTTTGTGGGGCCTTGTGAGACAATGACACATGACACACCCTCTTTGTTTTTCAACATATTAATCCTGTTAGCATCCCACCATCCTGGGAACCGAGGCACCACCGCTCTCCTCATTCAGGCTTGCAAGTGGGTTTGCCTCCTTGGTTGCTCAGAGGAGACAACATAAAAGGGGGCTGGAAGCACAGCCTGCCTCTGAAAGATGCCTTTGTGAAGGACTGCTGCAAGGCTGTGTGTTCTCCTCTCTGTTTTGAAACCCCTATTATTGTTTTTCCCAGCTTACGTGATACTTCCTTCTATCTGCCAGCTCTTCCATGTGGCCTAAGACAATCTAGCTGTGTTCTTTCCTTCCCTTCCCTGTGCATTCTGTTTTCAGAATCTCTGTTTTCTGTATTCATATTTACACCCACACCACCCATTCCTTGCAGTGGAATCCCTATCGGCAGCAAAATATAAAACATGAAGGTGTCACAGTAAAAGTGAATCAGGTGGAGGTGGGGGAAGATTACGCTGATGGCAGGAGAAGCAGCAGTTTACTTTCCCATGAAGCAGTCAGCTCTGCAGTAAAAGAGTTGCCAGGCTGACCTCTCCCCACTGTGCCAGCAAACAGGACTTTGATAAGCACACAGGCAGTGGCTTGGTTGTGGAAACAAATATTCAGATTCTGGGGAGTCACGTGTCAGGGCAGATATATAGGTCTGCCAAGAGAGTAAACAAAAACAGAGGCTTTTAAACAATAACCTGCCATCCAGCTTACTGGAAGAGAAACAAAATACAGGAACATTGCCTAAAAAGTTCAGAAAATACAACCTGACTCGTTGTTTCTAGAGGCAGGTGGTGGTACAATGGGAAACGTGGCTTTTGAAAGCTGTCACTGCTTCTTAACATCCATGTCACGTCTCACTGCCCCTCACGGCACATAAATATCTTCTAAGACACTGAGCTGTATTCCTGAAGACCTGACTTCTTACATCAGTGCCAGCCTGTCTCAAAGTTCACTGCCTAACCAATGCTGCATGTCTAACAGCAGGAAGTCAGAGCCTGAGATTAAATCTGTGCTTGACTAAGTATCCTGAATGAGACCTGTCAGAAATAAGCAGTCTTTTTCCTGCTCTTGTGGATTTATCTGCCAAGGAACAATTCAATAACAAAGTAATTAAACCATAGGTTGGATTGCTGGCTGCTAGTTGCAAGCCCATGCGTCACATCCTATAGCCTCCCAGGAATTTCTGGCCCAGGTGCGTGCTTTGTTTTTGCTCATGGCTTTGTTATGTGGCTGAGATCCCAGGAATCACATATGTAGCCAAGTTAGGCACAGGCTTATATCTGCAAATGATTCTCTTTTATCTTAAGAAAAGCAACAGGCTGCTACCTGTTGAGCACACATGGCTTGTACAAACTCAGTCTGCCTTGGAGTTACTATTGTTCATGATCTCAGCTCTGGAATAACCCAAGTGACAACTAAAACATTGCAAGGTTCAGTGCCAGAGATGATCCCACAGCCTCACTTTCTCACTATTTCATCATTATTTGTAGCTGTAGATGTTTAGTGTTGTAAATTTATTATTCCCCCTCTTTTTTGGTCCTTTCAGCCACTGGTGTATCTGCACGTAGTCACACCTCCATTAACTATCATAGCCAATAATTAACATGCAGCCATTTATGAAGACAGCGAAAAGCCATCGCACAAATCCCTTCAACCTCTTTGTTTCACCCTGCTTCAGGCTGCCCACCCTAATATGCACAGTCCTCCACCATCTTCTGCAAGAGAAGCTGCATTTAAAAGTGTATTTTGCCCAGGAGATGCCCCCTCCTTCCCCTCTTCAGCCCCCAGGGAACCCATTTGTGTGTATGTCTCCTCGTGAGGAAATGCCATCCCCAAGCGATGCTGCTACTGCATACCTTAAACTCGTGGAGTGACACCTGCCCCCTCTGGAAATTCTTCATGAATGGTGTGTTCTCCGCCTGCTCGTGCACCTCCTTGGTGGCTTCCTTCAAGAGTTCTGACAAATCCTTGGACATGCTGGGGAAGAGAAGCAAAACAGATATAAGTGCTGTCGCTCTTCTCTGGCAAAATGGGGGAAATGGCAAAACAGGAAAAAAGGGGGAGCCTGGGACAGCAGAAAAAGGGACAGAACGTTCCCGAGAGCCACGGATGGGAAGGGGGAATAATATCATCCCAGCCCCTGTCCCGAGCAAGGACAACTGACAGATTCCATCCAGAGGTGAAAGCAGGAGCATGCCGTTCCCTGCAGAGCAGAAACAGACACAGCATGCCTAAAGCAAGGGGAGGAACAACACTCTTCTGTTAAAAAAAAAAAAAAAACAAAAACAAACGAACGAACAAAAAAATTCCACTCGATCCCGCCCTGCTCTTACCTTTCGGAGCTGAGTGCCTGGGAAGTTTCCATGTTTACCCAGGTCGTTTCACTGCTCCGCTTCGTTGTTGCTTTTCTTGCTTGTGCTTTCTTCCTTCCCTTCAGCTCCCGGGACAGTGAAGCTGCGCGCTGGGCTGCTACGTTCCCGCATCCAGCTTTATATTGCCAGGCCACGTGAGCCGTCAAAGCGCTGACCTCAGGCTGAGCACAACTTGTTGCAACACAACTGCACTTCCCTTCCCAGCCTGGCTGGCTCCCCTCCTCGCCCGCAGCCCCCAAGGGACCGGACCAGAAGCAAGTCACCTGATGCGTCTTGATAACTAAGCACAAACCAGAGGATGTCCAGCAACTTCTCTTTCGAGCGTGTTCGGCTCAGTAACCCTTTCGGTGCCCGTGGCAAGCAAAGCCCAGGTGCTGCAAGAGGCGCTCATTGTGCTGGAGGCAGCCAGGTTGGACAAAGAGGGGAGGATTTTTGGGGCTAGTGCCTGGGGCAGGGTGGGCAGCCTCCTCTTCCCTGCACCTCAGTTTGTGTCCCAGCTGCACCCTTCCTGGGCAGCTAATACAGCACCCTCCCTCATCTGCTCTAGCACCACTCGGGTATAAACATCTGATTTCCCATGACTCTAGATCTTCAGAGAGTGTCAGGTAACATGGTGCTTGTGGACCATGGGATGAGTTGATCTGTGCTCCAGGCTAGAAGCATACGCTTTTCACAGCAGGGAGCACAGCAGGAACCCTGAGGTATGTATAGTCACAGACACCTGGAGTAATCCAGTTGCACATGCCCTAGTCCAGAGGTGCCAGAACTGCCCTTGCACAGTGGAGGGTGCTGGGGAATGATCACTGTCCCTTTGCACAGAGCCATCACAGGTGTACCTGCACAGACGAACAGCAAAATCCTTTCCACGCTCTCCTGTGCACGGGGATTTGTGTGGCAACTGGCCCCTGCTGTTACCACAGCTGTGTGCTGGGCAAGCTTGGAGAACAGCGTTCTGTCTCCTAGATATCCAGAAGGCCTAGGCAGCTAGTGGACTGAAAAGATGTCATATGAGACTTGGGAGAAACTGAGGAAGTCTGCAGAGACTTTAAAAGGCAAAAATTTTCTCTGATATGGGAAAAGAGAATTGGACAGGGTGCTTCTGCCAGTATCTGGCTGTTCTGACATTTTTTCTGGTGAGGTGGTCAATGAGGCAGCTGACAGATGAAGCAGGGACCTTCTTTTCCAGGTGCAGCTGTGCTGGGAGCAGGGCTAGCTGAGATGGACAACACATTGCCCAGCTCTGCTTTGGGAAACACACATTTTGTGTGCAACTCAGAGAGCAGGGCACTTAAAGCCACCGTTCCTCTACTGCTGTGGGTGTGAGAAAGCCCTGTGCTGCAGCTCTGCAGGGGTTGGTAGGGAGGCAGAACCTGTAGAGGAAGGAGAAGGACTGTGGCGTTTTCTGACTGTCGTTCCCTTTTAGTGAGCCCAGTCTGCAGCTCTGGTGGTGGGTGCTGCCATCCAAGGCACATGCCTCATGTGTCTCCCTGTGACTGTGCCTACACCTGGCCACCAAATGGGTTTGGTGCTGTAGGTTAGAAAGCTGTCCTGGAGGAAATGTGCTTCCATGCTTATTTGTTGACTTGGGCAGACGTCTGTCGAGGGTTGCAGGCTCAGGAAAGATTACTCAGCGCTTCCAGCCTGACTCAGCCAGACTTTTCCTGTCTTGCCTTTGTCTTTTAAAGCGACAGTGCGTGCTAGCAAAAGCTGTCGTGCTCCTTTCTGACCCCCATGCCAGTGCAGACGGCTTGTTGCTGGCCTGCTTCTTTTTCTGTTAAGGGAAATAATGTGTCAGGATGTCTCTATCTGTGAAGCAAGTGTGACAAAGCCCCAAATATCCCATGAGAGAGGGATTCTGCATGGAGCCCATGGGAGCATAGGGAGCACAGGGCTGCATGGGCAGTTTGTCCTGAAGACATGCATGCTATTTTGTCACAGGGACAGTTACAAATTGAGTGCTTCTCTCTGGCATCACTCCTTGCGGCTCATGTGAAGTTTTCTCTACTTTTCAGTGAGTCCTTTTTCTGACACAGGAAGTTGGGGCACAGACAGGATCTTCAGTTCTGGAGGAGGGAATTAGGAAATAAACAAGAATATGAAAATGAATATTATTCATTTTATGAACATGAAATAATACGAAAGGAAAAAAATCAAATCCCCAGGCCCTGTCCCTCCTTTTGTCTCTGCTCTGTAACTCTGGCAATGCACCTAGATCCCTTTCTGCTTGCTTTCAAGCCAGTGCCTTTGTCCTCTGTCCTTCTTCCAAGAAGCTGCATGCTTGGAAGCACTCAAAATGATGTATCCAGAAGGTCCTCCTCCTCCTTTTTCATCCAGAGATGAGGAAGATGTTGGTGTGAGGTCTGGGGGGAAGAGAGAGGGGACATGGAGCCAGTGTACCTCCTTCTAGGTCATGGGAATTGACCTTCTCCTGGGCTGGTCACAAGATTAGGTCCCTACTGCAGCTCACCTCCACTTTGAGCTTTTCGTAGGTGCAGGCAAGCTAGCCATGCCCTGTGACTGATTTATGCCATCGGGCTGCTCAGGGTTATTTGGCATGGAGCAGCTGTGAGATCAGGCCCAGCTCTATGGAAAGGCTCAAATGCCCTGCAGCACGAGATGGAAGGAGAACTGAAAGTGAGGTGTCATCGTTTTTGCCATTGCTGGCCTGGGGCATTTCTGGCCCATCCAGAAACATCTGGATCATCTGCAACAATGACTCTTACTGCTTCTTTTGTGCTGTTCCTGTGTGGTGTGGAGAGGTTAATGACACAGAGTGAGCCAGTGTGCTGGTAGAGATCTGCAAGGGGTCATCTCTTCCGAGAAGAGAACTTGGGAAGTTAACACTTGAGAGCCATGCAGGGGAAGGAGCTGTGTGTTTTTAGTGGAAGGAACAAACTAGCTTCCAGAGACAGCCACTCTGAGCACAGCAGGCCACAGGGAAACAGAGGCCAGCCTGTGTCCAGGTCACTAAGAAATTCTGTTTGGACCTTATCAAAGTATCAGACCTGTGGTCTTCACCATGCCTTCTAGAAATCATGTTGCCTGCTGCTCTTCCAGTGAGCAATGGCTGTGTGGTGCCAGAGCTACTTGCTGTGAGGGCAATGAGCATGGGAGTGAATAAACCCAGGAGATTTCTAGCAAAGGTGAATCAAGGAGCCTCAGGCAAGGTAGTTGCTCCAGCTGGGTTTAAAAGCTTCCATCTGCACAGCCCAACCTCTGGAAAATTCTTCATCAACAGATGGGTTAGCTAAAGGGTTAATAACATCTGAAAGTTATCAAAGGGTCCCTGTTTTTGGCAGGGATAAGGAAGTGGAGGATTTTTTTTTTCCTCTTTGTACACTTAACAGCCTGTATTGCCAATAGCTTTGTGGTCAGAAGTATCTTGTTACCCAGCAGCTATGGGAGTGCAAAGTCAGCTCTCCTGAACCCATGTGGGAGGTGCTCCGCCAGGCAGCTCTTGGCAGCTCAGCTTGTCTCAGCTTGGTGGGGTGTGTGGTGAAAGGCAGCCTCCACTAGTGAGGAGGGGTTAATTAGGCTTTCTCAGACCATGACACAGCAAAATGCAGCTGCCTGGACTGCACCCAGAAAGCTGACTCAGTAACCAGGACTTGCAGTGTAATGGTGAGGGTGGGAGAGATTGTGGTAAGTGCTTAAAGTGATTTGCTGAAGAGGGTCAGTGCTGGAGGACTAGGATACTCTGTAGATTAATTTGTGTTGACCGAAAGGGTATTGCCCAGCCCAGCCCTGCTGTGGAGGAACTGACTGTGCTCACTGCCATCAGCATTAAACAATCTGTGTTGAGGTCAGAGAAACAGGTGGAAAAAGGAGGTCAGGAGTGCAATGCACTGGAAGTCCCCATGGGGAACGCAGGTGTCCTTTGGACTGGCATTGCTGGTACCTTTCAGACAGTCTGATAGATATAGCTGTGCTGGGCAAACTCCACACATGAGAATCCCAAAGGCCACCATCGTGGGAGACAGAGGTGCAGGCAGATTTCTCAGACATAAATGAACCACCTTGGTAAAGACAGGAAATACAGATTACAGTGCATATTTGTACAGGTGGGTGTAGGTGTGCTGCAGCACTTTGCTCTGAGCAAGGCAAGAGCTCTGAGCTGGCTGGGAACAGAGCAAACCTCCCACAATGCATGTACCTGTTTCTTGACCACTGACCCAGAGTCAGACAGTGACCTAAAGCATGAAGTAGGTCTCCAGGCTATGGGTGCACTGGGCTGAAATTTCATGGGAGGGTGCATAGAGCCCACCATGATCTAGCTTAGAGTCTTGGTGCCGGTGGGGATCAACCCCATTTCCTGCTGGGGGTTCTGCTTTGGAAGCAAAAGGGAAGTGTGGAGAGGAGCAGGGCAGAGTTAGCAAATTCAAACCCCGTTTGTGTGAATGTTTCAATCCACGCTGCCTCCTTTGCTTCAGTGCTGCAGCTGTGTAAAACAAAGCGTGTCCTGGCTGCGTGTCAGGAAAGACTGTGAAAAATGGATTTGAAACTCATACACGTGCAACAAGCAGGACCTTGTGCCACAGCTCAGACCCTTTGCTCAGGGGAAGGGAGGAGAACAAACTGGAACCTGTGGTTCTCTGCCCCTGGGACAGAGGAGGCATGAGTGTCCTCCTCCAACCAGCTGGGCAGCTGAGGGGCTGTGAGCAAGCAGGGCAGTTTCTGGGGATTTCTCCGACTGTCCCGAGATGTGGGACCTGGGCCAAGCGCAGCAGCTGCAATCTCAGGGCGGTGCACAGAAAACCGCTCCTAAATAAACAGCCTCACGTGGATCCTTCTCCACCGTGACTCAGCAAAAGAGCCCCTCCGTCGCAGCCTGAAACCATTGCTCAGCAATACTGGATGACCCAGCCTGACCCTGACTCAGCAGGACGCCCACGCTGGGAAAAGGGTGAGTCAGCATTAGCGGGAGGCAGGCAGGGGGGTTGGGAGTTTGTGCAAGACTGGAGAGTCCCAGTGGGACGTGCGGCACCACTGGCAGCCACAAAATGCTCCCCGTTTGGCTCCGCTTCCCAGCCCTCTGCCACTGTGCTGGGCAAGCTAGGAAAGGTCAGAAAAGCAGGTGTCCCAGGCCAGGAAATCTGGCAGATTGAGAGCAGCCCTGAAGAAAAGGACTCGGGGGTGCTGGTGGATCAGAAGCTCAGCATGAGCCACCAGTGTGTACTTGCAGCCCAGAAAGCAAATCACATCCTGGGCTGCATGAAGAGGAGCATAGCCAGCAGGTTGAAGGAGGTGATTCTTCCCCTCTACTCTGCTCTGGTGAGACCCCACCTGGAGTACTGCATCCAGTTCTGGAGCCCCTATTACAGGAAGGATCTGGAGGTGCTGGAACGTGTCCACAGAAGGGCCACAAGGGTGATTGGAGGGCTGGAGCTGCTTTGCTGTGAGGACAGACAGAGAGTTGGGGCTGCCCAGTCTGGAGAAGAGAAGGCTCTGAGGAGACCTCATTGTGGCCTTTTAGTATCTTAAGGGGGCTACAAGAAAGCTGATGAGGGACTTTTTAGGGTGTCAGGTAGTGATAGGACTAGGGGGAATGGGACAAAAATAGAAACGGGTGGATTCAGATTAGGAAGAAGTTCTTCGCCAGAGGGGTGGTGAGACACTGGAACAGGTTGCCCAGGGAGGTGGTAGAAGCTCCATCCCTGGAGGTTTTTAAGGACAGGCTGAATGTGGCTCTGAGCAACCTGATGTAGTGTGAGCTGTCCCTGCCCATGGCAGGGGGCTGGAACTAGATGATCATTGGGGCCTCTTCCAACCACAACAATTCCATGATTCTAAATCTGCACACCTCACTGACCCAAGGACATAGAAGACACTGTGGCTATCTGCCTTGGGACTGGGACAGTCCCTGCTCCATACAAGGGGAATCAAGCATGGGAACACTGCTCTCTGGGGTGCTGGATGGGCACTTGGCTTTGTCTATTCTGGTGGAAAACACCAAACCCAGCAGATATGTAATATGGCCATGAATTTAGTTTAGAGGCTGGCATTCAGGATGTGCCAAATTTAAGCAACTTATCCAAGGCCACACAAGGTGTCTGTGGCATAGGCTGTGTTCCACCCCCTGCACACCCCCTTCTCTATCCCGTTTCTTCTCCCATTACCAAGGATCACTTCAGGGCAGGCAGGACCTCATTTATCCCACTGAGCTGCTGCCTGTTTTGAAAGGGTGGTGGCTACATGTTAACAAGAAGCAGTAAGCCAAGGGAGGGTTCTCATGGACAGATATTTCTTCAAAGCCCTTCCTTTAGGGGCAGAGTGAGCTCAGCATTGGAGAGCTCCATGTGCCAGGGTGCTTGTGGACTTCAGCTGCTAGTGCAAATGAACAAAAACATCAACACTGTTTTTGGAGACCTTCCTTAGCATCCCAAGCACTGGGGAGCCAAGACCCTCGTCCCCTGCACAGTGCTGTAGCACAGCAGGACCGTGGGGCTGCAGCTCTTAAGCTACACAATCATTAATGCGAGCATCAGGGCAATGTGGGGATTGAATTAAAATGTTCAGCTGCTGGGTACAGTCTGGCAGAGGTAAGAGGGATGAAAGGTGCTTGGCACAGCATAAGCCACCCCCTTATTACTGTGCCAGAGCTGGTTTTGATGGTGTGAATTGCTGTACATGGCCCTGCCTGGAGGCAGAGGGGATGGGCAGAGGGGCACTGCTGGCAGCACATCACCTACACTCTGGCTCTTTCTTTCCTTTCTTTGTTTTCTTCCTTCCTTCCTTTTCTTTTCCTTTTCCTTCCTTCCTTCCTTCCTTCCTTCCTTCCTTCCTTCCTTCCTTCCTTCCTTCCTTCCTTCCTTCCTTCCTTCCTTCCTTCCTTTCCTTCCTTTCCTTCCTTTCCTTCCTTTCCTTCCTTTCCTTCCTTTCCTTCCTTTCCTTCCTTTCCTTCCTTTCCTTCCTTTCCTTCCTTTCCTTCCTTTCCTTTTCTTTCTTTTCTTTCTTTTCTTTTCTTTCTTTTCTCCTTTGGACTGAAATTGTGCAAAGGAGCTCAGAGAAGTTGGTACCTATCTCCCATTGAGGCTGGTCTGGTATTTAGGGCCTTTTTTTTTTGGCCAAGGAGCTATAAATAACACTGAAGTGCCTTACAGCACTTTTTCTAAACACAGATTTTCCTGTCACTCCGTGCTGGTCAAAGAACCTCCCCTAAAGCCTCAGGAAAGCTGTGTCCTTGCCTCACCCCACCATAAAGTTCACCTTGTGCCTGATCCCTGCTTTTCTGCCAAGATCAGCCAGGAAAACAGTGCCTGGAGAATGGCACATGTGGCTTTTCTGTGCTGGAATGGAATCATTGATCCTCCAAAGCTCTGCTGCAGAGCCTGTCTCCCTGGGGATCTCCACACCAGGGCTGAGCCCCCAGCTGCTTGCTATTGCACAATGAAATGCCCCCATGCCCCACAGTGGGGTGCTCTTGATACGAACCAAGGTGCAGCCCTGCGGCAACACTGCTGGCGACAGCACTACAGCAAGCTTCTCCTACTCATGGGGAGCAATCCTGTTCCCCTTCACCCCTATTAATCTCTCTGACCCCTGGCAGTCCTGTTGGGAGGGGGAAGTGAATTTGCCCACTCATGCAGTCCAAACCCACTACGGATCCCATGCACACCCACACCCGCAAGGTTTTGCAAGGACAATGGTGGATAGGAAAGAGGAAGCTTTAACTTGGGAACCCATATTCCCTTACTCAGGCTTTGCAGGTCACTGACACAAAGCAACACTCGCTCACCCGACAAGGCAGCAGAACTGCCGGGCGCTGTGTGGGATGCACTGTGTGCCCTAAAAGCCAGGGGAGAGCAGGAAAGCAAATTAAAGAGAAATCTCCTCAGGGCTACCAACCAGCTTGTTATCACCCTGGTGCAAAAAGTCACCTCTGCCTGTGTGTTTCGTGAAATATCTTCAGGAGAAGCATTAAAAGCCCCAGACTGACTGCCAGTACAACTCCTTTTTTTGTTTTACATTGGTCAGCACCAGCCCACTCCATTTCCTTGTTCCTGAGCACCGGAGCACCTGCTTTTCCTCTCATGTGTTTGCACGTCTTCATATACTCCTTCCTCTTTTTTGTCTCTTTTTCCTCACCTTGTGCATCCATTTGCTTATGCCCCCACACAGATAAACATGAGTTACCTACAGAAATTATTTCCTTCCTCATAACAGCCCTCTCTCCTGCCCACTGGGTCTCCCTTGTACATCCCTTCCCAGCATCACCATCTGCCCTAAGCAGTGCCACTAACAGTGATCTGAAGGGAAGAGGCAGTGGCTTTATTTTCATTTTGTGAAGGAAGGGGGAATTTTATTATCCCAAATAAGCTTTGAGGATGTTTTGACATGGCAGAGCAACATGAATCATAGAATCAGAGAATCAATAAGGCTGGAAAAGACCTCAAAGATCATCAAGTCCAACCTGTCACCCAACGCCTCATGACTACTAGACCATGGCACCAAGTGCCATGTCCAGTCCCCTCTTGAACACCTCCAGGGATGGTGACTCCACCACCTCCCTGGGCAGCACATTCAATGGCTAACAACTCTCTCTGTGAAGAACTTTCTCCTCATCTTGAGCCTAAACTTCCCCTGGTACAGCTTGAGACTGTGTCCTCTCATTCTGGTGCTGATTGCCTGGGAGGAGACCAACCCCTCCTGGCTACAACCTCCCTTTAGGTAGTTGTAGACAGCAACAAGGTCTCCCTGAGCCTCCTCCAGGCTAAACAATCCCAGCTCCCTCAGCCTCTCCTCGTAGGGCTTGTGCTCGAGGCCTCTCCCTAGTCTTGTTGCCCTTCTCTGGACACGTTCAGGAGTCTCAATGTGCTTCTTAAATTGAGGGGCCCAGAACTGGACACAGTACTTAAGGTGTGGCCCAACCAGTGCTGAGTACAGGGGCACAAGGACTTCCCTGCTCCTGCTGAAAATCCATGTGGGATGGGAACAGCTTTCCCAGTGTACTAGCATGGGACACTTGTGCTGATTGTTGAGGGGATGTTGTGGGAAATCAGGGGATATCTTTGCTAACTGCTCTTAAAAATATAAAAATAAAATGTATATACTGTTTGGAAGTTAGTAGTAAGTTAAAGGGAAGTACATATTCTTTTGCCTTTGTGAATGCAATGCTGGCATGCCAAGGACCACAGAATCCAAACATCATGGAAATGCTTGTTAACTTTTAGCACAGATTTGACTTTGAGAACTGTGGAGCACCCCTGACCCAGTACAAGGAAGTTATGCCTTTCTTCGGCTTGCACAGAAACAACTGCTCTGGGTCATGTAAAATATCTGTCCAGGCCAGGATCCTGCTCCCAGTGTGTTTATTAATGGATGTGGAGACCCAGTGCTCCTTCCTGGACCTCTGCAGTCATAGAATCATAGGATGGTTTGGGTTGGAAGGGATCTTGAAGGTCATCTAGCTCCAGCCCCCCTACCTTCCAATAGACCAGCTTGCTCAAGGCCTTCTCCCAACCTAGAATCATCACATCAGAGAATGGTTTGGGTTGCAAGGGACCTCTAAATGTCATCTAGTCCAACCTTCTCTGCAGTGAGCAGCATTGCCCAGATCCCTGTTGAGCCTCACCTTGAATACCTCCAGTGATGTGGCCTCAACCGCCCTCCTGGACAACCTGTTCCACTACCCTCATAGTAAAGAACTTGTTCCTAACATTCAATCTAAATCTAAACCCATTGCCACTTGTCCTGTCACTGCAGGTCTTTGTAAACAGTCTCTCTCCATCCTTCTTGTAGGCCTCCTTCAGGTACTGGAAGGTTGTTATTAGGTCTCTCCAGAGCCTTCTCTTCTCCAGGCTGAACAACTCTAGCTCCCTCAGCCTGTCTTCATAGCAGAAGTGTTCTAATCCTCCAATCACTTTCATGGTCCTCCTCAAGACCTGCTCCATCAGGTCCTTGTCCTTCCTATATTGAGGGCTCCAGAGCTGGTCGCAGTACTTCAGGTGAGGTCCTACTAGAGCAGAGTATAAAGTGGCAGAATCACCTCTCTGAATCTGGTGGATGCACTTCTGATGCAGCCCAGGATGTGATTTGCTTTCTGGGCTGCGAATTTGCTTTCTGGGCTGCAATAAAGCAAATGAGTGCAGAGCTGCTGAGTGCATGCTCTGGAGCAGTCGCTGCATGAGTCTGCACTGGGCTAATGGTTGCAGCATAATACTTAGAATAAGGACAAACTTTGTTGTTTTGTTTCTACTGATTGGGTCGCTTGCTAAACAGGTCACCACGAAGGGAGAAGCTGTCCTCTGCAGTTGGTGGGGCTCCGGCTGTGTGTGTGTGAGGGACCACTGCCATCTGGTGGTGAGAAGTGAGCAGGCAGCGTTATTGCGTTTTAAAAGAGCAACATTAGAAATACTTTTAGAAGTCAAAAAACCCCCACATTTAAAGGAATTCTTTATAATGGTGTCGTCATTTTTCTTTCACGATCATGAAGCATTTCCCCCCCCCCAAGTGTAAACCACCTGGCCTCTACTTAAAATGATCCCTTGCAGACCTGGCAGGATATTTTCTCTAAGTTCCTCCTCAAAAGAAACCATAAAAAAAATTATCCAAGCTATTATTGGTATGATTTATAACAAGTAAGAAAGTACTAATTCGGGCATGGAAAGATTCCATACCCTTGACCCCATTCTCCATATTTTCAGTTGCTTGGAAAGAAAGCTGCGTCATTCCCGTAGGAGAAGCGTCTGTGCTGAGTGGCCCACAGTGAAGAGTGCTGTGACCACGTTGGCTGTATGGTGGGGAGGAGACAGACTTGCCCAGAGGTCACAAGCTGCACCCTTATTAATTTTCACCTGTCGGTCATTGCTTCAAACTGGCAAGCCACCAAAGGACCTTTCCCACCTGTTCACCCCATGATGAAAATAGCAGCGAACTGATTCTGCTGTGCTCGAGCCTTCCGTGGGAATGGTTCCCTCTTGGCTTTGCCAGCTCCTGTGCTGGATGTCTGGGAAAGAAATGTGAGGTGCAGGTGGAGAAGGGGTTCCTACCCTGAGGTGCTCTTCGGGCATCCCAAGGGAGACCTTGAATGTCCTGAGCACAGAGTGTACGTTCAGGGATGGCCGTTTCTCTTGCAGAAGCCACAGGCAACGCACAGAGGGAGCCAGAGGCACCAAGAGCCTTAAGCGCTCACTGGGGCAGGAACGTGGAGTTCAAAGCACCAAGACGGGGCAGGACTAGCTGAATTTTAGGCTCATTGAGCTGGGCTTTTCCCTCCCCACCACCTCTAGAAGATAGCATACAGACCCTGGTTTGAGAACTGCTGCTTAAAGAGGCTGATAGTAAATATACAATACCAGGAGGGAGGTCTTCCCTCAGTTCCTCCCTGAGGCATTGGGAATGCAGTGGAATTGAAAATGGTGATTCATTTTTCCAAGGGACAAACTGTCCAAAGATGTGCTGTCCATCTTGGAAAGCTGAAGAAGACACAAAGCCTCCTCCTATTCCAGAACTGCTGACAGAGGAGGAAACAGCACCCTGCTATTTGCAGCCCCACTGTCACCAGCTGCAGACCAGCTTTGCTCACAGCCCTTATCCTCAAGCCTCTGCCTGAGCTTGGTACAGCTGAGACTGCAATGCAGGCACAGGGAGAGGGAGTGCTGAGGTTTGGGCATCTTCAGCTAATTTAACTCCTTCCTACAAGGGCTCAGATGACACTTGTTTGACTGCCTTTTAAGAATCCTTCCACTCAGCTGGACATCAGGGGATGGCATGAGGATAACTGAGCATGCCCTGTGGATACCAGAGTCCTTTCATAGCAACTCTATGTCTCCCATGTCTTCAAGGGCTGGGAAGTGGGTATTCAGATCTGGTGACAAGGCAGAGAGGGAAAGCTGTTAGATCACCCTCTTACTATTTTGAGATGGGCTGCAGTCACCTTCCCAGAAGACTATGCTAAAAAGCAGCGAGCACCTGCCTTGACTTGCAGCACCCTCAGCCCCCATACTGTGCCTCATCTCAGTGACACAGTGCCTGTGCCCTTCCATGAAAAGCAAATGTGGCTGCTTCCCTCTTCTCCCCAACATGGTCCTCCCCTCCCTTCACCAGCACTGGCAGCACACACACATCTTCAAGAGAGGAAGACTCATGATTTTGCTCCTTTAATGTGCAATAGAAAAAGGTAACTCTTCCACTCAAATAAGAAATCCCACAAGCAGGAGCCCTGGGCTTGGAACCGTCCTCCCTGGCTGCCTTTTACAAGTGGGCAGAATGTGCAGTTTGCTTAGAAGGGTTTTTGTCCCCATGTGCAAAGGAGAAGGCTTGGGGAGACCTTATAGTGGCCTTCCAGTACTTAAAGGGGGCCTACAGGAAAGACAGGGCCAGGCTGTTTAGAGGGAGTGTAGTGACTGGAAGGGGAGTAATGGTTTTAAACTGAAAGAAGGTACCATGAGGATGATGAGCTACTGGAATAGGTTGCCCAGAGAAGCTGTGGGTGCCCCATCTGTGGTAGTGTTCAAGGCCGCAGGTTGGGTGGGGTTTTGAGCAGCCCAGTTTAGTGGACGGTGTCCCTGCACACAGCAGGGGCTGCAACTAGGTAGTCTTTAAGGTCCCACCCAGCTCGAACCATTTTATGATTGTGATTCCTGGCTGCTGCAGGGTTGCTTTGCTGGCATGAGATGACTGATGTTTTACTTCACCTCTGTGCTCACCAGCTGAACAAGCCACCCCAGCAACAGCATGTTCTTGCTGATATGCCAATACCAGCCTAAGGGCCTCCTGCTGTAGGGAACGCAGCTCTGTGGCCCCAGCACACACAGCTACCCCGAGGGAGTCTATAGCATTGGTCTGATCAGAGACTCAGGGAGACTTCCCACACTGTGGCACAACGTGGTGGAAGGCAGCAGTGGAAGCGAGAGAGTGAGGTGGGATCACACTGGGGAAAGAGGGGAGAAAAATCTAATAAATGGAGAATTAAATCAACTGCAGAGAGGTGGCTGAAGGCACTTCCTAGCCCATGGCAGACAACTCCTTCAGCCTGAGATACTGCTCACAGCTGTGTGCAGCCGGCAGCGTTGGTAACTGGGGGTCTTGTAAGAGAGACATTCAGGCTGTGGGCAGAATCCTGGATGAACCAATGGCAAGGGGGAGGAAAGGAAGAGGAAAAGAAGGGGCTGTGAGTGGGAAGGTGTTGCATACCACAAGCACTTGTGCAAGATAGACTAGAGCAATGGGGCCCCTCTGCCATTAGAGTTCCTCTGCCACCTGCAATGCTTTGCATCCCCATGCTATCCAGTACAACACTGGCAGGCAGAGGACTGGAGATCTCTTCTAGGGATGAGGTGAGAAAAGAGGCAGGCAGGAATGATTTCAGCAGCAGACTGCAGCCTCTCCGGTTTCTTGGACAAGATCTCTAATTACCTCAGTGGAGAGGAGGATGGGGAGCTTCAGCTTAGCCTATACTGTACCAAAAAAAGCCCACATTCTTTAGCAGCTTTGAAACCCCTTCACAAGTCTATGGTGTGACATCCCTAAACACAACAACTGAAAGCAACTTAAAAATAAAAACGACTCAAAGGGAAAACAGGAATAAAGTGAAGGAAGGGGACAGAGTCCTTCCTCTGCTAGCCCCTGCTTGGAGGCAAGTAAAACAGCACACACAGCCTCTTGTTCCACAGCACACCAGTCCATAGCATTCACAAGGCAAACATAGCATCGTCTTCCTTTGCTTGCTTCCGGTGATGGCTGGCAGCAGGAGGGGAGACGGATGTCCCTGCTAAGGAGCTGGACAAGCTAGGTAGCCGGTCTGCAACTTTTGCTCGCTCTTCCAGAAACTTGTCAAACTCTGGGGCAAGAAAAGAGCATTAGCTAGGAAGGAGGTTTGTGGAAGAGCCAAGGTGCTGCCAGGTGGAGAAGGGTGTTGGCTGTCAAACCTTACCTTCACTGGTGACTCCTTTTGCATCCTCTGACTCTCCCTAAGGAAGGAGAGAGCGGGGTTAGAAGCAATGTATCCAAAGGCACCTCCACAGATACGTTTTTTGTCAGAATAGAGAGAGACCTGATAGCACTTCTCCTACTTCTGCCATACAGACATGTTAGAGTGGCCCTGAGCCTCAGCTCATTAGCTATGCCTCCCAGAAGGCTAATTATACTGGTGCGGTATACCTGTGTCCTCAGCTGGTCCTCCCCTGTTACCTCTGCGCAGCCAGTGCCACACATTCAGCAGTGCCAGAGTTGTTGTACACTGCCTAGAATCCATCCCTGCAGACAACTCTGGCAGGGCTGCTGTCTCCAGAAAAGCAGCCCCTCACTTACCACATCAGTAGAGAGCCACTTTTCTATGTCTTCCATGAAATTGGCTTGGGGAACCGGCACCTAGGACACAAGAGAAAAGAGTGATGAGGCCACGAAAAGAAAGGACATTCCAGGAAACACACTCTGCCAAAAAAATCCCAAACCAACAGCCCAACCCAAAAGCTAACCCTCTCACTCCACCATTCAGGTCCTTCCAAATTCAAGCAGTGCCACTGCAAAGCTCTCCCAGCTACCAATGCCACCGCTCACCTGCCTTCTCTGGCCCATCCCCACCCAGACACGTGGGCAGAGTTTCCAGAACGCGTGTTGTTAAAAGCATCTGGTGGTTGGCTTTGGGGTATTAAGACAGGACCAGGCTTTCCATTTTGGTGAGGACTCATCGTGGAAGCTGACTGCTTGTGTTAGGAAACCATGGAACAAGAGACATGCTTTTCTCCACACCTCCTCCCTTCTACAAACCAGGGACAGCCTGATGGCAAAGTCTGCAATGATGCAGATACTGGGTATGGCGGGTTTGGCATTAAGGAGGAAAGACACCTGCCAAGAAGTGATTACCCGGCAAGAGAATCATGGAGCACAGCAGGATTTTACATCTCACCAAAATAGACCCATCAGAAAGAAAATCCTCTGCAATGACATTTTACTTCTAGTAGGAGGGACAGGGCTAGCTCAGATGACTTCATGTCTCTGGCCAATTTAAGCAGCAAACAGGCTCCTTCCTAGTGGACAGAGATGGCCCTGATGGAAACCAGGTCCACTTCAAGACCCCAGAGCGTTTTCCAGTCACAAACTTCTGAACAAAGCTGAGCAAACAGCAGCCCTTGCTGAAGGCTCCACAAGCAGAAGTGCCGGAGGGCATTTATGGGAATTTGTTTATTAGCCTCCTATGATGTATAGGTCCCTTGCTCTCAGGGGAAGAGCAAGACCAAGGGAAAGCACGACCCCTTCTTATCAAGGGCAGGCAGATTTCCCCAGACCAGAGATCAGGTTCAGATAGTTAACACAGCTGGCAGAGGAAAGAATGGGCATGGAAGAGGGTGTGTGAGATTAAGCAGGTTTCAAAGCTAGCTGGCTTTGTCTACCCAGAGAGGAACTCTTTGGGGTAGAAGTGCATTCAAGCCCACTGGACAGCATGTGGAGAACCTTCCTAGAGCAGACATCATCAGTCTGGGCAGTGCCCATTTCAGGAAGACAGGCTAACAAGCTTCAGACCTGGGAGTGTGTCAAAGCCTCAGTGTACCTGAGGGGATGTAATTGCAGGAATTCCTGCTGCCAAAAGACCAAATTCAACAGCCTGAAGGGTCAATCACTTTAGCCAGAGGAGGAGACCTTGAACAGAGTAAAAGCCAGAGTGTGTTTGCCTCCAAATGGGGCAGCTCATGTGGAGCAAGAGAGGCTGCAAGGCAGAATGAATGACAGCAGCCTTCCTCATGATGCCACTGGTTATTACCTTTGCCCAGACACCCATTCCAAACCAGACCCTTATCTAGTTCAAGACTGGCATATGTTCTCTTGGCCTCAGAGCTCCTAGGATTTCTTCCTGCAGACATGTTTACTTGAGGAAGAACTGGTGTTCTGCCTGCTTCCTTCCCAACCCTGGTCTTCACCACTGGCCCAGACCAAGGTTGCTCCATTTCAGTTTGCTGTTTCTGTTGATGTCTGCTGTGCATTCTCACATGTTGTGCCAGTGCCACCCCGAGTTAATCAGCCCCAGCCTCTTTCCCCCCTGCTGGTGCTCCACGATCTCACCATTCCTTGCCGCATCATCCACTTAGTCAATTGGGCTCCATCACTGGAGGCACCAGACTCCCCTAGTCGAGAAAGAGTCTGCACTGAAAGCTGCTATCACAGAGATTAAGGGAGAGAGGATACAGTGGGTTAAGGGTTGGGAAAAGAACACTCTAGCCTACTTCTCTGATTGCAGAGAGAAGGCAACTGGACTTGGAAACCTGCTGAAAAGGAATAAACCATACATTTGCAGGTGGAAATTTCCCTGCAGATCTAAGGAGGCCATCCTGTTACTGACTGAATTAACTCCAGACTTCACATAGTTCCCCACCTCTGGGGTTTAAAGAAGGAGATCTATACCCCAGGTAGGAAATGCAGGCTGGGGGAGACTGGCAGTTATTATTCAGTCATGCTATGCACTTGATTTTTAACAACAGACTGCACATTTATTGTGTTAGTGAGCAAGGAGGAGACTTTCATTCCTAGTGACGCACTAAAAGCTCTGTGGCCAACTTACCGCTCCTGTGTTCTGCTTCCGGGCATCCAGGGCACCAGCAAGTCCTTTGGAGGCTTGGGGATCTTCGTACTTTACCCTGAAAGCATGAAGTCAGATAACACACAGACTGATGAGATGCCTAAGAGTGAAGCAGGAACTCCTAAACATATAGTCAGTGCTTCCAACTGCACAACTTTTCACCTCTTGTCATTCTGTTCCCAAGAGCTTCTAGAAAGGTGTGCAAAACACCTACTGAAGGTGTAGATGACCACAAAACAGAGTGAGCTACTCACTGCAACGTCACTTTGGGATACCACAGGTCAGCCCTGACACACAACAGGAGGAAGACAAGGCATCATATGAAGACAACCATCCAACAGAGGAGAACATAGACTTACAGAGCTAGGTGTATCAACAATGACACTCATGGTGTCATGGCACATCACTCATGACACTTCTCTGAGGATGACTGCAGAAGAGGCAACTAACACAGACTGACCAGAAGATTACAGCTATTTTAGAAAGGACTTGACCAAAAAGCCTTACTTATCTACCTTCACAGACACAAGAACAGCTCAAAAAACATCCCTTAAAGTGATACTGCTCAAGAAATGATGGTGGCAGAGACTCACTGCTCTGTGCTACATGGGAGGTGAACATGGATATTCAGAATAGCCTAATGTTGCTTCAAGGTCTCCCGGTGCACCATTACAGCAACCTCTTTCCACACAGAGACACAACTCACCCATAATCTCCCTCACTCATTACTGTGTCCCCTCTAGACTGTTACAACACATGCTAATGCTACATATCACCATTTGATCCATGCTGAGTGGTGAAAAGAGTCTGTCCATGCTGGAAGAACGAAGCCTCTCCCAGAAACTCTCCAAATGTCTCCTCTCCAGCTGCTGCAGGGCCCTTTTCCGCAGATCCATCACACCATCAGGTGGAGCTGTTTCTACTGGGGGCCAGGGGCTTGGGCCACCGGCGCTCAAACTTTTCAAAGAAGTGCTCATCAGTGAAGGGCCCACTGTGGACAATGGCATCAAGGATGAAGTACAACGCTGCTATCATGCCACTGATGAGGAAGAACGGCAGGAAAGGCTTGAGATGTTTCAAGCACTGCTTTCCTGAGACACACATGAAGCACAAGGGGGTCAGAAACAAACCCAACTGGCTCTGCCTCTGTCTCCTGCCTGCAGGTCCTGTCCAGGAGCAGAAGGGTAATGGGTCTGTTGAAACTGCCAGAGACACTGAGAGCAGCGGCTGGTGAGTGATATGGGAAACCTGAGCCAGTGAAAGTAGAGGCTACCTGGCAGGAGTGCAAGTGCAGGCAGATGGAGGGTAGTGAGGAATAAATAGAAGATGTCTTACTTGTGCAGAGATCACAAGCCGCAGCCTGTGAGGATTGCACCACCATGCAAAAGATAAGATTCCACCCCAGCCCAGATCTCCCTCAGCCTCCATCACTGAGCACATACCAGTGGCTCAGATTTCAGCCCCAGATTGGGTGCTGTTGGCTCCAGTGTTTTTGTCCCAGACTGCTTCTGCCCTCAGGCAACACACCCTATGGGTAAGTGGTGGGCAAACCTGTGGGCAAACCACATCTAGTGTCGAAGGCTGTAAGTTTCTCCACCATTTTTACCAGAAGTGGCCTGAGGAAGAGGAATGAAAGGAGACCTCTTTAAGAGACCATAACATGCTACTGCCCAACTGCAGAACAAGGTATTCCAGTGGATGGAGATCAGGAGCACAGGTCTTTGAGGGCTGGAGGCAGCCATCAGTCTGTGGGCTCTAGTGCTTGGCAGCTGACGGAGAGCAGTAGAAGCCTCTGACAGCAAAACAATGTATGACAAAGTAGTCAGACTCTTCAACACAGGTCAGTACAGTGGGCACCTCCCAGGACTAAGATTCAATAATCCACTCTTTGCAGTAGGGAAGAGCCTTCTTCAGTTCACCCAGTACTATGGAGAGTCAACATTTTACATACGATGGAGGAAGAAACATCAGTCCCACTTACCAACAGGGAAGCTGAGGCACAGAGCAGTGCCCTGCCTGGCAAGCAGCAATTGACTGCATACTTCCTGTGCCCCAGTTCAATACTCTGCCCATTAGGCTGTATTGATATTCAGCAATTCCCAAATTCAACATCATCCCAGAAAGGGCACAATGAGTTCAGAGACAAAGAAATTCAGCCAGTCCTCCCCCATGCTTTCATCTCCGCTGAGTCTCCCTAGCACACAGAGATCACTTCCTTCTCCCCATGTCCAGGAGAACACTGTGAAGGCAGCAAGAATGACTTGGAAACACATCCTACAAACACTCTGTGTCAGGAGTGTGCATTTCTATCACATCCTCCTGGGAGACATTGCAGGAAGTACTGCTGGTTGGGTACACAGCCCCAGCTGCCCCTTGCCAGAGGGCAGGACAGGACAGCTGGGTTGCTACACTCACTCTTTGCGCTGCTCAGCCAGCGAGCTGCCACGGGTCAGAGCAAACATATCAAACTCTTCTTCCAGCTTGCCAGAGGTGTTGAGGGTGCGTGGCCCTGCACTGATGCTGCTTGAGCCCAGGTCTGTGGGAAAGAGAGCAGGATGAGCAGGTAGCACAGAGCAGCAAATGGAGGGTCATGGGCTTGAAGGGTGCTGGGTGGAAAGGTGGCTGGGTGGACAGGCTAAACTGCTCTAGGCCCACTCCTGTATCCTGCCCCTCAGCTGCAGCATGCTCTATGTGTGTGTGCACTGTCACGGGTGAAGTAACAAAAGCAGCTCGGTTGCCTGCTCAGCAGATATTTTTAGCTCAGTCTCAGGCAGCAGCAGCAACATCAATCCACTGGTGCTGAAGGTTAGATATTTCTGACCATTTCAGACAGGGACTTGCTCTGGGCAAGAGCCTCTGAGACAGATGAGTGGATTTTCATGATGCAGGCATAATCTGAAAAACATCTTAATTGGTTTGTCTGTGAAAACAGCTTTGCCAGTTTTCTGTAGCTGCATCCATGCAGTACTGGATGTGCTCACAGGTAGCAAGAGCTTCAGCCAGTGCTGTCTATGTAGGCTGTTGGTGTGCCTTGAAGAACTCTCAGGACCTCTCAAGGCTGAGTAAACAACCTGTCAAATCCTAGGTTCAGAGCCCAAGATGCTCATGGCTGCATTTGTAGAACAGCTCAGCTGCTTCTCTTCTCCCAAACCACAATGGTCACCCTGACACCACACAGGCTACTGCACTGCTGCTAGGCATTGCAGAGGGAGCAACTTTCTCCCCTGTTTTGCTGAAAGGCCCAGTCCTTAGCCACAGCCTATTGCTGAGGTCCTTCTTAAGCCACATCTGCCTCCTGCACAATACGAGGTGTGGACATATGCCTTCATATGTTTATTAGTTTATTATACACCCTATTTCTCTAGGTTACTTTATGAATGAGACTAAGTAAGTTTGGGAGATGATTCAAGGGCATGAAAGGATTCCCAGAGGAGCAAAGGAGGACTAGGGGGAAAACTGCATGGCAGCATACTCATTCCAGCCAGCTGAGAGGAGAGGTTGTTGGTGACTTCAGGCTGCTTCACTGCAGGAGCACTGGGCCCCAGGTCAATCAAGCTGTTCTCTGCCTCATTTTGTGCCTTTGGAGAAAAAAAAACAACACCAAAAGAAGGTAGAGTTTCTGAAGGCAAACACACCAACCCTTCAGTCCCAGCTCATGAACACTGGAGAAGGAAGCCCCTCTGTACCCATCAAAAGACATCAGCTGTGAAGCCTTTCCTTGTGAGAAGGAGGATGGCAAACAGAGAACTGGCTGGGAATAGTGTCCTGGGGCAGATCATGCCTTGGTAGCCAGCCTCCCAGTTCTGCTGGACATCAGTAAATAGGGTAAGTGCTGGTTCAGAGGACAGGGCAATGCTCAGAGGACAAAGGAAGGCTCATAAGGTACTTGGTCCTCTCAACCTTCAATACGAGAAAAGCATTAACTGCTGCTGATCTGCTCTTGCTTTCTGGGTGAGAGAAAGGCTCCCACTGGCAGGGACGGAGAGGCTAGCAGTGGTAACTGGAGTGTCCTGCACACCAGCGTGGCCTGGTGCAGCTGGGCCAGAAGAGCAAAGACTACAGCTTGTAAGTGGGGCAGACTAAGCCTCACTGCAGCAGGACACTCCCAGACCTGCAGGATGCAAATCAAGCTGCACAGAGAAGTTCCTCTGAGTTACCTTAACAGGCTGTCCTGTCCGAAGACGCTCGAACCTGCAAGAAAGATGACAGGATGCATTTCAGTAGTGTGTGCTTCTTCATTCACAGGCCAAGAGATTTCTTTTAGGGCTTGGCACAGTTTGCCCTTTCCTATGTGCTGGGAAAAGTGAACCACAACTCAGGGTCCAATTCTCCCTCAAAGACACAACAAGACCCACAGAGTTGATGCCTGATGCCTCCTCGGAGATGGCATGAAGAAGTTTTTTGTGATCTTCCAGAGCTACTTCGAACCCAGCTCTCTCTACAGACACAGGGACTAAATTATCCAGAACTCATCCTATCTTAAGAGATGGGTTTTATGAAATAGAAGGAAAAAATGTGCAGGCCCTTTCTGCCTCAGAGCTAGAAAACCAAGTATTTTGATGCAGCTCCCTCCTTGTTCTTCCAGCTTATGCCACAGGGATGTCTTTATATTCCATCCATTACTTACACAGCAGTTTTGAAGGGACAGGAATACATCAGCAAAAGTGGAATTTATTCTCAAAGATGGATGATACAGGCTGATACATCTTGAGCATTATACTCATGGGCAGATCAAAAGGGCGAGGTAGAAGGCCTTCAAGGGGCCTTGTGGAAGAACAGAACAGAGAAGGAAGGAGACAGGTACCTTTCATGGCGCAGAAACACATTGTTGAGGTTGTCATTGATGATGAGCAGCTCTTCAGTGAGTTGTTCATGGAGGACACGAGGAATCAACTCCAGCACACGCTGCTGCATGGCTCTGCATGTCCGATTCAGCTCCTGCTCACAGCAAGGAGAAGTTAACCACCACGGTCAGGCTAAGGCTGAGCACTCACAGATTCTAGAAGTCTGACTGGGACACAGATACCCCAGAGGCTACTGGGGTCTATCAGCAAGAGTTGGTGAGCAACGGATACTGGAGTAAGAAGTAAACTCTGTCTGAGCTTTACAGACAATAATTGTCTGTAGCACATCACCCAGAAAAAAGGCCCTTGGCAACTACCAGTCCCCATGTGGGCTCATTCCAGCCTCAGTAATGCAACTTCCCTTGGCCTTTGAAACTCTGCCTTCCCCGTGTCTCTCTTATTCCGTCACACCCTAATAAGCCCCACATTAAACTGTGCAGTGTAATTGTTCCCCATGCCTGGCATGTGTCATGCCTCAGTCCATCAAGTCATTGCTAAATCAAGCTGCACATGCCAGCCCTCCTTGGTGAAAGAGTTCCTTACATGCAGCAGCTCCAGATCAGAAGGTTCAGTCTGGGATGGCACCAGCTCTGTCAACATCTCTGACATGACCTTCACATTTCCATTCACCACTTCCAGCTCACTGCGCAGCTTTGCGACCTGCAAATGGGAGGGGAAGTGACAGCTCTGCCTGAGGAGGCTGGAGGGACAGATGAAGTAGCTCTGAATGGCAGTGCATCACATATGTGTCAAAGGGAATGGCTGCTCAGGAGCTCATTTGTCAGCACTCAGTTGGGCTCTTGGGAGCTCCCAGCAGAAAGAAGCTCCATTACTTAGCATCAGGTTCATTTGCTAGTAACAGATGCCAGGCCCTCAACTGAGATCTTTGGCCACTAGCCTAGCCTTGATTTTTAATAGCCAGCACAGGCTGTTGTTATGAATCAAATCTCTCCCAAGCTAGCAGCAACCATGTGGCAGCCACTCAAATAATTTCATTTCCAAAGTGGAGCAAGAAAATGAATTCCCATTCAAAAGGTGAGCCTTGGCCAAGTGTGCAGCTGAAGCTTTATCTCTCTGGTTTCACAAGATGCTAATGGGCCTCTTGAGAAGGGTTTCTACCTTCTGTTCTGCCAGGGGATGCAACTCACTGACTGCTGGAGGTTTGGTGCTGAACTTGGTGTTGTAGGAAGTCAGGGTGAGGAAACAAGTGTGAAAGGCCTGGCTTTTGGAAACCACAGTCAGACAGCATTGATTTGGATACAGTCAGCAGTCAAGCAGGATAAACAAAGATGATAAGGAGACATCAATTAAGCTTCTGCTGCACTACAAAGCCCCAAACCTCTGTGTCTCAGTTTCCCAATTCCCTATAGCCAGGAGATCTTCCCTCTACCTGCCCTGTCTTAGAAAAACATAACCAATCACTTGGTGCTTGTGGTATCCCAGCTCATCACTGTGACCACAATGGAGCTCTGGGGAGCTCTCAAGGGACTGTACTTTAGAGGAACGGTTTCCTGAGGAGAGAGGCTGGGAAAGGACCAGGACAGCAGTCCCAGAACAGTGTTTGTCGAACAGCCACCGAATGCAGGAAGAATCAGCAGCATCACTGGGAACAGGTCCAACTCACCTGCTCTGGTGTGGGTGTGATGGGAGAGTCACTGGATGCCCCCTTCCCAGTGGGCAGGGTGACAGGGTGGAGGATGGACTCTATCTGCTGAGGTGAGTTGACCACAGGTGAGTTCTGTCCTGACTGGGAGTTGGAGCTGTACACAGTCTACAGACAAAGGTGGGAAAAATCAGAGAGAAGGAGATGTCAGACATTCATAGCTGAAAGGGCAGTGCAATTAGGACAGAAATGTTGATGGGAACTCTGCATGTGTTTTCAATAGCTCTTCCTGCAAACAGGCTTTCCTGGAGCTCCTCACTCCCCATAAGCCTTCTAAATACAAGCTAGAGTTCCTGAAGTCACTTCATAGCCCCACAATGGCAGCTGCCCAACAACCTCCCCTTTAGTAATGCTCCCATACCCTCTGTGGTGTGTGGATGGGTGACAGCATGTCCAGATCGGTCATGGGGAACTCCAGGCCCTTCCGTCTCAGGTCTTCATAGACAGCGACAACACCAGTCAGGTCTGGTGAGCTGCGGAAGGCATCTGCCCAGGACTGGGAAGAAGAAGATAGTACAGCCCACCGTCACTTACAGCAGCCTCAGTACAGACACCTAAAGACAAACACTCCCTCAACTGGCACAGAGCACTGACTGTCAGCTCACCTGAATGAGGGTCAGCACCTTGTCATGCACTATGGCAGGTGGATTGTTCTTTGGCAGGATTGTCCTCACCAGGACACTTTCTACAAAGTCCTGGCTGGACACAAGGACATGGAAGCGATGGCCACAGTTCTTGACGCACGTCTCCAGGACCTTCAAAGACAACGAAGCATTAGGCCTTCTCTGCCTACGTGTGTTTGCCTTGCTGGCTTTAGGTACTTGTGTCATTTCAGCCAGGGACTCAGGTTTACAACAGGATACCACAAAGCTGAGGAAGAGACCTGACCACTCACCGTCAAAGCCAGCATAACTTCATGAAAGTTCTTATTGCCTACAATTCTCTTCTTAATGGCTCGAAAGGCATCTTTGGGCCTGCAGGAGAAATCATAAGAAGAAAGATCATTAGAAGGTTGAGAAGTTCATTGCACAGAGAAGCAAAGCTAAACAGCCCCTCTTTCTGGATTCCTCACACTCAGCAGATGACTTTCCCCACCATATTTTCAGGATGGCTTGAAGCAACAACTGGTAAAGTAGCTTCTGCCTGTGATTCTGTAAGAGGAGTGGGGTCCTACTAATGAGTGCTGTTACTGAAATTGGAGGCCGCTGTGCTGATGTCTGCAACGATTCAAGGTGCACAGGACACAACAGAAAGCAGAGTAAAAGCACTGCTGGGGGGTAGAGCAAAATCTCATGGCAGAGAGACTGAAGAGGAGCAGATCACAAAAAATCTTGGCATGGGTTAGAAACAGGAAGGAGAGCAAGCTGCAGTAATCCCTGTGTTGTTTGGAGAGAAGCTGTTTAACAGTATTTCCCTGGAGGAAAGGAGGCTAAAAAGCAAGAGGGGGATGCAGTGGCAATATCTTCCTATATTGCAGGCAGGCAAGAGGGCAGTGGCATAGCAGTGTTTCCTTAGCCATTCTCTGGGGGAGAAGCACTGTGGTCTCAGCCCACTATGTTCTTTTGAGAGGGCACAAATGAACCAAAGTGCTCTGGCAGAGCACAGGAGGAGAGGCTGAGCTGGAAGAGCAGCAACACTGAAGGAGAAGAGTAGAATGGAGACATTGAGGCAAGGAGGAAGGCAGCAGCAGATTGGCCCGTGGGGCAGGATGGCTGAAATGCGTGAGCATTAGCAGAGAAATGGGAGAGCCCACCATGCCAGGAGGGTACAGCTGTGTTACCAGGTGCCCAGAACAGAAATACCAAGTGGCCTCAGCTTGGGAGTGAGAACTGTGAGCAGAGGCAGGCGTGTTTGTGCCATAGGGATAGCAAGGAAAAGAAGTGGTGACAGATCTGTGAGTAAAGATGTTTGACTTTGTTTTCATATAACTGTGAAGCTGAAAACCGGGCTTGCTAATCCTGTCAGCATCATGGTGGGGTAGGACAGCAGGAGTGAAACCTACATTCTTTATTCCACGTAGCACCTTCTGGTTTTTACACATGCTGCTCTTGACATCTTTACTGTGAGAAGAGGTAGTCCCAGTTGAATTCACTGGTAAATCCCCAGCCCAGAGTTAACAGGTCTGGCAGATTTCTAAACATCTCCCTGCAGGAAGAGGGATACAAGGGCTCCCCCACCCACTTTGTGACCAAACATGAAAATACCTGAGAAATGAACCCCAGCAGGACTTGCACAGTCAGAGGACAGAATAGCAGCCTGAGATTTTCCTCCCTCCTCAGCCACCAGCCTGTGGATTTTTACATTCCCGAAGGAGAGGAGTAAAACGAAGTGGAAAAACTGAAAATGCGCCTTTGGGAGATGGGGAGGCAGCCTGGCTTGAATCAAGGTTTCTCTGGAGACCCTGAAGGCATGTTTGAATAGCTCCCAGTGCTCACAAGGATTACAGGGAAGCATCTAACAGATGCTCTGACAGCTTTGCTGTGTCTCTAGGTCTCCTAGCAGAGTCTTGTCTAAGGCACTTTGGGGAAGCCTATCCTATTATCTCCACCAGTGTATGCTACCACTGCAGTCTAGGGATGCAGTGTCATAGAGCATGCCGAGACCTGCCACTGGATGTGTAGCTCTGCCAGCTCCCTTACCCTTCTTCAGTCTCGTTAATGATGTCACAGATCTCCATGTTGAGAGCCCAGTCTTCGCTCCGCAAGGACCCATCTGTAGCTCTCTCTGGAAAACAGAAACCAAGACACGGCAAGGCTAAGAGCAGCCCTGGCACTTCCACGAGCTGCTGTCAAGACACCCCAGTGACCAGACACTTTTTCCCTGGTTTCCACCACAACACGCTAGGAGGAGAATCCGGCTGCAGAGCCCAGGCCACCAAGTGCTTCCCGCTAGGTGTCACCACTGCAAAGCACACCGCTGGCCGGCGCCGGAATGGGTGGCTGCTCAGCTTTGCCCACGCCACCCATGCTACCAACACACAATCACACAGAGTGTGATCTCTGGGCTCCTGCAAGCGAAGGAAGAGGGCTCAGCATGACTGCTGCTCCACAGCTGCAGAAAAGGAGGCTTATTTGCTCCGTTGCTTCAGGGCCAGAAATTGTGAGTTTGATGTGCTCATGCTGAAAGCGGTCTGTCAGCGGCACCATTATTGGTTTGTGCCAAATCAAGGACAAAGAATCAAACACCACCACCCCACCACCACCCAGGTTTTGGTGGGTTTTTTTTGTTTGTTTGGTTTTTTTTTTTTTTTACATGAGCCCTACAAAAATAAACCAGCAAATGTAAACAGCCAAAGCAGGGCTCTCTCTCATTTAACATTTCTCCCCTGAAATTCTGGCCTCTGAGGAGTATGGACAGAAGTGGACTGCAAGCTGAAGTCAAACCAATATTGTTTCAGCTCTTGATTGTGTGCTCTTTAATTAGGAATTCCTCAGTCAGCCTTGATGTTATTCAAGGCAGAGATTTGGGAGCAGCTATTACTGAGAGTACCAGTGTCTCCACCCTATAATCAGCCATGTCCTGGTCCTAGCTGTGCTGACTGACTGATATCTTCAGGGACACCATCAGAGGCTGAGGGAAGAGATCTGCCAGCGGGGCAGGCAGGACCCCTGCAGGCACTCTCCAGACCATGGGAAAACACAGAGACACAGCAGATGGCAAAATGAGGATAAGAACCATCCTTCCCATCTCTTTCATCCTATAAAATACCTGACTTATCGCTAGGGCAAGAGAATTAAAACTAGTCAGACCGGTTTAGCACCTACCAGGTGCTCTTCAGGAGCCCAACAGGGTACTAAAGAAAAGTGCCTGCATTTTTAAAACTGCTGTCCCTGCAAAATCTGGAGCTGGCCCTTGCTGTTGTGGGTACTCTACCCCTTTGGAGAGGCCCATTCTTTTGACCCAGCAGCTAATGATCCCTTTGTGAGAATGAAATCAAATGCCTGCTCACACAATAATGGGATAGGGCCATAACGCAGTAAAACATCTTTTTTTTTTTAAACTCCTGCACATCCATCATGTTTTGGGATGTCCTGTTTTTAAGGGTCAGGCAGAGAGCTAGTCACAACACTTGTAACACAGCCTCTTAGACACACATCACTCCCATAGATTACACACCACAGCATGGAGCTACCTATCTGCGTTTTATCACAATCCAGCCACCACCTTTTCTGTTGACTGCATTGATTACCCTGTGATTATGCTGATTACATTGTGGCCACAGCCAGATGGAAGACAGCAAACAAGGGAAGAGTGGCAGAATGTCCTTGATGCTCTTCTACCTTTCTGGCTGCTACTGTAACATTCTACAGGCCTCTTGATTCAGGTGAACTTTTGTCACTTTAAGTGTTAATTTTATATAGGAATCCTGGACTCTTACAGATCTAAGCTTCCTCAGGGAGGCACAGGAGCCAGCATTGCACTGGATGATGTGGCAGGGAATATATCCAGAGCTGTGGGCTACAGGGGGCATGTCTGGTGCACCAGGGCATATACCAATGAATGAGTGAAGCTGTGGTAATACATAGGGAGAAACTGTTTCTTTAAGGGCTCCTTTGGGATCTGGACTTGGTACCGCAGCAGAGCTCCAGGTTCCCTCCTGCTCCACACGGCCAGCCTTGCTGGCAGGCACACTGCAGCTCAGGTCAGATTTGGCACGCATGGTCACAAAGCCAACCTTCACTTGCACTCTCCTTCAGCATCCCCTGTTCATGACACACTTTGGTTTGAAACGTGGCCTGGGAAGAAGTTTCTCTATGCTGTTTGCTGCCTCGGTCCATGAAGCACATGAATCAGACAGACAGGGTCACTCTACTGAAAGGAAGTCCATTCTTCTCACCCCTGAAGAAAAAACACAGCACATGGAAAGGAAAAAAAACCCAACCCACAACTCAGGAACAGGGCCAAATCTGGTGGGAAGCTCTGAGCTACAGAAGAAACTAAGGATGAAACAAAACTACCTTTAATCATCTAGTCATGGAATCTTAGAAAAGTCCTTCCTGTTCAAGTCTCCCCAACTCTTTGCATCCTCATTTTCATTGCACACAAACATGAACTGGGGCTGCAAACACCCTTCCCTTGCTTCCCCGTGTTTGGTGGCACTCCGTAACCTGCTCCCCATCACCACCCCTTTTTCCTCCAAACACATCAGTCCTGCCAAGGTCAGTCAGTACGTTTGCTTTACAGACAGGAATGCAAACAAACCGTGCATGCTCCTTCACCTGGCTGGCCACTAATTGGAAAATGAGGCTTCCTCAGAAGTGACACACACCACCCCACCGTTCTAATGCTGTGCTCATCCTGCTTCCATCACTCCTGTTCACATGCTGCTCAATGAAGAGCTGCAGGAAGGAGCAAACCTGCCATAATCGTGCACAAAGGCTCAAAAAATACAAAGCTGGAAGAGCAGTAAGTACTAGGGCATATGGAAAACAGGAACGTGACCACGAGGCATTTCCCAAGGACAAAACACTTGAATTTATCCAGTATAGACTAAGGCCTGGCCTAGCTGGCCTCAGGAGAGCTGGAGCTAATGCATTTTTAATCCTCCTTGCCTGCTTCCAAGCACCAAGGGACTCTCCAAGCCTAGTAAGAGATGCAGGAGTTTTCTCTGAAATCCTAAAGTTTATCCTTTCACTAAAGCCTGCGGAAGGGAAGCAAACAAAGCCTATTCATTAGTCACATGAAGGACCAGAGTGGCTGGCCCCATTTCATGAGCTGTAATTAGCACATGAGCTGTCTGCCCCTCATGAAATATGAGCCGAGGATGGCTGGGGACAGCGACAAGCTCCTAAAACCAGCGAGAACAGGAGGCTGTGCCCAGCTGCCTGCCTAGCACCCTGCCTGGCAGGGCTCATCAGGCAGTATTTATTTCTGCGCACTAATGAGCTGAGTCTGACCTGCCACAGATAATTCCCTCCTGACCAAGGTTATCAGTGAGCATATGAGGGGCCATCTCCCTCCAAGCTTGGAACCAACTGGCTACTGCATGTACAGGAGGCCCTTCACTGGGCCACTTCAAAGCCACATTGTTCTGGCAGCCTGTCTGGCTTCCCAGGTGTGACAGCATTGGGGTTTGTCTGATTCCAGCCTGCTGCCTCACAAATTGCTTGGATCAACCCAGAACCATGGAGGACTGTGGTATGGGTTGAACCAGAGCATCAGCTCTTTTCCTGCCTGGCATTTGGAATGCTCCTGCTAACTGTAACTAGGTGATGAAAGTTATATGGAATTGTCAGCTGAGAAAGAACTCTGAGCTTGGTATAACTGACATAATGGAACTGTACACTTCTTCACGACATGAGTAAATTTCACAGCTTTGCTTCTTTCCAGGTTTTCTGTGTCTGCCTTCATGGCAGATGAGAGCTCGCTGTGGGGCTGGCAATCCCACCCAGCCATCCCTGCAACTGCACACTGGCAGGACAGTCAACAGCACAAGGAAATTTAGGAGATGGGGACAGAAGACACCGCACAGGCTTATGTTCTCTTTGCTCCCCATCACAGACCTGAAGCATCCGTAACTGGCCAGGCACTGCTGAGCAACCCTTTGCCAGTGACATACTCTGTTATAGCTCATCAGAGACTGTGTGTTCCTCCCTCAAGCCAAACCCTTAACCACCATCCCTATGGTGCTCAGTCATGCTGCCTTTAAATTCCTTAGTAAAACATCAAGCACCTTCTCACCCATTTTAACAGTTTTGAGGGCATGAACATTTCACTGCACAAGATGGTGCAGATTCCACAGAAAGCAACATAAGAGGCTTTTCTCCCAGCCTCTCATCAATTAAAAACCCCTGGTGCAAGTCAGCTTTCTGTATAAAGTCTCCTTGCTAAGCCTCATGCTTTTGCTTCCCTTGAAACGTCAGCACCAGCTCATTTGGGACTCCACCACTTAGCTGATTTGCTCTTCTGAAGACAGAGGGGAAAAGGCACTTTCTAGAGAGAGTGGAGGTACAGCTCCAAACCTAATTCAAGGATGGTGATGGACACAGATTTGTGCTGACATAGTTTTGTGGGTATCTGGGTCTCTGAACTTCTGCTTCTTTCCTGTGATGCAGCTCAAAGTTTTGAGGATCAAACTACTATTTTACTGGTCCCCTCTCTCCTTATCTTCCAGGGGGGACACAGAAGACAAGGCAACATATTTTTGAGAAGCACTACCTTGCAGGGACCCATCTGGTTCTGACAGGAACCCACCAACTCCCACAGTCCCAGTTCATAGAGGGGTGCAGGGACACCTGCAAGGAAGGATCCAAATGGACATTGGGATTTTTCTGGCATCATGTATTGTTTGCCCCTCTTCCTCACCCCAAAGCCTCTCTTAGCTGTTCCTTCTGTACAGTCTCAACTTTTCCTTGTTCCCCTATTTAAACCAACTCCCAAACAAAAAAAATCCTGGTCATCCCTGTGCCACACTGTTACTTGTCTTCCTTGTCTGCCCTCACTCACTGAAACAATTCACTCTGTCTCTTTTGGTGTTGCTCTAATTACTGGTTATTTCAGAATTCCAGGGTCAGGAGGCAGCAGTCATGGTTTCCTCTTCACTCTCTCACTCACAGCACCTCCTTGAAATTAGATTTTCCATTTTGAAGTTTCTCTTAGCTCCCAGATAGAGGTGCAGCAGATTTCCTTTCTGAGAAGGGAATCCAAACTATGATGCTTCAGCAGTCTTTGGATGTTTCCCCACTGGTCAGAAGTACTGCGTTAAAACAACCAATAACCCACGCCACAAAACCAAATACCAAAAAAACCCATACAAGTCTGTATTCACCTTGGGAAGAGACATCACAGTTCACAAACAGGACAGAGGCAACTTTTGTGACTAAATTTTGGGACTGGGTGTAAGAAGCCAGAACACCTACTCCTCTGCAGATGAATCACTCTGTGACAGATCGCTGAGATTATCTGAGCACCAGTTTCCTTGTCAGCAAAATAAATGGGACTTACTAGATTAACTTTAATGAAGGAATTTGAGAACGTTGCTGCAGTGTGCCACAGAGGATTTTTTTATTCCTTAGCCTTCATCTAAAGCTATTTTAGTCTTTAAAAGCTGTACCAGGCACACATGACTTTACCCAAGCAATTTACAAGGACACAGTATTAGCTTTTGCAGACAGCCCAAAGCAGCAGCAGCGCTGTGCAGGTTTGGTGATCAGGCTCCTGGGTTCAACATGCAGCTGCTGCAGACCTACCAAACAAGTTTGGGTTAGTCATGTCCGCGTCTCAAATTAAACAGGGAAGATAGCATTTATCCCTGTCCCCAGGATGTTGATAGGCAATGTTCAAAAGGAGAAAACATTATATTTCCAGCCACCAGTTCTTTCAAGCCTCCGCACTGAGTTTCTTTCTCATAACCCAAATCAACCCCAGTCATTAAGATCTCTCTACTGTCACGCCTCTGGTATTAAGGAGTCAAAGCTCCTGTTTGACAACACTGTTGAAATACTTTTTTCTTCTGCTTTGCTGTTGGTTTGTTGCTTGAACAAAATCCCTTCTTTAATCTCAGAGGGAACTCACTTAAAATCTGGCTACTATACTGATCAGAAGATCCAGAGGGCAGGAAATTATCTGTGACATCTAAAGATAACTTCAGATCGCCTCTACCCAAACACAAAAACGTATCTGATGCATTCACTGAGGGAATCAAAGGGCATTCATTAAGGAAAGGGCAGGAGATGGCATCTTCTGGAAAGTGTCATGATACATGTGACATTCATCTGAGAAGACAAATCCTCCTCAAAGATCCTCTGGAGATTTTAGTTACAGGAAACCATCCCTGGTGATTCTTTTCCCAGCTTGCTGTAGTGCATCTCATCTATCTTGCCCCAACACTAGAGTGGCACATTGCAGCGCTCCAAATTCATGTGATTTGGACAGTGGTTTGGGTCTACTCTAAAATAAGCAGTGTTATAAAAGGGAAGCAGCTGCTTTCTCCCTTCCCACTCCAGCCACAGCAGTGTATGCACCCACGCAAGCACACCAAAACCTACTTAATCAGGGACCAGATGTTCACAGTGAAGAAAAAAAGTCTCCATAGGTGACAAAAAGCAAAAGTGAACAAGTACATAAACTTACAAATGGCTGTAGTAGAAGCTGGGGAGTTTAAACGGGCAACATCAACCTTCAAGAACAACTTGCAAACGCTTAGACAATACAACAACAGAATACAAGAGTCTTGAAGTATTTTAAGAACTGCATCTCTGTTTTGAGGACAATGTAACGGGTGATGGCCTTGTTCCAACTCACATCTCTTTGCTCCACTTTCTCAGACTATGTCTGTCTCCTGTGTTCATCTAGTTGACCTGACCACAGGAACTAAGAGAGACTGCGTGCCCATAGGCCTGCAAGGTCACAGAATGGACACTATGTTCCCGCTCGATTTCACTGCTGGAGCTGGTACTTAACCCTGTGAGGAGGCTTATGGTGCAGGGGAGGTGTTATCCACAGAACCAAGGCTGGGAAGTTTTGGGTGAGCGGCTCTCTCTGGCATGCCCAGAGTGCTTATCCTTCAGGTGGGGTACAGGTGTGCTGCACAGCACCAGGCCAGCCCAAAGCCCTTATCCCCGGGCAGCCTCCAGAGCAGAGGTAACTGCCCAAAGCCACCCTGTCACGTCAGAGGGAACGCGGCTCCTTCCCACCCCGAATGTGATAGTCCATTGCAGCTGGAACCCAGCCCATCGGCGATCCCCGCTGTGCCCCCTGATAGGACCCCGCGTGCCCTGCGAAACCCCCAGAGAGGTGCAGGCAGGAATGGCCTCGAGCCAATCACTGGCCTCGGCTCTACTGGGGGGCGTGGCTCAGACCACCGCTCCGCGGCCCCTTTAAGTAAGAAAACTTCTTCTTGCCACCTGAAGACCCCCTCATACTCGGATTGGCCGGTGGGGCCGCCTCCGAAGCCGCCTCCGGCTGCGCTTCCGCCATTGGTCGATAGTGCCCGTCAATCAAAGCGGGACTCTCTCCTCACTGGTCAATGCCGTCTCCGTCCCGCCGCGGAGGCGGGGGTTGCCGCTTCCCGGAGGAAGGGGTCCGGCGGGCGGGCGTGCGAGCGCCGCCGGGGGCGCGGTGAGGGGAGGGCGAGCGGGTGGGCGGGGAGGGTCGCGGAGGCGCGCGGCCGCGGTGCTCACCGATGCGCTGCCCTACGGGGGAGCTGAAGGGGTTCCCCAGCAGAAAGTCCATCGCCGCCGCGCCGCGATCAGCTGACGCCGCCGCGACCTCTCACGTGACTCGCGCGCCGGGCTGGGGCGGGTCCCGCTCGGCCTTCTCTGTGACGCCGGTAGCCGCCGCCCGGGAGGGGTGCGCAATTTGGCCCGCCCCGGCCCCGCCGTGGGACTGAGGCACCCACCGCCGCTCGCCGAGCACGACCACAGCCGGCAGCTGATAAGGCAAAAGCAGTGTTGGTGGCGCGTCCCTGGCCAGCAGGATCCGAGAGCCTCCCTCGCAGGAGTCGTGCAGAAAAACCCCGAGCTCGACTGGCGCCCCACATACACGAAAGCCTGTAGCGATGGGTTTCTAGGTTTCCGCAATCCTGTGCTGGAGCGTTCTCGTACAGGGTACACGGACCGGTCAGGGAGGCACCGCGTTCAGCAGCATCCTGCAAGCGTGAGCCATCGCCCCGCCCCAGCCGAGCCTGCAATGGACTGACGCTCATTCCCTGGAAATGGGGACGTATTAATAGTCGCCGCAAATTACGATTTAACACCGCCCCACCTGACATCCCGTCAGAACACGCTCGCCCGAGCCCCGTGTGCTGTTAATGACACCGCGAACCAAGTGTAGAGACGAGGCAGCACGGAACAGAAACGCCCCGAAGGCACCTGCAGTGCTCGATGGTTCATCTCCTTTCAAAAAGGTTCTCAAGCGTTCAGCAGCCTTTTAGCGACGTTTTGAGCGACCTGTGGTACTGGCAACACCACAGCTTGCCTGCAAACTGTATGAGTTCAATGAGTTTTTAGAATTGGATGTGTTGTGCTGAGAAACACTAAATACTACTAGTAACACCAGTAGCAGAAAACACATTGCATGCCAAAAATGAAGGACAACACTCCAAATGTTAAAAAAAATTATATTGTTAAGTACAGTACAAAAAGGTTTCTTTGTATAATTGCAATGTAATCTGGATCAAACAGCAAGGAAATAACAAAAAATATAAAACCTGCTAAATCTTGCCAAAGTTTTCCTGCTAGCACCAAATACCACAAGATACAGATTATACAAAGTGTACAAATTTTAATAAAAATACAATACACTAGGGCTGTGTGTGTTGTTTTACTCTTGAAGAGTTTTCCATTGTACAGATGACAAAGCTAAAGCTGATCCCCTTCTGTTCTTCTGAGAACAGACCTCCCCCTTCACCTGCCAGGCTCAACTGTAAAGGGCTGGAAAGAGACAGTGATTTTGTTCCACTCCCAATAGCAGCTGCTTTCCTATGGGTCAGGATCTTAAGTGGGATCAGACTGCCTCCCTCTCAGGCTCTTCCAAGTTCCAGGCTCACCGGGAGTAGTCATGTATGCATGCTCTCGTTTGAGGTTTGGTTTGATAACCTGTAGTCTGAGAACCTTCTGCCTCTTCCTCTGACTGAGAAAACTTAAGCCTGCACTGAGAAAAGCTGTGTAAAAGACAGGCTACAGGTGGGGAATACACGATGAAGAGGAATAGGGGAGAAAAACCCTCCTGCTCGTCTGAGGATTTAACTGAAACGTGATTTGGGGCTCCGCCACAACAAAGGATGGCTCATTTTCAACTGCCCTGAAAAAACAGAGGCTAGACTCAGATTGCAAGTAAAAAATTGCTCTTCTGTCATTTAAAAACTTTTTTATGAGGCTGGAAAGACTACAGTCAAATTACACTTCACTTGATCTACCTATCTTCACAAGATAGCTTGTTTCTACAAATGCTTAAAACCTTCCTGATGTTTCTCCATAACATGGCAATCCTTACTGCCATGGCAACCCTTACTGCTATGCATACAGCTGACTCCTGCATGAAGTAGGGTGAGGCAAACTTGATTAATTTTTTCCCCACACTGCTGGTGGAGGGAGGGGGTTTTGCTTTTAAATTATGTATATATATATGTACACACACACACACACACAGAGAAATATACAGGATAAATAAAATCTGTTACAGATACTGGTAAAAGTTAAATACACATGATATGAACACCACATACACATACATACAAACACACAAAAGCCTATATGAGAATCAAGCGCTCTCCTGTGGCTCCTCTTCTAGAGGAGCAGAAAACCAAACAACAAATATGTGCCTGGAAGGAAGGGGAATCGGTCCAAGCAACCCACACGTGCCTTACTCAGCCATAACTGCTTTTAAACTGGTCATTAGTCACTGCCTCACAGCAGCACCATGGCTCTTTCAATACTGCTGGTGAAAGGCATGGGGGATTAGCAGTCTCAGAAACCAGAGTTGTCTGTTCACTGAACGGTGCAAGATGGGCTGAAGCACTTCAAGTTTTTCCCCATCTGCTTCCACACTCCTTTTCATCAAAGCAGGCTGACCATGCCCTTGGAAAATCAGCAGGAGGTTCAATTCTCACAAGCTGCTTGAGATACTGTGCTAATGACGACTTGGGTGCAATTCCATAAGAAGAGATTAAATTTGTTGTCATCTTCCACTTTACTTCAAAAGTCAGCTACCAGACCAGCCAGCTGAGGCTGGCAACTTTCAGTTACTACTAACTGAAGGCGGGGTTAGAAGAAGTGACCAAAAGGCAAAGTCCTCTGTATCTTTGACCAGCTATCCATCTTTCTCCTCAAGCAGATTTTAAACTGAAAACCTGGAAAACCTGCTAGAAATAGGGCTGGTGAACAGTTTGGTTCCATTCCTTGGTTCAAAACATATCATCTCTACCTGCCCATAGAATATCAGAATAATTTAGGTTGGAAAGGTTATCTGGAAGTCATCTGGACCACCTCCCTGCTTAAAGAAAGTCCAACTAGAGCACGCTGCTCATTCAGTTGTTGAGTATCATCAGTAGCCTCTCCTGGCCACCTGTTTCAATGATCTGTTTTCATGGTGATGTTTTTTTCTTTTCATCAAGAAGTCCATTCTCTGGCTGCTTCCCCCACTAAAGGATCTGAATTTAAGGCAAGTATCTCAAAAGCTTTCTGAATGCTTCATACAAAATGCTTTCAGACTGGAGGACATTCCACTCACAAACACAAAAGGGTTTGCTCAGCTTAACTTCACAACTTTTCATAAAAGAGAAGTCAAATAGTTATAATCCTATGTATATACCATGAAGATATAAAACTTTAAAACCCTACACACGGAGCCTTTCAGGGGTGCTGGTGTAGCACATATGTACAGAAGTCAGTAACGCAGAGGTTAAGTACATCCCAGGATCCTTTCCCATCAAAGTCCAGGCATGATGTAGGCGATGTTGTCTAGTGTGTTTGACTGGGAAAAGAAATTCAGTATTTTTTTACTGCCAGATAGTGGCTCAAAATCCTTGAAAAATGACACAGACAAGGGTATTAAGGGTATCACTTGTTTTACAAGTCATCTGCCTAGTCCTCGCCACCACCAGTAGGCTTATTTTTACATCACTGCAAATGTAAGTTAACTAAACGTAAAGGCAACTTCAGTATCTCTAAGCACCTGGAAACAATGGAAATGCTTGAGGCTTTCCTCACATGACCCCCTCCTTACAAACCCCATACTTGACCTCTGAATTTGAAACAAGCCACACTGATTATATCACATCAAGCACAAGAAAGACTAGTGATAAAGGACTTGAGCAAAGTGATTGAAGTTGTAGCATATAAAAAATTACTTGACTTTACACTCACAAGCGAGAAACCCTTAAATACACACACTAACAGAGTGTCAGATGGGAAAAATAAGTACTCTCCACTTTTCCTTGCAAAATGTAATATAATTTTGAGAGCAAGATTCCTTCTTGTGCACATCAGAAAACAAGACCCAGCAGTACATTATCTGTATGTTCTTCAAATTCAGCATTTCAGTAAGCATAAGCCTGCTGCTGAATGGTTGAAGAAGGCCTCAGGAATATCGTGTTTTACTGATGACGACACGGGAGCTGGATCTGCACCAGTTACGGCTCCAGAATTTAACAATGCCACCTACCGACTGCAAAGGTAAATTGCATTCTGCATGCAACACAACCACTGCCAGTTTGATCAATACCTTGACCACCACCGTTATGTATCTGATGGTAAAAATCAGAATAGCTTATTTACCATAAAGTCTAAATACCACTTTTCAGAAGTGGTAAGTGCCTTAATCCACCTAAAGCACCACTGCTCCTTATAACAGTAAGTTGATCAAGTTTCCAATATAAGCACCATTAGTCATGTGTTGTCATTGCACTGAATGCACTTGGCAAGCAGGAAGGAAAAAAGGATAAGATGTTTTTCCAAGGCTTAGTATGGGAACACCCCACTGACTCAGCTTTTGTGCAGACCTGCCAGTTTGTGGGAGATCACAGCCTAAGCTGTCAAGTTTGTTGTTAATAGGGTGTTCTCAGAATGAATCAATGTTTGGGCTGTCCTATTATAACATGTGAATTCATATCCCATTTCTGTTGTTCTCTCTGCCAGATTTGTTTTAATCTCTTTTGTAGGCTATTTATTTATTTATATGTTTGTTTAGGCTACTTAGCTACTTTATTAGTGTCTCGTGTTAAGAGATATGGCTCCTGATTACATTGCTGTCTATGTCCACAGGTCTCAGTATTAAGTGTAAAGTGGAAAAGAACTTGTAGTTACGCAGTTCCTTAAAATAAGAGACTGTTTTTCTTTCCTTGGAGAAAGTTACAGCCATGTGTAAAAGGCCCTACTCAATCACATTAGGAATCCTGAGATCACAAGCTGTTTCTTCTGCTATTAAAGGAAAAACAGATTGTGTGATACAGTGCAGCTAGAAGGTGCTTTTTATTTTTAAAGAAAATTAGAACTTTCAAAAATACTAGTCTGTGTACAGGTCCTTTTACTTGATTCAGACAGATTGATTCACTAAAACAGGACCTGCACGCACTGCAATCAGTGCTACAAATATTAGGTCAGTTGCCACTGGGAGAAAGAAAACTTGCAAGCTTATTGTACAGCAGTTACATCTAAAAGAATGTGAAGAAATATTCCTCTATAAAAAGTGTACTGCACTGGAATTAAAACTACATCCTAAGACTGATGCACAGAAAAGCTCTAAGCTATACTCTACTGAAATTAACAGTTGTAGAATGGAAATAACCACAGGGAACTCACCAAAACGTGCTTAGGGCAGCCATTCAACTCAGGTAGTTGTGTGGTCAGACATGCCAATGGGCCCAAAGCACAGATGATTGAATCTAGAAGTACTGACAAACTTCCTGAAACAGCCACCATGCCCTGGAAGTAACAAAGGAAAAAACAGGTAGGGATGAGTAGTGAAAATTAAGATTCTTTCACAGCTGTATTGACTGTCATGCAGATGCAGTATTTTCACTCTCAAGCTTTAGTCTACTTTCATTACTTAAACAGTAACAAAACTATGCCATGCACTTCACAGAGAGTTGCTGGTTCAAAGAAAAAAAAAGTAAGAATTCAGTAGACAGCATACTGGTGTAGGAAAAAAATAGGGAACAACAGAAACTAAACTTTCAAGTAAAGTAAAATAACAATCCACCCCCCCCCCAAGTCCTCTATGTAGGTTGCATGAGATCACTGTGACATTGCTGGTTACGGACTCACTTCTGTTTCCTGCAGTCTGTGTCCAATGAGGCTCAGAGATTCACCCAGCAACTGTAAGTGTGCAGCTACATCAATAGGATCTGTCTCAGGGACTTTGGCTGGTGAGGAAGACACCACCACAGTACTGGTGGGAGATTTCTTATGAGGGGAAATCACTCCTGTTGGAGAAGCTGGAAACACACAAATTACAATTTCATATTCCCTGTTTTATTTACAAGCCAATTTACTTAGCAAAACTCAAATCTCAAAGGCACAAGATGCTTACATTGCTCTGTGGACCTGGTCCTATGATCTCTGTAGTCAAAAACTTTCCTTTTATGTATGAAAAGCATCAACCTCAGCTGAATAAAATTTGGGAGACTTGGTTTGGAATATTTGGTAAACAGATACCAAATCAAATGACCCCTTTTCCTCTTGCAGCAAGCTATTCCCACTAGAACTTCCCTGCTGCCTCTTCTTGGTTTACATTTCAACCTCTAGATTACCAAACCAAATACCCTTCTAGAAATTAACACACAGAAATATTTTTTTTAAGATGCTGACATCATTATCACTCTCACAGAAACATTGCTTTTGAGCAATATGATCAGTTACATGTCAAGACTTGTGAGAAAGCAGGCAGACGTGTGAAGCAGGAAAGGATCTTTGTTCTTATTTCATAGGAAGCCCAATCTTCCCTGTCCAAGAAAGACCACCAGAGTAAATAAAAGTACAATTACCTTTTATTTTTGGTGCACCATCTGAAGAAGATGAGGCCTTCCTCTTCACAGTGGTGGCCTCTGCTTTATTCTGCTTGTGTTGGAGATACTGAGCTTTCTGTTTCCAGATCTGCGGTTACCATGGTATGCAAAAAGAGATTAATAACATTAGGTAAATCTGTTACCTGATGCCAGGACCTGGAGGCTGAATGATGTAATTGGTGAAGCAGTATCATAAGAACATGGATGCTTTTATGATTGCAAGGGCAAGGCTTCCATACTTTGAGGACACAGGCAGCATTTTTAAAGGTACGGTGGCAATGCTGCTGGCATGTGCTGACCTAAGCACCTAGTTTACAGAAATAATTTACAAAAACATCTCACACACTCACCAGTTTATCCTTCTCAGGTAGCTGCTTCCACACTTCTGCCAGTTTTTTACTTAGCTCTCCAAAATCTGTCAGGAAGAAAGAAGAAAAATGCTTAAAACAAATGAAATCATAAAATCATAGTGAGAACATAGGAAATTTACTGACCAATGAATACATATTTAGGAAGTAACCAATTTCATAACTAGAACTGTCCTGAAAATAACTGCCAGTATGCATTCCCATTACTGTTTGTTTGTTTGTTTGTTTGTTTTCCAGAGCTGGCATCAGGAATAGCAACTCATACATGTATATATAGGAAAGATATACAAATACTTGAAGGGTGGAGGTCAAGCGGATGGGGCTGGGCTCTTTCCAATGGTGGTGAGTGATGGGACAAGGGGCAATGGGTACAAACTTGCAATACCAGAGGTTTCACTTGAACTTGAGGGAAAGCTTTGAGTGATGAAGCACTGGAAACAGGCTACCCAGAAAGGCTGTGGAATCTCTTTCTCTGGAGACTTTCAAAACATGCTTGGACACGTTCCTATGCAACCTCTTCTAGGCATACCTGCATTAGCAGGGTGGGTTGGACTAGATGATCTCCAAAGGTTCCCTTCCAAGCCCTGTCTTTCTGTGATTCTGTGAAAGTGACACAATTGAGGTAACTCTAAGTAAGAGCAAGCTAGCAACTTCTCCATCCAGATTCACAGCTTGGTTAAAATACAATGAAAACAACTAATGCCTGTCCCCTTTGCCAGCTCTTATTGAAAAGAAAAATTGGCAGATTCTTTGCATTCTGTCAAAATTAGTAAGTTGAAACATGAATGATGTGTTGTGCTAATTAATCTGACTGGTGTGTAAAACAAGAGAAGGATAGATTATTGCCTCACCTATTCCAGGGTGTTCAGACACAATAGTTGTACGATATTCCTTGCAGAACACTTGATAGGCAGACATGTTTTTCTTCTTTGGCTAGACAGAAGAAGAAAAGGAAACAAAGGTTTTTAATTATGACATCTACTGAAACTTACTGAGAATTTGTTTTTTGTTGAAGACTTAAAGAAAGATGTGGTGCCTACATCAGGAACCTGAAGAAGTAATGGTTTTAGATTTCTAGCTGAATTTAGTGTTTATGAAAGCACAGGAACCTGCCAGAATGAGTCTTGCAACAACTCTATCAATGCATTTCACTCCAAAGTTACAACAACCTGCTATTCTGAATCCAGAACCAACACACAACTTTGTTTAAAGAGCCCATTTTAAAAACTTAAAATAATAAAAAGGTACCTCTCATACTATTCACAGTACCTAATAGAGTTCTGCTAAATCAATTTAGTCCTTATCATAATATTTTTGTCCATTCCTTACGTCCTTACAAAACACTTCAGATTGGAAGGAAAAGAGAGTGTAAGTAGTAAGACACTTGACAGCAGTGGCAGAAGCAGTTGCTGAGCTATGATCAGAAAACAGAACAGAATAATGGCAGAAAAAGCTTAAGCTACAACTGCCCATTTCCTGACATAAAGCATCTTTTGTCTATCTGAACATACATAAACTGCTTTCCCCCATTTATATACTTACATGGATACAGTTCTATCACCTGTAAACTCATTCATATGCTAGTTACCATTTCTTCTACTCATATTTGTATGTATTAATCATGCAAAACTGACTTTATGAGTACAGGAGAAAATTGTGAATGTGGTAGTCTGTAAGAATTAGGATTTTATTTTAATACAGGAATCAATGGCTAAATACTTTAATTTTTCAGGCTACAGCTTGCTTCCTTTTTACAGAAACTGTGACAATAGACTAGATTGTTAGTGCAAAAGCCTGAAAATAGTGAGAAACAATTACCATAGAAAATGATGCATCTGTTTTGGGTACATAACCTGCATCAAGCAATTTAATTATAACCAATTTAAGTATAACCTTTTCAAACCTCTATTGGCCAAAGGCTGCCTATGCCACAAAAGCAGAATGATATATATTCCTTCTGTTACAAACAGAAATCACAGTGACTGACATACTTTCCCAAACATGATTCACTCAAACCATCAATCCTATTAGTTATCCTTCTGTTTCAATTTAACATGCCTTTGTAATGAATGGTCTAATTCACTGTTACCCACCACCCAATTTCCATTTTCCCTCCATCTTTTCCTTACTTTTTCTCTTTCTCTTTCCTTTTCTTTTTCTCTTTCTCTTTCTTTTTCCTTTTCTCTTTCCTTTTCCTTTTCTCTTTCCTTCTCTTTTTTTCTCTTTCCTTCTCTTTTTCTCTTTCCTTCTCTTTTTCTCTTTCCCTTTCTCTTTCCTTTTCCTTTTCTCTTTCCTTTTCTTTTTCTCTTTCTTTTTCCTTTTCTCTTTCCTTTTCCTTTTCCCATTTCTCAGCTTTGTCCTTCTCCTTGTCTTCCTTTTTCCTCCTCTTTTCACCTTGACCATCTGAATGAAAAACAGCAGGAGGAGCTGGAGGAAGAACATAGGGGGTACTGGATGGAGGTGGTGGTGACACTGTTGCTTCTGCTACTGCCACAGGACCATGTCCAGAACTCTTTTTAGATTTAGAGTGCCTCTTCTCTCTATGTTTCTCCTTGTCTTTTTTTTTTTCTTACTTTTCTTTGACTTCTTCTTCTTCTTGATTTCCCGGTATGAGTCATCTATCACTAGCTCTCCAGCCTCCAACTCCCCACCAGAAGACGAACCAGACTCTGGTGGTGCCTCCATACCCGAAACCTCATACTCGCTCCCATGGCCCTCTGAAAAAGGGAAGTGTCAGCACCAAAACTCTCAGAAGGTGGATGCAAGTCTGAAGGTGATTTGTGCTTCTTACGGGATGACTTCAGGAAGCTCTGCAGTTCGTGACCCAGCAGGACAGGGCCTTGCTCATCTCGAGCTGATTTCTTTGAAGATTTCTTTGCAGCTGATGGTGCTGAAGAGTAGGAGAAAGAATCATCATCTGCACTACTTTTGTCTTTTGGTGAAAGGATGAGTTTCATCTTCAAGCCATCAGGTTCCCGGAGAGTAAGGGTCTCTGTGTTCACATAGAGAGGTTTCATTTTCTTAGATTTGTGGAAGCTGCTATCATCCACTGAGTGCTCTCCACTGCTGCTACTCAGCTTCTTCTTGTGGTGCTCCTTTTTGCTTTCAGAATGGCCAGAGGAAGAGTAAGACGATTTTTCAGAGGTCTTCTTTGAAGACTTTGAGCTTGTGGCCAAAGGTGAGGTGATAGCCTTGAGTAAATCCATGGTTGTATCAGCTGAGGATGGGCTAGAAACTGCTTTTTTCTTCTTCTTTGATGGTAGATCCAAAGGCGAAACACCTGAAATAGATCAAGAGAAGTGTACATTCAAGATGATTCCCTTGAAGACAGTGAAGTGGAAATCCTGCATTACTTATGATTACAGCAAACAGGCTTCCATTTAGGCTTAAACAGATCAGAGACACGTGTAAGCCAGGTGCATTCAAAAGCTACATTGCCCAAACTGAGAAGAGTAGGAAGAAGAGAAGGAAAGATCAAACTCTGTGTTGTATTGTGAAATAACATATTTTGACGAAAAGGTATCTTACTGAGACTGAAATTACATCTTGAGTGCAATGATTTCATGCCATTTTTAGCTAAGGTGAGATGAAATACAAGCCTTTTCATTCTGAAAACAGACTTTGATGAAATTTCCTCTTGGCTTTCTCATTTCACTGGGAAAAAAATAAATATTTTAAGCTTTTATGAATGAATTGTCATTTTCTGGCCATCTTATTAATGGTGAGAATAATGTTTCTGTATTTAAACTGAACCCAAACCCATTCCCACCCTCTCCCCGCTTCTATTTCTATAAAATCAGAGAAAGTAATTCTATCAGCAAATGGAATTACAATTTGCAACCTGGTAAAGAAAATAAAAGAAAGGCAAATGCCAAAAGGGAAGGCCTGAGTTAGAAAACTACAACTTATCAATGAAAAAGGGTTGGAAGGTCTTTACTCACAACAATAGTTACTTGTTAAACTACACTCTAAAAATATAATTCCCTAATCTGCTGTCTGGTGCTGATCAGCATGGGGTTTCCTCTTACTTGTACTAAGGTTGATTACTCTCCTGCCATAAAGTGCTTACACTGGTTTAACAGCATCCTGTCCTCAAAGTCATCATCTGTTAGCCCCTTCCCCTGCTCACCTCTGTGGCAGAACTCATCGGAGGAGTGCTTTCTCTTCTTTTTGTGAGGCTCTGACCCCAGACAAAGCTCAGTGTCCTAGAGTAAGAAGAAAAAGTTTGCTGACACATGTGAGGAAAATAATATGAGATAGGTAACAATTTGTAGGAGATATCAAGAGTTATTTGCACTACTGTAGCATCAAGTAATCCTAGGTATGAAGCAGGATCATTATTCTAGGTGCCAAACAGACTCTCTCTCCAGGAGCCCAGAGTGAAGATTTAAGATAAGAGACAAAAAGTGCGGTACAGATAACGTGAGAAAATACGAAAAGTGGTATTAGTCAGGATTGGTTTCAGCACATCAGCCACCTAGCCAGCATCAAGCTTTCTGCAGGCATTATTGCAGCAGAATAGGGCCATATGGAAATTCAAAGACAGATCTCTGTAGGGAGCTTCCCAAAAGTGAAAGGAGCAACGCACAAGAAAAAACAAAAAACCTCACATTTTATAGTGTTAAAAAGAATAGCCAGGAAAGCTAGCACTTGAAGATCAGCTGATGAGTTGATAATAGACAGGCATCTACCTCTTAATAAAGCCAAAAAATAACTAAGCATGCACAGGCTGTCAAGCCTTGAAATGAAAGTGAGCAGTTCATGTTTAATGTGCTGAAAAAGAAGTGAAAGGAAGTACAGAGAGGTGACAATTAAAATGATGGGTCAAAAAATTGTCCTTAACATGTCATGTCACCCAATTATTATTTGTCTCTTGATCAATTTATGGTCTGAAACTGAAGGTCCTCTACAGAATTCCATCTGCATCGCAGAAGTTTTTAATTTTAAACTAGAACTTCTTTTCCAGATTAAAAAATTACAATAGTCATCTCTGAGCTAACAGCAAAAAATTTAGCTCAGAGAGGAATGTTTTGAAGAAATTTAAGTTGCCACCATGTGATTTTAGAGCTGAGGCCCCAAAGAGGTGAATAGGGTGAGTTCATACCTCTCAAGAGCTATCATTTCAGGCTGTCTGCAGAATCAGGAAGACAACAGTGCATCAGTTAACATTATATCCATCCTTTGCTGGCTATTCATACAACCATAAATTCTAAAAACCTTTTGAGTGTATGTGTGAAGAGTTATTTTTGCTATATTCCGACTTGTAAGATTCTACACCAAGACTAGGACAGCTTCCTACTATCCTATTTTCTGGTTTCAGTTATATTTTGGATGAACCCCCTCCTTTTCCACAGGAAAGTTACTAGACACAATATCTGCTCTTGCTGTCTTCTACATGCATACCTGCATGAGAAAGAACAAGAAACTCATCCATCCCCTTCCATAACTAACTTTACACGTATCTTCACATCTTCAACCTTTTCTCTGGGGCCTCCTGACCTGAATTGCTATCTCATCTTCCTCTTGCAGCAGTTCCTTGTAAGAGCGTTTTTTCTCCCGCTGTATCCTGCCAGCTGCCAGCCCCACGGCATCAACACCTTGGTCACTCTCTAGGAACTCTTTAAGAATTATGTGAAATGGGAAAAGGAAGCAATTAAATACCCCATTAAGGAATGACAGACATGTGGACAGTGCATAAAATAAGGTAACAGCAGATGAAAGCAGAGTGATGCACAAAACTCAACAAGCACAACAGGCCCAAAATAACAATCTGTGCTACGATGTCTGGGATGGGGCTCAGTGCTCTAATGCAGTTAACACTATCACTCAAGATTTCGTTTTCAACCCTTAAATATTTCTTTCTAAAGACAACTGGACCTAGAAATGCTACCACGACTGAACACATCGTTATCCTAGTCTTCTGCTCCATTGACCTGGCAGGGAAAAGAAAGGCTGCAGTGGCAGTTTCCACTCAGGGTGTCTGACTAGGAAATAACACCCATTTTTATAAAGTTCAAATCCTAGTACTTTACACCTGGAAGTCAAGGGCTTGGGATCCTCTGGCAACTTGGCCAGGTTAAATTTACAGGCTCCATGGCATAGTAGCTTCCTTTCCCATTCTGACTGCATGGCCTGGCAAGGGCTGCAGAGTACCACCATTTTTGGTGGTTTTTTTTTTTTTTTTTTTTTGTGGCAACTTCCTCTGAGATTATGAAGCAGTTGTACCTTCTTTCTTCTTGGAGTCATCATAAGCCATGGTGGTCCTGCAGGAGCCTGAGAATGTGTTGCCACATCTGGGCTCCTTCCCCCGTTCCCATCTACAGGAAAAGGTCTAAGAAACAGAGAATGGAAATAACCCTCCCACAAAGAAGAATCACTATGCAAAATGGGAAACTTCCTCTGAACCAAGTGAAGATCCTCTGGAAAACAGTGGGAAAGGAAAGAAGTCTACCTTCTGATTGGTTCAGGCTCACTCTTCAGGCTTCACAATATATTTTTTAAATTGAATTGTGGGTGGTTGTTCTATTGTTCTAAAGATACAAAAGAACATCTCTTCCTTGTAAAATCACTAGGAGTCATTTATTTACAAAAATAGAAAGATGGTGAGAAGACAGCTGAGTTTGATTTCGATGACACACAAAATTGCACTGGAACTTGTGTCAAAGCCATTTTTTGCCAGAAGCCGCTCAGCAAAGAGTGGGATGTTTAAAAGAGAGGTCTCAAACCCTTGAATCTCAGATGAATGGAAACAAGGAACCAGTTAGGAATCATTGTACTACAAAAGAATTCTTTCCAATGTTTTTAGCTAATGGATTGTACATTTTGTAATGAAGGTGTGTCCTTCTGATCTGCTTCCTAACACCACCACTGCAGCCATTCTGAATGCCAGCCTGGGAGAGGGGATAGAAGAAAGCCCTCTTTTTCCCTAGACCTTCCACAGCAACCCACCCTCTGTCAGCTCCAGGATTTCAGGTCTCATCTAACTGAATCATTCTGTTGCACAGTTGCTGGCAGAGAGCAGGATAACACCCTTATGAAATAGCTACACGTTGGTTCTCTCTGAGTAAATGGCTGTAGGTCTTCAGTCAACAACCAGCTTAATACAAAATCCACCTTTTGCTCTTAAGCAATTAAACCAATTGCACCTAACTGAATTTGTGTGTTTATGTGTATCTGCACACGTAGGCATTCAACCACAAAGACCATGCTGCTTGTTCATTCTAGTTGTCACATTGAAGCTGTATTTGAAAACCTTGGCAGCAGGGAAGTTGTGTTTGTACATCCCTGCATGTACCTGCATTTTTTAAGTAACTACCTGGGGCTGATAATACACAGTATATTCTATAGTATATTTTATAGTGGTTACTTAAAACAATCAAGTCCCAACTAGATCAAGCTTGCAGGTATGCATGAGAGGTTTCTGTTTAAACTCATATGAATACACATTATTTCTTCATTTTGGGAGTCCATCTGCCACAAATGTTTTAAGTCAGTACAACGACACTACAGTGTCTGTAGCAAGAACAGCTATTTGTGGGCAGAATTTATGTACACACGCAGGAACACTGCATATGTATACGCACAAGAGCACTGCACATTGCCAAGAGCACTGAGCATTGCCCTCTTGCCATTTGTGGGCTCACAACCTTGAGCCACATCTTCAGTTGTCATATGACCTTCAGTGGGAACATGCATGACACTGAAGTATTTTTCTCCAGAAGACAAGGGTCTTAGCTAGATACTGTTCAACAAAACTTAAGTCAGTTATTCATGAACAGGTGGCGGGGAGAAACTAGGACTTGTTTATAGCTAGATGTGTACCTACTTACTCTAAATCTCATCTGCTTGTTAGGTATAAAGGTTGGTACATAATGCTCAAAGGGTCTTATAATACAGCATTCCAGCCCTGCAAATACAAAACATATCCTTAACTAGTCTTGTTCTGTAAATCACTATTAGGTTTCCCTGCTTCAAATTCTTTGGTTTCAGCAGTAACTGCACGTTCAGTGCAGAGGCTCTCTTCACGTCTTCTGTTACTTAAAGCACACGCTTGCGGGATCAACACCAACCACTGCTCATCTGCAGCCCCCTGGACTTCAGCGACCTCCGCACTTCGGTCCCCCACGGGAGGCTGCGCACCCAACTGGCAACGGACCGCGGCGAGTGGAAGTGGAGAGCGGCGGCAGAGGGTTCCCTCACCCCATTTCCCGCCAGCACTCCCTGCGACCTGTAGAAGCCGCCACGGCAGGCGGGCTTCGCCGGGAATTCCGAGTGCGGCCGAGAGAGCAAACGTCGCCGCCGGCCCTTCCGCCCACACGGAGTCGGGCCCGTCCCGCGCCCCCCGGGGCACCCCACGGTCCAGCTCCACGCATGCGCGCCAACACCCTCAGGAGCAAGCCCAGCTGCCGCCTGCGCCTGTCCCGCCGCCTCCATCTGAAGCGGGCTCTGTCGTCCCGCTCCCGTCTGCGCGCCCTCTCACCCGAGCCGGCTCCGGCCTCACTGCAGCCCGCGGCTCCGTCCCTGCAGCAGGCCCGAGCGTGCCCCGACGGCAGGGCCGCTCAGGGACGACAAGGCCTGCCGGGCTGCAGGTGCCGGGCCTCAGCCGCAGGGTGAGGAGGCGGTGCAGTCGCCTCACTCTGCACTGCCGCTTCCCGCCGCGCCGCCACCGCCCGCGGCCGCCATCTTGGAAAGGGAGACAAGGGACACACGCCCGGCGCCGGAGCTAGGGACAGCTAGCCGACCGCCGAGCACGTCCAACGTGGCACCCGTGCGGCGGATGAGAGGGCGGGGTGTGGGATTGCCGATCGTATCGATGGCGGGGCGGGGAGCTCCGATCCTCAAGGTGTGAGCGTGGCTGCGGATGCTGCCACACCGCAGAGGGCGGCTGCGGCTTGGGTCGGTCGCCGCCGCTCATTTGCCCTTCCCTGCCTAGGCCCTACAGCGAGTGAGATTCGAAATAACCGTGTGCCTCGCCTGTCCAGCAGGCTGACCCCGGGCCATGGCCTGTGGTCTTCTCGCCCGCCCGGTGCCCCGTTGGTGCGAACGGACGGGCCCTCGGCTGGGGTCAGAGTGAGGGAAGCGCTGCTGCTCGCGCTGGGGCCTGGGTCACCCGCCGCGGCCCCAAGCACCCCGGCTGCCATATGACCCCTCAGAGGCGTGGGACTGGCTCTGTCCACGACCGCCTGCTGTAGACGACGAGCTTGTGCCCACCTGTCCTCAGCACAACGTACTTTGTGTGCGTCGTGCACTGCTGTTGTGGCACAGCTCTCCTATCTCGTCATCTCTTAAGAGGTGAGAGCTGACCGGGCTTGCAAGCGTGGGTTAGTTGTCTGCTTGTGCCTGCCACAGTGGCTCAATGGGAAAGAGTGAAATCCTGTTACTTAGCGCTTACAGAGACAGCACTTTTGTGAGATGAGTTATGTATGCACATGAATCGGCACATCTGCAAGCTCGTGATTGCCTGAGCCACTGAGGGGATGCACTGCACTGGCGGGAGAATAAGGACCAACAGGAGCGGATGTAAGCGCGTCTGAACAGCACATTCAGGGCTACTGCCTCATGCAATCCTCACACCTTTTCCAATCAGCTGTCCAAAGGTGGCAGGCAAGAGAAAGGCAAATCACCGCCAGAATCTTCTAAGGGGCTCATTTGTTACTGCGAGGGATTCAAGACAGGTTAAAAAGCACGAGAAGAACCTTACTCAGACAAGACAAGTCTTTTCCCCACCAGGTTAGCCTTTCTTCAACTCTGAGCACTCAGGTCCCTGTTCAGCAAAGCCCATTTTAGTGTTACCTTAAATCTTGCCATCTCCACTCATGCAGGAGCTTTTTTATTTAGATGTTGGCAGATACCCACATGACTCTTTGTCAGAGGCTGCTTACAATTACATGCTGTCTGTAGACTACGTTTCCCAGCCGTGCCTGAGGCTGAACCTGACCCATCACAGCCTGGTTCCCCAGCACTTACAGATGTGCCTTTGTTTCTGCTGAGGCTTCTGTGTTCTAACAAATACATAATAATTATTTGCTGTAGGACAGAAGCCTATGTGTGCTGTGTGAATGAATAGTTTGATCCAAAATGAGGTGTGCAGCCTCTATGTACAGATCAATGTCTGCAAGTGCAGCAGCTCTAACACCATCAGAGTGAAAGCCCACCTGCTGTTAGGTTGAACAGGAGGCCAGAGTTGAACCCCCAAGACCTGCTCTTTATCTCCAATTATTGATCATGTTTCTGGAGGTCTCAGTGATGGACCCATAAGGCATCCAGCAACGCACAGTAGAGGGAAAACATGGCTTCTGTCACCAGGATTTTACAGTCCTCAGCATTCTTACTCATCTTACGGAGTGTGTGGAAACATCAGTTAGCTTTTGGAGCACTTGGCGTACAGATTAGGTGGAGGCAGAAGGGAAAAGAATTCTAGCTCCCCTGCAGTTTAATGCTTTCAGTGGTTGATAGGTATTAGATTGTGACAGCGATTATGTGTGGAGGAGAGAGAGCGAATTTGCAGGTGAATTTGCAAAAATCAGCATATAGGAGAATACTTGCACATAAAGCCACAGAAGCACCAATCACTCAGCCCTCCCCTGGTGAGATCTATCCACGCTCCTGTTCTCCCACAGAACAATCATAATTATAGTAATAGTAATTGTAATAGTAACAACAACATGTAGTCCCTCCTACAGCACTTTTCGTCAGTGCAGAAATGCTTGGGAAAACTAACTTCAGTCATTCTCATTCTTCAGAATTAATAAAGACATCCAGCCAGCACAAAACACAGACATTTATTAGGTGCTTTTGAACAGCTTAGCCTTTCCCTTTTCTAGAAAATCCAGGGATTCCTTTAGAGTGTACACCTAGATTATGCAGGTCAGGTGGGGAAAATGTCAGGATGCTGACAGCAAATTAAAGAGAGGTACAGCCCTTTCAAATCCTTATTACCTGACAGAATTGTTTCTTTGTACTTTTGAATATAAGAGGTTGTAGTGAGGGAATCAGAAAATCAAACAGCCCCCATTGTTTTCAAGACCCGAAGTGCAGTTTCTGTCAGTCTCAGACTATTGTGAGAATATTGCGTATTCCTTTTGTTCAGAGCATTTTGCCCTCTTTTGCCTACATGGCAGGGAGAGAAACTGCAAAAAAAGTGCATGGTATGTTCCCTTGGGTGTCTTCTTGGCAGTGAGATGCATATTGTATGAAATGCTCTTGCCAGCACAGAACATTTTAGGACATGTGTATACTTGGGCTTAATGCAAAATTAGTTATGTGCTAAGTAAGGGTTTACCACCCATGAAGCCACCTAGTATGGTCTTGTTTTCCCCGCGTTATATTCACCACCCATTCTTGTCTACCATTTTCCCCTGCAAGCTTCTAGATTTAATGGCTCTCTTTTTGTCCCATTGTTTTTTAGTACTTAGTGCAGTGGAGTCTCAAGTGCAATGAGCATGAGAGGAATGAATAGTAACATGAGCACGAGCCTACAACCAAGTTTATCTACAGAATGAAACACAGCACTCGGAGCTCTATGAACAATTACCAATTCTCTCTGTCATAATTTCCAACTAATCAATCTCTTTTCACTCCTGCCCCATTTCACCGTATTTTTTCCTAGATTCCAAAGTGATTTGGCATTAACTGGAAAGGGGACCTATCCTGATCCCCACCTACCCATGTAAAGCCTGCTGTGCTTTGTACAGACCGTACTACAATCTCTGGGGTCCCGTCCAACCTAGGCCATTCTATGGTTCTACTCTTCCATGTGCATACTACAACAACACTTGCCTGTTGCTAAAAAGGAAGCACATTTTGTTACATTTGGATATGTTCTATGTAATATAATTATATTTTAAAGGGCTTATGGTAATGAATACGGAGGAGGTGACCACAATGTTGCAGTGGACTTTAGGTGAAATGGATGTTGCATGCCAATTACCTCAGCCATATAGTTTCCTTAGTCTTATTTCTGTCCTATTGGAATATATGGACTTGCTTCTGTAGAGAAGCAAAACTTCAGAAGATTTGTTGTGTGCATTGTTTCAGTGTTGGGAATTTACTTAAATTACTTCCCATTTGTCTTCATTTTAGTTTTTTTCCCAGGATGCATTAATTTTCTTGCATCTTCATCTGGGATGTGACCGGTTTAGGCTGTGCCTCTAAGAAAAGGACACTTTCTGAGCACTTTGGCTGAATGTATTGAAAAACAAAGATATGCTAAACTAATTTCATTGGTGGATAGGTAGAATGCAATTTTAAGTTTTGGGTTCAGTCTGTTTGGAGTCAGTCTGTTCTTCTCTGTTCCTGTGGGTCTGTCGGCTTCTCTCTCGCTGAAGCAACAGACCTTGGATTAACAGAGCTAACCAGATAAGAAAACTAACTCTTGCATATGCTTTGAGCTAACAGAATTTTCTCCTTAATTGCCTTTCTCTCTCTCTAACCCTTTTTGGGAAAAAAGGGGAGGTAGGGAGGGAGAAGGGGATAGCGGCCGGGGGGGGCACACCCTCCTCCGGCTGTGGGTCTCCTGTATTACATACATTGCTGTATATTTCTGTATATATTGTAAATATTGTGTATTTTTTGTACATATTCATTGCATTCCATTTCTGCTTGTAAATACAGCTTGTTTCATTTGCTTTTCCAACTGAGTTTAGCTATGGTTTTATCTTTTGTGTGTGTGTGGGGAACTTTCTCACCCTACCACATGGGAATACAGTAATTAGTGAAGGCACAAAGGGATGTGCATTCATTTGTTATGCCAATGAGACAGCCTCAGTGTTCCCCAGAACCACAGCATCTGTCAAGGTGGGGACACACCTTCTTCCCCTGCTGCTTGCTCTGCACCCTGTACATGTACATGCTGAGAGAGGTGAGGTGAGATGAGAGGACTGTCCTGTGGCAAACCCCTCCTCCCCTCCCCACTGACCCGGGATGGGGGTGAAGATCAGAAAATGTGGGAAGAAGGGTAAGGAGGAAGGCAACTCCCCCCCCTCCCCCCAGCTGATACCTGGGCCCCTTCCCCCAAATCACATGTCAGGGGCAGACCCCCCGGCAAAAGTTTAGACAGTACAGAACCTGACGCTGGTCAGCTTCTTGCCCTTTTCTGGCATGTGGAATATGATCTGTGGCATTTGGGACACAGGACGTTTGGGCCATGAGCTGATATAAAATGGGTTTGCTAGAGAGTGTTAGAGGCTTTTCCTGTGATTCTCTTCCTGGCACGTGTGGACCACACATCACAGTCCAGAAGGATTCCTCAAGAAACAGAGACACTAAGTGGACTACTCACAGCTGGAACCGGTGTTGGGAGTGTATCTGGAACCTGCCTAAGTCTCTGGGGTATACCTTCTCTTGTTAGTTGGGGCAATATCCTGCTCTGGGGTTCTATCATTTTGCAAATCCTGACCTTTAACCATTTGTACCTGTCTGTTCCTGTGCTCTGGGAGATATTGTGCAACCGAGCAACCAACCTGTAAAGAATGTTTTCTAAATGTGTATATGGTATGTGGGTGGCCAGGTTTCTAAATTAATAAAATCATTTATATTTTTACTCATCACCTGCCTGCACCCCTTCATTTGTAACATGTCCTCACCCATCTGGTGAGGATAGAGCACCCTGTGTTACAGAAGGATTAGTGGGGTCCAGAGAAGAAAAGCGTGCTCCTGGTTGTGGTTAGACAGAGGCAGAGTACTGAGGCAATATGCATAAAGACTAAATGCAGACTGTCAGCATTTGCCTCTTTTCACTGACTTTGATGTCCTCCTCCTCACCACCTGCCAGGGAAGCAGAATTGGTTAAATCTGAGTTTTACAGAGCTACACAAGGTTTATGCTTTCAGAGTTCAAGTCTCCCTCCCTGCATACTTTCCAAGGACCTTGCTGACTTCTGCTGGCCATAATTCCTCACACCGCTGGTCCCATGAAACATCAAGCATTCAGTCCTATCTATATTTGTGTTTGGCATTTTTCTTTTTGCCTTGGGTCTGGTAATTTATTTCATTTGCTCTTCTCACACCTTGACTCTTGTCTATTACAGCCCTCTTCTGTACTGGCCAGACTGACCTGCTCCTCTCTTTTTGAACAGTGGCATGGCCCTTCAACTGTATGAAAAAAAAATCCTCTAACTCTGGGCTGCTTCATTTCTGCAGTTCCCTGTTTATGACAGAACCACTGCTTCAGCATCTGTCCTGCACTGGGTTGCTGTAATGATTATATTCCAGTCATGTAGGTGGTTCATGGTTGTTTCTGTGGGCCAACCCTGCATATTGTTTCTGCTTCTGGATACAGATGTTGTACAGATGTTGTCACTGTTCCCTGAACAGGTGCAAAGTGGCAGTGGAGTTTGTGGAGGCTGGCAACAGTACTGCCTGCAAAAGCCTTGGGATGCCAGCTGGGCTCATGCCATACTCATGGCTACGGTGTTTCTGGATCTGTGGACCTGCTGCAAAAATATGGGCAACATGTGGGAAGGGCTTCCATCTCCTAAATTTTGGAGGCATGGTAAAGACAATAAGAAGGTGCACTGCTGTTGGCACCAGGTGAGGAATTACAAAAGGTACCTTGTACACCCATGTGCATTGCAGAGTGGTATGTACTGGGAGAATCTTATGGTGTTGTAGGACATTTTGTGTGTTGCAGTGATTTACACAGCGAATAATTTACAATGCTTTCAGGGTCATGGTGCTAGACTAAATGATCTGGGTCATTGAGACCTGTTCCCTGCTGTTGCAGGCCCACTGCTATTCAGTCTTTGTTGTAAACTGATCAGTCTTTAACTTCAAAGCAATCAGGTCTCAGTCCTCCACCACACTCACTGTGGGACTGTTCCAGAATTTCTTTCCTCTGGTAGTTAGAGACTGTTGCCTGATTACTAGCCTAAATGTATTCATGGTTAGCTTGCATCCCCTTGTTCCTGTGCCAACATTTTCTTTTAACTAATATAATTATTGTGCCTAGTTGCTGTTTTTGCTCTGATGTATTTATAGAGAACTGTCATACCTACTCTCAGTTCTCATTTGGCTAGGCTAAACGAGGATTGCTCTCTCTCTAGTTCCCTTCTAGCTGGTGGCCTCCTCCTTCCTCTTCCCCATGCTGGCAGCCTTGCTCTGCGCTTGCTCATATTGAATTCTTCCCTGAAGCTGGGCGACTGGTAATTGCTCAGTTTGCACCGAGGACTCACCAAGGTCTTACACAGTGACTCTAATACTTCCCTCTCTCTAGAGGAATTCTATTTATTTTTTTTTTGGTGAGGATAGAAGAGTTGACCACTTTCTTAAAACCAGAGTCAGTCTGCATTATAATTTCCCCTGTGAGTCACAGGAGGATATGGAAAACAAGGAACATATACAGCTTGATCACAGCCTTTTGGGGACCAGGACAGAGCCTGCTCAGCTCTAGTTTTATTCTGTGATTGCAGCACATGTAATGTGGAGGAGGACTGTTGCTTCAGGTCAGTAGCACTCTGCAATACTGCCATGCTGGGTGGGCCACCACCATCATGCTGGAGACTTTGGGGTGCTGATCATGTAAAGCCTGGAGGTGACCTTCATCTTGCTTTCTTTCTCCAACATGCCCTAGATACTGCAGGGCTGCACCATCTTTCTCTCTTTTCCTCCCTACACCCATTTTTCTCCTGATAGTCAAGGTGCCAGTGGATGTTGAACATGCATCACATCTGTCTGAGATGATACAGGATTTATATTTAGGTGAGTACCAGTTTTACCTGTCTTAAATAAAAAGAATTCTATATTATAGCATTTGCAAATAGGATACAGGATGAAATTGCAGAACTAGGAACATGGGAGATAGTTAGACTATTTATTAGAGAGAGGATATTTATCCTGTTTTTTTTTGGCTTAGGTGTGTAGGAACACATATAATGGTGGAAAGACCTTGGAGTGCTAAGTTTTTTTGGGAACCATAATTCAGAAGAAAATATACTACATGGAGTCATCTACACCCCTTTCCCTAGATGTCTAAAAGCAGCTAGTCCTTGACCTTGGAGTAAGTATAGCCTATCAGGGATACAATGATTTTTTTATGTGAGGTTGCTCTACTGTTTGTTAACAAACTTGCTTAAAAAGCCTCACCTCTCACTGTGCCACAAACTGTAATAAATACAAAGGGTACAAGAGAGCTGTCTAACTGGGAAGCCTGTAGTATGGGCCACAACTGATCTAATGCTGGGAAAGATGTAGGAATGAAAAGCCCCTATAAAATATAATTTATCTATACTTTGCACCAAGAAGACAAAGGAGTCATAAAGCTGAGCTTATTTTTTTTGTGTGTGAAGACAGTATTGCTCTGAAGCATAAGTAAAAACATGGGGTGAACTTGCAGTGAGAATTTCTTTCTATATAATATCCAGATGGAATGTGGGGATATTGTCTAGGGATGCTGAAGCTGACAGTCTGAGAAGCAGTTTTGAGCAGCCTCCCAGTGATCCTCAAATCCTTACCATGTACCCAGGCTGTGTATTGGTCAGCTGTACACTGTACAGAGAAGGATAGATTGTTCTTCCAGGAAGTGGTGGTCACGACTAAGACACACAGGTCTGTGTGCCCTACATTTGTTTTGGTGAGACACCCAGGGGAGGAATGGGTGGTTTACAGTTAAGGTTTCAGACTGGGGGAGTCACAAAGAAAAAAAAACACCCTGTTGTTCATTTTTATGAAGGATACAACACTTAGTGTACTTATGTAGAGAGAAGTAGAGAGATTGTATCAGTGTATATCTCAGTCATAACTCATTTCTCTTTTTAACAGTACCAGCCTGGTGAGGTTATTGAGTATTTGTGCTGTACTTGAAGCACTGGAAGAATGGGATGCTTTATGGTCTTAAATTCAATTCACTGTTAAATGTCTCAGGTAATGGAAGCTTTTACCACATCACTTGAGAGACCATTGTATTGTCTGCTAGATTTCATAAGCAAGGAGTTTTCTTTTTTATTTAGTTGAGCTGCTTACTTTTTCTGAAGAAATAAATGACCAAATAAAAAGCAAATCTGAAAACCTCCCCACTGAGTCTATTTCAGTTGTTGCTGTTTTCTTCACATTTTCCTCCTTGAAATGCATTAGTTTCCAGTTGAGGGAACCTGAAGAAAAGATGATTATTACCAAGAAATTTGCAAATTAGCACAACTCAAAACACCCCCACAGCAGTGCTTTATTAAAATGAGTGAGGCTGGGCAAAAACCTCTTCATATTTGTTCAGATCTTTCTATATTTGGATTTAGCAATCCTATTACCGAGCTGAAATTTAGGACTCGTTAGATACATTTGTCCTGGAAATAGCACTGGTAAATTATAAACCCTGATAGGTGGGAGGATGAAAACAGCATCTAAGATCAAACAAGGGGAAAAGCAACAGACATTCTTCCTTTTCTGTTAAGTGCATTTGCATGTTTTCAGCACATTCAGCAAATGAATAGTTTCTGTGGATGGGCAAAATCATTGGTTAAGGAGAAGCAAAATGCACCGAGTGTGGGATATTGCAGTGCTATTATACAAATGGATCCTATGCATAGTATCATAGCATCAGTCAGGGTTGGAAGGGACCACAAGGATCATCTAGTTCCACCCCCCTGCCATGGGCAGGGACACCCCACACTAGATCAGACTGGCCAGAGCCTCATCCAGCCTGGCCTTAAACACCTCCAGGGACGGGGCCTCAACCACCTCCCTGGACAACCCATTCCAGGGCTTCACCACTCTCATGGTGAAGAACTTCCTCCTCACCTCAAGTCTGAATCTCCCCACCTCCAGCTTCATTCCATTCCCCCTACTCCTATCACTACCTGATATCCTGAGAAGTCCCTCCCCAGCCTTCTTGTAGGCCCCCTTCAGATACTGGAAGGCCACAATGAGGTCACCTCTGAGCCTTCTCTTCTCCAGACTGAACAGCCCCAACTCCTTCAGTCTGTCCTCATAGGAGAGGTGCTCTGTTTAGATTGCCTCCAACAGGGGAGGAGAGGATGGTTGAGTCAGACAACCAGGGTGAGTCTAGGAATGGAGAGACTCCCATGTAAAGAAAGATTGAACCATTACTGAAGAGGTGAAGACCAGAAGGCATGGGAAATGTACACCATATAAGGTACTGTGCAGGAGAAGATGTGACTACTAATCACTTTTTTTTTTTTTTTTTTTTTTTTTTATGAAATGAAGAAAGGAGAGCTTATTGCAGAGGAAGACTGGTGAAAGGAAGTTTTCTTTCATATAACAAAAGGAGGCAGTGGAAATCCCTGCTTTCGTGTTTCTTGGAGTGCAGGAGCACAGCTCTAAACAAGGCTGGAAATTTCTGAGTTAACTCCAGGATAATTCCTGTAGTTGCCAATGCATCTTTTTATCTAAACACTGCCATTCTGGAAAGCAGAGCTCTGCTGTATTCCATAATAGAAGACAAATCTGGATTCTGAGAACTTGTCAAGAAATCACCTGGGAGATAAATGATCACATAAATGTCAGTACGACGTTTCTCAAGTGTTCCTGCTCCAGTCACTGCCAGCAGTAATGTCTCAGTGATATCTTTTGGGCTGAACATGGATATACACAATATCATGTTCATTATGTTCTGAAGACATCCAGTACTAAATTTTTCACCATATTCCTCTCTTTACCACAGCTAAGTTCATGCTTTATGCGTGTATTATCCTGTGCTGAGATTTACAGCATCTTTCCACGAGCTCAAATGGCTGCGAAAATCACCAGATGGCAGCAGAGTCATTTCTGGTCCTCTTGCCCTGAACCGGTAGCAGCTGCGTATTCAGGGGTGCTCCTTCTAGCCGCAGTTCCCAACTTCGCAGGGTATGCAAAGGCAGCGATACCTACCGAGCAAGTACTTGCCTCTTCCTCAGCAAGAGATTTACACTCTCCATTCGGTGCCTTCACGAAGGCTGGGTTTTATGAGACGATTTTCTATTTTTTTTTTCCTCCCAGATTCCTTGGTTTTCTGTAGAATTGCCCCAGTTGCTTGCAGATGCTGGTGTATACACATGCTAATGGCTGCATTCTTACGGTATGTTATGTACTGCCAAAGTAATGCAAGGTAAATAATTTAGCTTTGGGTAAGAGCAGACTCTCTCTGGAACCATCAGAGGTTGGCTCCGTCGTTCATGGATGAAAAAGGCTAATTCTTGATGGCACTACTTGTCATTGTTCAACTCCTCTAGTTGATTTTCCTCAATAAAATGCTAAAATACAGACTATAAAATTCAGAGTAATATTTGGTCTGGAACAATCCTCGAGTTTCCCCATTCTGGAATTTCCCATAAAAAGGAATACCCAGGCTGTTTCCCAGCTACAACCATTACACACTGAGATTCCATAGCAGCCCGACAGATGGGCTCACAGACAGTAAAGCAGCCTGGCTGACAGGGTCACTGTTGTTTTGCCTGCTTTCCCAAGAAACCCCACCAAACTTGAGCAGTTTTTAGGAACCATTCAGATGTTAGTGCCAAAACTAGGAGCAAGTTTCCTTTGTTAGTCAAGATCTGCTCCCTGTGGGTCTTACAGCTCCTTCCCTTCCTGCTTCAATAACAATCCAAGCTCTAGAGAAGGGGGAAAGGTTATTATGATTTTTCTGACTTGCTTGTTTTGACAGAAAATACCAAAAAAAATACACACACACACACAGAGAGAGAGAGAGAGAAAAAAAATCCACCCCACACTTTTATTCCTCTTAGGAGAGCTTCTTTCAATGGAGTTTTAAGTCTGGAAATGGATCAAGGCAATTGTGTTCAAACCTGCTGGAAAGGACATGGCTCTTGTCATAGATTTCAAAGCCACCTTTACCAAACTCTCACAAAATAAAAACATGCTCCAGTGCTCAGCAAAGGGTAGACAGAGGCTTCTAAACTCAGGGTTGTCAAACATGTTCCTGGATAGAGACTCTTATAAGGCCACCTCCTATGTTACCTGTGAAATAATTAGTTTGCTTGTTTGTTTGTTTGTTTGTTTTTATTGATACTGGGGGCTGTTGCACCTGGAAACTTTGATAAGGGCTTAGTTCTTATTCCCACAAGTGTCCCTATTAACTCTTGGTGGTGGAAAGAATCCTCCAAATTGGTGTTACTCCACCTGTTTTGAAAGCCTTCTTTACATGGCCAGAGTTGTGGAAAGGTAGTAAGAGGAAAAGAGGAGGAGACCACTTTATCTATTTGTGCATCCAGAAACTCACACACGTCCTCATTCTTCCTCCTACTTAACTTCATGTTGTCCACCAGCAGGGACTGGACACTTGAAATGGACTTAAAGCAAAAATACATGCTCTCTTTTATTGTGAGCATATTTCAAGGGGGAAATGGATTACATTTTTATTGGACTGAATGCATTCAATAGCAGCAACTTTCATTATTCTGGAACAAAAGTTTGTTGTTCAAACAAAAGGCTGTTACCCATGATGCCAATTCTAAGTATTTTCCTATTGCTCATTTTTCAAATAGCCTTTAGGATTTACTTGACTAAATCAAACCTCAGGAAGGAGAAGCTTGCAGAAGGAAAATCACTGCATTAGAGGTGATAAAATGAGAAATGAGAGAGACGAACATCAGTGCAAACTCATCAGCATCAGAATAAACTCAGAAATAGACATTCTACATTTCCATAATGCTGTCAGCTGCCACTACAGAGACAGGGATCTATTACCTCTGTTTATACTGCTGCTAACTCAATTTCTAGCAATTTATTCTATAAAAGTAGACTGTAAGTTGACTGACTGGGGAAAAAAAAATCTCCTTTGCACTGGAAATAATAATGATAATGCACATAATAGATTTCTGAAAGCAATTTGAATGGCCAGTTAAAAGGCAAGGTGAGTTAGACATATTTTTAGTAAATCTCAGCACGAATTACCTGCTTTCATAGGCACATTTGTAGGTGGATCGATAAAGGGCAGGCATTGGACATTTACTTAGTAAGACTGGATGAGTCCAGGTTAGCTCACCACTTGCAGGCTTATTTTGCTGGGGTTGCGTGGGAGAAGGAAGCAAGAGCAAAAGAAGGCTTTTCCATGGTTAGCGTTGTGAGAAAAGGATCTGATACAGCTTTGTCCTGGCAAAAATGAGGAGGTCATAGATGGCAAAGAATATAAGAAACAGCAAGCTTTTCACAGATTTCAGTCTGCAGGCAGACATTATTATGTTCTGCTTTTGCTCCCAACCAGCTGATACAAGCCCCAGACTGGAGGCTACTGCTAATGCTCGTCCCTCAGCATAGTGTCTTAGCTCAGGGTCAGCCCTTTGCTCACCGCAGCTGCCCCGTGTTGGGTCTGGAGCGAACTATATTTTGTCAGATTTGCTCCAGAACAAGTTACCATTGCTTTGCAAGATAACATAAAGACATTCCTGGAGATGTTGGGATCTCTGCCCTTTGGGTGAGATTGCATCCCAGCTAGTTAAAACTCGTTGCCTTGCTCACTCACAGACATGTTTTGCTCTCAGGCAGTGGTTTTTGGTCTCTTCATTCCCTGAGCAGGAGTCTGGACCTTCTCCATAGCAAACAAGCTTCTTGGTGAGAAGTTTGCTTTTCTTAAGTACCTTTCAGACCCCCTTAGACATAGTTCATGAGCCTCTAGGGGTCCATAAACCAGAGGCAAAAAGCATGGCTCTGTAAAGTCCAAGGGATATAATCAGCCTACTGGTAAACATATGCTTAAATGCTTTGCTGATCAGAGACAGACTGCTGAACTGGGGCCTTGGGAGATGCCTTGTTACTCCCTTTATGACAAGATGTTGATTCTCAAATTGAGGTGGAGCATTTTTCTGTTGCAGCATAACCTGTTTTTGCAGAGGAAAGGAAAGAGAGGAAAGCAGCAATAGTTTGTGGCAATCTCTGCTCAGGATTAAAAATAGCTGGGAGCAGAGCATGATTAGGAGTACTGTCACTGCTGTGCACATGCCACCAGGTTTGAATAAAATAGGGAATGAGGTAGCTGAGAACTGAGCTACGTTGACCAAGCCACAAAGAGAGAAGTGTAACTCAGAAATTACAAGGTCTGGCATGTCTGATAATGAGTTTGAGTAGAGAGAGGCATGAGGAATTTGCATGATACCTGTCTGCCAACTTTCTGGTTCCAGAATGTGCTGGTTCAAAAGGATCTAGCATGAGCAAAAAGAAGCCTCCATCATCTTTTGCACCCTGCCGATCCCACTGGCTCTGTGTCATCCCCAGTGTTTTCAGGGTTAAGAGGTGAGGTTACATTCATGTGGCCTATGAGGTTTCCCATGACAATCCATGTTTCTCAGCCCAAATTGCCCCATGCTTCCCCCCACTTGGAAGCATTCAATGTACTTTCCTCTGAGCAACTGCAAATGGCACCACATCCTCTCCTCCTGTGGACATGGAAATTGATGAGGTCTACACTGCTGTGGAGGAGCAGCTTGAAGAAGGATTGACAACAACCTCAGCCAGACAAGGATCCTCTATGTGTTCCCCCTATGGCATGGTAAATTCACCTGGTATACACAAAGCTTCCACACAAGTGCCATTTGAAGTCTCACAATGTGAACAGTGGGAAAAGCCAGTCCTGAGAGCAAACTCAGGCTCACAGGCTGGTATCTCTGAGATGCATCCTCAGCTTTGCTTGTGTCCGTGTCTTGGGATTAAACAAGTGGTTTGAACTACTTTGATGATACCTGTACTGTTTCAGGTATGAGCTTAGCAGACATTGTTGATAAAACAAAGCTGGACCATGTTCAAAAGTGAAACTAATTTTCTGTGCTTCAGGCTCTGGACCCTTTAATTTTCTGCTTTTGGAGGCATATCCAGCAGCTAGCCACAAATTCTTCCTTCAGCAGAACTATGCTGTATTATGCTCCTGCTCTACCCAAAGGGAAAAGAAGAGAAAGGGAAGTGTTGAATTTAGGAGGATTTGTGATTCAATATTTCAAAGCTTTATGAAAGGTGCAGGCACGAGTCTGTGTAGACTCCTCATTCTAACTGAGAATTTAAGAGAAACAAGCTGCTGATTCATTGGCACTGGTCTTCACTTGTGCAAATGAGCAGGACATTGATTCATAATCGGTGAGAGTCTCGGACAGAGTCTGGTAGCCCACATCATGACTAAGTATACAAAAGACATTTTAGGAGTGCAAAAGGATAGTGTTTCTGATACTTATTGGGGTTTAGCAGCTTAAATACCACCCATTTCAGTGGACCTCAGAGGATTCATAACTTTGAGGATCTGCTGTCTTGCACATAATTTAAAAATAGGGCAAGAGAGCAGAGACAAATGCTCTGAGGTTCTGTGTGCCCGAGTGCACGTGGCAGTGCCTGTCACAGGCAGCCTTTCCAAATTCATACAGTCAAGCAGAAAACACTGGCATGTCGACACTGTTGTGGGAAAGAAGAGAAATCTTATTGTGCATGGCACGAAGTGACAGGTCTAAGCCACAGTGCCTTACAAAATAGGATGCAGGGTGGCTGTGGGAAACAAAAAGCAAGACTAGGCAGGGAGTAGAAGGGAGCCACTGGAGTAGTGAGTGTTGAAATGTGAAGGGACAACGTGCATGGCAAGTTGAAGACTTATCAGTGTACAATATGTACAACAAAGAAAAAAAAAATCGTTGTCTGTGATTTAAAGCCTAATTGCTGCTCCTTGAGGGCCTCAGTATAAGTTTATTATTGATGTGAAAGCAAGGGCTTCCTAGGAAACTTGGTTAAATAAAGTTTTGAGCTCTAAAAGCCTTAATCATGGGCCTGAATTGTATTCACTTCAATCCAACTCATTTACTGTATAGAATAGCTTGTGACAGTAGTTTTGATAGTAATCCCATATAAAGCTGGATTTTACTTTATTTGACCACTCATCTGAGAGAAAAGAAGAGTCAGTTAGCAGTGCAATGTAATTCCTTCAAACGTGACACACAGTGCACCAGTCAGGCACGCTGCAGGTTCCACATTGCACATCACACATTGCATCCAAATAGCTGCATTGTCAGGTCTGTGGAGCTCCATGAGGTTTGCCTTCGAGTGCCGTTCTGCTCTGAAAAGCAGGCTCTAAAAAGCTCGCTGTGTGGCCTCATGTTTATTGCATTACTGCAGTCCTTATCAGATTACACTACTTAAAAGAAGATGCTTTCTTCCTTCTATTTGCCAGCTCAAGGTGGGATCAGAGAAGAAATATGGATTGTTCTTCCATGTCAGCTTAAAGAGGATAAGTGATACATGAATGATTTTATCCCATTACGTTTTCCACTATGCTTGAGTAGCCCTTGTTGTCTCACCCAGTAACACTGCTGAGGGAGCATTCACCACAGTATTTGCTTTTTATAGTTGTCAGCTTTGCCTTCCCTGCCTGATGTCACTTATGTTAAGACAATTACTCCAGGAATGAATGGCTTCAGTGCAGTAAGCTGCATTTCAAGGTAAGGCAGCTTGCAGTTCAGCTGATCAGCTAAGAAACTGTGGTATGGCCGCCTCCTTTTGATTTTTGTTCTCAAAAAGTCTGTCTAGCCTTTGACTCCCAGGGTTGGGTGAAAACCACCAGAAGACACCAAAAGGTGCACATCTGCTTGTGCTTATATGAATCAGAATCCCTTGCTAACAGACAAGAGGGGAGCCAAATGAAGTGAGACATGGGGTACTGAACACATCTGTCAAAAACATCTGTGAGAAAAGCTGAGTACAGTTTCACTGCAGTGCAACACACTACTTGTTCCTTTTTGGTAGCTGCCAACTTAGCCTTTTGGATCTCATCTAGTTTTCCTAAGTAGATGTCTCCTACCCTTGTTTTTCTCCTTTCTTTCTGCTGCCTTTTATTTTGCAGTCTTCCTCTTAGTTCAGCAGGGTGGTGCAGACAAACACCTGCCGAGACTTTGTTCCTGTGCTTAAATGAGGATTCTCAATGAGGTAGGGGATAGAAAGAGCGAGGCAGGAGGAAAGGCACCAGGATGTGTAAGCAGCAATGTGTCACTGTATCCTTAGGGTTTGTGCTTTGTAGGGTGATACATTCCACCTCAAGGTCTTACGGTTAAAATGTCTGCCAGGAAATGGTAGTGAGACACCTTTTCTGTTCCCAAGTGGTCTTCCCATGGTGCTTACTTTCTTCCTAATCCACCTTGCAGTGAGGCCATGATTTCATGCAGGGTCCTATCTACACTATCTTAACAGAAACAATTAGATTTCCTTCTTTAACTAGCACCTGTCCCTCCCAAAACTGGAGGAAGGATTTCCCTTAGCTATAGCTGCACAGCTCTTGTTGACTTAGAGATCAGACAGGTGCACAATAGGAAGCACCTAGCCTCCTTCAGGGTTCTCATGTGTTCAGGGATCTCATGAGGAGAGAATCCTCCTTGCTTTCTTCTGAGAATGAACTGCTCAAATCCCTCCATAACCTCTAAGGGAGAGGAATTAACTCAGAAATAAACACTGCCTTCAGATACAAGCTGCTTATCTGGGTGCTGAGTAGGGGTTTTGTACAAGAACCCTAGTAGGAGGCACTCTATCATATGCTTCCCCTCCAAAGCAAGCAGTCAAGTGGTGAACCCTCCAGCAAGAGACAGTGACATAGCTTACACTAACCTACTTAGCCACCCCAAGAGCCTTAAGCAAGTTTGCCTGGCTGTTGGCACTGCTCAGAAACAGGGAGTCCCCGCCTTGATTGTGTTGCATCACATCTACAAGCTTGGTGGTTAGGTGGGGTTCAAGGACTGCTGCCTTTGACAGCATCCTCGGATGTATGGTCGTGATGCTTCCCTTCCTCTGTGCAGTCCATAAATGGCCCTTGACTATCTCCATTTCAGTCTTTGGACCTGGACAAGTCTTTGTCCTTGTGTATAAGCAGATTAGTAGCAACTTAAAAGAGGGAATTCACCTGTGAGGCAGAAAATTATTATCCTCTCCCTTAAGGACAGTTTAGAGGTGAGAGCAGAAGACAGTTTCTTCCTTTTATATAATTACAGCAGAAACATGCAAAACAGAGCCTCTGCTCTGCCTAGCAGCCAGAGGGACAAGTGGACATAGTGAGGGCAGAAATGGTAATTCTCTCCCTCCCCATCCCCCTTCCCCAAGGACAGAAAAAAGTGAGGGGAGTTAGTGTCTGGAAAGGACACTGTTGATGGCTCAAGAGGAGTCTGAGAGTCTGTAAGAGATACAGGAGGAAAGAAGTGAATAGTTGATGATGAATAGAACTAATGAGGCCTGGTTTCAATATGTTTTTATCTCTTGGTTGATTGTCAGTCCGATTGAAACTTTTTCTGCGGTTGGGACATTTATAAGGCTTGAGTCTAATAAGCTATGAATTCAGCCTGTGGGCTTTCCATAATTTGGGACACAGAGACTCTGTCCTCTACCCAGACATCCTCCTTTTTTTTTTTTTTTTAATGAGAACCTTTCATTTATGCCACTCATGCCAGTGAAATTCAGCTCAAGTTGTATAGTGAGCTCAAAGGAGTGAGGGAAGGAAAGGCAGACGGCTGAACGAACAGACACATGTGCAATACCACCCCTGCACAAAAAGCATAGTTTTGTGAAGTCCATTTCCTTAGAAAACCTGGATCAAAATGTCTGCTTTTTTCAGCAAGTGAAAGATGGTCTAAAATACCCAGAGAGCCTTGGGGAAGTGAAGAGCTGCACAAGTAAGGTGCTCAGTTTTTGTTATCCAACTCTGTCATTGTTCTAGAGAAGGAGAAATGCCACACATGATGCCCAAAATCTCCTGCCAGCATCTACCTCCAGCTTCTCCTTTGCAATTATCTTTGAAATGGAAAAAAATTGTTTTCTGCTCTTAATCTCTCACTGCTGCTTTTTTCTTCATCCCCTCTTTTATTTATTTTTTTTTCTCCATAAACATCACAAAATCATCACTCAAAAAGAGGGGCAGAGGGAGGGATTAATTAAGAAGCTTGTATTCCAGTTGGAGGCTTTCACAGATAATCAGAAACTGCTTGAGTTGTGCTTTCAGGGGTTTGTAATATGAACACAATCTCTGGATAGAGAGACAGGCTGTAATTAATTTCTCTCTCCAGGACTATTACAGATATAAATAGCAAAACAAAGACAGGCAAATATCAGCAGAGGTACCCATGTTGCATGTACTCCACCATAATGTTGCTCAACAGCAAGTTATTTTCTACTCAAGGTCACTGGTCCACAGAATTAAGAGGACATGGCGCTGGATTTCCACAAGGTCACTCTTCCTGGCCTTTGCCAGCACAGCACTTGATAATAATTTCTTTCAGCCACTTTTCTGAGCATCAGGCATAGAAAAGAAACTCTCTCTTTGCATTCTGTCCCTGCGCTATGAGAGACCTGTCCTCTGGTGGCCTGGCAGCAGAAACTAAACTGGATTAATTTGAGTGTTAGTGCAGTAGTATTGTGGGACGGAGGAAGACTTAGCAAGGAGATGAAAGTGAAGCCTCCAGCTGCTTTTCAGCATGTCAGAATTCATGGGAATGAGAGGGGGAAAAAAGCCTCCCCCCCAAAAAAGCCTTCCTGCCCCACCCCAAAAAAGCCTTGCTGCTGGGGCTCTGCAGCAAATGTCAAAAGAAGGAACAAGTCTAGTGTTGCAGCACAGAGCAAGTTTGCAGACAGCTTGCAAACGCAGCTGAGGTATGTGAATGGTGCTGATTTGTTTCAGGCGGTGCCTTCCCCCCGCCAGCACTGAAGCGTTATGTCTTCAACATGAAATGTTCTGTTAGTGAACAAAGCCTTGGGAGAAGGCTGAGCTTACAAAGATTATGTGTTCCTCTCAGACACACCCGTGGCCTGGGCAATGCTTTGGGCTACATGCTGTAAGCTAACAGGGGGTAGGGCTGGGTGGAGAACATGCCCTTGCTTTCATGTGCCGTGAGGATGGGTAGATGTTCTGGAAATGTGGCCCTTCCATAAGCTTCCTGGCCTGAAGCTAAAGGGAAGTCAGTGAGGTAACAGCCAGCTCTTTCCTAGAGCTCTTCATTAGCAGTCAACAATGTTGGTTTTTTTTTTCAAAATAGGCCAACAGCCTATTTCTATTTTATAGAAAGAGAAAACGAGGCATGAGAATATCCAGAGCAATGGGCTGACAAACTCTGCTAGCAGCAGGTGCTGTGTTTTACATGTGCCTGACCCCAAAGCTGCAGCCTATTTTAAGGGCAAATAAGCTCAATATAGGTGAACTACACGTATCTTCCAAAGAAAGTTGATGCCATAGCAATGCATACTGCTCTTGTTGTTCTCTCCAGGCTTGTGAACAGCAGAATCAGGTTCCAGCTCTGCCTGTATGTTAGTAGTAGGAACGAGGGGATAAGTCACTTTGAAAGCTTTCAACCCACCACAGCTTTCTTCTAAGGTTTATGTAGAGATTTTATTGACTTGTTCTCACACTGGCAATCTGACTAAAGTAAAGGACTTTGCTTTGAAAACAGGGACTCCAATATCTTCTTTTGAATAAGGGGAAGGGAAGCAGTAGTCAGGGACTGGCTGAATAAAGCTTCAGGCTCCCTTCCAGAGGACAGAAAGGATCAGCAAGCCAATGGTGGGTCAGAAATCGTTGTTTGTCAGGTGAAGAAAAATGTAGGAGATATTGAAAGGTCTGGAGAAGGTCAATGAAGACAGAAGTGCCATTGAATTTATAGATGATGAGAGATCACAGGGACTATTTAGCCAGAAATGATGACTAGTTAGAAGGATACTTGTCTGAGACATTCACAATGATTAAAGATGGAAAGTGAAATTGATTGCTCCTTCCTTTCTTTCCCTTTTTTTTGAAATCTCTGTCCTGCAACGAGGGGTCAGTCACTGAAATTAAAGGGCAGCAGATTTAGAGCTGATAAAGAGAAATCTTTTTTCCTTTGAAAAATGCTGCATGTAGTTTATGCATGACATGGATTGTTCCTCTCCCCAAGGTCATGGAGGCAAAGGTCATGGTCAGATTTTAGAGACCAGACTAATATCACAAGCCTTTACAACATTTATAGCTGCCTGAGGCAAGGCAAAAAAGGCAGATATTGAATCACATGCTTTGGGGTAAAACCTGAAAAGTCCTGCTCCTGAGGCAGGAAGGACAGATGAGGGGTTTCTGCCTTTCCCTGGAGAGATTTGAAAGGAACATCAGCCTCACCTCAGCTACTCTCATTCATACTCCACAAAGAACCTTGAAGTCCTGGCTGATAATAAGTTCTCTGTGGGAGAGCAATATGCCCTTGTGGCCAAGAAGGCCAATAGTATACTTGGGTACATTAAGAAGAGTGTGTCCAGCAGGTAGGGGGAGGTGCTTCTCCCCCTCTACTCAGCCCTCGTTAGACCACATCTGGAATATTGTGTACAGTTCTGGGCTTCCTAGTTCAAGAGGGACAGGGAAAGAGTACAGTGGAGGGCTATAAGGATCACTAAGGGACCAGAGCATCTCTCTTACAAGGAAAGACTGAGAGACCTGGGGCTGTTTAGTCTGGAAAAGAGAAGGCTGAGAAGGGACCTTGTTTTTTGAACACTTCCAGGGACAGTGACTCCACCACCTCCCTGGGCAGCACATTCCAATGGCCAATAACTCTTTCTATGAAGAATTTTCTCCTCGCATCAAGCCTAAACTTCCCCTGGCACAGCTTGAGACTGTGTCCTCTTGTTCTGCCACTGGCTGCCTGGGAGAAGAGACCAACCCCCACCTGTCTACAACCTCCTTTCAGGAAGCTGTAGAGACTAACAAGGTCTCCCTGAGCCTCCTCTTCTCCAGGCTAAACACCCCCAGCTCCCTCAGCCTCTCCTCACAGGGCTTGTGCTTGAGACCTCTCACCAGCCAATAGCGATGTACGTGCTGGCTTGCAAAACACTTGTGATAATCAAACATTATTGTCAGACTGACAAGATGAGCCCTCTGTCAAAGAAATAAATACATGCCAAATCCAGCACATGGCTCTTGAGTGCTCTCCAGAGTAGCTGGGATCAGAGCTGAAGCATGTATTCAGCTCTCACATTTATCTTGGCTTTGTCTTTTCTTAAGCAAGGTAGGAAACATCATGTTTTGTTCTTTGGAAAGACACGGTTTCATTATTCATTGGCCATGAAACTCCATCTGCTTGGGAAAAGAGTGAACAAATGACAGGTAAAACCGCAAATCTGCTGTGACATGATTCCCAGGGCGATTCTGCCAAGGAGGAAGAACTCACCATTTCGACAGCTGGGCCCTAAAGCTAAAATTGCAGCCTTTCAATGTGCTGTAGATATCTCACACAGGGTAAAATGCGAGCTGCACTTTCCCATTTTGGGGGCTGGGATTCAGTTCTGTTTGCAGTTCTATCTCCAGAGAAAGATTGTAATGGAGCATGTGTGATTGTTTCACGGATTAAAGAAGTTTATTAGCCCTGGAACCTTCACTGGAAATATCGGTGGCAACATCCCTATGTCCTGGAAAAACATCAGCCACTTCTGGTGTTAAAGGAAACACAGGATTCTTAATGCACTTTCCCAGTATTTTCTGAAAAAGGGATTACATGTCAGTGACCCTAACATTTCTTTTCATCTTTTCATGCCAATGGCCTTTTGGCTAGTCTTTCTTTCTCCCCCCTCCCCCAACATGACTGATAGCTGAGGTTCTCTATTGCTTTGCTTTTCCACCCAGACTGAAGTTTTCACACCTCACCAGTCAGAAATCATGGGATAATGCCATCCTATTGACAGTACTGCCAGCTCACTACAATCTTGTGTGATGTCCTCCAAGTGACCACTTTGGCCTGGCAAAACTATTGTCAGTCTAATTTCCTGCAGAATTTTGGGGTAAAATCCCCATTCAACTGCATACCATTGTGAACTGATCTCATCAGGATAGCTTCCTGATAAATGCCATTTTCACTGCAAACCCTTATTCCCCTCCCTGCCACCTCATCCTTCTTCACCTGTATTGTGTATGGCCAGCTGGAGAGGATGCTTTATCTAGCAATGGACTTTTCCTCCAACTGACACAGCAGGACAGACTTGGGGATTTTTCTGCAATCCCCAGATGGTTCCCTCCACTGAGGCTGCTGTTGATCAGGTGTAGCTCCTTTCCATCTAGGCTACAAACATGCACATACACACAGAGGAAGGGTTATTAATGATGCAACAGTGACTGTGATGAAGCATGATAGGTGGTGACAGAAAGTGGGAGATGAATACAGTCAAATCAGCATGCTTGGCAGATATATGAAATATTGTTTTGTTAGATATGGGACCTTTAGCACCATAACACCAATACCCTGAGTGAGAGATCCAATACAGATGCCGTCACTCAAACCTGGTTTTCTCTAGGTTCATCTCTCTTCTCTGTAGGGTCTAGGAGCACCTTTTATCACTTTTGTCACAGGTGGTTCTTTCCACTTTCCTCCTTTTCTGGCTCCAGAAGAAAGAGCAAAATTAAAACAGGCAAGTAGAAGGGAGAACCTGGGTGCATCTGTGGGGGCTATGTTACAAAGGGGACAGCATGACTTGCAGGCCATTTAATAGCTCTGCCCAGATTCACAGTGTTAAAGCAATAAGCAGATGTGAAAGGCAGGGAGAAAGAGATAATCAGCTGCAAAGAGGATCACCCTCATGTATGCAAGTGTGACTACTTTTTGAGACCGTGAGGAGGAAATGGGAGGCAAAGTTTTCCAAACAGCCCTGTGATCAGGCTATGCTTTTCTTGGTCCTTTAGTCGGGAAGGGATGACAATATTTCCAATTTGAACCCAATCTGAGGTCATGCTTTATCTCACAGAAAAAATGAAACATCCCATGATCATTTACAAGTGTCTTCTCTGATACTTCTTCCTGGAAACAGTTCCCATTCTTTGAGCCTGAAGAAATCAAGGCTGAAAACAGCAGCGTGGTTGACAGGTCTCTTGGCTGTCTGTGGATGCTGAACTCTTGAATAAAGGTCACACCAAATGATTTGTGGATGATACATGTGCAGTTAAACATGTTTGCACAAAATGCTCTTAAAATAGTTCTGAATAATGACTACAGGTGCTAAAACCTTGATGTGTTTGCAGGTATTTCACAACCAGAAGGAAAGAGATTAAAACTTGCCAATCTAAGTTGTCCCTGACAGAATGATAAGCATGTTCTACTGTGGCCTGTGGTGGCACCCTCCATTCTGTGCCTGAATTACAGATAAAGGAGATGCTCTGCAGTTTACCCTCCCCATCTGGGCACTTTAACAAGCCAGTTTCCTCATTCTGCCAAGCAAGAAATCTCAAAAGCAGACTTGCTGCAAAATAGATGGGGTTTGGGGAATTAAGAATACAACCCAAGCCACTCTCATGACTCGGATTCAGAGGAGACGAGAGGTGACCAAGTGCCAGTTGCACTCATGGGTAAGTTTTGATGGAAAAAAACCTGTTGTGTCTGTAGCCACACCAGTCAACCCTTGGGTCCTTGTTTCCTGATTTTACACACAGCATTCATGCTATGACCAGCTTTGTTTGGAGGAGAGCTGACATGGCTCAGGCTGGCCTTGTGTGAACCAGTGAGCTGTGCTGCTTCAAATTCCCAAAGAGCTGATCTGGATGTGTGTGAAGAAGAGGAATGAGTGACCTGGATGAGGTTGGCACTGCTGCTCATCACAGGCTGGGCTACATGAAGACAACAACACAAAAAAATTCCTTTAATCCTGAGTTCCTGTGTTTGGAATCTGTGCTTTGTGGAGTTTTTAGTCATGGAAAGAAATGCTGGCAACTCCTGTATGAGCAGTTGAACATTTTGGCCAAGAGATAGGCAGGTCTGGTGACTGGGAAGTTCTTTTGTCTCCAAGGTACCTTCTTTAGTATTACCTCTGATCACTTAATACTACCTATGGTATAGATGCATTCAGTTTCCCTGACCCTACAAAATTGTGTCAACACCTTTCTCTGGCCAAAAGTCAGCAGACAACATGTACTTCCTACAGCTAAGCTTGAGAGAAATGCTTGAAGTTTAGAGGCAGGAATTTACAAGGTCTGGCCAGAAGTTCTTTTTCTCCATGATGACAAGAGATTGGTCTAACCCAGACATGTGCACAGGCCTATGGTGGTTTAATCCTCTTCCCATCACAGCTGGGGATCTGGATTTCCTGCAGCTCCTGCCTCTATTGTGGGATAGATCCTACATTTGAGCTGCATTTGAAGACTTGCTTGTGAATCGTGGCTCAAGAAGGACACAGGCTGGTTGCTCCTGTTTAAAAGCTAGAGGTGATGAGGATGAATGTCTTTGCTCAAACTACTCTAGCACCTGTACCAGTGCTGGTCAGTAACTATACAACAATCTAGAGAAGCTGCATCTTTGATGGACAGGATGAGACTCTCCAAGAGGGCAGCATCTGTTTCCTAGTCTGAATCTGGCTTGTTTAAAACACAAAAGACTGTGGACTTCAGGGCTGTCAGCTTGGCATATTATGGGGTCCTATATGCAAATGTATTTATGCATATGCAAAACCTCTGAGAAAAATCAAAAGAAATCTTAAATTGGCACAAAGACTATAGTTATTGAGTTTGAGGTGGTCAGCCTGCTGGCCATTGCATTTCAATTACCTTTGCATTCATTTGGTGCCACTGAACTGAAGTAATTTTCGGTGATTAATGCCAAGAACCAACAGATATATTCTTCCCTTTTGTTTTCTCCTTTTCAAAATTTAATTGAGTGCTGGTGAACAGTTCCAAAATGACAGCACTGCAGCTTGCAGTGTTTTATTCAGCCAGGGAACTAATCCTAGCACAGTATGAGCAAAGGATGGATGCAGGATACTCAGGAATGGATGCACTGAGGAAGAGAGACTCAATCAGCTGCACCTCCTCCTTCAGCAGTGTGGTGCAGGGTCCCAGTGCTGGTGACAGAGTGGTAATTGTGAATTTTCTCAGCTCTGTCTCAGCTACATGAAACAGTTTTTGACTTTGCTGGTAAAAGGCATGATTGGGTGGAAGGGAATCCTACATTTGTGCAGTGCCTGACAGTGGTAATGGAGTGTGCATACGGCATGCAGTGAAGTGAAGAGAGTCACTTTTCTTCTCTCAGAGCCAGTATTTACTTGAGATCCCTATGTCCATGTAACACAAGGTGTCTCCAGGAGCTTAGATCATGCAAGCAGTGCAACCCAGCTAGCAAAGGTCTGTGCCTGCCTGCATAAGGGCTGCTCTTTGTCCCTCAGGCTCTATTACAGAAACATAGAATTGTTTATGTAGGAAAAGACCTTTAAGATCACCAAGTCCAGCTGTTAACCTAACACTACTATGTCCCTATTGCTTGGACAGGAATTCTTGGTGCCAATGTATCCCTGGTGAACTCTCCTGCACCATGTAGATGAGCCATCCAGTGTCCCAGTCTTGAGTGCATTGACACATGGGACTAGGGTATGGTCCTTGCTGTACCCTTGAAGGCAGCAGAAAACAGTGAGTTCAAGTCTGGACTGTGTTTTTGGGTCCACTTAAAGCACAACCAGGCAATGTACTGGATGCAGGGTCTTGAAGACAGACTAAATGTTCTGACAGTGAAAAATGAGTGATCTCCCAATGCTTTTGAACAGCAGCACTTCCCATTGCCATGAAGCTGCTCAGCACATACTAGTGAATGACAAAAGCCAATCACCTCAGTCACCAAAGATGTCACAAACAGCCTAGCTGCCTGCATGCTGCTCCCTTCTCCCTGTCTTGTCACCTCTCTTCCCAGACCCCTAAAATGGAAGAGGAGCAAGGTGGATATTTGTGAGTGCATCAGGGAGATAAAAGAAAACAAGTAGTAGGTGTGCTAGGAAGTCATTAGAAGGCATGCTTTTCTTGAGACATTTTATTAGCAGGATTAGTATTTCAAATGTCTTTGGAGTATAATCAACAGCTGTCTCCCCATGAATGTGCTTAGTAAAAATGTCTCAAATGCACGAGAGAATCCGCTTATTGCTTCTGAGTTGCAGGAAGCTGAAATTACTGTTTAAATAACCTCTGAGCTCGAGTGAGGGTAAATCAATGCTGACCACAGAGAACAAACTGCAGATTTTACTCTTGTGACCCCAAGCTGCACACCATCACAATTCATCTGATCTAGTCAAATGGGAATGCAGGTGAATTATCTGTCTTTTTCCAGATGGTATTCCTGTAATGTGGACAGGAGTTCCATTATTAAAACAATTTAAAGATTTGGGTGGGTCTTTTCCCCCTCTTTGACTGCTTGCTTGTACATTAAAAATGTAATAAGAAAACCCTTGATGCTGTCCTATTTAATGTGCTTGTGTACATTGCCTCTTACTTAAGATTTCCTCTAATGAATCATTTAAAATCTTGCTAAGCATCTGCTTTGTCTGTTCGATATCTCACGTGATTATAGATTGAATATTGCTTTCAGCTTTGTCTGAGCTGTCACCCTAAGGGTTATGCAGTGGTAAAGGAGGTCAAGCCCTTGTCTTCTTAGTTTTCATTATGGTACATTCAACACGTGAGGAGCTGGATTTTCCACCTACTGCTTGGCTTGCTCTAACCCTGACAGAGGCAGTGCAACTATATCATTGCTTGTATTGCAGCTTTATGGCCAACAGAGTGCCAGTCTAATAAGATTTGTTTTGACACAAAGTGGCATGAATTGTGCTGGGATGCTGCATTTTCTGGGTACCACTTTTCTACAGTCATGTTCACCTCAGATTTACCATCTCATACTCTTTGAGGTCCCTGGATTTTACTGACTTTTTGAACCACTTGTCCAGCTATGCAGTTTGGCAGATATGTAGCCATGAATTTCACTGTTAAGGCTATCTGTGAATAAATCTAGCTTCCAGGTATTTGCTCTAGCCTCATAAGGTTTCCAGACCTTTGTATGATCCTTCAAAGTGCTGAAGAGTCCTTGAAGCTGTTAATAGGATGATGAGCTGAGAAAGCTCATTGCCTTCCAGGCAAGGACCTTTTCTAGAGCAGCATTTTAATCCTACTGCATATTGGTGTGAGAAGTGGAGGGTGAAATTTATGGTCTGTCATGTGCAGGACTGAGATTAGTGGATCTTAATGGTCTCTTCTCTGAGTTTAAATTCAATTTTCTTTTTATTTTTTTCATGAAAGCAGGGCTGGAATGATTTTAGTACTCACCTAAGCAAGGGATTGAGAATGTGGGTTATGACCAGGTAGAGAGGGTCTTGGAAAAAGTTGTGGAAAAGCCGTTAAATCAGCAAGAAGTTCCTCAGTCAGTGCAACTTGGCCACTTGGAGCTCTGTGACCGGTTTAGGCTGTGCCTTTAAGAAATGGACACTTTCTGAACACTCTGGCTGAATGTTTTTGACATTTGAATGAAAACAAAGATATGCTAAACCAATTTCCTTGGTAGAATCCAAACTGTAAGTTTTTAGCTTAGTCTGTCAGTCTGGGCAGTCAGTTTCTTCTTCTCTCTGTCCTGTGAGCTGGACTGTTTCTCTCTCTGAAGCAACAGCTATCACACAAGTCATCCATGACTGTGACATTTGTGCTGCTATTAAGCAGGCAAAGCGACTTAAGCCCTTACGGTATGGTGGCAGATGGTCCAAGTACAAGTATGAAGCTTGGCAAGTTGACTATATCACTCTACCACATTCTCGTTCTGGTAAGCAGTATGTGCTTACTATGGTAGAGGCAAACACTGGATGGTTGGAAACTTATCCAGTTCCACATGCAACTGCACGCAACACCATTCTTGGTCTGGAGAGACAAGCTCACTTGTTTGTGACCAAAGAAGGGATCACAGGAAGGGTTTCCACCACTTGTCTTCTGGAATGTAGAGTCTTTGGTCACCACTGACAGCAGAGCTGTAGGCAGAGGAAAATTTACAGGAGAGAGAGAGAGCTTTCAACTAACTCTAGTTTAATATAAGGAAAAAAAATATCAGTCTCTGTGTTTACCATCTACATACTTAGACACCACCCCCTACCTCTCCCCATGAATCTTGAATTAGTAAAACCTGTCTCTGGGCTGTTGGATGAACTTAATTAAACTAAATTAATTATTTATTCAGATAAAATAACAAATGCCAAGAGTCTCCAGGGAGGCTGAAAGGATAATAATGCCTTTTATTAGAAAAAATGTGTCAACACCTCATGCAGACTGGAGCCATTCTGTTTGTATGGGAGCTTGCTTTATAAAATTCTTCAGGTCTTGAAGTAATGAATTGTCATTTGCATATGGTAGGAGCCCTCCACCCCTCTCTATCCATCACCCCTCTTGAGGTTTTTTTGTTGTGGATCTGCAAATACTAGGCAGACATCTCTTTTGCTAAGAAGCTTCTGGTGGTTTTCACCCAAACAGCCAATATCATTCGTATAGACTGGAAACTAGCAACGCCAGGAAGATATTTCTTTTCCATGACACATTGTGAGTGAATCTTGCATAAAATTGCCAAGCACTTGACAAAGTCATAATCGCTAACTAATGATCCATAATGCAATCTGTGTAATTAGTAGCATTGCTGATATTACCTTACTAGAGTAATTGGACTCAATTAACCTTTGTTTGCAGCAAGAGAAATCTGGGTCTTGATGCTGACAAGGACTGGCATCAAGTGGACAATAAACAGTACAATAGTTATAACGTGCTTGCAGCTTGATCTTTGCTACTCACCACACCTATGTGGTTGGTTTAGAGATGTAAGAATTTGGATCAGCCGAAGGTCCTTTTTCTACTTGAGCCTGCTCAGATCTCAGGGAGGTAAGTGGGGTAATGCATTCCTGCAGTGGCCTGACCTAGAGGTACATCTTTAGGGGATAATGAGGTGCTTCCCACCCTGTCCCCAACTTAGGGTCTCTGCCAAATGCTGAGGAGCCTTGTGGTGAAGCATGCTTGTTTCTTCCTTCAGCAAGGAACTGGACTGAGACCAACCACCCATCAGATGGCAACAGCTCTAGCTGCTAAGAGGCTGGGCTGGATCAGCATGTCGTCATGATGGAGGAAAAGGCTGGCTTGGGTTTCCTTGTGAAACCAGCAACCAGAAAGAGGGGTTTGCTCAGGTAGGTCTCCTCCAGTGAGGGGATGAAATGACAGATGACAGATGATGGCCATGTGGTGTAAGCTACTTTGGGCTCAAGTCCTGTAGCAAAGGCTTTGGGGAATCAAGATTGTTCCCTTTTTCATAGTATCATAGTATCAGTCAGGGTTGGAAGGGACCACAAGGATCATCCAGTTCCAACCCCCTGCCATGGGCAGGGACACCCTATACTAGATCAGGCTGGCCAGAGCCTCATCCAGCCTGGTCTCAAACACTTCCAGGGATGGGGCCTCAACCACCTCCCTGGACAACCCATTCCAGGGCTTCACCACTTTCATGGTGAAGAACTTCTTCCTCACATCCAGCCTGAATGTTCCTGCCCCCAGCTTCATTCCATTCCCCCTAGTCCTAATACTACCTGATAGCCTGAGAAGTCCCTCCCCAGCCCGACTGCAACATAGTATAGTGTCCTCCCTAACTGTTTTAACGGGAAATATCCACCAAACATTCATTTGCACACTGGCAGCATGTGGATCTCTCCTGTCCTGTCTCAAAACTGATAATGAGGATGAACACCACGTCTGTTCCCACTGCCCATTCCAGGCAGGCTGTTTAATCATGGTGGTGTGCTTGGCTTCCTGGCTTGAAGAATAATAATAAGATCTGGAGAAAGGAGCCATGTCTCTGTGGAGTTCTTACCCTCCTTCTGGAGCCTCATTTTGAAGAATGCAGTGGGGAGAAAGGACAGAAACACTGAGAGGAGAGCTGCCTTTCAGCTTAGTAAAGCCATCCCTCCCACAAGCTCCCCCCAGAGCATACAAAGAAGCTTCTCCAGCTGCATGGCTCCATTAGCAGTGCTGGGTGAGTGCCTGATGGCTCTGTCTTCCTTGTTGGGCCAGCTACCTTGGTGCCATTCCAAAGTTATCTCCTGATTAACCTTGACACAAGCCTTAGCTTTCCAAAAGCCTGCTGCATCTCTGAAAAATACATGTTTTTTTTTTTTTTTTCTGATGAAGTGCATTCAGATGAGTTTCAGCTTATCAGGGCCAACAAAAAAAAATCTCAGTCTCTTAAGTGCACAGGTGGATGCTTAACTGGACTTGTCCTCTTCATCAGAGGGAAAACATGCTGCATGCTAAAAAAAAAGTAGTAATTTGCTGATCTTGATAAAATGTATTTATAACAAAATCTACAAAGGGGGAATCAGATTGAAAAGTGACTCCAGACACCACTTAATAAGAATTACTTTATGCCAGTGTGTGTCAAATTCTGTATCTATTCCATTCATGCAGTGCAGTTTATTAAAACAAGCAGCGTCTCAAAGACGTATTTCTGCATTCAGTTACGTCAGCCTGTTCTTGATGGATCTATTGCTGCTGAAGGACACAAATTTCTGTCAACTGCAAGAGAGTTCATGGCCATTTGATGGTGGAAAAAAAAATAGGAAAAAGGGGAAAGTTGGAGGTGTCATATGCCTCAGCCTAAAAATAGCAGTGAGAACTAACCAGCAGGACACCCACATCAGAGCAATATATAGGCTGTCTGTGGCCTTTCTTGTGACAGAGCCTGACTGCCACATCACTGCTAACTCGTTTATTGTGAGTATTTTCCACTCACAGGGAGGCATTTCTCTGAGGCTATCTTGGGAGGTGCTGGAGCTGGGATGCTCACACCAGCCTTCAGAATCACCCCAAATCGGGAGGGATTGGTTTTGTTTGAGCCAAGAGATAAGAGTTCCTCTCCAAACCCAACCGCATCTTTATGACATCAATCCTGAAACAGGTCTGTCCCTGTAATGCCTCCATCAGCAGATGCCCCTCTGACCACAATCCTGACAGCATCTCTGGCCAGGTCTGCTCCTTCTCCTCTCAGAATGTTGCTGCCCATACGTTGTACTCTTGCAGCCTGACCCTCCAGGCACCCATCTAGCACTGGGCAGCTGTGCACCTAGCTTTTAGTTTCTCTCATCACTTAAAATGTCTGTGTCTTAAGGACTAAATCAAGCGTGTGATGGACTCCCAAGGGGAAGCTGTCACAACGGTTGCAGTAGTAAGCATAGTCCAAAGAGTCCAAGAAAGCAGCTAGGTGTGTTGGCTGCTTTAAATGGGCCATCTTGGCTTCTCTGTCTCCACATGTTTTCACTTTTCTAAATTTCTTCCTCCACCTCTGATATTTTGCTGCATGTAGCTTGCTAGCTCATGTGCTAGAGTGCTGTCCAAGTGCTAATGACTTGTGTGAGGTAAGTACTTCCATCAGCTTTGAAAAGAGGGGGAAGATGAGGCTGATGAAGGAAGAGACTTTCTAAAATTCAGAAGAGCTGAACAGAGGTTGAAACCGTAGACACTGATGTGTGTTAAGTCCAGCAAATCAAAGCTCTCATTAGTACTGTATGCCTTCATGGACTTACATGATCAGAGATATTACATCCCTTCCTTTCTGGTACATGCTTTGGGTTGGATATCAGGAAAAATTTCTGTGCTGAAAGGGTTGTGAATCACCAGACTGGGCTGCCTGGGGTGCTGGTTGAATCATCATCCTGGGAGGTATTTAAAAGTTGTGTAGATGTGATACTTAGGGAAGTGGTTTAGCGGGAGACTTGGTAATGTTAAGTTAATGGTTGGAGTTGATGATCTTAAAAGTCTTTTCCAGCCAAAACAACTTTGTGATTCTATGCTAAACCTCTGATTTCAGAAAATCAAGTGCTTCTCCATGGGTAATAAAACCAAATGTATTGCATATCATTAGCCATTGTTGGAAAAGTGGAGCAGAGAATGGAGGGGTTGGTCTTTTCTCCCAGGCAACCAGCACCAGAACAAGAGGACACAGTCTCAAGCTGTGCCAGGGGAAGTTTAGGCTCAAGGTGAGGAGAAAGTTCTTTACAGGAGAGTTGTTAGTCATTGGTATGTGCTGCCCAGGGAGATGGTGGAGTCACTGTCCCAGGAGGTGCTCAAGAGGGGATTGGACGTGGCACTTGGTGCCATGGTTTAGTCATGAGGTCTGTGGTGACAGGCTGGACTTGATGAGCTTTGAGGTCTCTTCCAACCTTGGTGATTCGGTGATTCTGTGACTGTGCTGCAGTGTGCTGTTTGCAGCCAGGATGCGATACTTGACATACGTAACAGTGGCTGGCAAGAGCCCGAGATGTGCCATGTGTTGGAGCACACCTTTGTGGATCAATTCACTGGGACAGCTGAAGCTTTAGCCCCATGGATTAGGGCTTCCACAAAACACTGGATAAGGATATAAATCAGCGTGTCACTGCAGTACCAGAGAGGGCTTTAAAAGGCATCTATTTTTGCCAGGGTTGAATCTTCCCAACCAGAGGCCTCCATTTGGAGGTTGGCTTTGTCAAACAAGACTAATTGACAAACCTCTGCACTATAATATTATCCCTGTCACCCCACTGAAAAGCAATTTCAATGCTGGCTTCTATAAATCAGCCTGATCTTAAAAATAAAAAAAAAAAAATAAAAAGGATTTAAATGAGCATCACATTATAAACCACAAAGCACATTCATCACTCTGCTACAAACCATAAATATGACAGGTACATCCATCAATTCAGCACCTTTCTTTCAGGTCTGAGTACATGGACATTAGTAACTTAATGGCTCCAGAAAGCTTTCCCTTCTTAAATACGCTGTGGAGTCTGATCTTTCATTTACTGTGGTTACCAGAAGTGGAGCTCAGCCACCTACAGCTGTATTCCTGTGCTGTGAGCTCCTTCAAGGGATGAGTCTATCTCTTTGGAGGGTGCACTCAGAGTCACCCCTTGGTGAGGGTTACTCTCATGCTGCTCCACTGCTAGCACTTGGAGTGCACAAACTGTGGCAACAGTAGGACATCTGTCTACTACAGCCATCAAGCTATGCAAACCAGAAAATACTCTAGCTGAAAAGGGATAAACAGATCTAAAGATAAGTTTTCAACGATTTGCTGTCATCCTCTAAAGATTTATTGAGTGGATATTCTGGGTCTCCTGTAATACCATGTTTTCCTTCCCAGCTTGGTGGCTGGGCTAAGAAGTTATTAAATTTGCAGACAAGGGTGAGCTGAAAGGGGTTCTAAAAATGTCTGGAAGGCAGAATTTGAAATGGCTAATAAGAAAAGTGGCCCTGGAAAATAGTGCGTGGTTCAAGAAGGACAACCGTCTGTCAGAAGACTGCTGAATCTTCTTTTGGACATGGTATCACCACACTTCAAGAGAAGGCAGGGGGGTGAACTAAATGATCTTTGTGGTCCTTTCCAACCCAAACCACCGTATCATTCTCTGATTCAGTTGGTGGCAGTCAGATAGAGAGAAGAGATGGTGGACAACATGACAGGTGAAGAAAGAGTGAAAAAAAGAGCCTTAACCAAGAGAAGAGGGGTGTGACAATGATCTCTAAACACACAAAGAGCCACAGTTAGCAGCACAGGAATACACTTTGTTAGTGTTTTTTCCTCCCTGCTGTGGTGAAGGAAAGAAGTAATGGCCTTGTAGGTTTCCCATTAGGACAGAGCTTCCTCAAAGTACGAGCAGACAAAGCAGCAGAACAAGTTGCCTGAGAAGGGAGTGACACCTCCATGGTGGGAAGCTTTGAAGAGCTGACTATGCAAATGGTAGAATGTGCATTGTGGGAATGGCAGAGACAAGACCTCTTAGCTCTGTTTTCTGTGAAGCCTTGTGTGTTGCTGTCACCAGGGCTCTTAGTCCCGTTAGTCCTGCAGTACATAATACATGCGCTGCCTGCCCATTTTGCCATGCACAGTTAGATTTTGGTGGAAGCATACCTAGCAGTTTCCACTTGCATCTTTCCTACCTCTTGCTGAATGACAGGTCTAGGTGAATCATTTCACCTTCACTTGTTTCTCTTGATCCTTTGGCTGAGCAGCAGTGGAGCCCGGACCAGCCCTGCTATGCTGAGAGGAGCACATGTGAAAACACAGAAGCGTTGTCACTGGAGTGATGTGCACCCCTACAAAGAGCTTTTCAAAGTCATATCTCAGGCTCTGCTTTTAGAGCAGCTGACAACATAAAGACTGGGTGTGAAATACCTAATTCTCTGAAGAGAGTTGCAGTAAAGCTAACAAATGCTATGCTAAGCCCAGTGGGCAAGGATCCTACCATAGCTAGCATTTGAGAGGAAAGAAGTGGTGGTTTGGAATGGGTGGAAAGACCACGGTAAGAGATATTGGGAGAAAATGTCAGGACTTCATATTTTGTATTTGCTGACTATGGTTGTGAGGAACTGCTCCTGATGCTGTAAAGCTGATAGTGTTCCTCCAGATCATTAGGGCTGAGAATGTATGATACTGGTGCTGATCCCCAGCCCCCCATCTCCTGTCTGGAGGAGATATTGCAGCCCTTCTGTCCCACCAGCTTGCTCCCACATGAACCTAGCCACTGTGCCACAGAGCAACAGTGCAGCAGTGCAGCCATAGCTCTCTGCCCCGCAATACCACCTGTCCTGTGCCCTGTGTTGGCCAGCAGCAACACAGCACCTTTGTGGGCCTGGCTGGAAAGGGGACAAGAGTGGGGTCAGTCCTGCCTACCTGGGTCCCACACTCTGCTGGCTAGCCTGGGACATTTTGGTGGCATTTTTTCTGCCTCACCCATAAAATATCTTTTGTAGTCATCAGAAAATCTGTCAGCCTGAAAAGAAATCCAAACAAACAAAACCCATCAGCTTTCCTTCCCCACCCCAGCAGGCTGTGGCCAGAAGCAGATGCCTGGGGAAGAATAAGAACGGAGCAAGCGTATGTGCTGCTGCTTCTAATAAACTTCCCTTGCTAAATAATTTAGGTCAAGTCAATACACAGAAATCACAGCAACTGAAGTAAGTGGGTGCTGAGAAAAACTGTAAGTTTGTTCTGTTTCATTCAGTGTTGCACCTGAAACCCAGGTAAATTTTTTAGAGCAAATCACAGGCAGTGGTGTCTATCCAAGCAGAGGGCAGTGCTGCAGATACGGAGCTGGAGATCTCCTGAAGTGGAGCTGACTTCAGGGTCAGATAGGACCTCACTGTAGATCTATTGTGTCCTTTGGGTCACAAGGTGAACTTGCATGGGTCTGGAACCTGTGAAAAAAATGTGCCATTAGTATGTTTCTTAACCTGGTGTGCTTGCTCATATGTTGTCTCTTTAGCCTCCCTAAGACTACCAGCTATGACAGTACTGGTGCATGTGTTTCACTTGCATGTGTAGTTCATGCATGGACTCTAGATTAGCAAGAGCTTGAGGGGGAGCAGGCTTGCCCCATAAGGTCTCTGTCCCTCTATAAACCAAAGCATGCTAGAGACACTCAGCATGTTAAGCCATACTTGATGAATGCTGAAAATACGAGAATTAAGTATTTCCCTCCAAATTTAATCTTGACACTTCATGCCAGTTCATTATGGTGCACTCAATTATCTGATCACATTCTATTTTTTTTTTTTTCCAGATGCCTTGTGTATCATTTTTCTTGACTAAATTTAGTAACCACCCACCAGCAAATTCTGTAGAGGAAAACACAGGAAAATGTTGATATTCAACTGGTTTTAATAGGCCAAATTTGAACAGATGAAACTGGGTACAGCAAAGGCTGCTGCTTGAACTCCTCTCCTTCAACTTTTCCAGTCTGTGATGTACACTACATAGGTGCAAGCCCCACTGAGGCTGTTTAACAGTGGAGGGAGATGGGAAGTTTAAATAAGGAGGTTGTGGAGAGATGCACATGAAGTGGCTGCATGGATTTGGGGAAGAAAAGGGAGCATCAGGTAGCCGCTGCTCTTTCCTGTGACCAAGTGCAGCATGTTACATCAGTCTGCACTTGAATGAGTCTAAATCCTTCCCAGAGGTGTAACACTTTAGACTCAAGCTGAAAACCTTGACTCAAAGCAAATCTAAACATGAGAGAATTTAAGCACTAAAGCCAAATTTCATGGCTCGTGCACAGCTCTTGGGTAAATAATGATGCCAGAGCATATTATTTTCCTTTTAAAGAAGGTCCAAATAATTACAGAGGTCTGTCTTTGAGAAAAATTGATCAACCTTAGCATATCTTAATTAGCTTCCATTTCCCAAAAGAAAAAAATTGAATGAAGTGGTGTGCTCCTTAATTCACCTAGCCAGAAAAGACCATCTTTGAATGCCTGGCGTGTTATAGACATATCACATTTAAACATAACTCTGTCTGGCTTAATGCTTCTTGACAGGATATAATAACCTGGTGTGGCATGTTAAGAAGGAGTACTCATCCTTTGTACTGGGCTTTAGATGCAACAATATTGATATAGAAAAAAACAACAAAACAAAACATGGGGAAAAGAAACTCAAACCAACCCATTACAAGGGGATGAGATGTACTCGATCAGCTGTTTGTCAGGTGGTGTAATCTGATGGGCCCAATGGTCAATTATGTGCTCTTTTTCAGAAACTCCAGTCAGTCTGCAGTCAGTGCTGTTCCTCAAGTGTGAGAGGTTAGGAGGTGCGCATGATTAAACTAGACAAAAATCAAGCGACTTTCAAAACTCCACACAGCAAATTCCTTGCTTTTCTTGTTGGTGCAGGAGGTGTTTCTTAGTGATGAGAAAATATTCAAGTTTTTGGATGGGCACAAAGTTGTGGAATTAATAGCCATGCCACAGGGCTCCCCCTGTGTGGTGGGTTGAAAATTCTGCCCCCAACACTAAATTTGCCAGACCAGCTCAGTTGGAAGCAAAACTACACCCTGGTTTCAGCCATTTAAAGGCTGTGTATGTGGTGACTGACGTGGATCAGGTTGGCAGTCTTAATCCAAACCCCAGTAGTGACCAAGTGTCCACAGCAGAGTAATGACAGTTTGGAGGAGCACTGGATTTGGGATGTCTTGTGTCCAGGTTTTGCCTACAGATCTTCCTGAGCCGGCAGTGAGCAAGCTTAGAAGTTCCAGAAGTTCTCTTACAATACAATACAATACACCAGGTTGGAAGAGACCTTCAAGATCATCGTGTCCAACCCATCAACCAATCCAACCCACCCAACAACTAGACCATACAGCCAAGCACCCCATCAAGTCTTCTCCTGAACACCTCCAATGAAGGTGACTCCACCACCTCCACTGGTAGCCGATTCCAATGGGCAATCACTCTCTCCGTGTAGAACTTCTTCCTAACATCCAGCATAAACTCTTCCAACCTGGTGTATTGTATTATATTGGTATTGTGCCACACTTGGTGCCATGGTTTAGTAATCATGAGGTCTTGAATGACAGGTTGGACTTGATGATCTTTGAGGTCTTTTCCAACCTTATTGATTCTATGATTGCTACATTTATGAAAATGCTATGCAGCCTTTCTATTGGATCCATTCAGATATTACTTATGATGGTTACTTTCTAGCTCTTATGAGGCTACTCCCAAGAAGCTTAACATCTTTTAAGACTTCTAAAATACTTGTAGGACCATTTCAAATTTACCTGAAGAGTGGAAATTTTCAGGAAGACTAATTTCAGGGGTAGAGTCAATCCAAATTCACTCCCTAGAGAACAGAGAGCGTACATCTACAACGAGCATAACTTCAGGAAGCAAAACACCATTAACTTTGACGCAGTCAGAACTTTTCCTGGAATTTCACAAGCATTCCTGAACCTTCAGTCCTTTGCACGGCTGGAAAGGGCCAGACAGGCACAGATACATTTTAAGTTTATGAAGTCCAACAGCCTTTTTTCATATGAGCTGAGAATGACCTTTTCTTCTGCTTTCCAATAAGTAAAACCCATCTTCAAACAAGTGCAACAAATAGAGCAAGCCTACCCACTTAGCAGGGACGGGAACGGTACAAAAGATGCAGAAAAAGAAAATTATTAGACAAAGGGAAAAAAAAACCAAACTTCTTTAAATTTGATCAATTTCCAGTTGGTGATAGTAAAAGAAAAGAGAAGATGCTAAGGGCAACAAAGCTGGTGAGGGGTCTGGAGCACAAGCCCTAGGAGGAGAGGCTGAGGGAGCTGGGGTTGCTTAGCCTGGAGAAGAGGAGGCTCAGGGGAGACCTTATTGCTCTCTACAACTCCCTGAAGGGAGGTTGTAGCCAGGTGGGGGTTGGTCTCTTCTCCCAGGCAGCCAACACCAGAACAAGAGGACACAGTCTCAAGCTGTGCCAGGGGAAGTTTGGGCTGAATGTTAGGAAGAAGTTCTTCATAGAAAGAGTTATTGGCCATGGGAATGAGCTGGCCAGGGAGGTAGTGGAGTCACCATCACTGGAAGTGTTTAAAAAGAGCCTGGATGAGGCACTTAGTGCCATGGTTTAGTTGATTAGATGGTGTTGGGTGATAGGTTGGACTTGATGACCTTGAAGGTGTTTTCCAATATGGTTAATTCTACTCTAATTTTGCACCCACCCCAGAACCAGGGGCAAGACCCTCACCAGCCAAGATACCACACAGAGGAGCTCAGCCCCAGTAAGGAGGTTTAGCCAGCACCCGTGGATGGTATTAGAGGAGTCATCAATTCTGGTCCTAACAGCCGGGGGGCCACCAGGCCCCCGGCCTTTGTTGTCACCACCACCATCACCCAGTGTGCACCATGGGCACTCACCAATGATGAGAGGAGGATCCTCAGCCCAGATGGGCTCATCTTAAGGCTTCTGCCTTTCCTGGTGGGGATTAAAAAGGGGAGTGGGTGGGGAGGGCTAAGTGGCCACACCTGTGGTGGGAGGAGACTCCAACAGAGCCCAGGTGATTTGGGATTTGAGGGGGAAAAGGGGGAAAATGGGGCAGGTGAGGGACTTTTAGGTTTTCAGGTAATGATAGAACTAGAGAGAATGGAAAAAAAATAGAAATGGGTAGCTTCAGGTTGGATGTTAGGAAGAAATTCTTCCCCTTGAGGATGGTGAGGCACTGGAATGGGTTATCCAGGGAGGTGGTAGAAGTCCCATCCCTGGGAGTTTTTCAGGCCAGGCTGGATGTGGCTCTGTGCAACATGATCTAGTGTGAGGTGTCCCTGCCCATGGCAGGGGGGTTGGAACTGGATGATCCTTGAGGTCTCCTCCAACCACAACAATTTGATGATTCTAAAACAATTTTGCAGTTTAGTCTGGATGTTAGGAGGGAATTCCTCACAGAAAGAGTGATTGACTATTGGAATGTGCTGGCCAGGGAGGTGGCGGAGTCACCATCACTGGAGGGGTTTAAAATAAGAGTGGATGAGGCACTTAGTGCCATGGTTTAGTTGATTAGATGGTGTTGGGTGATAGGTTGGACTGGATGATCTTGAAGGTCTTTTCCAAACTGGTTGATTCTGTGATTCTGATTCTAAAGTTACCTGTGCTGTTTTCACTGCCTGCAAACCCCTGCATCACTCCTGCACTTCTCATAGTGGTTGGTGACCAGATGTGGATGAAAACACCCAGTCTCACTTCCAGAAACAGCTTCAGGAGGTGCTTGGGGGGCAGGGGCAGGCATGTTGAGAGGGTCCCCTTGGACACTGCTTTCCCATGGTCTCTTTTTAGGACACAGCAGAGGGATTGAATACTCCAAGTCACATCAGCTAGACACAGTCCTCCAGCCTCAGCTGGACATATTTTTAGGATTTTTTATTTTACCCTTGAGGAAAACAGCAGCATGAGTTCTTTGTCCTTCTATGGTCCAAATCCTAATTAGCGTTACCTGGCCTTCACAATTTCACCTTCATCATGATGCTGTGAAATGAGTTATCTCCAGTTTATAACTGGGAGATCTCAGGCAGAAGGCAAGTCAGAGCATTGCTAAGGGTCCCTGGGAAGCTGGTGGTGGGAGTTGGAAGCAAGGAAGCCATTCTCACATCCCATGTGAAGCACATAAAGGCCTGTTAGTCATTAACTGGAGCTTATCACAGCTGATGGCAGTGCTCCCTCTTCTTCACTGGGAGCCTGCTGCAAAGCCTAGTGATGTCTTTGGAAAGGCTCCTACTGGCATGATAGGCTTTTGGCCAGTTCTCTGTGCTCTACCGCCAAATGTTAGTTTGCAAATGCAGTTTATGGTTTCCTTTCTCTTCACTTACCCCCATCAAGGGCTCAGCTGAATACAGCAATAAGGAAAAAAGGAGGGTCAAGTTTATAAATGACTGTGGGAAGTTTGGTTTCCATGGCTGCCAGCAATTACTGTGCAGACTCAGATGAGTGGAGATTACAGCCCAGGGCTGCTATTTTGCGCGCTGGCAAGACACAATAACAAATGACAAACTTAATTCACTGCTGCAGCAGGAAGGAGGCATCTCACTCCATGAACCTGGGGCTTATCTTAAAGAAGAAGCAGCTCTAAGTGGATTTCTCCTTTTTCTGGCTGTGCTGATGCCAGCTAATGCATATTCTTCATTCACTAGCATCATCTCACCTTGGAGATCTTAAGTCTGTTAGTCACCCACCTTTTCTATTTCTGGATCTGGGAAGTGTTAAGCAAATAAGAAAATCCAGCCTTCAGAGTAGGCTTAGAGGTCAGCCTTATTTCTAATTTTTTAATTATTTTTTTTTCCCCCAAAGGATCTGATGAGCTCTTTGCTAATTGAAATACAAAATAAATAGTTGCTTGGCTAAGATGCAGGATGGCAGCTTGCATTCCACGGAGGCTGGGAGCTAACCTCTCTCCAGAACAGTTCCACATGCTGCCTACTATCAATGCAGATGCCAGGGACTTTATTTGTAAGATTACAGATCCATACTATGGAGCCATTTATTACTATTAGAAATCAATTAATAATGTACAGCCATCTGTACTAGCTCAGCTTGGCATCATGTATTAACCCACAGTAAGGGGTATGCACTTAGGCAGTGCATGGTGGACATTAGTATTGCCAGCAGGAAGGTTTTGTGAGAGCATCTCCAGATTTCCTGAGCCCTTCCTGGGGCCTCTGGGGCAAAGGAAGCCATTTGGGTCAAAAAGGAAACTTTGCAGTCTGCTCAGTGCTGAGCAGGCACAATAATAAAATATATAACAATAGAGTGACTTGGCACTGCAATATCCTGGCACAGTGGACAAGGAAATGCAAGTGGAGTCAGTAGTGCTGTGGGTGCCTTTCTCTCAGTTCAGTGTCAAAAGATGGAGGTCACCCATCACTCTGGTAAGCCAAGCACTTTGGCTCCTGGAGTTGTGCCTTGGAAGGCATTTTCACAAATCCCAGGGCTGATGTCCCAGATCTTCTCTGGACCACCTCCAACTAATCAAACTGTTTCTTGAGCTGAGCAGTTGGTGCTCCTGGTGTGGTTGTATCAGTTTCAAAGTGAAATTAGCTCCTGACTGCCCCCAGAGTTGGCCCCAATCAGGTGTTTCATCAGACGTTTTGATGACAATATCACAGTGGATGTTTGTGTCTGACTAACTAGGGTCCATAACTCATTTATTAAGACATTCCTGCCTGTTCTCTGTCCTGTAGGTAGCCCCTATGTTTTCTGTTCCTAGGTATATTTACTACACATGACTGAACAGAAGCATGTATAGTTCTGCCATGCTTGTTTCTGCCAAGTTCACCAAGAAATTATGAAGCTGTTTGTGTCAGTGACCGCTCCTCAAAATTTTCAACCCTTCCAATCTTAATATGACAGATTTTAGTAGATCATAGGTATGAATGCCACCCACCTAACCTTACAGGGCCCAACACATAACTGCAGAATGACAGCTTTCTGTGTTCAGTCATATTTTCAGAGTCATCAGTCACTTTAATCCATTTACTACATGCTCTGTTGGCTTTGTATTGTTCCAGGGTTTAAATCCAGGTGGTGTGTGGTACCAAGTTGAATGCTTTGGAAAATCTTAGTGGTTTGTTTTTTTTTTCATCAGCACCACTGACTTCATCAACTAAACTTGTAATCACAGCAAAGAAAGATATTAAGTTAATTCGACAGGGTCTGTTTTCCATAAGGCCCTGCTGATGGGCATGAATTATATTCCTCCTATTAGATGCTCCATTATTTTACCTGGGATCGATGTTAGTCTGACAGGCCTATAATTACCTGGGTTGTCTCCTTTACCCTCTTAAAATATTAGCTTGACACAGGCTTTCTGTCAGTCCTGTGGAAATTCCCTGCTGCTCCACGAGTTATGGAAAATTAACCTTCATAGTACAGAGGGCTGTAGCCAAAGCAGCATGGGGCAAAATAAGGCTGTCTCTCTCCCTGTCACTTGCCATAGTCAGACAGTGTCCTGCAGCCTCCCTGGTATCATTATATGTAGCTAGGAATGTTGGACTTTGACCACCTGTCCTATTTCCATGAGTGCAAGTTTCCCCCTTCCTCCCAGCACCACTACATGATGCCTTTCTTCTGCCCTGTAACATAGTCCTAGCTTCTACAGTGTGGGCTTTTGGGACCAGAGCTGGGTTTTCTGGCTGAGCTGTGCCCCCTAGGAACACATCCCAGCTGTGGACGGCAGAAGCTAGTGACTTCCCCATTGTGGTGCTGGACCATTGGGCTGCTGAGACCCAAGAGGTGACAGTAGCAGCAGTAGGATTTGGCAGCTCTGTCTCCTGCTTGCAGAGCAACCCTGAACAAGTGGTTCTCCTTTCAATGCTGAGTCTCCTGGCAGGCAAAATGAGGACAATTATTTCTTGGCAGGGAGCTTTTAGGTCTGTACACGAGAGGAAGTGAATGTTAATATAGTCTTTGTCTTCTCTTTTCTGTTTGTTTTCCCTTCTTTTCCCCCACTTTATCCACAATCTTTTCTCTGCTTCTGCTTACTTCTTAACCCTTATCTTTGTCTGGTTTTTGATGCTATTATCATACCCAGGCAGGGGCTGACTAAACAAATGCATATGAATCTAGGTACAAGAATCCTCAGTGTATTGGACCACGAGATGAGTGCTGTGGCTTTCATACTCTGGAACTGTTCTCATATGTGTAGGCTGTGATTTTAAGCAATGTCAAGGTCCCCTGGGTGAGAGACAGACATCTTTTAATATCTGAAAATTGACATGACTAGCTGTAACTTCTGTAAGGAGGCAAGTAGGCTTTTGTACAGGAAAGAATTCATAATCAATAATACCAAATACACAATAATATCAAATACACAAGCTCCTGCTCTCACCATTCAGATCATCACAAACAAGACTCAGCACGTGCACACAGAGCCTGAAGTTACTGAAAAGAACTGCCCATGTCAAGCCAGGATAGATGTAACCCATAGATGAATAGCTGAATCTTGTTTAGTTATGTATTTCAACATTTTCTTTTGATCTGTGCCTTTGGGTGCACCACATCATCTCATCCCAAAGTAAAGAGATTTTGCTTGCAAGGTTTTCCATGGACACCTTCTGCTGACCTCCTTTGACTTTTTCTCTGGCCTTCTGAGAAAATGGAGACCTGGTGTTTGGAGAAAGATAATCTCAGGGGTTACTGATCTTTGCTTCCAAAAGTGGTTTGAGTTAGGCAGAGAGAAAGGGTTGAAAATAAGTTATAGACCAAGAAATTAGGAAGGAAACAGGCCAGTGTAGTATTTTTCCTCATGGACTGTTGACAAGGGACACAGGCAGTGAAATAGCAGAGAGTGATCATTCTGTCAGGTCAATGAGATGGAAGAGACAGAGAACTTGCTTGAGTTTATGAAGACCCGTGTAGGATGCAAAGCACGGCTTGCATTTGGATATTAGTTTGCAGGCAAGTGACGTTTCTTTTCCCAACACAGGCCCCATAGAATAGTAATAAGGGAACATCAAGGACTGGAACCAACTCAGGGTTATTTTATTAGTGTGTGTGGTTATCAGGCAAAGCCTAGCACTGGGGATCCTGTTACACACCACTGCTTCCAAGTCATTACTCCAAGCTTATGAGAGGAGCACATTTCCCTCCTGGTTGACTCCAGATAATTGTTGATTTGGAGACTAAAGATGAATGGTGATGCTGAACTGCACACACACATGCACACAAAATGTCAGACTTCACTCCCTGTGTTTTAGGGTAGATGCATCAAGAAGAGGCTGAGTCACTGAATTCTCTCTCTGGGCTGAACCCTAAAGAATAGTTAGGTACTAACATACAGTTTGTTTCTCTGTCTTTCTCATAGCAAATAAATGATGCGGCACTGAGAGTAGCACCAGAGCCACTCATCGACCATAAGGGACCCACCCTAGCATAGAGTGCAGAGCACTGGAATAATGACACAAGGCACCCTGGGAAAGGTGGTGTTGTAGCATTAACTCTTGCTTGTCTGCAGGAAAACAACCATCCTGAGCTGAAACTGGAGTCACTTAACTCCCAGCCTGATCTAAGGGTGTTGGTCTTTACTGGAGGCACAGGAAGGCAGCAAATCTTAAGTCCTAACACAGTTGTCCTTACTAGCATTGCTTAGAGAATAAGGAGCTACTCCATTATTTGTAATGCCCAGTGTAAAACAGACTCCAGGAAAAGTTTCTGTAGGTGCAGAACCGGTAAGAAAAGGCTGAAATCCTTTATCCATACAGACTCCAGGGGCACAGGCAAGTGAGTTTGTGTAGCTCAGTGGCTTTGTGGAGGTCACCTGAAACAAGAAACTTAATTTCCCTTTCGATCTGAGCCAGGAACACCTGAGCTCAGTTGATTGTGGCAGCTCAACTAACGAGTGGCAATTCCATTTCTGGTGGCAACTCTGCCACAGATGTACTGCAGTTGTACTGCTTGTCCCAGTACTGCTCTAAAAGAGAGGGAATTGGGATGTGTACAAGAAAGAAAAGAAGTGGGTCTTGGTGTCCACGGTCTCTGCAGCCAAAGGTAGGGTGCTGGCTTATCAGTGGTTTTTCACTTGGAGAGGGTGCAACTTCTTCCTTCTCAAATTGGATGACTACTACTCAAAGAAAATTATCTGATTTTAAGAAATTCAGAGAAGTAAGCAATTCACACTTATGGCATTGCTCCACTCCTGGTATTTAGCCTCTACTTATGTGTATCAAAGCAGCAACTGCATCTTTCTGTCACTAGCATATCCCAGTGCGTCCAGGGGCTACTTTGGCCCTCAATGAAAGTGAAGTCAACTGTAAGTACATTCCAAGCAGGCCCCAGGAAACTATCATCTTGCAAAGCCTATGCAGCTATTGGTGTACAAAACAGCCAAAGTCTGCCTGCTAGGCAGTGGTGCCTGAAGCACAGGGATCAGCACAACATAGCCCAACTGGCCCATGGCAATTTTATGGCAAGGACTCCCTTAGGTCAAGGTTAACTCCTCTTAGAAATATAGCTGTAAAGCTAGCTACAACTGTACACCCAGATACAGCTGCACAGCTAGAGTGCCTGTGTACAGTTAGATATAGCTGTACAGCGAGTTATAGATAGATATAGCTGTACAGCTAAAGATATGCTCTACAGCTAGATACAGCTAGATACAGCTGGATAAATCTGTACAGCTAGAGCTCCTGCTGTACAGCTAGATGTAGCTGCACAGCTAGAGCTCCTGCTGTACAGCTAGAGCTCCTAATGTACAGCTAGATGTAGCTGTACAGCTGGATATATCTGTACAGCTGGATATATCTGTACAGCTAGATATATCTGTACAGCTAGATCCGTGCTGGTCATACACAGCTGTACAGCATTGCATGACAATCAGCGCTGCGCTTTAGAGGAGGACACTAACTGGCCCAACACAATCCCGACTCCCTCACCGGTGAGGTTTAATCTGATTATTTTGTTAGATTAATTTTTGTCTTTCACGAAAGTTCTGATTCCCTGTTACATCCAAGGACATCCATTATCCCAGCATGCGTGGTGCAGGCCGCTAGGTGGAAGTGTTGACTGAGCAAGCTCAGGACGTGGCAAGCTAAGCACGGACGAGAAAGTTCCTGCCTTACTTTCTGTTCAGGAACATCTGTTTTAGCAGCCCGTGCTCAGACTCAGTCTGTTCACGGAAGGCACCTTTGGAGAAGGCACTCTGTCATTTTGCTGGTGCATCGTTTTACCATTTGCTGTTGATTAAAATAAATAGAGAAATTGCAACTTAAACTGAGGTGGGTTTACCTCATTGAGGCAGCCCTGTAATAAAGAAGCCAATTCCAAGAAACTCTGGCAGCCACAGAGTTCCTGCTGTGCTCAGCTCTTGTGAAAAATGGTTGTTCTTTGAAGTGCCTTTAGAAAATCTAGAAGCAAACAATTCAACCCCCCTGTCTTTAGGGACCAGCCTATGACAGTCCTGGCCTGCTATGTTGTCCTGGTACCTCCTTATGCTCTATTTTGCTGTAAGTTGAAAATTCTGGGGAAAATGAGCCTTTACCTGACAAACAGACTGTATTGGATGGAATAGATCTGGTGCAGTGACTGGAAGAGCTGTGGGGGTGCGGTGCCTCCTTGGCGTGGCACTTGGTGCCATGGTTTAGTCATGAGGTCTGTGGTGACAGGTTGGACTTGATGATCTTTGAGGTCTCTTCCAACCTTGGTGATTCTGTGAAAAAAATTTCTGTGAAATTGACCTCCCAGTCTTGCTGAAATGAAGAGATTGACCTAGGGGTACATTAAAACAAGGAGGCTGAGCATCATCACTGCTGCCTATCTGTCCTATGTGAGTGATGGCTCTTGTCCCATGCAGAGAGAGGGCCACATAGGCAATGGAGCAGCTTGGCTGTTTTCCCCTCAGACACCAGAAAGTGCCATTAAACCTGTGTGCCACGAAGGTTTCTTCCTCCAAGATGACTCCAAGGACTATTATGGCTTCTTAATTCTCTTAATACATGAAGGAGGAAGGCAGTGGGAGTTTCTTTGCAGCCAGAGGGGAACATTTACCAGTGGAGGGAGGTGTCCTTGCATGGGAAGCTGCTGCCTTACTTCTGTATTTACTCTCCCAACAGTTCCTACTTAATTAAAACACTCCAGCAACAACAAATACTTTGGTGTGCAGTCTTGCTCATTAGCTGCCTTACACAGTGGGATTTACAGGGCTGCTGCATTTCAGTGCTCTGTGGTGGCTGTGTGGCTCTCACCATACCCACTGCTTCTCTTTATTGCATTTTTATTCCATCTGAGCATGATGAGCTTGAGGGGTCATAAGTGAATCTCGAAAGGGGTCGTAAGTGCATTGCCAAAGGATGGAGAGTGTAGCACATCTCAATGTATAAAGATATGGGTACTGCAATGTGATAGCTCTGTAAACCTTCCTTGCAACCCAGCTAGGATGGAGGACTGGATGCTGAGAGTTAAACAATGGTTTTCTGGAAAAACCACTTCAATGCATGTTTGAAAGAAGATGGGGATAATGAAAATAAGTGAATGTCTTTTAATAACACTCTTTTTGGAGCTCTGAGGAAGAACTCTGGGTTAAGGGGACAAACTATGCTGAATCAGTCATATAAACCTTAGGAAAACTCATGCAAGTAGGAAATGATCAGATTCCCATGTGGCAGACAGGAACAACCACACTGCTTTTATTGTCTTAAGGGTTGGGGTTTTTTTTTGATAGCTCCTTGAAGAGAACTGTTTTGGGGGACTGGCTGTCATGGCGATGTCCCAGCATCACGGGTACTGAAGTTAAGTCAGGAGGTCAGGGCAGCCAGTTTTAGGCAACTGCAGCCCCTGGGCTGCATCTCAGAGCAGATGAATGCTGCTATTTCCTATAACTGAGAGGTGATGTACTGGGATACAGCTAGCCAGCTAATAGCAGCCCTGCCATGTATGATTTTGGATCAGTGCTTTTGTTTCTTCATACTTCTGTAAGTCAAAGCTGTGCAACCTTAGCTTAGTCCTTTCAGTGCATACATTAGGAGACACTCATTGTTAAATAATTAATATACCTCTTCTCAAAAAATTTATTTTCCACATGCCCTTTACATTTTCATAATGTGGTCTTTGGTGGTTCTTGTAACACATTCATTACTTCCTAAGGGGCCACACATAGAAATCAAAAGGAAATTGCTGGAGGGGACACTGAAGAAATGTCTGTCTCTCCACACCATTTTCTATGCTTCTCCATAGACCATCTGTTGAAACAGAAATGTCAGGTACCAGACCTACTGCTTTCCTTGTACACTGAAAGATATTGCTCCTGAGGCCATGATGGTCTGGTTCAGGATGGCAGAGCAATGTACCTCTTGTTTTCCACCCTCTGTGTCGCAGAATCCCTAGAAAGAAGGTTGCTGGTCCACGGAAGTTGGTGACCTGCAATATATCCCTGGGGTTGGTCTTATTTTACATTCTGCTTTAGTCACTGGAAAAGTGTTCATTGCTACCAGCAGAGCAGCAACTGCTGTAGGTGGGGAACAACTTTGAAGCACAACAAAAGACCACCAAGTCTCTGATCTCCTGTCTTTCCTTTTCTCCGCTGAGAACAGCCCTGTCTTGACAAATATGCCATGATGTGAGCGGAGCTGGTGAAAGATTTGGAAAGCTGAGAGCATGTGTCTTTGAGTCTGGCCACCAAAACTAGGCTAGTAATGCCCCATACCTCTGAGGAGAAACAGAAATCTCAGCTACTGCGAGGGGCTGAGACTATATATTCACATGATATCTTTGGAGCTGTGGAAATCCTGGAATCTGGAAGGTACAAAGGCCAAGGCATCCTAACACTGGTCATAATAAATAACACAAAAGACAATTATGTTAGGCTTCATCAGAACCTCATCACTGAGGGCCTTGTGGTTGTAACTGTGGTCCAAGAGGAGGGCAAGGCTCTTGTCAAAGGTGACCCACCCAAAGAGCTAGAACTGCTTTATTCCAGCTGAAAGCCCACCCTAAATACCTGTGTTCAGTGTTCTTTTTCTGCTCCCCAAAAGCAAATTCCCTTGTTTTCTGAATCAGTAAGTTTAATACTTAGCACTTGCTAACCACTTTACATGTTCAGTGTGCTATACAAATATTAACTAATGAATCTCATCATGACATAATTAAATCTTATTTTACAGTGATTGAATGTTATCTTACACTTTGTACAATACTGTAATTACAAAGATAGGAAAAAAGCCAAATAAATTAAATGGTAGATCTAAGAGTGAGAGTAATTGACAGCATTATGGTTTCTTTTTCTCCCCCCCCCATCCAAGATGACTGGAGAATCCAGTGTGGTTTTCTGAAGGCTAGGATTTGTGACCAAATTAATTCAGGGTATGAGTAGATACAAAACCTTGCAATGGTTCTTTTCTTTGCAGAATGTATTTTCAATGCTGGCCGTTCTCCATGTGTGTGAGACATAAACAGCAGTCTGAGATGAGTTCAGCTTGGTTTTCCTGTTCCTCTCTGAAGGAGCCAAAACTAAACGCAGAAGGCGAAGAGTATCCCCTCACCCTGTCCTCTAAGGATAAGAGTTTACGGAGTAGTACAAAGGAGCACACAGATCCATCCCAGTGCACAGCCTCCTTGGCTCCCTGTCCATGTTTCTATGGGCTGTACAGCCCTCACTCCAGGACCTCCTTGTGGGGTTCACATCTCCACACTCCTTGGCCTGATAGGGGCCCTAGAATCCTGAATGCCAGGGCTGTGATCCAGGAAAATGTGGAGCAGGGCATCCAGCCATCCAAGGTGCTGTATGTGGGGTGGCCTGGTGGCACCCCACGTGTCCACCCGTGCAAGGTGGCTGGGGCAGCAAACAAGCTGTGGAGTGGAAGCAAAGATAGTGCATGGGAGGATCAGAAGGACTGCTATTGTAACACAGTATCACTCTCCTACAGCCTCCTCCAAGTTACATGCTGTCATAAAAAGAACAACATTTTACTCCAAGGGGCTATTTGCTAGAAACTGTTTTCCAAAGGGAATGTCTTCCTCCCTTATCTCTCCTGCTTTGTTTGCCAGGGATAAAGCTCTTCTGAAGCTTCTCTCAGGACACAGGGATTGCTGTGTTGGCACAGAGCAGGTGGGGCCAAATTGCTGTTGCCAGGGTAGGATATTTACTCTGAGGTGCCCCACATTTGACATATGGGGATGGGCTGCAAGCTCGTGTCACCAGGGCAGCAAAACCAGGGGTTCCTTGCAAATACAGCAAATCCTGTGAGGCCAGTGAGGACAGGCTCTGCTCAGCACAGGAAATGAGGAAGGGAGTACCTGGCTCCTGACAACCATCTGGATAGCCAGTAAGCTGCTCTGCCATGCTCCAAATACTCAGTGCTCCCAGGGGAGCCAGAGCTTTCTGGGATGTTTTAGGGTGGTGTGACTTCCACTTGGCAGTGTGTTTAGTGACCCACTGGACCACAGTGCTGTAACTGGGAAAGCATCTCTCTTTCTGGACTGGGCTGCCAGTGCTGTTTTGATTGCTCCTGCAGCATTCAGGGCTGGCCTGGATTGCTGCATTGCTGCTGGACTGTCCTTCTGCCCCTGCCTTGTCAGGCACACCAGACTTTGTCCTTGGCACACAGTAGACTGAGGAGATGCCATCAAGACATTTCTACTCCTGCTTCCCACGGACTGGTGGACAGCCCAGGTGCAAATCCTGTGGCAGGGTATTTTCCACAGGAGGGGTGCATTGGGCATGTTTACTGCTACTTTGAGCATTTTTTTCATAGCCTGTAAGCCACTTTGTTCACTTGAACTGCTTACCTGGGACCCAGCTGGGAGCCACTGAGAGGAGAGCTGAGGGCACTTGGCCCCATAGCAGACCTTGAGTTCACACTGCTGCCTTGACAGGCCAGAATACAATAGGTCTGTGATCATTCCATCCATCCTAATGGCAGGTAACTATGCTCAACATTTTTCACACCCAGCCTGGGTGCTACTGGTTGCTCTGCTGGCTGGTTGTGGTCCCCTGCCTACTTAGCCACCTTACACGAACCTCCAGGCACTCTGCTAACATTTTTGTGTGGCTTCCTATTAATCCCCACTGTTGCACAGTGTGACAGGGAGGGTGTCTGAGCTCAGTCCTCCTCCAGTAAGGTGTGGGGCTGTGCTTGCAAATTCTTATGTGAACTGTTAATCTGCATGCAACAGTGACCTGGAGGTGGTCCTCTAGATGTGCTGTAGACACAGCTGGAGCATCAGCTGGATAAGTAGCCTGTAGCACAGGCAGAAAGCATGCAAGTCATGAACTTGCTGCATTTAAGAGTATTTGAGTCCATCTCTAATGGTGCAGCATGAGCACAATCATTTGTGCTAATCTCTTGTCAGGAGGTGAGCTTCTCTTGCTGCCCTGAGATAATGGGGAAATAATGCTTGTATGGGGAAGAGATGCCACCCAATTTTTCAGCTATAAGGATACAAAGAGGAGGGCTATGTCTTCTCTCTCACCTGGGCTGGGAGCTTTCTCCCTGGATCTCACTTTCTTCCCCAAGAATAGCTCTGCAAGATTATGAAACAGCAACAGCAGACAAAAAGTCTGACTGGGGAGAGAAGCATTGTGGGCAGCTATGCATTGTCATAGCTCATCCCTCATAGTTTTTCTCTACAAGGGCTATCAAATAAGGTTAAAAATTGCCACAGGCTGTGGGGTGTGGAGGGGTGATCAGTTTGGTTAATGCCAGCATTGTTCCCCCACTCAGGATCATCCTGTAACGCCTAATGAAGGACATGGTAGTAGCTCCGGTGTGGATTAGCTGCAACCCCTCTGTTAACCTGTGCTATCCCACTGAGATGATAGTGCAATAAATAATGAAGCACATCAGTGCATAAACATGCTGCCTGTGCTCTCCCCAGGTCTCATTCTGGCGGAGCAAGCATTGTGTATTCCACACCAGGCTAATCACGGGGAGGAAATTTGCTGCGGCCTGGAATCTCATCAAAGCAAACAAGAGCAATCTGAATGAATTGCAGTGACCCAAGTGTCTGCTTTAATCACTCACTCATGTGTTTCCTTTGGTAAAATAAAAGAAAACACAACACATGTAAACTTGATCGCTCTTAAATGAACAGTTTAATTCTGGCACGGCTGTTGCTTGTCTACAGAAGGAAGGGGATTGTCTTTACAGACAGCCTTCCAGATGCTGCAGCACTGAAGCGTGCATTGCATGGCAGAGGGTAAAAAGCTAGTAAGCAAGGGAGGGCAGTGATGCTAGGTAAAAATCTGCTTCCAGAGAGCTGAAAAAAAAAAGTCATATGGCTAGTAGGCTTGACTGGACAAGTGCTTTGGAAATCAGAGAACACGTTACTGGTGCCACAGTGGGCAAGCTTAATGGCTGGTAGCAATTGTTGGCCTGCGTAATGTTGAGAGGTCACCAACCTTTTTCATTCTGGAAGAAACAATTCAGGCTCTTATGGAAAGAGATATTTAGAATCAACAGAAGTTGCTGCCCAAGGCAATCTGCCAGATACGAGTCAGCGCTTTGGGCCAAAGACAGGCTGCAGCAGAAGTGCTTACTTAGACTATCTAGGCTTTTAAACCTGCTCCTTCCACCACTGGGGTGAATTGGAGGATTTCTCTTGAAACACAACTGTCATTTTTTGCCCCGTGGAGCTTTGGTTGCATTGCATGCAGCTATGGTGGTGCTGCACTTCAGCTCATTTCAGGAATAAATGCACAAATCTGTTCCATCACCCTCTGCCCTTCCTGCGGCAGAAATCTGGACCGTCTGTATTTTAAGCATATGGAAGGTGGACTTTTTCTTTACACAGTCACTAATAGGCCCATATATTATTTAATTTGCTATTTTGTCCCACTTGACCATCATTAATCATTTTCTGCAACCCTGAAAATTACTGGATTTGATTTGGGATTGTGTTATAGATTTACCCCGGGGGCACTAGCATTGACTCCAGTGATATAATTCCTGATTAATAATCAGGAAAGGTATAATACCTGTCCTGTGTCAGAGCAGAGCCGAGCATGCCACCTCTAACCCTAAATCATTTTCTCGCTTTCATATTGTAATATTGATCTGTCCATTTCAAAGCAGCCCAGGCATTCATCTTGTTATCAGATTCTCACAGGGAGCAGAAGGCTATGTTTAGTCAATGATTTCTCAATAAATGCTCTGGTTTTGAACCAACAAAACCCCCAAAGCAGACAAACAGAAAGAGCTAATCCTTAGATTTGACTACAAAATAAAGCTAAGTTAATAAACTGTAAAATGGAGTGGAGCAACTGGGCTAGATTTCCTTATATTCATGTGGTTTTTAATTAGTGATTTACCCTGGGATAAACCCCCTGAACTCAGCAGAGCTTGCTGCTAAATAAGATGGTACTGAGCCATAAAGAGGCCTGACTTCCCACCATGAAGCTCTTAGTGCAGATGAGCCTACATGTCCCTTGGCCACTTGTAGTAAGGAGTGAGGAATGTGGATTTAGGGAGGGTGAATGGTATGCTGCTCCATCCAAAGGAAAATTCTCCTTTTAAACCTGGAGCTCCCAGCATACCCACTAGCTTCAAAGATCATTAGTTCACGACTAAGCAATTCAAGTGTCTTGGAAACAACCTCCAGTGCAGCCTGGGGCAGGTGCTGAGAGTCCTGTTATAGGCAGCTGGATGGAAGGAAGGAGCCAAATGGGACATACAGAGACATCTAATGCAATGCACCCAGAGATGTTCACCACTGAATTCGGGGGATGCTCAGCATCACTTGTGCTATTGATCAATTTGTGTTGAAACATGGGAATGCAGCACCTCTCACCCAACAGTATCATGACTGATGCCGCAATGCCTAGTATATGACAGGTTTAACGTGCTAGGAGCTTCTCTCTCCTCCTCACTTCTGGCTTTTCTTGTGTATTTGATCATGCATTATTTCATCTCAGCCACACTCCATTAATTTTATTAAATGTTAATCCTTGCAGGTTTAGCAGTGTCTAGCAGTGCTCATAGCAGGTGCTGAATTGGCTTGTTTATTACTAAAGCTTTGGGAGAAGGTGGAAGCATCTGTGAAGGTATTTGCAAGGAAATATGGTTTTAGCAATGTGGAACAGAGGGGCTACATTTAGAGTAGTAAACCAAACAGTGCCCAGGAACACTCCTGGATAAGAAAATATTATTGTCTGTCCTTTTAGAAGCTTCTCAGGTACACTGCTGGCCTGTGTCAGCTCTTATTTCCCTCTGGGATTTCTGGGCACGGTTCAGAGAGTGGATTGTTTTACAGACTATTCTCCAGCAGCAGTTTGTGTATGGCCACCCTGCTCTGGCTGTGGACAGAGGACTAGGTAGCTGCAGACTGCTCCATGGTGCTTTCCATAGAGATATTCCCAAACTGTGATTTTTGCTAGTGTAGCAAATCATCCAGTGATTCCTCCACTCTCCTGGTCATCCCACCTCCCTTATGTTTTGACTCTTGTATGAAAGCAACATGTGTGTGGAAAGTCTCTGAAAAAAGAGTGGCTTATGTTTCTGACACCACACTTGCCCCAGAAGGGCATGGCTTGTTGTAGTCAGCTCATGAATTGACAGTGGGCTTGCCTGGGATCAAATTACATGACCTGAACAGCAGCATCAGAGAAGAGTTAATACCAGTTTGAACAGAAACAGCAAGAAGAGCCCGGGCAGCTGGCACATGGTCATTATGATAAGGATGAGGTGTTGATAACTAGAAGGAGGTACTACAGGATCTTTATTAAAATCCTGATCTCATTAATATTAAATCCCATCCAAAAGGCAACATCTTCCATTACCTATCCCCCTTTTCTTAGCAGGCAACACTGTGATTTCTCCAGGGGAGGAATGCATCAGATAGTAATGGACTTTGTGATTTGTCAGCTGTAAGTGATGCAACAGACTGGGCAGAGTTAAGAAACATTTGTTTCTGGGCATTTGTTAAGAAACAAATCTTAACTATGCCAAAAGGGTGTTGCATATATATGTTGCAATAGCATGCCAAGGCACTGCTGCTTGGTCCTTAGCCATTCCATGTTTGTCCCTCCTGAACTGCTGGTTCTGCTCCACCTGTGTCTTTGTGGAGATGTTCAACCTCATGACACCATGCTGGTAGCACCTGCACAGCTGATGGAAGTACAAATCTAACCCTGGCTTTCTGGCCCCATGAAGAGCTCTCAGCATAAACAAACATGCCTGTCCATAGGTATACATCATGCCTTTTTTCTCAGGAATACAAGTGTGCTAGAGCAGTAAAGAAACATGCAGAAAGAAAAGCAGTTTTATAAACAACTTAAGGAAATTGCTCATATCTGGGTGGCTTAAATTTCATCAGAGGTGCTGTGCTACTCACAGAGGAGAGTTAGGAGCCTCTGAAGAACTCTAAGAAACTATTCTCTGGGCTTAAATAAGGTGTGGAGGAAGATCATAGTCAAAACCAGCCAGCATGGAAAACAGCAGGGAAGTATGTACCATTTAAGCCATCTGCCTGTGGCCAAATGTTGCCATAAAGTAGCTCCTAGTCCCCAATTTGCAACCTGTCACAGAGCTCTTAGCTACACCACAAGTGCTGAGATGGCCTCTGAGATGGCTTCTAAGATGGCCTCTGAGATGGCCTATGGGATGGCCTCTAAGATGGCCTATGGGATGGCCTCTAAGATGGCCTGTGAGATGGCCAAGGCAGTCAGAGCCAGTCACAGTTGGACTCTATGACCTTGCAGGTCTTTCCCCACTTCAATATCTCTCCGATTTGGCAAGGGGTTCATCTCCTTTCTCAGGCGAAAAAGGCTGAACAAACACAGAAGCCTTCCTCGCGCCGGCCTCTGTGTGTCAACATGCACGGCTTGTCAAAGCCTCCTGCAAACCTCAGAGCCAAAAGCTGCTCAGAAATGCAGGGACTGTCATTTCCATTGTTTCAGTCTGAGCGAGGCCGATTTCACGCTGCATTACCTTTTTATATGCTGCAGATGTAATTCTAAATACCTGCGCCGTTCCCTTTGCAAGACACGCCACACACGTGCTGCCAAATAGGTTTATTTTGCTGGCAGTTTTGAGAGCATTGTGGTTATAACAATGCTCCCATTTGAGTAGCACCTAGTGAATAAGGTACAATATATGCTCAAACAGCCTTAGCAATCCCTTTTCATTAGTGGGAGTAAGCGCTCGGCACCGCATCAATCTTCTTCTCCCTCTCCCCTCTTCCTCTAGGAGTGCCAAGTCATTTTAAAGACACATGAAATTGCCAGAAGACTCCCAAACAAAGGCAGTCAGCCTGCTGCTCGTTTGGATAAAGTTAATTACAGCAAAGATTAAAATCTGCGGTGCTCGACTGGTGGTGTCGAGACTTACAGAATCACATTGTCCTCGGGGAGCCTGCTTGCCAGCTCTTCTCCTTCCCTCTTTCTGTGTGTGTGACTTTTCTTTGTTGTTTTTCATAACTGCTTTGTCACCTTCCTTGTGGGATATCTGGCAAGCCCCCCCGCCCCGGGACCAGGGGCTGAGGTGCCCTGGAGTGTGATGTGCTGCTGCCTTGCACTGTTGGCAGAGCCTGGCTGACCGAGAGCAGCATGGAGATGCCCAGCCCTCGTGATCATTGTCATAATGATCTGTGACTGCCTTAGGATGTTCTGTCCTCCCTCTTTGCTTTGCAAAAAGTCCAAATTTAAGAGGAAAAGAGGGTTGAGTCTTGAAAGTCGATCTTAGGTCTTTTTCTTAAGCATTTATCTTGATGGGATAGTTAAGATTAAAGCAAAACCTCTTCCTGTCACTCTGTTCAATTACATTTTGTCCTGGCTGCTTTTCTTGGATTAGGATCTTCCAAGCAGAGAAGACATATACTGGGACTAATGGTGGTGGATGAAAGTGGAAAGAAGGGTGGCCTGCTTAGCCATCTAGTGCTGCATGTGAGGTCCCCCTGAGTGGATGGCATCTGGTCAGTCCCACAACCGCTCTGGAAGAGTGATATATCTACAGGCTTTAGGATACTTTTTGTCTACTGGTACACCAGTATTTCCCCAGCCAAGGGAGGGTTTAGGCTCACAAAAGCAAAATCGAAAACAACAATAATGAGTAATAAGAAGGATTTGTGATGCCAAAGAATGCTAAGGTAGGTCTTTCACATGAGCTCTGTCACTGGTGTTTTTGCATCTCACCTTGGTGGAACTGAGGATTTTTGGGGATCTGCTTGGAAGGGAGGAGGAAGAAGCTTGATCTCTGCTGACACGGTGTCCTTAGCCCTTTCCTGGGCTGCTGAGGCCAAAGTGTTCACCATCAGGGTGCTTTTGGAGATGGCTGGTGTGAGAGGTGTCAGAAAGGTGAAAGAGATATAGCAGTGCAGAGAGACATGAAGGGCCTTACACTTGTGTCTAATGCTGGACCTTAGTCCACAGAAAGCAATTTTTCTCTGTTTTAAAATAGTAATCATCATCATCATCATCATCAATACCTTAATAAAAGATAATAAAAATATGAGTATTTATTAGGTGGAGAATACTAAGACACAGTCACAAATGCATTTTGGCTTAGTTGGGTAACAGAATTAATCACTGATTTTGCTGGAACAGTAAGAATATTTGATTTTCAATATAAAAAAATTAATACATAAAACATTCAAGACACCTGGACCAAAGTTGTCTGGAAAATGAATAACTGGGAACGTCCCTTGAGAGCCCCAACCAGGGTTGGCTGGTTTAGGAGCATATAGGATTTGACATACCACCTATGGAGTGTAGGATACAGGGACATATGGAGATAATGTGAACCAGTATGCTGGTGCATATGTAACATATGTGGTGCTTTTACATATTCTGGGAAAGTTAAGTTGAAGTATATTCTTGCCTTAATGCAGCCATTGCTCAGAAGTGCTGTTCTTATTTAAGGATTTTACACTGAGCTTCCATGAACAGATTAGCTGCCAGCAAGTTCTTTATGTCTGCATTTCTCTCAGCCATATTTAAACTCTGGCTCTTATGAAGTGACTCCATGCCATGAAGACAAAGTTTCTGCCTCAGTGTGCATGTGCACAAGAGTGGGGCTGCTCAGAGATGGGCAGCCAGAAGGGGAGAAAGAGGAAATAATACAAAATGCAGAATCAATTTCATGCTGCCTAAAGCCATGCTTGTTCTTTGATGGATAAGAACACAACAGGGGATATGAAGTATTTATTTGGCATGTATCTCCAACCAGTAGATAAAGAAAGAGCCGCTCAGAATCACTGTCCAGCAGGTTTTCAAAGGGAAAAACAATGTCTGAAAGGGCAGGGAGAGAGACTAATGCAAGATTTCTTTAAAGGACACTTAAAGAAACCAGCATGAAAGCAAGTACTTAGACTAAAAGCAGTTTCCTCTGCCAATTGGTTTGCTCTTTTCTCCTTAAAAGTTGCCACTGGTGATTTCACAGGACACCTTCACTCCCCTTCTGTCCTGCTCTGGCCCTCCCTTGTGCATTAAGACATGTAAACATAAAACTGTCAGCAAAAAAATAGCCCCCTGAGCAGTTTCCAGGCACCTGACATACTGACTTTAAGCTGTGTGTATTGAAGGGAGGAAAAAATGAGGCAGTGATGAAAAGTATTGGAACAGGGAATGATTGCTGACTCAGAAATTATTTTTTGCTTCCAGTGGCAGAGGTGACAGCCAGAACCACTACACAGATTTGGCTGAGTAGTCAGCCCAGGCCAGTTCTTGAAGAGGATGCTTTTGCTATGTCTGTCTGTCCTTTTTTTCTTGGTATTTGGCTTCAAGCACCTAATTCTATAGAGGCTCATATACTGCTTACTCTAACTGGAAATCTTCCTGGAATAACACCATTTAAAAAGCCTCTTCCCTGGCTGTTTTGATGCTTTCTCTCAGGAAATGTCTCACTGGGTTCATACCCTGAGTGGACAAACACTGAGCAGCTATCCACTTCACCAAGCCCCTTGAGAGCCATCATATCCATGGAGGCCAGCATCCTGGCTGGCATAACTCCTTGCTCCTGATTTGCTGAAGATGATGCTGTGCCTGCCAACAAAAGCAGTGTATACTCTTCCTCATATTCTCCAGGCAGGATAACCCACACAGACAGCTGTGTGCTGGGCTTTTAGTAAGCCTTCAGTCAAGAGTCCTATGTTCCTAGACCTTCTCCTTCATTTCAGGTGTGGCCTTAGAGGCTTTAAAATCATCATGGGCTTATAACACAGGGGACTCAAAAGGAGCTGTTCCCTAGCCAATGAAGCTAGCTTGCAAATGGAGAGGAGGGGGCCTTTCACTCTCTGCTGCTTCTCTCCCCGAGCTGGAAGTGAAGATGATAAAATGTGAACATCAAACCTTGTTTTGTGGAGTTCTTTGATCCACAGATGGAAGGTTATATAAATGCAAAGCACTATCATTATTTATAAGGAACACACAGTCTACAGCTCCTTGCAATCTGGCACGGTGGAAATAAACAGGAAGGCACAAATTTAGCATGATGACTTCACTGCCGGATCTAATAAGATGCAAAGACAGGCAGGGAAGATGTGAGTTTGTTTGAACACATGATGCTATTTTACCCATAATTGGCAAATACAGGAATAATTATGAAGGGAAAAAAATAAAGAAAAAATAATCTGCTGTGCTGGATTCACATGTGATAAAAGCTGATCTGACCCCTCTTAGAGCAGCAAACTCCCCTCTGGGAGTTTGCATCAGTTTAATTCCCCTCATTACCAAAGCCTTACTCTCAAAGAAATGTATGTTTTAGAAGCTGGCTGCTTGCCCTCCAGGTGTAAATTAATGTAGCTAAAATGACTCATTTAAACCAGTGCTGACTTACAGTTTTGGGTGTTTTGTGCAGTTGAGATGGGAATGCATTTTAAACCGATAGCAGGTTGACAGCCTCAGAAACTGAAACCCAGGAGCTATGCTTAAGAGGAACAGGTGGGAAGACAGCTGCTTCTTTTCTGCTAAAAATGAAAAAGCAAACTCTCATGCTTATGCCTGGCTTTAGTGAGAAACTCTCTCCCTCCTGTCGGCTGTGGGATCCCTCTTTTACCTGTTTTGTCCTTTTTTTGTTCTCAGTGAGCAGGCGCAGTATGGGATGTGAAATGAAAGCTCTCTGGCAATGTGGCTCTGCTCTTCCCCAAGGAGATCTCAAGCTGGTGGAGGAGGGGAGCTCACCAAAGTCTTGCTTGCCTTTTGGTTTCCCTGGGACTCTGCTGAGATTTTTCACACTTGGGGATCAGTCACTGCAGACTGGGAAGGGTAAAGGCTGTGTGCACCTTCACTGGCTTTGCCTTGGATTCTGTGAGACCCCTGTCATGCGGCAGAGAAGATACTACTCCCTGTGGTGCTCTGCAGCCCACCTCTGCCCCTGCTCACCAGTCTGAACAGAAACACTCCCAGCAGTGCAACCCAGATCTCTCAAATCACCTGCCCCAGAGAGGCACCAGCTGACTGCTCCCTCTTCTTGCAGTACTCTCTCTAAGCCCCAAATCAGATAACCCTGTTTGCTTAGTGCTGCTGGGAGGTAGGGAGCTGTGTGGGCTGCATTTGGAGCCGCAAGTGATTTTTGGTGGCCACTGTGAGTTGACCTGCTGATGGAGTTATTTTACAGCACGATCACACCAAGCCTATTTGGATTCTGCACTGTCCAGAGTGCTGAGGCAAAACAGGCAGCTGTGCTCACAGCACGGCACTGTTTAGTCAGGCATTGGTACAGGCTGTCCCCGGAGTCACCATCCCTGGCGGTGTTCAAGAAATGTGTTGACATGGCACTTCAGGACATGGTTTAATGGCCATGGTGATATTAGGTTGATGGTTGGAACTGATGATCCTAGAGGTCTTTTCTAACCCAAACTATTCTATGGTTCTATGATTCTATGATTCCATGATTCTATGTTTCTATGATTCTATTTTGGCATCTGGCTCCAGCCCCTGCAGAGCCCTCCCAGGGGTTTTTAGGCAGCAGGTCAAAGTATAGGATATGAGCAATCCTAGGCCATGGAGTTAGTTTTTGAGGCACACTTATGCTTTGGACTAGGACACAGCTGAAGAGCCTGGAGTAAGAAAGGCCTGTTTAGGTTTACTGATAGCACAGGCAGTGAGATGTGCTATTGTGCTATTTTAAAATCATGGATGTTTGCCCTCTGGATGTTGGGCAAAACCCTGTCCACAGGCTTTTCTGAGCAGCTGCATTCCTCTCTCCTGGTGTGGGGATTTGCTTGTGCTCACCTCCACAGGGCCTGGCTGTCAGTGATGCTCACCATCACTGATCCAGGGGCTCTAGCTAGAGCTCAGCCTAGGAGAAGATGTTCTGCCCCATCCACTCCTCCAAAATGAGGTGCAAGTTTTCATGCTGGAATCCCACAGGTAGGAGAAAGTGTAGAAAGCTGAGCAAAATTTGTAACTTTGCTTGCTTCCATCAGCACAGGGTACACTAAGATAAGGTACATGTCCAGAGGTGGAATGAACATCAAAATTGCTCCAGGAATGACATAGATACCCAATGAGAGATGTCCTAGACCATGAGGAGCATTTTGTCTCAGGGTATTGAAGGACTTCTGACCAGTCCCATATATCTTTGGCCAGTCATGTAGGGGATATAAATGGGTATGCTTGATTAATACTTTTGGACTGTTCTTCACCTGGATAGATACTATAGGTTTTTTTTGAAGAGATGCTCTTGTCTTGCATGGAAGTTTATGTTCTCTGCATTTCGTGTTGTACTCTGGAGGAATGAATCAGTCATATATCAGGAGAAGAGATACTTTGCCAAGTGGTTTGATGCACAATGTTTTGGGGATATATCATGTGGAAAAAAATCCTTGTCTGATCTTTTGATGCTCATTCTTTTTCCCTCTGTGCCCCTTGTTCAGTGAATAAGCACTAATACTTTTCCTGAGTATGAGACTAGTATTCCTCAGAGTCTCTTATACATTATGTTCTTTGTACTGTACATATGCTATATTTCCTGTGAAGGTGTTCTTGCTTCTTATAGCCCTTTGGATAGATCCAGTAGTTTCTGTGAAAAATGAGATTTTGCCTCTTATGGCTTCTGGATGGTTCCACAATCATGCTTGTTCACAGACATTGCTCTGCTTAACTTCCTTGCTTCCCTCAACAGTGAATGGTGCCACAGTACTTGGGCTGGGAAAGGACACCAACTGTACCAGCCTAGATGTGTCTCCCTGTGCAACAGGAGGGGTATCCCGAAAGGTCCTTCCATATGCAGAGCTGCATGTCTGCAGTGGCAGAAACCAGAGCATGGTGGTGGGTGCCTGCTATGTGTGAGGGATAATCCAGTTTCTACCTATTATATGTTGGCTGCAGTATCCATAATTCTCTGTTTCTAGCTCAGTGTTGTCAAGTGGCCACAGGCTTTTTCAAATGAAGAAAGGGTATATAACTCACTGGGCAAAATCACAAATATCACTGCTGTGCTGTGAGAACTATGATGTTTCACGGAAGTGTGTATCACAGATTTGTCCTGCAGGTATGTTGTTGTTTGCTGTTCAGATGGATTAAGACTAAGACATGGGAGCATCCTCAAGCAGAGGATGGCAGAGATGTCACAAAGAGACTTCCGCACCCCACTGGACCTCAGCTCATGGAGAAGCACCTGTAGGAAGTGGTATGCAGAATGCATTTGCCTGCTTGCTGTTGTCAACAAGCAGCAAGCTGAAATGATCAGTATCTGCAGTCTGAATTGCTGCTCACTGCCAGCAAGAAGGCCCAGCAATAGATGGGATTAGGAAAAAGTGCAATACCTTTGAATCCGTGTCCTCTGGTGTACACAACAGTTAAATATGCAGCAAATTCATGGAACATCTTTTGCACTGTTGTTTTTACACCTGGGAAACTACTTTATTGTATACTAAGGGCAGTTTCATAGACACATAGCAGGAGCTGTGGCACCTTGCGCCGGGCCTAGTTAATCCAGGATGCCACATGCTCATCCTGAAACATGTTCTGAGCAACTTCCCCTGGAGTCCAGGAATCTTAACAAGCCATTTCTGCAGTGGGATGATAACTGGAGGGCTGTTAGTACAGGCACACTCAGAAGAGGGATGCATTTTACTGCCACTACGTTCTGTTGCTGCCTTTGCCATGGAGGCTGAATGACAGTTCTTGTGAAATCAGTGGCTTTACTGGAACTGCACACGGTGTTAATTCAGAGAAGGAACAGCCCTCTGCTGAGTGGTTGCACCCTTGTTTAGAAGCAGCGCAGGCAGAGAAGTGTGGCAGCCTGTCCACACCCAATGGGGATTGCAGCAGTCCAACTGTGTCAAGCAGGGCCAGTGGTTGCCTTCTCTGACTCTGTAGGCATCTTTAGGGGAGATTCTCAGTCTGGATCTTTCTCAGCTTGCTACTACTAATGAAAACCTCTTGGTCAAGCAATGATGCTCCTACCCCTCCTTATAAGCCTTCCTCTCCAAGCCACAGATGCCTCTTTTTTGACTACATCCTTCCAACCTTTTTCAATTATCTGCTAATCTCCTCACCTTCACTGCTGAGCCAAGCTGAACGTATCCTCTGTTATTTTCCCCCTGTAAATCAACTTCTCTGCCCCTGTCATCACGTTTTACTGCTCTCCTCTGAACTCTGTTCACTGTGAGCACGTTTCTGATTGTTAGATGCTAAAAGTAGAATATAACCCCTCAGCTTCAGGTGCTGCTTGGCTGGAAAGGGCTATTACCTCCTGCAGCACCTCAGGGACAGGAAGAAAGTGACCTATTGTTGCAGGAGCTGTAAACTGTTACAAACAGCTCCAGCTGTTACAAACCACACAGTCCTGCGCTAGTCTGAGCTCTCATCCTAGGAAGTTTCCTTTAACCAAGGGAGATGGGTCACCACAGACAGACAAAGCTGCCTTGTCCACTGCTGCTGAACATGTTTTTCACCACAGCTTGTCCCAGCACCAATGCTCAGTCCTGTCCACTGCCAGCACTGGTGAGAGAGGCCAGAGGAGGGGAGGATGAGCCTCCATTTGTTGCCTTTACAACAGCAGCAGCCTGGCTGCAGAGGAAAAGTTCCTCTGACTTTTTGTCACGTTCTATTTCATGGCTTTCTTGCACATGAATTCATTTTCTGTAACTGCCTCACATCCTTCAGTTTCACTGTTTTCTGATTTTTTTCCCCTCCCTTTGCATATTTGTTCCAGATCAGTTTGTATTTTCCTTCCACATTTCCCTTACATTTTTCATCTGAGAGGAAGCTAATTTCTTTTTCATTCCAGATCACAGTCTCTCCTTGCTTGCTGCTCTTTCTTCTCTCCCACCTTTCTGCTACTTGCAGAAATACAAATAAGTGAGGGAGAATCCTCAGGACAACACTAAGACATGGCCCAAGTGAAAAAGCTAAAGGCTTGGCTTTGTTGTATGCTGGGCAGTGCACAACCTTGCCTCCTGAGGTACCATCACTGTCTGTTGACAATGTAACTGTAATGATTTCTCTTTCTGTGGGGCTGCTCAGCTGCAACTTGTCTGCCTAAACCCTATGAAATGTTTTTCTTCATAAAATTGATATCTCTAGTTAAAGGCCATTATGAGAGGACATACAAAGTCTACCAGGTCAGGCCTACAGCTGCACAGTTTGAACCATATTGGCTGCAGAAGTTTGAGATGCTGGGTAGCCTTTTGAAAGCTTAGTTTTCTGGCTATGTGCATCTGCCACTGATGTTTTGACAGATTTCAGAATAAAATGGCACTTGCAAATATCCATGTCTCTTAATCCCAAAGTCTTATGGGTGGATGTATCTCAAGGAAATATTCCCTGGAGGTTATGGTTGCAAATGATTGCTGATCTGTGAAACTCACACCTCTGATAAAAAGCAGTAGGTAGATGGGACTTCTGCAAGTATTTCTCCCTGGCAATTTGAAACAATTCATTTTGTAGTCCAAACATTTGTCCCTCAGCCTTCTGCTAAGTTTCCAATCTCATGTTCCAGCTGCATTCCTGCTGACACCAGCAAGTCCCCCACAGTGCCTCATGGGGCCACAGTCTCCCAGCCAAACCCTGAAACATCATGACTGCTGCCTGAGAGGGTTTCAGTTGTACTGCCTTGCAGGTGATACTGCAAGTGGCTGTTCCCAGGAGAGTGGACAGGATAGCCATCTCTGCAACTAGGATGTCTCCAAACCACTGCCATGGTCAACAGGGTGATGAAATAAAAGATGAACAGTGTCTAAAAGGCCAGTGGTATAAGAGAAGGCAGGAAGAGCTGCTTACTGACTGCCACAGTAACTTCCACGTCATACACAGGACTGAGCTGCATAGACCAGAATCCTCACATGCCAGAAGGCTGAGTAATCAGATTGCTATGAAAAGCAAAGGTGTCAGTCCCTCTATTTCCATGATATAGCAAAGAGGTGTCTGAAATACTTGGGTGACCTGAGAGTCTTGCATGACCTCAAGGTTTTGTGTCATGTAAGTTGTTTGCCTTGCTGAGCGACAGAGTGCAGGGAAGGGTTTGTGGGAAGATAGATCTGGGCTCTAGAGCATGATGACATGTGTTACAGCTTCTGGTGCTGCAAGCTTTCTCTTTTTCTTATAAAAAGGGTCAATGAGACTTCAAGATTTAACCAAGCAACTATCAGTGGTTTATGGAGTCAAAACAGAGATACACTTTGTGTTTTGTGGGTGTGCAGTAACTCTTTGCAACGCTGGCAGTGGATTTGTTGTACCAGGTGTTCTTCAGTAAAGCGTCAAAGTTGGTGTCTAGCTGTTGAAGCTCCAACACATCCTTAAAATGGCCCTGAGGATTTCCCCATTTTTCTGACAATGCTTTTGCATAATAGCTCATGTGCTGCACTCACAATCCTAGTAACAGAACGGAGTTGAATTTGTTTGCAGCAAATCAGAGCTACCTTAAGAGTACCAGAATTAATGCTAAGTTAATGCTGAGCCACCCGCCCTGCTTGTGACAGACCACCCTGTTGCCACAGAACTTCCAGACAAAGCTGAAAGAAGAAAAAAAGGGAAGATGAGAAGACCAAGCGAGAAGGAAATGTGAAAATCTGCAGGGAAAATATTTCCTGCATGACAGTTCAGATCACTGCATGCAGGGATCTAGTTTAACTGGAAAATTGAATCTACCTTCCCAGGTGGGTTTAACAGATTTCTCTATATTCACTGGAAAATTAAATCTACCTGCCCCCAAATCCCCTGCAAACTGGTGTGAATGTGTCTCCAGAGGCATGGGCTGGTTCGAGAGATATCTCTATAGCAGCAATACTTAGCAAAGGTTGGTAACAGGTTAGGCATGTCCTTTCTTTCCAGAATTGGAGCTGTCTGGGGAAGACTGAATGAATTTTTATTCATTTATTTATTTATTTGTTTGTTTGTTTGTTTGTTTTAAAAGCCAGACACAGTAATTGAGGAATAATGGAAAAGAAGAGCCTGGAGGAAGGAGGACCAAGGAATTGTAATACAAAGGGGAGGAATCCCTCGGGAGCAGATTGTATCAGATGAAGTGGAAGGAATATATAGGCTTTTCTATCATTGTGGCCTCTTGTAATAGCAAAATGATGAGAAGAGCAGGAAGTCTGAAGAGAAGAATAAAGCCAGATTCTGCTCTCATTCACTCCAGTTTCAGATTAACTCTCTGCTGTCTTGTGTAATAAAGTAAAATGGGATGTCCTTCCTCTCTTCCTCCAATTTATAAGTTGGGAAACTGTAAGGCTGCTGGGTAAAAGAGCAGTTCATCAGGTGCCAGGCTGATGATGAAGAGGCAGGCCTGACAAGTCTGACTTTGGGTGTTGGAAGAGGCCACTTGTGGGTCTGCTGACAAGAATAAGCTCATGCCTCCTTCCGAGAAGCGTTTGAAGGAATTGTGGGTTGTCTGCGTCAAGTAAAACATCACACATCTGCGAAACACCAGGAAAACTTAGCAAAAAGCCTGTTAATTTCCTATTCCTCCTACTTTCAGTGATTTGTAACAATAGAATAGAATAGAATAGAATAGAATAGAATAGAATAGAATAGAATAGAATAGACCAGACCAGGTTGGAAAAGACCTTCAAGATCATCAAGTCCAACCTATCACCCAACACTATCTAATCAACTAAACCATGACATCACCATGGCATCCAGTCTCCTCCTAGACACCTCCAGTGATGGTGACTCCACCACCTCCCTGGGCAGCCCATTCCAATAGCCAATCACTCTTTCTGTGAAGAACTTCTTCCTAACATCCAGCCTAAGCCTCCCCTGGTGCAGCTTGAGCCTGTGTCCTCTTGTTCTGTTGGTGCTTGCCTGGGAGTAGAGACCAATCCCCACCTGGCTACAACCTCCCTTCAGGTCGTTGTAGACAGCAATAAGGTCTGCCCTGAGCCTCTTCTTCTCCAGGCTAATCAGCCCCAGCTCCCTCAGCCTCTCCTCATAGGGCTTGTGCTCCAAACCCCTCACCAGCTTTGTTGCCCTTCTCTGGACACGTTCAGACACTTTTCAATATTCAGTATTGCAGGTCACAAAGATGCACTGCCTTCACTTGGGGAAAGCTGTTACACAGAGCAAAACACTATCATTGCCTGGCAAAGTTTTCTGAGACATTATAAATTAATTAGTTTATCCCTTGTTACACTTTTCTCTCTTACAGTAATTTTGTTGTCCCTCTTTTACATCTGCCTGCTTGTCAGCAATGTACCTATTTTTAGCCACTGCAAAGCGAATTGATACAAACTTTGCTATTTCCACCTTTCCTCGTATTTAGATGTCTCTGTTCTGGTAATCAATGTATATTGCTCTGCCAATAGCTTCTGAGCATTGAAGTGCTCAGAACAAACCCCAGTATTTTATGTGTGGCATTCATAGAGAAAGAAGAGGAGGGCTTGCTGCTGCATAATGTATGGAGTGCTTCTGTGCATGGATAAGAGTTAGGAAAGATGTTGACTTGCTGGAACGTGTCCAGAGAAGAGCAACAAAGCTGGGGAGGGGTTTGGAGCACAAGCCCTATGAGGAGAAGCTGAGGGAGCTGGGATTGCTTAGCCTGGAGAAGAGGAGGCTCAGGGCAGACCTTGTTGCTGTCTACAACTACCTGAAGGGAGGTTGTAGCCAGGTGGGGGTTGGTCTCTTCTCCCAGGCAACCAGCATCAGAACAAGAGGACACAGTCTCAAGCTGCACCAGGGGAGGCTTAGGCTGGATGTTAGGAAGAAGTTCTTAATAGAAAGAGTGATTTGCCATTGGAATGGGCTGCCCAGGGAGGTGGTGGATTCACCATCACTGGAAGTGTTTAGGAAGAGACTGGATGGGGCGCTTGGTGCCATGGTTTAGTTGATTAGATAGTGTTGGGTGATAGGTTGGACTCGATGATCTCAAAGGTCTCTTCCAACCTGGTTAATTCTATTCTATTCTAAATGCATCTCACTGCCTCACCAAAGCCACGTGCAATTTGCCTTCTATTATAACCCTTAGTGCTCCAGTGTTGCAGCTCTCTCTTTCCCATTAAGCACCTGTGTTTTGCTTTATTTTCTTCCTCCCTCTCTGGTGTCCTTAGATAAATATTGTTTTTGCCTAGCTTAATGTTTCATTTGGCTAATTTCTTCCTGTTGCTTCAATTTTTCCAGCTCCTATTTCTCCTCTTGGACTGCCTTTGAGCATGGACTCTCACATCCTCTTTTCTAATTTCTCCAAACTGTACAGATCTTTAATGAAGATATTAATGAAACCAGAATAAACAATGGAACAATAACAGACTCACTGCAACACCCCTCCTGATGCTCCCTTTCCTGGGCATGTACCACCAGACATAGCCTACAGCCAGCATTAGCACTCTATTGTGTCCACCCTCATGAATTTGTTTTGCCACTGTAAGAATTCACAAGTTGCTCTACAAAGTGTCCTCCTTACCAGGCAGGCAGAACTACATCTGGTGCACTTCCTCTCTCCATCATCATAATTTTAGCAAGTATGCCAGGAAAGCAAGCCAGCCTGCACTGATGTACTTAATAATTTCCTATCACTTCACCCACAGTACTCTTCTATATTCCTTTCTTGGCAGCCCACCTGCTTTGCTTGTGATTCTTAGCTTTGCTTCAGCATTTAGTCTCCAAAACCTTTCCTAATTCCCCATGCACCAATATACATCCTTAGCCTATGGTTATGCAGCCCTTGCAGGTTCCCCTCTAAGCTCACTGCAGTTTATAGGACCAGAGACTCAGCTGCTATAAATTGTCATTGTGCCACAGAAACCAATTGAGCTATGTGATTTGTTCACCAGCTGGGCATCTGGCTTGGAATTTATGAAAGGCCATTTGCCTGGACTGCAAATAGGGCACTAAACATCTCTAAGGCCAAGCGAGCTAAGGGAATGAAGGAGGAAAAAAAAAGGTGTTTCAGAATAAGCCAGCTCTAGCAGCCAAAGAACCTGGAAGAAAGCCAGATAAGACAGAGAAAACCACCAGCACAGATTTCTCTACTCTGAAAATGCCACTAGTATCCTCCCTGCAGAGGTCTCTCTGCTCATGATTTTGGCAGTCCACCTTGTTCTGACACTAGTTCTTTTTCTTGGTATCAGGTTGTTTCCCACCATCTTTTCTTGCAGCACTGCCTCTGCTCAGGTAGGAAGACTCTTACTCTGCAAGGTGCTCTACATGCACAAAACCACCAAGTATCATAGAATCATAGAATCAGTCAGGGTTGGAAGGGACCACAAGGATCATCCAGTTCCAACCCCCGCCATGGGCAGGGACACCCCACACTAGATCAGGCTGGCCAGAGCCTCATCCAGCCTGGTCTTAAACACCTCCAGGGATGAGGCCTCAACCACCTCCCTGGACAACCCATTCCAGGGCTTCACCACTCTCATGGTGAAGAACTTCCTCCTCATGTCCAGTCTGAATCTCCCCACCTCCAGCTTCATTCCATTCCCCCTAGTCCTATCACTACCTGATATCCTGAGAAGTCCCTCCCCAGCCTTCTTGTAGGCCCCCTTCAGATACTGGAAGCCCACAACAAGGTCATCTAGGAGCCTTCTCTACTTGCTGCAAAGGAAGATGGCAATAGCTGTGCCTTGTTTCCTGTGGCCATTGCTTTCTGTCCTTCTTATTGGGGGGGAGGAAAATGGGAAGCAGAAAAACACACACCAAAGGGGTAAGCACTCTGAGAAGATGTCATGGCTGCCAAGCATCTACACTAGCTGCTGTTGGTGAAATTCCATGCCCACTTTCCTAGAGATCCAGAAATCATTCAGGTTATTCTAGCTGAGCCACAGTAACTCACTGCATGACTTTTTTTTTAGCTGATTACTTTTTTCTTCAGCTGAAGACAAAGTGCTCTTGCTTAGCCCTTGCATAGGGAGGTCTGAGCGGAGCTCAGCGCTCTCTAGGTTGCCAGCAGCTCTGTATTCTGTCAAGCAGCTGCTAGTGACCCTGAGGAGAAACTCTTGCCCTGGAAAGGGGCCTTTGCTGCTCACCTCTACGAAACTGATGGTACTTGAGATGGAGAAGAGTTGAGGCTTCCAGCAACCATTAGGAAAGCACTGAGGCATAAAAGATGTTGGGTTGTTGGTCATTTGGGCAGTCCTCAAGAGGCATTTGTGTGGATGGGAGGGTGAGAAATGTGCCTTGCACAACATATGTAAATGATAGCCAATTTTTTTTTCTCTTGAGTGCAAAAGGCCTATAAAACAATTAGAGCTTAAAATTGGACTCCTGGCAGAGAATGAGAGAGGGAGTTTATGCCTTGTTAAGTGTAATCAGTCTGGTGATAAGGGGACAATTTCAGCTGTGTGAGATGTAATTACATCATAAACTCTACATTACAAACAGGGCAAACAGAGGTGAAAAGGTAAAGAGGGAGTAAAAGATGATGCCCTTTGGGGGACGTGGCAGAGGAGACTTTCATGGACTCCGTTTCCCAGAGAAACTTTGCCTGCTGGAATGGAAGATGTGAGAGCAAAGGAAAGACACATTGGCACTTGAGGGCTAATGGGTACCTTCATTCTGCTGGGACGTTGGACAGGGTTCCTTGCCATGGCCACACCTGAGGTTTCACATCTGGCAGCTGGAATGTGATATTACTTTGGACAAATTAAATATTAATAATGCTTCAGAAAACAGACAAAGATTTATTTGTGTCCTGAAGCTAGAGGAGAGTAGCCGCAGCCATGCTGCCAGCTGAATGTAGGATGACAGCCAGCTGCAAAGAAAAGGGTGGTGGTGGCACACCTAGGTCTGAGGACACACAGCTTATTTGCAGGGACAGGGGCTGCAACATAGCTTAGCACTCAGCTACAGAAGATGACTGCCTGAACAGGTATGGGCATGCTGTTCTGCAGCTGGCTTCACATGGGTCCTAAACCTCAAGCAGGACCCTTGAGATGTCCTGTCATAGAGGTGGTGGTGCAGAGCTAAGCACCAGCTTGTTCCTTGCCCAGACTACCTGTGGCAGCAATGGGTAAACACCTCCTCCCTCCATGCAGCACAGGGAAGAGCCCCGGCATGTGCATGGCTTGCCCTGGGGACTGACTCTGGCTGGCCCCATCTGAGGAAACATCTCAGAAACACTACTTAAAGCACATGTGGCTGCTTAGGCCTTACCAGGGAAAATGAGCAGTATCTGGGGAGTGGGGCAACATTTGCTATTTTAGGGGCAGATTTGTCAATGTTGTGTTTTGATTTGAGGAACGAAGGAGAAGCAGAGCACTGAGGAACGTGGGTTTACTATTTTGAGAACAGTTTTAGGAAATCCAAAATTTTTCAGCTCAGGGACTTGAGTTTTTGACAAAAGATTGAAATAAATAGTCTTGGGAAATTCTTCTTTTATTGTTTTCTTTTTCAGGAATAGGTAGGCATTTGTTTAATCTTGCTTTCAGAAACTGTGGTCTGCATTTCTGCTTTTGCTACTTAAAGACCTGCTTTACACAGCAGAGAACTGTGTCTGGTTCTGGGAAGGATATGGACCTGATGGAAGAGAGCCGCGGAAATGATCAGGGATTGGAGCACCTCTGCTACAAGGACAGGCTGAGGGAGCTGGGGTTGTTCAGCCTGAAAAAGAGGAGGCTCTGAGATCTTGATAGCCTTCCAGTACCTGAAGGGGACCTACAGGAAGGATGGGGACAGACTGTTTACAAGGTCCTGCAGTGACAGGACAAGGGGCAATGTCTTCAAACGAGAAAGGGGCAGATTTAGATTGGATATCAGGAAGAAGTTCTTCACTATGAGGGTGGTGGAACACTGGAACAGGTTGCCTAGGGAGGTGGTTGAGGTCTCTTCCCTGGAGATATTCAAGGTAAGGCTCGATGAAGCCCTGGGCAACCTGGTCCAGTTGGGAATGCCCCTGCTGACTGTGGGGCGGTTGGACTGGATGACCTTTGGAGGTCCCTTCTGGCTGGGACCATTCTATGATTCTATGATCAAGAGTTCTAGTCTTTTCTTGTCACTGACATACCTCATGGCATTAGATAAATCACTTAACCTTTCTGTGACATACTTCTTCATCTGTAAAATGAGGTTGATAATCATATTTGCTTACTTTACAAAAGTGTTAGAAGAACAAATTATCGCTGGTTTTACAACCATGTATATCTCTCTCTGGGGCAAAGACTGCTTTTTTTTTCCCTAATGTGCTCATGCAACAGCACAGGAGACCTGCTCTGTAATAGCTTTTCTTAAGTGCTATTATGATATAAGAAGATAAACATTAAGTATAGCTTTTGATAATGTAGCAAACAGGATTTGCAAGTATAGCAAATACAGTGGGTAAGGTTAAAAGAATCGTAGAATAGTTTAGGTTGGAAGGGACCTTAAAGATCATCTGGTTCCAACCTGCTTCACAAGGGTAGGAACACCTTCCACCAGACCAGGTGACTCAAAGCCCCATCCAACCTGGCCTTGAACACTTCCATGGAGAGGGCATCCACAGCCTCTCTGGGCATTCTGTTACAGTGCCTCACCACCCTCACAGTGAAGAGTTTCTTCCTTACATCTAATCTGAATCTACCCTCTTCCAAATTAATGCCATTACCCTTTGTCTTGTCACTACAGTGTAAAAAGTCTGTCTCCAGCTTTCTTGTAGGTCCCCTTTACATACTAAAGGACTGCAATAAGGTCTCCTCTGAGCAATCTCTTCCCCAGGCAGAGCAACCCAACTCTCTCAGCCTGTCTTCATAGGGGAGGTGTTCTAGTCCTCTGGTCATTTTCATGGCCTTCCTTTGGACTTGTTCCAACAGGTCTATGTCTTTCTTATGTTGGGGGTCCCAGAGCTGAATGCAATACCCCATGTGGGGTCTTGGAATGGGATGGGATGGGACTTCCTTCCTTCCTTCCTCCCTTCATCCATTTACTCATTTATTTATTTATTTATTTATTTTTGTGCTGATGAAATTGTTAAGTAACTATAGCGACAGCATCCTGAAATATAACCCTGCCTCAGAGTGGATAATGTAACCCTCCTCTGGCAACCACTCTTCTGTAAAGGATTGAGAAAAATAATGATATTTTTATACAGATCCTTGAATAAATGATTGTTATTGTTACTACTACTACCACTGCTTAATTACAGTGCTTGGAGTCTCTGGACAAGATCGAGTCGCAGTAAGAACTTTACAACCCTGAAATTGGAGATAGCCCTTACAGCAAAGAGCTTGAAGTTAAAAGAGATTAGGCAAAAGAGACAAGGCATGAACTCAAAGTTAAAACCAACAAACCATGTTAAGGGAAGCAGAGACCTGGATGTCCAAGGACAAACATTAGGCCCTTGCCAGAGAGGGAGATTCCCAAGCTGATGCTACTTCAAGTCGTTCGTGTTACTGCTTCTGCATGACTGTTGCTCATGTGCTGTTCTTGCACTGAAGTTGCCTTTATTCACACAGGCTTGGTGTTTTTGCTTTGTACAGGCATGAAAATGCAGACTGGCCAGTGTGGAGACTTAATGACCATGTGGGCAATTGAAGGAGGCGGGAGCTGGGGAAACTTGGACTGGCTCCTGGAGCAGGGACCATCAATGGCAACAGTTGGTTCATTCTTGGGTAATGTCTTATGGTGCTGTCATAGAAACATAGAATTGCTTCTGCTGGAAAAGACCTCTAAGATCACTGAGTCCAACCATTGATCTTATACCACCATGGCCAGTAAACCATGTCCTGAAGTGGCATGTCAATAAGACTTTTGAACACCTCCAGGGATGATGACTTCTACGTATCTCTCAGGACCAATTCAGTCATGAGTAAAGAGTTCAGCATGCACTGCCATGTTACATTTTAAAAGATTAATTAGTCTCTGGTGCTGTCTTCAAGGAAAGACTTATGCTGCAAGCAAGACTTATGCTGCAAGCAGCTTAATACAGTTTCACCTGATGGCAGTCAAGCAGCCTGGATTAAGCCCTGCTGTGAATTATGACTGCCACAGCTGTAGCATGATGTGTGAAGTCTGGGGTTAACATCAGGCATCTACTTATGACTGGCTCAGTCCTTCATACTCATGGTCCAGCACAGAGGGAAGAAGCAAGGGTCCCTAGTTTATTGACAAAGAACTGCAGCAGGGGTACACTGAGGCTAGTCTGTGCTTTGGGACTCAGATGTGATTCCCAGCTCCAGGCTTTAGTTTGAAGTGAGACCCTAAACATATATATAGCCTCCCCACCACAGCTGGTACAACAGTGGGGAGGTCTGGACTGGAAAAGAGCCCTAATGTGCTCTGGTGTGGCTCCCAACCAGGGAGGCTGCATGGCTATGGCTTTAAGGAAGTGCCACTTCCCCAGATCTGAATGTGACCTTGGTGGCTTCCCCAGAGATGTGCTGGGAGCACCCAGCTGTGCCAAGAAAGGAATTTGTGCAGAATTGCTCTCTTGTGTATAAGCCACCTTGTCCCCTGCTCTTGCTGTAGGGAGAATAGTTGTTGTCATTTTCCTGAAACACTAGGGACATGATTTCCAGAAACATCTCTGCCAAAGTCACCATGGAGAGTAGGGAGAGGATGGAGATGAACAGCTGGGGCTATGGGGAGAAAGACTAACTGGAGAGGACCTCTTGGAACACGGGGAAAGCCTTGTTCAGTCTGAACATGATCACCTCTGGTCTGTCAGCTGTAGAGTGACCTGCAAACCAATCCTTGGTGTTTGATAGAGAGCCAAAGCCTTACAGTAAAAACACTACTAACCAGCAGTGTTTCATGGCTACAGAAGTGAAAGCAGAGAGTAACCTTGGAGGCCAACACCCAGCCCTGTTAGGGCTGCCTGGTGGGGAATGCAGAGTTTATGAAGGAGAGAGGGCAGTCCTCAGCATCACAACCACAGTCAGCATCACAACCACGTCCCGCTGTGCCTCAGGCCCATGCAGTGCTGGGGCAGCCTGCATGAACTTCTTGCCATCGGGTTCACTGCAGAAGACCTGGTGACTGCAGGAGGATATCACCTCTGCAAGAGCATGAGGAACCCTAACTGCGCGTTTCACTGCCAGTGGGAGGGTGTGGGGGTGGAAGCAAAGCGTGAGGCTGCAAGAAGTGGAGATGGTGAGCAGTGATTGTGAAGACTGCCTGCAGTTCTGCCTGACCCTGAGGCAGGCTCCAGCTGCCAGAAGAGGAGGAGCAGATGCTGCAGGACCACATGGGTCCTGCAGTCACGCTACCCATGGGCAAATACGCCTGTCTGCAGAAACATTTTTGGTTGCATGCTTGGAAAAAAAAATAATACCCGACCCAAAGGCAGTGGAAGTGCAGTGTAATTTTGTTACTGGTAGTCCTTGTCCAGCCTGGAGTCATCTCAGCTTGACAATGTTGCCATGCCCCTGTAACGCCGCTTGCACCAGGACACGAAACCCTGCTGCCTATGCTCTCTGTGCAGTCCTTTCCCACAGGGAAAAACCCCAAATAAATCTGTTTGAAAACCAAGAAATCTGACAGCAGCTGGAGAAAAGCCAAAAAAAGTTGAAATCTGCCATCAGTGTAGGAAAGGAACAAAGAGAGAAATTATGGCATGCAGTCCTGACACAGCTATTTCTTGGCAGGAGACGAGTGCCTGCACATCTCAGATAACTTGCCAGAGAAAGTAGACACTGCCGGATCTCAGTGGAGAGGGGCGAGGAGCGAGGAGCTTGGAGACAAAGACCACATCCCTCTGCTGACCCTTGAGGGAAAATTGATGTCTTCACTGCCCTGACTGGCGGGTCTGACCAGCTTGCCTTCCTACACTTTCCAAACCTCACCAGGACTGAATGGGGAGCTGTCTCTCTCCACCCTCCTGTCTCAGAACTGGATCTGATAACGATGCCATCGCTTTGCTCCCTGTGCTGCTATCTGATCGCTGGTGGGACTGGTCCCAGCTGGACATGCAGCCTTGCAGTTGGTGTTTCCTGATTTCTAAGTACTTAGTCACATTATCTGAGCGTACTTGATGCTCGCCTAATATATGTGCCCAGGCCTTTTACTCTCTTGGGCAAGGGAAAGTTGATGTATTGCTTTGACTGTAACTGTTAAAAAGGCTGAAATGAAACCTAAGGAAATCCTTAAAAAAAACTTCCAGCAGTGTAAAAAAAATGTGACAAGAGACTGAAATAGGGGCTTTATAATGGAGTGACTCTTCCAATCAATTGGCATGAGTTAATTAATTAATTGCTGCAGTTGCAATGACGTTCCCTCTGGCTGAGTAATTGGGAAATCAGCCACCTGAGGCTCTTAGGGAGTTAATTGCCTTAAACTTTGTTAAAGCAGAGTGATAAAACCACTTAAAAATTGCCATCAATGCACATTTCTTGTCTTTTGGGATCTTGGAAACCAGTTCTTCATTTTACAGAGCAAAACCTTTGGAGTTTTACTTGGAACAATTGAGTAATAGAGACAGATGAGGTGAAGATACAAGGAGCAAACTGAGAAATACAAGTTCTGTATCATCTGAAAAAGGAGCCTTGCTGGTGAATTTGAAATACCCTCAAGCACTCTCCAAACTTTCAGAGCCCATCCAGACTCCTGTCCTTTCTTGAGTGTTTGGGTTTTTGCCCATCAGGGAGTGGAGTTTCCCTACTCTCTTGAAGTTGCTCTTCTTTTTAAGCCTTGCATGGAAACACTTTTCCTTTGTTCGACCTGGTTTTATCTTAAGAAAGTGCTGGCAGAAATGACAGCACTATTCTGGGAAGAGCAGAATAGTTCCCCTTTCCCTCCCCTTTCACAGCTACCCATTTCTCAGGCTGAAGTTGAGCTTCTCTGCACTTTAGACTGAGCTCCCAAGTGAGCTCTTTAAGACCTTTGGAGAACAGTCGGTCCTCAGTCAGTGGAAGTGGGTATATTTGGCTGGAGCCCCTGCAGGCATCCGTTTAAGGAGATAAAGCAGAGGCCTTTCAAAGATATCAAGGTGTCCCGAGGCAAAGCTAGCTCTGTCCCAGCAGTGGCAAAATCACTGTTCAGATGAGCAAAGGCTAAAGCTATGGTGCCTCTGACTGTTTGCCTCTCAGGCTGTTTCTTGTGCTTTCCCAGCACACCCTCATTGTTTGTCTGTGGCTGCAACACTGCAGTTTGCTCCAGGCAGCTGCCTTCGTTTCTCCTGCCTGGGGCTCCCATCTGTACCCTGCAAGGTTTTGACTCCCTGCCAAGTCATGGAGAGGGGAAAGAAAATTCCCACTTGGACTACAGCACTAGAAGGACTCCCTGGCCAGTGCCTGCTAGGAAAATTCACCTTTTCTTGATATTTCTAATTGGAAACAACTCACCAAAAAATTAGCTGGAATAAAGAAACCAAAGAGAAGAAAGAAACAGCTTTGTCCCTCCAAAGTTCATCATATGAAAGACAGTGAGTGCATATTGAAGAAGAAGGCATTGAGGGCCCAGTGATAGAGATTCTCATCATTTTTATCACAGTTGGTTTACAGTGGTCCAGTTTTAATATTTTTTTCCCCCTCTCATAAAGCTCTGGCCCTCTGAATCCTGCTACTGTGGCATGAGCTCAGGGATTGTTAAAAATGGAAAGGGAGACTCACATTTCCAGTGACACAGGTAGGCTTGAAAGAGTTAGCCCTACAGCCTCAGGTAAGAGAACACAACCCAGAGACTCATATTTTAAATGATGCTTTTAAACATTCCAGAGATTTTATAGGGCCAAATTTATAATCTTCACAGAATCACTAAGGTTGGAAGACACCTCAAAGATCATCAAGTCCAACCTGTCACCACAGACCTCATGACTAAACCATGGCACCAAGTGCCACGTCCAATCCCTTCTTGAACACCTCCAGGGATGGTGACTCCACCACCTCCCTGGGCAGCACATTCCAATGGCTAACAACTCTCTCAGTGAAGAACTTTCTCCTCACCTCCAGCCTAAACTTCCCCTGATGCAGCTTGAGACTGTGTCCTCTTGCTTTGGTGCTGCTTGCCTTCTTATTACTTGAGACTGGAAAACCTGATATTCCCTTCCTTTACCTGCACAAAGCATTCCTGGTTTCTGAGAGCCTTTTGCAGAGGTGTCTAGGGGTTGGAGTGTCTCAGATCTGCCCACTGCAGCCCTGACATGGGCTCCCAGCAAGGGATACCAAGGTTCTTAGATGGAAACTACCGTTTGACCCTTCTATCTTATCTATCAGTCACTTTGTGTGTGAGGGCATGCACAATATTATTAAATATAAATACAAACCCCAGGCACACATTTTTATCCTTAAGTCATAAAATCTAATGGAAGAATTTATAGTCATGGGTTATAAAGCAATAACAGCTGTAAAATCATTTAGAAGGGTTCAAATACAGGTGAAAGGAGAAGTTCAGAAGTTCAGCATGTAAATATGTTTCCTGGCAGTTTCCTATGGCAAACAACAAATCCCCTGTTGACCTGGTATCAGTAACGATATCCCAGAGCTGTTCTCAGCTGCTCCACTTGTATTTTCATGTTCATGCATTGTTCAGATCTATGACTTATGAAGCATACTTTCTCCAGGGCCAGTTATTCAGAGAGGTGCTAGTGAAGACTCCCTGAAAAAGTCACTGTATAGACAACAATAATCCAGATTTCTCTATGGTGCCCCTACAGCCCTATGAAGAGGGATCAATGTTCTACCTGAAACATAACCCACAAATTACATCACAGATGGAGAGTACTGGCATTATCTGGGGTGAAATGCATGCTACAAGCTGACCTGGGCATTTTTATTGGTACTTAGAGCCCCTCCAAGTAGACTTGGATAATGTTACCATTAAAATACTTTTATGCCCTTTGCTTATATTGAAGTTTCTGTCATTTGTAGCAAGTATCACTTTCTAGTAAGTACTACTTACTACATGTAGCCTTTCCAAACTGAGCAACACCTTTGCAAAATAACTTCACCACACCAAAGCATGATGTCCTTGCTCTGTCCTTAAGAGATTGAGCCTGTCCTCTCCTGCCTCTGTGGCTTATTGTATTACAAATGAAAGCAGCTAAAATCTAGGCCTCAGAAATCACAGGAAACACATCAGGGAGGTGACTCTAAACTCTTGCCATGCAGTGCCAGCCCAAAGAAGTGTGACAGGAGCCATGCAGGAAGCCCACAGCCGCTGTTAGCTCTGTTTCTGCTGCTGCATTACTTAACATCCCACCTGAACTTTGCCCTAATGATGGAGGCAGATAATAAGTTATAAGGTTGCTCACTGGATAAGATGATAACTTTGCCCTATGCTTCATTTCGTAATTTTTTTTAAAGAAAGAAATTATTAGAGTGTGTGAGTGCTGCTAGTGTTCAGAGTGTACTTGCTCTCAAGAAAATGAACCTCCCTTTCTTCAGGGACCATTTCTCAGTAGGCCAGCAGAAAGGAGACAGCTACGATATGTGCAATGCAAGAACTTTAACATTTCGTGGTCCTTTTAACCTTAACTAACCTTGGCAATCTAAACCACTTACAAGGAATCAAGGCTGCACTCCCAAACCAACTCCAGGAAGCAACATATCTGAAGAAACATTTGCTGCTTCCTCAAACCAATCCAGCACTTGTGTCTTTTCCTGGGAATTAAAGGGGTTCTCTATCATAACAGTTTGCATAAAACCTATCTAAATGGCCTGGGCTGTTATTGAAAGAGGCTACCATTTTCTTGTTGTGATATTTCCTCACCCCCAAATGCCTGCTGTGCTGAAGAAGGCAGCTGAAGAGCTAATCCCCCAGCAAACAACCAATTAGTCCTTCTGCACATACAAATGCATTATTGTTTCCCATGTTGTCCTCTGCCCTAACATGGTGGTGGGGAATGGGTTGCCTGGAGCAGTTTTTTTGGTGGGCTCTCAGGGGGCTTTAGAGGATGCCATGACCAGGCAGCAGCTCAGGAAGGTGTTGAAACCTTCCTCTGCTTGATGGAGGCTGGAAACAGGCAAGGGGTTTCTCACATGGCCAAGCTGTCTTTTGGTTTTGTTTTTCTTTGTGTGTGTGAGTGTTTAGAAAAACACCAGAGAAAGCTTTCATTCTGGAGGCAGTTTTACTTTCTTTTGCCTGCTTCAGTCCCTCTGCCTTTCCTCTTTGTGTCTTACATTCTATGTGGTTTCATTCTTCCTTTAGTCCTAATTCCTAGTGTGAGTTTATCCTCTGCCCAGCCACTTCCTCAAGGACAGATCATGCACAGAGACACTGGCTGAAGGGAAAGGGCATATCTGTGGATTGTTCTCATGCTGCACCCAAAAGAGACCTCTCCTGAGAGTGTATGCAGTTGTATCTGCAGAGAAATGGTGCTAGACACAGAGTATGATTGAAAGGCCAGTTCCTTGGAGGGCAGGGAAAGTCAAAATTACAGCTCCTTGGAGGACCTCAGCCCCTCCCTCTGCATGCCATCCTCCATTACATGCCAGTGCTCCAGGATGGAGAGCTTGTTCAGAGAGCATCATTGGCTGAAAAATACATAGACCATGAACTGCTGCCTGCCAGGGATGGGCAGAACTGGCTAGTGCTGTCTACTACCACAACAGTTACATGCTTCTCGGGGCACCTAGCTGTTCATCTCCACACACTGACCTGTGTATCTGCCCTATAGGGAGATGATAATAAACTGCAGCATTGAAGCCAAGCTCTAAGGCAGGGTCACAGCTCATAAGTGGTGCTCTTCAGGGAATGCAAAAGCAAGGAATAGTGGGGTATGTATAGCACATGATACTATTTCTGGCAGTGCTTAGGGTGTGTAACTTTGCACCAAGCTTCCCCAATGACTGCCAGTCCCCTGTAAGTGTCCTGCTACACTGGCTGAGATATTTAGGAACAATATCTGTTGAGAGGTAGGATCCCTCTGGACTGGGCTGTGCTTGGTGTGGTTTTTTTGACATTTGTGGAGACTCAGATGTACTGCATACAATTCCTGCATCCACTGAGGGGCAAATACCAGACTGAATGGCCTTCCCAATAGCAGAAAACTCAAGATGTGGGACAACACATGGTAATTTATTTTATAATGGAAGGATCCAGCATTCAGAAGATCATGGTTTTGCTTCATTTCTCCATGGTGGTTTTGACTGGCGTTTAAGAATTACCACTGTGGTGGCCAATGTAGCCATTGCTTAGAGCAAGTGTTAAAGTTATTGGGATTTTTAGGTTAATTTTGTCACAAAGGGGAAAAAAAAAGGTGATGTAAAAAGTAAGATAAGACTTAGTCTATAACAGGACCAATGGGAGTGCTTAGATTAAACCATATTAGTGAAGCAGCATTGATTCTGGGTGGGGGAAGTGCATGCCATTGCAGAGCTCGGTGATAGGAAGGGAACTGCGATGCCTTCAGTTAACGAACACATTCCTGCTGTCATCAGCCCAGGCACTGGCTTCACACTACCCAGCTAATAAGAGAGAACAAAGTTGCTTTGAGTTTTTAATATAGTTCCTACTTAATGTGTTGCTTCCATCTGAGTTTGGCTTTGAGCATCAGGTGTTTTTCTAGCCTCAGAAGAAAATGCTGGGGTTTTGAAGCCTTTTTCTGCTTGGGGAAAAGAGGCCATTAGCAGAGTCTTGTGTGGGAGCTAGCATTCACACAGGGTGGTGGCATTTTGCTCATTGCGATGTTGTGAGATGTAGTAAGATAAATCATTTTAATCATAGAGCTATCAGAGAATGTTACTTTCTCCCCTTGGATTTCCAGATGACCCAGGTGTAACAGTGGAAGAAATAATCCCTTGAAAGGACTTGGAGCTGTTTCAGCAGCAAGTTTTAATACATCATCGGATGGAAATATATAGGAAGCATCTATCAATGTGTTGGCATTTTTAAACAAGGAGAAGGAAAAAAAGCACAAAACCAGCAAAAAAAACCCCCAACCAACAAAGAAGCCCCCAAGTAGACAAAATGGAGTCTGGCTGAGATGACAATTCAGAAAGGACATTACTTTGCTTTTGCTTAGATTTCTCAAGCTGTAAACTTTCTTTGTGGTCCCTTTGTTCTGTGCTAGCTTCTCGGTGCTCAGATTCTGCCTGAAATGTCAGAAATCAATTTACAGCAGGGCAATTCCAGGAGGCTTTGTAGGAAACCCTGAAAGCATCCCAGTGTGTTTTGGATACTTTGATTATTTTCCTAGGTGAGGTTGCTCTCTGTGGAGAAGAGCTGAGCTGAAGCAGTGCTGTGTAAGAAGGCACAAAGGGGTAGGTGATATTCCATGACCAATGTGCCATCTCTGGGGAACCCAGCCATTTGGCAAAAGTTGCCCCCCATTTTCAATGATCCTTGCCATGGTGCCAGAATGGGATCACTGAGAAGGAAACCCAGCATCCAAATTATGTAAAATGCTTCCAAGTTTGTGTAGGTGATTGACTTTCTTGGTGAATGTAGGCTGCCTCTCTGTAGGAAAGACCTTGTGAGGGAAAACTCCCAACGTGACCATCAGTCCCTCTCCCAGAGCTTGGCTTTCTTCTCCCAGGCAACTAGCATCAGAACAAGAGGACACAGTCTCAAGCTGCACCAGGGGAAGTTTAGACTCGAGGTGAGGAGAAAGTTCTTCACAGAGAGAGTCATTAGCCATTGGAATGGGCTGCCCAGGGAGGTGGTGGAGTCACCATCCCTGGAGGTGTTCGAGAGGGGACTGGACATGGCACTTGGTGCCATGATGTAGTCATGAGGTCTGTGGTGACAGGTTGGACTCGATGATCTTTGAGGTGTCTTCCAACCTTGGTGATTCTGTGAAAGGTTTTCTTGAACATGGGATGATATCCCATGAAAGTGAGCACAAACCCATTAAGAAGCAGCAGTTAACAGACCAGAGTACAGCTAGTTTCTTTTTCTTGGAGGACATGCAGAGAAATTTACAACCTGTAGTGTCTGTATACCAGCTACTCATCTCTTGGGCACAGTGGCTGCTGGCATCTCTGAAGCAACTTTCCTTTTCCTAAATCTATCTAGATTATTGCTTTTGAATCTTCAAATTTTCACCCATGAGGAGGATGCAGGTGACCACCTTGAGAGTGTGAGAAACAAGATCCTTTGGGGATCAGCCAAAGAAAGATACTTTAGTTTCTGCTCAGAACTTAGTGTGGTCTGGACACCACCAGAAATTTTTCTGCTTATGTTGTATTTAGGCAGCAATACTCAGTGTTGTCAGCAGAGAAACTCTGAGGCTGGCCTGACCTTCCAAGAGCATTATCAAGTTGATCTTTATTGGCACATTGATCTTAAAATTTATGGCCTTTGCAGGGACAGTTTTTATTCAGTTCAAATACAGGCAAGAACGGAGTAAGAGAGGGTGTACGTGTTACACAGGCACGCACAGGCAGTACCTAGGGAACTGTCTGTTGACCACTAGAGCCAGGGAGAGGATACCTTTGTTGGGGTGCAGCTCCTGGATGAGGGTGTCCAAGTAGCTTGCAGGCTGAACCTGGCTGGTGTCTCCCTGGGTTATTGCTCTGCATTGGCCAAAACCAGACATACCTCAACTGTGAGGTAACATTCAGCATGACTGTTGGTTATGCTCCATGCTGTGTAAAAAACCTGGCATGCCATTTGGCTGTTTCCCAGGCCCCATTCTGGGGTCCTGCATCTGGGTCGAGGCAATCCCAGGCACAAGTTCAAGCTGGGCAGTGACTGACTGGAGAGCAGCCCTGAAGAGAGAGACTTGGGGGTGCTGGTGGACAAGAAGCTCAACATGAGCTCTCAGTGTGCACTTGCAGCCCAGAAAGCCAATCAGATCCTGGGCTGCATCAGGAGAAGTGTGGCCAGCAGGTCAAGGGAGGTGATTCTCCCCCTCTACTCAGCCCTGGTGAGACTCCACCTGCAGTACTGCGTCCAGTTCTGGAGCCCCTATTACAAGAGGGATCTGGAGGTGCTGGAAGGTGTCCAGAGAAGGGCCATGAGGATGATACAATACAATACAATACAATACAATACAATACAATACAATACAATACAATACAATACAATACACCAGGTTGGAAGAGACCTCCAAGATCATCGCGTCCAACCCATCAAACAGTCCAACCCACCCAACAACTAGACCATACAGCCAAGCACCCCATCAAGTCTTCTCCTGAACACCTCCAGTGAAGGTGACTCCACCACCTCCACGGGTAGCCGATTCCAATGGCCAATCACTCTCTCCGTGTAGAACTTCTTCCTAACATCCAGCCTAAACCTGCCCTGGCGCAGCCTGAGACTGTGTCCTCTTGTTCTGGTGCTGTCTGCCTGGGAGAAGAAGCCAACCTCTGCCTGGCTACAACCTCCCTTCAGGTAGTTGTAGAGAGCAATAAGGTCACCCCTGAGTCTCCTCTTCTCCAGGCTAAGCAACCCCAGCTCCCTCAGCCTTTCCTCATAGGGCTTGTGTTCCAAACCCCTCACCAGCTTTGTTGCCCTTCTCTGGACACGTTCCAGCAAGTCAACATCCTTCCTAAACTGAGGGGCCCAGAACTGGACACAGGACTCAAGGTGTGTCCTAACCAGTGCAGTGTACAGGGGCACAATGACCTCCATGCTCCTGCTGGCCACACTGTTCCTGATGCAAGCCAGGATGCCATTGGCCTTCTTGGCTGCCTGGGCACACTGCAGGCTCATGTTCAGCCTACAATCAACAAGTACCCCCAGGTCCCTCTCTGCCTGGCCACTCTCCAGCCACTCTGACCCCAGCCTGTAGCACTGCCTGGGGTTGTTGTGGCCACTGTGTAGAACCTGGCACTTGGATGTGTTAAATCTCATGCCATTGGACTCTGCCCATCTGTCCAGCCTGTCGAGGTCCCTCTGCAAATCCTCTCTACCCTCTAGCAAATCAACTGCTGCCCCCAGCTTGGTGTCATCTGCAAATTTACTGATGACGGACTCAATGCCCTCATCCAGATCATCAATAAAGATGTTGAAGAGCATGGGCCCAGTACTGATCCCTGGGGCACACCACTAGTGACAGGCCGCCAGCTGGATGTGGCACCATTCACCATCACTCTCTGGGCTCGGCCCTCCAGCCAGTTCCTAACCCAACGCAGTGTGCTCCTGTCCAAGCCATTGTCTCGATCCGGAGAAGGAAAGAGATTCAGGTTTTTAATGAATATTCCTGTGTTGTGAAATTAGAGGCACAAACGAGGCCAAAATATCAACAGCTAGACTATTTGTTACATAACTACAGTGGATGGACATAAATAAAGTGGAGGGATCAGAAGGGGAGAGAGAGAGAGAAGAATAGGAGAAGAGGGAAAAGAATTATATTACCACACCCTTCACCCCCCAAGACAGATTGAGTCTGTGGAGGAAAGGTGCTGCAGGAGATGTTGGGTCTGTAGAGGAGATGTTGGGTCTGTACGGTGCTGAGGCTTTGGCTGTAGAAGGGATGAGGTCCTCTGGGCAGCTTCTTCAGCTCCATGAGTTGCAGCAGGCGGAACTTAGGGCACGGAGAGTCCAAGATCCATTGTGTTGGCCCCGGGGTGTTTCCAGCGTGTGCTGCCGTCTGCTTTCTTCTGCATCTTGCTTCTCCAATTTTCTCCTCCTAAAGCCAGTAGCTGCTCCAGTCTTTTATACAGTTTTTTAGCCCTTAGGCAAGTGTCCAGGTGTTGTTCCCCAGGATATCGTTCTGGGAAATCATCTTTAGGTCCAGGTATCGTTCCCCAGGAAATCTTTCTGTGTACTCAGGTGAGTTTGGGCAGCCACTGGATGGAGGGGGGAAGGCCTCCGCCTCCTCCTGCTCCATCTAGCTACCCACACACTCTTTTCACATCAGGAACCATTGTCCTTTCCTGGGGTATCTGATGGCTGGAAATGATCTTGTCCTGAAGGTGTGAATGCTGGGCCCTTGGGCCATTGTTGTAGGCCAGCTGCAGTCCCGTGAGCAATGTTATCTTTGCACCTTCCAAGAGTCCTTCCAGTGGCTCTGCCCAACGCACATCAGCTATTGTCTGGACAAACAGCAAGTGATTTTATCTTTGTTGAGTCACCAGGAGAGACAAGCTTTAGTCTCTCACAGCCATGGGCTGCCAGCTTGGCCAGGAGTTTGCTGTGGGGGACGGTGTCAAAGGCCTTGCTGAGGTCCAGGTAGACCACATCCACAGGCCTCCCCACATCCACCAGGCGGGTCACCTGATCATAGAAGGAGATCAGGTTGGTCAGGCAGGACCTGCCCTTCCTAAATCCATGCTGGCTAGGCCTGAGCCCCTGGCCATCCTGTAAGTGCTGTGTGATCGCACTCAAGATGACCTGCTCCATAATCTTGCCTGGCACTGAGGTCAGGCTGACAGGCCTATAATTCCCCGGCTCTTCCAACTGGCCCTTCTTGTGGATGGGCACCACGTTGGCCAGCTTCCAGTCTTCTGGGACCTCTCCAGTGAGCCAGGACTGCTGAAAAATGATGGAAAGTGGCCTGGACAGCTCATCCGCCAGCTCCCTCAGCACCCTAGGATGGATCCCATCCGGTCCCATGGCCTTGTGGGGGTCCAAGCGGCTCAGTAGATCTCTGACTTCCTCTTGGAGCAGCGGGAAACTATGCAGCTCCCTGGCTCCTTCTGCCAGCTCTGCAGGCCAGCTGTCTGGAAGACGTTCTGCCCTGCTAGTGAAGACTGAGGCAAAGAAGGTGTTAAGTACCTCTGCCTTTTCCTCATCCTTTGTTACAACGTTCCCCTCTGTGTCAACCAAGGAGTGGAGGTTGTCCTTGCCCTTCTTCTTGCTATTGATGTATTTATAGAAGGACTTTTTGTTGTCCTTCACAGCAGAGGCCAGTCTAAGTTCTAAATGGGCTTTTGCCTCCCTAATTTTCTTCCTGCATGTCCTAGCAACATCCCTAAACATTCTGTAGGTTGCCTCCCCTTTCTTCCAAAGATGATACACCCTCTTTTTTTCCCTTGTTCTATTAAAAGTTCATTGCCCAACCAGGCTGGCCGTCTGCCCCGGTGGCTCATCTTCCGGCACACCGGCACAGCCTGTTCTTGCACCTTCAATAGTTCTTCCTTGAAGTAGGTCCAGCTCTCCTGGACCCCTTTGTTTTTAAGGGCTGATTCCCAAGGAACCTTCTGAATTAGTTCCTTGAGTAGCCTGAAGTCTGCCCTCCTGAAGTCCAGAGTGGAGGTCTTCTTGCTGCCCCTCTTGGATTGGCTGCATACCGAAAACTCTATTATGTCGTGGTCACTGGTGCCTAAACACCCTCCGACCACCACATCACCCACCAGCCCTTCCCTGTTGGTGAAGAGGAGGTCAAACATAGCCTTACCCCTGGTAGGCTTGCGCAGCACCTGGGATAAGAAGCTGTCCTCCATGCACTCTAAGAACCTCCTAGACTGCCTCCTCTCTGCTGTGTTGAGATCCCAGCAGATATCAGGCAGGTTGAAGTCACCCATGAGAACGAGGTCAGGTCAGAGGGCTGGAGCACCTCTCCTATGAGGACAGACTGAAGGAGGAAGTTCTTCACCATGAGAGTGGTGAAGCCCTGGAATGGGTTATTCAGGGAGGTGGTTGGGGCCCCATCCCTGGAAGTGTTTAAGCCCAGGCTGGATGAGGCTCTGGCCAGCCTGATCTAGTGCAGGGTGTCCCTGCCCATGGCAGGGGGATTGGAACTAAATGATCCTTGTGGTCCCTTCCAACCCTGATTGATACTATGATACTATTTCATTTATTTAGAACCTGTGCCCCTGCATTTAATTTTTTTTTTTTTTTTACACTGGCAACTTGTGATGAGTTTAGTGACTTCAAATCAGATTTTCAAGGGTGGCTCTTTATTGTCAGAAAAAGAGGAAAATAATCAAGAGTTTCTTGTCTACTGCTAGAAAGTACTTTCCACCCCCCCCCAGGGAACTGTGCCTATTGGAGACCGTGAGCGATTCTGGAAGCAGCAGACAGGCAAATCACTTATTTTATTAGCTATATTTTGCAGCCCAGTATGTTTGTACAGTAAAAAACTGTTTTGCATAAAGTCAATGGCTGATGCTGTACTTCTGATCACGGACTGCTGTTTTTTACAGCTGCTCTTTGAAGTGTCAGCACTGAGCATTTGTTGGTGTGATCATTTGCACTTGGCATTGCGACGCGTGGCAATATAACTGTTCCAGAGCTTTGTACTGTGACAGAGGTGTTTACAGTTATTTGGGAGAGGTGGAATACACTTTGAGCATTCTTTGTGTCAGTCTTTGCATGGCCACTTTTACAGCATTTGTAAAATTCCATGCTGCTTTATGGCGTTTGCAAACCACTGTCAGTTTTATGGCACTGGGGAAGTGCTGGGATCGAGATGACAAATGGACTGCGCTGGTTTCAGTGGGGGAGTTTTGCAATGCCACTGAGGGACAAAAGAGAAACACACCCCAGCTTTCTGAGCATAATATGAAACTCTTTTGAGGAGAGCAATTAGAGTGTTTTCTGCCCTTGGCGTGTAAGTGGTTATTCTTTTTGTGGTAAACAGTATTTGCTGCTTTGCATGATGTGTGTGAGAAAAGAGCGTGGCAAGAAAACCTCTGCAGTTAAGAATCTTGATAAAGCAGAACCTCGAGGAAATTACATATTTATAGTCACACACATGTAAAGGAGTAATCATGTTCAAAGGCTGCCGAGTCCCTTACGTCGATAATGGTAAAATTTAGCTCTTTACGAAGGGCCAGAGAAGCTGCTTTGGGGCTTGTCTCTGCTTAGTATCCTTCATGTTAATTTGTCCCCATTTGCAGGATGCTAATGCTCCTGTTTGTCAGAATTAAACAAGAGTGTCATTAAATACTGCAGTCATTTTTATTCTTTGCAGCTGTGTAACCTTCAGTAACTATGGACAACTCCCTTCACCTTACCTCCCCTTCTTGCAGGCTGCACTCTTAGCCATAATTGGAGAAACATCCAGAGGGGGCTGGAGGTGAGGTTTGTTAGAGCTGCTAATTAGCTGATGCCATCACATCAGAATTATAATCCAATTCCTTGGAGGACTCTAGAGCCTCTTCAGCTCTGAGAGACATGCCGAATTTACCCTCAGAAAATAGGGGCCGATGATTAGTGCTGACACCCTCGAGTTCCCTCACTGAAAAGTCTGTCACAGGGTAGTTGATTTAAGAGCCTTGGCTCAAATTAAAGATTTTACTTTCAAGCTTCTTTTGTTTTTTTTTTTTTTTTTTTTGGGGGTGTGTGTGTGTGTGTGAAGTTTGGGGTTTTTTATACCTTTTATTAAAATGGTTCCCAGCCTAGTTCACCTGAATGTGAAATTCGATGAAGGGAATTTCCTCTCCAGAGCTTCTCATTTTGGAAGGAAGGGGAAAACAACAGAGGCTCTGTTGATGATAAAACTCAGTTAGATTTGAACTGCCATTGATTGTTTTGATTTCATTTGTGTTGATCTTTTAATTAAGGTATCTTCATTGGATTTTTTTTTTAATAGATTTTTTGTCCTCTTTTTTTCCTTTTCCCCTTTTCCTTTTCCTTTTCCTTTTCCTTTTCCTTTTCCTTTTCCTTTTCCTTTTCCCTTTTTCCTCTTCCTTTTCCTCTTCCTTTTCCCTTTCCCTTTTCCTCTTCCCTTCCCTTTCCCCCTTCCCTTTCCCTTTCCCTTTCCCTTTCCCTTTCCCTTTCCCTTTCCCTTTCTTTTCCCTTTCCCTTTTATTTTTTCCTTTTCCTCTTCCTCTTCCTTTTCCCTTTTCCTTTTCCCTTTTCCCTTTTCCTTTTCCTTTTCCTTTTCCTTTTCCTTTTCCTTTTCCTTTTCCTTTTCCTTTTCCTTTTCCTTTTCCTCTTCCTTTTTCTCTTCCCTTTCCCCTCTCCCTTTCCCTTTCCCTTTCCCTTTCCCTTTCCCTTTCCCTTTCCCTTTCCCTTTCCCTTTCCCTTTCCCTTTCCCTTTCCCTTTCCTTTTCCCTTTCCTTTTCCCTTTCCCTTCCTTTTCCCTTTTCCTTTTCCTTTTCCTTTTCCTTTTCCTTTTCCTTTTCCTTTTCCTTTTCCTTTTCCTTTTCCTTTTCCTTTTCCTAACGTGTGATTCAGGAGCAGCTGTTCTGTGAGCCTGAATGCAAAGGTATAGTGCTGCATCCCTTATTTACCATGCTGAGTGGTGGAGATAGCTTTCTAAGAAGATGAAGTATTGTTACGATATTGAGGACAGTGTTCAGCCTATGATTGAAACAGGCATTGTGGAGCTATAGCTCAGCTGCCTGAATGAAGTACTCACCCTAAAGGCTCATTGGAGAGATTTAGGCATTCTTGAAGTCCAAAAGCCCTTGCCATTTAAACATGGTACATAATCCATCTCAGAGGTGGAAACAGCCAGCATCACTGCGGGCATCTGCCATCACCAGTACTGAGGGTGTGATCTTTGCCACTGTTGCAATTCCAAAGCAAAAAGCCATGGCTGGACATCAGACCTACTGATGACAACCTCTGTCCACCAGGACATGTGCTCAAAGTTTTCTCTGCCAAGAGAAAACTAGAATGGGATGCACAGCTCTGGTGTAGAGGAAGAGGCTAATCCCTTTCCAAGGCACAGGCAGGAATGCAAAGGCTGTGGGACCAGAATGAAAACAAACGTCAAAGATCGTGACCAGGACATGGTAGTCTGTATGGAGAAGCAGGACTGGGGTTTGTCTCCCCAATCAGTATCCTCCCAGTGCAAAATGAAGGCACAAGTTTCTGCTAAATACTTACTCTGATTGAGAACCAGTTATTGCATAGCAGTGCAATAAAACACTTGCTGGGCTCACGCTGCGTGCTGCAGCAGGTCCGATAAGAGCTGAAGAGACTTGGCTCCCCAACAAAGAAGGAACTAGTTTTCATAGCTCCATCAGCACTATTATTCATTGTAATATGAGCACAAATTTAATTTTATTAAAGCAACATTTCTAAGGTAGCTCAGCTAAACACAGAAAATACGAGGTGCCACCACATGCTGTTGTTTTCATAAGGACAGCAGCTTCTATACTGGAGAGCAATAAATTACCTGGAATGGTATCAAGCCCTGGAACGCTGTGCTAATACTGTTCTGCACTTGAGTAACTCCCTGTGCAACATCAACAGGCCTCTGGCTGTAGTTTTGTTTAGTGAGTGGGTGTTAGGGGCTTTATTTTATTTTTTCCCACTCAACATACAGCAGCCTGTGGTTCTGACAAAGATGATGAATGCTTTCCTGTTTGCCTCAGGGACTGAATCAGACTCCCACAACCAGACTCACCATCCTTCCTGGAGCTATCCTTAGCACCCAGTTACAAAGAGCTGAAGAGTGAATTTACAAAGTATAAATCAGAAGGGAATGTTTGCCACATAACAACCTACTTGTTTTGTGACTGGTGGTAGGAAGTTAATTCTTTTACGTGCACTTTGTGGGTTTCAAGAGTCAGCAAAGGCTCATGACACTTGGGGACCATTTTGGCAATTTGGTGACCTCCTTTTCATGTAAGGCAACTTACATCCACCTCAGGCTTCAGTCAGTCCTCAAAGAGTCTGGGTGAAAGGTACGTGAGCTGTGACTACCCAGGGAGGTAGGTGCTTCTGCAAAATGAGGAGATAGTCTAATTTTTTGTTCTGAAAAAATGGAGAAGGAAGAAGATAGTCTTGGTTATGGAGGGTTTCTGGTAGATGGGGAGACACCACAACTGTCTCACTTGACACCGCTCTCGCAACTTGACATCACAAGGTGATGCCAAGGACAGAGAGGCTGACATTGAGAAATAACAGCATGTCAAGTTGTTTGCTTGAGCTGGATGAATGCACAGGGATAATCTGATGCATGCAACACAATATAGAAGACCAACATGAAATGCTGATTATCTGAGCACTCTCTGGTCCTGGGCTGGGTGCTCGTTTGGGATTCGATCCAGAAGCCTATTTTTGTTTTAGTTTTGTTCCCAGTTTCTGTACAATAAGGATCAGACTTCATTGAATGTGTGATATGGAAAGACTTACTGAAAATCAGTTGTTGTTTTATTCTCCTTATTAATTGTCAGCTTTCAAGACTTAGCTGCTGCCTGCTCTAGCATTAGAAGTACTCCCAGTCCACTGGGCTCTCTGCAGCACTCCACTGGGCATGTGTGAGCCCCACAGATTCATGTTTTGCAAGGAAATGCAATCCCTTCATGGAGGACAGGAACTGGTGCACACTCTGCAATGGCTAGGATAGCTTGTGGTCTTGGCACCCCACTTTCAGATTTTGGGGATCATATTTTTGCAGGTGGGCAGTGCCAAATAGTAGGGTAGTATAATGCTGCCAAAGCCTCTGCAAAGTAGCTTTGCATGACCAGCATGGCTCAATTGAGACCTGCTGGTCAAACTAAAAGACAAGAAGGAACTGCACAGGCAGTGAAAGCACTGACCTCTATAACCCTTCCAACCCAGTTCATTCTATGATTCTATGAGTGAAACCTGCAGTTCAGTAGTAGCTAGTATCTGAGCATCCTATAGAAACAGGTAAGCCCAAACTTACTCTTCACCCTGTCTCACATAAGGCATGGTGCAAAGTAAGTTTTGTCCCTGTGAAATCCACTGCTACCCCACCAATCCTGGCTCTGTGAACCCACTGGTGTCACCTCTGGCTAGACCTCCTTGACACTCCAGAGTGCAAGTTCTCCTCAGCCAGCCAGCCTCGTTTCCTTCTCTTGCCACAACCCCTCTGCATCTTCCCACCTTCCTCGGGCAATGTCGTCTCACTAATAGGTTTGAGGAGGTTGCTCCACTGTCATGATCCTGTGATTGAGGTGCTCATAAACCAGGGAAAAGGGCTCTGGTGGCTATCTTGAGAGTGGCTATCTTGCTATCTTCATAGCAAGCCAAGAACTGAGCTTGTGGAGGAAGTTGTGCTGGGCCATCAGAATAAACATACTAGGGAGCATTGTCACCCTACATCCCATATAACTGCTATAATCTGAAGGATGCAGAATAAACCTGTGCAAACTGATATTTTCCAAAGACTGATACTTTGGCAGTAGTTGGTGACAAGGATGGCAAAGACTATGATTAACAGAAAAGGCCACCTCCAGATTTCAAGCTCCTGTTCCAAGTGCTCTTCTCAAAAGTGTACCAGAATTTTGTCACTATAAGCAAAAGAGCACACTTTCCCAGCTTCAGGGACTTGAATTGCTCATATTTAAGGCATCAGCCTGAGGCAGAAAGATAACATGAAAAAAGGTTACATTTTGAAAGGGAGTATTTGGTAGAATTCTAAGTGTCTGAGGCAGGGGAACTGCAACAAAGAGTACAGTAAAATGTCATCAATAAAAGTTTGTCCAAACATCTGCAAATGCTGACAGATTTAGGACCCCTTGGTGGAGACATGGTTTTCCTTAACTCTAAAAAAAATAACCCTGGGAATCATGTGGTAGACCCTGAACACCAGATGCCTATCTACTCCTCTTCCAAGACAATGCAGAAAGCCTCTCCTGAGTAGCTTCCTACAGAAGCAACCATTTCATGGCAGTGACGGTGCTTTGAGCTGCCTGATGTCCCTAAAAGATTGTCATCTATTTCTACCTAGGAAACCTTGGCAGCACTGTTTGAGACAGCCCTGAATTCACAGAATAAAAAAGAGATTAACCAAGGGAATAATGCCAAAGTAGCAGTAGCATTTGTTCTGTTAAGCACAGGGAGACAAAGGACAGGAGAGGGAGAATAGCAAGGCTTCAGGGAGTGGGAAATTAGTAGCAGGTAAGGCTGATATTGCTGAGAGCCTTAAACATTTTCTTAGCTTCAGCAGTCACAAACAAAGCAAAGGGTACCATCCTAGAGTCAGGAATGTGCTTCCTGCAGAGAAAGAAAGAAAAGTGGTAAATTGACTTTTCCTGTTGTTGAGGAGAAGATGAAATAGCTATTTTCTGCTATTGGAAGCATTCAAACCCATTAAAAGCTGACAAGGCCTTTGGTCTGTACAGCTGTAAATAGCAGCATCTATATTTAATTGAAGATGATGAAGGACTCAGTGAATTTCTGTCCTATAAGCTTGACATCGGCTGTGTGACGATGAGGAATTCAATGGCAAAGTATGTGACTAGGAGTTTTGTTATGCAGAAAAGGAGGCAGCTGCTACAAATTCCTGGCACGTGGTTGCTGGCTGGCACTCTTTAATTCTTTAACAGGTGTTAAAGATTGTTCAGGTGGCCAACAGATCTTGCTTGATATGCTGGTCTCGGAAGGGTTGAAGCAGCACTGCAAGCAGCATGATGAGTGGACATCCTCTCCTTGAAAGGCCTATGAAAACAGCTGTTGGAGCAATGAATGATTTACTCCTTTGAGACACAGATCTATTTTTTTTTCTCCTTTGAGCCGATTAGGAAAAAAAACTTCTGTTTGGGCTTTCTTTTAAAGTGTTTAATCTAAAGCCACCTTGTGGCTTTGACACCAGGTTCACTTTTGATCAACTCTAGAGTCCTTTCTAAAGCTCTAGCTCTGAAGAGCTGGAATTAAAGATATTTTCCCTGCCCACCCTCTCCATTCAGCTGGGCTTCCTGAGGTCAGAGGGTGAGTTTTTATTGCTAGCCACTTGAAAACAAAAGCAGTCTGTGCAGATATCTCTTGATAGACACTGTAAATGATGGATTTCAGCAAAAGCAAGAACATGTCATGGAAGTGGGGTAAAACCTGGGTAAGGAACAGAGCGGGTTTGCATGGCACAAGCAAGGAGGAAGTGCTGCAAGAGGCCTTCTTGGAAGATCCAAGCTCTCCTGGTTAGATAAAGCCCACCAGAATTATTTCACTGACCATTCTATTTTGAATTAAGCTTCTATTTACACTCAGTCTTTTTGGCTGATCTCCCTTGAGATATGCAGATGTGGGCTTGCTAGGTCTCTGAGCTAAAAATGGTAGCATTTTCTCAAAACCCAGAAATTCACCAAACTGTCAAGGGGCAGAAAGAGAGCAGAACAGGAAAACAGAAGCGGGCACTTAGGTGAAACCTGTAGTCCAGGCTAAGGATAGAGGTGAGGTAAACTAACAGAGGAAGGACACTTTGCAGTCACTTAGCAAGGTCAGGTCAGAGAACAGAGTGGGAAAAGGCCTGAGAGCTTGGTCAACATGCATGAAGAAACAGATGTTTGGCTGCTTTAAATCACATCTTGTTTTTGAGTCAAGGTCTAGTGTGCTCTTGATCAGAAGAGCAATCGTTGCAGATGTGTCTTCTTGCTCTGCCCATTGGTGTATATTTTAGTGTCAGATACAGCAAGTTTTCCATATTAAATAGTCCAAATAAGAATCAGGTAGCTTCACCATCCATTTTTCGTGGGCTGCTTTGCAGGTTTCCTCTGCTACAGTCACGCCTTCTTCCCCCTAAGCAGCACAGGCCCCCTTCTCTCAGGTAGCTAATGCATGGGCAAAGTTGGTCTCTGCCAACTTGCCACACTCCCCATCCCCTTCTTTCTGATGTATATTTGCAACCCTGTTTGGACTTTGTCCCAGTCTCCACCCTCTTGATTGGTGCTAATTTACGTTGGTTCTCGGACCTTGGTCATCCATCTAATTGTTTTTAATCCAATTGAGAATTTTGCCCTCAATACCTATGTCCCAGATGGATTTACAAGGGAAGATTAAGGACACAAGATAGATAGGTGAGCTAAAGAACAAGCCAGTGCAGTCTGAGGGCTCAGAGGTGTCTGCAGTATGCAAACATCATTATCAGGATTGTGTCTTCCTCCTGCCAGAGAGGACTAATTCCCCTGAAATTGATGGTCTGGCTCACTGAGAGAAGTCAAAGTTAAAATGGAAATCAGGGCCATGAGCTGGGGTTCAGGTTGCAAGATGTTTTATGGTGGTTTAAAGGATGAAACTGTCATACAGAAAATGTAAGTGGAGTGTCAGGGAGAGCTGTGAGACTGCAGAGGGGTGTCCACTGAGAGCGCTGTAAGCACTGTCATTTGAGTAACATGAAACCCGTTAAGGCAAACCTCCCAGTATGTACCATAAATAATAGCTGTTCAAGGACCAGGACAAGATGGGGCTCTCCTCTCTCCTTTCCAGAAGACTCTGGCAACAGCCTTCCAGGATGTGCATTGACAGGGAGCATGCAGCTCCGTGCTGTCACTTCTCATTGCCACTACCTTGGAGAAGTGATTCAGAACTGCTGAGGGAACAAAATGTTATTATGACTGGGTTTGAGCCTAAGCTCTCAGCTAGACCCTTTGGGTAGAGATAAGAGCCACACATTTTTGTTTGAGAAGTGGGATGAATATGCTGAGAGGTGTTCAGGGTGTTTGTGGCTGGGACATGTAGCACAGGTGCTGTGAGATTGATGGATTCCTTTGCTCCAAGGCAGCACAGCTGGAGCCTGTGAGAACAGCAGCAAGAAATCTGAATTCATTTTTTTCTCCCTAGCCACATGCTTAGGGAATACCACAGACTATTACTCTGAAGTCAGGATGAAATTAAGACTGCTTTTCTATTTTTCTATATGCAGGTCTTGCTAGTGCGTGGTTAGCTTCCTCAGATGACTTCTAGGAACTCTTTGACAGGACTAAGACTCATTTATGCCCCAAACAATCCTATATGTCTGAAAGACGGTGGAGTTTAGGGAGTCCCAAGCCTAGTGTGCCCAACTTGGCATTTTCTGGAAACACCAGAGTATGAAACAATGCAAAACCAGCATTCTGGGGACCAGCACAGCCTGATGGACTTTCTTGCTTCTTGCTTTGGAGATATGCAGGGGGTACAGAGGAAAGTAAAGATGCTGCTGTTAGTTGACACAAGATGAAAATTGGAAGAGTAAAGGACATTTGGTTTTAACAAGGTACCAATGCCAGAAACTGTCCCACTCAGTGGTAATTTGTTTTGGCTGCAAATGAGAATAAAATTATGACATCATTGAAAAACAAGACAATAATGAGTTTTAAGTCTCTCTGAGATTTGAGCAGCTACATATGGATGGAGATGCTAAATGTATCCTGAAACCTAGATGTGCTGGTCAATGGGAAACTCTGAAACTTCATTAAGAAATAAGAAAGTTCAAGCAAAATTGTTCTGTAACAAAAGAAACCCTCCAAGTATTGAACCTTCTGGCAAAAAAAAAAAAAAGAAAGAAAAAAAGGAGGGAAATTTAAGGCTTTGAATTTTCAAGATGAAGTTGATGAAATTAGCTCTGCAGCTCTGCTTCTCACCGCTCTGGTCAAAACCAGGACTCCTAGAGGACCTCAGAGTCACGAAGCAGATGTGCAGGAACCCTGGTCATGAGGTTATCAAACAACTGAGATGGATAGAAAGTAAGCAACAAAAATATCTGCCATGGAAAAGCTGCTATTGAAAGACTAGCAAAATTCAAGCACTCCATGTCCTGACAAAAAAAAAACAACCCAAAAATATTGTCATGTTATGATCATCCCAGAATCCTTCTCTATGCTATTCTATTCATAGAATCATAGAATTGTTTTGGTTAGAAAAGGCCTCCAAGTTCACAAAGTCCAGCTGTCAACCTAACACCACCATGGCCATTAGACTACATCCCAAAGTGCTGTGTCTACACATTTCTTGAACACCTCCAAGGACAGTGACTCCACCTCCTCCCTGGGCAGCCTATTTCAATGCTTCACCACTATTTCAGTAAAGAAATTCTTCCTAATATCTAATCTAAACCTCTGCTGGTGCAACTTGAGGCCATTTCCTTGGATCACTTGACACTAGGGAGAAGTGACTGACCTCCACCTATCTACAACATCCTTTCAGGGAGTTGTAGAGAGCAAAGAGGTCTCCCCTCAGTGTCCTCTTCAGACTAAATGATCACAGTTCCCTCAGCTGCTCCTCCTGTTCTCCAGACCCTTCATCAGCTTTGTTGCCCTTCTCTGGACATGCTCCAGCACCTCGATATCTTTCTTGTAGCAAGGGGCCCAAAACTGAACACAGGTATTCAAAGTGCAGCCTCACCAGTGCTTGGGTACAGTGGGATGATCACTGCTCGACCCCTTCTGGCCACACTATTTCTGATACAGCCTAGGATGCTGTTGGCCTTCTTGGCCAGCTGAGCACACTGCTGGCTCTCCTTCAGCTGCCTGTCAACCAGCACCCCCATGTGCTTTTCTGCTGGGCAGCTTTCCAGCCCCTCTGCCCTTAGCCCATAGTGTTGCATGGGTTTGTTGTGACCCAGATGCAGGACCCGGAACTTGGCCTTGTTGAATTTCATACAACTGACCTTGCCTCATAGATTCAGCCTGTCCAGATCCCTTTGCAGAGCCTTCCTACCTTTGAACAGATCAACACACCCATGTAATTTGTTGTTGTCTGCAAACTTGGTGAGGGAGCACTCAATCCACCACTCCAGATCACTGATAAGGATATTGAAGAGAACTAGCACCAAAACTGAGCCATAGGGAACACAAAGAAAATACATTCATGCCCCTGAAGAGACTGGAGGGCTATTCCTACAGTTGCTGGCATGCAGCCTTGGTCTACATGTGCAGCTTTAGATGATTGCAGTGGCAGTATCTCTATTCAAGCTAATCATCGTATAGGGACAATTCTCATTCTGGAAATTGCATTAATGCATCAACTAGAAACCTTGGTGTGATATCACTTTTCTTCTTCAAAGTGAGCCTAGGGTGCTTAGTTCGGGTGTTTGTATCTGCAGTGCAGTCACATAAAGTAAATACCATATCTAATTACCATTGATTTTAATAGTTAGGTGCTTGAACCCCTTTGTTGGAGCCAAAGTTTAGTCCTTTGTCTGGCCAAACCATCCTTCAGCTGACAGGTAAGATGACAGCGATGAAGAGGATATAATGATCCAAGCAGGCATGGGGAAAATGTCTTGTGTAAGACCTGTAGGAGGAAGGACACTGTGCATCTGACTTCTGCTGAAGAGTTGTGGTGTGGAGACATGAAACAGGGTAGGATATTTCTTTTCCCCTGCAACAACCAGCTACTCCTGAGCTTACAGATCTCCCAAAGCTGCGGTATGTGGAAAACTGGTACAAGGCAGACAACAAGAAAACTATTGACTCACTGTGCCTCACTATGTAACTAACAATTAGTGGCCAGAAGAAGGCTGAAGACCTGGCAGCTGCAGTATGGCCAGGGAGATTTCATAAGTAAGCAACCTATTCAGAGTCATTAACCTAGCAGCACTCCCATGTGCACAGGATAGCCTGCCCAGCAAGCCTCTGGGTCAAGAAGTGTTTTGCTTTTGTCACGTGCTTTTTTGCTTTTGTCACAAATGGCCACCCTTACAAATGATATGTCAAGGGGGGAGGCCACATTTTAATAGCTTTGCTCAGTAGCTGGCCCTGTCATTGCGCAATATGTGCTGCGGCTGCAAGACAGAAGATGATGCAACCCTTTAAACAGCATTTTCCAATAGTGCCTCCTGTGAAAGTCAGTGCAGACATTAGTGGTAGCAGGATTGGACCCTGAATAAGCAGGGAAAGAAACCCTGAAACAGATTTTGGAAGGAGATGAATAATATGTAAGTATTAAGGCATATAGACATTTCCTAAGTGGGCAGGCCAATCTCATTATTGATCTACAATTAAACTGAACTGTGGGGTCATAGCATCCTATTATGTCTAGTAGATTAAATTCAGGCTGTCTCTTTTTGTTATTGTTTCTGATGGAGTTTTTGAGCTTTCTTAATTCAGGTCAAAAAATGAGAGGCTTCCTCATAAGCATTTTAATTAACAAGCTGAAGGATTCTCTTGTCTCCAGAGACTCACAATACCAATCCAGAGCTCAGCACTGCTACCCCACTAAGGCTGTCACACTTCAGCTCACATTGTGTTTGCACCCCTTTATTCATGTCAAAAACACAGACAGCAAATTAAACCCACCACCTTCCTTCATTGACTGCTTGGGGGGAAAAAAGGGTCTTGAAAGTTTAATTTTTGACCTAAACATGTTCTTTGCACTCCCCAGTGCATGAGGACGTGAATGCATGGGGAAAGAGACCTAAATCTGTGGAGGAAAGTCCTTTTGGCTAGTCCTTGGGTCTATGCGTACTTCATCACAGACACCTTGCCTGCCCCAAGCTGCCAGTGCAATCAGGTCATCCAGCATTGTCTCAGGGCTGAGTAAAACCCCAGTCCTTTTGCAGAGGTGCTCATTGCACTGTTCCACCATGGAGAAGCTCTCAGCTGAGCAGTTGGGGTTTTACAGAGCACGCTGCTCCTCAGGCGGATGGGGAGCCCTTTCCTGGTCCTGGTGGCTGTTGCCCATGTTCACTAGGGCTGTCACTGCAGCAACTCATGGTGGTGCTCCTGTAGCAAGCTGACCTTGCTCCACAGTCTGTCCATTCTCCTGGCAAGCTTGTTTGAGCAGAAGAATGGCACATCACCGAAAGAGTAATGAGTGAGGAAAGCATGTCCCCAAAGTTCCCCACTCCCTCCTCTATGTGGAGCTGGCACAGATACTGCTTCTTTCCAGTTTTTGGGGTAGTGGTGTGCCATAAATGGGGAGGACGTTGAAGAGCAAGCATGGCTTTGGGAAGGGCATCAGCTCCAAGCAGTGAGGGATGAAGGAGACCGTGCTGGGCAGCCAGGCAGTTGTCAGCTGCCCTTGCAATGGTGAGTAGTATCCCATGGCAGGGATGGTAGCAGAGAGCTTTCTTGGCATCAAGCTGGGAGCCTTTCAAGAATAAAAACGCAATCTCAGGTGAATCAATAGAGACTTTTAGTTAGATACAATTTACCATCAGCCTTATTTGTTTCCCTGGTGCTCAGTAATTAAGAAGAAAAGTTTAGAGGGATAGACTCCCAAAACCTCAGTGATGCGTTGTCACCCAGGGAGAAAGGCCAAATACCCTTTTTTTCTAGCCACGGAAAACCTCCTGATAGGGAAAGAGCCTGTGTGCCAGCCTGGATAATATCAACTGTCCTGGGCTTGGCAAGGACATGGGCCAAGGGTAAAAAAGGCTGGTCAGCCTGACAAGGCTGGATGTTGTAAAAAGATACTGCCTGTAAACTAACGCAGCTTTGTGGCTGCAGATGCCATATTTCTTCCCATTCAGGAAACTTCTCATGGTAAAGGCATTCTGAATCAGAGTTTGACTTATAGGGAAATGATTTAGAAGTAAAATAGGGAATAATCATCCTGGAAGAGACACCTCTCAGCATATTTACAAAGCATTTTAATTTGAAGAAGAAATACATTATTGGGCCAGATTAGCTGGGATTTCTCTTCATCATTATGCCATTTTTTGTCACTTTCAGTCCTCTTTCTCTGGGCTAGTCCCATGTGAAGAGGTGACCTAGTGAAGGATAGCTCTCTTTCCCTCGCTGGCTTTATACTCAGCCTTCAATACTCACTGTGATGTCTGCCTTGGGAGCAGGAACATAATCAGCTTCTGTCAGATGCTGAAGTCCACCAAAGTTGCCAAATTTTTCATGTTTCCTCCACTTTGCTCGCTGGTTCTGGAACCAGATCTGGATACAGGTAAGACATAAAAGGCAAAGAAATGAACAGGAGATGAAGGAAGAACTTCTCACTTCCAACTATTTTTCCTGTTCTCTAAGTGAACATGGGAAAACATTGACCTCTGGCTCAGTGAACCAGGGGCTGAACCTAAAGGGAAATGTTGAATTTGACAAAGCACCTTTCACATTTTATGTAGTATATCGGATGTCTGGGCTGTCAACCCACCACAGCAGCACAGCCTCTTTTCTCTGACAGCTTACAGAACAGCCAGAATCTCCCTGTTCAAGGAAAGACAGTGTCCCAGCATGCAGCAGGTGTTCCAGGGCTCTCCTGGGAAAGTAAATCCTTTCATGGTCAAAGTTTTGCAGCAGTCAAGGCATTGTATTTTCCCTGGAAGGTGCAATTTGTTGCATGAGAAAGCTCTTTCATCCTGTTGGCAAGTAAACAGTCTGGGAAAAGACCCACTTAGGTGTTTTGCTGGGCTGCAATAAAAATTCATTACCAGTGGAGCTGTAGTATCAGGCTTCTTCCTATCTTTATCTGGTAACATTTTGAAATGCGCATAAGGAACCTCTGCAAAAGACCCGAGGGGGTGAAATCTTCTCAATCACTCAGAAGTCTGAGTATGTTTTCTGCCATCTTCTTTTGCACTGGAAACCAGACAGCTGATTTTCTCAGTGGAGTTTCTCTCACCCGTCAGCTGATTTGACCAGTCTGGCTTCTGGCTGAAGGACAAAACTCTTTACTGTGCAGCCACAGTTAGTGCATCTTGCTGGATCGCTGTGGAAAGTTGAATTGTAGATTTTACCTGGCTTAGGAACTTGCTGTTTGAATGTAAGGAAGTGGTTCACGTGAACACAATTGATTAATGAGCAAAACCAGATGCTATAAACTTGTGTATGCATCTTAAACCAAATAATGAGCAGTCCGGTCGCTTCTGCATCTCTTGCCCAGAAAGTAACGGGAATATCACAACCTTCTGCTACGTTGCTGATAGTTAGGAGCATCCATGGTTACGGAAAGGGCAGTTTTGTTTTTCTGGGTTTGTATGGGTTTGAGAACTGCTTAGACTGTATGAACTGCTTCATTCCTTTTCTGCCATGTAGCAATCATATGGTGAAATGGTACCGTGAAAATGACTCCTCTTCAACACTGACAAAGTGATTGAGGGCAGAGGAGAGACTAAAGCCAAGATTCATCCTCTGAAGTACTCCTTCTAAAGTCTGCCCATTGGATAAAGTCCTCACTAAATGATTTTTTTTTTTTTTTTAATAAAGGCATAGCTGTGATTACAGACTGAATTTCTCTCTCTGTCCCCTCCCTCCCCCTCTGACTCCCCCAGCTCTCTATTACCCTTACCTCTTAAAACACCTATTCTGAATTTCTTTGCTGGGATTTAGACCTATTCCTCCATGCTCTATCTACCACAGATATCAAGTTAATGATACAAGTTATTCTTTGCACACTGCTAACCTTCATTTTTGCAGCGTTCCTGAGCTATGGTACTGAGATAGAGCACAGTATTCCCATGTGTGTTCATGAAAGTCACACCAGTGTTAAAGTCAGGGACAAGTACTTCGTGCCTGAGATTTCACAAAAGACTCACTTGCTCTTTCAGTGATCAGCAGATTCTTCAAGCAGCCAAGGACTAAGAATCCAGAGGGGGAGTGGCATGGACTATATGGTAGGAATGGCCTCCATCTGTTCTCTGTAATATTGTCCATTTGTTGTTTTGTAGACACATGACCAGAGTGTGCTGTACTGTGCTGTACTAAGAATCAGCCTTTTCATTATTTTCCAGTTCCCTTATATTTTTACCACTTCAGAGCACTATCATTTTAAGTGTTACTGATTAGGTAGTTGAAATTCACTGTTGTGTCACTAAATGATTCCTATGAGAGACCACCTTTCAAATGTCCTTGATTGCAATTGGTCACCTATTACAGACCCATTTTTTTGTCCTTTACCACATGACACTTGGGCTGCCCAGGGAGGTGGTGTAGTCACCGTCCCTGGAGGTGTTCAAGAGGGGACTGGACGTGGCACTTGGTGCCGTGGTTTAGTAGTCATGAGGTGTTGGGTGACAGGTTGGACTTGATGATCTTTAAGGTCTTTTCCAACCTTGTTGCTTCTATGATTCTATGACACTTGATGTGCTCTGTTTTCTTAATCCAGGTAGGGTGTAGGATCAAGGCAAGGTCCTTACAGTGACATGCTATCAAGGTTATAGAGGCATAGAACCACAGTCTGGTCTTGGATTGGAGGGAATCTTTTAAAGATGATCTAGTCCAGCCTCTCTGCAGTGAGCAGGGGTATCTTTCACTAGATCAGATTGCTCAAAATCCTGACCAACCTGACTTTGCACACTTCCAATGATGGAACATTTACCATTTCTCTAGGCAGCCTATTCCAGTGTTTTACCATCCTCATTTTAAACATTTTCTTCCTTATATCCAGTCTAAATTTACCCTCTTTCAGTTTTAAACTGTCATCAATCATCTCATCACAAAAAGGTGATTTTGACTACATCTGTTTTCCATAAACCAGTGTTGATTAGCCTTAAATATATTACCCTTTTTTCAGTTCTTCATTAACAGAGACTCATATTGGCTTTATCACTGTTTTGCCAAAAATCAATGTTAGGCTGACAAGCCAGTCATTATGTGATTGTCCTCTTTACCCTTTAGATACTGACACAACATTAGATTTCTTCAAGGTCCCTGGAATGTCTCTTGTGTGCCAGGACCGATTAAATGTCAGCACTGATGGCCTAAAGTGCTTCTAAAGCAGCTTTTTAAGAGCTACTGGAGGCAAGTCACCTAGAAGTCTGGATTTAAAAATATCTGTCCGTAACTGCTGCTGTTCAACATCGTATTTATGAAAAGTGTTTCATCATCATGACCATGTAATACTACCACCTTGCCTGATATATTTCCAAGGATAGAGCAGATATTATGGATGAACACCTTTGCCATTCCTGCATTACTCTTGGCAGTCTCACTAGTTTGTAAAATAACAATTGTTTTAATTGTTTTTAATGGACTTCTGTTGAGTTTCTGATGATCTTTAATTTTTGTGACCAGTGCTTTGACCTGTATCCTTGTGCTTTGCTTACTTTTTTGTCTTTCATATTTCCTTGTTTATAATGTTTGGTCATCCAACATCCTTCCTTTTTGATTAAATGTAGGCATGTACACATGCAGGGCTGTAATTCCAGCTATCCACTTCAACTGTTCCATGGCAATCATACCTTCATTTCTTGCCTGGTGGTTACCCAATAGTTGCTAATTTATTTTCCTTTTCCTTTTCCTTTTCCTTTTCCTTTTCCTTTTCCTTTTCCTTTTCCTTTTCCTTTTCCTTTTCCTTTTCCTTTTCCTTTTCCTTTTCCTTTTCCTTTTCCTTTTCCTTTTCCTTTTCCTTTTCCTTTTCCTTTTCCTTTTTTCCTTTTTCCTTTTCCCCTTTTCCTTTTCCTTTTCCTTTTTCCTTTTTTTCTTTTTTTTCTTTTCCTTCTTCTTCTTCTTCTTCTTCTTCTTCTTCTTCTTCTTCTTCTTCTTCTTCTTCTTCTTCTTCTTCTTCTTCTTCTTCTTCTTCTTCTTCTTCTTCTTCTTCTTCTTCTTCTTCTTCTTCTTCTTCTTCTTCTTCTTCTTCTTCTTCTTCTTCTTCTTCTTCTTTTTCTTTTTCTTTTTCTTTTTCTTTTTCTTTTTCTTTTTCTTTGCAAGCACAATCAACCAAAATTGTAACAACTTGTAACTAAGTTGATGCTAATTTTTATTTCTGTGGGTGTTTTTCTCTTTAGCAGCCAAGATGATGACAAAAGCACAGTTTCCTGTGTCATGTGTAACATCATCTGAACTGGGAATTTGTCATCCACAATTCATACACAGGAGGCTTTTTACTTCCTTCAGCCACATCTCAGGTTCATGTTTCATAGAATCATGGAATCAATAAGGTTGGAAAAGTACTCAGAGATCATCAAGTCCAACCTGTCACCCAAGACCTTGTGACTAACTAAACCATGGCTTCAAGTCCCACATCCAACCCCCTTGTGAACACCTCCAGGGATGGTGACTCCACCACTTCCCTGGGCAGCCCATTCCAATGGCCAACAGCTCTTTCTGTGAAGAACTTTCTCCTCACCTCTAGCTTAAACTTCCCCTGGCACAGCTTGAGACTGTGTCCTCTTGTTCTGGTGCTAGCTGCCTGGGAGAAGAGACCAACCCTCTCCTGGCTACCACCTCCCTTCAGGTAGTTGTAGAGAGCAATAAGGTCTCCCTAAGCCTCCTCTTCTCCAGGCTTCTCCCATGATAACTCTTTTCTATTTTTACCCTACAGATGATAAATAGTTTTTTAAGCAGAAGATTGTCCTGTTCTTTCATGTGATTTGCTGTTCTGTTGGGAACACTGACTAGTAGCCCTCACTTGAGCTTTATACCTTTGGAAATGCATTGTGGGTGCATTGATATTGCTAACGGGCACACTACAGCTATGCTGTTCCAGTTCTCCCCGTCACCTAGCTATGAAGCAGTATCATCATGGTTCGTCAATAATCCCAGGCATGTCATAGTCAATAAACTGCTCTGTGTTTCACTTTGATTTTTAGAGTGGGATATGTGCATCAAAGTAGACTGATGACTCCAGCACTATGACAGGTGCAGAAACTGCCTCGTGCAAAAATCATCACAACAGTGCCTTGTAAAACAACATCAAGTTCCAATACACAGAGGTTTGTATGTTTTAATGCATCAGATCTGATATTCAGTAAACATTTGGGGGCAGTTTTTTTTGAGCTCAGTCAGGAAGACCACACTACAGCGGGGGGGAACTGGATTTGTTTCTATGCCCTGAAATTGCCACCAGGGCATTTACAGCCTGTAATATGAAAATACAGAACAATAAGAAAGCATTTTGATCTGGGCAGTTTTCACTTTTTTTTTTTGAGACCCTGGAGAAAATGGATGTGGATGACATTTGGTCCTAGATGTACATTAGTCTATAAAAGGTTGATAGAGGGTTGATAAATACCTCCATAAATGGCCGCTCGCTTGCTACACAGTCCAACAAGTTGCTCATAACCACCTGCAATTCCTATTTGCTGTGCATTTAGTATGTTTAGAGCTCCTGTTAACCCTTTGATTAATCCCATTTGGTTAGTCCCAGATGAGTGAAAACTATTTTTGTTCCCTCTGTGTAAAAGGAGAACAATGATACTGTCTCCTCTGTAAGGTAACAGAGAGGTCACGTATTTCATTAACGTTATCACCCAGGCATAAACTATTAAGAATGTACTCTGAATAAAGAATTGGTGCTGTGAATACAGCCTTTTGGAGACATAATGTACCTGAACTCTGGCTTCTGGGAGGTTTATCTTTGCTGCCAGTTGATTGCGAATGTGGACATCAGGGTAGTGAGTCACTTGGAAAATCTTCTCCAGTTCCTGGAGCTGCTCGGCTGTGAATGTCGTCCGAATTCTCCGTTTCCCTTTCCTCTCAACTGTGCAAACAGGGAAAGGTATATCACATTTTACAGGAAAGAGCCACAGGGCCACAAGAAGATTCACACAACTGCTGTATAGAGTTATGCAGTGGGGACAGTACCTCAAACACCTTCTAGAGATGTACTTACCACAGGTGACCATCTCCTGACGCAACAGTGAATGCAAATCAACTCTTATCACTCAAGGAGTGAGTGCCTGTGTGCTTATCTGCAGTGCTAATTCTATGGATCCACTGGATGTCAACAAATACAAAACTCTGTGTATTTTTACTACACTAGCCCTGAAATTTGTTTGTCATCAAAGTCCTTTAGTGTTGGACCAACCTTTGACCGGGTTTTGCTCCTGGCACATGTACATATCTGCTGCTAATGTATAAACCCATATTAGCTATTGGTGAAAAAAACTCTTGATGTAAATAAAATAAAAGAGTGGATAGTCCATTTTGTCTTGGTGCTCCTCTCATGCCTGTTTTAAGGATCATCATTCTTTTAGCTTATAAATTTTCTGTCCCTATCTTCTCCTGTCATGGTGGTCTTATTTAAGCTTTCTTTGGGCTCTGAGGTATTATTTTGTTCCATTGGCACTCTGCTGATTCTGATAAATTTACTCCTCCTCCATGTCAGCAAGACCAAAGAGTACTCAAGATGTGAGAACTCTGTGGAGAGAAGTTGAACATTGAGAGCATTGCGAGTTGAACATTGAGAGTTGAGCACAGATTGGACTTGATAATCTTTGAGGTCTTTTCCAACCTTACTAATTCTATGATTCTATGAGCATTTCAGACTGACTGACCACAACTCTCTTCCTTTACCATTCCCTTGGCAGTATTTAGGAATACCCAAATGTTTCATTGCATTGAAAAAAGTGTTACATTACAAATAAAAAGTCATAGTATTCTTTTGGCTGCACTGTTGTTGTGTGGCAACTTTCAAAACAAGCTTAACTTTAAGGACTACAAGGGTCTTAAAATACATGGAGCAGCACATGGGGAACTTTGGATGTTACAAATTCCTATGGGGACTCTCAGGCTCCTCTGTTCCTTCACCTGCTGTAGTGTGACCACACCAAAGACTCAGCACTCCTCCACTGCTTTGAAAATGTCCTCCTGTGCCTGGTTATTTTATTTTGATCATGAACTCTTGTTTGCCAGTTGGTGGAAGTTAGAATAAGGTCAAGATTTCTCTGAAATTATTCTCAAGGGCTGACATCTTGCAAGGAGGAGGAGAAAGGAGCAACAGAAGTGATCTCTACAGCAGCTGGTCTGTAGACTTTGGAGTTCAGCCTTGTCCAAAGACTGGAATCCTCTGATGCACAAATGAAGTACCTTCCAGCTGACACTGAACAACCACCACAAAAGCCATGCTTCAAGTGTTGTGAGTCAAAGAATTTTAAGATTTCTCTTTTTTTCTGCTGAGCTTGGGAAACTGCAGCCTTATAGAAGCATAAGAAATCTAATATCACTAGTGACTATGATGAGCTTGCTACTCAGCATCCTGAAGAGATTGTCAGTGACATCATGTTGCTCAAGAAAATAACCTTTTTGAATGCTTTTGGTCTTCCACGTTCTGATGACAACTACCAATTTGAACTCTGTAGCTAGGTATATACATTGCCAAATGGGAACAGTTAACTAGAAAAGGTTAGCTGAGTCCCTCAAAGAGAATTTGTACTTCCTTTCTCCACATTTTTTTTAACTACTAACACAAACTTTTCCATTTGGGGGCTAAAGCAGTGAAAAAGGTAACTGTGTCCAGTTCTGGGCCCCTCAGTTTCGGAAGGATATTGAGACACTTGAATGTGTTCAGAGAAGGGCAACAAGGCTGGTGAGAGGCCTTGAGCACAAGCCCTATGAGGAGAGGCTGAGGGAGCTGGGGTTGTTTAGCCTGGAAAAGAGGAGGCTCAGGGGTGACCTCATTGCTCTCTACAACTACCTGAAAGGTGGTTGTAGCCAGGAAGAGGTTGGTCTCTTCTCTCTAGCAACCAGCACTAGAACAAGAGGACACAGTCTCAAGCTGCACCAGGGGAAGTTTAGGCTCGAGGTGAGGAGGAAGTTCTTCATGGAGAGAGTCGTTCGTCATTGGAATGTGCTGCCCAGGGAGGTGGTGGAGTCACCATCCCTGGAGGTGTTCAAGAGGGGATTGGATGTGGCACTTGGTGCCATGGTCTAGTCATGAGGTCTGTGGTGACAGGTTGGACTCAATGATCTTCGAGGTCTCTTCCAACCTTGGCGATACTGTGTGTGACCGGTTTACTGTGAATACCTTGGCTAATACAAACAAGCCTTACTGCCAATCAGAAAATGACATTTTTCATTCTGTATTATAAAAAACCCACCCAAACCATTGTGTTCCTTTTGACACAGAAAATAAGGGGGAAAAAATTCCATCCATTGACTTGGTAGGATGATACCTATGACACAATACCTGAAGAGCAATGAGTGAATAAATCTCCTTGCAAATATTTCATCTTTCCTAAACCTTTCAGGTACCTTGAAAGGCAGCTAGTCATGCAAGAATGACTGCAGAGCGTCATTTATCATAAATGCTGCCAATATGCCCATATCTCAGGGACAACTTAATAGAGCTGATGTACAACCTAGTTAAATCCATATCATTAGACTTTTCACTGGCCTATCAAAGTACTACTGATTAGCCTGCAGTGTTAGCTTCAGCCCCAAGAGAAAAATATTATTTGTGGTGAATCTAGCTGGCTCTGCTGGGGCAGAGAACTGAAATGAGAATATTTTTGTGCCTTTATGCTGAAGGTAGCAACGGGCACCCTCTGCTAAGATGCCCTGATTACAAAGTTGCAGTGACTTGAACCTTTTCACTCAGATATCCTCCACGTTTCCTTCTTGGAAGGTGAACTGTTTTGCAGACCAGACTTAGGTAAGGAGAGGGTCTACGCAGTGCTCAGCAATGTCAATTCTACTGAAACCAGACTTTTCAAAGCTGAAACTCATCAGATTAAAAAAGGTGCAGTAACGTGGCCAGCTACGAGCCAGTAGTGACTGAAGGGCAGGTTTCAACTGGAAATGAAATTTAAATGGCTGGCAAAATAGGCTTTTGTGAACTAATCAAGGCTTTTGTAAGTAGAAAATGTAGAAAAGTGCATTTTTTTTTCTCTAGAAGTAATCACTCATTCTCTTTTTTGTTTCACACACACACACACACAGAGACACACACACACAGACACAGACACACAGACACACACACACAGACACACACGCACACACACACAGAGACACACACACACCCACACACCCACACACCCACACACCCACACACCAACCTATAAAAAAAATCAGAAAATCTGAGCCCCTGTGCTAACATTTTCTCTTGCAAGATGAAACTTTCTCTGACTGTAGCTTTGATACTTCCCTTTGCCTTGGGACCTTAGCTTAGAGATCCCATCGCAAACAACGGCATCCAGAACTGCAGTCTAATAAAGAATGTGGGTGGAAGATATAAGACTAGAAAGTGTTGGAAGTGTAACTTTGGCTTTACAAATGTGGCTCTAGAGTCTCTGGGGAAATAAGACTGTCTGAGTTTCCTGAGCTTTTATTTTTTTGGCTATGTAAAAACTGGGGATATTCAAGTATGCTTTTATTCTTTGTGAAAGTCATTTGCAGGTTAGCTGACTGCTGAAACCAAGCCTGAAAATATCAGGCAGCTAAATATGTCAGCATTTGCAGATGCTTAGAGATACAGCTGTCTATACATTGCCTTAGTGTTGACATTGGAAGGGCCAGATTCAACATGCTGATAAAGCAATACAGCTCCTTTAAATTCAGCAACAGGCACCATTTGGCCTCTGCAGATCTGGCTTCGTTATGAGGCTAGACTTGGACCAAATTCAAGCATTTGATTTTTGTAGAAATACAGATTGTTCTTGAAGGTGTGCATTGATGGGTTGAGATCAATGGGTACAAATTGCAGCAAGGAAAATTCTAACTCCATAATAGGAAAAAATGTTTTTACCATTAAGATAGTTTGATGTGGACCTGACGAGACTGAGAAGTATCTCCTTGTAGACACTCTGCCTTTGCCTGGACAAAGGCCTGAGCACTGTTATTGAAGCTGGCCATGCTTGGGAGCTGGGGTTGGACAAGATGGTCTCCAGAGGTCCTTCTCAACTTACCTTATTACATCTCTAACCTGCAGATATCCACATGGACAGAAATGTCTCCATAATTTCTATTCTAAAGACTAAGGGAACTTCAGGCTTTATTACTAAGCTCAGCTCAAGGAATCTGATTAGCAATTCCTTATTAATGCAATTTTAGCTCAGCATATTATGGCTTATTTTTACTATTCAGTATAATGCAGTTACAAGATAGATTTATGAGCAAACCAATACCAAAGACTACTTCTTGCACCTAAGTTTGCTAAGTGAAAGTTGTGCAACATCAACAAAGCCAGACCTGAGCAAATGCATTCAGGACTATAGTCTGTAGTAGGCAAATAGCCTATGGTGCACCTTGCACTGCTGTTTCTCAGCTTCCCTGCATACCTGAACCAGCTGGATAAATGCTGCCTCAGGGAGATCTTTGCAATGGCATTTCCATGTGCACTTAGTCCATTAATAGGCTATGACTGTATGAAGCCTATTTAGTCTCATTACAAAGGTGGAGGGATCCACTGGAGGGATAAGGAGATAAAGCTCCAAGAGAAGGGCTGGAAGCCAGTGCAACACATATTTGCTTTGGAGTATGTAATCTAGGTAGATAAAATCTAGTAGGATCAGTTTATCTTGCTGCAATTCCCTTTGTCATTTCTGGATAGACACACTCTCATGCCATGTGATAACTAGATTCAAAGATTTTGCTGCTTCTTTGTCAAGAAGAGAGAAAACAGGTACATAATCGAGCAACTGGCTTAAGCCATATCCTCAGAAAGATTTTGTAGTCTGTGAAAAATCTTGACTGTATCATTTGTTTCTTGGAAAGAAACTTGGGAGTGTTAAAAAAGCACCTCACTGTATCTGGTCAAGTTCTGGTTTTGCTTTTGGCCTCTTTTAAATAATTTCCCCTCTCTTTTCATATTCAATACAAGTTCCAATATGTGGATCTCCTAGTTAGTTCCTTCTCACAGCTATTCCGAATATTGTTCTCTTGTGGTGACAGTTTGCTCGTGGCAGCAAAGCCCACAGCAAAAAAAGAAAGGCCAATTGAAACTCTATCAATGAGTTATTAAAGAGCACTGGTGGCATCGAGACAAAGTATTCTTGTCTGTGTACAGAGATGGGCCTGGGGCAGTCCCTGTGCTAGTTAAAGAGGTGGCTCACAGCTTTCAAAAGAGCTTGTGCTGCAGTTCTTAGGTTGGAGTAGGGCAGTGGGGCTAATCCTCATTAAAGTGATTTTTCAGCTTGTTTTAGGCGGGACTGGCACAGCCAGTGAGACGGACCCTAATTGGATGGGTACAATGTGCCCTGGGTAGTGCCTCATCCTAGTGAAACCCGGCTTCTAGCATCCGGCGGCTGCCTGCTCAGGTGTGGCAGAGATGCACAACTTGAAATTTTAAAGGCTTGACTTCCCTTCACACAACTCCTTGAGGGAGAGTTGCTTCCACCCTGGTGCGGAGCACAGTGCCTAATCACCTGACAGCAAGGCTGAAATGCAGAGAGGAACAGACTTTCGGAATGCTAAAAAAAAACTGTTTAAGCAAGCTGTGTGCTGGCAGCCAGGGGAGTTTCTTACTTAGTCTGCATGTCAGAGGAGCTGGCAAGGAGTAGATGGCATATATGAAACCACTCTTGTGGACAGTTCATTGCGGGGGATTTTGCTCATCATCAGCCTGAGCCCCTGGTGGAATTAACCCTTCCTATCCACTAGCAAAATCATCATGTTTGCAATTGTTGCTGCCCTAAAATGGTTTTGTGCATAATTCCATAGTACAGTCAGAGGTCAGCAAAATACCTGGAGGAGGAAGAATGCAGGCCATGGATTGAGTGACCCCAACTGACATGAGTGTGTGTGTTAGTTTCCATCACTTGGTGTTAGTTGTCTGCCTAGAATAAATGACCTGGACCTTCAACAATTCCTTCAGGTCATAGAATCATAGAATCAGTCAGGGTTGGAAGGGACCACAAGGATCATCTAGTTCCAACCTCCCTGCCATGGGCAGGGACACCCTACACTAGATCAGGCTGGCCAGAGCCTCGTCCAGCCTGGTCTTAAACACCTCCAGGGACAGGGCCTCAACCACCTCCCTGGATAACCCATTCCATAGCTTCACCACTCTCATGGTGAAGGACTTCCTCCTCACATCTAGCCTGAATCTCCCCATTTCCAGCTTCATTCCATTCCCCCTAGTCCTATCGCTGCACGACATCCTGAGAAGTCCCTCCCCAGCCTTCCTGTAGGTCCCCTTCAGATACTGGAAGGCCACAATGAGGTCACCTCGGAGCCTTCTCTTCTCCAGACTGAATAGCCCCAACTCCTTCAGTCTGTCCTCATAGGAGAGGTGCTCCAGGTCACAGTGGATTTGGGGTAGGCATGGGTGTAGTTTCCCCATTCAGCTAAACGTCTCTAGCAACCAGCACCAGAACAAGGGGACACAGTCTCAAGCTGCTCCAGGGGAAGTTTAGGCTGGAGGTGAGGAGAAAGTTCTTCACTGAGAGAGTTGTTCACCATTGGAATGTGCTGCCCAGGGAGGTGGGGGAGTCACCATCCCTGGAGGTGTTCAAGAGGGGATTGGATGTGGCACTTGGTGCCATGGTCTAGTCATGGGGTCTGTGGTGACAGGTTGGACTCGATGATCTTTGAGGTCTCTTCCAACCTTAGTGATACTGTGATACTGTGAAGATCTCCTACTTCATGTGAATGTTCAGCGGTTGGCAAACTTCATCTTAAAAGCAGAGGCCACCCTAATTCAATAATAGTTCTCAACAAGGCAGATAGGTTCCCCACCACTCTTCCTGCACTCTTTGGTCAACCACCTTTGTCAGAAACCAAATATTTCCCATGGAGAAAGCTGAGCTTACTGCAGGTTACACAGGCAGGCTGTTTCACACTTTATTCGTGTTCTTTGCGGTTGTTTGTACCTGAAAACCTCTAGACATCAATCAGGCATACTTGTTTACATCCTTGCCTCAGAGTCTGCACTCCCTCCAAGAAATCATCATTCCATCATTATTTTAGTATGTAGTCTCTGCTGTTTCCTATTTCAGCCTAAAGCACTTTCTAATACAGCAGGTGAAAGCCTGACCTCAATTTCAAAGAGCGGTAATTAAAAGTACCAAATCCCAAGGATGTAATGATGAGTTCTCAGACAATTTAGGAGAAGCCAAAATGTACTAATAAGACTTTTGAAACTAACTTAATCACCATGTGCCATCAACTTTACAAGTGGTCACATTACACGGATTTGACTAGCAGGAACAAAATAGCCTCTGGGTCCTGTGTAATGTGCACTTTGGAATCAAAATTTCTAAGAAAGAAGGGGCTGTTTTAGAAAATCACTGAATGCTAACATTTGTGCTGACTTTAAAAAGACCCCAATCCCACAAAACCATGGAGAAACAACACAAACAGAATTCATGATAGCCCCCTAACTTCTGCCAGCTTTGCTTTCGTCAGTGGTTACTTACAACAGTAAGACTCCTGTGTGAGCAGAGTCTGAAGAGTGGGAGTACAGGATTCAGGTTTCATGCCTTTTATTTAGGTATTTCAGGAAAGCAAAATTCCTACTTTTCAAGGAATTGGTCAATAGGACCCCTGGGAGCCTCTGTTATCAATACAGGCTGGAGGATGAAGGGATTTGGAGCAGCCCTGGGGAGAACAGCTCAGGTGTACTGGTGGATTAAATGCTGGATGTGAGCCGGCAGGTGGAGGCAGGTGTTTCTGCCCCTCTACTCCACTCTGATGAGACCCCCACCTGGAGTACTGTGTCCAGCTCTGGAGTCCTAAACACGAGAAAGATGTGAACCTGTTTGAATGAGTCCAAAGAAGGGCCACAAAAATGATCAGAGAGCTGAAACACTTTTTCTGTGAAGAAAGGCTGAGACAGTTGGGGTTGTTCAGGCTGGAGAAGTCTCCAGAGAGACCTTTTTGTTGTCTTCAAGCACTTTAAGGGGAAAGATGGATGCAATCTTTTATAGCAGGACCAGCTGAGACGGGAAAAGGGGTAATGGTTTTAAATTAAAAGAGGGGTATATAAGGAACCCAGTTTTTACAAGTAGGATGGCAAAACACTGCAACAGGTTGCTCAGAGAAGTGGTAGAAACCCAGTTCCTGGAAACATTCAAGGTCAGGTTGGATGGGACTCTAAGGAACCTGATCTAGTTAAAGATGTCCCTGGACACTGTTGGACTAGACAGTCTTTAAAGGTCCTTTCCAACACAAAACTTTCTATGATTCTATGATTTAGTATCCAGGATGTGATTAAACACAGTCCCCAAAGAGGGTGAAAAACAAAGACCTAGACTTCATCAGTCCCCCAGGTAAACTCACCCAAACAAGGTCAATTATCTGCTGTATTTCTAAATGCATATAGGAATACTTCACTTCAGAGACACAGGGCTGAATGAGCTATTCACACAGAAAAACAGAAGACTGGGAAGATAGCTAATGGAAGCAAGAAATATGTAGAGGCATTTAATTTTTGTCCCATTGGTTTTCTTTTTCTTTAGAATTGCTTTCTTTTAGGAAGCAGGACAATATTCTGCAGGACAATGGGATGCTTGTGTCATTGGTGTATTCTGGGGAGCTGATATTTATCTGGGATTGTCATTATACAGGGCTTCATTGTCTCTTAGGTGTTTTATAAATGCATTAAGATGAGTCAGCTTATTGGGGAAAAGAATGTTCTGCAAGAGATAAACCATGCTGTTTCACAGGGATACATGGATTTGACCATATCATCCACAAATGAACAATGCAAATTAATTTATGGCTTCACAGAAAACATGAACACTAAACTGAAGACACCTGCAGCTGGCATCAGTACAGAGGGGACACGACTTACATCATAGAAATGAAACAATTAGATTAACTGAAAAAAATCCCTGGCCTCCCAGTTAGCTATGTGCAGAGGATTTCTGCTATGGAAATATTTGGATGGTATTGACTCATTACAGCAAGCCTCCTCTACGGTGAGTAATGCAGACGTGAGTTGCAGGACATAACATAGATCTGTTTTTTCCATGGCCTGAAACCCCCAGTTTCTGGTGGAATTAGGACCCAGGTCCATTTACTGAAGCCTGGTCTACATTATATTTTAATTACTCTCCAGAGAAGAAATTTTGTAAGGCTGGTCACCCATCAGATCCTGGGCTGCATCAGGAGAAGTGTGGCCAGCAGGTCAAGGGAGGGGATTCTCCCCCTCTACTCAGACCTGGTGAGACCGCACCTGGAGTACTGCCTCCAGTTCTGGAGCCCCTATTACAAGAGGGATATGGACGTGCTGGAAAGTGCCCAGAGAAGGGCCATGAGGATGATCAGAGGGCTGGAGCACCTCTCCTATGAGGACAGCTGAAGGAGTTGGGGCTGTTCAGTCTGGAGAAGAGAAGGCTCCGAGGTGACCTAATTGTGGGCTTCCAGTATCTGAAGGGGGCCAACAGGAAGGCTGGGGAGGGACTTCACAGGCTATCAGGCAGTGATAGGACTAGGGGGAATGGAATGAAGCTGGAGGTGGGGAGATTCAGACTGGACATGAGGAGGAGGTTCTTCACCATGAGAGTGGTGAAGCCCTGGAATGGGTTGTCCAGGGAGGTGGTTGAGGCCCCATCCCTGGAGGTGTTTAAGACCAGGCTGGATGAGGCTGTGGCCAGCCTGATCTAGTGCGGGGTGTCCCTGCCCATGGCATGGGGGTTGGAACTAGATGATCCTTGTGGTCCCTTCCAACCCTGACTGATACTACTATGATCAGTGTCTTAAGCTGATGCTGCTCCAGGGTGCTGATGTCTCCCTTGTTGGAGCAGAGGACTGGAAGCAGCGTGTGCTGGGCACACTCACCTACTGCCTTTAGATGTAAATATTTACAGTGCACACAACGATGTATACAATCAGACCAAGCACGTGTTAAAAACATTGCAGAAGAATTGTCCCTGAACTCAGCTAGGATCTCGTACGTGGTACTCCCCAGCAGAGCTGCTGTGGGTCAGGCATGCAACCCTTTCAGGCCCCAGTGCTTGGCTGTTGTGAACTGCTCAGGCCCCTAGGGTGTCACACAGGGCAAAGAGAAGAAAATAAAACCAAAGTGGGAACTCAGGATTTAACTTAGATGCTTACATGAACATGTTTCAGTGATGCTCACTGACAGCCACAAGAGTTTGCCCTGCTTGTTCTTGTTTTGCACCTAGCAAACTGGCAGTCACAGTGAGCTGGCCCAAAGAGAGTCTGTACCCACAGCTCTAAAGTAAGGCCCATCTCAGAGTGGTTTCCTTGTAAAATGGGTTTTATCATGCTGCTTCATAAAAATACCCCCAGGTTTTCTGAAAAAGTTCTGCTGATTTTGTTCTTGCAGGAGGTCACAGGTGAAAGCACCCAAAATTCAGAGAATCATAAAATCAGCCAGGCTGGAAAGGACCTCAGAGATCGTCAAGTCCAACCTACTACCTAATACCTAGCACCTCATGAAAACTAAACCATGGCAACAAGTGCCACATCCAATCCTTTGTTGAAGTTATGAAGGCTTCCAAATTCAAATGGAAGCTTAGAAAAACTAAATGCCACTACCAGCATATCACTGGCATATGAGAGCTTCCCTCTTTTTTGCTTACAGTGCAGCCTCTGAAGTTCAAAGTGCAAGAGGCATTGCTTCTTGGAAATCTTTTGTGATAAGGACATAAATATATTGAGTTGAAATGACACTGCATTTGTAAACCACTTCATTGCAGGAGCTATTTTATGGGGAAAACATATTTTTAGGAATACTACACTCTCACAGGGTTTCCTGGAAATATGCACCTCATTCACACTCATGGCCACAGTGATGCTGCTCTTGATAGCTCAGATGACCTGCTCATGAAATTCATACAGACATAGCCTCCTCTTCTTCTTTCTCCTCTTGTCCAAAAAAGCACCAAACCCCAGCCCTCCCACCTCCAACGTCACACTTGATTTATTCTGCTCCCTGACAGCCACACAGAAGTCAGACTCTAGTGCCCTTGCTCACAAATTATGCAGGTGTTTTGTATAGATAAAAGCAGGCTTTGAGAAAGAGGTGAGGGAATGCCCAGACCAGGGCTTCTGGCATCTTTTTCATCAGGAAGCTCTCCTGCTCCTGCAGTTCATGCTGTTCCCCTGGGTGCTTGAAGGCATCCTTGTTGTGGGTGTGAAGGAAGCCCTGGGGATACATCTGTGGCATATGATATGGGCATTTGACACTGCTCAGGTGCCTTGTTAGAGAACCTTTAATCAGCCTTTAACTACTGTGTCAGAAGTGTGTCTGAAGTACCAGTGTCAATAGGCATGGAAACAGAAGTTTATTTGCTATCAGCTTGAACTGTAAGGATTACAGTGTGCTGTCAGGGGTGGCAGTTTGCCTCTTTCTCAGGCAATGGTGCTGACCTCATTTGGGAAAGGTGACTCCAGCTACAGTTAGAGGCAGGAGAAAGAGAACTACGAGCACAAAAGAGAGGGAGCAGGATGAAGCTCATGGTGTTGGGAAGGATTTTAAACCCAGGCCTCCATCTCTCTGCTAAAAATGGCACAGTGCAAGAACAGGATCCGAAACGTTATTGTTTGTGCACCATGGGCAAAATGCCAATCAAGTGCTTCAGGATCCTCTTCCCTCCTTCAGTCGGTTCCCATCAAAGGCTCATCAGCCGCAGGAACCAGTGGTGTAGAAAATGGCAGATCATTAAACCTCTGCTTGGTTTCAAAACTCCACTGCCACCAGGGAACACAGGGAATTTTGATTTTTTTTTTCTAATGCCTTTAAAATATAAGTTGTCATTGAAAAGGCCTGCTCAGCTTGGTTCAGTTCTGTGCAGATAATTACATGCTTCACCCCTGCTTTAATGATGAGGCTGGTACCGACCGCTGTGCTGGTCAATGAAGCTAAGTGCTGAGTCAGGACAGCCACCTCCCTCCTCTCTCATCCTGGGAAAGACACCTCCCAGCTCTGGTGTGATGCCCATGGCTGGGGACTCCCTCCTGCATGAAATACATTCCTTTCTAGCACTCACAGACAACTATAAGTGCTAGATACCTACGACCCTGGCTCCTCTGCCAGTAGGCAATGTGACTTTGCCCTGATGCTGTCAGCTGCTTGCAGGGCAGAGGTAGGCTAAAATATCCTGAGATCTTACAGGCTTCTCTTTGCACCAAGACAGCTCTTGTCTCATATAGGAGGAGGTGACAGCGACTTGTCACAAGGCTCATGTATGCACAGCAGCAGCAACAAGGCTTTTCTTTCAAAGGTATTTCACACAAAGAAATGTTTTGTCTGTCACACTGCAGAGTGTGGGCTGAGGAAGATGTGTGGTTCTTAGGGAAGCCAGCAGAGTAACCCTGCATCTGCAGTCACATGAGCTCACTAGGAGCCTTCAGTAGATTTAATTGAAATTGTCTTTTCTATTTTTTTTTCTTTTCTTCTTTCTTCCTTTCAGAAAGGAGTGAATAATAACAAATGATGCAGGAAACACCTTATTGCTGCTACTGAGAACTTGTTTTCTGGAGTGTAACATGTTCACCTGGATGAACCTCTCCTCAAACTCAAAGCACTTAGAGCCGTTTTTGTCACATTCTGCTAACAAATTCCAATCTGTCTTTTAATAACCTGTTCAAGTGCTGGCATTTTGCTTAGCTTAAAATCTCTGTGCAGCCTATTAACAAAGTGTATTTGCATTGTCCTTTGTTTTGACTAAGTGTGGTAGTTTTAAGCTATGCCTTTAAGATTATCTTTTTTTTTGCAGATCTTAAGCAGAAAAGTAGTAAAATGTAAATAAATTACTATTGGGTGTAAAAGGGAAAATAATGGTAATTCTAAACAAACCCACTGGAAGAGATAAGGGACTAAAACTAGTTGTACCACTAAACAAACCCCCTGTAAGAGATAGGGGACTAAAAGTAGTTGTGCCAAATTTCCCTTCTCCTCCTTCTCTTCTCTTCTCTTCTCTTCTCTTCTCTTCTCTTCTCTTCTCTTCTCTTCTCTTCTCTTCTCTTCTCTTCTCTTCTCTTCTCTTCTCTTCTCTTCTCTTCTCTTCTCTTCTCTTCTCTTCTCTTCTCTTCTCTTTCTCTTCTCTTCTCTTCTCTTCTCTTCTCTTCTCTTCTCTTCTCTTCTCTTCTCTTCTCATCTTTCTCTCTTTACTTCTCACTTCTTCACTCTGGGAGAGATACTTAACTCCCTTCTGCTTGACCTTGGCTACATTGTTTTAGCTAAGTCTAACTTCTCTGCTCCTTTCTTTTCTCCCTTTTGTACAAGGGGATAAGGGGCAGGCAGGGAAGGAGAAGCTAGTAGCTCCCCTTGGTCTTTGACCAGGGGAGTTCTTGGTTGTTTATCAATTGTAAATACCTGTAAATATTTGTAAATACTGTATATTTTGTACATATTCATTGTGTTCCATGGTAGATTGTAGTTTTGCTTGTAAATACAACTTTCATTTGCTTCCAACTGAGCTGGTCTGGCAAATCTAATGTTTGGGGGTGGGGGTAGGGGTAGGGGTGGAGAGAGAGAAATTTCCAACCCACCACACTAAGAAATAGACTGGTAAACAGTTCTCACAAATCATGAAATGAGCAGGCCTACCAACATGGCCAGGCTCAAAAACTGTGCCTGACACATCCTGTGTGCCAGACCTATTGCACATAGGCAGCTTGCCTCTGTGTGTGTTCTGGTGACCTCTTCATCACCTCTACAGTGGGTCCAAGGTGTACAGAACACATTGAGCTGATTTGGCATGTTCAACAGCCTTGCTTCTCGCATTGTGCAATGCCCATTTACCAGGAAATGGGCATTGCACAACCCAGGGAGTGAGGCTGCGGAACATGGTCACTCTGTAAGTTGCCACCCCAAGTTGGAGGACAGTAAACACCCAGAGAAATCCCTATGACTACAATTGCTAGGGTTGGCAGGTGTGAGCTAAATCTTTAGCTCCAAAAGTGGGTGTCTAGGTGAGACTTAAGAACTGCCCCTGTTATTCAACCATGAAGTTAGCAGTAGAAATATTCATGGTATCTGTTGTTAGGTATTGCCATGTGCATCATTGTAAAATGACAGATATGTTTTTTGGTACTCTATGAGAAAGTTTGGCAACAGGGGCACTTACCATGAAGTGGGTGGTCCACTGGGAAATCACATAGTTGATCTTCATCTTCCTCATGTTTTCTTTTGCCTTCTAGGTGTTCATGTCCTGTGTCCTCACCCAAAAGGGAAGCTGGGATGTCAGTAGGTCTCCTGCAGTAAGCTACTTGCACTTTCTTTGCCCTGGCCATGGGTGTAGCACATGTGCCAGCAAAAAGCATTTTGGTTGATGATAAGTCACAGTTTAACTGACTCCTGTTGAGGGAATCTGAGAAAGGACATAACATAAGACTGCTTTGAAAGAAGTAGCTGTCATCCAGCACACCTTCCATTTTGTGTGAAAAAGAACCATGGCTATGGTCTAGGTATTTTACCACTCAAACCTGATCATATTTCAAACAGCCTTAATCCTTCTGCGCTGTGCATCAATGCTAAGGTGACCCTGTGCTGCAGGGGCATGATCTGGTGACTTTGACCCCAAAATCAAGCCTGTTCTTTGCTTTCTTCCACCTTAAAACTTTCAGTGGTCCTTGGGGGAGATTTTCATAAAAGAACTGTAGAAGAAAGGAGACACAACCACATGATCAGGAAAGCTCAGCTTCCCCATCAGTATCCAAACTGGTGACTGCCTTTACTGAAGAACCCAGAAGTACAGCAGGTATGGGGCTGCACTGAAAATCTGTCAGCAAGAGTGTGGTAGAATTTGCTGGATGCCAAAGGCTCTTAAAATCCTGGTCCTTTTAAAAATTTCCTATATGTACACCTACCCTATAGGAAAATGAACCAAAGAATAGGCTAAATGTCAGTGTCTTCCTCAATTCAAGTCCCTTTGTTCTTTCTTCTACACCTGGGCTGCCTGCTACTCAGATATAGGTGTTGGATAATTTTAATATGTGCCTTGCCCAGGCTGTCAATATTTCCCATCTGCCTTTGTGACAGGTGACACTGGTGATATCTAGGAAGGTACTGACAGCCAACTCACCTCCCTGAAATCACCTGCATGCTCTTATTGACAGGGCAAACAGAAGAGTAATGCATATTGGCCCATTTTCATGAAGCACAGCCATAAGGTTAGCTTAGCTTTGAGCACGGGCATTATAAACAATCTCAGTGGGAGCTTAGCAGTAACCACTGGTTTCATGTGCTAGGACACCTGAATGATGATGAAATAGAAGCCACAATCTTTCTTCTTCCATGGTGTTGCCGTATTACTAACATCATAATCTCTGTGTGTAGCAAAGGCACTGCAAAGCTCTTTCAAATTAGTCTTCTGCCCTCGTGAATGTTATATGAGTCCTTTCTCTTCCTTACAAGGGCAAGTGGACCTTTCAAAGCCGTGCAGTGAACTATAACATGATGGGAAGCCTCGTGGTTCAAGACAAGTCTGCAGCTAGTGGGGTCCCAAGAGAGGTATACCAAATCTTCCCATTCTCTTCTTTTCTACGTTAAAACCTCACTGTAAGCCCCAATTCTGAGTGCTTTATACACTGCCTTTGATAGATGCAATCAAGGATCAGGCTGACTGTCCAGAAACAAGATAATTTGATCTGTGCTGCTTTAATGGTAAACCTGAAATTTGATCTAGATTTCATCCATGCCTCGAATCCTTTGCTTGGAAAGACAGAATAAGAGACAACTCATAAGCATAATGGATCCACTGTGGAATTTAGGTTCTAAGGTTAGCATGACCCTGAAGTGAATGTAACAGCACCAGTCAGTCTGCTATTACCACCAAAGAGCATTAAAATCTTGATGTAATAATGGACTGCACTCCTGAGCAGTCATCCACATCTAGGCTGTGGGGTTTGCAGCACCTTTGGGCAGTCACCCATATTGCTCTCACCTCTCATATCTAAATAGCAGCAGGTGTGAGCCCCAACAGGTTGTACTGGAAGAAACTCCATAGTTTTTTAAACATTTATTTTACTTCTGATGATGTATCTGGCATGGGCAAAGCAGCTAACTTTTTAGACATGTCAGTGTTTCATTTTCTGAACAAAGAAGAACAAGTGCAGTTTGTAACCAGCCTTGGAGCAATGATATACATCTGGAGACAAAGTGCCCAATTCTGCCCTCAGTAAAAGGCCACATAATAGGCATTTTACAGGGGGCTGACACTGACAGGAATAGCATGCAGTTACAAGAAGTATGAAAATTAGGAAAAGCCTCATGTCAATGAAGGATGATTGTTAAATGTTATCTTTTCTAATTACCAACAACCTTTGGGTAAACATCTAAATATAATTGCATGTGTCCAGCCACGCTAACCTTAACAACCTGGTATGAGGTCCACCTCTGGGTTTGAGGCACATTGTGCAAAATGGGACTCATCTAATTCCTCTAGGATCAGCTAGGTTTGAGTTTTCTGGTGAGAGATCTGTGTGATAAAGCAGAAACATCGACCTGGGAGTGGTCTCTACCATGGCACTGGGGTTACATTGTTTGCTCAGGAACTCAGAGGATATCGGTGTTGCCATAGGTTGTTAGCCCAGGGTTTCTGTATCAATCTCAAAATGAATGTGTTGCAGAAATGATGGTGCTTTTATCTTACAGCAATGAAGAACATAAAGGAACCTGATCAAGGGGCTCCTGTGGGCAGAGATTAAAGTTTTCTAAGACAGACACTGGCATTTCCTAAATTCTGGAAGATTTTTTTCATATGTCTTTACCCTTCACATGGAATTTCACTCCCCAAAATTTTTTTCTGAGATGCTCACATACTCATTATAGAGTGATGAGCACAACTTATGTATGAACATGGATGGAATAATTATAGGCTGAAGAGGAGAGTATATAGAGAGAATCAAAGATGGTTCCTAGGCAGGTGGGAAAATACCAAGGATTCTGTGCACTGGTGAAAAGGAGCAGGAGGATAGAATAGCATAGAATAACATAGAATAGAATAGAACAGAACAGAATAGACTAGACTAGGATAGAACAGAATAGACTAGGATAGACTAGACTAGACTAGACTAGACTAGAATAGAATAGAATAGAATAGAATAGAATAGAACAGAACAGAACAGAACAGATTAGGATAGGATAGGATAGGATAGGATAGGATAGGATAGGATAGGATAGGATAGGATAGGATAGGATAGGATAGGATAGGATAGGACAGAATAGACTAGACTGGACTGGACTAGACTAGACTAGACTAGACTAGACTAGAATAGAATAGAATAGAATAGACCAGGCTGGAAGAGACCTTCAAGATCATCAAGTCCAATCTATCACCTGTCTGAAATCAAATAAGCAAATTAGAGTGGTATTATCCTTAAAGAGAGTCTGGGAAAAAAAAAAAATCAGGGAAGTTTTCTGAAGGATAAAATTGAAGATAGATGAGAGATTTAAGCACACATCTGAGAGGAGTCCCAAGGTCTAGTCCTATTTGCATTGCAAACATTTCTGTTGCTTGTTGTCCTGAATAAGCAAGGAGACCATCTGAAGTGGTAGCTCTTTAGGTCAGCCACTATTTTTTTCTGGTGGATACTCATGTGACTCCTGCAGAGAGCTCTGGCCAGTACCCATGAATTGTCATGGGGTAAAATTTCCTCCAGGAATGGCAATGACATTTCAGCTGGACACAATATGAGATACTTGTTACTGTCATGCACAGAATTTACTCTGAATTGTGGCTCAAAATGGTCTTTTTGGCTTGACTTTAAGTTGCATGGGAAAGAATGGGAAATTTCAGGCAGGATTGCAAGACTTCTTTTTGGAAGCAGGAGGTTATATCATATGGCCTGAGTCCATGCAAGCCTTTTTGTGTAATCACTGGAAAGAAAAAGACCTGTTGTAGACATAAGGCTTATGATTTTATGGTCTTACTAAGGCTGTGAACAGAGAGAAGTCTGTCACTGAGAAGTGCAAGCTGCTCTTTACTGTCCTGATTTATTCTTGCTTCTATATGTATATATATGTATTTCCTCCCCTGCCCCCGTTTTCACCTGTAATAGGTGGGGTGAATTGGTGATATTGGCCAGGTGGTATCTGTTCAGTTATGTTCTGTCAGCTGTTTCCTCTCTTGCAATAAAGCTGGGTGGGGTGTTGCTAAGGATGAACTAAACAATCACCATATTGACATTTGTTTGTGAAGCAGCAGTTGTACTCCTGTTAATTTGCATACCCTTAGCACAGTGTGGCATAACACAAGCAGAATGACAAAATTACTGTGTCTATTGCTGCTTTTACTATTAATTTCCTAGGTGTAGCATCCTCATCCCAAGCTCTCCTTGACTCGATAAAGGAACCTCCTGTAGTTGGAACCTCATCAGCACAGGCTGAGGAAGCAATGAAATTATTTCAGATGTACTTTCAGGCAGACTGAAAGTTCCCAGAGATCTCAGAAGGATTTCCTTTGAAATAGGGCTGCTAGTCTTCTCTGTTTAAAATTAGAGTTTGCAGTAGAATGGAGATCAACACCTGCTGGGTGTTTGTGTCCCTTGAAAAGGTTTTGGTTACCCTTTCTAGACCCTGTGACATAAAGAAAAGAGAAAAAGCATAGACTGAATATTAAAGAGTCTTGTTGCTCACTATTCTATTTTTAACTTGGTAAGAGTCTTTCAAAAATTCAAAGAAATGAGTAGGCTTCAGATCAACAGCTGCAGGGCCAGCTCATCTAGTAGTTGGGTTTGTGCAGTACACTCACAAATGGCTAATACTGCACCTGGGAAGTTGTATACACCTCAGAAGGCTGCACACTCCTTATTCCAGGTCCCACTGGAATTACACTCACAAAAAATGGTCAGTTTAGGGGACAGGCCCAGAGGTCTTCTCGTAGTTGATTAAATCCTACACCATCTTTCCATGTGAAGCTAGCGCTGTGCATCACTACATTCTTTTTGTCAAAGGATCATAGAATAATTTAGGTTTGAAGTGACTTTTAGAAGTCATCTGTTCCAGCACCCCTGTGTAAAGGCTCTAGGATAAACTTTGTCTGTGTCCTGTGCCTGACATTCTGCATTTTCTGGTCCTACCTGTCTCCTCAGTTCTTGATGGCTAGATTTAAACTTCAGGACGAGTGTGATCTTGGTACCTAGACTGCTTCGACTGGCAGATGAGCTGGCCTGTGTATTTCCCTTATGGTAGCCACGAGTATGTGTGTGATGCCATTTCTTGGTCTCATATGAATCATGGCTTGGCTCAGATATGCCACATATGGGATGTGGGAAGTCTTCTTAAAATCTATAGTAAGATATAACTCAGCCTTGACCTGTAGCATTTCCTTCATTGCTGCTGCTGCTGAACCATTCTGGGAAACTAGCTGGGTTTGTGTCCCACCCTGGAATTTCCCACAACTTCCCTTGTTCATTTAATTTCCCTGACCTTGACCAGCACAGAGCCAAATTAGGTTTGGCTGACTACATGAAAACTTCTTTAACTCCAGTGTTATATGGTGTGAAGCTGAATGACTTTGATCAAATACAGCAATTACCCCAAGATGTACAGAATAGAGTATTGCACTTCTGAAATAAATAAACCTTATCTGCAAAAGTTGGCAGCTCTGTTAGGAAAGCAAAGGCTAAGAAACTTAGGTATGTCTTTGGTGTTAGTAAGAAATCAGCAGTGGGAAAGCTTCATTTTCACTCCCTTTTAAACACCTTTGATCAGTTGCAAAAGCAATGTACAAGAACATCTTGGAGTATCTCCACAGCTTGCCTGTTTTCCTACCTCCAGTGACAGTTAAGTGTATCACCATGTGTATATACTATTTTAATTAGTTGCATTTTACATTGCCTTGAGTGTATTAATCCAACCTTGCTTTCTAGCAGGGGAGAGAAGAGTCACTATATTCTCTTGCTACTGCTGCAGTTTCTTTCTGGCTGCATGATGAGGCAGACAAAGGCAAGGCCTGGCTGGTCCACCTGCACTGCTTTCCAGCAGAAAAACTGACAGTACTCTCAGGTAGAGCAACTTGGGATGAGACAGTACTGGAAGTGCATTAATGCAATTCTAAGAACCCGACATGTCCTGCATACAGATTTGTCAGATCTTGTGCTTGTAGCAGCACGCTCAGCCAAGGCACACAGTGAAATGGGGCTTCAACATATTGATTGTGAAACAAATTTCATATAAAAAGCTTCTGTCTCTGCCACGCTTCTCTTTTCCAAGAGGAGTCTCATGTTGCTAAAATGCAGTTCTATGGTCCATGTTACAAACAGCATCAGCTTCATGTTCACTGGTGTTATCTGTCTCACTTTGGATTCAGTGTCATAAAGTGACTGCCATGAGCCCTCTAGAAAGGACTTTTGGCTCACAAAATCTCACTCCCACAGAGCTCATATCAGCATTTCCCTCCATCTGCAACCTGCCACCTGGGCACCTCTGACACAAAGAACCCATTACATTTGCATCAGAATCAGGTATGTCCTTATCCATCCCTAGAAATTACCAAGGTCTCACCTGTTTCAGTACCATAGCTAAAACATTGCCTAGGTCTGCTGTTGTTTAGGTCCAGTCTGCCCTGGCAGCTTTAGGAAACCCCTAAATGCTATGGTGCTCCTACAGTACCAATGAAACAGCCAAACAACACTGCCCATGGACTTCAGCAAGCTCTTATAACTTTGAAGCTGCCCTTTCTTTGAGTAGCAGGCTGGACTTCAAGATGACCTTAAGAGGTGGCATCCAGCCTCGATTACCCCGTGGTTCTGTGAAAAATCAGCAGGATGCTATCCTGCTTGCCTCTACACAGGTTTCCATGGAAAACAGGCACTAACCCAAAGGCAGAGGCTGTATACTCAGCCTCAATGCTTGGGACTCCCATGGCTGTGAGATGCATTATGGCTGGATTCTGACCCGTGGTCAGGAAACAAGTTCTGCACAAAATCAGTGAAGTCACCCTATGCTAGCTGTGAACAAGAAAGTGCAAATCTTGTGCAAACCATGGTTTGAGAGGCAGCATTTGTGGGACTGGGCTCAAGTTCAAGTGGTGGCTAACATTACAAAAGTGATGTGCTGCTCACTTCAACTGCACTTGTCTTCCTGATTTAGCTATTGTTTGCTTTCCAGGCAAGGTCAGTGTCCAGCTTGGACATAAAACCAGCTGAAACTATATGAATAAGCAATGGTTACTTGGCTCCAGGTTTGTGGAAAAAGACTGGCTTCCTTACTGCTGGGTCATTCATCAAGTATTCTAGGGAATAGGGTCCGGATCCATCAAGGGATCCCTGTGTGTTTCAAAGAAGAAATACAGTGTAGCATTAAGCTTTTATGAAAGCAGTTGAGTGAGAGGTGAGTAAAAATTTTCTGTCCAAAGTACAGGTAATTTTTCAGTTAAGTGAATGTGTTTGTGTACATAAACCACCTCCTTTTTTATGGAATCTGTAGATGGAAAAAGAAGTGTAAATAATAAATCTAGAAAATACTGGCCATTGGTCTTTGCTTAAGGATAAAAAAGACAATTTCTGTGTGGGTAAAAGTTCTCTCAAGTCTGAAAGAACTAAACTGAGGAAACCAAAGTCAAAAAGGCTAATGCACTTGCTGGTTTGCCAAGATTGAAGTAATGCTAGTTTTCTACTATCTAATTTTACTTAGTTAATGAAAGGACCTGGCATACTGTGTCCAGTTCTGGGCCCTCTCAGCTCAGGAAGGATGTTTGCTGGAACGTGTCCAGAGAAGGGCAACAAAGTTGGTGAGGGCTTTGGAACACAAGCCCTATGAGGAGAGGCTGAGGGAGCTGGGGTTGCTTAGCCTGGAGAAGAGGAGGCTCAGGGGAGACCTTATTGCTCTCCACAACTAACTGAAGGGAGGTTGTAGCCAGGTAGGGACTGGTCCCTTCTCCCAGGCAGCCAGCACCAGAACAAGATGACACAGTCTCAAGCTGCGCCAGGGGAGGTTCAGACTGGATGTTAGGAAGAAATTCTACATAGAGAGAGTGATTGCCCATTGGAATGGGCTGCCCAGGGAGATCATAGAATCATAGAATCAGTCAGGGTTGGAAGGGACCACAAGGATCATCTAGTTCCAACCCCCTGCCATGGGCAGGGACACCCTACACTAGGTCACGCTGGCCAGAGCCTCGTCCAGCCTGGTCTTAAACACCTCCAGGGACTGGGCCTCAACCACCTCCCTGGACAACCCATTCCAGGGCTTCACCACTCTCATGGTAAAGAACTTCTTCCTCACATCCAGCCTGAATCTCCCCATTTCCAGCTTCATTCCATTCCCCCTAGTCCTATCACTACCTGAGATCCTGAGAAGTCCCTCCCCAGCCTTCCTGTAGGCCCCCTTCAGATACTGGAAGGCCACAATGAGGTCACCTCGGAGCCTTCTCTTCTCCAGACTGAACAGCCCCAACTCCTTCAGTCTGTCCTCATAGGAGAGGTGCTCCAGCCCTCTGATCATCCTCGTGGCCCTTCTCTGGACACGCTCCAGCACGTCCACATCTCTCCTGTAATATGGGCACCAGAACTGGACGAAGTACTCCAGGTGGGGTCTCACCAGAGCTGAGTAGAGGGGGAGAAGCACCTCCCTTGACCTGCTGGTCACACTTCTCCTGATGCAGCCCAGGATCTGATTGGCTTTCCGGGCTGCAAGCGCACATTGAGAGCTCATGTCGAGCTTCTCGTCCACCAGCACCCCCAAGTCTCTCTCCTCAGGGCTGCTCTCCAGCCAGTCACTGCCCAGCCTGTGGAGATGGTGGAGTCACCATCGTTGGAGGTGTTTGGGAGGAGACTTGATAGGGTGCTTGGTTGCATGGTTTAATTGATTAGGTGGTGTTGGATGATAGGTTGGACTTGATGATCTTGAAGGTCTCTTCCAACCTGGTTAATTTCTATTCTATTCTATTCTATTCTATTCTATTCTATTCTATTCTATTCTATTCTATTCTATTCTATTCTATTCCATTCTATTCATTCCATTCTATTCATTCCATTCCATTCCATTCCATTCCATTCCATTCCATTCCATTCCATTCCATTCATGATGAAAGAAAAATGCTTAAGTAAAAATATGGTTTTTTTCTTTTCCTGTCCCAGCAGCTGAGTTCTAACACTCCTTAGCTACCATTACCCTTACAGACAACTCCTTCTGCTGGAGGATGAGAGGTTGAATTTATCAGAAAATGGTACTGCTATGAGACGTGGCTGTAAATCCACACAACAGGCAGCTCGTGATGTAAGTGAAACTCCAACAACTTAATTAAGTTGGCGCCATCTTATAAAAGTTTCCTATGTTTGAATGCCTGTCCTTACTCATGTCAGGTGACTCTTTTGCTGTTGCTGTTGTTGTTTAAACAGCAAAAGTATTGGCTTTTAAAGGGAAAGACACCGGGGTGTTTGATTTGTTCACAATAAACACTTCTCACTGTTACTGAAGAAAGCTATATGCAGTAAAGGTTCAGGCTGCATACCCACCTCTCCAACGACAATGGGGCTTCATAATCCTGCCAAAGGCTGGTAGCAGAGCCCAGTCTACTGCAAGGTTGAAGGCTAATTGTTTTTTAAAGATTATTTCTGTGTATATAATGAATCAATTGTCCCTGATTTGGGAAATCTCAGACTCTTACAAAAGCTAAAGAATAAAAACCGTACCCGATCAAAAGGGATAGCTTTACCTGTTAAGAAGAAAGGAGCATTTTCATTAAATATTATGCCTGGTACTTACCAAAGGCCAGTGGTGACTCTGCTTTTAGGTCTGGAAGTCTCTCAGCATGGTTTCTTCTGTTCCTGGTTTCGCTGGTCAGGGTGATGCTGGCAGAAGGCTTCTTTAATATTTCCTCAATGGAAAAGGATAGGCTGGGCTTCCCTGGCCAGCACACGCTTGAGGATCCATCATCTTCATGCCAAAGTGACCACAGGGCACAAAGTCCTCTCCTGTTCTCCTGGCTCTTGATTCACTTCAAGCAACATGCAGAAGGAAGGTGCAGGTCTCTCCCCACCTGTACCCAGCCAACCTGCAGGAGCACTGGGAGGAGAAACAAAGGTGACTCACACCGTGCCTGCTCCTCTGCTGATCACCGTGGGACCTGCGCTCCTGTGTCTGGGGAAGACAGCATTAGAAGTGGAGGTAAAAGTCTTACCAACCCCACCCACTGCCAAACATTCCCCAGCCAGCACAAATTTATGGAGTTCTGAACAATCACATGACCACACCAGGAGGAGGTGTGCTTCTTGAGGACCTTGGCAAAAAAATGCCCTGAGAAGCATTCCTTTTTGTTGGTATATCCTGTTTGTGGGGCAGTAATCCTCCTTATGTGCTTTCAGGCTAAAATCTGTGAAAAGCCCACTGGATTTCTACCGTTGTGGAGTTAAAAGAATCAGCAGGATGAACACTTGCCCCTCCTGCCATTTACTAGAGAGACACCCTGTAAACCTCTGTCACATGCAAGGAGGTGTCACACAGAGAAAACTCCCTCACCAGCAATTCCCAGGTTATCCTTCAGTCATCCCCCTCAGCCACCAGCTTTGGTTCAGATTCTTTTCTTCTGCTTTGGAAACCCTTTGAACTTTCCAAACAGGTGCTTTTCAACATCATCCCATCTTATCAATCACAACAGACAGAGAGATGGCCCTTGCAACATGCTTAGAAATAGGAATTAGTGCCTTCTCTCCCCCATCTATACTGCTAAAGATAAAACGTTACTTTCTTTGTCTCCTGAGGCAAACTAGCTTGATAATCATCCCACTAGTCACTTGTGCCTGCCTCCTGGTCAGGCATGCACCCCAGGGGAGAAGTTTTCCCAGATAACTCAGATGACTGTCAGCAAGTTCTCTCCTAAGCCACTTCTATCTCCTTGTTAATTTTTATTTTGAGAACAATGTGTGGCTAGATACACCCCCATTCCTTCCCTCTCCCTGCCCCCGGGGGCATTTCTTGCCACCTTCTGGGGTTGCCCCTCACCTTTTAAATTGCTGTAGTTGTGTCTCCCTCTCCTGCTGGCTCTCCTTTGCGCCTTCCTTATCAGACTTTTATAATTGCATTGGCAGGCCCTGCCTTATTTGTCCAATGAACTGACAATTCTTGAGCTGATATCCCATCATATGACCTCTTCATGGAGTGGAGACCAAAATTACTGTGTAACCAGGGGGCAATAAACCACACCTGATAAGATGAAAGGCTTTCAACTTTTTTTTTCAGATTTGAGAACCTGGAAAAGTGGTGGGGGTGGTGGGGGAAAAAAAAAACAATCAAAGAGAGAAAAATTGGTGCAGGCAGTGGTGATGAAGAATGTTTAATTATCTGATTTTATTAATCAAGTTTCTCCACAGGTGACAGGGTAGACCAGCAAAGTGTCTTTCACGCTGATGAAATGTTTGGGGTAGAGATTGAGGAGTGGTTTGTTGGTTTTTGGTGTTTCCCCCCGCCCTGTTCCCTTTGCATGTCTCTGCCTAGTGGCTCAATGAAGCTCTTTGTGTAAAGGAGAATTTCACATCTTCCCAACTGCCTTATGAGATGGCAGCTGTTTTGTGGGCTTGTTGTGGCCCTCTTGGCAAGCAGGGGACAACCTGCTGTTTCACTCAATGCATGTGGGGATGCTTCCCTGGTCAAATCATACCCTCTTGCTTCGTTGCCAGTACCTGTGATTCTGACTGGGCACACAGAGAGGGATGCCTTCTTCTTCTCTGCTTAGGCAGAATGAAATAGTGAGTGGTTTATGGGCTGAGAAGATGTGAGTGCATCATCTGTGTGCAGATGGAAGGAAAGAAACATGACCTGAATTGAAACTCTGGGTGAAAACTGCCTAGTTAGTAACAGAGTTCCCATTTTATCTCATGATTCCCAATTCAAACTCATGAAAAAGCACAAGGAGAAACCTAGTATATTCTTTCACAAATGCCTTACTTTCCCTGCTCAGCTTGCCCAAGGCACTACAAGAGGGGATACTCTTTTTGCTTTTACTTGCTTTCTGTAGAGCAATGGCTTAAAATCCTGGTCACTTTTCAGATGTCAAGAGTTGAATGTCCTCGACCCAGCCTTCAGTGTATCAATTTAGCACATATGACAGTGTCTGGACTCTGATGTTTAGCATTCTCCCTTTGACCTGAAAACTTTGAGGCACAGGGCAACTAGCTCTAGGGACCAGGAGCTGCTGGTTTTTAAGCTTTCCCCGCTGTCCATTTTCCATAGGCTTTCCATATGCAGCTGCAGGAGAGAAGCCCATGAATCTGTCTGCTTCAGTTGCTAAGTGAAGCCCAAGAAAGGACACATTTCCTTTGCTGTGGAAAACCTAGGCTTTGGATTGTTATTAAAGCTTTTTTGTGCTTGTGGGGCCAATTTCTTGCTGCAGCAGGAGGAGAAGAATTCCACAGAAAAATCCAGTAAGGCCCTACACTCCTTATGGGAGGATATATATCTTTGGAGGTCACTGACTGGCTAAATTAGCCTAGATACTCTCAGGGCAAAAACTACTCCTCCTACCCCTCCCCTTTGCTCCATTTTTGCGAAGTTAAATATTGTTTTGAAAGCAAGAAGCGCAACCTTCTGGCAGGAACGTCTTTATGAACGCTCACACCACCTCCCAAACAAATAAGTGTGCCTCTGTGTTAAACATTTTTCTGAAGAAAAGAGCTGAGACAGATGCACCTCAGCCAAATACCTTTACTCAGTGACCACACTGACAGCATGCACCAAGTGAAACCAGAGTATCTCTGTATTCAGAGGGACCTCGACCGAATGGACAGATGGGCGGAGTCCAACGGGATGGCATTCAACAAGTCCAAGTGCTGGGTGCTGCACTTTGGCCACAACAACCCCATGCAGAGCTACAGGCTGGGGTTGGAGCGGCTGGAGAGCTCCCAAACAGAGAGGGACCTGATTGACAGCTGCCTAAACATGAGCCAGCAGTGTGCCCAGGTGGCCACGAAGGCCAATGGCATCCTGGCCTGCATTAGGAATAGTGTGGCCAGCAGGAGCTGGGAGGTCATTGTGCCCCTGTACTCTGCATTGGTTAGGCCACACCTTGAGTACTGTGTCCAGTTCTGGGCCCCTCAGTTTAGGAAGGACATCGAGACACTTGAACGTGTCCAGAGAAGGGCAACAAGGCTGGGGAGAGGCCTTGAGCACAAGCCCTATGAGGAGAGGCTGAGGGAGCTGGGGTTGTTTAGCCTGGAGAAGAGGAGGCTCAGGGGAGACCTCATTGCTCTCTACAACTACCTGAAAGGTGGTTGTAGCCAGGAAGGGGTTGCTCTCTTCTCTCTAGCAACCAGCACCAGAACAAGAGGACACAGTCTCAAACTGCGCCAGGGGAAGTTTAGGCTGGAGGTGAGGAGAAAGTTCTTCACTGAGAGAATCATTCACCATTGGAATGGGCTGCCTGGGGAGGTGGTGGAGTCACCATTCCTGGAGGTGTTCAAGAGGGGATTGGATGTGGCACTTGGTGCCATGGTCTAGTCATGAGGTCTGTGGTGACAGGTTGGACTCAATGATCTTCAAGGTCTCTTCCAACCTTAGTGATACTGTGATACTGTGACGTGCAGCCTGTCTCCAATGCCACCAACTTGCTTGGGGCACACACCTGCTGAGAGAATGCGGTAGTCCTGTGTTGCAAAATCAAACTGAATGTGTGTGTTTAACTATTCTGTCTCAGTCTGTGACTCTAAACCTCCTTGCTGCTCACAGGACAAGTACATTTTCTCTGTGTGTTTAAATGAGATGCGCACATGCAAATTTACAGCTTGAAAGCTTTCCCTGTGAAAGCTTTATTTTTGCTCTGTCTTATTGCATTGTTCTTTTTATTAGAAGTGAAGGCAATGCCAAGCAAGAAATATATTTTTGTTCTTCTGTATAGAAAAGCACAACAAGCACTAAAGTAGGAAATTGGATGACTAAGTGGCAACTCTTGAAAGGGGATTAGAAAGAAGCAGTGTAATGATGCATAAATCTTGTGTTTTGCCCACAAAAATCTCTTCAGAAAAACCCTGCAGATTCCACACAGAATCACAGAATCACCAAGAGACCTCAAAGATCATCAATTCTAACCCATCACCACACACCTCATGACTAAACCATGGCACTAAGTGCCACATCCAATCCCCTCTTGAACACCTCCAGGGATGGTGACTCCACCACCTCCCTCGGCAGCCCATTCTAATGGCCAATAACTCTCTCAGTGAAGAACTTCCTCCTTGCCGCGAGCCTGAACTTCCCCTGGCACAGCCTGAGACTGTGTCCTCTTGTTTTGGTGCTGGTTGCCTGGGAGAAGAGACCAACCCCCTCCTGGCTACAACCACCCTTCAGGTAGTTGTAGAGAGCAATAAGGTCTTAACTGAGCCTCCTCTTCTCCAGGCTAAACAACCCCTCAGCCTCTCCTCGTAGGGCTTGTGCTCGAGGCCTCTCCCCAGCCTCATTGCCCTTCTCTGGACACGTTCAAGAGTCTCAATGTCCTTCTTAAATTGAAGGGCCCAGAACTGGACACAGTACTCAAGGGAATGTTTAAATAATACCAAAAGGTTTGAACATTTTAATATTTTTAAAATCATTTCTTTAAAAAATTGGAAAAATAGAGATAACTGCTTTCTCATTAACTAAAAATAAATAAATAAATAAATAGATAGATAGATAGATAGATAGATAGATAGATAAATAAACACATATTTTCTTTGGAGTGGTCCCTGCTTTGGAATTTCTTTGCTTTCTGTTATGTTACAATAAAGGTGAGTGGCATAAAACAGAGGCTTGAAATGCAAATGAACATCTTGCAAAGTAAAAAAAAGTTCAGAGCTGACCCCCTTTTTGAAATGATTGAGTTGCTGAAATGTAACAAATTAGTTATAGTCAAAACCTGGAATGATTTTCTTTTAAGCTAGCAAAGAATGAAGAGGTTCGTGTTCTGCTGAGTTCGAATATGATGGGTTTTGTAGGGTAGCTTGGGGATACCTTTACAATTCTGCTTGACCTGGAAATGCAGATGACCCTTATTTGTTACAATTATTGTGTTACCTGTCTAATTTAGCCTATAAATTCTTCGAGGTAGAAAACACATCTTCCCCTGGGGCTGCTGAGTTCTGAAGGCAACTCTTTACGCCAGAAGGCAGCTGTCTAGAGCAAAATCGTGCTGTGTTGATTTTCTCAGCTTGCTCTGCCTGTGCCAGGCAAACCTAAAGGTCCATAAAGCCTGTGAGGATGTTAAAATATGATGTGCTTTCAAAATGTGAAAAAGCCTGGATATGTGGACTTGAAATCAACTGGAGATCAATACTTGGGAATTTTTAATCCTATATTGCCTGTCCTAATGAGGAAGAAGTGTATTTACGCCATGGTTCAGGAAACATGTCTATTCCTGTCTCACTGCTCTTTTCCTCTGGATAAAGATGGTATTGGGACAATATTCTACACTTCTGAAACATGTCATTTAAGCTCCCATTTTTGTATGTGAGTCAGAGCTGTCCAGTGTTTATGCACGGCATGGATGCTGCAACTCACAGCACTTTGTCTCCGAGGGCTTGTGCTCAGTCATCTGTTCAGAACAAGTCTATGAGCTCAGGCAGTCAGAGGTACTGGTGCATAGGTGGACTGGCAGTTGGCAGTGATGGTGCAGCTGCAAATTGCCCACATCACCTCTGGAGCTTCATGTCCTTGTAGGCTGTCTTGCATCCTTTACGCCTTGCTGGACTCTGACAATCTCCCCAGTGACAGCTGAGCTGCTCTGATCTTCTTAGAGTTCAACAGCTGGCCAACGATCTAGCAGAAAGCCCATGCAGCCTGCCTTCTGGAGTCTTTTTAATCTCAGATTTATTAGCCCTGTTGTCTCTGTAGATTTCTCAACAAGCTCATAAATTTGAAATATTAATAAAAGGGACACTGTAGGTTTAAACTGATAACATTAATTATGCTTTTTTTATGGCATAATTATTATCAATTGACATTTAAAAATGGCATCATAATCCATCAAGGTGAAATGGACTCAGAAAGATATTTCTCCCAGACCAAAAATAATAACAACAGCAGCAGCAGGACTGCAGGAGAGGAAGCACACAAACAGTTTGAGCCCAGGTCACTGATTACATAGTTTGAAGGTGGTTTTCAGCAATTTCACCCTCAGTTTAATCTGTTATTGTATTTCATGTTTTTTCTTGCTTCAAGCCCTTTGCAGAAGTGTTTCCTATCAAAAATACTTGGCTATTCTCTGATGGGGAGCCTGGCTCTTTACTTCAAATGGAGCAAGCATTGTTTTGTGTAGGAAGGGCTGGAGAGATCAAAGGTTGTTCTCCTCACAGCAATTCAGGCCTCTGAGCAGCAATTGTCATAGTGAGCTGTCCGGCATGGCTATGAGCTGGCTTTGATCCATCTGCTCTTTGGCTGAAGGAAAGTTACAAATAAAGAAAGAACCTGCTTAATGTACCCCATCCTTGTAAACATGGGAAGAGCAATACTTCTTTCCCCACCTACTGAAGAAGGATGCATGAACAGAAATAAAAACAATTCTTCAGGGAAAACAAACCAAACCAAAACAAACAACAATCTAAGAATCAATAACAGAGTAAAACATAAAGTTCATGACCCCTAGCTCATTATTTCAAATTGGTTGTAGTTTGGTAGTGAATAAATGTCCATAGTAATGCAACAAAATTAATTTCCCATGTCCCAGAACAGTTCTTCATCACCCAGCAGCAGAGAAGGCACTGAATCCTCCCGCGAATCATTAGCACAATGCAGGACTGCTGCTGTTTTGTAGTGGTCTCTTCAATTAAAGAACTAGGTCTTCACTGCACTTTCCATTATGGAGATACCCAACAGAAGATAATCATTTGAACAGTGCCATGGCAAGCTGTCCCATTTGCCAATGGGAGAGGAAACTAGCATGCCCAAATTATCCTCAGGTAAATATCTGAAAGAAGTGCTCCTAACCTCCCTCAGGAAGCATTGTTGCTCTGCATTTTCAAGAGAGAAAGTCTCAAGAAATGCTTCAGATTAGTTATCTAAAAGTTATGTACCTATAGTAAGGTAACCCCCACCAACACCTTCAAATTAACCATGCCATGCACAAACTGGGAGTATGAGACTGATATTTTTATCCTGCCTTCTTAACCACAGAATCACCAAGGTTGGAAGAGACCTCAAAGATCATCAAGTCCAACCCATCACCACAGCCCTCATGACTAAACCATGGCACCAAGTGCCACGTCCAATCCCCTCTTGAACACCTCCAGGGATGGTGACTCCACCACCTCCCTGGGCAGCCCATTCCAATGTGTGCACTGAACTGTTTTGTTTGGTAGACTGGTTTTTTCCAATGTCCTTATATGAAGAAACTCACACAAACAAAGTGAGCCTAGCTACTGAGCAGAAGTAATTGAGGTTAAGCAGAGTCTTGGTTGTATGGGAAACATTTATGCTATATTAAGGACAGAGCTGCAAGCTGTTATTTCATTCCTAGGAAGAGCTGATCTGGTGTCATTCACTTCCTGGGTACAGTTTCATGTGAGGTAGGCTTCATGTACTGGGGGTAATTTGATATATTTCAAGAGATGCTCCTACACCAAATCAGAATGAAAAGTAAAATTCTTTCTCTCTTTCTCTCTTTCTTTCTTTCTTTCTTTCTTTCTTTCTTTCTTTCTTTCTTTCTTTCTTTCTTTCTTTCTTTCTTTCTTTCTTTCTTTCTTTCTTTCTTTCTTTCTTTCTTTCTTTCTTTCTTTCTTTCTTTCTTTCTTTCTTTCTTTCTTTTTCTTTCTTTCTTTCTTTCTTTCTTTCTTTCTTTCTTTCTTTCTTTCTTTCTTTCTTTTCTTTCTTTCTTTCTTTCTTTCTTTCTTTCTTTCTTTCTTTCTTTTTCTTTTTCTCTCTTTCTTTCTTTCTTTCTCTCTTTCTTTCTTTCTTTCTTTCTTTCTCTCTTTCTCTCTTTCTTTCTCTCTTTCTCTCTTTCTCTCTCTCTCTCTCTCTTTCTCTCTTTCTTTCTTTCTTTCTTTCTTTCTTTCTTTCTTTTCTTTTTCTCTTTCTTTCTTTTTCTTTCTTTTCTTTCTTTCTTTCTTTCTTTCTTTCTTTCTTTCTTTCTTTCTTCTCTCTTTCTCTTTCTTTCTTTCTTTTCTCTTTTTCTCTCTTTTCTCTCTTTTCTTTCTTTCTTTCTTTCTCTTTCTTTCTCTCTTTCTTTCTTTCTCTTTTCTTTCTTTCTCTTTTCTTTCTTTTCTTTCTTTCTCTTTCTTTTTCTCTCTTTCTCTCTTTCTTTCTCTCTTTCTTTCTTTCTTTCTTTCTCTCTTTCTCTCTCTCTTTCTCTCTTTCTCTCTTTCTCTCTTTCTCTCTTCTCTCTCTTTCTCTCTCTCTCTCTCTCTTTCTCTCTTTCTTTCTTTCTTTCTTTCTTTCTTTCTTTCTTTCTTTCTTTCTTTCTTTCTTTCTTTCTCTCTTTCTTTCTCTCTCTCTTTCTTTCTTTCTCTCTTTCTTTCTCTCTTTCTTTCTTTCTCTCTTTCTTTCTTTCTCACTTTCTTTCTTTCTCTCTCTCTTTCTTTCTTTCTCTCTCTTTCTTCTCTCTTTCTCTCTTTCTCTTTCTTTCTTTCTTTCTTTCTTTCTTTCTCTTCTTTCTTTCTTTCTTTCTTTCTTTCTTTCTTTCTTTCTTTCTTTCTTTCTTTCTTTCTTTCTTTCTTTCTTTCTTTCTTTCTTTCTTTCTTTCTTTCTTTCTTTCTTTCTTTCTTTCTTTCTTTCTTTCTTTCTTTCTTTCTTTCTTTCTTTCTTTTCTTTCTTTTCTTTCTTTCTCACTTTTCCTCTATTTCCTGGAAAGCAGTTATGGCATAGATAACGTATGCAGGAATAAAGAAATCCTATACTGCATGCATAAGAGCATTTTTGTCTACCTGGGATGGTCACAGTTTTCAGTGGGTACATGTTTGCCAACCTTACCTTTCTTTAAAATTTCTTCCATTCCTGCAAGAAGAAAAGCAGTTCCCACCTGGCTCTGACAGCCTGCATGGAGTTTAACCAGCTGACAACTTCTATGTGCCAGGCTTTGCAAACAGCATTGTGAAACAGTGCTTTAGTTACCACTAATTAATTCAATGTTCAGGTTGACACAGCCAGTGTTAGGTGATCACTCCTTGAGCTATTTCTGCCTCTCAAAGCCAAGCAAGGAGAAGCATCATGTCCTGTGGGACAGCATGCTAGGGCTGCCACAGCCCAGGTGAGGAAGTGAAAATTGTCTTCCTTGTCTTCCACTTTGACTTGAGTCATCCCCATGGTGAAAAGATGTCACACAAAGCAAAGTGACACTCATCCATCTGATTTCTCTGCAAAGATTTTCCTGCAGTTACTTGACACAGATGCATATGTGGACATCTTCAGCTTTGCAGGATGGGAAAGAATAACAGAATAGGATTACAGAATGGACTAGACTAGAATAGACTATTTCAGTTGGAAAGGACCTACAATGATAAACTAGTGCAACTGCCTGACCACTTCAGGGCTGTCCAAGTTAAAGCATATTAGCACCAGAACAAGAGGACACAGTTTCAAGCTGTGCCAGGGGAGGGTTAGACTGGATGTTAGGAAGAAATTCTTCATAGGGTGATTGCCCATTGGAATGGGCTGCCCAGGGAGGTGGTGGCGTTGCCATCACTGGCGGTGTTTAGGATGAGACTTGATGGGGTGCTTGGTGCCATGGTTTAGTTGATTAGACGGCGTTGGATGATGAGTTGGACTTGATCTCAAAGGTCTTTTCCAGACTGGTTAATTCTATTCTATTCTATTCTATTCTATTCTATTCTATTCTATTCTATTCTATTCTATTCTATTCTATTCTATTCTATTCTATTCAACACTGAGAAGTATGGGGCATTGACCACCTCTAGGAAGTCTGTTCTAGTGTTTGACCACCCTCTCAGTAAAAAATTATTTCCTAATGTCCAGACTAAGCCTTCCCTGGCAGAGCTTTGAAACATTTCCACACACCTATCACTTGATGCCAGGTAGAAGATATCAGCATCTCCCTCTCCACTTTTCCTCCTCAGAAAGCTGTAGAGAGCATACAACATCTATAAAGACAGAAAATTAAAATCTGTTAAAGGCTCATCACTACAGCCTTTTTTCCCCCCAGCTAACTTATTCTAGAAAGAACAAGGGAAGCTGAGACTTGCTCTGTTTTCTTTACACTTCAGACTTCTTGGCACCTAGACATTCAGTTTTAAGTAAGTTAATGGTTGGGAAAGTGGCAATTTTTCAGGGCTTTCCAAATACTCTAAAATCTACTTATTCCACCAACTGTAGGGAGCGAACTGATCCTGATCCAGGTCCTGCTCAGTCAAACAGCCTCTTGACTGATTAAGACCTTAAATATTGTTTCAGGATGAGCTGGGATGCTTGCACTGAATTTCTCTGCAGGTGATGAACAGGAAAGGCAGGAAGGCAGAAAAATGTGTCCTCAGAGCCTTATAAAGGGAGTCCCAAGAGGAGAAAAAACTCTTTGTTTTCAGAGGAGTGAGGGCAGTATACAAAAAAGTATTGAAAACAGGAGAAGATACTGGGAAGGAGCAACATATATCAGCAGAGAAGCCTGGGAGATATTATCCTTGCAACCTGTCCTGTCAACACATCATCTTTGTCAATGTTAAAGCTCAGGTCAAACTCCGTGAAGTAAAAGAGAGAGCATTGCAGTGATTCATTAGCTCTGCTTATAAAACCTGGGGAAAATGTCACTTCCAAATTTAGACAATAAATCAAAATTTCAGCCTCTGCCAGGGATAGTTGTGTCAGGCTGGCCAGATGGCAGAAGGCAAAACAAGCAAACATTCCACTGAGGCCTAGCAAAATCTTGGGAGAGTACAAGGTATCTGTGTACAGACTAGAGAAAGAAAAATGTCACCTGCAGGCACAGAAAAGCGATGTTCATCTAATTCATCTACTTACTGAGGAGATATGAGCCCCATTTGCCTGGCATTCTCCTTCCCTCCACCTTGGTAGCATTGCCATTTCCCCTCTCCTCTCCCCAGGGATCCTGACAAAATTATGAAGTGCACAGTGCTCCTAGACTTTCAGCATTTTGTTTTGTCTAATGGGCTCCAGTGGGAGCTCCTATTAATCCGCTCTTAGAGAGAAGAGCTTTTTTGTTGTTGTTTGCCCCCTTCTGCCTGAGGCAGGTCATGAATTAAGTGCCTGATGTTCTTCTTCATTCCTGGACTTCCCTGTGATATCCCGTGGGGGCCCATTAAGAGCATCTTTGCTGCATCCCTCCAGGAAAAGACCAAGTGCTGAAGTGGCAGGGGTATGGGAAGAGAAAGGCTCTTTTGGCTCAGGGAATTCCAAGATCCTTGGAGTGGAGTAGCAAAGTCACTGTTAGGGTTTGGATAAGGGTAGAACATCTCTTAAACTACACAGGTGTGTGGTGGTCTGTCTGGAGGCTGAGTTATATAGCAGGATAAACCATTCATTTGCAGGCCAAAAGTATGGCTTGGGTGCTTTTCCTCCTTAAATTGCCCTCTGAGTCCACTCACAGGGCAGCATGAAAGCTCAGATGGCCAGGAAATGGACACTTCTGACCTGCAGCCAACTGCAGATCCTTCTGGCCCACAAATCGCACACATTTGAGCCAAAGTTTGGCATCAGCTGTTAAAGCTGCCTTTGGGGCAGAAAAGTCCTACTTTGGCTCCCCTAGTTGAGGCTGCCTCATGAATTTCAAACAAATTTCCTGCAAGAAGCCATCCCACATTTTTATAACCACAGATATTGAAAACATATTTCTGTGGTTTCTGGTGTGCCACTGCCACGGGCTAGGAAAATTGTTGGACTCTACAGTGGGGTTGTTTTGGTTTTCTCCTTGCAGTTTGTAGTAGGAAAGGAACTTTTCTGTAGTTCTGTGCCAGCCTGGCCTCCCTTCAAGTGCACTGTCTGCTTTTTATCCATGACATCGCATACCTGAAAGTCCATCTAAAGAACATTATTAGATGAGGCTGCAGAGTCAAGTACTGGAAAGCTAAGATAATGCCAGGCTTGAGATTATTTCTGCTCATACACTGAGAACAGATGCATTAAGGACATTCTAAAAGCTTTTGTAGATGGTCACATTCTTGCAGAAGGTGGGAGATCTGTCTCAATGGCAGGACTGATGAATTGACTGAAAAATGACTCACTTGCATGAATTCTTTCTTATTCAGCCCTGGCCCCCAGCCATCTTCTCTTTGCTCATTTTGGTCCATTGTGTCCTCTGAATCTCCTAGGAGGTACTAAAACTATGGTGTCTATAGCATGCAACACCACACTGTGATGCAGAGGAGGAGGAAGTGGCAGATGAGGATCACCTGGTTCGGACAGTATCTGAGGGGTACAGAAGAGCATTTTTCAGCCAGAAGGCAACAGACAGAAGCTGCTTGGTAGATCACCCCTCTCTGTGGTTTGTTCCTGGTTTATTCTGCTTCCTTCAGTGATGAGCTGTCTGTCACTGGCAAGGCACTGAAAAGGGCTACAAAAGTAGTGCTATTTTCTGATCCAGTAAATGTTTCCAAGGCCTTTTCTGAGGAGAAAATGAAAATTTACCCCCCATCACACATGGGCAGAGAGCAGAGCAGCTGAGCTGTGTGCATGGCCAAGGCAAGGCACTGAGAAGTACCCTTGCATAGTCGAAGAGAGATCTGGTCAAGGGTGAGAGCTGATAGGGGCATCTGATGCAGGGTGTCTTTCTCTCTCCCCACCTCTGCCTACCCTAGAAGTAGTTTAACAGGGCAACTGAGTTTCCTTTCTGACTGAATACTGATGCTTATTTGCAGTTTAGGCTGCCAGAAATAAAACTAGCTGGCTACAACATTCCATTTGTGTGTATTATTCTGGGAGTAAGCTTTGAAAATGAAAACATTTTCAGATTGTCAAGGCTCTTTTTTTTTTTTTTTTTTTTTTTAATGAAATTCATGAAAACAGCATTTTTAAAAATAGAAAATATTCTCTGGCTTCTTTCTTTATTTAGGTTAACAGAAAAACAAAAGGTCCCCTCTACCTTTAGGTACAGCCCTTCCCTCTGCTGGATGTTGACAGCAGATTCAAGCAGGCGTTTCTCTATCCCTGACATGCAGGTTACCATTTCCAGCTTTCCTTCATGGCTAAGGGGGCTAAAAGCATTTCTCAATAATGAAAACAGGGTTGCTGTTGTCATCAAAGCAGAGCTGGAGCCCCAGGGATATGTCTTATGTCTGCGCAGTAATCTGTCCGGTGCATCATGTAGATGTGTTCCTTGGGCTCTACAGGTACAGCCTTGCATGTGCTTTATCCACGGCAAGTTCTCTGCAGACACCCCACGGACTAACTGCCACCCCTCTACTGTAGACATGAGCAGGTGAATAGACACAGTCACTGTCAGCTTTGGTGAGGTTGATTTGGAAATATCTATTTTCATTTCACTTACATGTTAGTACACTAATGGTAGGGGTGAGATGAGGTTAAGAATCAGTTTCTAATTGCCCACCTATTTTAAGCAGTAAGTTTCTTTTACTCTTTGGAGTAACTATGAAGAATATGAAGGGCACACTCACATTGCTTTTACATTTCCAAACTTTTCACCTTTAAATCAATCCTCATTTAAGAATACAGGTGACCTGTCACTTGGCTAACAACAGTGACACAACAAGTACATCTAGGTCCAATTTCGTATTCTGGCATTGGTCATTTAGAAATTGTACTAAATTAGAAACAAAACTCTCCTGCCAAGGTATTCAAATGCCTCATTCAGGCATCCTCCTGCTTGTACCTGCAGGTCTATAGGTTCACTTAACCATTAAAATATTTGAACTTCTGTTTTCAGAGCCCAACTTAGCTCCCATAAAAGTCAAATAAAAAGTTTGTTTGAATGAAATGCTGGCTGGATTAAGCTCACAGCACATCTGTGCTTTTTCATTAATACCCAAGTATTAGAACTACAAAATGCAACTGAAATATTAATTTTCTGAGGCAGTATTTTGAATTCAAGGCTTCTGAAGATGCACATTTTGGAAGTGGGTCTTATAGGTTTTAATAGAAATATCACATCCAATAAAAATCCACCTCAGGCATACCAGCCATAAAATGGCTAAACATCCAGTTGGCTCCATCTTAATACATCACAGCAGTTAAAAAACTGCACACACATAAATACAGAGTTATACAGAGCTAAGGATTGCTTTCTCTTCTGTTAATGCAAGGTGGTAGTGATATAGATGGCATAACACAGTTCATGAAAAGCAGTAAGATAGCAGTCACTGAATGAATGTTAAATAGGGTAGAGAGCTAACAAGGAGGGTACAGTAGAGATGAGGATGCAGTGAGAGATCATGTCAGTGTAGACATGTTCCAGCCAATACCCAGCAGAGACAATGCTGCACCTGGGACTGTGCAGCACCATGCAGATGTCCTCTTTGGACATGGAAATATTGAAGCTGTGTGAAGCATCCATAGGAGAGTCTGCACAGTTAATATCCAGCCTGGTTAATGAGCACACAGAGACTCAAGGAGAGCTGCAGCATAATCTTTTTATTTTTGTGATTCACCTTCACAAAGGACAGTCTTTGCCTTCCACAAAAATCTTTCCATCAAATACTTTTCACCATGTGTAACTGAGCTAATGAAATTCAGGATACTTCAGTCCAAAGAGAGTACAAGGGGTCCACAGTCTGTGGACCTGTGGTGGAGTAGGAAGGTTCCCCCACACACAAAAGAATTCCACAGCTAACTCAGCCGGAGAAGCAGATGAAAGCTGTATTTTACAAGCAGATATGGAATGCAATGAATATGTACAAAAATATACAATATTTACAATATATACAGAAGTATACAGCAATGTATGTAATACAGGAAACCTTTCCCCAACCCCCCTGCAGCCAGGGGGTTCGGCCTTTCCCTCCCTTCTCCCCCTACCTCCCCTTTTTCCCAAAAGGGTTAGAGAGAAAGAGAAAGGAAGGTAATTAAAAGGGTGAAAGCTTGTTAAAGCTCAAAGCGGATGCAAAAGTTAGTTTTCTCTTATCTGGTTAGCAAGAATCGTAGAGAGAAACGAGCCAGCTCACAGTACAGGGGGAAGAAGAAGACGACTGACTGCCCCCCCGACTGAAAGACTAAACAAGAACCTACAGCCGGGTTCCACCAATGAAATTGGATTAGCATATCTCTTGTTTTCATTTATATACCAAAATATTTGGCCAGAGTGTTCAGAAAGTGTCCCTTTCTTAAAGGCACAGCCTAAACCGGTCACAGGACCCCACCAGACTCCATTTTGTTAATGACAAAGATTAATTCAGCTTGCATATCTCTATTTGCATCCGGAGCTGGTAGAAAGATGGGGAAACATCTTAAAGCTTATGCACAAGCTGGTTACTTAACATGACTTGAGCCTGCCCGGTTGACAGTTTCTCTTCAGTGCTAATGGTCAGCTTCTCCCCCTCTTTTGCTTCCACAGTTGACAAATCTTCCCAGTGACCTTTTATGAGATCAAATACATACATAGTGGTTTAAAGACACAGAACGAAAGAGATTGTTTACACAGGCTTGTGTCTGTGATGAGGAAACTAAGATGAGTGCAGCTTGTGAGTATTTTTATTTGCTTCCTGAGAGGGACACCAAGCATTTGCTTAGCAGACAGTATACTGCATGACAAAACATGACCAACAAACGATCTGTGTGGACTTTTTCATCCATTCAGTCAAGACTCCTGCCAGGTGTGTTGGCTGAGTATTCCTGGATCACAGTTCAAGTACTAGATTTCAAGTGCATCTAAGACATTTACATGTGGAGCAAATAAGGTTAATGCACTTTCTGCATTGCTGGTTTAGACCTAGTTCATGATGGAGAAAAACATCAGGGTTTGGCTCCACTGAACTAGTGCAGTGGGATAATTTGGTGGAACACAGACAAAGGGAGTGAAGCCATTTGCAATTTGTGCAATGTGCCTGACTCATGTACTGACTGGCCTAGAATATTGTTCAGGAAAGGGTTTGCTTTTTGGCTTACAACTACAAGCACTACAAAGTTTTCTGACTGAGGAAGATTTAATATCTCATTTGGCACCTGAAGCTTCACTCAGGACATACTAGGTCAGAGGAATCATAGAATCATAGAATCAGCCAGGGTTGGAAGGGACCACAAGGATCATCTAGTTCCAACCCCCCTGCATTGGGCAGGGACACCCCACACTAGATCAGGCTGGCCAGAGCCTCGTCTAGCATGAGCATGGTCTTAAACACCTCCAGGGACGGGGCCTCAACCACCTCCCTGGATAAAAGAGAGTGGCTCTGTTTTCACAGGTCCTCCTTCACATTACAGCTGCATTCACCCTTGTATTGTGTCCTCTCCATGTGGAGTCCAAGCATGAAGACTTCAGACCAATAGCCTGTCATCACAAATAAAGTTTGGAAGCTGTGGGCCTGGAAATATACTTCAAACCTAAGCTATTTTCTACTAATATGGAGACTGGAGTCACATTATGCACTGAATTTGAAGTCTCTGTTTGTTTAATTCTCTGAAATATAGCTTCCACTTGGACTTTACGAGGTCCTAGTCTGGTTTTAGAGGTCACCTTTCATTTAGCACCTGCTGGTTGCTGTAAAAATCTAGAACAAGGAGACACTTCCACGTGTGAACCATGAGGGGTGCCCAATTAATGCAGTGATCATATAAACCCAAAAATGTGATAAAAATCTTGTCCTGTCTTCATGCTTGTCTTGGTGGAATGTGTTAAACCGTGGCTGTAGTCTGAGCACTTGTATCTGAACCTTCTTCCAGGTGTGTCAGGGTGTGTCAGCGCCATGCAGCACAGAGATGTATGGGCTAATTTCAAACACCCTGGTTCCTCCAGGTAGGATTATGCTGAACTTTGCTGTATTGTGATGCTGCTTCTAAGACCCATGAAACTACCGCTGTCAACACAGAGTCCCAAAACCCCTACTTAGTCCTGTCTGCGTCATGAGCCCCATGAAATAGTTACTTTTTACAGCACTGTCTTTTGTATCAACACACAGTACTACCCAGAGTGTGTTGATGCAAAAGCCAGTGCTGTAAAAAAGAACTACTTCATGAACCCTCCACCCTCAGTGTCCTCTCTCCAAGCAAGTGAAGAATTAACTAAGATACTTCTTTCTCAGCCTGTGCTGAACAGGGCAGACAGTCGTGCCAGCGTTCAGCAGCATGCCAGTAGAAGGAGAAAGCTCTGAGTTATGGCAGAGAAGTTCCCAGGTGAAAAGTACTATCCTGGCAGGTTCCTTGGGCTTCCTGTTCATTAGCTATTCCTTTTCAAAACCCACAGTTTAATTTTCTTTCCTCACCTCCTTTTGGGGAAGATGTGAACAGAACAGAAACCAGGTTTTTAATTGCCTCCCCCCATGCAAAAGCATTCCTCTCCCACTGTTGCTGAGATGTACATAAATTCTAAAGCACTATGGCAGTTCCATGGCTTGGGAAGGACCATGGCAGCAAAGTGCAGCAGGGAATGACCGATGCTGCTAGCAAGGATCTAGGACTGAAGCACTAACAAACTTCTCTTCCAGAGCTTCAAACTTCAAGCTCCGGAGTGTTTCCTGAACTGCTCGTGCAATCTTCGAGGTCTCTCAGCATTTACCTGGCAGCATCCCAGGCTCCTTGCTGCCTAGTAGACCGTTTCCTACTCGTGCTGTAAGACCGAGGTGGCAGGGCGGTGGCCAGGCCGGCCCTGCTGAGGGTCCCCCCGGGCAGCCATGCTGGCCGGCTGCCGCCAGAGGGAGCCCTGCTCACGGCCGGGCCAGCGCTGAGCGGATGAGCTGCTCTGCGCCGCGCTGCGCTGCGCCGGCCGAGCTTCTTCGAAGGGCTTGGGGAAAGGACGCAACCTATAACTATGTTCCTCGCCTCCCGCTGTGCTAGGACTAGGAGACTTGGATCTGGGTATGAAATAAAGGGAGTTTTAGTATGAGAAGTTGTGGGTGAGTATAGATCTCTAGCAGGGGAAAGCCACATGGCTTGGGTATCCTCATGATACAAGGTGGTTTGGAGAACCACAGAAGGCAGGGACAGCTTCAGGAGAGATGAAGGTTGTTGGTGTGGTCGCACAGGCACAGCATGCCTGCAAATGTTCTCTCTGGAAAAGAGGTGAATAGTGAATTGGCATAGCCACCTGCTGACATTATTTACAGCAGTCAAAGCTAAAACTGTGAGGCTTGCAGAAGGAGCTCAAGAAACTGAGTGATTGGGTAATAAAATGGCAGATGAAATTCGCTATCAATAAATGCAAAGTAATGCACATGGAGGAAAACAACCTTAACTATATGTTCACAGTGATGGACTCTAAATGAGCTACTACCACTCAGAAGACAGATTTGGGAATCATTACACATAATTCTTCAAAAACATCATCTCAAAGCTAGCAGTGGTCAAAAAGACAAATGGAACTTTAGAAATTATTAGGAAAGAAATAGTGAGTGTGATAAAAGGCATACTTTTGTTACCATGCAAACCTGTGCTGTGCTTACATCTCAAATGCAGTTCTGGTCTCCTGGCAGAATGAGAAAAAAAAAAAAGAGGTATGAGGTAGCTGTCGAAAATATAGAACTAGAAATTCATGAAGGAGATGACAAGGTTCACTGGAGGGAAGGAACAATTTGTTAGATAGCAGATTTCAAAGAAACACCACAAGTGTTCAGGAGGCAATGGCACTGTGGCGCTCAATGCCACAGGAAATTTTGAAAGCTCGAATGTAATTAAGCAACAAGAACAATTAAATGAAGCTGCTGGTATTAGGCCAAGCAAAGGCTGAAGATTTTGAGTGATGTAGACACAACTTCAGCTCAGGAAATAACATAGTTTCTTGCTGCTGGAAAAGCATATGGGGATGGGGTTAATCACCCTATCCCAACCTTTCTTCTAGTGCTCCTTTTTTTTTTAAATCTTTTGGGCTGCACAGATACTCACTTTTAACCAGCAAGGCCATACTGACATCATTATGCTAAAGCTAAAGAAATATTTTGGTCCTGAGGTAAATCAATGGCAGAATTCGTTGATTTAAAGACCAGGGAACTCAGTTCTGCCTCTAGCTGGGTCGTGTCTCACTGTGCAAAGTGTTGCATTGATTGAACCCAGACTGCTGGCACAGCATGAGCAGCTTATAACAGGTAGCTCTGAGCTACCCAGAAAGTAGCAGTGACTATGAGTGGGATTCATTTCAGCTAAGTTTAGCTGGTGTTGAGAACTAGGTGCTTATTCTTTAGGCAAGTGAGATACCTCTTACTGTCGTAGTGTTTCCACAGTACCAGGTTCACCAGAGGGAACAAGGACAAGACACATATCATGTTCCCAGAAAAAAATAAAAAGCAACTCAAACATCAGGAGCATAAAGTCACCTTGCTTGCTCTTCAGTACCTGGAACAGGAAATTAAGATGATAGTGTTTGGACACCTTGGGCTAAAGTCATGAGCTGAGAACTTAATTTCCCTAAGGAAAATAAATGTGATACTGTTTGCCTTGGGGATGTAATAGCGACCCTATACTTTTCAGGTGTCTCACTGACAGGTTGAGTAAGCAAAACCTAGGAACAGCATTTGCATGAGAAGCGTACATATAACTGGTTGGTTGGTGCAGGATTACTGAATGGGGGTCCCAATTTAGGTCATTAGTGAACTGATGCAGAGCTGTAACTGCTTTGTCTAACCAGACTTTTCATCTCTATCTATCAAAACCGGACCTTCCGCCCCTGAGGAAGTATCACTCCTCAGAACTGGATCTTGACTACTGGAGCAGGCATATTTTAAGTTAATAGTAAGCAAAACCAAAGCAGAATGTTGCAGAAGGCAATAGAAAGGAATCAATACTTCAGGCTATATGTTTTAGGAAGGCAGGAAGGAGGGACCTAGGTATGGGAGAATCTGGCCTGGGGATATAGATTATATCTCTCTCTTTTTTCTTTCTTTCTTTCTTTCTTTTTTCTTTTTTCCTTTTTTCCCTTCATTTGCTTATAATACAATAATAATAATACAATAATACAATAATACAATACACCAGGTTGGAAGAGACCTTCAGGATCATCGCGTCCAACCCATCAACCAATCCAACCCACCCAACAACTAGACCATACAGCCAAGCACCCCATCAAGTCTTCTCCTGAACACCTCCAGTGAAGGTGACTCCACCACCTCCATGGGCAGCCGATTCCAATGGCCAATCACTCTCTCCGTGTAGAACTTCTTCCTAACATCCAGCCTAAACCTCCCCTGGCGCAGCCTGAGACTGTGTCCTCTTGTTCTGGTGCTGGCTGCCTGGGAGAAGAGGCCAACCTCTGCCTGGCTACAACCTCCCTGTATGTAGCACTTGATCTCCAGTTCTTTTGAAAATCTTGAAAATGTCATCATTTAGGAACATTTTCCTCATTCTTTCCAGATTTCAAGCCTTGTATACCTTATATCTAGACGGTCAATCACTGAAATTGTATGTGGGAAAGAAATATGTATATACAACTACATACTTGTTTATAAGCAGAGAGAAAAATAAAGGGTGAATAATCTTTGCAGAAGTGGTACATTGGGCCTGCTAGTCAGCTGATATACACAATTAATTCATATTAGTTATCATGTATTGCAGTGATGCTTAGCAGCTGCCACTGAAACTGAAGCTCCCTTGTGCTGCACCTGCACAAATGCTAAGGAAGTGTCCTAACCTTCAAGCTATCATTGCTTTACTAGATAAGAGAAGCCATGGTAAGAAAGAGGAGACATCTCCCCTGTTCAGTTTCTCTGGCTATCCTCATAATTTCTAAAGGAATATTTATCCAGAGCAGTGCTTGGTTAGAGATCCCTGACCAAGGTAGTGCCTTGAAATGTGCAGGGACCTTAGAACAATCCCTAGATCCAGGAAAGTGTCACAGATGCAGTGCTGTGCCTGCAGCTGCTCTGGCCCAGGCTGGTGTGGCTTCCACCCCTGAAACAATTCTGTGGACAGCTGACATCACTCATCCTGCCTTCAGTGTCAAATGCACCCAAAGTGGGCATACAGAGGGGCAGCACTGGAATAAATTGCAGACTTGCCTACATCTTCCAAATGAAGAGCTCCCAGTCCAACACAGCTTATCCACAAGTGTGGTCACATATAATTTGATGCTCTTTACTACACTCCATGGCACACCATGTCTCAGAAGAAATAGTGTGGTTTTTGCAGTGTAGTTTCTGGGTACTGCCTTTTGTTTGTTAAAAGAGACTTGCCATTAGTGCTCAGTGTGATTTCAATATGATGATAACTCGTGCATTAAAAATGCATAGGTATGCTAGATACTTAACATTCAGTTGCAGTTCTGGTGCAGTCTGAGGGCATGAACTGTAGCCAAGAATATATGGATTCTTAAAACTGTTTCCTGTGCTAAATCTCAGCATCAGCCTGTCCATATGTAATGAGAGAAGGATGAAGTAAAATAATGGTATTGTCAAAAAAACCTGTCACCTCTCCCTCCCCCACATTCTTTAAATGAATATATTGCAAAAAAATTCATAATGCACCTGGCCATCCTTCTCATGTCTTTCTTTCTTCCTCATCCTGATGGAATCAGTGCTCTATATTACTCCTTAGATTCAAGAGATTATGGCAATCTTCTCTGGTTTTTTTTCATTAGTTGAGCTGATTCTGTGCAAAAGCTGTTTAAGATTAATGAGTGATTTTGCCTCTGCAGAGAATAGGAATGTGGCTGGTGGGGGGTGTGGGGGGTGGAGGGAGAAAGGGAAAAAAAGAGAGGTTTCCAATATTCTGCTCTGACCATGGGATACTGATGAGAAATATACACACAATTAACTTGAAATGAAATGCAACAATTTCTTCCTTCAAGACTGTCCCCACACCCTGAAGCATACCTAAGCTTGCTGCATCCAGACCATTTACACCCTCCGTCTTGTGCAGGCTGATGTTGCACAGGCATGCCTCTGCTTTACTGGGTCTCTTCAGAGCCATAAGACTTCAACAACTATTACAGATGTTCCTCAACCTAGGAACCTTGAGGTCTGTGTTTTCCTCAGACAGATATCATTGCTTCGGGCTGAAGTTTCTTATTTTTTCACATCTGAAGACTTGTAGACAGGACCAATCAAGATTCTCTTGGCTGCTGATCCGGAGAAGCAGTGGAGAAACAAGTACTCTCTCTGCTCACGTATCAGCTGCATAAAACATTGTTCTTGAGACATGATATACGAGTGCCTGGACAGCCCTAGCAAAGGGTGAACTTGGGCTTAGATAATTCCTGTGATCCATATCTGTCTATACTTCCCACTTCACATCTCTCAGTGGGTGTAGAGATGATTTTAACCACGTAATTTTAGGCTGATTGTCATAGGTCTTACAGGAAGAAAAGCATAACTAGTAATAGGATTCCTGCTCCAGTGGGCTTATCATGCTTAGATGTGACAGTTACAGCCGTCCAGTGTAGTGCAGTTCAATACAATGGCTTTGTGTCTCCTGATCCTCCAGACAACCAAGGAAACTGGTGTGAGTCATTTGTGTACCCTGGATATGCTTAGGAAACTCCAGGTGCTTTGATATGTCATCTCTCCCACACTGAGATTTGTTTGTCAAAAGTCTGTGCAAATAACACACATCTCCCTTCCATCCTGGCTTTCCCATCCTGTTTCTCCAAGCACTTGGAGCAGAAGCATGGCATTGAACATGAGAAAATCTTATGTTTAGGCACACAGAATCATAGAATTGTTAGGGACAAGGGACCTCAAGGATTATCTAGTTACAACCCAGGTTGCCCAGAGCTACATCCAGCCTGGCCTTAAAAACCTCCAGGGATAAGGCTTCCACCACCTCCCTGGGCAAACTGGTCCAGAGTCTCACCACCCTCATGGTGAAGAACTTCTTCCTAACATCCAATCTGAATCTACCCAGTTTTACTTTTTTTCCATTTCACATGTGCTCCATGGCTTTCTTGGATCAGGGCCTTAGCACCCTGCAGTCACCAAGGGAACAACCCTAATGTGAAGCTAGCACCAGCTTTGCGTGGCTAAGCAACAGACCTGGCACATTGTATCGGTGTGAACTTCTTCATTAAGAATGACTATTCAAATATCATTACTCCTTGAAAAGCATCCAGCCTGTGAAAAGAGTCAAACACTGTTGATCAAGTTACCATGGATTTCTTCTGAGACATTCAAGCTATTAAGAGCAGGAATGTTTTGTCTGAAATGCTATACAGAAACCTACAGATAGAAATAATCACTTGCTAGCTGTAACCTTTCATCTTTTGTACACAAGTACAAGTTTACGGTGTTCCTAATTACAATGAATTAGGTGTATTTGTCCCAGCCTTTCAGAGGGTGAAATGGAAGAGCAAAAAAAGGCTTCAAACAGTGAGTCCAGAAGAAAAGGCTGTGAAGATGGGCAGACATGAGTCATAAAGGTGGGATTCTGTAGGTGCCTTTCATAGCTCTGCTTTGCTTGGCGTACACAAACAGCAGAACATCTTTGTTTGAGGACATAATTTATTGGAGCTTCTTAAAGAACCACTCATTATTTCCTGTAATGGGGCCAAAAGCCTTTGAGGCACCTTGGAATGCATAAGTTGCATGGACCACAAGAAGCTAATTCCTGTTCTCTAATCCCTCTCTAGAAAGCTTCCAAAATGAAGCCTGTATCACAGCTCTGGCTATAGAAATATTTGTTGCTCATTACTAATTGCAAAACAGAGCAAAAGTGAGACTGATCTAAACCAAACCAATTAATAAATAAGTATACATATATAGCTTTTTGTTCTCATTTCCAGAAAGATCTCTTTACAAATTTGTGTGGTTTGAAGTTGAGTGGGATGTGACCACCATCTAAGAAATTAGGGAAAGAGCTGCTGAAGCTGAGTGTGTACATGGCATCCAGTGCGTGCTGTGAGCAGCACTATAGCCGCACCAACCCTTCTCCTTACAAATCTATCCCTGATCTAAAAGCAAGGAAAAGTTGTGCAAATATTGTATTTACTCTCACCCTAAGGTCCCATGCCATTGTAAGTGTAGTGGAAATAAGAATCAGAGTCTCTGTACATGAAAGTTACTATAAGCCTTTACCCTGTCTTTCAGGGTTATGAGGAGTAACAGTGCCTGGTAGCACAACTGCAGATTCTCTCTCTGAAGTTGTCTGAGGTTTCAAACTGTTTAAATTCTTCCCCATCTTAGGAGAAAAGTCAAGACACAAACCTGCTCTTTAATTTTTAATCCAGAGGAGAGCGGAACTGAGAGAAGACGGGCTTCTGCTCATCTCTCTGAATGCAGCTAACTTTGGGGCAGAATACAGTCACATTTTAACAGTCTCTGTGACCACTGCATAATTGGCTGGGGCAGGACAGAAGGTGATTGAAAATGTAATAGCTCCTCAGTGAACCCTCCTTCCCCTCTGTGTACTAGGAAAGGATCTGTAAATTCACTGCGATTCCTTGGGAATCAAACAGCTGCAGAGGACAAGCTGAGGAGGAGAAAGAGGTTTCACATTAGTGCACCTGGCAAAGGAGACTTTGAGATTCATTATTTAAGCTCTTATGTTCCCACTGGGACTCAGGGAGGATTATGAGCTGTCCTCTCTGAGAGCAAGTTGACTTCAGTTAATGCTTTCTTGATTTGGTTTCTCACATACTACACTCTCTACAGCTCCTCTGCTCTCCAGCCTGATCTGCTGATTTGGATGGGGATTCCCCAGCTCTCTGCAGCTGAGCTTCATTTGATGAGAGAGTGCCCAGCATGCTTCATGCATCACTGGGCAGTTCCCCAAAGATGGAGCTGAGGTGACTGGGCTGTCTCTCACATGGGTGCTACTATTTTGTCATGTCAGTGTTTTGATATGTTAGTACCATTAGCAAACACTGCATGGCATCGTCTTCAAACAGCTAGGGTTAGGCAAACGAGAGAGAGGAGAAAATCAGCCTGAAACATCTAAATGAGAAGGGCTACAGGATTTGCTGTTCAGAGCCACTGACCTAAAGAGACCTTTTAAGTCTAGCCTACTAGTTAAGATACACCATTTTGGTTTTCAAGATTGAAAGTTCATCTCAGCCTGCCATACAACATTGAAATGATATGTTCAAAATGACACTATTCATATATAAACATGATTCTCTTCCAGCCTCACATGCAGCTGTGGTTATACTGTCTGGGTGGATGTGGCCACACTTTCCCCAGAAAGGAATGCATAAACTAACTGCACTGGCTGAATATCCTGCTATTGTTTTGAACTCTGATGTCAGACCCTGACCAATGAATGAATCACATCTAAAATATACCGAGCAAAGACATGCAAGATAATTACTATCAGGTTCCTAAATACCTTTGAGAAGGGGCTATCAATTTCCTGCTAGTGAACACAGACACCTCTGCTGTTTCTTTGAAGCTGCTATCTACATTTTCAGTGTGATGTCCAGTCCTATCAAGATCCAGTTCTCCCACAACTTCAGGCATGCTGAAGTGGGTAGCCTTCACCCTGCCCTGCAGGCACTTGCAGGAAGCTTTATTGGCAAGTGGTTAAGCAGTCTCCTTACAGCATGTACAATACTTGCTGGAGGCCTGCAGCAAGCCTGAGCATGCACAGAAACCTATCTTCCTACTGCCTCCAGTGCCTATGACCATTTCTTTCTTCCCTCAAGCAGCAGGCCAAAGGGCCAATGCTATGCACTCTGTTTGAAAATTAAAAATGAGTAAGGTTATCTGTAATTATAACATTCTAGGTCGTTTTTATCATTTGCAATGCAGCTATAGTAAATGATTTAATTGTGTGGCACCTCTTTGCCCCTCGCAGCAAGCACATAACACTTATTGGCTTCAATAGGAATTATGTGCACATAACTATGCAAGAAATGAATATACCCTTTTGATTACAATAAGGTTACAAGCAGCAGGAGTCCATTATGATTAGCAGTAAAATGAAGAATTTTTCACAAATCATAAATGTTACTTTATAATTTCCATTCCTCCTCATCCTTTTTCTCTGTGTGCATCTACAAATTTATATTTTGTCCTAATTCAGGCACTTTGCAATCATCCCCCAAAAGCTGTTATCCATTATAAACCAAAATGAATTTCCTCATCTTTCTTTCTGAATTTCCAAAGGATTGATTATGCCAAACAAGAAAGTAACAAAGGGGAAAAAAAAAAAAGATGACTAAGAGGAACAAATGCATTAAAATCACTCAATAATATTTTCCTGAACTGCCTTTCTGTTTCTTTACCCTAGGGCTAGATCTGACTTGAATGTCACTTTGCATCCTTGCAAAGTCTGCCACATCCTAAAGTCCTCAGACTCCTGCATGGCAATGGAGGCACTGTGTTAGTATCACCTTAGCCTCTCCAAACCACTACAAGGTCTAAAGAGGAGGAAGAAAATGCTACTGGCAGCCGTAATGTTTATGGGTGCTACCATAGTATCTGCCTAAGGTGGTACAGTGTGACATATATTCTTTTTCTTGTGAACCTCTGTTCTGAAAAGGGATTTTCCCTGCCATCCTATCACCCAGCAGTGATTCTGGGAGGCCACATAAGTGAAGGATGCAGCTTTTGTGCAGGCAGGGTGTGAGATACTCAATGCCTGTAAAAGCTTTGAGGCATCATTAGAAGAAACACAGAATGGTTGTGAGGTGAGGGAGGGAGTAGGGCTGTCTCTTTAGATATGACCGTGCATTCATGGCTGTCAGAAGTGGGAGAGTGGTCTAGGCAGACTGCAGCCTCTGCATTTCACACATATCTGCATGGAATTGCAATTCAGGCCAGTGCATATGCTATGGAAATGGCCAGGAGTTACATCCTTCTTTGACATTACAGAAGATGTTTAAGCTGAGAGAACAGGAAATAAAAAACCCCAGCATGTAAAATCTTTGGTGCTTTAGGTGGAGCTACATCTCAATAAAGAAGGCAGCATTTCTCTCCTGATATACAAACCAAACAAAAGCAGGTTTAGAACTATATCCTCGGGTGCTAGGTACTGACTAGTCATTAGAAAGGACTATTAAGCTTGTTGCCACTTCTGTTGTTTTTCCATATCTGCTTTGATTCTGGCTGAGAAACTGTATCTGGCAGAAAGAGGAGCTTGTGTGTGGCTCTAGAAAGTGGCTGCCCTGTGTTTCCGAAGGACAAAGCTTTTCTATGGATCAGGTGTGCAGTCACAAGAAATCACACTTTACCTTCATAGAATCATACAATCAATAAGGTTGGAAAAGACCTCAAAGATCATCAAGTCCAACCTGTCACCCAAGACCTCATGACTACTAAACCATGGGTTCAAGTGACACGTCCAATCCCCTCTTGAACATATGGGTTCATAGCAAGTAGCAGGCACAACATCAGCTTGAAATAGACGAGCTATTATGATCAGAGAGATAAAAAGCATGTTCAGCTGTGTGTATGCAGATATGACCTCATTATACCACAGTGGGTAAAATCCTAACTGTGGCTGTGATGTGTAACCAACATATCTGTCCACATGCTATTGCCATGTTGCGCTATTTATTCTACCACCCAAAGCGTTATCTGTGAGGCTGACCACTTCCCATTCAGTTGGTAGGAGGTTTACCACTGAACTCAGTGGGTGCTAGTTTAGTCTGGTGACTAAAGAAAATAATTTAACTGAAACCCTGCATCAGGAACAGTGTGGCCAGCAGGAGCAGGGAGGTCATTCTGCCCCTGTACACTGCACTGGTTGGGCCATACCTTGAGTACGGTGTCCAGTTCTGGGTCCCTCAGTTTAGGAAAGATGTTGACTTGCTGGAACATGTCCAGAGAAGGGCAACAAAGCTGGGGAGGGGTTTGGAGCACGAGCCCTATGAGGAGAGGCTGAGGGAGCTGGGATTGCTTAGCCTGGAGAAGAGAAGGCTCAGGGGCGACCTTATTGCTCTCTACAACTACCTGAAGGGAGGTTGCGGACAGTTGGAGGTTGGTCTCTTCTCCCAGGCAACCAATGCCAGAACAAGAGGACACAGTCTCAAGCTGCACCAGGGGAGGTTTAGGTTGGATGTTATGAAGAAGTTCTTCACAGAGAGAGTGATTGCCCATTGGAATGGGCTGCCCAGGGAGGTGCTGGAGTCACCATCATTGGAGGTGTTTAGAAGGAGACTTGATAGGGTGCTTGGTGCCGTAGTTTAGTGGATTAAATGGTGTTGGGTAATGGGTTGGACGCAATGATCTTGAAGGTCTCTTCCAACCTGTTCTGTTCTATTCTATTCCATTCCATTCCATTCCATTCCATTCCATTCCATTCCATTCCATTCCATTCCATTCCATTCCATTCCATTCCATTCCATTCCATTCCATTCTATTTCTATTCTATTCCCTGCTATTCTCTACTATTCTATGCTATTCTATTTAAATAAATAACTAAATAACTAAATAAATAAATACATAAATAACTATTCAGTGTGAGCCCTAACCAGATGGAGTTCCTTTTGAGGGTGAATACTTGCTTTCTTTGGTGGAGGAGACTCCTTTCTGAGAGGTGGAATGGTAGCTCTGGAGTTTAAGACACTGGCTTTTTGCTCTGCTGTTAAGAGTTACATTACAAAGAAGATTTTGCAACACAGAAGAAGCCTGTGCCCAAGTTGGAGAATATGGTTTGTGATGATGAGATCTCATGTTCAGTGGAGGAAAAAGCATGAGAAACTCCTTTACATTTATCACTTTAAAATTATTGCCAGATTATAGCAGAATGATCCCACTGTAAAACCAAGCAAGATAATGCCTTATTGGGTCTTCCAAGGCCTGCAAGCACAAATACCTTTATGATTCTTGTGCTTCAAGTGTGAATGGGAAAAAGCCCTGATATTTTTATCATGTTCCCTCACATTTGGTTATTTTTTTTTTTCCTTCCTAGAAATCTTAAAAGCCTAGAATCAAGGTTCTAGATGCAAAATTATGTTATTTGTATACATATAAGAGTGTATTAACAGGTGTTAAAGGCTAGCTCTATATTTACAATGCCAAAATGATTTTTATTACTAGACTGTGCTTTCCAGCAGCTGAAGCTTACAAAACATCCACTTTCTAGGCTAAGATTTACCATGCTTGGTGAGTAGCTTTCAAAAGTTAACATACAAAGTATTCCAGCCATTTTCAAGTAAGAATGAGAAGCAGAATAATTTCTGCCATTGTGTCTTGTGACCCTTTTCAACAACTTTCATGGATAAAATGGCTGCCCATTGAAAACTCTGATTTGCCATGGAAATAGCTCTGCCCATGTTGCAATGCCTAGCTTTGCTGTGAAGGAAATTGATTTTTATTTAACTGAGATATGAATGCTTTAAGATCTCATGCCAACTCATACCCACTGTAAAGGCTTTTTCATCTTTCCACCCCCCACTTCCCCTAATTCTGCCTTATGACCCCAATCTTGAAAAGACAAATACTTCACTTGGCAGGGTCTGAACAGTTCTCCCTCTCTCTGGCTCCACCAGAACCACCACAATGCATACAGCCCAGGGAGCAGGTCTTTGTAAAAAGGGTTACATGTTTTTGAGTTTTTTTTGTTGTTGTTAATGGATCCTGTAACTAATGTGAATGCAAAATGACCTGGTTAAATTAGAAATGCTTTTAACAACTTGAACAGGTTTGAATAGCCCAGACTCTCGGCAAAAGAAGCCCTCTTCATAGAGTATACATGCTTCAGTCCTCCTGCTGCTCCAATCTGCAGGGCCAATGGCATCCTGGCCTGCATCAGGAACAGTGTGGCCAGCAGGAGCAGGGAGATCATTCTGCCCCTGTACACTGCACTGGTTAGGACACACCTTGAGTCCTGTGTCCAGTTCTGGGCCCCTCAGTTTAGGAAGGATGTTGACTTGCTGGAACATGTCCAGAGAAGGGCAACAAAGTTGGTGAGGGGTTTGGAACACAAGGCCTATGAGGAGAGGCTGAGGGAGCTGGGATTGCTTAGCCTGGAGAAGAGGAGACTCAGCGGTAACCTTCTTGCTCTCTACAACTACCTGAAGGGAGGTTGTAGCCAGGCGGAGGTTGGTCTCTTCTGCCAGGCAGACAGCACCAGAACAAGAGGACACAGTCTCAGGCTGCACCAGGGGAGGTTTAGACTGGATGTTAGGAGGAAGTTCTATACAGAGAGAGTGATTCCCCATTGGAATGGGCTTCCTGGGGAGGTGGTGGAGTCACCTTCATTGGAGGTGTTCTGGAGGAGACTTGATGGGGTGCTTGGTGACATGATCTAGTTGTTTGGGTGGGTTGGATTGGTTGATGGGTTGGACGCGATGATCTTGAAGGTCTCTTCCAACCTGGTTTATTGTATTGTATTGTATCTATAGCAAACATACATAGAGCAGAGAAGAAAAATACTCCTGAATTTTATTCTGATCTGGTTTTGTGGTTGGACATCATAGCTTTCTGTAATTGGTGGCCACTCTTTGCTGCACTCTGAGCAAAGATGCAGCCTAATATGCAGGAGCTGGAAAGCTGTAGTTCAGGATGCAGGCTGGCTTCACTAATCAGCCATCCCTCCCCTTGTTCCTGAAGAAGCATTTGGCAGTTGATCAAGAGAACATTTGCAATTCCTATGCTGAAGCTGGAACAGTGAGGTTTTGGCAAGCCTGGTTAAAACACTAAAAAAAGGTGGTCCACTGCCACAGCTATTAAAGGCAATAGGGAAGTTGGCCACTGCAGGAAAAAGGCTGGGAAACTCTTTCTGCTGGCATTGCCTTCCAATCTCTGAGCAAGTCTTGTAGGCATTGCAAAAGGAAGTTGGGACAAGAGACAATAATGTAGCAAGAGACATTAAAAGGAAAGCAGTAAACAAGGATTTGCTTAACAGCACAGTTGAAGAACTTCTGAATGACATTTGCACAGATCTTTCTGAAGAGCTCTAGAAGCAGATATCAGAGGGTCTGTCAGAGCACTGCCACTCACAGAGAGTGTAAGCAAAGGAAAAGCATGTATGGTCTTCATACGTGCTGTGTCCTCTGCTGTTGCATGGCACTTCTCATAACAATGATGGACTTGCCCAGAGGCTTGGGAGCCAGCCGTTTGCCATCTGGGTATCTCCACAATGCAGCAGTGCATTGAGATTCGAGCTCCACTCTGAGGGCATTCGACTTATATTAATGTGACCAAGCTAATAAGCTCTGCCTCAGGAAACTGTTATCTAACATTTCAACAACTGTTTAGGGTGAAATGCCAAACCCAGATATTTTCCCTACCCAGGCAAATGCTATGATCATTGGAGTAGAAAGCAACAGTTGCTTGTGCTTTCTTGCTGTTTGACCTGATTGAGCATTCCCATCTGCCTTGTGGCTCGTGTTGGATAAGAGTTGGAAAAGCCTAAAAGGTTGTTAAGCAGCTCAAGTGAATGTTGAAAAAGATTGATGTGAGTCTGTCTTTGCTAGGAGGTGAAGCAAACTCAGGTTTTCCACTAGGAAGAGAATGACCCAAACTCATCATGAGATAAGGACAAACCTTCTACTCTTCACCCTTGGAAAGAAGGAATATCTCCCTGTAGTGCTGGGAAGGGCATTCCTTCTCTCCCAAAAAATCCAGGAAATTCCAAGTGTTAAGCCTTGTTCAACCATGTGCTCACTACATTGCTCAGTACCATTTTCAGGCTGCTCTAACATACTGACCTCCCTCATCCCAAAAGCCATAGGGTTTGTGGGCCCTTAGCACAGGTTTTGAGCCTCTCTGAGGATACAAGCCTAAAAGTTTGATGCTGCAGCTGCTATGACCTCTTCCATTTCTGGTCTGTAAAGTATGGCACAGCTGAGAATGGAGAGCCCTGTGTGAGCTAACTAATTCCTGAGCTCCTAGGAAGGGAGGGACCTGGGTGGGGGTCTATGAAGATGGACCAGGTGCATAATAGGATTGTGCTGGGCACAAAAAATGTCACATTTTTCATGATTTTCAAATGACCATTTGTGATCCATCTCTCAGCACTTAAGTTGAGGAAAAAGAGTGGGTGTGTTACAGCATGTTGGCTCTCAGCTTGCAGTGGGGGCAAGTACCAAACTGATTCCTCCTTATTACAGGCAGAGTGCTCATGTGTGATAAAGGCATCTTATCTAAACAAAGAAGCAATTGTGTATTGCACACATGTTTTATCCACAGGCTCTGATGACTCAAGCTTCCTTTCTTGCAGCTGATGGCATCATTAGAACGTTTCTGCTCTGAAGTAGAACCTGAACCCTTGAAGGAGTAATAGCTTCATGATTCATAGGCCCCTGTTATTTATTTGCTCAATAAATTACTTCATCCCATTGTAGAGAGATCAGGTCAAGACTGGGTGCAGTGCAAAGGCTGCCCACAAGCATAAAGGCCTGGGATGCTGGACTAGCAGGGGCTCAGGCATGAACACATGAAAGACTGCCACTCTGGGGCAAACTTGAAGCACTGCGGCAGCTTTATTTAGTGCTGGGGAACCTACTACCCACACCCCTTACTGGTGTACTTTTCCACCAGTTTTGAAGAATGGAGAGAAGAGCTGTCCTCACTCCAGCTGAATTTAACCACTCACAGCTCCTCTAATATTTCCTAGGTTCAGTGGATTGTAAAGAACTGTCATTAAACATGCAAAAACAACACTGACATTTACTCTGCAAGGAAGAACATATGGAGTGAGCCCACGCTTTGTGCTCTGCAGCACTTCAGAGGCTGTATAAGCATCTCTTTTTTGTCAGTTGCTAGTCTGGCCTGGAAGATTTGTTAATTGATTAGCATTGTTAGCCTGGCAAAACCATCAGTGTGTTATTCTGAATGCATCAGCAAGCATGATCCTAATTGCAATTTTCTACTTTCTGATGCTTGGTTTCTAGCAGCTGTCAGTAGATTATCACCAATGTTTGTCTACATGATGTCACATGTGAGGTCATACCTGGTACCAAGATGGTTGGTTCTTTTATTATCTCTTAGTTTTTCATCACCACACCCTCCCCTTGCTCCCTACCCACACTCAGTGATTGTGTGATAGAGTTTTGGTTTTGTAGCTTGACTCCATGCCATGTAACTGGGTTCAAGAGAGGAATTTGCCTCCAGAACAAATAGACCTTTTTTCACTGAAAATTCAGTGAAAATTTCAAATGCAATTTTCAACTTTTACATTGCAATAAATAGAATAGAATAGAATAGAATAGAATAGAATAGAATAGAATAGAATAGAATAGAATAAACCAGGTTGGAAAAGACCTTTGAGATCACTGAATCCAACCTATCATCCAACACCACCTAATCAACTAAACCATGGCACCAAGCACCCCATCCAGTCTCTTCCTAAACACCTCCAGTGATGGTGACTCCACCACCTCCCTGGGCAGCCCATTCCAATGGGCAATCACTCTCTCTGTGAAGAACTTCTTCATAACATCCAGCCTAAACCTCCCCTGGTGCAGCTTGAGACTGTGTCCTCTTGTTCTGGCGCTGGTTGCCTGGGAGAAGAGACCAACCCCCATGCTTCTAAAAAGCCATTCTGAGCAAAATGGGAGTACATTCCTATAACCTGAGTTCTTCTATATTTGCAGCTTGTTATTTCCTATCTGAAGGGAGAAGGCAAGCAACAAATAATAATGCTATGCTGGAGAGAATTACTGCAATGAGTATTTTGGAATTGGAGCTTAAGGCTCATTCTACACAATAAATGGAAAAACATGGAAGGAGGAAAGAACTCAGTTGTAATTGGCTCATGGATTTTGCAGTTTATTAACTCTCTTTTTCTCTCTTTCTTTATAAATTTATACATATATATTCAATGTACTGAATTATTGCTCCTTCGTGGTTTCCCTTACCCTTTCGAACACTAGAGGCGAAGAAATGGTGTATAGACTCATAGAATCAGTAAGATTGGAAAAGACCTCAGAGGTCATCAAGTCCAACCTAACACCCAACACCTCATGACTAACTAATCCATGGCTTCAAGTGCCACATCCAATCTTTTTTGAACACCTTCAGGGACAGCAACTCCACCACCTCCCTGGGCAGCCCATTCCACTGGCCAGTTACTCTTTCTGTGAAGAACTTCCTCCTCACCTCCAGCCTAAACTTCCCCTGGCACAGCTTGAGACTGTGTTGTCTTGTTCTGGTGCTGGTTGCCTGGGAGAAGAGACCAACCCCCACCTATCTACAACCTCCCTTCAGGTAGTTGTAGAGCAATAAGGTCTCCCCCGAGACTCCTCTTCTACAGGCTAAAAATACCCAGCTCCCTTAGCCTCCCTTAGCCTCAGCTCAGTTATCTTCATCTTAGGAAAGCCACAGGAGAGCACCAGGCTTGCACCTAAACTCCTCAGCGGCATCATTTTGCATACCTGTTCCTGGGGCAATGGAATTGATGCAGGTATAGTGAAAGTGCTTTTGGAGCAAGCTCTGGAACTGTATTTGATATTAGAATTGAGTTGGAGTTGAGTGGCTTAGACTTCATTTACATTTACAAGTTGCATTTCTCATCTGTGTAATTCCCTTATTCAGCAGTCATTTCCAGAGTGCAAGAAATTAGGGTTATTTCTTTGACAACTGACCTAAAAAGTCAGGGTCAAGTTCTCCTGCTTCTTTGTAGAATTTTATAGCACATCCATTACAGCAGCCTGAAAGCTCTTTTTCAGGGGGGAAAAAAAAAAAGAAAAAGAAGAAGAAAGTCACCAAATTCCACATAGAGTTCATGGGGCCCCTGGCACTTTCCTTTTTTGGGGGTCTCTGCATGGATGACTATTCTTTTTAGAGGGAATGAGGGCATGAGGTAGAGAGAATAAAAGTTTTTGTGTTGCTGGTGTCTGTGATGGCAGTAAAGTTGCATCCAGGTGAAACTGAGTGACATCCTTTAGAGAACCCCAGGCTTGGAAACGTCCTTGCTCCCCACTTGAATAATTTTCACAGAGACTTCCCTTTAATCAGAGCTGTTTTGTTGTGAGCTCTTAGAGGCACTGGCTCAGAGAAGCCCAGCTGTCAACAGGGGTCACAGATTGAAAGTTGGTCCTTCGTGAAGCAGGGATTTAATCCTTCAGCTTCTTTGAAAAATGAGGCTTTGAATTGATGTCAGAGGCTATCTGCAAGCTAGGGAAGGGACTGCAGCAGAAGCTGAGTGCCTGCTGTGGCTTTGGCCATACAGAAGGCAATGTAGTGTTCCGGCTGGAATTGAATGGAGACCTAAAACTGATGTCCAGATGTGGCTGCTTTTAATAATCCATGCCAATGCTGATAAATGCATAGAATGTGTTAGCCATGTCCTACTCATGGGAAGAAGAGCTGAAGATGCTTTTCAAGCCAAGCATGAATAAAAAAAAGCATTTTTAGAATTTAATGTGAATTGATTGCCCAGGCTTAGTGAGGAAGAGCAATTTTGATAGAGATTAGACTGACTCCTGTGCTTTGGGTCAGACTGCTGGGGTGGGAAGGAGGAGGCAGTGTGGAGGCAGAGTAAACACTTCCCTAGGACCAAATGCTGTAAGGTGTATGGTAGCAAAAGGGGAACTAGGAAACCCTTTCTGGATCTAAGTGTCCCTCAGAAGGCAGCTGCTACTGTGGAAAGAACGGTCTCATGAGGGAAGCATGGGTGGCCTGTGAGTGGGAGCAGATAGTGACAGATTTTGTCCTGGAGCTTCTTGCCCTGATTCTTTCTGCTGTTTGTTGCACAGAGAGTTTTTGTAGGTAGCATGCAAAGAAACGGAGCAGGCTGTAAAAGGCACAGTGGAAGAGATGTCACAGCTTGGTGTGAGAGAACTAAGAGCAGATGTCTAAGTCAAGGAGAAGAAGGAGATCGGTAGCAGAAAAAGGCTGGGCATCCAATCCTTCTTCCCAGCACTGGCCATGGAGGAAGCAGCAGAAAAAGTGGCAAAGTGAAGATGAGAAAGTAGTGTCATTGAGGTGGGTTTCAGAGGTCTTTATGCAGAAGAGATGCTGAGGGAAAGCAGATGTGAAATGAAAGAAGAATCCAAAACTGGTCTGGTGTAACAGAGGCGAAAAGGTTTCACTGGAAGTATCCTCATAGAATTTGGTATCTTGTGTTGAAAGCAGGTTTTACAGAGAGGCATGCAACTTGACTATAGAGATGGAGAACCCACCATTTCCCAAGGAATTTTCTTTCAGTAGTTAATCATCTGTTCTCCTAAGAAATTATGCCCCATAACTATGTTGGATTTGCTGAGCTTCACCTTCTGGAAATCAGTTCATTTTATGTTTCTCTCTGCTGGATTAAAGATTCCTTTTGTAGCCAGTATTTTCTCCCTGTGTGGGTAATTATACCCTGTAGTCACATTGCTTCTCAATCTTGTTTTTGATTAACTAAACCAGATTGAGCTCCTTAAGTCTTTCCCTGACAGGCAGTAGGCTTTTTTTGTTCTTTTTCCATTCTTAGTCTTTGAATTACATTTTGTGACTCTTCTCCACATCCTGCCCAGCCTTGTGGTACCTCTCAGACAAACGGGTGATAGTGCATGATTCAGGGTTCTTCTGTCACCAATGCTCAGAGCTGGTCATCAGCCATGAATTTTTAATTTCACCTTTTTATAGTAAACAGTATGCTATTCTATTTATTTTTTAAAAATTATTTTAACCCTCTGGACTCCTTCAGATGCTCAGATATCAAATATTAGCTGCTCCAGATTGGGCTCTGGTTTCTTCTGAGCTCCTGTTGGTGTGGGGCAGAATTGACCTGAAGGCTGACACCATGCTAAGAGGCAAGGATTTGCTGCACCATAGGGCACCCTGCTTCCAAATGTCTCAAGAATGTGACCTATTTCTCCCCAGAGAGAGAGGGAGTGGCTTCCACATTGACAACATACTTCTGCTTCAAGCCTCCTAGCTTCCTACCTGTGCATAGCAGACGAAGTCTTTTCCATTCTGATTCAATTTATTGTTATATATCAAAAGCTGTTTTAGCTCTTTTGGCCCCCAAAAGCTTGTGTTCAGCTGCCTGTCTTTATGAATGTTTATTCCCTTCAGGCTTTGTGCTGTGTCTGAGACAGACTTTGTAAACTTCTATATTAGCTTTTGTGTGGCAACGTTTTGGTAGTGGTGGGATTACAAGGGTGATTTCTGTGGGGAAAATCACAGTGGGAAGCTTCCTATGTCCAGCAGAGACAATAGTAGCTGGCTCCAAGATGAACCTGCTACTGGCCAAGGCTGAGACTGTCAGTGATGGTGGTAGTATTTAAGAAGAGGGGACAAAATCATCTGATATAAACACCAGCAGCAGCTGGGAGAAAGGAGTGAGAATATGTGAGAACAACTCTGCAGACACAAAGGTCAGCAAAGGAGGGGCAGGAGGTGGTCTGGGTGCCAGAGCAAAGATTTCCCCACAGCCCATGGTGAGGCAGGTTGTGTTGCTTCAGCCCTTGAAGGTTAGGAGTGGAGCAGATATCCAACTGCAGCCCATGGCTGACCAGGTGGATGCCTGCAGGAGGTTGTGACCCCGTGTGAAGCCCAAGCTAGTGCAGGCTTCTGGCAGGACCTGTGATCCCATGGAGAGTGGAGTGCACTCTGCAACAGCTGCGCTGATATGTCTTGTGACCCCATGGAAAAGACCTGTGTTGGAGAACTGCAGCCTGTGGGAAGGACTCACATTGTTCATAGAGGACTGTCCTTTGTGGGAGGGACCCCACGCTGGAGCAGGGAAGGAGTGTGAGGAGAAAGGAGTGTCAAAGACAATGTGTGATGAGTTGACTATAACCACTATTCCCCATTTCCATGGGCTGTTTGTGGGGATGAGGGAGAGAAAATCTGGAGTTCCTTTTGTACCAATAATCTAGTCTTCAGGTTGTGATATGGAATCACTGAAGTGTCAGACAAAAACCCAGTAGTTTGAACACATTAACTGTTTTCTATTCCAGATCAATTTGTTATACACAAGATATCATCTTATAGCTTTTGTTTGTACATTACCTTCAGATGCAGAGGGTGTCTGGGTGCAGATGAGTTGCTGTTGCAGACACATCATTATTTTTGGGGGTATCTTGCCTTTGGAGTACTGAATTTTGAGACTTTAATGCTGCAGTAAGCCAAAAGGCTTATGCTAAGGTACGAAAATACAGTCATCACAGTGGATGTTCTTCAGGTAAACCTAATTTACAGCAGCAATTACCTAATTCTGATATAATTAAAAGCAGACAGGAAGATAGTCAGAGAGAAAAAAATATTCTAACTAGTAGATCTTTTTCTGATTACATGCACTGAGAAGAACATCAGAATAAACAGATTTAAGCATGGTTAGGAGCTTAGATGGTATATTATTTCTTTCTGTTTAACCAAAAAGAAAAAAAGGGAGGGCTTTTTCTGCCAAGCTTGTCTGATTGCTTGTGAAGAGATTTGGAGGGATGCCTTTAGAACAAATGGAGGTTTTTCTCTTCAGTGATCCCAGTCTGGGTGCCTCAACTGGGCATCAGTGAAACATGACACAAAATTCCCTTGATCACAGAGCAGGCTTCTAAAGGAGGGCAAGATGAACAGTTTTGAGACAGGCAGGAAAGACACTTTCACACTAAGGCAAAAAGAAAAAAGCCATCCTGTGCTGTACACCACTTATTCCATATGTGCCGTACAGCTCTTCAGGAGCTGAGGCTGTTTGTGCCAACGTGAAGGCTGCTTGCTCAGGGCACATCTCCACACAGGGAGCACAGGCAGATGGGGACCTGCTATGAGGTGCAGGATGTGAGCCATTTCTGAGCTAAGCCAGGTGAGCACAGCTCACAGATGGAGATAGAACTTCATCCTAAGAGGCATTTGCAGAAAGAGGGAGCAAGCAGAATTACTTCCCCACTGTACAGATGGCAAGTTGACACACAGATGGCAGTGGCCAAAAAAACCCAAGCAACAACGTACAAAAAAATTATGGTCAAGCAGGGCCTGGAACATGGATCTTCCAAATCCTTCACAGGGGCTGCTGGAGGGTGGGAGTGAGGTAGTAGGATTGGGAAGAGAGGACTGTCAGGACCAGATGGATGTTTTGAAGCAACCCCCAGGAGAGGAAACTAAGTTAGCAGTCGAAAGGGACTGAGGACACGCAGACCAGAGCTATGCTGTACTTGATCAGCTTAGATGCTCCCTTAGCTGCAGCCAGCACCAGAGTGTGGCAGCCTCACAAATGCTTTTCTGACCACAATGAGCTCCTCTAGGCTGTCAGATATAGTTGCCTAGAATAATAAGACAAATCAGACAGGGAAAGAAAGAGAAAGAAAAGAAAACAAGGTAAAGAAGGGAAATAAGAATGCTCCTTGATCAGAGCCTTCCATGGATAGGATTTGTTATTATTCTAGTACCTTTCAGCACAGCGGTGGGCCTTTCTCAGGCAGGAGATGCCAGCTGGGACAAAACAGGTGCAAAGCTGGTTCACTTTGCAACATGGATGCTTGCCTAATAGGGCCTGAATTCCAGCCATCAAATGCATTTCAATTAGAGTTTCAGGTTTGTCTCTGAAATATCAGACAACTCTGTGATGCAGCCAGCTATGCCCATCTTCCAGGTAATGCCTTTTACTCTCTCTGTGGGTCTAAGCAGGCTGTGCCACTCCCTTCTTGTGGCTAATTTGTTGCTCCCATAGGAAGCAGATTAGGGGAGGGATGTACAAACACTGCAAGGTTCTTGAAGAATGGCTTTGGAGGGGAGCACATGTACCCTTACTTCCCCAAACTCCTTTCTCTAACACAGGAAGCCTTTCCACGCTTTAATAAGATGAGAAGCAACACTGAGCTTTTTCTCCAGAGACCATGCCTGAGCATCACAAGCTTTCTTGGAGTCTAGAGGAGGTCATTGCTGAAACAGACTTCTAGAAACTGTGTCAGATTTGGCCACCACAAACTATCTCATAGGAGGGACAAGATTGTCATTAGTACTACTTCTGCCAGAGCCTGGCAGCAGGAGGGAAACCATTGCCTCAACAATTTTCCAACAGGCAGGCAAGTGATTGTCAGCTCTGCCTACCTTAGGCAAGAAACAGCAGAGTCCAGGATGCAGGCAAACAACAGCTGAGTTTCATTTGGTCTATGCAAGAAACAGCATTTCAAGTGACTCCACAATGTAAAGGGCAAGACTCTTAAGCAACAAGCTGGTGAGTGGCAGCAACAATATTAGCAAAATAAATTCTCATCAGTTGACCTTCCCTTCCTATCTACATTATCTTTCCTGAGCAATGCCTTCCCATCAATTGAGAGCATGAGAAGGAAAAGAGCAGAAGCAGCCAGGGCTGTAAACTGCACCTGATTCAGACTTTTTGGGCTAAGACATTGCTGCTGCTCCTGCTTCTGGATAAAGAAGATTATTCTCATTTTGTGAATGATAGTTTTAAATAGTTTTCCTTAAGTCACAGACCAAACTCTGGCTACAGCTGAGATAAGCAGTAGCTTCCACTCACCTTTGACTGCACCCTTTAACCATTATTATTAAATACAATAATACAATATAATACACCAGGTTGAAAGAGACCTCCCAGATCATCACGTCCAACCCATCAACCAATCCAACCCACCTAAACAACTAAACCATGGCACCAAGCACCCCATCAAGTCTCCCTCTGAACACCTCCAGTGAAGGTGACTCCACCACCTCCACGGGTAGCCCATTCCAATGGGCAATCACTCTCTCTGTATAGAACTTCCTCCTAACCTCCAGCCTAAACCTCCCCTGGCACAGCCTGAGACTGTGTCCTCTTGTTCTGGTACTGGCTGCCTGGGAGAAGAGACCAACCTCTGCCTGGCTACAACCTCCCTTCAGGTAGTTGTAGAGAGCAATAAGGTCACCCCTGAGTCTCCTCTTCTCCAGGCTAAGCAACCCCAGCTCCCTCAGTCTCTCCTCATAGGGCTTGTGTTCCAAGCCCCTCACCAACTTTGTTGCCCTTCTCTGGACACGTTCCAGCAAGTCAACATCCTTCCTAAACTGAGGGGCCCAGAACTGGACACAGTACTCGAGGTGTGGCCTAACCAGTGCAGTGAACAGGGGCAGAATGACCTCCCTGCTCCTGCTGGCCACACTGTTCCTGATGCAGGCCAGGATGCCATTGGCCCTCTTGGCTGCCTGGGCACGCTGCAGGCTCATGTTCAGCCTACCATCAACCAGTACCAGCCTTGATGTCCAGGCTGTGACAGGAGATCCATTATGTTACATTGTCTGGTAAGTTTATGACAAGAGCTGTAATCATTTCAGGGCTGAGTGGATGAGATGGTAAAAAAAAAAAAAAAAGACTAAAAAAGCTATATTCTTATGAAGAGTCAGCCTGGTAATGTCCTGCCTGCACCCAGCTTTTGCACAACTGAGGTTTTGCCATGAGAGGTTTTTGGTTTGACAACAAATTCCAGTTTTCCACTGAGAAAATATGCAAATGACAGCTCTAGAGCAGCCTGGCTGGCAGGCGTCTGTCAACTTTGTTTTCTGTCTTTGGGAAGGCAGTGGAATCAACAAGAGCCATTTTGACAGGCAGCAAGGCAGCCAAGCCAAACAATAAAGCAATAAATTCTGTTTTAACTTTTCTAAGGCCTGTACATGTGTGTGATTCCTACCTAGAATTGAACTTCTGTGGAAAGGTTTTGTATTTAATTCCTCTCTTCCAAGCATTTGGGGAGCACAACAGCGCTGAGCTTTGTGTATGATGAAACGAGTGAAGAGCTGAGGCACAGAAAAGACTGCAAGCCAGGATTTCCCAAGTGGCACTGGCTGCTGAGCCTGGTGTATGTTTTCAGGAGAGGTTCTGAGCGTTTACCTGAACACCAGGATACCAGCCACTTCTTCAAATGCAAAAGCATAAAATAATAGATTAATGTAAATCAGAAGGGACACTTCTGGGTCACCTTCTCCAAATCCCTGCTCCAAGCAGGGCCAACAAACTAGAGGAGATTGCTCAGAACCTTATCTACCCGAGCTTTGAAAATCTCACATGTTTCACAGCCCTCCTGAGCTGCTCTTGCAGTACTTTCATCACACTTACAGTGAAAATTTTTCCTTATATTAAGCTGAAACACCAATTGTTGAAAATTGCTACCTTTGCCTCTTGTCCTTTTGCTATACACCTTCAGTATATAGTATTAGTGGTAGTAGTAGTAGAGATGAGTTAGATCCTCTCAACCTTACCTTCTCTGGGCTGAAAAAATCCAGCTCCCTCAACCTCTCCTTGTGCAACCCTCTGATCATCTACATGGTCCTCCACTGATCTCTCTTCAGTTTGTCTGTATCTTTCTGGCTCAAAAATGGGCATAGTGCTCCAGATACAGCCTCAAGAGAGTTGAACAGAGGGGAATAACCATTTTCCTGGACCTGCTGAGGCAGGTTGTTGAATGTGTAGAATGGTGATGGAATGTCCTTTAACAATGCCTTCAGCAGGTGAGCAGGGTGCCAAGAAAGGAAAAAAAGTCTAAATTGTAAGCAAGTGCCTGGGAGGATAGTCCTTTTGCATAATATAACATCATGATATATAAAATGGAGTTGAAGAGGCAGCAGCAGAAGCTGCGTTGCTCTAGACATTTTCAATAGACTTCATGCAGGCAAAATTGGAGGGGAGAACTACTCCAAGCTCAAGTACCAACTATTCAGAAGTAAGTGAAATGAGATTAATACCCCTTTGGGCTCAGAACACTATTTCAGTGCAGGATACTGCCTAACCAAGCATAGTTTATGGTGAATGCTCCAGTCTAGCTAACCTTAACCTGATTTAAAGATGCGTAGTATAATAGGGAGTGGAAAAGTAGCATCACTTATCACTCCCTGTCAGGTTAGCAGAGTCTAATCACCATGACCCTTGTGTTCTCTGCTTCTATGTAGTGTGGCGTAAGTCTACAAACTGATAGTCTTGACATTGTAGGTATTTTTGGCCAAATCTGTGCAAAACCACTATGATGGTTTACTGGGCTTGAGCACAGCAGCCCTTTGCCGGTAGTCAGCTCTTGGTTTACAGTGACTCCAGCAACAACATACAGGAAAGTGAAGCCTAAAATATGAACAGCACAGACCTGTCAGAAACATTGGCTGTGTATGAGCCTAATCAGAGCCAAGAGCCATTTTAATAGGCGGAAAGGTTTGCAACATGAGAGTGATGATTAACATTGAAAGAGGGACATTGAAAGAGAATGTCCTAAAGACAGAGTGGTTAAGGCCATATATGTAACATACCATGCTCTCACCCTTGCTCTTTCCTCTTTTCATCTCCCTCTTTGTCTTCCCAATGAGAAATCTAACAATGTTTTCATGGGAGCACTGCCAGAAGAGTACCCCAAAAGGATGAGCCAAACCAGCACATCCCTGGAGCATGGTGAATACTTTTTGCTAGCCTGGATGAGAAAGAAATCCATTACTTAATCCTGCTGCTGCTGCTCCAAAATTGATCTCTGTGGTATTTTTTACAGTGTTTGTCCAGGATGGTTTTAAAACATCCAAGTGATGAGACTTCCACCAGTTTACTTCAGGGAACTATTTTGAAGGTTAGCAGATATCACCATTAGCACTATTTCTTTCCATATGCATCAACAGCTCTCCCATAAATAACTGCTAACACTGTAGCCATTCTACAGGCCTAGGGAAGGAGAAGGAATAACAAACAGGGACTCAATGTTCAGGTGAATAAAGGAGTAAAAAGATAATGGAAATGTTTTGCTTCTCCAGGAACATATGGTGTTTAGCTGGGTTATGGACTCTGCAGAAAGTGACAGAGAGGTAAGTGGTAACCTCTGCACTCATCCCTGGATAAATGTGAGGTAATCTGAGAGAGTTAGACACAGAGAGGAACTGAGTTGCTCAGGCTGCCAAGTTTGGCTGTGCCAGGAGCTAGCAGAGTTGGCTACAGAGGCCTCCATTCCCCTGTAAAACCACCCCTACCTAAATTACCTCACATGTATCGTGGGGTGAAAATAGAATTATGCTACTGCAGAGTGGCTTAGAGTGTTTCCTGTTAACTGCTATTATGTCAAAGGAAATAGACATATGACCAAGTGAGTAATGTCTTATTTTATGTAGCTTAGATTCTTTTACTGGAAAGCTATTTCCTGCTCTTCAAGTTCCTCTCCTTCTGCAGAGACTGGCACCTAGCATGATGAGGGAAATCTTACAATGCTGTATGTAGCCAGGTCTGAAGAATTTTGCATAAATGAAAACAACTCTGTTCTTCCTGGCCCATACTGGCAAATCAGCACCTTTGGTAGGCAGCAGAGTGCTCTGCCTGGCTGCTAATTCAGCACTGATAATGGCTGTGGCACTAGCAGATGCTTTTCAAAAATTCCTCACTGCAGTATTTCACTCAAGGTCCCCCTTTGGCAAGTTATTTGTTTGACTGTGATGTGCTGGGAAATGCCACCTTTGTTTTCTTTGTTCCTTATTCCATGTCCATGTATCTCAACACCTTAATAAAGAAAAGCTGCAGAATACATCTTGCAGACAGCATTACTCTTCAGATACAGCCTCCTCTGAAACAATAGCACTGGTGAGAATAGAATAGGATAGGATAGGATAGGATAGAATAGAATAGAATAGAATAGAATAGAATAGAATAGAATAGAATAGAATTGAATTGAATTGAATTGAATTGAATTGAATTAACCAGGTTGGAAAACACCTTCAAGATCATCAAGTCCAACCTATCACCCAACACCATCTAATCAACTAAACCATGGCACCAAGTGCCTCATCCAGTCTCTTCCTAAACACCTCCAGTGATGGTGACCCCACCACCTCCCTGGGCAGCCCAATCCAATGGCCAATCACTCTTTCTATGAAGAACTTCTTCCTAACATAACCTCACTGAATGACACACAGGACGAGAGCTTTTTAAACAGACAAGATGAAGCCTGTCTCTCACACATACGAAACCCAAAACACAACCAAAAAACACACAAACAACAAAAACCCCCAAACAACCAACTACCACCACCACACAAAAACCCACCAAAAAAACCCCAACAAACAAAACCCCAACCAACCAAAAAATAAAACCAACAACAACAACAAAACCACAACAAAAACCAAACCCGAACAAAAACCCACAAACCCAAACAACCCAAAACCACAACCACAACCCAGCAGCTACTTAGGGGGAATCCAGCTCTGGGTCTCTGACTTTAGAGAGAGACCACCTGACCTTAGGAGTCTATTCCCTTTCAGTCAGTGCAAAATGGTTCCTTAACTGTTTTCTTGTAATGGAACCAGTAGAGTTTAAGCAGTCCTGGAGCAATGCCTCCCCAGGGATCTTCTTCCACGTCTTACTAGAAAGGACAAAGTTTTTCTGAACAGTCAACCTTCATAACTTTTCCTTCTCTAAAGTTCATCCTATTATGCAATGCCCCATTGTACTAAGCCTGCAAAAAGTCTCTTCCTCTTGGGGATTTTCCCTGTGTTTATTTGAAGACGATTATCATATCTCCTCTTAGCTGTTTCTTTGCCAAGGTGTACATAGCTTGCTCTTTTAATCTTTCCATATCAATCAAGCCTTCCCACTATCTTTAATAATTGTCCTTCCTATCTGGACTCTGTCCAGCTTCTCAAAAATCTTTCCACTGACAAAGTGCTCAGAACAGCACAGGAGGTGCCAGCTGCATTTGCAGCTGTGTAAAGAAGGTGCTTTGCCCATCTGTTCTACTGCAGAGCATCTGAATCTAGATCATCTACCTGTCCTGCTACATTTCATTGCAGAACATCCAAAAGCCAAGGGAAGGCAGATCTCGGCGCTGGATACCTATCTGACAAACCAGTGGAAAGTTCCTTTGACTATGTTGTACCATCTTCTGCCCTAAGAACTTGTACGATACCCCTCAAGATGCATGTGTTAGTAGGAGAAGGATTGTTTTTGGATAGCTTTAGTAGGCTCAAGGTGAGGAGAAAGTTCTTCACTGAGAGTTATTCGCCACTGGAATGTGCTGCCCAGGGAGGTGGTGGAGTCACCATCCCTGGAGGAGTTCAAGAGGGGACTGGACATGGCACTTGGTGCCATGGTTTAGTCCTGATGTCCGTGGTGACAGGTTGGATTTGATGATCTTTGAGGTCTCTTCCAACCTTGGTGATTCTGTGATTGATTCTGTGACTAGAGGAAAGATTTGCCTTTGCTCGAATTAGAGAAAGCTATGTTTTGTCTTTGACTCTGAGAGTAATGTAAACACCTTGTAACTGAAGGAGAGAAACTGGGCAGAATTTGGTTGGATGTGTTAAAATATTGTTTTGTAATTTTGACCTATTTTATGCCTTAATTTCACACATGCCAGTAGAGAATGACTAATTGAGATGTGACATGCGCCTTGTGATAGACTGTAGAACTTTGCTGTATAACGTACTAACGGTCTTTGCCTGCTTACATCTTGTCCTGAAAGCATTGCACGAGGCAAATCCAACATCTATAAAACATCTATACTATGACATGGGTTGCCTGGTTCTAGGATGATACTGACATCATCATTCTGAATATGGATTAGTTGTTGCTTCTCTGCTTTGGTCCAAATTTCTGTGGCAGCAGCATCAGAGCCCTGAGTAGTCAATGATGCAAAGTCTCCACGCAGAAAATACAAATTATTTTGAACTATTATTATTTTTTTTTAGAGCTGTATGCCACATTGGTTGGCCTCTTCTCCCTAGCAGCCAGCACCAGAACAAGGGGACACAGTCTCAAGCTGCACCAGGGGAAGTTTAGGCTCGAGGTGAGGAGAAAGTTCTTCACCGAGAGAGTCATTTGCCATTGGAATGGGCTGCCCAGGGAGGTGGTGGAGTTGCCGTCCCTGGAGGTGTTCAAGAGGGGACTGGATGTGGCACTTGGTGCCATGGTTTAGTCGTGAGGTCTGTGGTTACGGGTTGGACTCGATGATCTTCGAGGTCTCTTCCAACCTTGGTCATACTGTGATACTTGATACTGTGATACTTAATACTGTGATACATTATGCAATCTTTCATCATTTACTTATTTACTACTTTAATAAGAAACGAGGCTGTGAGTCACACTTAAGACAAAGCATCCAATTAACGAGCCAAATTCCTGAAAAATGAAGCACATGCCCAGGTTAGCATCTAAATGTGCTCTGTAATATAAGAAGAGCTATCAAAGAGAATATACAAAAATTCCTTATACTTCTATCACTATTTAGCAGAACAGTTTTGTATTAGGGTTGAGAGAGCAACAGATGCCTTTGGCTTATGCAGACATTGCAATCTGTCAAATAATTGGTTTGTCTGAAGAGTGAACTCACTGTCACTAATTAGCCTGGAGAAAAGGAGGCTCAGAGGAGACCTTATTGCTCTCTACAACTACCTGAAAGGAGGTTGTAGACAGGTGGGGCTTGGTCTCTTCTCCCAGGCAACCACCAACAGAACAAGAGGACACATTCTCAAGCTGCACCAGGGGAAGTTTAGGCTGGAGGTGAGGAGAAAGTTCTTCACAGAAAGAGTAATTGGCCATTGGAATGTGCTGCCCAGGGAGGTGGTGGAATCACTGTCCCTGGAGGTGTTCACAGATGGATTGGATGTGGCATTTGAAGCCATGGTTTAGTTTTCATGTTTTCATGAGGTATTAGGTAACAGATTGGACTTGATCTCTGAGGTCTTTTCCAACTTGGTTGATTCTATGATTCTAATTGCAGATTGCATCAGAAAAATTCAAATTGAAAAACAGCATTCATCACCTGGATCACAAACTGAATGCATCTGATAGATACATTCTCACCCAGCTTAGAATACCTGGCTTCTTGGAGGAATCCATTCCTTTATTTATTTATTTTGGTCTGTACTGTGAAGGGAATTAATTAGATGGGCAACATGGGATCTTCTGGCCTTAATAATTTTCCCCCAAACAGGCCAAGCAAGGTTTAGTAGATGCCTGACTTCTCACTTATCTCTGAATGCTTTTGTTATCCCTTTTTCTGCATCAACACTAGCATTTGAGACGCCCTCTCAACTTGGTATTGAATGTGAGTTCCATTAATGCGCTGTTTATTTTCCTTCCAGACCAATTAATGAGGGTGATAAATGAGACAGGATGTAACACCAATCCCTGTGGCACCCCAGTAGCTACCTCCCTCAAATTAAAACGCTGCCATTTATCATTACCATTTGCTAATGTTCTTTCCGCCAATCTGCAGACCCTGTGGCAGTACTCCTACTGCAGCCAATCTCACTTAATTATTCAAGTACATTCATGGGAGATGCAATATCAAATCCTTTATGGAAACCCAAAATGCAGTATGCCAACTGAATTTCCAGTAGGCACTACTACTTTAATCCTTTTAAAACCTTTTATGTCTGTTTGTGAAGATTGATTCTTTTATTATCTGTACTTTACTGGCGCCTGAAGGATCCAGCTAGACTGAGGACCCATTGTGATATTTGTTACTAAAATTTTATCTCCAGCTGTTTAGTGATTCTCTTTCCTCCTCCTGCCTCTCATATTTGCTTCATTTTCACCCCAAGGATATAATTTATATTAATGGAATTGTAATTGCCAGGATCATTGACAATTCCTTTCTTAGGAAATCAGGTACGTTTTCTGTATTTTGCATATTTTGTCCTTCCACTTTGTCTCTCTCAAAAAGCACTTCATTATGAGTCGTGTCTGCATGAAAACAGGCTCTCTCTTTCACTACCATGCATCTGCTCCTGCTGTGTGTTCCCCACTGGAGTCCGTATCATTGATAATCCTACGCCTGAGAAGTCTCAGTGAGTTGAATGGAGATGACTGATGTCACACTTGGAGGATTAAGTAGGGAATAAGCAGCAGGAGCGTATCTTCTCTCAGGAAACTGAGACCCCCATCTTGTCTGTGCTGGAAAATGCCAAAGACAGATTGTAAAACAATGTCATGGTGCTTCTTGATGCAAGAATAAAAAGCTTCTACATGCCACACTGAAAATACACTGATTCAAAAGTTACATCCACAGCCCAAGGACAGATGAGCTGTTAAAAAAGATCTCATAGCTTTGGTCTTTGGAAGACTCACAAAGGGGCACTTTGCCTCTAAATTTATTATTTCCCCATTTCCAATGAAGGAGATGAGCTTATTCAGTCTTCTCTGTGTCCCCTTTCCTGAAACAACTCAGTCTGACAACATGTCTGACAAAAACCCCATCTTCCCTCTCCCCCAGGAGAATATTTCAAGGAAACACTGAAGAGTCTTCTCTTTAGTCAAGGAGAAGAGCTTGGAGGAAATATCTTCCCTTACCTGCTAAAACTATAGGACCTACCTGACTAAACTAATTTTCCTTTCCCACTCACACAACAGCAGTCTTCCCAGCACTGCTTAAAGTCCCACCTCACTGTTCCTTTGCAAGGAAATAATTTAACAGTCTCAGAAAGTCACAAATCACCTCCAGTCCAGATTTTTGACAGAATCTTGGTCAGATTCCTTGTTTGTCACAGGACCACGAACAAAGGTTTCCAGTCCCAATGTGTTCTCTCCAGATGGTGGAGAGCTTCTTCCTTACACAAAGTACTTAGTGCTGTGACATCATTTGGCCATTAATTATACATCATCAGTTGGCCATTAATTATACTGCAAAACCAAAATGGATTCTATAGATGAAGGGATGGTACTATAGCCTAAAAGCTTTGAGTCAAATCAGATTAACAATCAAGCAAACCTTGTCAACAACCAATCGAAACCCTATAAATCAAACTCCAATCCCATGCAGGAAAAATACAGAAATAAGGCTGCATTAGGGACTGCTTGATGAAGATGGTGATAGAGATTGACACACTGAGGGAGGTCAAGGCAGGCAGGAATGAACAATAAAAGAATCATAGAATGCACTTGCTTGGAAGGGGCTTCCACAGGTCATCTAATCCAATCCCCATGCAGTAAGCAGGGACATCTCCAACTAGATCAGATTGCTCAGAGTCCCATCAAGTTTAGAGTTGCCCTCATTTATCAGGTAAACTCTGCTGCAGGGTGTGATGTGTGGGCTGAACTTTCAGACACTGCAATTTTCTGTTTTATGGAAGTAGTAGTCAGCAAAATAAGAAGTCCTGACCAGGTGCAGGACTTGGTGACTGTCACAAAGCTGACTGGCATAGAGGCAGTCCAACATGCCTATTCCCGCTGCAAGAGCCAAGAGGCTCATTCTTGTAGTGATGAATTTTAACAAAGCTTAACGAAGAGGTCATTAAAAGGAAGATAAAAGCAGTGGATAAAGTATAAAACCCTTTTTCTGGACAGTACTGAGTCTGTCCAAACATATCATGCCAGATGATCAGAGCAAATGCATTTTATCTATCAATAAATGTTTGAAAAAGTCAAAATGATAACAGCTCTACCTTAACAGAAGTGTGAGGGAGCTTTCTTAGAATAAGGTTTTATTCAAAACCCACAAAGCTGTATCATACTAAAAGCTAAAAACCCAAGCCCCAAAGGAAAATTAGGATAAGAATGCTGAAACTCAGTATGGGAGGCAAAAAGAAAAAGGGAAAAAAAGAAGTGCTTCAACTTCCAAAACCACGGGAGTTAATTATAAATCATGTTGCTACATCTTAGAGGCTAGGATACTTCTAAAGCATCTAGAGGTAAGGCCAGGAAAGATCAAGGAGTAGAAGGCTTCAAATACAAGAAAACTGTAGCAGAAAAAAAAATTGGAATCTGCCTCATTGCACTAAACCTGAAGAACCTGGGAAAGTTTCCACAGCAGTTGATATCTAATGGCTACAGTTCACATATCCTCTGAAAGGCATTCTAGAAGTTCCTCAGTGACAAAAATAATAACTTCTCATGGAATAAGACAAATGTTCTCATATAGATGTGCAACTAATCATAAGACAGGAAAGAGAGGGTAAGAGTAAATGTTTTTTGTAAAGAAAGTGATTGCCAGTGGCGCTTCACACAGATCTGTGTTCAGACCCATGCTGCTCATGAGTGCATGAATGGTCTAGCAAAAAAGAACTGCAAGATGTTTGCTAATACCAAACTAATCTTAATAACAAAATACATGGCTGTAAAACACAGTAAAAGCCTCTTTCTACAACAAGCAATTGGGTGTAAAGTAACAGCATTTGGAAGAAATGCATATTGGGGAAAAAGAATCCTAATTTGACCTCTATAATGATGGGTTCCGAGCTGTCAATTACCATCAGGAACTTGAGCTTCAGGTAATAATAGAAAGGCACTACAAAAATGCTGGCTCAGGCTACAGCAGTAGCCAAAAGCAATCAAGACTTTGAGGATAGGATAGCAATCACAACAGGAAATACCCTTATGCCGCTAGAAAACCCATTGTGCACCTGCGCTTTGGAAACGGAGTGCAGTCTGGTCTCACAAAGAACAGAGCAGAATCAGTGAAGGTACTGCAAAAATCAGCAAAAGGCTTTGAATAGCTTTCCCTGTGAGCAATACAAAAATATACTGGGACTCTTCAAACTAGAGCAAAGACAATGGTGACAAAGCGCAATGTAGGTCTGTGAAACACAGGAAGCGTGGAGAAGTCCCAGCTATTTATTGACAATGGCATTATGCACTGCAGAAAACAAGCAGGTGCTACACCTTATGATACAATCTTTCCAGCTTTGGAACAGAACAGGTGTCCAGTAAAATCACTTAAAAGTCCAGCAGTGTGACCATTACCCTACAATTAACATTAATCATTGCAGCACCACTTGAGATGAAAACATTGCATATGACTAAGTGCTATGATTTTATACCATGAAAGCAGACAACTTAAATGACTTAGTAAGTTCCCAAGCAGAATCACAGAGTTGTTCTAGTCGGCAAAGATCTGTAAGATCAAGTCTAACTGTCAACCTGACACCACCACGGCCATTAAACCATGTCCCAAAGTGCCATGTTCACATGTTTCTTGAGCATCTCCAGGGATGGTGAATCTACCACCTCTCTGGGCAACCTATTTCAATGCTCTTTCAGTAAAGAACTGTTTCTTAATACCCAATATAATCCTCCACTGGGGCAACTTGAGGCAATTTCCTTCAATTACTTGATTCTAGGGGGAAGAGATTGACACCTACCTACCTCACTACAACCTCCTTTTAGGGAGCTGTAGACAGAAATGAGATCTCCCCTCAGCCTTCTGTTCTCTGGACTCAATTCCCTCAGCTGCTCCTTATAAGACTTTTTCTCTTGACCTGTCACCAGCTTTGTTGTCCTTTTCTGGACATGCTCCAGCACCTCAGTGTCTTTCTTGTAGTGAAAGGCCCAAAACTGAATCCAGTATTCAAGATGCAGCCTCACCAGTGCCACGGCAAATTGGGCTGTCTACCTGTGAGTTAGCTTTTGAGGAATTACGTGGTGAAATAGCATTCAACAAACATTGTAGGAAGAGTTGATATACTGCACTGGTTTAGTTCATAGGCAGAATCCCAGAAAGTGCAGCCAAGCCAAGCTGAAATCTTTCCAGATTGCCAATTAAAGGTCAAGGCTCATATTATACTAGTCAGTTTAATATTACTTTGCATTACAGAGCTTCCCATTGCACTATAATTTGAGGCAAGACAGCAGATGCCTGTACAGTTCATTGCATGGTTTTGCAAGTGCACAGCTTGAAATGGACTCATCTGGTACTAAATATTCAGTGGCTGTGTCTATTAAATCCACTAGCTGCACTTGCTTATAGGGGATCGAGAGTCTAGCTAAAGTTTCCACAGAGAAACATCTCCCTGCAGGTGCAGCCACGCAGAAGTTCAGAAACACACACACAGAGAAACAGAGGAAGCCTGGGAGATTTTCTGATTCCTGGGATGAATTTGCTGTATGCTCAAATAGCAGGTGGGATGTACAGGGCACATACACAAATGAGAAACGCGGTTCCAGCTGAACTAAACCTTTTAAAGTCCTTGGAAATATGAGTGCTATCTGCAAGAGTATTTGCAGTGGCTTAAGGCAGGGGAGCTGGAGTGGTGAGCTTACAAAAACTAGAGATGAGGAGGCCAGGATCTGTCTATCCCAAAGCAGTGACTCTTACTGGAAAATGAGTTTTAAACCCATGGTTTTATAGCTAGAGGAATGCATGCCAAGGAAAGCCATTCTCCCTCCACTGGTTACAACTGTAGCAATTTAAGCCATGAGATTGACTTAGTATCCCGCAGCAGGAGAGAAGGGCTCCAGGGTCAGAGGCTCAAGTTGTGTGTGGCCTTTCCATCTGTGCTGGAAGGATTTGGCTACAAGCTTGACAGCCTTTCCAAAAACACGAGTCATGGCTGCTCCACATTCTCCCATCTGTAATTGCTTGTTCATCCCTTCAGAAGCATCTATAAATCCCGTACAGGCATTGCTATTAGCAATTTCTGCATGAAATACCTGACCAAATGCAACACAGAATCTGTTCCTTCTCCAAGTTCTACTCAGTGACCCAGTACCAGCTAGACTGAACCCACATGCAACCTCTACTGCTGCAGAGAGGATAATTTCATATGCAGGATTATATACAGTGGTATCCAGTGCTTACAGAGTGTGTTAAATAAAAGGTTATCTTCAGTTCAGGCAGCTGACCTACTGGCTGTTAAGGCTCCATCTAACTCAAGGCTTGGGTTCACACATCAACCCAAACTCCTTGCTTATAGTCTGGAACATGGGAACTTGCTCTGTAGGCATGAAAATGCAGGCAATGCTCAAGGGTGCTCCAGCCCACCAGCTTTCCATCTTTACATGCAGTACTGATCCAGCTGCTTTGAGACACTTTGTTTCACACAGCTCTCAAGTGTATAAAAACCACCCTGTGCTTTCCTTCACATAGCTACTCCTAAGGTCAAAGTCTTATACTGGTGGTCACAAGTGGGTGACCAAAGTAAATAAATGCTGTCTTGGAGGAGATTCAAAAAAGCAAGAATAATTTGTGAATACTGCAACTTCACAGGGTACTGCTCAACAGTCCTAGGAGAGGCTATGTACTTGGCTCCTTGAGTTTATATACACAAAAAGCTTTGCAGGTAATTGAGAAAAGAAGGAATCTGAGCTTCATTTTTACATGACAATCATTTTAATGAGATTATTATGGAGAGAACACTTAAATTAAATGCTAAGGTCACACACCCAGAGGTATCTGAGCCAGAATACTGAAGGCTACAAATAAGAACTGTGTGCTTAAAATACTATAATTATATCTGCAAATTGTATTTCAGGCCAAGGCTTTACAGCAAAGCTTTAAAAAGTAAAATCAATTTTAATCTTTAAAGGCACTTTGCTACATTCTTCTTCTTCAAGGCTAAACCCAACTAGGTCAGTCCAGGTAGGAGTTGAAAAAAAGATATGAGTTCTCTCTCCCTAAGCAATAAATATTATCTTCAGTATCAAAAGCTGGATTGCTACCAAGTACACTGCATGGCTCCTTAGGGAAACTCAGTCCTGGGTCTAAGCATCTATCAGAGCTGAATTAAGGCATCCAGGGTTGGAGGAAAATGTGTGCTGGATCAATAGAGAAGAAAATCTCTCACCTGTGACTTTTGGTGATAATCAGATAGCAGGAACAGTAGATACTTTCTTGGTTTTAATGTGAGTCCATTTGCTTTTTCTGTGGAAGTATCCTTCAGTAGAAGGGCTGCCTATGTGAAATTTCTGCCTTGGGGTTCTCCCTCTTTAGATCCCAACAGTTCTGAATTGATTTGGGTTGATACTAACCTGCAATTACACACTGCAAACCTCCTGGCCCCTGGTACAAAACTCTTTGCAGGAACACTTCCACAGTGGTGGTCACAAAGCTGGCCTCTGAGTTCAGCTCTTTCTCTGTCCTCATTTTGCACTGGAGATGAGGCAACAGGAATGTAGGTGTAATTAAACTTCTGTCCTTCTGTACTACTTCATGTGAGGTAGCTTTCATCCCATCTGAAAATGTCCATGTTGCTATGGTTTCAGGAATAAAGGATAGGCATTCTTATTCCCTTCTGCCACTCTTTCTGTCTTCTTTTACTTCACTAAAAAGTAAGTTCTTGAGGTAGAGAGACCATATTTCATCACAATAAGTATTTTATTACAGATAAGCAAAAAAAGCATTATCAGAAAGCTCAGGCATGCTTATTTGGGCCTCCTGTGGCCATTTAAGAATGCACTTGCTGGTAATTCATTATTAGAGTTCGTGGAATAACATGAAATGGATAATATATTTGACAAATGTTATTTTTTTTTCCCTTAAAACCCAAATTACCCATCTAATGTAGAAAAAATATTATTCACAAAGAAGTAGGACAGAGTGAGTTATTAAATATATTAATCAAACAAGTTGCTCAAGTTTCACAATATATCTGAATACATTTTTCAGCTTATTCATTATTCATGGAGTCCTAATTATTAGCCATATCAGTGCACTGGTGTAAGTGGTCAGTGACAAAAATGACAGGTCTTCCAATGGATCTAAGATATAAGTGAGGCTGGACTTGTCCATACTGAAAAGGGTGATTTCTATTAATTTAATGAGCTTTGGATTAGAGATGACAGATATTTGGCTTATGCTCCTATCTCCTGGAAGCAGGTAACTCCATCAGTGCTTTTTCCTCTATGGCTGGGATAGACACCTTGTTGAGATACATGGCTAAGTGCTGGGTCCTGCACTTGGGCCAGAACAACCCCATGTAAGCCTTGGGGAGGAGTGGCTGGAAAGCTGCCCAGCACAGAAAGACTTGGGGGTGATGATTGACAAGTGGCTAAATATGCGCCCAGGTGGTGCCTCCAAGAGATGGGCTGCTGGAAGTAAGAGAATTCAGCCACAAAATTCATAGCCAGAAGTGTATCAGAGTAGTAAGCTGACCCACACCATGCCTTCTTCTAGCACTGCTGTCTCACCAGAATGTTGAGCACCTGGCTCCACCAAAGGCTGGGGGAAGAGTGTGGGCTAATACAGCACACCCTCCAATATTTCTCTTTTGGAAAGCATGCTCCCCTTTTGAAATGTTTATGAGCTACACATTGCTACAAACTTTGTAAGCTCTTTTCTGTACTTTTAGTAGGAAGGCATTTAATAGAGAAGGAAGAACCAGAAATTGCCATGTTGTACCCCCTAGATGAGGTTTTATCACAGGGAGGCTAAAATTCTTCCCACGGCTCATCTTTGAAACCAAGACCAGAGAAGATCCATAGTGGCTCTCTTCACCTGTCTCAAAAGCAGATTGGCTCTTCTGAAAGGACAGTGTAGTTCAAAACCTATTGAATTTGAGCAGAATAGACATTTGCACTGTTGCAAATGCCCAGTGTTATTTTTTCAAGGAAATGGTTCCTTTCTTTGCCTTTTTCCCCCCTTCCCTAGCATTGTCTGTCAACATTCCTTTTCTCTATTTTTCTCTGTCAGAAACCAGAATATGTGCACTTATCTGCTCATATTGACCTCTTCTCAGTCTTCTCTATTTTTCATTTTTGCTATTAATTGGGAATCAGGACTTGTGAAGCAGCGTCTGATGTTATTGAACTGGGAAACTTCATGGCTCAAAGCAGGCTTCAGTGACATGGTGCATATCCGAAAAGCCCAAACTGTCATTTTAGATAATGCCTTGTGGAATAGTTTGTACTAAGTGGAGCTGTCTGTGTGGTCCAGCACATCTCTTCTGTGTCTCAGTTGGGGTAGATCTTATTATAACCCTGAATAGAGAAAGCAATTTACTTGAGACTGAAGTGGAAACTTACAAATGCATCAGGGAGATGATTTACATTCACAAAGTGCAAAATCTATACCATGAAGCAGGAGAGTTGCCCTTTCCAATGCATTTGTTTATTTATTTATTTCCTGACATGAAAGCTTCTGGCTAACCACAAAGGCAATCTTTGAGTACTGAACTGTAACTCTAGCAGGCTGCCTTCTTGTTGATAAAACTTGAAAAAGCAATTTACTCTCTTGGGCCTGTTTAAGAATTTACAGTGCAGTAAGGGGAAGGTTAGCAAAACAAGCCACATCCTCCTACCTCTCTCAAATTCTTGCCTGTTTTCACAGTCAGGTGGAAGGGGTGGGAGGGGAGAAAGCAACACACTCATGCACATGCACAACCCGAGGCAATCTGTGTTTCCCTTCCTCCTGCAGTATCTCCCTGCCCCTTATTTTAAAGGAATACTTTAAGTCATTACTTTGCTCTTCGAGAGGGAAAGCAGGGAAAACATCAGAGCATCTCCAAAACTGGCTGCAAAGCTGTAAACTCTAAGCTCTCAGACAAAAGCCACCCCTGCCCTGCTCCTCTCCTGCAGTACACATACTTACATTCACATGTTTGTAAATGATAGCAGAGGGTCCTGCAAGCAGGGCAGCTCCAGTATTACTCAGCACACTTGCTGGAATAGTTGACTGTTAATTCGTTCCCTGAGGTAGGAAAGAGAAGTGATTTTGTGAGGATGAGACATTGAAGGCTTCTGAGGAGGGAAGGACTTTCTCTGCCTTCTGAAGTTCATTATACTAGAAGGGATTAAAGATCATTAGAAGTTATTCAAAACAGCTTTACTGTGCAGAGTTAGCACAGACAACTCTACCAGGTTTCTGCATTCTGAGCCACTTCAACCCAGTAGCTTTTTTAACCAAAAGCACAAAAAACTGCCAAATACCCAAATCTGAAGTGTCTTTGTGGCTAGTCAAAGGATACATGTCTCTCAGCAATTCTCTCACTACTTCCAGTTTTCCACCAGGAAAGTGTTTTCCTACCATGACCTAGGACAAGAACACTTGCTAAAGTCCTCTCAGTTATGGAGCACTGTGGTCAGACTGGAGCCTGAACCTAAGTTTAACTTCCACATGAGGCTCCAGGATTTGGATAGTCATATTGGCCTTGATTCAGATGACATTACAGACATTCTTATGTCATGATAGGTGTCATGTTGCTCTACAATTGGTGGATTCACATCCTGAAGAAGCTCCTCTGTATAAGACAGCTCTAGAAAGGTAAGGCTAACACATCTGCTCTCTGGAAATCCTCCCACTTTGATGTGTTCAGCATTTTATGGGAATCTCCCGACACTGCTCCCTGTGTCACGGGCCAGAAGCGGTGCGCTGTTCTGCTCCCTGAGCCAAAAGATCTGCTTCTGCTGGGCTGCTTTGGATCGCCAGACTGACCTGTCTGTTTTCATTCTAGACACCTGACTTTTCCAGAGACACTTCTCTGTGAAAGCAGTATACATTCTGCTACGCAAGCAATAGATGTTTAGTCTTCATTTAACCCAATAATTACCCTGGCTTTTGCAAACAGGCTGGGTTTGTATGCAGATGGTGGCACAAAGGGGCTGTGCCCGTGTGCAACGATGCGAACTGGCATGACTGCAGATGGAGAGCCAGCCTGTAGAGGGAACAGTGATTCTGGGCTCTGTTTCACACAGAGTGTATCTTTAAGATTTACTTTTTAATATAATTCAAAACAGATTAATGAAAAAAAAACCCAACAACCAAACAACAAAAATAAAACCAAAAATGAAAGACTACCAAATTACCTGAAATTCTGAATGAGATTCATTGAACAGTGTAACACAAGTGCACAGTTTGGAAGGAAATGTTACAAGTGGTCTTTAGTTCTTCCCATCCATGTTTTTAAATTATTATTTATTTATTTTTTTTTAATATAGGATCAGGGATGGAGAAGGAACTTTACCTGAGCTATAACAAAGTCTTCAGAGGTAACTGTTGTGCATGGGACAAAGACTTCCCTGCAGGTTTCCTTTAGGACGCAGGTTTTAAGTCCAAAACAAATGCCAAAGTCTCGTGGCAATGATATCAATACAAAGCCCTTGGGGTTACAGGACTAACCTCAAACCACATGCATTGGCACCTGAGACACAAGGTCATACCTTGCTTTTTTCACTTTGTATTGATATTGTATGAGCAGAATAGGCTCAAGGTGAGGAGAAAGTTCTTCACCGAGAGAGTCATTCACCATTGGAATGGGCTGCCCGGGGAGGTGGTTGAGTTGCCATCCCTGGAGGCGTTCAAGAGGGGACTGGATGTGGCACTTGGTGCCATGGTCTAGTCGTGAGGGCTGTGGTTACAGGTTGGACTCGATGATCTTCGAGGTCTCTTCCAACCTTAGTAATACTGTGATACTGTGATACTGTGAATAGAATAGAATAGAATAGAATAGAATAGAATAGAATAGAATAGAATAGAATAAACCAGGTTGGCAGAGACCTTCAAGATCATCGTGTCCAACCTATCACACAACACCACCTAATCAACTAAACCATGCAACCAAGCACCCTATCAAGTCTCATCCTGAACACCTCCAGTGATGGTGACTCCACCACCTCCTAGGGCAGCCCATTCCAATGGGCAATCACTCTCTCTGTGTAGAGCAGGCTGGAGGCAGTGCTCTGGGACAGTGCAAGGGGTTAAGTGAAGAAAGAGGGATTCGCCTCTGAGATTACCTAAACCTCCACTTTCTTACAGAGGCTTTCATGTCCCTTTCCAGCTTGGCTTACCAGAGTTTTGAAGCTGTATTACATCCCAGATAAATGCCCAACTAATGGGATTATTGGGCTGCTCTGTGTTTGGATAGTCTCACCCACTTGATGAATGTAGCTTTAATCCTGGGTGTGAGCCCTTCTTGAAGGAAGTTTTGTCAAAAGCAATCCATTTCTGGGAAGTGTAAGTTCCCATAAAGTCAATGGTTGCAGAAATAAGCAGCAAAATATTTGTGTGGCTGTGGGAGCCCAAAGGCAAGCTACCACACTAACATTCACAGAACATTTGTTACTTCTGTGAAAAAGGTAGCAAAATGATCAAGTACCAGGCAGAGAGGGACTTGGGGGTGCTGGTTGATGGTAGGCTGAACATGAGCCTGCAGCGTGCCCAGGCAGCCAAGAGGGCCAATGGCATCCTGGCCTGCATCAGGAACAGTGTGGCCAGCAGGAGCAGGGAGGTCATTCTGCCCCTGTACACTGCACTGGTTAGGACACACCTTGAGTCCTGTGTCCAGTTCTGGGCCCCTCAGTTTAGGAAGGATGTTGACTTGCTGGAACGTGTCCAGAGAAGGGCAACAAAGTTGGTGAGGGGCTTGGAACACAAGCCCTATAAGGAGAGGCTGAGGGAGCTGGGGTTGCTTAGCCTGGAGAGGAGGAGACTCAAGGGTGACCTTATTGCTCTCTACAACTACCTGAAGGGAGGTTGTAGCCAGGCAGAGGTTGGTCTCTTCTCCCAGGCAGCCAGTACCAGAACAAGAGGACACAGTCTCAGGCTGTGCCAGGGGAGGTTTAGGCTGGAGGTTAGGAGGAAGTTCTATACAGAGAGAGTGATTTGCCATTGGAATGGACTGCCCGGGAGGTGGTGGAGTCACCTTCACTGGAGGTGTTCAGGAGGAGACTTGCTAGGGTGCTTGTTTGCATGGTTTAGTTGATTAGGTGGTGTTGGATGATAGGTTGGACACGATGATCTTGAAGGTCACTTTCAACCTGGTCTATTCTATTCTATTCTATTCTATTCTATTCTATTCTATTCTATTCTATTCTATTCTACTTTCTATTCTATTCTATTCTATTTGAATAGGAGTATCTTAGGAATAACAACAGGGAATTTACAGATTTTTGTCAGGGCTATCTTGCAACCTCTCTTGTTATAACTCAATCAGATCAAATCACCTCTCCATTGAATGGCAGCCACCTCAGAGAAGTGGCTAGAAAATTTTGCATGGTTGTGCTACTGATCTGAGCTTCACAGTGATGTTAGAAAGATAAAAAAAATAAATAATAGAAAGCACACACACACAAAGGCAGAAAGAAAGTGGGAAGGAATGTTGGCAAAAATGTCTGCACACGTGGAACTAAAAGGAGTTCAAGGCAATGATGTGTACTGCAGACAGACACTGCTAGTGTGGCATGCAGAGGGTTAAGACTAACAAAGAAGAAAGGGCACATGGCAAGAAGCACTACATGCAGAAATGAAATTTAGCACTTTTCTGCATGTCTGCAGGACATGAGCCGAGGGTGTATGCCGGCTGCACATGCTGAACTGTTCAGATTATGCACAGCAGTCCAGTGGCATATTTCCTCTGCTGCCTGCTGGTCTGGATCACAACCTGATGATGTGAGTTTCCAGCTCAAACATCACCCACATATTTGCCATGGTTTATATGCCTGATATTTCTTTCCAATAATAACTTCCCTTTAGGCACGGTTATTAAGACCTCCGTCAGTGTGAAATAGCTTGTGTTCACCGAGGCAGTCTTTTAATGGGATGTGATGCTGTATAGCAGAGTTTCATCTACTATGTTCAAGAAGGTAAATGATAAATTGTTTATTCCCCTAATCCATCTAATTATGGCAGCTTACAGAAAATTGGAGAAAAAGAATTTGTGCCGCAGGTGATGCTGAGAGAGATCTGAGAGCATGTTGATTTAAAAGGCCATAAAGGCATTGTCTAAAATATATACAGAGTAGCTTGTTGATCTCACTGTAAGAGACAGCACTGATAATTCAGTCTCCCCTGGGAGACAGCCTGTTGCCAGGTACTGTAAAAATTTCTAGCCTCTTTTGTCTTCCTTTGAAGGGTGGGAAGCTGTAGAGCTGTCCTTATAAAGCCACATCCAAGTATGGAAGGGAGAAGGTGTGGAAGGGGAGTTACTGCAATAAAAGCAGTTGCAGGACTGCAGCACGCTTGTGTAAGAGCACAGAGGATGTGCCTCCCACTTGCCTTGTCTCACCCCCTTCCATGGCAGCTGGCCCAAAGTATTACAGCAGCCACTGGAGGGAGCATGTTTTTTGACACCCCAACAATACCTCTGGTCACACGATACTTCACAGAGCAAAAGGAGAACTGGTGGTTTGTTTTTTCCTTGCTGATAGCTAAGTGTGTAAAGGGAATTGTTCTGAGAGCACTGGTGCAAGTGAAGAATCATGTCTGTAAGGCCACCTTTTCTTGACTGCTGACTTTGGTGTTTAAGAAGGCAGAAATTCTGCCTGAAGCATTTTGCCAGGTGTCCCATGTCTGCATGTGGATTGCCTGGGGTTTTGACTCATGGGACACAAAAAGGTCTTTGCCTCAGACTCTAAGGGACATGCCCTTGTACACAGAACAACCTCTTCAAGTGAAACTGCTTGGCACTTGCAGCAGACTGGGCTAAAATTCAGCACTGTATTCAAAAACTCTTGGGGAGTGGAGGAGGAAAGGATACTTCCACAAATGTCAAAATATAGTTTTATTTTATTTCACCAAGTTAACTGTTGAGATTTAGGACATGCATCATTTATCTAGAATGCTGTCCTTTCTGCAGCCTTATTACTTGTTTCAGCACTGGTTATGCCACACCTTGAGTCCTGTGACCAGTTCTGGGCCCCTCAGTTTAGGAAAGATGCTGAGTTGCTGGAAGGTGTCCAGAGAAGGACAACAAAGCTGGGGAGGAGTTTGGAGCACAAGCCCTATGAGGAGAGGCTGAGGGAGCTGGGGGTGCTTAGCCTGGAGAAGAGGAGGCTCAAGGATGACCTTCTTGCTCTCTACAACTCCCTGAAGGGAGGTTGTAGCCAGGTGGGGTTGGTCTCTTCTCCCAGGCAACCAGCACCAGAACAAGAGGACACAGTCTTAAGCTGTGCCAGGGGAGGTTTAGGCTGGATGTCAGGAAGAAGTTCTTCATAGAAAGAGTGATTTGCCATTGGAATGGGGTGCCCAGGGAGCTGGTGGAGTCACCTGGATGTGTTTAGAAAGAGACTGGATGGGGTGCTTGGTGCCATGGTTTAGTTGATTAGATGGTGTTGGGTGATAGGTTGGACTCGATGATCTCAAAGGTCTTTTCCAACCTGGTTAATTCTATTCTATTCTATTCTATTCTATTCTATTCTATTCTATTCTATTCTATTCTATTCTATTCTATTCTATTCTATTCTATACTACTATGATTAGCAGCTCTGTTAATTTATGTGTTTGTTTTCTTAGTCTTGTTGCTTTCTGTTTCTTCTCCCCACTTCCTCCCATTTGCCATTATTGAGTAAGATCAGGTGCTTTTAGAACTAACTGCAACATAATTTTCTACAAAATAATTAATATTTCTAATAGAACCTGCCTGTGCTGGTTTTCATGGGGGTACAGGAGAGCAACTAGGCAGTTTGATTATAAAGGCTTCATTATTGCGGTCTCCCCTTTGCATTCTTTGTTTAATAAAACCTTCACTGCAGAAACAGATAGAGCAGAGCTCCTGTGAGATAAACAATGTGAAGAGTTCAGGATTAGTTTTTCATTTGTTTTGAACTCTTCACAGGGTGGGGAGAAGGAAAGAAGTTTAATTTGAAAATTTGGGGGAAATAGTAATACAGAAAAGATTCTTTCCCCTTGCAAACTGCTTGCCAGATGGCCTGCCAGACACAGATAACAGCTGAGAGTTTTTTATCCTCTTGTAAATCAGAACTCAAAAATTTGTAATCTGTGGAGTGTGTGCATGTAAGAGATTCCATTTTATTTACCAGGACTTGAAACAAGGGCTTCCAGAAATACATCAGGAAGGGCTCCAGCATACATTTCCATGACATGTGGCTCTCAAGTCCTTGTTTGTAACAAGCAGAAGGCACAAATATCTTTCTGTTCTGAGGTTGCAAAAAGACCAACATGTTGTTGCATAGCTTGCAAGACAGTTACAATGGTTTCCATGTGCTTGTGAAGAGGGATGAGGGTGCAGGAAACTTGCTTTTAGGCAGAACTATTAACTGTATTAGGAAAACATGTACAGCAGTGAAGCTGTAGTTTACACCAAGGTGCAAAACACCTTTAAGTTCATGCCTGAGCTTAAATACACTTCCAAAATGTGATGCAGCCCTTTATCCTGCAGAGTGTTAACCTTATGTTTCCTGTCTTGGTGAAGTTGTATCATCATGTACTCTCCTTTGATTTGGGCTTTGTCCCTTCAGGCATAAACTGTGAAGTCAGCAATTGCATGAGGAGGGGCAGAAAGGAAACCATAAGACTCACTGAAGTGCAGCTTTTCAAAGGTACTTAGATGTCTAACAGTATTGGTAGACTATGTTATTCTGACCCCTAGAATCCCAGCTTACAACTAACAGCTGCGTCTAGTCTTTAGCAAAGGCAGGCCCTCCTGAAGAGAGGTTTAAGGGGCTTAATTGAAAGTGCTGGGCAGGAGATCATCTAGACAAAACCTAGAGAAGACATCAGCCAAGGATATTGCATGGAATTCAGTCTGTCTGCAAGTGTTTGAGTGAGCTGTGATCCAGCTTTCATTCTAGGATGGCAAAACATGAGTAGTAGGAAAATGGAGATACTAGTAAGAAAAAGAACAGAGTTTTTTTCCCCCTACTACCTGTAGAAAAACCAAACAAACAAAACCTACAGCCCCCGCCCCCCAACAAAATGACAAACAACAGCAAAACCCCCAACAAAGCAAACAAACACAATAGGAGGGAAAATAAAACTGCTAGCTCACTGTGGGGTTAATGGGAAGGTTAGAGCAAATGAGTTGATGGAAGAGCCCACTGTCCCCCGCAAGACCCAGCTGCTCACTGTCTTCTTTCTATCTAGTTCCTGAACAGTAAAAGCAAACACAGTAAAAATCAGCAGCTGGGACTTCTTTTGCAAGGCAACAGCATCGAGTAGAATTCCTCCCTCCATATTTTATAATTTATCTGAAGGCTACAGGCATCTGTTCAGATGGCCAAGGGGAAAAAAAGCATGAGGGATTTGGGCTAAATTCAGCACCACTTAGAAAAGATGCACCTGGTCTGCCATTTGTTATGTTCTCTCCTCTCTGCTTTATGATTTATATTTTATAAATCCTTCTCATTGTGGCTTCCTCTGCTTCCCTCCTTCTGTTCCAGTTTGATCAGACTGTAAAGGTTCAAAGCGTACTCCTGTTACTTTAATTAAAGTCATTTCCCTCTGCCCTTCCTGTTAGAACAGATGTATTGGAAATCCCCAGGCACCTCCTCCTTGGGCAAAATTGGACACTGAAATGTAAAATGGCCCTGAGACAAATCCCCTATGCTAGTTGCTTTTCTCTGCAGCAGGGATATGCAGGAGACAAGGTGTTTCTCTGTGCTAGCAGGTCGGTTTTACCCTCTGCAATGAGTTTATGGTAGCTAGCGGAATGACTTCTCACAACATCTCCCCTTTTGCCAAAAAGGCTTAAGATAATAGAAGCTACAAGACACATCTGGCATGATTTGGTACATTTACTGCTTCTCCCACCCACATCCTGGGGATCCCATGCCACTGGCTGGTTTCTGAACTTACCACTCCATTTGCAGTGGAGAATCATGTCTGGCACATGGACATTATTTAAGAACCCTTATCACTCAACTAGTTTTAAGGCTGAGAGTAGGAGAATATAGCCCAAGGTAAAATGAGACTTGCAGTATTAAGTCATGAGATAAAGAAGGAAAATACACTTCTATGATTATGCTCAACAGAAAAGTGTCAACTCCTGCATTCAGTGAGCTCATGAGGCAGTTAATTAGCCTATAGGAGCTTGTCCTGGAGAGCATTTAGAGCTATATCTTCCCTGCTATAAGACTTAGCTGCCCTCTTAGGTTTCCCCCTCCTCCTTGGCCCTGCTTAATGGAGATTTATTCTCCATATGTTGTTTATAATCCCATGTTCAGCCTTGATGCTAATTTCCCTGTCTTGCAGCATCTTTAAAACACTGCAAATATTATGCTGTAGGAACCTTTCCCGAGTGCTCTAAAAGGACAGCCCTTCCAGGAGAAAAAATATCCAAATCTACAGAGAGCCAGTTCAGCCTTGGTAGAAGATACCAAAAGGCCTCAGCACAAACACCAGCTGACTCAGTCAACAAAGCAAGCTCTTTGGCCAGCAAAGATTACTTCAGCCAGTCAAGGCAGTGTTGGTAGGCTGTGGAGGACACCAAAGAGCTGTGTGGCATGGACCATACAGCTCTGCTGGTTTTAAGGGAACAACTTGTGCAGAGGTTAAAAGGGAAGTACAAGACAGTGCAGTTTGTCCTTACTTGCATAAATAGTGGTATTCCAGTATCTAAAGAGGTCTATAAGAAAGCTGGTGAGGGACTTTTTAGGTGTTGGGTAGTGATAGGACTAGGGGCAATGAATCCAAGCTAGAGGAGGGGAGATTTAATTTAGATATTAGGAAGAAGTTCTTCACCATAAGGGTGGTGAGATGCTGGAACAGGTTGCCCAAAGGGGTGGTGGAAGCCCCATCCCTGGAAGTTTTTAAGGCCAGGTTGGCTGTGGCTCTGAGCAACCTGGTCTAGTGGAAAGTGTCCCTGCCCATGGCAGGGGGCTTGGAACTAGATGATCCTTGAAGTCCCTTCCAACCCTGACAATCCTATGATTCTGTGATATTGTGTCTCTACTGGCCTGTCCTGGAGCACTAGTTGTGCTCCCCAGGTGATATTCCCAACCTGAGCAGATTCAATAATTCCGCTCGCGTAACAGACTGCATTTAGTGAAACCTCAAAACCTCCCAACCCTAGCAGCAGTCTCCTGCAGGCACTGTGCTTAATGTGTGAGTAGAGCTGCTCCTTTTTCACAGCCATACGTCACTCCAGAAAGTTTCATTTCTTTTAGCATTATTGGATCCCAGAGTCAAACTGCTCCTTCACCCTCCACCTCATCAGAAATGCAGAGCTGTATAACTCCATCTCCTCCCCTGAAATCTAGGTAGATTTACAGTAAGAAGGAGAAGTACCATATTAACAAAGACCTTTCTCCCTTCTCTGCACATTCTATTCTAGAAAGAGTTTTCCTCTCTAATTTTACATGGCGTGCTAGGACTTACCATCTGTTTCAGAGAGCCCTCAGATGAGTGAAAACCAGGCCATGTCTTACAGCAGAAGCTGAAGTCTTTGAGCACCACACAGATTTCTGGCAGAGCAAAGGTTTGGAAAACATTTTAATTGAATGTTATAAACTGTTCTGTCCCTCCCTAAGTGCTTCCCACAGAACAGGCAAGTTTTGCACTCTCAGTTCCCAGTCCCACCTCCCCAGAGGATGACAGGAAGTGGAAAAAGTCACATTTCTCTCTCCTTCACAGCTTTTCTGATGAAAATATTCATTACACACCAGTTTCCTGCCCATCTCCATGCTGCATTCACACAGTCATTGACACCTAGATTCCCATGGTTTCTATGACACCTGTAGTCAAAGTATCATTTCTCAGAGGTCCTAAAAATGTCAAGACTGTGTCTAAATCCTTTTAAAGTCTTTCAATTCTCTTATTAAAAAGAGATCAGACTGGACAGCATCATAGATCCTTAAGGCAAAACCAACATGGTCAGCACCCTGTCTGTACATTTGGAAATTTAAGGATATTCAGAGTCCATCAATCTTATATATTTTATATTTAAAACATCCTCTTATATATTTTATGTTAAAAACACCCTCTTATATTTTAGAATAGAATTAACCAGGTTGGAAGAGACCTGCAAGATCATTGTGTCCAACCTATCATCCAACACCACCTAATCAACTGAACCATGCAACCAAGTACCCTAGCAAGTCTCCTCCTGAACACCTCCAGTGACGGCGACTCCACCACCTCCCTGGGCAGCCCATTCCAATGGGCAATCACTTTCTCTGTATAGAACTTCCTCCTAACCTCCAGCCTAAACCTCCCCCTGGCACAGCCTGAGACTGTGTCCTCTTGTTCTAGTGCTGGTTGCCTGGGAGAAGAGACCAACCTCTGCCTGTCTACAACATCCCTTCAGGTAGTTGTAGAGAGCAATAAGGTCTCCCCTGAGTCTCCTCTTCTCCAGGCTAAGCAACCCCAGCTCCCTCAGCCTCTCCTCATAGGGCTTGTGTTCCAAACCCCTCACCAACTTTGTTCCCCTTCTCTGGACATGTTCCAGCAAGACAACATCCTTCCTAAACTGAGGGGCCCAGAACTGGACACAATACTCAAGGTGTGGCCTAACCAGTGCAGTGTACAGGGGCAGAATGACCTCCCTGCTCCTGCTGGCCACACTGTTCCTGATGCAGGCCAGGATGCCATTGGCCCTCTTGGCTGCCTGGGCACACTGCAGGCTCATGTTCAGCCTACTATCAACCAGCACCCCCAGGTCCCTCTCTGCCTGGCTGCTCTCCAGCCACTCTGACCTCAGCCTGTAGCACTGCATGGGGTTGCTGTGGCCAATGTGCAGAACCCGGCACTTTAAAACACCCTCTTATATATTTTATATTTAAAACATCCTCTCATATATTTTATGTTTAAAGCACCTGGGATTGTAAGCAAGCATTCCAGATGGCACAGAAAACAATTTTTAATGAAGACTCATCAATTAATAATATTAATCAAAGATTGAAATCCCATAGCCTGAAGATGACTGCTATAATAATGCAGAAATATGGTGGGAAACTCAGTCATAGATGGTACAAGAAAATGAACTGGAAAAGGTGGTGAACAAGCAAGGGTAATGACCATTTGATGGGTAGGCATCACATGGGATTCCAACAAGGAGCACAAAATGTGCCATATAAAAGAATGTAAAGACAGAAAATATTGCTCTCTACAACTACCTGAAGGGAGGTTGTAGCCAGGTGGGGGTTGGTCTCTTCTCCCAGGCAATCAGAACCAGAAAATGAGGACACAGTCTCAAGCTGCACCAGGGGAAGTTTAGGCTGGATGTTAGGAAGAAGTTCCTCACAGAAAGAGTTATTAGCCACTGGAAGGGGCTCCCCAGGGAGGTGGTGGAGTCACCATCACTGGAGGTGTTTAGGAAGAGACTGGATGGGGTGCTTGATGCCATGGTTTAGTTGATTGGATGGTGTTGGATGATAGGTTGGACTCCATGTTCTCAAAGGTCTCTTTCAACCTGGTCAATCCAATCCAATCCAATCCAATCCAATCCAATCCAATCCAATCCAATCCAATCCAATCCAATCCAATCCAATCCAATCCAATCCAATCCAACCAATCCAATCCAATCCAATCCAATCCAATCCAATCCAATCCAATCCAATCCAATCCAATCCTATTCTATCCTATTCTATTCTATTCTATTCTATTCTATTCTATTCTATTCTATTCTATTCTATTCTATTCTATTCTATTCTATTCTATTCTATTCTATTCTATTCCATTCTAAAGAAGGCATTCAGTTATGATTCTTTTATTAGCAATCCCTTAGGCTGAATTTGGTAAACGATTCCCTGCTGCCAAAATTTTTGTAACTATGCCGTGCTACACCAGTAACTCCAGGCCAGTAACATCAGGCCACAAAACCTCATTGCTGGACATGGGTAGGTCTCTGAATGCTAGTTTTGAATCTGGAAGGTATATGCAAGTAAATGTTAATGTATTTTTTTTTTTTGTGTTCAAGCCAATTGTCATTCTAGAATCAGGGGAACACATTCAAAAATCTATGTCTAACAGAGAAGAAAATGCAGATGGGGCCATGTTCTGGAGCAAGCACTGCTGACAGCTTTACAGGATAACTGATGAGGTTTTGGAAAGCAGGATGCACGAGATACAAAGGACACCTTGTGCCCGTGAGGGCTGTGAACACCGACAAGTATGCTGACAAGGTTTGCACAGCTTGCTTGTGTTTACGTTTGCCTTTGCACACTCTACTGGAGGTGAGAAGAGCCTGAGCTGGCATAAAGACATGCAGCTTGAACATGACACAAAAGAGAATCAGTGCTCATGCATTTGCTGGAGGATACTGCAGGCTTTAGGCATTTCTGGGGCTAGGAAAGCTGATTTAATTTCTGCTTAGGACTTTGCTTTTTGCATTTTTCTTTTGATTTTGCTTCATGCTTGGTGAGAGATGCTTTTTTTTTTTTTTTAAGTAAAAACAAACTCTCAGAGTAATTAAGGTGTCTAGGGGCTGCATTTGATGAAAAGGAAGGAAAGTCCTAGTGGGAAGCAGAATGAAACATTCAAGTGCATGGGAGCACCTCTCCTATGAGGACAGAATGAGAGAGTTGGGGCTGTTGAGTCTGGAGAAGAGAAGAGAAGGCTCCGAGGAGACCTAATTGTGGCCTTCCAGAGTCTTAAGGGGGCTACAAGAAAGCTGATGAGGGACTTTTTAGGGTGTCAGGTAATGGTAGGACTAGGGGGAATGGAACGAAATTAGAAATGGGTAGATTCAGATTGGATGTCAAGAAGTTCTTCACCATGAGGGTGGTGAGACACCGGCACAGGTTGCCCAGGGAGGTGGTAGAAACCTCATCCCAGGAGGTTTTTAAGGCCAGGCTGGGTGTGGCTGTGAGCAACCTGATGTAGTGTGAGGTGTCCCTGCTTGTGGCAAGGGGGTTGGAACTGGATGATACTTGAGGCCCCTTCCAACCCTAACAATTCTATGATTATATGATATGCATTGCACTCACAATTTTGGTGGTTCTTCTTTATTTCTTAGAGGTATACTAGCTCCTCGATACTTATTTTCTGCCAAGCAAAGGACTGTGTGCCTTACTGGTTTCTCCTACCTGGTATTGTATAGGTAACATTCATATAGAATCATTGAAAACTCTTCTTTCTGTTTTAATGCAAATATCACAGAACTGAATGATGCTTCCAAAATGTCCAGCTTCCTGGGCTGAGAGAATTTCTTTGAAGAGAGGAAGTTGGACAGAAAGGATCCACTTGGGTTATTTAACCTGCACTGCACCCTGTCTTCATCACTGGCAGTCAGGCTGTAATTTCTTTGTATAGACTAAATGATCAAGTAACAATTTTGTTAAGGGTTAAGTTTTTTTTCCTTTCCCCAACCACAGATGGACTAGGGACCATCCTCTAAATCAAGAGAAAGACCCTTTGGGCTGCTTAAGAATTACAGAAGATCTATATCCTCCCCTGGAAGACAAATCAGAGCTGATCTGTTGGCTTTTCTAACTCTCATTTGTTTCAGCACGTGATTTATTACCAGGGTCACCTCTCACATTTCTGAAACAAATGCCAGATGCTTTCCACACTTGCTTATTTCTCCAGGCACTTCAAATTCAGCCAGCATCAATTCCAGGAACTCTAGGAGGGCCCTGTTTGTGCAGTCTGACAACAAAATCTGTATCTTTATTCATAACATTTAGTGAATTCATAAAATGAGGTCAATGGCATCCTAATGGCTATTTCATCTCTGGGTCAGTTTTGAGCAGATCCTCAGAATACAGATGGATGCATGCCCTGGGAAGCTATGACCCCCATCACCATGGTGGCACAGTGAACAAGTGGCATGCAAATTAGCAAACCGGGCAAGAAAGCCGATCTCTAAGCAAATGGCATATAAACACCGATTCTGATTTGCTTCTACAAATAGGTGGAAAGACCAAATATAGGTTTCAGCAGCCTCTGTTTCTGAGTTTTCCCCCATCAAGGTGGAAGGTTGGGAATTAAGTGCTGGAGCAGACTGGGATGGGGCTGAGAGGTGCAGTCATTTTTAATTTCCTGAAATGCTGCAGACACAGCTAGGATTTTAGCTATGGATTTTTCCTCCCTCCCCATGGCTGGGACACAGAAGGAGGGGACTGAGATGAAGAGTTTCTAGGGGTAACAATAAGGACTAGAAGCTTGTAGCTCTTTGTGAGTGTTGTGTATCTTATTCAGAACGTGCCATGCACGTGTGGCTATGATGCTGTGCATTCAAGCTGGTCTGTCAGGCTTCCTATGGGTCTGACAGCATTCTGTGATGGCTGATGGAGTACTACTACCACAAGGACAGCCTCCCTTCCACATCTACCTCTTCAGTAGCTGTGGGTGTTACAGCCTCTGTCAGATCTCCTCATCTCTCTTACACTGAAAGATGCAGTTTTGAGATGCAAAGAAAGAGAGGAACCTAAGGGAAAATAAAGCCTCCTAGGGCGTGAGGGCACATAAAGGTGGTTTCAGTTCTATAATGACTCCTCATGACTATTCCTACACACTTGCTTTGTGCTGCTGATCTGCTGGCACACCTTATGTGTGGGTTTTAAAAAATAAATTAAAAATCATCAAACACAGCATTGATTTTTTGAGAGAAAAATAAGAAGGAAAAGCAAAAGGCAATACATCAAAACAAGCAGACACTCCTGAAAGAAAGCCCTCTACAAGGCAAGCAGCAGCAAAGCTTCCACTTTGCCAAGAGTGAATTGAGTGAACAAACCCCATATGACGACATCACTAATTTACCAGACCTTTTCAGCTTGGAAGCTGTCAGTACACTGAGGTATAGGCTATGAAAACATGCAAGGTGCAAAGTAGCAAGTGAGGAGCTTCTAGCAGTGTCAGTAAGAATAGACTCTGCTGCTCCACGGTTCCTCAGCTGCTCTACTGGCCTCTCCAAGCCACTGTCCCCTTGTTTGATCACTGTCATTCCACTAAGATTACTTCTTTTCACAGTGTCTAATCATTATTTCCTTTATTGCCTCAGAAGTACGGAGCAGAATGGAAAAATATCCTCCCTTGACCTGCAGGCTCCACTCTTGCTAACGTAGTCCAGTGTCAGGTTGACCTTTTCCACAAGGAAACCCAACTGACTTCCATTCAACTTGTCCATTGAGATGCTCACAGCCCCCTGCTTACACCAGGAAATAACTTTTAGAGTATTCATCTCTGTGAAGTGAGCAAGGAAAGGTTAAGTAGGTGATAAGCACCTCTTTCAGGTATGTCCTATGAATTTGAACCCCTAAAAGAGAAGAATTCCCTTGTTCTTTTGTGTGCCCCCGGAAAATCTTTCAAGCAACTTTGTTATGTTTTCTTTACAGATCTGGAGGATTTATACCTTTAAGTGCCTTTATGCAGGGGCAACGAAAAGTAAGCAGCATTAGCATATTTTTCAAAGACACTGGAGTGCTTTTTCATCTCCATTACTGAGAAACTGAGTCATCTTTACTCTGTATAAATTCTCTCTCTGAGAGCTTTTGTTCAAATGATATTTGCTACTTAAGGAAACTTGATTTAGTGAGGAAGTGTGCATAGAAGAGATGGAAGGGAAATATTAGCATTTTATTGGAAATTTTAATCTAGACATTACATGGCACCAAACCCAAGACAAGTTGATGCTTTTATTAACTTGGACTCCCAAGCATTAAATGTTTTTCTTCTACCATTGCTCCTTCTTTCCCTGCTCTCTTATTGCTCTGACTCTACACATCACAAGCATTTTCTCCTGTGTGGGATCTCTAAATGGTATCATGCATCATTTTTTCCACAGTATGTGTACTGGTTTTATGGGCAATGTGATGTCTATGAAAAAATGAAAGACAAATAGCAATAGTACCTCTAGGCAGAAAGCAGATGAGGCTTTCCCACATGGCTACAGTAGCATAGGGTGTACCATAATGATGAGGTGTGAGACTACCATGAGCCTCAGTCAAGGCAAACTCTATTAGTTGTGCCAGTTCTCTCACAACCTCATCCAGTCCTGTTGGTCCCAGTTTGCAGTAAAGATTCCAGTCAAAGGCTCTTTTTCATCTACATGTGTTGTGAGGGTCACCCAACTCCAGAGAAGGACCATGAGGATGATCAGAGGGCTGGAGCACCTCTCCTGTGAGGACAGACTGAAGGAGTTGGGGCTGTTCAGTCTGGAGAAGAGAAGGCTCCGAGGTGACCCTAATTGTGGCCTTCCAGTATCTGAAGGGGGCCTACAGGAAGGCTGGGGAGGGACTTCTCAGGATCTCAGGTAGTGATAGGACTAGGGGGAATGGAATGAAGCTGGAGGTGGGGAGATTCAGGCTGGACATGAGGAGGAAGTTCTTCACCATGAGAGTGGTGAAGCCCTGGAATGGGTTATCCAGGGAGGTGGTTGAGGCCCCATCCCTGGAGGTGTTTAAGACCAGGCTGGATGAGGGTCTGGCCAGGCTGATCTAGTGTGGGGTGTCCCTGCCCATGGCAGGGGATGGAACTAGATGATCCTTGTGGTCCCTTCCAACCCTGACTGATACTATGATACTATTTGCAAAGAGCACAATGGATTGTGAAGCCAAAGTTCACCTGAATGTGTTTGGGAATGTTACCAAAGTAATGCATAATGATGATGATGTGCATTTCATTCCCTCTTCTGATCAACACTCTAATATGGTGACCATAACGTTTTTTAATCCTGTAAGGTTATAAAAATATCAGGTTTTATAAAGTGAAGCAGCAATATCAGGCCAATACCAATAGGGAACATGTTTGTGGATCATATATCCATGAGACTATTAGGAATCACCAAGCATGATATAAGAACAGTGACATGGAACTGCTCTGAGCAGTCCTGGCTTGAACTGAGGGAAATAAAAACTAAACTTTACTTTACAACTGACAAAAAGTATGAATTTGCCATCAGCTTTGGTCACTGTTCCCAGCTGGTAGCAATCCTCAGTCTTCCAAGCTACCATCTTATTCTCAGCCCGACTGTATTCACTCCCTGCTTCCCAGCCATCAGAATTTGGGTTTTCTCCATGAAACCTAGTGCAGGTATTTTCTCTTCCTCTCAAAACCAAAGACATTGCTTCTCTGTTTCAAGCTTCTAGGGAGAAAAATACCTTTTGACACAAATGAAAAAAGAAGAAAGAAAAAAAAAGCTCTCTGTTCTTTGTTTGTCCTTTTTGAATTATTTCATGCTGCTCTGTCAGGACTCAAGACAAATTCTCCATTGACTGTGCCCCCCAGTCATTGATCTTTATAGCAGTTTCACCCAGAACCTGTTGTTGTCACTGAAACACATTTACATCACTGGTGAAAGAGCTCAGCAACTACTCCTGAGGGAGGTGTGATACAGTGGAGGAGATTCCACTTTCAAGTAGTTCCCAGTGTTCATTTAGATGTGTATGCTAAGCATTGCTAAAACCGAAAAGATGCTGAAATTTAAAAGACAAACTGTAAGATCTAAAAATACTGGAGGGGGAGGGGGAGGCTAGGGGGAGAAAAAAAACTTGCATTCCTTTAAGAAGGAAAAAACCCCAAACAACACACAAACCACAAAATACCAGAAAAACAACACAAAACCAAAAGATGAAGTTAGAAAGTCAGAATTAGCAGGTTCACATCAGTTCTCCAGTGCTGTATAGCTCTCCATCGCTCACTATCACTTCATTTACACCTCCCACACTGCCTTGCCTTTGCCTCTTGTGTTGTGCTGAAATGGAAATGCACTGTTGGATTTCTACTGTTGACTTTTTATGTTGTTTATTAAGTGCATGGAACCTATTTTGAAAGAAACATATCCCAGGGTACATCAGGCTACGTCAAACTGTGATAGGTTTTCTCATAGTGTGCTAAGCCAGTGAAGCAGAAGAATTTGCTTATGGTGAAGGCTAAAATGATTGATCTGTTTGGTGGCTTGAGACGTGTTGATTATAGGGTGTTGTAAGCTTGTGTAGGTGTATGGGCAGGTTCCTGGTTAGCATTTCACCATACTGTATAAGCTTACAGCATAAGCAACAGGAATATTTTTAGCTTGTACAATTATGTCTGCTTGAACTTTAGCACATTAAAATCCCCTATTTCCTGGTTAAGAGATCTATTTCTAATCACCTAGTAACAGCCTCTTTTGATATCTACACATCATTCAGAAGAAATTTCAGAATTAATACATAATAATTGTGCTTCTGAGGTGAAATAAAAATCAGACTGGGGAGGACATTTTTAAGGCATCGGTGAAATGAAGGTAATTAACCCTTAACCATTTTCCACTTAACTAATTAATTACTTACCCCTAAAGTATTTATAGAAGAAATATGCTGGGGTCTCTGGTGATCTGCAGATTTTAAATCTGCAGATTTTAAATCACATTCAATAGCCTTTGTAAGAAGTACCTTCCAGGTAATCAACTAGCTATGGGCTTGCTGGAGGAGGCGCAAGGACAAATTCCAGAGTTAAGTAGGAGATTAGGAAATCAAATAACATTCTCTGTAATTCTATCATTCAGAACTTTCAAACAATCAAAGAGCTTTCTTCTGCAGCTCTTCAAGCATTTAAGAGATGAATACATTAAGCTTAATCGTGGACACATCCTCCTTTCCTCATCTGGGCAAACTGAGGCACAATGAAGTTACAGGGCTGGTGTTTTTAGTAGTGTGTTGGAATGCTGGGTGGCATCTCTTCATTATTTGGTCTTTGATGCATAAACAGGGATTAGGCATCTCATAGTAGTGCAATGGAAGAATACATGACAGCAGAAAATTGGCATTCTCACTTAAATTCTTTTCCTTTTTATTCTTCTCCTACAGTGATACACGGAGCTTAGCACTCCGCTCCATGTGCTGGAAACTTCGATTCCAGATGACTAAGTGGATATGTCAGTGCACTTCTCAGCCTGCTCTGTTCAATGGCTGGATCAAAAGTCTGCCCAGTAGACTGAGGAAAGTCAAAGAGAGTCACAAGAAGTAGAAGTGAATTGTGAGGTGTCAAAAATGTTGTTTCAGCTGCAAAACTCTAAGACAATCTTCCCCTTTTCCTCCTGCCTTTTAGCCAACAGCAATTTACATATCCGTAACACATAAGGCTGCGACAATCATTAACCTCTGGAAACACAGGAAAAAAGAAGTAATGTAATAACCTGGAGCCCTGTCTAGTCCCGTGCCTTGGCCTCTCAGCCTGGCTCACAGTGCCGTCCCCAAGCATAGACAGATGTAGGCTGCCTGCATGACATTTTTGGCTTTCTCCCCTGAGTAGCTGCTCTGGCCAAGTTTTCTCATCAGTGATCAATGATCACCAGACCAGCAAATGGGACATATGCACCCAGCAGCAGATGGCAGTGACTGTACTCAAGCATGACAGCTCTTTGCATGCAGAGGGAAGCAGACTGTTCAGGCCACCTAGATACAATTCTCCCTCTGCTCTGAGCCTCAAGTAGAAAGCACTTTGCTACCTGCTGAGCATCCCACTGAAGGTCTGGAGCATTCTTTGCTGTGTGCTAGAAATGTGCCTGGGAAGCTAGAAGAGTTTCTCTGGAGTTTCTTCATAGATGGCCCTTCAGTTGAGTGAATCCATAGTGTCCAGCACATGTGAGCAGGAAAAATGACAAGCCTGGCTTCTGTAGAACTGTCCCCTATTCAGCCCAGAGATATAGTGTCAGGAGAAGTAGACATATCTGTGATACTAGCAGAAGCACTATGCCTTGAAGGACCTTAAAGATGAGAGTTGCCAAAGGCTGTTTATGTGCTCTGTAGTCTTCTATTTGTCCATATATCCTAATTCCAAAACCTCTTGGAAATTCCCAAGAGCTGTCTTCAGCATGTGCTTCCAAGTTTCTCTGAAGGGACTAATCAAGCTCACTACTAAGGGAACTGTTCCTTATCTTCATATTATGGGGAGGGGTCTCAAGCACAGCCCTGTGAGGAGGGGCTGAGGGAGCTGGGGTTGCTTAGCCTGGAGAAGAGGAGACTCAGGGGAGACCTTATTGCTCTCTACAACTACCTGAAGGGAGGTTGCGGACAGGTGGAGGTTGGTCTCTTCTCCCAGGCAACCACCAACAGAACAAGAGGACACAGTCTCAAACTGCACCAGGGGAAGTTTAGGCTGGAGGTGAGGAGTAAGTTCTTCCTAGAAAGAGTAATTGGCCATTGGAATGTGCTGCCCAGGGAGGTGGTGGAGTCACCATCCCTGGAGATGTTCAAGAAAGGGTTGGACGTGGCACTTGGTGCCATGGTTTAGTTGTCATGAGGTGTTAGGTAATAGGTTGGACTTGATGATCTCTGAGGTCTTTTCCAACCTTATGGATTCTATGATTCTGTTTGTACAAGGGATCCTGGTTTGGTTGAAGATGAGTGTGAAGTAAACTGTGAGGCAGTCTTGTAGGACAGTAAGTAAATCAGAGAGACATGTATTCTAGTTGGAGTTTGGTCTCTGCTTTCAAAGAGCTTTTTGTTTGTTTGTTTGCTTTTAAAACAATACCTTTGCCTTATATAGCACCTCCTATGACAGAAAGAGCATCTACTAGGACTCACTGCAACAGAGGTAATCTTTCATCTGCAAAACAGGAACATAATACAAAATAGACTGAGAATCCCTGCTGTAGAATTGACCAAATTGGATGCAAACCCTGTTGGGGTTGGGGTTTTTTTGCCTTTTCTGTCTATATAAAGCAGTCAGGGTTGGGCTTTTTTGGTGATCCATCTGTATTATCTGTAGTGATAGTTTGCTATCCAAAGGCAGATTAACTTAAACTTCTCCTCCTCCCAAGTGGTCACTCCTTATATAACTAGAAAACAATCCCAAAGTTAAGGGGAATTGAATATAAGAATTGCTACTCACAGTTTTAACTTCTGTTCAAGCAACAATAGAGACCAATTCAACTAGGGAACTGAAATGTACATTTAGTGCAGGGAGACACACTTCCATTTTAGAGGGGAGAAAAGGTCTTGAAAAATAACTTCTGAAACAAAGCTTATTGGTCCAGGTGTAAAGTAGAGTTGCAAAAATAATTCTAAGCAGCACTAACATTGGGGCTTTTTTCCGAGTATGTAAGTAGGAATTAGGTGTTCAAGAGGGGACTGGATGTGGCACTTGGTGCCATGGTTTAGTCATGAGGTCTGTGGTGACAGGTTGGACTTGATGATCTTTGAGATCTCTTCCAACCGTGGTGATTCTGTGATGCTGTGATATGTTAAGAGGTCAAGTTGTGCCTACAATCTTGTTCCACTGGATATGGTAAAAACAAACAGTGGAGACCCTCTCTTTCCAAATGTTGCAGTTTATGGCTTTCTCTGATGGAAGGCATAGTTAATGTTTTGAGACACCTCAAAATTACCTGGTCAGTTTCTTACGCTAGAGTAAATGAAGTGGTTTAACATTCTTGCATGATTGCCCTAGATCTTGTCCCACTAGGAAACCCCAGACTCAGATTCCCACTGTCTCCACCAGGAGGAATAGGGAGATGATCTACACTTCTTGGCAGAACCTCCACCTACTTATCAAAGCAAGGGTAATACCCAAGAGATGAAAAAGCAAAGCCGTCAGTCAATGTCTTATCTCAGTTATAAGATTGCCTTTGAAATTTGCATTTTCAGGCTTACAGAAATATTTACAGGGTAGACAGGGGGAAAGGAAAAAAAAACAACCCAGTTGCAATGTCCATCTGAACAGCATTCAGAGCTTTCAGAGCTTGGGAAGATGTTTTATTCCGACTGTGAAGTACATTTCACTGCTCTCTTGAAAACTGCCTTTCGCAACGTGTTTCTGCGAACACCATAACAGGGTTTCAGCTCTAAGACAAGGTCCTGTTATCTTGTCCTGTTGGAAAACTACTGCGTTAAATATTTACCTCCAAATAATTGACATTCCTTTTAGCCTTTTCTCCACACACTACTCCTGTGTCATCCTCCTCCTTTTGGCTTTATAGAAACAGTATGTACAGTTTTGCCTAGCTTGCCTGTTTGACGCTTAGGTCACTTTCGCTGTCAGAATCTATTTATTGAATAAAACTGATTCTCCCCGCCCCCCTTCTCCAAATACAGTGAAAAATGTGCAGGAGCTCCCAGTACAGGGATGCTGGTTACTAGGAAACAGAATCACAGAATCACCAAGGTTGGAGGAGACCTCAAGGATCATCAAGTCCAACCTGTCAGCACAGACCTCATGTTTAAACCGTGGCACCAAGTGCCACGTCCAATGCCCTCTTGAACACCTAATCCCCTCTTGAACACCTGAAACACAGTCTCCAGAGAGCACAGTAGGGCTACAAGCCTTAGACTACAAAGATTTATTTTGGGGAGGATTCTATAACAAGGGTTGGAATTAATAGTAATCTCAAGAAAGCCTTTGCCAAAAGACAAGTTTAAAGACAGAAATGGGTGTCTGCAAGAGTCTTTCAACAGTCTTTTTCCTCTTGTTCTAAGAAAGTGGTTTGTGTAATGATCCCAACTTCTGCATTTGTCTCAAGAAAGAAATTATAAACACTCTTGGGTAGAAAAAATAAAAATTAAAAATAAAGATCTGAGGATTCCACTGAGGTTTTTTCTGTTCCTTGCCAGGAATAACTCTGCTCCTCAGATCTGTGCATGGTCATGAGAAATACACAATTCTTTCCTTCATGGGTTCATGCTGGTTAATACCTTCAACCTGAAGTGGTGAATGAGTGCTAGAATACGGCTGTAGAACCCAGGCAACCAGCACCAGAACAAGAGGACACGGTCTCAGGCTGCACCAGGGGAATTTTAGACTCGAGGAGAGGAGAAAGATCTCCACAGAGAAAGTTGTTAGGCATTGGAATGTGCTGCCCAGGGAGGTGGTGGAGTCACCATCCCTGGAGGTGTTCAAGAGGGGATTGGATGTAGCACTTGGTGCCATGGTCTAGTAGTCATGAGGTCTGTGGTAACAGGTTGGACTTGATGATCTTTGAGGTCTTTTCCAACCTTGTTGATTCTATGATTCTATTCTCTTTGTCAATATTGTCAATATTTGTGATTTTCTTGTCATTGTCAGCTAATTGGCAAAATAAGACCCTTAGGGCAGAGTTTTAAAATATATAATAAAAGAACCAAAATCAAAACACAACCCAGAAGAGAAAACCTAGCCAAGAATGGTAACAGTATTTTATACAGTTTGCCCAATGCTTGCAATTTGTGCCCACTCAAAAAGTAGCAGCATAAGCTAAGTGGAGCCTTCTGAGAGGACAGGGATGTGGAAGGGTTGATCTACAATGAGGTGTATGGCAGGTAAAGAAAATAAGGCTCACAGGAAAGAGTTTGTGGGGAGACAGTGAGACAGCTGAGAGGAACATGGGAAAGAGTCACAGACAGGCTTCAGTCATGATGGAAAGAGACACTTCTCAGGCACCGGAAAATACTGCAGAATCAGCTGTAAATACAGAAGTTATTGTGCAGATTGAAACCAAGCACTGAAGCTAGTTCCTGCCCTGCAAAATCACAGTGATCAGAGAGGTGGTTGTGTCCAAACATTTTTAGGCTGTTTTTCCTAGTCACTGAGTTAACAATGTGTTATAAAGTCCAGCTTCCTTGAGTTTCAAAGGTCTTTGGTCTTCTTTGGGATGGCTTCTCACAAGGATTTCTGATGACAATTAGACCTGCCTGAATAGAAGCCCTCTCACAATTATGCATTTGAGATAGGTTATCCAAAGCTTTTCCCAAATTACTCTTGGCTGTCACATGGGAAAGCCCACCATGGGTTAGATTGGCTGCAATTCCTCATTGCACCCTGGAAAATAAGCAAAATAGGAACCAATCCAGCCAGGGGTCACTGAAGACAATCTTATTCCAAAATATTTACATTCCTGGAGCATGGCACAAAGCAATGATGCTTGTGTATTACTTATTTAGATCAACATATTTTAGGACAAGAGCTGCAGGGGAAAATCTTCTCTTTTAGCTTCCTGGAGATTCACCCATTTATCACCAAACAGCATGGTACATATCCCAAGGAGATCTGAAGTGAATGAGCAGTGCCATGTTCAAGTGTGTGAATGCAATCACAGTAATAAGTAAATCCCTACTGGACTATTCCCAAAGAGACTCTTAGTTGATAACCTATTATGTCTGGTCTGCAAGGACCATGTAAGAAAGCACTGCCTCTGGCTATTTGTCTTAGATGTAATTAATGTGTGTGGGATGCTTTCATGTTCCAAAACACAGAGCAGAGGTAACTGCAAGAGCCAGCTGGAGCCTGGCCTGACAAGGTTGGTGCCAGGCAGTTTGAAACAAACACTGTTTTTTTTTCCCACCCAGCAGTTTCAGTGCTAAACACATCAAAGACAGGCAGGCAAGCAGCCAGAAGCAGACTCGTGGAGGTAGACACATGTGATGATATGATGTGCTAGATACCAGAAAAGGAGGTAGTCTTAATATTGACAAGTAATTCTGAGGTGAACAGAATAGCAAGCTCCCCTACCCTTGATTCACAAAAAAGATACAAATAAGGTAATGGGGAAAAAAAGAAAACAAATAAAATGTTTAAGTCTGTGAGCATCAAGATAACAGTTCTGAAAATATTCATGAACTCTTTTGGGAATAGAACTTTGAAGACTGTAGACTATGAAGGACTTGTGCATCCTTTGTGCTTAGGAGACTGAAATGCCTCTAGAATGACAAGAGGGTTTTTTGGACTATGACCTCAAAAGAGAATGTCTGGAGGAGTCACAAGGAAGATAAGTTTCTACATAGCACTGAAGAGTGGGGATGCACCCCAAAGTAAAGAAAACTCCACAGTGGCCCCATGAAAATTAAGGGACATCAGTAGAGCAATGATGCTTGGATCTGTCGTGGTTGTAGTTTATCTCATGGATACTTGCAAACATTCATATAGCATAGCATAGCATAGCATAGCATAGCATTACATAGCATTGCATAGAATAGAATAGAATAGAATAGAATAGAATAGAATAGAATAGAATAGAATAGAATAGAATAGAATAGAATAGAATAGACCAGGTTGGAAGAGACCTGCAAGATCATCACGTCCAACCTATCATCCAACACCACCTAATCAACCAAACCATGGCACCAAGCACCCTAGCAAGTCTCTTCCTAAACACCTCCAGTGATGGTGACTCCACCACCTCCTGGGTAGCCCATTCCAATGGGCAATCACTCTCTCTGTATAGAACTTCCTCCTAACCTCCAGCCTAAACCTCCCCTGGCACAGCCTGAGACTGTGTCCTCTTGTTCTGGTGCTGGTTGCCTGGGTGAAGAGACTAACCTCTGCCTGTCTACAACCTCCCTTCAGGTAGTTGTAGAGAGCAATAAGGTCACCCCTGAGTCTCCTCCTCTCCAGGCTAAGCAACCCCAGCTCTCTCAGTCTCTCCTCGTAGGGCTTGTGTTCCAACCCCCTCATCAACTTTGTTGCTCTTCTCTGGACACACTCCAACAAGTCAACATCCTTCCTAAACTGAGGGCCCCAGAACTGGACACAGGACTCAAGGTGTGTCCTAACCAGTGCAGTGTACAGGGGCAGAATGACCTCCCTGCTCCTGCTGGCCACACTGTTCCTGATGCAGGCCAGGATGCCATTGGCCCTCTTGGCTGCCTGGGCACACTGCAGGCTCATGTTCAGCCTACCATCAACCAGCACCCCCAAGTCCCTCTCTGCCTGGCCACTCTCCAGCCACTCTGACCCCAGCCTGTAGCACTGCATTGTTGTGGCCAATGTGCAGCACCCGGCACTTGGATACTTTCTTGGTTTAGTCAAAGCAGTAAATTGTGCAGGAAATATGTAGGATGTGCAGCTCAACACAGAGGCCAGGAAAGAAAACAACCTTGAGAAGGATTCATGAGTGTGTAAAAGATAAAGTCAGTGTCCCACATGCTCATCTCATGGGGTCTCCACAGAAATGGCCTAAGTTAAAAAAAATTAAAAGGTACAGAAGCATGCAATCAATTTGCTAAATTCCAGCTTTGATATCAAAAGTGAATTGCTCCTTTCCCAAGCCTTCAATCTGGTATTTCATTCATTGATTTCCAAGCTTGAAATTGAAGGAGGGAACTGCCAGCTTGGGGAGAGCAAAATCACTGAATTTGAATTTTGCTGATTATTTGACCCTGCTAAATAGCTCTTGCTACAATAAATCAAGAATATCAACATAGTAGAATAATTTTTCAAACTCTTCTGTCTATGAATGCAAACCATATGTTAGACTCTAAACACCAAGGACCAAACGAGAGCCACAAAAATTATTAGAAGGCTGGAGCACAAGCTGAGAGAGTTGGAGCTGCTCATCCTGGAGAAAAGACTCTGGGGAGACTTTAGTGTACCTATTAGTGAATGTTTGGTTTAGTATCACAGTATCACAGTGTCACCAAGGTTGGAAGAAACCTCAAAGATCATCAAGTCCAACCTGTCATCACAGACCTCATGACTAGACCATGGCACCAAGTGCCACGTCTAATCCCCTCTTGAACCCCTCCAGGGACGGCGACTCCACCACCTCCCTGGGCAGCACACTCCAATGGCAAACGAAGTAGTAGAGTGTGATAAGCTTCTTTTAGACAACTCTGAAAGCTTGAGCTGCTTCCTGTGTCCATCACTCATGGACTCAGGTATCATGCAGGACACATAAATGTGAAAGTAAAATCTGAGGTGCTAAAATACCAAAGGAGATCAAGAGATGGCTTTACCACCTTGCACTTGTGACAGCTTACTGCAATCAACTGCCATGCACAGTGCATTTTGAATAGCACATTTGCTGGTCACTATGAGCAGATGGCATTTACATGGTGCTGTTGGTGGACTCTAAGCACACATACAGGTACTCCTGTCTCCTGTGAAACAGAAAGAAAACAGAAAGGAGGTGAGAAGACTTGTGGATCAAGATAAAGATCATTTAACAGGTGAAGCAAAGGTGTGAGTGCAAGCAAAGCAAGGAGGAATTGGTTCTCTGCTTCCCAGCAGCAGACATATGTTTCTGGAAAACAAATTTCTGATCATGGCCTGACAGGTGTCCTCTTCCAATTCATTAGCCACCCCAGCCTACCCACTGCAGGAGCTGGAGGGGGAAAAAGATGAGTACTTGACATCATGCAAGCACTGCAGCAATAGTGAAACACTGGTGTGTTATCACCACTGTTCTAATCACAGATCCAAAACACAGCACCATACAGACTGCTATGAAGAAAATTATCACCATCCCAGCCAGACTCAATGCACAAGGATTCATAAGATTATACTGAGCAGGAGAAACAAGAAGAGAACAGATATTGTAGTTGTCAATAGGAACTAGTGAGGAGCAAAGTGTTAACATCATCAGTGCTAAACCAAATACTACAGTGCTAAGGTCAGCAAAGAAGACTGGGTGATAATTAGTTACAAGATATGGACTCCAGACCTTGAAAATGGAATATCATCACATCAAGTCAATGTAACAAGCTACAGAATCAGGAATCTAGAATAGGACATCCTGAAAGAATTCTACTAGTAACAACTGCATTAACTGCAATAAGTGAATGTTCAAACATCAGCTGCCAGTGGTGGTCTAATCTTGTGCTTGTTTCTATGCTGGGAGGAATTTCCAGATCATGAATGAGAAAGCATTGCAGTTATCACCCACCAGAGCACAAGATCTGCTCATTTGGTGGAGGGTCTTGTCCAGAGAGACAATATACTGTATCTGCTGATGTATCAGCATCTACAGATCTTCCCCTTCTTCATCAGTTAGGACTAGACATTATTCTCTGTCTTGTCTTAGTGATAGCATCAAGGAGCTCAAAAAGCCTGACAAATTATTGTTAACAACGCTCAGGCTCGTGATTGACTTAGCAGCTCAATGTGAGAGCAAACACAGGGCTATATCACCAGGCAAAGCTGGGAAATTGCAAGGATTTAACATCAAAGTCTTATCAGCCTTGTCAGTCACTTGCTTTGTCCTCCCAGAAGGAATCAGAGTAAAGTGGCATGAGTCCAAAAACCAAACTACTTTTGAAACTTCTGTCTGTCCTAGACAAGGACAAGTTGCCAGATTGTCCAGCTGGAGGTCTGCTGCACTGCACAGGTGTTTGACATGTCCTCAGGTGTGGTAAAAGTAAAAATAATGTGTAACATTTTATCAAATACACCAACTTCTTTGGCTTTTAGTTTTCTCTTTCTTGCTTCACCTACCTTTTCCGCATTCAAGTTATCCACAGCTTTCTTGCTTCACCGCCTGCCTTTCATGGGTTATTTCTGCTGCTATTAACCTAATACACAGCCCACCAAAAGTTGTTAGTTTTGGCAGGTAGACCACCAGAGAATTTATTCTTACAGTCCCATGTGGAGTTTATGAACAACTTGAGTGACCCTCTCGACAGAATCTTTCCTGTCAGCCACCCATGGAACGTGAAGTGGCTTCTCTCCCTTGGTTTGTCCTTCGTGCACCAGAAAAACCTTGGCTTAGTTCTTTAAACCTCACTTTTTCCACCCCCAGCACCCTCTTTTTCCTTGTATACCCAAAATGTCCCCAGGAAATCCCTGCACTACCTTAAAATCTCAGACAACTCCATTTCTGAGAACTTCACCTTAGCTCTGCCATTCATGATATCAGTGTTATTTTAACTACAAAATTTTGCATGAAAATAATTGATGAGCCTTGGAGAAGCCACTTCTTGTTTTGGGGAGAAAGAGCATCCTGAAAAGAAGACAGTAAAGGCTTCAAATTAATTCAGAAAAGCTCAGAGGGAGTGGCCTTAACAGGTTGGCAATAACCATAGAACCCAGAGAAATATTCTAACACAGAGGTGCAAGGTAGGTATAGATAAGTGATCACAGAATCACCAAGGTTGGAAGAGACCTCAAAGATCATCAAGTCCAGCCTGTCACCACAGACCTCATGCCTAAACCATGGCACCAAGTGCCATGTCCAATCCCCTCTTGAACACTTCCAGGGATGGTGACTCCACCACCTCCCTGGGCATCACATTCCAATGGCTATCAACTCTCTCAGTGAAGAACTTTCTCCTCACCTCGAGCCTAAACTTCCCCTGATGCAGCTTGAGACTGTGACCTCTTGTCAACAAAGGTTTAGGCCAGTTATGCATGACCAAGACCTGAAACCAAGAGAAGGGGACCCATTTAGGAGAGTTGTTAAGAGCCTCCTTTTCTGAATGTGCTGTATTCCTCCCTCAACTTTTAAAAGGTGCCTGAACTGTTCATTAGCTGAGTCACAGTAATTGTTCATGCATATTCCTGCCCTGTGGCAAATGCAAGTCAATGTGCAGTCTCTCAGCCTTCACATATTGAGGAAAAGCTCAACTTATCTTTCATTAGCTGCAGGCTAAGCATGCACACAGACTATGGCAAGGGATCATCTAGTGCTATTACCTTGTTCATGAGCCTGAAAGCTTCCACTCAGGCACTTAAAAATAAAGGCAAAGTGACAACTGTCAATAGTTATTAGTATCTGCTTTTTCAGGGATAATGATGAGGTGAAGAAGTCGGATGTCACAGCACTAAAATCTCAAGTGAGCCACGGGTTTGGATAAATGATCAAAAATAGATCAAAACTGCCTGTTTCAAAGCGAGCCATTTACAGACAACTGCACCTATGAAACTCATTGTAAGTACCCAGATTGAAAGTCCTTTGGACTTTGAAAAAGGCTATTGATTTTTCCAGGTGGCTCTAAACCTCTCAAATAATAGATCAACACAATCTCCTCCTGTACCCTTGACACTCCTGCCAAGAAAAGGCAGAGGTTCAGAAAATGTTACCTAGGTGAATGCTTACTGAACTATGTGAGCTCCTAGTGAGTGCAGGACAGACTGGGGCTCTGTTCTTGTAGATCTCTTACAGGCTAGTGATTTTGCATCATTAAACAGTGGTTGACTGAGTGTGCCCTGAAGGTCACTTTATATGTGGCCTGAGGAGACCATTAGCAAACACCAGCTGAGTCCTTAAGCTGTACCATTACCTTCTCCTTCTAGGGAGTGAGTGTGGATGATGCTCTGCCAAGTAGGGTCAACTCCTGTTTCATTGGTGTCCTGAGAATCTTGGACATTCCTAAGCAAGGCTGAAGGATATTCTGCATGAGACCATCATTGCAGAGAAGCACTTATGCACACTGTTTCACTTGCTATGCTGGTTCTGCTACAGGGAAGGGGAACATTTTACTGGGACAGAGCGGGGATAATGGATGTGAAGCTGCTCCTCATTTGAAATAATTGGTTGTGGAATACAGGTTCTCTGTGCATTGCTGATCACTGGCCATTGCAATAGCCTTCTGATAACTGGACTATGATAGAGCAGGCCTTTTATTTTACACTGGGACTGGCTGTCCACACACACTGTCTGATGTTTAGAGAAGAGGCCTTTCTTACACATTCCCTCTTTCTTCCCAATATACTCCATTCCTCTCAACTGCAGTCATGCAGATGAGGACCCCCTCTCTAGATGGAAAAACTTCAGGGACCAGCTATAAGCACATAAATCAACAAGCAAACATTACATAGATAGAGTATTACATGTATGTGTGTGTACGTGTCAAGGAGAACACAGCTGGATTTGGTAACATCTTCTGCTCCATAAATCTATGAGGAAGAGGCCATCGACTTCCCTTTCCTTAGCAACACCATCTTTTTGATGGTAGTAATGAGGGAGTTGGACTAGATAACTATTGGAGGTCCCTTCCAACCAAGACCATTCTATGATCCAGAGGGTAGTGCTCAATGGCTCAGTGTCAATGTACTTTTAAATATCATCATCAATGACATAGGCAGTGAGATTAAGTTCAAATCCAGCAAGTCTGCAGATGACACCATGCTGAGTGGTGAGGTTAACCCTCTTGAAGGATGAGGTGCCATCCAGAGAGACCTGGACAAGCTTAAGAAGTGGGTCTGTGTGAATCTCACAAGGTGCAACAAGGCCAAGTGTAAGGTCCTGCACCTGGATTAAGGAAACAGCCAGCATCTATGCAGACTAGGGGAGGAAGGGATTAAGACCAGCTCTGTGAAGGACTTGAAGGACTGGTGAATGAAAAGCTGGATATGAGCCAGCAAGGTTGGCTTGCAGCCCAGAAAGCAAGTGGTGTCATAGGCTGCATCAAAAGAAGCACCGCAGCAAGTCAAATGACATGATTCTGCTCCTCTGCTGTGCTCTGGTGGTAACACACCTGGAGTACTGCGTCCATCTCTGGAGCCCTCAGTAGAGGTTATATATGGCTCTGTCAGAGAGGGTCCAGGGAAGGACCGCAAAAATTATGAATTCCCTTCTGACCCAAACTATTCTATGATTTTAAGACAAGTTTTTCAGCTGGGACCTCCTCAGCTCTATGAACTAGATAGTTGTCATGAGGGTTCTCCTAGGTGAGGAGTTTGTCTGTGTACAAACACGGAGTTCAGTAGACAGTCCAAGGACTGCTGTATTAGAAACAACAGCAACAGCTGCCAGCTCTCTTTTGGAGATGGGAATGAGTTGATACAGCTTTAAAGGAGGACACCATCCAAAAACAGGTGCTCAAAGAGTTTTAAGATTGCCTCTCTAATTTCAGCTGACTGAGATGATGTTCAAACTAAGTCCAATTCAAAGCCATTTTAAATTCCTTCAGACTTCTTTCACACTATTTCTTGCCCAAATTACTTGGGAGAAGAGAGTCAGAAGCAGTTTGTGTGTGTGAGGTTTTTAAAATGCAAATAGATTTCTTTCTTGAGTCCTTGGAGGATTCTAACTCTTTGTGACAATTACAGTGAAGATGTGAAGATTTTAACTTATATTTGCTTATAGGAAAACCATCTGCTTGTATGGCAAAATAATTATGCAAACCCCCCACTGATTTATTATTGTAGTCCACCAGCTCTAGCATAATATTATCTCATTCACCTAAATCCTTCCTCCAAAACATCAGAGTAAATAAGGGTTCATCAGCCTCAAGTATTTCTTTTAGATCTGTCTGCAAGAGCAAGTCATTCCTGTGTGCTTACTTATGACACCAATAATCTAAAGCAATTCAGTTCTGGGAATTTCATCTTTCCTTCAGACTTTATCACCAAAGATTGAGATCGACTGCACGAAGGCATTTAAAGGATGTAATCAGCCCCTTTTTCTCAAGGGCACCATACAGCAAGGGCTCAGATAGCAATGGATGCACTGCATACAACTGCAAAGCAAAGCCCATACAAAGCTGCATACCTGATACCAGGAGCATGGCACGAGCAAGAAGAAATATTAGTTTGGATTGTTTTTTCTAACTAGTAAAGAGTAATCTTCTGTATCAGCACAAAGCCAGTGAAGGGAGTGAGTGGCTGAGAAATGAGTTTTAATGCAAACTTGACAAAGGTCTGAAACTTTTTACCACTAATACTCTTCAGCACTAATGCTTTTTAGCACTCAAACTCTTTATGCATTAGGTAGTTCATCACCTCAATGCCAGAAAGCCCTAACCAGTTTAACTACTGGGTCTTTTACTCTCTGAACAGAAACAGTTTCGTGCCTGTGCTGTGGGGCAAAGCTAATCTGAAGGTAGACTACGAGGGTTTTTTGGTTGGTGAATCCCATATACACATAAAAAAGGTTATGTTATTTACAGTCTGCCTAGATTGTCCATGCCAAGGACATGGCTGGGCAAACAGCTGAGCCATCATCGTACTGAAGGATCCCTCAGCTGCTGGGAAGGACAGCCGCAGGAGTTTTGCTGAGTGGGATGAAAGCTGAGGAGAGCTCCAAAGCTGATTCAAACCACAAGGTTGCTTTTCATTTCTATTCCCTGATGACAGAGAAAGAGAATTTCACAAATATTTTAAAACACAGGAAGCTGGCAGCTGCTTTTGTGTGTCAGCAAGTCTCCCACCTGGAGGGACAAGTCACACCAAGGATGGGCATCTGCCGCACAGCAGGTAGGCGGAGTTTTGCCTCCCTGAGCCACCTCTGTGCTTCAGAAGAAGGGACTGTGTCAAAAAAAAAGGAAGCAGCGTCTGTTCAGTATCAAAGCAGGGCTCTCCAAAAGAGAATACATATCTATTAGGGGAAATTCTGGAAGTTTCTGAAACAAGAGAGATCCAAGCCAAAGAGTCTAAATTTACAAACAAAACATCGGAGTAAAGTTCGTTTTCAGCAAAGGAAATGTATCCCCCACCTTAGCTGTGTATTAATTAACCAGGCTTTTTGCTCTGGGGAATGAAATATTGCCCTTTGCTGTCTGCAGCACTTTCTGTTAACCCAGGCTCTTTGTATATCCTGAACCTGTTGAGCAACTAAAGCTTTAAATTGACTGCTAATTTTGTGTTGGGTCAAGTTAATTTTGAAACGAGATTAATTAAAGCAGATGAAGCTTTGTTTATCCATTATTCATGAGGCTCATTGGAACAGGAGAGAGTGCATTAGCTTTATTAAGGATATTACTTTGCCTTAATGAACTCTTCCCCCCTAATGCTTCTTATGAGCAGGAGTTCAGCTTTGTGTTGTTGGCTGCTTTGTTTTGGGGTTTTTTATATTATTTTCTTTGGTGGTCTAGTGCAAACAATGTAATTAGCAGATTTTCTTGCTCCAAAAAAATCTGCAGCTGACAATGTCTCATCCTCTCCTGCTGCACTTGGAGGCTGCAGAGAGAGGTGGATATGCTCACTCAGCATCAGAGCTAGAAAATCCACTGATGGTCAGAAGAAGCTGCTGGATAAATAAAATAGAACCACCTAACTGTGAGCATCTGAACAGCACCGTGGATAGTCCAGTGAAGAATTCTTATCCCCACTGAGCAGTCATCTATAAAAGCCAAGCTAGACACAAGGGAGTGAGAAGCATGGACTAGAAAATATTAGTGAAGCTATTATAGTGCTCTTTGCACAAATGGTGTATTCCCTCTAGCTACAGTTTAGTTCTAGTAGCTCTGTCTAAAATGATGTATTGAGACCAGAGATACTACTTGTCTCAGAAACTAATGACATTTATGAATGAGTGGAAGACTGGAACTCTTCAGAGAATAAAAATAGAGCTTTGCTCAAAATGTGCAACAACATAACACTTGTAAAGAAAATTAACTAAGCAAATGTGAGTTTAAACAAAGGAAATATTGTCTTCACAAAGTGGAGACCAAATTAAGTCGGACTAAATGAAACAAAATATCATGGTGCCAATTAAACAAGATGCAGAGATAAAAGTATTGTTTGAAAATTTGGAAGGAAAAACCTTTAAAGATGCAAAAAAATCCCACAAAAAACCAAAACCCCAAATCTTTTTCCTGCAAAACAGCAAACCAATTACCAGATCTCATTGCTGCAGTATATTAATGGAAACTGATTAAAGACAGAAGTGGTTTATGCATGTGGCTTCGGAAAGCTTCCGAGGACGATAGCAAGAACACATATAAGGGATTCAGACTTCTCTTTCAGGTTGTGAAACAATAATAAAACAATCAGGAGGAAGCTTTCATAGGAAAAAAATAATCTATTTTCCTCTTACATAGCTTGACTGAAGAATATAATATTAGCTACAGGGGGGGGGAGGAAACAACCAACCACCAACCAAGCAAACAACAAAGAAACAACAACAAACCAACCAAGATAATAAATCAAACTGCAATCTCTTGATCCTATTTGCTGCAGTGCCTGACTATCTCATCATTTCCATGTATTTATCCTCACAATCCACATAGGGATGGGAAAAACTATTTATCTATTTAAAATGAGGAACTGAGTGGAAAGAAACGAAATCTGTGATCCTCAGAACCATTTAGGTATCTAGTTGCTGTGGTTTGGCAAGAATGAGGTACTGCTTTGTGCCCTTTTTTCAGATTAGGTGGCCCAAACTGACTATTACAGCAATTACTTTTTGCATCTATCAACAAGAAAAGTGGTTTCATTTTGCTTCTGAAGGAAAGGATGGTTGCTAAGCAAAAGAGTACCCAGCAAGGGGAATGTGAAGTGGTTAGAGAGATCAAGGCAAGAAACAAGAATGATGAAGGGAGAGCTTATGTTCTCTTTATTCACGGCACTTTTATTAGTGCTGTATTTTTAGATAGCTAAAGTGCTGTTGTAACAGCACCACAGAAAGTACCAGGACCTGAAGAAGGAGCAGGGAAGAACAAAAGGCTGTAAAGTACAGAAGAGATGGGATAAAGCTTGCAGTAAAGCTGCTAGATAGACTGGTGATTGTTGAAGACTAAACCTCATTTAATGGAGCTATATATCTGTTTTAGTTATTGTTATGGTCAATGCTATCCAATAAACTTTTATTAAGTAGCTCAGTACCAGAGGGTATACTTCCTGTTTATGAGCTGGTAATTACCACATCTTAGGCTAAATAAACATGGAAGCTGAAGGCTGAAATTTTTATAGGAAATAAATTCCTTCAGCCTCAGTGTTAGCTCAGAATGTGCTGAAACCAGGCTAAGCAGGGAACACCACAGCACGTACACAAAGATGCTCACCAGGCAGCTCCAGCAGGGCTCAGCTGGCTCACACATTGTTTCCAGACACTGGCATGCACACCGAAAAGCCTGGAGTCAAGCTCATTTTATTTTGGAAGTGTTCTGGCCTTCCCTCTGCACAAGTTGTAACGATGTTTTTTTGTGTCATTGAACAAGATTTGAATGCAGCCCCCGGTTTGGCAAGCTGTCCAATGGCCCTGCTTGGAGTCAGGAAGGGGTGAGGAGGCTGATGGCCATTGGACTGCCCAAAGAATTTTTTTTAAGAAGCTTTAAAGCTAGCTAAATAGAATCCACTATATGGGGTCAGCAAAAGTGGGTCAAAGGCACTGACTAACAGTTCTACATTTCATTTATCTCACAGCTCATTTTGGTCAAACCATCTTCTACCACCTAAGAGAGGGGTGAAACCTTGTGGCAGTTTGGGCTGGGTGCCTCCTGCTGCTGCCACATGAGGTGCACCTCTGGTGCCCCGGGTATCCAGCCCAGTGGGTGGACACAGGAAGCTGTGTATTTCATACCCATAATGTCTTGCTCCCTAAAAATCCATCTATAAGGTTTCACATTTCTTCTCTCTCTTACCTTGCTAGAGTTTGGAACACAAGCCCTATGAGGAGACGCTGAGGGAGCTGGGGTTGCTTAGCCTGGAGAAGAGGAGGCTTGGGGGAGACCTTATTGCTCTCTGCAACTACCTGAAGGGAGGTTGTAGTCAGATGGAGGCTGGTCTCTTCTTCCAGGCAACCAGCACCAGAACAAGAGGACACAGTCTCAAGCTGCACCAGGGGACGTTCAGACTGGATGTTAGGAAGAAATTCTACACAGAGAGTGATTTGCCGTTGGAATGGGCTGCTCAGGGAAGTGGTAGAGTCACCATCACTGGAGGTGTTTAGGAAGAGACTGAATGGGGTGCTTGGTTGCATGGTTTAGTTGATTAGATAGTGTTGGATGATGGGTTGGACTCAATGATCTCAAAGCTCTCTTCCAACCTGGTCTGGTCTATTCCATTCCATTCCATTCCATTCCATTCCATTCCATTCCATTCCATTCCATTCCATTCCATTCTATTCTATTCTATTCTTCTATTCTATTCTATTCTATTCTATTCTATTCTATTCTATTCTATTCTATTCTATTCTATTCTATTCTATTCTATTCTATTCTATTCTAAGGTTTGGCAATACAATTGTTACACTAACTTACTATAACAGTGAAACAGGAAAGTAATGCTCAAAGTGAAAAAGATCTGGCCAGATGAGATTAACCTAACAGTGGAGGGGGAGGAAGAAAGAGCCCTGAGGGTTTTGGGTATACCCTCAGGTAGGGAGAATGGAAATACTGGGAGGCTTCTGGGTATGCTTTGGGATCTTCTTTTTTCACTGCGCTTGTGGCTCTCTGTAAAACGCTCACTGCTTTTCCATTTAAACTTTCCATCACTTCTGCAATCCATTTGTGTGAGTCTCATTTTTCTGCCCCACTGGGAAGCAAGGGAGGATCTGCCTTCAAACTCCCACAAACCTGTGGTGAAGTATTGGCTTTTCTGCATTCAAAAGGAGTTGCACTGCTGGTTTTAGTAGATGTGAGGGTTAAATCCGTGCCTCTAGCTGGGACAGTTATGAGCAAGCAGTGGTTTGGTTGGCATGGGCAGCGTGCAGGACCAGAATAAAGAGATTTTTCACAACAGTGAGAAGTAACTGCCCTATCTCTATGTAAATCTCAGGGCTTTGATTGGCTGGTGCTTGTAAATAGCCAATTAGGCAGCACACGTTTGCAGATTAATACATGGCCATTCCATTGTGGATAAGCTGCAAAGCAATCCTCAGTGTGGCTTGCTGAGAACGTTTCACCACTGCTGACTTTAATTGTTATTAGTTTTCACTATATGTTAAATAGGGGAATATTTTAATTTAATAGCTGTAAATGCAAAAACTGAGTGAATAATTCATAGCAAATTATTTATTCAATAAATTTAGCCTCTTTTACTCCTCATTTTTTTCAGGAACACATATATTATTTTCTCAAAAGAGTGGTTATTATTCAGAATTACTTTCCAATCTGTTTATCAAAGTGTTTCTTGCTCTGCATATCCCCTGAGTAAGCTTTTTCCTACCCTGTTGTGATTGCCTCCCCTGTTGTGATGTTTGTTAACCTTTAGTGGAAGTTTCCAATGAGGACTTAGGTTTAACCAAATGCAGCTTGGCTCCTCTTGCTCCCAGTATACCTGATAGAAGTTATGGTGCCTGTCCTGCCACAAAATATTCACCTTCTATGAAGGCTGGCCTAGGAAAGGGGTCAATGTTCTGGGTGTTGTGGAATATCAGGACTATCAGGACTGAGAATTTCTACATTACTGTGATGAAGAATATATAGAATAGAATAGAATAGAATAGAATAGAATAGAATAGAATAGAATAGAATAGAATAGAATAGAATAGAATAGGAATAAGAATAGAATAGAATAGAATAGAATAGAATAGAATAGGAATAGGAATAGGAATAGAATAGAATAGAATAGAATAGAATAGAATAGAATAGAATAGAATAGAATAGAATAGAATAGAATAGAATAGAAATAGAATTAACCAGGTTGGAAAAGACCTTCAAGATCATCAAGTCCAACCTATCACCCAACACCATCTGATCAACTAAAGCATGGCACCAAGTGCCTCATCCAGTCTCTTTTTAAACACTTCCAGTGATGGTGACTCCACCACCTCCCTGGGCAGCCCATTCCAATGACCAATCACTTTGTCCTGTCCTCCCCTGCTTTCAAAGAGTGGGTGCAGAGCATAAGAGGTGCAGCATGGACCACTTTGTGTCCAGGTATGTAAAAGTCATCATAAACTGGCCACCAATAACTTGCATCTGCCTCACTAAGTGTCAGAAGACCTCAAAACGACCCCCACACATATCATCAAGCTACTCTCTGTGCATGTCTCCTGGCTTTGCCCTTCAGAGGTGAGCAGGTTATAGCTCTCCTTTTTCCTCTCAGCTGGCTTCCCTTGAGCCTATTTGTAGCAATGCTTAGATAATTTTGTGGCAGCCATTTGTGTCTCTGATCTGCACCTCATGCCAGGTGCCTGCCTCAGGTATTTACATGTATACCTGAGATCTGAGAAAAGCAGAGCTAATCAGCGAGCCTTGATAATTATTAAGCCTTGCAATCTCACAACATTTCACATGGCTTCTGTGCCTTCACCCAGGTTTCCCAGGGATTGCTCCTACTCCTGGTGAAGTGTAGTCCATCTCAAGAGTTCTGGCTCAGGGTAGCCTCTCTGTTCCTCTCAAATCTCTGAGGTACCACTTCATCCCTCCTCTTTCCAGTTACTAGGTGGTCATCAGCATAACGGTGTTTGTCATCAGCACAGGATGGTCTACTGTTTACTGAAGACCAAGTGGGAAAGAAAATAGTTTGGGTAAGCTCTGCTGACTGTAGATTACAGCTTTATCTAGCAGAATTTGTTTCATACAAATGGCATCCCAAGGTACTTATCAAAGTTAAATAAATCATAATAGCAGAGGGAGAGAGAAATTAAGAGGCACAAGCATGGGAGCAGAGATGTTTTCAGATGAGATTTGAAAATAGATGGAGAAGCAATGAGGCAGAAAGAAACAACAGAGAAAGTCTGCTCCAGATGGTGGGAGATACAAGGGGGAAAAGGCTTTTGCAACAGCCGTGGTTTGAGCATAATTAGGCACAGAAAGATGACCAGTGCCATTTGGAGAGAAAAACAGGAACAGAGGAGAAGAAAGAGGAGTTCCAGGAGACAGAGTGGGAAAAGGTCACAGAAGGCAAATAAAGAAATGAATGGGGAACTATGGGAGCTTCCAATGCAAATGCCACGATAATGATTTGGAAAGCCAAGACACCTGCAAGAAAGACAGGTGTACTCAGGATGGCTGGAAGATGCTGACATGGAGAATTTGAACAGAGAGCCACTCTCATATCCAGAGGAGAACTTCCTCCAAGGAGTTGCGTTTGTCTAACCTTCCGCAGTGGTTTCAGGCGCAGGTAAAATCCCAGAACCTATGGCCTTCCCTACTCCTTCCTGCCAAAGGCTGTGCTTGTTTCCTCCTTCCTCAGTGGCAAGCACAAATTCCATTGCAGGGTTGCTGCATATTATTTTTTTTTCTGACAGAACTAATTTATTTTTATCGAATAACCTATGGGAAGAAGCCAAGGTACTGCCACTGATAGGGTGGATTAAGGGAAAGGAATGAGGTATTTCCTATACCCTGTGACCTGAAGTTATCTCCGTTTTGCTGGGTGGAAGAAATAACAAGACAGGCTAAATATCTCTAATAATATTATGGAAAAAGAGAGGAATTCTGCAGAAGGACACTCTGCAGAATGACCAGGCTGCTTCTGCCTAACAGTGCATGAGACAGGGCTATAGTATGACTGAATTGGGTTGTGAGGCAAGACATGAAATGCAGATAACCCATTAGGGCAGCTCCTGCATTTCTGACCCATGAACTCTCCTGTGCCAGATGTACAATGGTTATGCTGTTCACAAAGAGACTGAGGACTTCAGTGAGCTGTCCTTCAGAGAAGCAATATAAGATTACCTGGTGTTTTATGGATTGTCTGAACCTCCTGTGGACAGCTGTGTGGAGTCTGCTGTATGCTTCAGGACTGCTTATGTTTACATTGGAGTGGAAGGAATATTTTCACTACTGAGGAGCCCTGAGTGTGTGCATATGGACTGATAGAATGGTCTGGGTTGAAAGGAACCTTTAAAGGTCATGTAGTCCAACAGTTCTGCAGTGACCAGGGACATCTTTAATTAGATCAGGTTGCTCAGAGTCCCTCCTAACCTGACCTTGAATGTTTCTAGGGATGGAGGTTACACAGCTTCTTCCCTTTATACTTAGATAATAGCCTCCCCCATGGAAATGTCTATCTCATTCCTGTCCTTTAGTCTCCAGCTCCTTGAAAAGGGGAGTTTGCCTCTCTGTTTTAGAATGGCCTGCACCTCTTGGATTTGAAAAAAATAAATGGCATACTCAGTGCAAAAGATTTATGTGCCCATAAGCCATCTGTGTAATTATCAGGGCAGCCCACTTTGCTAGGAGGTATTCATATTTTATTTAAAGCTCTTTACTGCATTGTGTTTACCATATTAAATGACATCTATAGATAGTGTTTCTAAATGCCAGCAGCTCCAGAGAATGAACCCTTTCTGTGATTTCAGCTTCTGTGTGTAAGTAGCTGGCCAGCCTTCCCCAGGCTCACCAGTGACCTCTTGGTTCCCTAATGTCCATTGCCTTCCTCAGCCCTCTCACGCCACTGCTGAGACTTCCCGACGCTGACAACCCACATCAAAAAGTGGCGCCAGCCACAGAGCAAACAGCTCTCCTGCCCCTCTGGGACCAGAAGCTACCCACAAAAATTATATGTTACATTAGATACAGGATGGTCTTAAGCCTTGTGAATACTTGCAAGAAGCACACTCATGCTGACCGTCTTTGTACTGTCAGTAATACAGGGCCATTTCCTCAGTCTTGGTCTTGTCAGCTTCAATCATACTGGTTGGTGATGCAAGTTTAAGCTACAGTTTGATTATCTGTTTGCAATACCATATCATGAAGGTCTCCGCGGCATTTTGTCACAGCTTGTGGGAGTTTAGGACATTCCTGGTTCAGGATCAGCTGTTTGCCATGGCCTCAGGGTCACACTTCACTGTTCATGTTAGTGAAGAATTGATGAAAGAAAGAAGAGGCAGAGCTTCACTCCCAGGTGAGAGACAGATGAACCAGGAGTGACAGATGAGCCATGAAGTGAAGAAAATATTGGATAAGGCACAGACAGCGCATTCCCAGGGCACTTTAAATCCTCTACAGTATGGACATAGACTAAAAGGTGACACAGCACAGAAACTGACACCTATTGTAAGACCAGTTTTAACAGAGCATTACTAAGCTATGTAGCACTTCTAGGGATTGACCTTGTTCGTGGAGACTGCTAACCTGGTCACTAAGGACAAATATAGTATCCTGATGACACTATTTGGTCAAACCTCAGAGCAGAAGAAAGGGACAGGAAGACCCTATGGATGACTGAAAGTGAGAAGAAACGTGACATGGACACTCACCCCAACAGGTAGTTAGTACCCAATCTGCTCACTTTATTATTTAACCTTCCTGTTTCCAGCTGGTCCCAACTTCTCCTGCCCCATTAAGTCGTTTCTTAGCAAAACTAAGCTGCAATTGTGTGTGTGTCTTGAAGATTTTCCTTGACCTTTCAACCTGAAGAAGAAGATTGAGAGCTTTCTAATTTACCTGTTTATATGTCTTGCATCTGATTTATTTTGCTTCAGTCAAAGTCCTCCTTAAAAACGAGGCACTGCTTCCTTTCCACTTAGGGGCAGGAGGCAGCAGCTGCCTGGCCTTGGGCACAATCACACTCCAATAGCTGAAGATGTGAGTCAGTGGCAACCTCATCCCCCTTAGTTTTCACAAGGAAAATTTCATTTAGCAGCTCAGCACGGAGGGCTCTGAACATGTTTCCCCTTTCCAGGGAAAAAAAAAGCACTTGAAATAGCAAGAAGAACAAGATGCAAATGCATTTCAGTGGCTCCCTCTCTCAGTTACTGCTATCTGAGTTTCCCTGTGCCCTCTGCAAACACATTTTACCCCAACTTCCACCACACTCAGATGGCTTAACACAGAACACTCATTTTGTTCTCTTTGTTAGGCACTTCTTTTCTTTTTATTAGGGCTTTAGTTTTCTAAGAGGGGCTGGTTAATCAGGGGACTTGTACTGTGTGACTGAGCTAATTATAGAATCACAGAGTGGTTTGTGTTGGAAGGGACCTTTAAAGTCCAACACCCCTGCTGTGGGCAGGGACATCTTTCACTAGATCAGGTTGCTCAAAGCAGAGCTCAATCTGACCTCAAACACTTCCTTGGACGGGTTATCCACAGCCTCTCTGGGTAGCCAATCAGTTTCATAGTCACCAAAGCCAGCATGCTGCTCAGTGATCACCCAAAGCCAAAGAAACCAATCAAAGTCTGACACTTTCAACAGCAAACTGCTTGAAATAAACCCCCCAGGTAGCTTGTTCTATCATCTGTTGAAAAGAAATGGCTCTCTGATCCTCTTCCAACCAAACCTATCTGTCAATCAAACAGGAAAGTAATATGGTAGAACTTATTACAAATCAATTAACAACACTACCACACAAGTTCAGGTGTCTTCATGGTGCCATATGTGGTCTGGGAGTCTCCCCATAGACATTCCCACACCATCTGCATTGGCTGTGTTAGCTACTAAGCATACTTCCTGTAGCTGCCTAGTGACTAAATACCTTTTGTCCCAAAGGATAACATCTCATAACTTTCTCCTTTCCACTAACAGAAGGATCATGTTTTCTTCACATGAATGCACCTGTCTGGGATGGAGTGGCAATCTTCTGTGACTACAGCCATGTCTCCCATCCTCACAACTCTTCAGGAGAGATGTTTCCCATGGTGGATATGCACAATACTTTAAAGCAAGATTTATGCCAAGGATTCCATAATGTGTTGAGCTTCTTGTACTGTTTAACCTGTCTCTCATTAAGAGTATCTGCAGCGCCTGATGACTCTGAGCTCTTTAATAGACATCTGAGAGTTGTAATTCTTGGATTTTAAGAAACCAGATATCACTACATAACAACCCCCAGTACCAAGTGTACTTTTCTAGTCTGAAATTTAAATGCAGCTCACCTGATTTTCAGCCTTTTCAACAGGCTACTATTTTGACACTTATTTCCATCAACTCATTCTATTTGAAATAAAACAAACAACCCAGGAGTCAGAGTCACATGAAAAAAACCCTGTGTGTCAGTGCAATCTATTTAAACTCATGCGACTGACCAGAGGCTTGCCTTCAAACTGATGGAACCGATGTACTGTGTTAGATAACATAACTCAAACTCCTCTTTTCTGTTGCAGATTCAAAAGGTGGATCAAAATGTCCTGCTTGCAGTATATCCAGAAAATGGTGCTTATTGTCTCTAGGACACACTACAAACCAGCCTTCCAGCCTGAAGTGATGCAGGATAACTGTCTCAAGAGTGGGAGTGATTTGCAGTACTACTGAATGAGTGCTTCAGGAGGTGCACTTGTTTCTACAAGCTATAGGTGGAAGGGGTCAGACAGCAACCTTTGCAAAGAGAACAGAATGAGGGGTGGAAAAAGAGACTGGGCTTTGCTTAGCTTATCATGAGACTGACATGAACATACCTGAGACCGGGAAGATTGTCTGCTGGGCTTCAGCCTGCTGTCTGGACTGGAGAAGGAGAACTGAAGATGTGTGTGTGAAGAATGAGTGAGTTGCCAGTCCAGTTTTCACTGCCTTGGCAGTCCCAGAGATCAGTGAAAATTAAATCTATAGCTGGACCAGCAGCCACACAACACAGACAGACTGTAGAAGCCTGGTGCAAATAACACAGGTGAGGTTTTTGTTGGAGGGCTAATGGTGATGATGAGCCCGTTCCTGTGACAGAAAATAGTCTTACCACATATTTGTATACTGTTGAGCTCTGATGCTGGGTGTGACTTCCAGGAATGCTGATAACCATGATGACAAGTTCCTTCCAAATTTAGTCACGCTGCATAGTTGCCTATAAGCTGTTCTGCAGAGAAAACCTTATGGATCCCTGCCAGTATGGAGGGGACTGAAAGGCAGCTTGGGTCACTTTAGCTTAAGGGAAACAGAAATCCTTACATCTACTTTGTCCTCCTCTTCTTTTTTTTTCTTCTGATGCTATTTAGTTAGATTGTTATGCTAAAAACTCACCTTGGGGGAAGGGAAGAGAACAGAGCATATCCTATTTTCTGACTGAAATTGTTAATCTGATGGGAACTTCTGAAAGGTAGCAATGTAATGGAGAAAACAAATGCACTGCATCTCTTTAGGCCATGGACATCAATCATGTGGTCTCTCTGAATATCTGTACTGACAAGTAAGATGTTTACTGTCAATCATGGGGGGTTGTACAGTGGAAGAGCATTGTAATGGGGTAGTGCTTGGTCCATTCTTGGGTTGTACTGAGGTCTGGGAATCAGATAAGGAAGCAAGCTCCTTGTCAGATTAGTTGTAGAGAACCTTCTTCTGGCCCTTGAGGCTGCCATGAAATGATCTTGCATCCTGCTACCAGAAAACAGATTATACAAAAAGTTCAGCAGTTTCTTTGTTCTTTAAGGAATTATATAAGTACTTTAATAATACCCTATTCAGTGCATGGTGACAATAGCTGAGGCTGGAGCATACCATTTAGTGGAGCAGAGACAGTGCGGGGCAGGTCCAGTGTTTGTGTACAGACTAGTACCACTTGCAACACAGCCTCTTTCACCATAAACACTTCCCAGCTCTAGGGAACATCAGGTAAAACTGGAAGGCACACACACAGGGCTTCAGGGCACTTTGTCTTGCAGGCTCTTATATTTAGGCAATTGGACTAGATATGCATTTTAAATGACTGCACAACTGCCAAATAAATAGTTGTGGCATATTAACATATTGATACTAATATCGTATTAACATCATCAAAACATTAAACATACTAACCAAACACACACATGCACAAAACAACATTAAAAGACTTTTACAGACAACACAACCCAAAGAAGAGAGAAAACTCTCACTAAGAATCACCCTTGAACCAGAGATGCTGCAGGGCAAGAAGACCTATGAGGCTGTAAGGGTGAGGCAAGGAGGAGGCACACAGGGAGCCCCAGAAAAGAGTCAAATCCAATGGCCTGTGACAAGAAGATACTGTGAAAAATGAGATGATGAATGTGTAAGAAGCCTGACTTCAAGACCTAAGAAAGTAAGGATCAAGGAAGAAGTCAAGGTCTGTGATAACAGATGGTTCAAGAACAGAGCTTCTGGTACAGCCTGGAACAATGACAGGGAGATGCCAGTTAAACAATCCCTAAAGGTTCCTCTGAAGAGGTCTGTAGGTATACAATCCAAATCCAGTCTGAATGTTTTTAGTTTGGGTGAAAGTTTGGGATCACTGTTACAGCTGAAGGGTAATTTGAAACATAGTTTAGCCTACTGATGCAGAGAACCAACTCGTGTGCAATTTTGCTCTCAACTACAGTTTCCACTTTATAAATTCTTTTTTTCCAGCACTTAAGACTAAATTTGTGGTTTACTCCCAGCAGCACTGAGCTCAGCTTGCAGGCTTGCATTCTAAACATCAGAAAATATTATGGCTTATTGTGAGGACTTTTTCCTTGATCCAAGCTATATTATTTTCATCCGAGATTTCCTTTCAGATTTGGATTTGTTTGGACCCAATGCTAGAATCAGAAATTCAGGCAGAGTACATTTGAGAAAACTGCTTCTAGTGTGAGGAGAGTAGCTCAAAAACAAAGAGAAAACTGTCCAAGGGGAAAATGTTTTCTAAACAGACTCCAAGTGTGAAGTTCATCCTATACAAAAAAAACCCTAACAATCAAACAACAACAACAACAAAAAAACCCCTGCAAATTTAATAAGTCACATGCAGAATATGCTTCAAATTGGTTTTAATTGCATCTATATAAATATAGATATTCAAATGTTATTACTAATTGCTATGATCCACAGATTTTTGCCACTAAGAAGGAAGCCCCAAAGGTAAATGAATGATACCATTAGATAATTAGATGTTATTTTGGATTGTTTTCAAATGAAAGTTGAGATGTGGAAGAATTGGCTGCTGAGATGGCTCTGCTCTAAGAAGACAAAGTCAAAGCTGGTTCTGTGTCTGATGAGGGATACACAGCACTGTCGCCATTCACAGCTGCTGGACTTAAGCCCTTGGTCTCACGTCTGAGGCTTGTGATGCCCATCCTCATGTGGTGCTTCGTTCTGACTCCATGTTATGTATGAAATTGCTGTGGCTGCTGCAGAGGACTAATTATGTTGTGGATTTATGTCCTGTCCTTTTTTGCTGAGTCTGGTGGTATAGTTTTTTTCCAGTATCACCCTGCTAGGTTAACTTGAACTGTTCTTGGTGTAACAACAAAATGAGGGTTTTTATTCAAAAGTGCGGATATTGATAGAGTCATTGAAACCTCCATAACAGGAACACAGGAGACCTAGTACTAATGACCCATCCTCTTTTAGTCATTGTGCTGCTACAATTATGATCATCAACTGGACAATTTAAACTTGTGATTCATGCTGTGAATCACTAATAGTTAACAGTAAAGATTATCATTAGTGAACTTTTTTTTTTTTTCCTGGCTGTCAAGGTCCTATCAAGGAGGTTCCTAGATCAAGTACTAAGAATATTTTTGAAGTGGTGGAACTTGGGCCAGATTTAGACCAATTCTCATGAGATTTTTTTCATGCTAAAACTTTGCCAAAGTTACAAAGCCAAGACGAGCAGTCAGCTGGATCACTGCTCATTGCTCTGGCCAAAACTTATTTGTAAGTGTGAGAGATTCACCCAAAGCCCATGACTAAGGCTGGGAGGGTTTGGCCAATCTGTTTTGGAATCTTTAACCAGATTAGTAAACTTTCCCCAGGGAACCTGTGGGCTCAGTGGTTCTCTAGTGAAAAACCTGGGAGTGATATTAATAAATACATGACTAAAAGACAAAATGAACTTACCCAAGGTGACCCTAGACAGAAACCAGGAATAGAATAGAATAGAATAGAATAGAATAGAATAGAATAGAATAGAATCCAGAATAGAATAGAATAGAATAGAATAGAATAGAATAGACTAGAATATAATAGAATCCAGAATAGAATAGAATAGAATAGAATAGAATAGAATAGAATAGACCAGGTTGGAAGAGACCTTCAAGATCATCACGTCCAACCTATCAACCAATCCAACCCACCTAAACAACTAAACAACTAAACCCCATCAAGTCTCCTCCTGAACGCCTCCAATGATGGTGACTCCACCACCTCCACAGGCAGCCCATTCCAATGGCCAATCACTCTCTCTGTATAGAACTTCCTCCTAACATCCAGCCTAAACCTCCCCTGGTGCAGCCTGAGACTGTGTCCTCTTGTTCTGGTGCTGGCTGCCTGGGAGAAGAGACCAACATCCACCTGTCTACAACCTCCCTTCAGGTAGTTGTAGAGAGCAATAAGGTCACCCCTGAGTCTCCTCTTCTCCAGGCTAAGCAACCCCAGCTCCCTCAGCCTCTCCTCGTAGGGCTTGTGTTCCAAACCCCTCACCAACTTTGTTGCCCTTCTCTGGACGCGTTCCAGCAAGTGCAGTTCTGCTTCACAAGGGCAGTTCTCCCACAATGTCACATGCACAATCACCCTCTCTGGACCAAGGGTTTCCTACTTCAAGGATGATGACTGTAGTCATCTCCTCTTCCCCTGTAGTGATTCCTGCTCGCCTGTTGGTTTTGGGTTGGTTTGAGTTTCTCTGCTTTCCCCAACCTGTGACTAAGCATCTAGTTTGAATCATCTGTGGGAGAAGAGAGGCTGAAGGTAAAGTAGTGCTTTTTATTATTCAGGTTGTCGTTAATTGCTGTTCTCAGCTCGCAATATTTAAATGAAATATTCATGCAATTGGGCCAGTTGTAATTCAATCAAAACCCCATCCAACTACCCTGAGAAATCCCATTGGGGCTCCTTAGGCAGCAAGAAAGAATGTTAATTAGAAATTTGAAATAAGCTTTCCTCCACTTTTGCCAGGAATGAAATGGGACCATGCTTGGTGCCTCTGTATGGGGAATTAAAGCCTTTAAAAAAACCCCAGCATTTAAAGAGACATCTAGAGTTTAAGATTGTGATAAATGAGTCTATATATGCACATTCTGCTAAGTCCCAGCAAAGAATCGGAATGTTAGCCATTGGAATGGGCTGCCCAGGGAGGTGGTGGAGTCACCGTCCCTGGAAGTGTTCAAGAGGGGATTGGACGTGGCACTTGGTTTAAAAGTCATGAGGTCTTGGGTGACAGTTTGGACTTGATGATCTTTGAGGTCTTTTCCAACCTTATAGATTCTGTGATTCTATGATTCTATTCTATTTTGCAAGCACATTTCTAGGCGCAAAGTACACTCTGCTTCTACTGCGAGTATCTATATTTGAAAGTCGTGATTCACCCAGCTGAATGCAAAACTACCCTTGAGGATGCAGCTAATAGAAAATGGAAGGTATAGAGCAGTTGGAAAATTACTCTTTAGGCATTTAAAATAGTTCTCCTGGTATTAGCCCTGAGAGATATTTTGAACAGCTTGAAGAATTCTGGTAAGACACTTGCAAGGGCAAGAGCTGCAGCAACAGGGTCAGTTCCCATCATCTAGAAATCATGAGTCTGAAACCAGGCATTAATTTTGAGGTGTGTGACTGAACTTTAATAAACTGGAGGAGGATAGCAGTGGGAAGTTACTTGACTCTGCATTAAGTTGCTGTAGGATAAGTCAGTTGGGCTTTCTGCTCTTTAACAACTTTGACATCTGGAAGCTTCCTGAACAAACCCAGTTCTGATACTGGTGCAACATGAGGCATCTGCTGTAAATCCGAGCATGGCTTAAGAACTGACTTCATGACAACAGCATCTGGTACCCCAGCTCCTGAGCTACAGCAACCCAGTCACAAGGTGGTAGGTAAGTAACAAAGCATGGCATTTGGGGATTTAGGGGAAAGGGGGTGGTGTGGGGGTGTGTTTTGCATGTTGTTTAAATGTTTTGCATGTTTGGTGGGTTTGGGGTTGGAAATTTTTTTGTTGTTCAGGGATTTTTGGTTTGGGGTGGTTTTTTGTCTAACTGAACTGTTTAAAGAGAGCTTGGAAGGAAATAAGAAAGCCTCTTCGCCTTAGAATACTTTTCATTTTGTCTTCTGACTTCTACATTCATTACTTGATCTCCCTCTGCTAATCCTTTCCTTAAAAACTCCTTTCAAAGAATACAGAGAAAAGCAAAGAAGTCTTTCCTCCATCTTAAAGATTTTCAGACCACAGTCCAGAACATTTTGCCATGGCTCTCCTTGCTTTGTTGCCTTCAGAACCTAGTACTTTGTTGCCTTCAGAACATAGTGCTTTGTATCTCTGCCATTTGCATTTAACTGGAGTGATGAGCACAGTGCAGACATATTTTGGAGGATACCCCAGACCTTTTCCTAGAGGCTACTCAGATGGTTGGTGAGATGCAGGCTTTGTGTCTCACTGTTCTCATTGCAAAAGCAAGCAATATTTTGCCAGGCTCTCCAAAAGGGCAGGTGGGAAAGAAAAACATAGAATTGTAGGAGGGATCTTTAACTTACCTAGGCTTAATTTACCCAGGCTTATATTCCTAGTGGTTGATCTGTGATGTTTAGATACTGTCCTCCTAAGCAGCACCCAGATATCAAAGCCTTAGCTCTGAGATGTGCATCCTTCTCTCTGCTCCAAAGCTTTTAAGCATATGAAACTGAGATTCTGCTTTAAGTATTTTTCTCCTTCTGCTTAGGATCCTTCTGGTTCCAGTAGGGCCAAGTCCAGTTATATGCAGGGTGAGTCTGAACATACCCCTGAACCAAAAAAAGGTGATTCTGTAATTTGGTTTAGTTGTTGGGTGGGTTGGATTGGTTGATGGGTTGGACGCGATGATCTTGAAGGTCTCTTTCAACCTGGTGTATTGTATTGTATTGTATTGTATTGTATTGTATTGTATTGTATTGTATTTTATTTTATTGTAAGTAAGGGCTCATTCATCCTTTTTTTTTTCTGGTGGATTTTTGGTGTGGAGTTCTCCACACACAGACCATTCTCCATGCGTTGTAAGACATGCTGCTACTTGTGCTTCAAATGCACACTGGTTTGATGGAAGTTGGGAACAAGGTTTTGTGTTGAAGCATGAGTTATGGTATTTAAGGTTTGTTTTCATGTGTAGAAAGAGGACTCTCAAGTACAACTAGAGAATTGAGCCGTGTGTTGAAAGAACAAATATGTTTTATGTAACACATGGCTCAATTATTTTCACAAGGATTCTGCAGCATGGTTTTACAGTAAAACAACAGTGGCTAGAAAGCAGTTAACTTCTTGACAGAGGAAATTAATGCATTTGTATGGCAACTGCATCTACTGACAGAACAAATTTTCCTTCGGGGCCTTCTCGCTGATTTTCCAACTGGTTTCACATTTGTTTCAAGTCTTTTGGAGCCTTCTATCCCAGACTTTTCATGGAACTGACTGCAAAATGTTTAGCAAGTTGTGCTTGAAAATCAGGATGCTTAGTTATCCCTGTTTCCAAAGACTTAGGACCACACTGAAAATTGCAGTTAAATACGACATTCTTTACAGTCTTCTGCAAGAAAGCAAGTGTCCCAGTTCAGTATGCAGAGCAGAAGGTTGGGATGTAATCACTATTTTACTCCAAAGGTTAGTTTTAATTAATGACAGCAAAGTGATTTTAATGGAAAGGGGACAGTTTATTTAAACAAAAGCTCTTTATCCCAAAAGAATTCAGATGCCATAATCCCAAGATTACTTCTTAAGGAAATAATGAAGAGAGCAAAAGGTTGAGGCTTTAAGGAAATCACTACCGAAATACAGCACTCAGTAGAAGAAAAGAAGTGGCAGTCATGAAAGTGGAATTTCTCTACCTGTTCTTCTTTATCTGAGGGCCTCTTTTTCTGTTCTGTCTACCAAGCATTGTTGTTTCTAAATTATGTAGAATAGGAACTTATTTATCATGGTTTGCCATTGTAACGGTCAGTCCAAGGTGATTATACTAATGATTTAAAGAATAAAATAATCCTTAAGAAAGATCTCTAACTGAGGGAATTAAATACCTAAACCATGGAGACTCACATCTAACTAAAACCGGGGTTCTAGTCTTCTTTTCCTTAACCTTTTTATCTGCAGTATGAAATATGCTAGAGCTGAACATGCTGTCCCTTCCATAGATGTTGGATCCATTTTCTCTCCACCTTCAGACATTGATGGCTTTTCTATCCTGCACAAGGGAGTCATTGTTTAACATCTATATGAAGCTGCAGGATGTAACTACAAAAAAGGTAAACATTATTGACACTTTGGGACCACTGCTTCTTTTCACATAGTATGATGACATCAGTACTTGCTTCATATGCAGAGAAAATGTCACTTAGATTCTCTACCGATGTATTGGGTCCAGACTGGTCATTAGCTGCAGCAGCAAAACCACTTTTTGAGACTGAATATGAAGTCTTTTCACTTGTCTGCTTGAGAAACTTTAGTTGGGGAATATTTTTTTTGCTTCAAACTTTCCTTAATATATATACAGTTATAATAGGACTATGCCTAGAAATTACCACCCGGTGCTTCCTTTGTTAGCAGGGAGCAGCTGTGCTATGAACAGAGGTGATGCAGACGCAAGGCTGTCTACTTGTTGCCTGCCATGTTTTCTATGTACAAGAATTGATTGTCTGAGAAAGCCCATCTTCCCATTCACTTGTAGAGAACTGAGAAAAGGACCTTCTTATTCAAAGGCCTCTTTGAACTGAGCAGATAGGCACTTCAGGCTCACTGCTCTGGTCTTTCATGAAGACAGACTGATGCTAAAGCAAATGACTTCTATGCCTCTTAAAAAGAAGAAAAAAACCAATCTCCCCCATTCAACCTTATGTCTAGTCATGTTTGATTTGCCTTCTGATTGAACTAAACCTGTCTTTAAACAGTGTATAATGAGTACAGTGTGGTTCTGCTGTCTTGTAATGCACGATTAGTTTGCTAACAACTTGTTCGAGTAGGCATGTGTGTTGCTTCATGTCTTTAAGATTATGCCTGAGCAGGAATAATCATAATAAATAAAAAAATTACAGAAAAATCAGAATTCTCCTCCTGTTACTCCTACTCTAGCCTTCCTCTGGAGCATTCTCTCTCTCTTATGTCTGTCTTAATTAGATCATGCCAGTCCTAATTTAATAATGCAGATTTTAAGTGCGGAGAGAGGAAGGAAACACACAGACAATTTTAGGCAGAGACAAATGTGTCTTTTTCCATTAGGGAGAAAGGAAAGCAAAGCAAAAAAACCAAACCAACCAAACCAAACAAAACAAAACAAAAAAAGGAAGAAAACCTGCAGATGAAAATTGTACATTTTATCTGTAGTGGTGATTCTACTGAGGAGCTCTAGGAGAGAAGTCTACAGCTGTGACAGTGCTCTGCCACAAACCCTAATGGCCCTCTGGCTTTTCTTGCTGAAGATTTGCTACAGAATAGCATTGCACATTTCCATTCCAATACACTCCAAACATTTTTATAGCACTCAGAAACCATAGGAGAAAACAGCATTCATTTAGAGTCTGTACCTTCTCCCCTACCCATCCATACTGAAGCTCAACATTACCTGTGGCTATTGTCTTCTAAAGGATTTCTCCAGTGTAAATAGCTGTACGTGGGTGTTTAGGATACAGTTCAGGGTTCCAGACTGTGGAGATTCTGTTGTGTAAGCATGGATTTAAAGAATGATGCCTAGCACATGCTGGATGTAAACAACAGCTCCCCATCAAGCAGACTTTTGTTACAGCCTAGGGGAGGGGGAAGCCCTCAGAGTGATAATTAAGCATTTGTGCTAGGCCTTGAATAAATTTTTGAATAAATTCATTCTGTGGCTGTGTGTGTGAGGAAGGATATGCAATGATTGTTGTTTAGTGCTGTAAATTATTTAGTTCTTCCTTTCTTTGACTGCCTCAATCTATCAATGTAAATTATGCACATGTGGAACTGGGATCTGAGAAATGCACAAACAAAAGGGATTATAGTTTAGTCCCCAGAATGATTCCTCCTTCAGATGCACCTTTCATTTTTCTGCCCCATCATTCATCACAGGATGATCAGCTCTCAGCCAGGATATTCCATGCTGACAAACCTAGGTGAATGTCTGGAGATGGAGCTGTGCTCCAGCTTATTATGGAGAATAAACTGAACTGGTAGGGGTGGCAAATGAGGCTTTATGTCATTTAATGTCAGTTATTTGGTTTGACATCCCCTGTTTCTGATAACAATCTTGCCCTAGTCCACAAACAAATTATCCAGCTGCCTAGTATGATGCATTGAGCAGGTGTTGTCTACTTTTGCCCAGGTCAAAGAAGCAGCCCCACAGGATAATGTAACTGGCCCAAAGAGCAAATACAGCATTGACAGAAGCATAAAAACGGCAATACAGGTGGGTGGTGCCTTGTCACGAGAGTGACAAAAAATGTGCAGTGTGGGTCTTCTTTGAAATGCTCTGTACTGCATGCCAGCACAAGCAGACAAAAGGGACATGGGCTAGAGACAACTGCTGAGAAGTGTAGAGGTGGACACGCGGGCCACCACCTAGCACATCTTGGTTTTAAGCCAGGAATCCATCTTTTCAGCGATACAAGTAATAGGCAGGATGTAATTTAAGAAAAGGGGCAAGTTAAGGCAGAAATTGTGCCTTCTGTGGACAATCAGGTCCTAGATTTCTGTGTTTGGTTCTTTTCTGTTTAAGAGGCTGTCTTTGCTGCTCACCACTGAGCTCATGCAGTGGAGAAGCAACGCGAGTTTTAGCAACTTAGATGCTAATTTGCGAAAGCTCAGCCTGTGGTTAAAGCACCCTGCCGGGGACTCAGCAGTAGATCCTCTGGAGGCCATTGCACAGCCAGGAGTAGCTGGGTCACAGCAGACCCTGCAGTGCTGGCAATTCTTTTCTTCTTTAGGGAAGTAGATCAATTAGGCTTAGTTGCAACTGCTGGAAATTTGTGAAGGGGATGCAGTGGAAAACTGCTCAAGGGTGTTCATCTGGCTTTTCTTATACTTCAATTCATAGTTTAGCAGTCTTGAAGGATTCCCAGGTAGCAGCAATTTCTTGTGCTGTTGGTAAGAAACAAGTGACCTTTCCCCTGTGCTGCAAAGCTCACAGCAGTTGCTCATACCCTGAGAACAAACCAGTATAACACCTCCGGCTTGGAACTTCACCTCTGAGATCACTCCCAAACATGAGTTGTCTGCTTATTAAATAAAGGTCCTCATAAATGACATATTACAACAACAGAGGTCAGAACTTCAAACATAAAGGCGAGCCCTGATACCCCCTCAGTTTCCTGTGGGGGTTGCAATCTTTTCTGTTGAAAGATTGTTATATGTCACATAAGACAGAAGCACAACCTTAAAATTCTCAGCAAAGTTCATAATAAAAGCTATTTATACATCAGATAATCCAAAAGGGAGGAAAGGAGAAGGGGAAGGAGAAGAGAGCGAGGGAAGGAGTGAATGAAGGGAAAGACAATATTTAACCTTTTCTCCTCCTTTCTTCTCTTTGTAAGTTTTCAGCAACTTATTTGCAAATTCCTGCATTTTTTCCTATACCAAGACACAAATTTTCTTTGTACTCTGATGGCAATGCTTTTGAAACGGAAAGCTTTCCCTTATTGTGACAGAAAAGCAGTCAGGAACTACTTTTTTAAAATGGCATAAAGGGCTTGAACTAAACAAATCAGGTTTGTGTAAAGTCTTTTATGTGGGCAGGATCAGAAGAAGAAGAAGACTCAAAATTAGAATGTTAGAAGACATTTGAAAACAGTATAACATGATGAGTTCTAGGCTGTGGCATTACGGAGCCTGGACCCTAGGTTCCCATCCTCTAAGTGCTGAAGAACACTCCCTTTTCCATTTATTCTGACCTCTGAAATGCTCAGAAATGTTTTTTCTCCCCTTGAATTGGGTTAGGAAAAAAAAAACCAACAGAAGAAACATAACACCTTCCTAAAATACATTGATTCTGACTCAAAAGAGCCCAAACAAAGAAGTTCCATTTTGCCCAGTTAGGTACTTTAGCTGACCTTGTTGCTAGAAAATGTCAAGGTTATTTTCAGCCTTTGAAGTTAATCAATTCCAGATAGTGCTTTTGGTTTGACTCCATCATGAGAACTTTTTACATGCATAAACACACTTATGAAACGATCCGAAGAACATGTGTGATGGGTTAGGCGCATGCTGAAAGCAGGGGGGAAGGGCTTGTGAGAGCGTTGTGAGAGAGTTTTCCCCCTGGGAGACTGAGTTTAGTCTGTTTCACTCCCCTCCCTGTCCAGCAAGTCTATAAAAAGGAGGACACTGCAGCCATTAGCTCTTGGCCCCACCTTTTGCCTGGATGAGGACTGCTGCTGGTTCCCCTACTTCTCTGCCACGTGGTTCTCCCTGCTGCACCCACGCCTTTGCAAAGGACTGGTTTTGTATTTCATGTTTCTTTTCTCCCTTCCATCCTTGTTCCTTACTCTTGTGAACCCTACCTGTTATTGTTACATACATATATGTATATATATATATACACATACTGTTTAAAGAAAATTCTTTACCTCTCTACTTCCAAGCTGAATCCGAATTATTTCTTGGTGGATTTGCTCCTTTCCTTTCTTTTCCTCTCTATTGGGAAAGAGAAGGGGGAGTGGGGAAGGGATTCTCAGCCTGGCACCCATCTGAGCTCTTAAGTCCCAGTTAAGGCTCAAACCACCACAATATGTCGTTGATTAATTGACAGTGACACACAGTCACCCCTGAGTATGTGAAGGAAAGAGTGGAGTAACTGGATAAGCCATTGTCCTTCCTCCAGTATACCTCCTCAGTTCTGTGCACCAAGGCATGGGAGGATTTTCCAGGCAGGAAAACAGAGATGTTTACTTCCTTAAGATTCTCATTATGAAAACTTGTTTTTCCCTGCCACTGGGTGACTTCTGTGACTTTCAAGTGCCTTTTGCCATTTGCAATGTCCTATCATGAAGAGTGTGCACAAAGCCCATGCTATTCCATCATGAAATAGTCTTGTCACAAGGCCCTGTGACATACCACAAAAGCAATGTCCCTCTGCTCCTGCAGCTAAAAGTACGTCAGTGACGGGGTACAGGAACTCAACCCCCCCGAGCAAAAATTGAGTGCAAAGCTATCTTCTGTAATAGTATAGATGTTTTAATTACCTCGACCAGTGCTTTCAGGACAAGATGTAAGCAGGCAAAGATGATTATTACGTTGTACAGCAAAGTTCTATAGTCTATCAGAAGGCACTTGTGTCACATCTTAATCGGTCATTTTCTACTGGCATGCATGTAATTAAGGCATACAATAGGTCAAAATAACAAAACAGTATTTTAACACATCCAACCAAATTCTGCCCAGTTTCTCTCCTTCAGTTACAAGGTGTTTACATTGCTCTCAGAGTCAAAGACAAAACATAGCTTTCTCTAATGCCAGCAAAGGCAAATCTTCCCTATAGTCTCCTACAGCTATCCAAAAAAAACCTCTTCCCACAATCTTCTTGGGGATTGTTTCAAAAATACAGCAAAAGGTGTTAGCTTTTGGGCCTATCAATTCCTTTGTTGAAGTATGCAAGCACTCTGAATGGCCTAGCAACTTCTTCCATTTAAATCCTGACAAGTACCTTCTGTAAGAGAATTGGAATCACAGCAGTTTCCCTGACTTCTGGTTTGGGTGTTATTACATGGGCTGTGTTTCACCACCACCTGGCTGAAGCCACATTTTACAGCCCTTAAAACTACTTATCTTTCTTGTGCTTTTAATTTTAATGTGTGCTTGTGGTTTAAAGCACAGTGTATCAAATTAGAAGAAAGTACCTGGCAAGGCTGCATTATTGCCTTTGCTTTGCTCCAAAGCTGAAAACTGCCTGTAATGGTGTGACGCTGTCACACTGTCCTTACATTGTGTGTGTTTTGCCCTCCTCTAACTTCTTTCTAAGCAATGAGCTGCAGAAGAGATTCAGACTCTGATTCTCTGAGCTGCACTGAAACCTGCCACTCTTAACAGGCAGCCTTTTGACACATCACAGCTTGGCCCCCGTTTTCCTTGAGACTTTGCCAAGACTATTACACATGTCTGAGCATCCAGGGAAACAGAAGAATTATAATTTCCATTTGGCTTCTACTATTGCTTAGGCTAATTTTCACTGGCTTTGAGATACATCAATTGCTTTTCTTTAGTGTTTGGTGGTCTTTTTTTTTTTTTTTTTTTCCTTGTAATTTTGCCATTTTCCTTTTCTTTTTCTGTCAGGAAAAAGCAAACTGCAAACAACTGCTAAAATGAAATCCCCTTCCCCTACACTGCTTTTTCATAAAATCATGACTTATTTGCTCCAGAATAAAACTTCATTATCTGAAAAGGGGATTTTTTTACTTTTTTTCCAGGAAGAAGTCTGCTAAAGAGGTCGTATGTAACCAGAACATAGGGAGTTGCCTTACCATTATCTCTGTTTCAGCTGCTTTGGAAGAAGGATGACAGTAGGATACATGTGCTTGTGAAGAGAGCATGGAGCTCTGAAGCAGAAGCATTTGCTTTTCTGAAGAGCCTATGCAGACTAGAGGAATAAGCCACCAGATATATCACAAAATTCAGTAGGAACAAATACAGATCTTACATCCAGCTACGAACAGCCTCATGCAACAATTCAGTCTAGAGACTTGACTATCTGAGGAGCGTGCTGCCCAGCAGGTGCTTGGAGGGGAACATTGCTAGACACAAGCAATGGAAGTTTATGGATTTGCTAGGGATAATTTATTCATGGATGTGTTGGACAAACCAACTGAAAAGATGCTCTGCTTTGTATGCTCCTCAAGGATAGAGAACAAATGACTGGGAAAATGAAAGCAGTTTTATGATGAAAGCTACAGTGATTATAAGGTGGTAGCATGCAAGTTCCCAAATGGTGTGAAGGTAAGCAGGCACATTACTGCCCTGCACTTCATGACAGCATACTTTAGCTTGTTCAGGGAGCTGATAGGAAGATTTCTAGGAAGGCAGGACCACTTAAACAGCTAAACATACACAGCCCACGGGTCCTGATGGGGTACTCCTAAGGCTGCTGGATCTTGGCATTATTATGTTCCTTGTCTAAATGTCACAGGAGCTGAGAAGAGCCTGGGGGCCCTCATAATGCTACTGTCTGAACTCCCCAATTCTATCTTATTCAATACTCAAAAAAGGTGTTGCAAGATGGAACATGAGGAATGTCAACAGGGATCTTAATCCTACAGCAGCTACTCTGAGAGAAGACTCCAGCACGGTGATACTACCTGTCTTCCCCCAGCTTGGGGAAATACTAGAAGCCTTTTCCACTATGAGTGCTTTGGCTGTCGCTCTGGCTCTGAGGGGCAAATGGTAATGGTGAAATGGAATTGTCCTTAGGACACAGGACAACTAGCAGTGAAAGTGTCTCAGATGTGGGGGGAAAAGTTTGAGGTCCTCAGCCTTGAACTAGCACTGTGTCTTCATGACTGTTACAGGACTCTATTTTATGAGTCTGTATCTTTGTTAGAGAGTGACTGTGGCCCTGTGGAATAAAGGCCAGGCTGGATGTGGCTCTGAACAACCTGATCTAGTGTGAGGTGTCCCTGCCCATGGCAGAGGGGTTGGAACTAAATGATCCTTGAGGCCCCTTCCGACCCTAAAAATTCTACTATTTGGTGTAGGCAAGACTATCACAGGCAGAAAAGTGGTTGGTACTTCAGGGATGGTCTTCAAACCAAGTGAATAAGAAACATTAATAAGATTATTCAGGAATTTATTCAGATTGTGTTAGCTGAAACAGGTGATGTTTTGAACATTAAGTGGCATTTTTCCTTTTGGAGTGATATAACCAGTTCCCCACAACAGATGGAGGTAATGCTATCTCAGATTTATTAAGTAGTTGTCCTACTACTGCTTCTGTAGTGACCATAATTGCTCTGAGGAAGGTGAAGATACAGAGTCAGAGGGGAAAAAAAAACAAAACCAAAGCACAAAACAAACAAAAGGTCATGAAAGAAAAAAAGAGAAGGATAAATAGAACTTCTGGTCACTGGACCATACCATCAAGAAGAGCATAGCAGATGTCAGGCATGCAGCCTAATTCCATGTCTAGGTTCTAGGAGGAGCTGAGAAGTGCATGTTTGGGAAGGGCATGGGACTACTGCTCTACTGTTACTGAACAGAAACTTGGCACAAATTCACAAAACTTCCATGATCAGAAGGAGGAAAAAGCAACCTGTTTTGAGGAAGAACTTTTTAAGCTGACTTAATTCTAGGCAATTAACTTCTTTTAAGAAGTGACTTATTTTGCACCACAGGGGAGGAAAAAGTATCCATGCCATAAACTATGGTGAAGGCTGAAGGAAATTGAGCTGAATTTACAAAACAGTCAAGCAAAGGGGTCAGGTGAAACTGCTCCATAAAGTGTTAATTTCTAGCCTTTCTGCAGAGCTTCAACCAGCACAGCAAAAGTTATGGAATCCCATTACCCTTACTTCAAATGTTCTGTTCTCAGCATCTCTGTTCCCACAAGGGTGACAGGAAGCTTTCCCCAACCATTAAAAAACAAAGCAAAACAAAACCCCCACAATCAAATCCTGAAACAAGTCCAGTTTAATCCACCCTGGTTTTTTTTTGTTTCTGCCTTGCAGGGCATACTGTCTCAGGACTAAATGTTTTCTCTTGAAAAATAAGACAAAACAAAGAGTATGTTTGCATACTTGATGCTTCATTTTCTATCTTTTCCTTTCCCATTTTTCAAAAAGCAAAATCAGATCAACACAGCTGATACCATAAACACACCCTGCCAAGATAAGCAGCCCTTTTCATGTCTGAGCAAATAACATTTAAGTCCTGACAATCCAAACAATAGAATAAAGGATGGAACTGCAAATAAGAACTTGAATTCCCCTTTTGCCCCATAAGAGGGGTCCTTTATAGACTGTAACAGTGGAGTTCCTGTGCCCAGTATGCAGAGCCATTAAGGATTAGAAGATGTCACCCTGAACTGCATCTTCAACTGCTCTCTACATAGCAAGCTGAGGACTTAGCAATTTCTTCCAGCAATAATCTTGCTGCAGTAACCTACAGTCATCTGGTAATTGATTATTCAAAGAATGCCTCTAACATTCTTACCCAATTGGATTAAAGTCAACAAAATACCATAGTTCATGGCCAGGTCTAAGGATATTCACTTTTCTCACAAGGCTCCTTTTGTAGCACAGAACAAATTTATCAGCAAGCACAAACGAGCTAATCATGCAGAAAATGCTGGAGACAACAAGCTCAGTAGAGCCTAGGAAAGCTATCTTGTCAGGGTTAGTAATTCAGGAGAAAAACTATGGGACAGGGATGAGCTGCCTGCAACAAGAGAGATTAGAGCTAGCTGGAGTAACTGTCTTTTTAGACCTCTGAGGGTAAAAACCTTAGGCAAAAGCAGTCTGTAGACATGGCATTAGATTTTAAGTACAGCACATTTGTTTCTTGTTTTGGATATGGCCAGAGGGCCATCTAGTATATTTATTTCTATTTATTCCAAGCTGTGTACTATGTAGAACTGTTGGTTAACTCTATTATTGAGTTGCATTAGGGAACAAATGCAATAGGCTGCCTGAGGAGGTGGTGGAGTCACCATCATTGGAGGTGTTCAGAAGGAGACTTGATAGGGTGCTTGGTTTAGTTGATTAGGTGGTGTTGGATGATAGGTTGGACGCGATGATCTTGAAGATCTCTTCCAACCTGGTCTGGTCTGGTCTGGTCTGGTCTGGTCTATTCTATTCTATTCTATTCTATTCTATTCTATTCTATTCTATTCTATTCTATTCTATTCTATTCTATTCTATTCCTTGTTACTAGTGTTGGTCCTATAATGTTTTTCTCAGGTCCTCTGTGCTTATCTCATAGCTGTTGGTGACTCTGAGGGTTCAAGTTCTGTAGTGTTGCCCTTTTGCAAGAAGCATGGACAGGATTCTGAATTATTAAGATTAACATAAAATCTCAAACAACAGATAGTATCTGAAGAACAGTGGAGGATCTATCCAGAAGTGTGCCAAAACAATCATTTAAGTTGTTTCATCCATTAGGCAATAACTTTTCCTACAGACATCATTTTGATTAAGATTGACAGGCATTTTAGCTCATTTATAGTTCTGTGAGGGATTCAAGAAACCTTCCAAGTTTTTCAGGGTTAGACATGAGATTCAGCATGGCAACTGTAGCTACAGAACAGAGTATTCAGAAAAAGATTAAATTCAGAGGAGGTTGTGCTATGTAAAGAGGACTTTGCTATGCAAGTGCCCTCAGTCATTATCAGTAGAAACATCAGTTCTACCTGTCCAACTTTCAACAGAAGAAGAAGTTGAAATCTCCACCAGAATTTGTCTCATAGTATGAAGACCTCTCCCATCTGCTCCTGTAACTGATCACAAACTAAATTTTAGCATAATTGAAAGAGTAACTCTAAAATATTGAGCTCTTTTCTTTGCAGGATGTAGGAGAAGTTGAAGAATTGTGAATTTATACTCAGCACTAAGCTCTCCAACCTTCCCTTAAGTCATTCATCTCCACTTTATTCCTGCAGCAGGTGCTAACCACACAGATGATCCATGCATGGCACTGTGCTCATTTGCTAAGTGTTTTGTAAGGCATTTATCTGTGCCTGCTGACAACAGATCTTCCAGCATTCCAAGGAAAAAAACACGAAGAAAACTGAGGGCAAAGGCCAAGACTATGACCATTCAATTCATCACTTGGGAGCTTAAAACTGAAAATATAACCCATGCATCATAAAAGTGATCCTTAACAAAAACAGACCAAAAAAATCAGAAGTTATAAGACCCAAACATTTGCTTAAAAAAACCAAATCTACAGCTACATTCTGCTTTCATGTTTTTTTTTTCCAAAGAAAATGTCAGAAGTAACTAGCAAGTATTGAAAACTGCCTTCCACATTTTATTTCCACCCTAAGCCATTTGGGTACTGGTCTGTATTTCTGTCTGTAATTACTTGTAAACCTTCCAAGGCTACAAAGAAGAAACAGGTAAACAAGAAGAAGGCTTAATGGTAAAAACCCTTACTTGGCCAACCATGGATTTAGAAATTACATTTTCCCTAATCATATCATGCAGTGAAGTCACTGTTTTCTTATGCCATCTAAACAAGCAGAGGGATTGTATAGATTTATCCAGGCCTTATTCATACCCAATGGTTATGATGGATTTGTCATTTCAATTCTGCATGGTCTGAGAGTAGAAAGTTGAATTTATAATGAACTTTCAATGCCATCAAGGAGAAAATCAACTTCATTTGCTGAAGTAATGTAGAGAGTATTTTTCTTATGTCTGCCTACAAACCTGTTTCTAAAGACAGCAAGAGAGAAATAAGTCTCATATGTATAGAAAGCAACAGTACACTTACTGTGTCTCTCATACTCATACACTGTTGCAAATTGACTCTATAAAATGCACTCCACTGAATAGCCAGCTCACCCTTCACTTCCTTCTCACTGGGTAACCTAACCAACTGCCTGACTTCTTCATCCCTCATGAGCAGCTCTCAAATGCACTCTACAGACATACATCACTTCTAGGGTATGGTGTTCAATGTGTCTAGCAGAGAAATTAATCTTAGCCTCCAAATAAGACTGAAAGACTTTAAATATCGGGAAAGTGTCATCTTCTGCTTAGTCTTCCTCATCGTAAAGCCCAATTTGCCTTCTGGTGTGGTTCCCACTATTCCTGTTCACATACAGCAGCAAGTATAATCACAGGTACTCTATTGCAGTAGAATTGGCTGAATGGCAGACAAGGATAAAGTAACCACATCAGGTCAAAGCAAAATCTGAGATTATTTTACTTTTCAGACAAAAATCCATTCTCATGACAGGTTACTGACAGCACACATGATCTACCAAAGACCTTAGTCCCAGAATAAGCTTAATAAAGTTTTGTAGCCACATCTCTCCTAATAGCCTGATTTGAGGTGTAAGCTTGACAAAAACTGTTGTCATGTGTTCCAAAATATGCTCAACATACATCTCTGAGTTTGTATATTAAGGGGGAAGGAGTGGCACAAAAAAAGCACCTTCACAATGCTTTCCATTCATGAAGACACCTTTCATACTGTTATTCATGCAGCAAGTCTTGCTGGGCTTGACTTTTTTTTTCTTCCTTTTTTTAACCCAGTGAAAACAAACTCATCAATTCTCATTTTTCTCTGAAAGTTTTATTGACCAGAAATGTGACAGTTTTACGAGGCACTTTGGACAACCATTATGCTGCTGACAGATGAAAATAATAAAAGTATCTTATAGCAGTGAAGTACCAAAATGATGTGCATTAGGAATAGAATAGAATAGAATAGAATAGAATAGAATAGAATAGAATAGAATAGAATAGAGTAGAAGTAGAGTAGAATAGAAGTAGAGTAGAAGTAGAGTAGAATAGAAGTAGAGTAGAAGTAGAGTAAAATAGAAGTAGAGTAGTATAGAATAGAATAGAATAGAGTAGAAGTAGAGTAGAAGTAGAGTAGAAGTAGAGTAAAATAGAAGTAGAGTAGAGTAGAGTAGAGTAGAGTAGAGTAGAATAGAATAGAATAGAATAGAATAGAATAGAATAGAATAGAATAGAATAGAATAGAACAGGACCAGAACAGGCCAGGTTGGAAGAGACATTTGAGATCATCGAGTCCAACCTATCATCCAACACTATCTAATCAACTAAACCATGGCACCAAGCACCCCACCAAGTCTCTTCCTAAACACCTCCAGTGATGGTGACTCCACCACCTCCCTGGGCAGCCCATTCCAATGGCCAGTAACTCTTTCTAACTCATTCACTAGCTAACTTTAATTCTCACTATGTACTGCTTGTTTGATGGGTATCCCCTTATCTCTCCATCTTACAGAGCAAGAAGCAGCAGCACAAAGTCATAACAAGCTTGAAATACAGCTTGAATTTGAACCTGGGACTCTAATGTGACCACTAGGCTTCCAAATATATGATTTCCCTAGGGGAAATAAGAAAAAAATTTAAAAACCCAAAGCACTTAGTCACTTTGAAATCAGGTTAAAGTCTTCCTGGCACCATAAGGAGAGGACTGAACAGCAATGTGTCCATAAAGGCTTTTGTTTCCACACTGTAAGCTTTGATTCTCAGCTTGGTCAGCCTGATGGCAAGCAAAAGATCCTTTCTCTTTTACTATTGCTCGGTGGCCTGCACAAAACAAATTGGTTGTTATCTTGATCTCACACAGAATGGAAACTGAACAAGATAACCATTACAGCTGTGAGAATAACTTACAGTGATTTATATACTTAGGAAGTCAAAACACTTTTCTCCTTGCAAAAAAAAACCCAACAAACTCAAGGCTTGCACTGTACTAAAGAGGAGTCCATTGGAATGGGAAATACCTCATTCTTTCCCAAATGCAGGTCTTTTGTTTAGGTGGATGAACACTGATGCCTCCACAATGCAGTATAAACATAAGCAAAGCAAGTTTCATCTGTCTTTGCAAATGAATTTGATAGTCACTTTAGAGGGGACCAATGAGCTTATATTCATTTCAATAGAGCTTGGAATTAAGCATCCAACAAGAATTAGTCTGATGGTGTTGATATTCAGTATTTCACGACTGATTAAAGATGTCAAGGGGATAAAGGGAGTCTCCCTCTGAAGATCTGTTAGTAAGGTTTCTTCCTTCAAGAGAGTAATATTAAAGCATCAAGATTAAAGTGACAGGTATTTACTTTTTACTCAGAAGTTCTCCAAAGCACCTTGAAATATTTGTGCTTCCTTCCTGTGACTTGGAACTGAGACAAGATTTCAAGTCTTGAAATTGAATTTCCATCCTCTGGAGAACCATCTGTTTTTCACTCTGTAAAGAGGGTGCCTGAGTCAATTCATTTTTAATAGTTCTCATTAGTTGTGTTTCTTGATTCAACAAATAGAACTCATTTAATTCAGAAGGAAAAAGAAAGAGTAAAGAAAATGTGCTAAGAACCTTTAAGCCTTCCATGGACCACAGGAAAATTGCTTCAGCATGGCTTTCAGTCTCCCAGTTATTTTCTATATGTGGAAGAAAGGTGTTCAATGCTTTAACATCCTCCTTTCTGCAAGAGAAACTATGTGCTTTGGCATGCAAGAAGTGCCAGCTTCCCTTTTATTTTTTTTTTTCTGCCTGACCCTGGATTCTGTTCAAGAAATCCTACCTACTGTTACTTTAGGGCTACATCTGTAACAGTATGTTCAAATATGCCCAAACTGTTCAAAGTCTGGACCATGACAATAAGTGGTCAGGCAGGCTGTGCCCTGGCAAGTCTTGGCCTGTGCAAGTATTTTCCTGGCATAGTTGGTCTGATTCTATCCAGGCCCCTCAAAGAGAATGAAAAAAGACGGAAGCAATCTTTTAGGAAGGTGTATTGTCTCTTCTCTTGGTGATTTTCTTTTCAAGTGAGACCCCAGCTGTATAAGGAATGACTACAGAGCACTGGAGGTGGGAGTGAAGGACACGTGAACTTAGCTGATATTTTCCTCAGTCTTGCTGATGAAGGAGAAAGAAAAATGTATAAGTAGGTATTTTGCAAGTCAATAGCTGGTAATAGAGCTAGTGTTGCAAGCAGTGTTTCAGCTTTTTTGAGTACAAGACTCTCTTCTAAAGAACAAGGACTACTCAGAAGATATGGGATCAGCTTGATAAATCAGGATGAGAACATCTTTGACAAAATGCTTTCTAACCTAGCTGGGAAAACTTTAAACAAAGGGATGAAGTGCAAAGAGAAGCAAGGTCACAGGTAAGTGTCTATAAAGGAGTGCTCAAGGGACTGGTTGATTGGGGAAGGAAAACAGTTTTCAAGAGAAGTTAGTGTGACTGGGGGACAATGGAAGTGTCTATGCACAAGTGCACAGGTGTGGAAAAAAGGCTTTATTTTACAGGGAAAAAATGTGATACCACACATAACTCTTCCATACCCCAAATGGCCTCATGTTTTGATAACTTAGTGTTCTGTGTGGGTCTTTGCTGAGGGAAGAAAGTTTGTTTGAATGTCTTTGTTTGCAGATGTGAGTACCAATTATCAGAGTTTTGAGATGAAAGTATGTAGAGAAAAACTAGGGGAGTGCAGGCAAGAATCATACTTGCTATTTACATTGAGTTGTCCATTGTGTGCAAGTTAGCCTGCCGAAAGCACCTTTGAACTGAATCTCTAGGTACTCATATATTCAGTCTTTATGCAATACCTCCCTTAGAGCAACTGGGAAACTGCAGCTTCAGGCTTCTGCTTTGGGAAGATACACTGCTAACACAGGAATATGTAACTTTGGGCTAGATGACTCGTGGTTGTGAAAATATATAGCTGAAAGACAGATGAGGAGAAATTTCATCCAAACTAGAGCAGAATTACTTGCTCTGATAGGCTTTCATGTTAAGAGTGGCAATAGCACTGAACCCCTACTAGGCTTCCAGCTTTGCCAGTGTTTAAACAATTGCCTCATGTGAATATGATATACAAAAAGGTAATAAGCACAAGGCTATCTTAAAGAGGGTAGTATTACTCCCATTCATTTCCAGCTGTCAGTCTTGGGTTAGAAGAAGGAATTTCCAAGCTGCAATTGCTCTGGCATTACTACTGTCAGTGATGAACAGAGAAACTCAGCTGGCCATGTACATATATGGAAAGGTGTTAGGAAAGTTATTCAGACAACATCTGTGTCCTACTTTGAAGTAGCTTGCATACATCTTGTCACACATCTGTTTTGGAACCTCATCTAAAGGCATTCCCACTTTTTTCTGTTTATTAGGGAAAGAAAAAGCTCTCCTTAGGTGCTTTATTCTCTCAGTGTTATTATGGCTTCCTCTGTTCTTCTCTTAATATTGATTTGTCTACAGCATCATAATGGGTTATGAATATACCATTCTTGTGAAATAAAATATGGAAGTGCTTTTGATTTACTTGAATAAATTCTGTAGTATGTTTTACCTTCCCCACCCCCACCCCCCCTTCAACTGACACATTCAGAACTGTTAAAAATAATGGAGCTTTTGAACTGCGTTTGGGGTCAAAGAGTAGAGATGTGAAAGTAAATAACAAAATCTTTGCTTACACTGCTTTGGTGATGTCAAATTAACAGACACTAATGTCTGTACAGACAACTTTTTCTTGAGATTTGGGGATTTGTGTGGAAGAGAAAGGTCACAGCAGGTAAAAGGTGTAAGGGAAGGTTTCACTTCAGTATTCACTGCTTGTGCCCATTTTCTGAGCTTTGGATAAAAGTAGATGCCTTCTTAACAATCCCACTTAACTAATGTGAATGCATTAGAAAACCAAAGACATCAGAACTCCAATGGGCAATTCTACATAGGACATTTCTTCAGATGCAGAGAGGCATAATAATGTCTACCTTGGACAGCTACTGCACTTGTCTTGCAATCTGTCTGCCTTGCAGAACCGAGCTCCAAAAGCAACTACATGTACAACTAGAACTAAAGAAACTTAATGACTATGGGAGGAGAAATATATGCATTGCTAAATGCAATATCACCTCCTCCATCAGCAGTCATCCTGAATCACTGGCTATGATAAAAATGTCACAATTTAGAAACATCAATGGCTTCTTAACATTTAGCTTGACTGTGGTGCTGATATGGCTATCTTTCAGTCTATTTGATTGCTGAAAATTTTAGGTGGAATTAAGCTACTAGTAGCAATCAGTCAGAGACTGAGATAGAAGGATTAGCTTCTTTAGTTTCTTCTCAGTTAGAAACCTCCAGCCTGTCTCCTGACAATTCCTGCAAAGGGTTCTGTATTATGAAGAATGAAAAACCTGCAGTTACAAGGGGGGAAAAAAAAATAAATGAGGGTAAAATAGATTGCATTTAACATCAACTCAAATTCAAGGGCTACTGCACAATGTGTATTATTCATTTTCATATTTAATTCATTAAACTTAATCTTTTTTTTTTTTTTAAATTTAAATAAAACTTACACTATCTATTTTGCCTAGTGGCCCAGAGTATTGCAGGTATTCCAGATGTCTCAGAAAACTTACATGCTCTTTGCTGCTCCATAGGCAGTCCCTTGAAACACCACACACAATTGCATACACACAGAGGCATGAAATATGCATATTTTCATGCATTTTAGAGGAAGTGGTGAAAAAGACCTGTCCCTTTATTACCTCTAATATTGCTTTTCTCATTTTATTTCTCCTTCCTTCCCCAGACTTTATTTCCTGCAACCATCTGCTCTACCTCCTCTATTTCCCCCCCACCCCAACCTTTCTCTCCTTTGCATTGTTCTCTACTTAGTATTTTGAAAAACCTAGAGAGCAATATCCCCTCCAGAAAGATAACTGCTCAATCCTACACACCCTAAGGATTCTTCCTCCTTGATTTTCTATCCTCCTCTTTCATAAACTCTTCCCTGAATTTTCCCCTTTGCTTCTTCCTCAGCACAAATGCCCCTGATTCTTTTTCAGCAGTAAGCTTAAATCTCTAAGCCTCTACCAGTGCAGTGAAATTAAAAAAACACCCCAACCCCAGAAATCTCCCCTTGCATCTGTTATCATTACCTCAGTTTATAAGGCGTCCATGCTAAAAAATAACGTTAGTGATTAAAAGAAGATAACTGGGATGATCATCCACAGGATTAGTGCCTCAAGAGTAGGCAGGTTCGACATAAGGTAGACAGTAATCCATCCCAAGTTTCAATATTACTGCTGCAAAAAAATGTGATGAGGTTGAGACTGTAGTATGACCCTTGTGACAGTACAATCAAAAAGGAGAAAGATCTCTGAAGGGAGTGGTCATCTTGGAAGGAAAGATGGACATGCTGTATTTCATCCCTAGCACATGGGCTGAAAGAGACATGGTGTCTCAAATGTAAATCTGCAAGTCTTTTTAGGAAGATGAAAACCCATGCAGACTCACTCATCTTGTCTTTCATGCACTGCCTGTGCTGGGAAAGGCAAATCCCTACTGACACAATGGAAAGCTGGGAAAATGCTGAACACATTCTTGGTGCCAGGTTCAAATTCATGATGTGGTTCAGCATTTCCAAGAGGATATTTTGCAGTAATTTTCTTTCTGTGGTGTGTTGTCAGGAGGGCTTTGCCCACATAGCAGGCTATACAACCCAGGTCTTCTCACCTCATCTGCAAAATTACAGCACAGCTTTCTCCTGTCTTTCAGAAGCCGTTTTACAATGTTTAATGCAACTGCACTCTCTGGTTACAGTGAAAAACACAAGTCAAGAACCCTTCCAGTTTTAAAGTGAGTTAGTGATGTGTGAGCAGATGGCTGTCTACTGAACCCCAAGGAGCTAACAGACTAGCAATGAACCGCTGTCTTCTTTAGGGAGTTATCTGACTCTTTTAACAACCATCACCAACAAGAGACATGTCAGACTGCAAGGATGAGGACAGTCTTTCTCCATACAAGACAGTAGGGGATCAGGATGAGTTTGCACCCACAGATCTCTTTTTTTGCCACTGCCAAACTGCTCTAGTTCTGAAACTGTTAGGAAGGAGATTGTTTTGTGGGTGAGTCAGCCTTTTCCATGAAGGTCTACTAGCAAGGACTGTGAATTGACAGACTTGGCTTCATGAGATTCTCACTACGCTGCACGCCCAAACAGAACAGCTTTCCCCGTTGCTGTTAATGGAGAATTTCAGTAAAGCCATATCAGTTTCTAGACTAAGGCTGCAGACTCTTTGGTTGTGCAGCAGGCACTTTTTTTCCTTTCTTTTTTTATTATTATTATTCATTGCAGCTCTATAGAAGACTAAACTGTAGGCTCAAGGTGACTCAGAGAAGGAAGAGAGCAAGAAGTCAAGAGCACCCCTTGAAAGAACAGATATGGAAGCAGGGAGTGAGTAGACAAACGTTTTCATCCCTTAATATGCCATGCAGGAAGCTACAGGGGGGTAAGCAAAACTGCCTGACACAGAGCCACCTCCCTCGATGGCATCAGTTGAGGGAAGCAGGCCCTTACAGTGCCTGAAATAGGGAAGCACTGGATTGAAAGGTGTGCTCTCATATGGAAAAGGGGAAAAGCAGTGTTTCACTCACAGAAAATACCACACTAAATGAAGCTTTTTGGCTTTGTTTCAGATGCAGTCACCCCTGGAAACAGCCATAAGCACAGTTTGGCTAATACCATCTAAATAAGCCCAGTGATCAGTGACCTTTGCCAGGTGTTTATCTATTGCCACATTTTCTGACCCTTCAGCAATGACATCCAGACCCTGCAACAAGCAAGGCACTTTTCATTGTAGCATGAATTGAAAGACCTATATATTAAAAAAAAAAAAAAAGCTGTCAAAGAAATTGATGGTCACAAGCATCACAAGAATGGGCTGGGGGCTAGCAATAAAGAGGAGCCTTCCATAAGACACAGGGAGTGAGTTAGGAGCAGCAGTACACTTTGCTAGCACTTTGTTTTCTACTGACTTTGACAAGGAGGGACTTTTTCGCTATAGTGGCTTTAGAAAATTCTAGAAAGGAGGTCTCAGAAGGACAGAAAAACTCTGACTTTTGTAAGAGGTATGGAAGTACAAGAACCCTCCTCTTCAGACAAGCCTCTCTCAGCAAGACCTTCTCTTTAGTAAGGAAAAGGGGGAAAAAAACCTGTCCTTCCACAAGTACAGAATTTATCACCATGGGGTTTTTTTGCCTTAAAGTTTATAACACACAGCAAAAAAAACCAAAACATGAGCTACAACAAATTTTGCACTTGGGACATAAAGATCTACCCCACAGCATTTCTGAGGCCACTTTATGCCTGACCTCCTAGCCTTCCTGCAGTCAAGGAGCTTCCAAGGTCTGCTAGTAAGCAAGGTTACTTTCAAAAGCTAGCATGGACGTCTGGGCCCACCAAAGCAGATGACAGCTGTCAATGTGTTACCAAAATTATTAGGCAGCCTGATATAGTTGGAGGTGTCCTTGCTGACTGCAGGAGGGTTGGATAAGCTGCTCTTTGAGAGTCCCTTTCAACCTGATGTAATCTGTGATTCTGTGAAAATGAAAGAGAAAAAAGGCATAATTGGGTATACACAGTAGGTTGGTTTATGGAAGTGGTGGGGGCCAGATGCCTGCATTGCCTTTCCAAATGCATGAGGATCATGAGCAAACTTTGATGTGAATGAGGTTTTCTAGGCAGAGGAAAATGCAATTAATTTCTCACAGCTGACATGATCTCCCATCGTCCTTGTGCTCTACTGCATTCCAAACCCCAATTGCCATGGTATTTGTTCACCTAAAAGAAGACGCTGCTGCCTAGTGGAGCTCCCAAAAGTGCAGATGGAGTGCTTACATCCTTCTCTTTAGGTGCTGTACAGAAACCTAGAAAGTGCCTCCCTTCACCTGCAGGCACCAGAACTAGCTACAAAATGAGGCACTGAGTGAAGAGTTTAAATCACATCAAATTGTCAAGAGTATAGGGGTCATGGATCACCTCTCCTATGAGGACAGACTGAAGGAGTTGGGGCTGTTCAGTCTGGAGAAAAGAAGGCTCCGAGGTGACCTAATTGTGGCCTTCCAGTATCTGAAGGGGGCCTACAAGAAGGCTGGGGAGGGACTTCTCAGGATCTCAGGTAGTGATAGGACTAGGGGGAATGGAATGAAGCTGGAGGTGGGGAGATTCAGGCTAGATGTGAGGAAGAAGTTCTTCCCCATGAGAGTGGTGAAGCCCTGGAATGGGTTGTCCAGGGAGATGGTTGAGGCCCCATCCCTGGAGGTGTTTAAGACCAGGCTGGATGAGGGTCTGGCCAGGCTGATCTAGTGTGGGGTGTCCCTGCCCATGGCAGGGGGTTGGAACTAGATGATCCTCGTGGTGCCTTCCAACCCTGACTGATACTATGATACTATGATATCCAAAGTGCCTAAATATGGTCAAAGACGGGTTGTGATGCCTGCTCTGTCATCTTAGCTTGAAGCAGGAGTGGAACAGGGATTAGTCCCATGCTGCCTGCTGCAAAGTCCTCATGTTATGGCTGTGACTGAGCTGTTCAGTCAGCAAATCCAGGGGTTTCACAGCTTTGAATAGCTTGGGACTGTTTCACTAATCACTGCCATGGTTAGGAGCAGCAGGTTGGGTTGGCAGCTGGCAAACCAGCCTTCACTTGACACATAATCACAGCTCTGAACATAAAACGTTTGTATACCTGTACACATTTCTTGGGGCAGAAAAGCCAGGCAAATAGGAAGAACTAGTTCTATGGGAAAATATCCTGATCTAGCTCTGCATGGAAATGTCCCTGTGGAGGTTCACTGAAGCTCCAACAGGGGAAGTTTAGGCTCGAGGTGAGGAGAAAGTTCTTCACCGAGAGAGTGATTCGTCATTGGAATGGGCTGCCCGGGGAGGTGGTTGAGTCACCGTCCCTGGAGGTGTTCAAGGGGGACTGGATGTGGCACTTGGTGCCATGGTCTAGTCGTGAGGTTTGTGGTTACAGGTCAGACTCGATGATCTTCGAGGTCTCTTCCAACCTTGGTAATACTGTGATACTGTGAATCTCTGTTGTCATTGGAGGGCACTATGGATAATACTCTTGAGCTAGCTGGCTTTTCCTTAGCTGCCTTTTCACAAAAAGGCTTGTCCTTTCCAACCCTTCAGCAACCTCCCATTAGCTTTCATTTCCCTCCACTAGTCCTGCTGATTGCTTTGTGGAATTTATGAACTTGCTAGAAAGATTAAAAAAAAAAAAAAAAAAAAAAGGTTTTATACTAAATTCTAGGGCTGTATGCAGCTGAAATCAGTGTCCATTCAGAGCAAGTTTATGAAGGATTTTGGTTTGATTTGCAGCTTATGTAAGCACACATCAGCCTTGCAAAATAGAAAAGATTGCTCATTGTTCTACATGCATAGAGCAGGACTGCAAGACAACTTCATCCTGTGTATCTACCAAAAAAAAAATTAAATATATATATATATATGGGCCCAATTAATTTTATTTCATCCTGTATTATTATCATGCAGTCTTTGTGTCCTGCTAGTCTTGAGAATAAAGGCCCCTTCCAGAAGATTGAATGCCTTTTCCAGCTTGTTTGTGTGATTTGTTTATTTTTCCTGACAGTTTTCTCTGGCGGGACAGTGAAAATAACGCTCGGTAGTTTTCAAGTTCAATTTATAAATCATTATAGAGCTTTCTTATAAAATCTAACAGGAAATGGTAATTTTCCTGTTTGTCTTGGGATCACCCCGTAGAAGATGCTAATGCGCAGTTGCTCTGCTGTGAGAGATTTAATCTGGCGGATGACTGAAGCAACCCGCATAAATACAAGCCTGTGTCTTTGATGCAGCTACTGAATGAATGCAAAGAGAGCAATTTTGCAGCTTCCTGATCCCTGAGACATTCAGCTACTGGGAAAATTCCCACTGGAAAGTTAAAACTGCAAGTGACCAACCTAATCACAACAGGCTCCCATCACCTCTCTTTCTGTGGGGTAAAAAAATATTAAATTACAAGTGAAGTCAGGCTGGACATGAGGAGGAGGTTCTTCACCGTGAGAGTGGTGAAGCCCTGGAATGGGTTGTCCAGGGGGTGGTTGAGGCCCCATCCCTGGAGGTGTTTAAGACCAGGCTGGATGAGGCTCTGGCCAGCCTGGTCTAGTGTGGGGTGTCCCTGCCCATGGCAGGGAGGTTGGAACTGGATGATCCTTGTGGTCCCTTCCAACCCTGACTGATACTATGATACTATTAAGTGTGTATCAGCTGGTTCATCACAGAAGGGGTTAAGCAAGCCGTAGGGTTCTTTGTGGGAATTAAAGTTAACATGGGCTGGGAAAGCAAGGAGATCCTGGGAACATTGAGGAAATACCTTTAAATACTTAGGTGGTTGTTACAGTCTCCCCATTGGATCTGCTATTCACTCCTCTCAGTGGCAATATAGAGTAGAGTAGAGTAGAATAGAGTAGAGTAGAGTAGAGTAGAGTAGAGTAGAGTAGAGTAGAGTAGAGTAGAGTAGAATAGAATAGAATAGAATAGAATAGAATAGAATAGAATAGAATAGAATAGAATAGAATAGAATAGAATAGAATAGAATTAACCAGGTTGGAAAAGACCTTTGAGATCATCGAGTCCAACCTATCACCCAACACTATCTAATCAACTAAACCATGGCACCAAGTGCCCCATCCAGTCTCTTCCTAAACACCTCCAGTGATGGTGACTCCACCACCTCCCTGGGCAGCCCATTCCAATGGCCAATCACTCTTTCTATGAAGAACTTCTTCCTAACATCCTAACCCTCCCCTGGCGCAGCTTGAGACTGTGTAACTTCCCCAATTCTCTTGTGGTAAATTCTGCACATATAAGCTGCCTTGCAATTCTTTTCTTTCCTAAATGCAGTGCTTTCTCTGAGTAACCCCAACAAAATAAAATGCACACATTAAAAATACTTCTTGATTTGACTTGGCATGGATGTTCTTATGAAGGAAAACTTCTTAGAAAAAATTCTGAAAGACTTGCAGAAGGACCTGCAAGCTTTTGTGAGCTCAATACAGCAGAGCCCAGGGGGAGGGAATATGGCATCATGGTAATTAATGGGCTGAATTGTCAGGCAACTTTAAGCTCTCAATGGGCTAGTCAACTCAATTAATCAGCTCAACCCTGCATGGGTCTCCTCTAATACTGCTGTTAGTGTCACAGTGTATTAATTATCAAAATTCCATTTAAATGATGTTTCACAAGTCTCTCTTTCCCATGTACAAATGAAACCTCAAGGTGCAATGGTTGTTGTCTCACTTGCATAGGATTTTGAGGTTATTGATCTTTAACACCTGTTTTGGAGTGGAGTTTCCTTGCTCAAAATCCCACTGTAATCTACAACATGCAGGAAACACCACCTCCCAGTTGTTCTCTTGTTTCATTTTCATGTATTTTTACAATTAATCCAACAATTAAAAATCCATTATTTTGATGAGCACTCAGGCTTCTCTGAACATTGGTGGACTTAATTTCCAGGTGTTATCACAATCTATTTTTTAAGAATATTGTGTTCAGTTCTGGGCTCCTCAATTTAAGGAGGACATTGAGATATCTGAACATGTCCAGAGAAGGGCAATGAGGCTGGTGAGAGCACAAGCCCTATGAGGAGAGGCTGAGGGAGCTGGGGTTGTTTAGCATGGAGAAGAGGAGGCTCAGAGGAGACCTTATTGCTTTCTACAGCTTTCTGAAAGGAGGTTGTAGACAGGTGGGTCTTGGTCTCTTCTCCCAGGCAAACAATGGCAGAACAAGAGGACACAGTCTCAAACTGTGCCAGGGGAAGTTTAGGCTCAAGGTGAAGAGAAAGTTCTTCACAGAAAGAGTAATTGGCCATTGGAATGTGATGCCCAGGGAGGTGGTGGAGTCACCATCCCTGGAGGTGTTCATAAAAGGATTGGATGTGGCACTTGAAGCCATGGTTTAGATGTCAGGAGGTATTAGGTAATAGGTTGGACCTGATGATCTCTCAGGTCTTTTCCAACCTGGCTGATTCTGTGATTCTGCAATAGGTCCAACATTTTTCTACTTTTTGATGCACTTGAAACCTGAAACTCAAACTGATGCTTACTTTAAAACAGCACAGCCAGCCTGGTTTGTAAATTGTGGAATCTGCTTTCAGGAGGCAGGAAAAGCAAACAAACAAACAGTGGTCTAGGTTCCTTTCCAAACTGCACACAAATTTGGAGGTACAAGCTGAAACCGGGTCAGTGCCTAAGAATCCAGAACACATCTTAAATTTCTGGTTTATTTGCTGTAGGGGTGAGATTTTGCCGGGAATATCTTAACTAAAGCCCTCTGCCTAACATATCTTTCCAGAATGGTTAATCAGTAGCTGAAAACTGCAGCTCTCAAATAATCTTTGTGTCTATAAGGACATCTATTAAGAGCCTTGTGCTGGCCTCTGTCACCCCAGAATCTCTGTAACAGGACTCCTTTGAATGGTTCACAGAGCCACATCTTGGCACAGAAGGCAGCAAGACATTTATGTCTTAGACTATTCCTCTCAGTATCTTTCCTCTAATACTCATAGATTAACTACTGTATATTAAAAGTCTATCTTAATTAGGAGTTCTGGCTCAGACTACTCAGTAACCAAATTTTATGATGTTGGATTTAAGAAATATAGTAATTGCCTATTGCTAAGACTAAAAAATGCAGTTGTCATCAATTTCTTTTAAAATATCCTCCTGCTCTTTCACTGGCTCTCATTTGTCATATGCATTCTTTAGCTGTGAGCTGCCTGGGACTGACAATATATTCTGCTATTTCTGTCCAACGAGTTCTCCACTGAGCACTTTGTATGTACTATGGCAAAGCTGGGGTATATGTCCACAAAAACTCCAGGGAACTTATTACAGAGCTTGGCTGCATTTTGGAAGAGCTGCTTCTTTTGTGGTCGTGTAACCAAGTTGCTCAGCTGGCTGTGGTTGTGTTTTCAGTCAGCAGAGGTTTCCAAAGCCAGTGAGCTAGGCAGAGCGCGCTGTGCCCAGTCTTTGCCAAGCACCAACCTCACCTGTCCCCTGTTGTGGAAACCATCCAATTAGCAGAGGTGCACCTGTCTGGGTTCAGGACTGACCACTGCACAAGGGGAAATGCTTTTACAGAGCAAAATGAGACAAAGAATGCAAGCAGCAGTGAATGAGAACAAATCCTTGCTAGTTAGTCTGGCTGGCTCTGTGCTATAGCTGTGGAAGGCAAGCCATTTAAGTCCTGCTAGTTCCAGAAACACAGAATGGGGCATGTCCTGCTTTCCTAAGGCAATGGGAGGTCCTTGAATACCCTATAGTTGACTTCATAAGGAGAGGCAAAATCAGAAGCCATCTTTTGTCCACCACATTGACATCCTACCAGTTCACAACCTGTAAGGAGTCAAAGGAGAATATTTGCTCCGAAGGGGAAGAAGAACTGTGGAGTGGAATAAAAAGTTCACAGGAAACGCGTCACATTTTCTACTAGCGTAAAACAACTCATAAGCTTTGCAGCCAAAGGAGCTATACAGATTTACTCCATTGTAGGAGCCTGGGTTCAGATTTTTTCCTTTGTTTGCTTTTAAGGAAATCTTTGCACTTCATTGTAATGCTGCTGTTGAAAGAACAGGTGGGGGGTTACATTTGTGGAGCTATGATGAAGTGTGCTGTTCTTTGCACCTGATAAGAATAATGTGTTTATTTATTGTGTGGGTAGAAGTGAAGATTTATATCCTTAATGATACATTTCCCCTGCTCTTATGAATTTGGTGTTTTGCAAATGACAACTTTGTAACTAATGTAACTTTGCTTAATTACAGCCCAAATCCAGTAGGGAGATACATTTTCATGGGGACCTGCCTTCATGAAAAACGTGAAAGGATAAAAATCAAGTGCTGCATAGCTAAAAAGGCTAAGAAATTGTAGTAAAAAAACCAAGTTGGAAACTGCTGGGTTTGCCATAGAGAGACAAATTCCACTCAATGATTTTAAACGAGTGAGGATTAGATTTTAGGAAGCAGTTCCTTAGTACAAGGGTGGTGAGACTCTGGAATAGGCTGCCCAGAGAGTTTGTGGATGCCTCCTCCCCGGGGGTGTTCAAGGCTAGATTAGAAGAGGTCTTCAGGAGCAGAGTCTAGTTGAGAGGTGTCCCTGCCCATGACAGGGAGGTTGAAGTAGATGATCTCTTAAGGTGACTTCCAACTCAAGCTGTTCTGATTCTGTTAATTAATGCAGGGTTGTCTCCCCCCACACATACACACCCCAAATGAAAAATCCAGTTAATCACTCAAATATGGTAGACATGGTACAACTTATGAACTTTGATTCATATGTGTTTTCTGTAGGATTTGTAACGTGCTAGGTTCGTTTGAATATGAACAGACAATGCAGAAGCACTAAACAAACTCAGTGGTTGGGTACAGTTAGCAAACCAAATGCATTGACACCACAGATGACCTAGGAATACCCAGAATACAGAATAACGTCTAGGGGCTGAGACACAAATTTTACTGCTCAGATACCTAAAGCAGTTACTTAAAAGTAAGCCTAATGGTCTTCACAGCAGCGTCTCAGGGTTTTGAGCTGCACAGAAAACATCCTTCATAAGATGCAGACATTCCAAGGATGCAAGGGCACATAAGAGGAATATGAGTTATGCTCAGTAAATTGCAAATGCCACTAGAGATGAAGCTCTTCAAAAGGGGTGCAGGGGCCCACAGGACCTGGAACATGAGTTCTGCACAGGCAAGACACATCTTTTGGAGAAACCTATTGTGATGATTTCAAGTGGCATTCATTTCAGACCAGTTGGGGAGTTGCTGGCCAAACAAAGGTCGTGTAGTATTCTTATAGGGGAGGAATGGTTTTCACATTACACAACCTACTTGGAGTAGGAATTTCATCCATAAAGCCACAGACAGCATGTGTGAGTGTAAGTTCTTTTGTTCTCTTTCCCTCCTTTGACAGGAACAGTTAGAAAGCATTTTTCTTGACATTACTCTTTGTCAAGAATAACAAAGTCCTATGGAAAACACTCTGCATCATTTTGGACATTGAAATACAGCAACAAGGCTTGATAGACAGTAAAACCAACAACTGGTACATGATTAAATTATTACAATCAATCATGTTAAGGGATCTGAGACTGTGCTGGCTAGCTCTTAGCTGATGTGTGTCAATACAGCTCTGAGCTGGGATCATATTAACATGAAAATCTTCCTTCTCCCTCGTCACATAACATAACATTCTTGGTGTAGGGGTCTAGACATACTCTGGGGGTCTGTCATTCTTGCAGAGGTGCTCTGATGCTCCTGGTCAGTAGGGCTTATAAACTTTCTGCCATGGCTTCCTTAAAACTCTCCTGTTTTCAGCTGTAATTGTGTTCTTCAAATCCACTTGTCATGCTAAAGTTCTCCATGCTTTGTCTCTGACCAAAGATAAATCTTTATCTGATGTCTAAAATGTATTACAGAATTCTCATATCTGCAGTTCATTTAATCAACATTAAAGATATATTTGGTTACTTTAATTAAAAACTGTTTTTATGTAGCACTCAGGCATTTAAGCTAGAGCACTTTGCTTCATCATGCTGGAGTGATTATTCTAAGTTTTCATCCAGGGTGTCTAGGATAGGTATTGTATTATTCATATTATAGCTAATCATCTTCTGACAAGTATAAAGCCTCACATTTGCTAGCACTGTGGTGCTAACACTCATTCCCCAAGAAGTTTCTACTAGACACTCTCCTTGTTGCTACAAAACTCTCAGGGGTCAGAAGGGAACAAACAGGAGTGAGATTTTGCCTAGATTACTGCAGGCAGACACAGATATTTGCCTATACACTGAACTAGGAAGATCCGTTCAGCTCTGGTTCTCAAACTCCCTGTGCGTAACTGTGGCCCCAGACCTGATGTGGTATGGCAGGCCTCTTGCAAAGATGTATTAGTTGGAGGGCAGCAACCTACTAAGGTGCTGTGGTTATTGGGAATTCAATCGTACATCACCTCTGAGTGATAAGGCCACTCTGATCCCTCAGAGAGGAATACTGTTGTCTCTGGAGCAGTCTGGGTTCCTTAGGTAAAACAGCTGAGCTGTGGGTGTGCAAATTTTCTTATCAGGCACAAATGAAGGAAGGTATGAACAATACCAGGGAGTTGATGTCACCTATCCATGAACCTTCTCTGACCCAAAAAGAATTGCTTAAACCCGGGGAAACTACCCATCAGACTTACAACTCTGGTTAGCAGCCAGGCACTGCTGCCCAAGAATGAAAAATCCATGCAAAGCACAGAGAAGAAAAGTCAATGTAATATTAAAACTAGAAATACACATTCTGTCAAATGAAATGCCCTGCTGTTTGATCTCATTTAATGGTGTAAGGCTTTATATCAAAGCATCTTGGGTTTTAAATTACATGTCAGATATAATTTTGCACTGTGGATGTGAAATGTCCTTTAAGGGAAGAAAAGAGCAGCCCAGCTCAAAGTAGCTGACTAATAGGGAGCTCACTTGCATAGTGGTTCCAAATATGTCAGCTGGCCACAAACATGAATAAGGGTTTGGAAAGTGACCACAGACACTGGGAATAAAGTCCAGTGCTGACTCAGGTATCTCCACCTCCTATGGGAGGCATCCCTGCATTGTGGGTGATCCTGCCAGAAGGGCACAGAAAGCAGAGCGCCTCAGTGCTTCCTTTAGGATCCTGTGATGGTACCAGCAGTGAGCTCATTTCAGGGAGAAGCCACAGTGTTTGTGCAGGAAAGAGCCTCTCTGCTTATCAGACAGACAGAGGAATAGGAATCAAGTGACTCACTTCCTTGTGAGTTTTCTGTGATACTTCAAAAAGCCAACACCCTGTGAGCATAATAGCACAAAGCCATATTTCCTTCCCTTTCTTGTGGTGCTTTTCTGAAGATGTATTCACTTACTTCAAGAGGTTTTATTCCTCTTATAAGGTCTTTGTCTACCTTATTTTATTATCTGGTCTTATTGTATCCTTGCTGACAGTGTGTCTGTTGGGATATGGAGGCAGCATTAGAGCTTGTGTTTCTATTGTACTTTCCGTCTCTCTCTGCCTGAATTTTCATGCTAGAAGACATTTTAAGGGTGATTATCTACCTTAGTGATGTGATGGGAAGATTCAATCATTCTGTTCTTTAAATTAAAAGCCTTGAATGCCTTGAGTAGAAGACAGTCCCCACAGGCAACTTTTAATTAAGTTTTCTCTCATTGGTTATCATCCAGACCACTCTAATGTATGGAGGTCTCAATGCAGATCTGAGCTGCATTGTACAAGGTGCTGTATGAATCTGGGGAAAGGGATTGATCTCAGATGATTTTAGCCAGCTGATAGTGAAGCATCTTTTGAAGCATAGAGGGAAGCCGAAATCAGACCTCCTGTCTCCTTCGTGCAGTGTTGAGTCACCAACTCAGCTGGAGATTCAGATAATATCTTCCTGGCTCAATGAAGAAGAAAGCTGGTTCATCCAGAAGGGCTCTCCAGAGGGACCTTGACAGGCTGGACAAATGGGCAGAGACCAACGGCATGAGATTTAACACATCCAAGTGCCGGGTTCTACACATTGGCCGCAACAAGCCCATGCAGTGCTACAGGCTGGGGTCAGAGCAGCTGGAGAGCGGCCAGGCAGAGAGGGACCTGGGAGCACTGGTTGACAGTAGGCTGAACACAAGCCAGCAGTGTGCCCAGGTGCCAGGATGCCATTGGCCTTCTTGGCCCTGTATCAGGAATAGTGTGGCCAGCAGGAGCAGGGAGGTCATTCTGCCCCTGTACTCAGCACTTGCTGGGCCACATCTTGAGTACTGTGTCCAGTTCTAGGCCTCTCAGTGAAAGATGTTGAGCTGCTGGAATGTGTCCAGAAAGGGGAAAAAAGCTGGGGAGGGGTTTGGAGCACAAGTCCTATGAGAAGCTGAGGGAGCTGGGGTTGCTTAGCCTAGAGAAGAGAAGGCTCAGGGGAGACTTCATTGCTGTCTACAACTGCCTGAAGGGAGGTTGTAGCCAGGTACTGGTTGGTCTCTTCTCCCAAGCAACCATCACCAGAACAAGAGGACACAGTCTCAAGCTGTGCCAAGGGAGGTTTAGGCTAGATATTAGGAAGAAATTCTTCCCAGAAAGAGTGATTGGCCATTGGAATGTGCTGCCCAGGGAGGTGGTGGAGTCACCATCACTGGAAGCATTTTAAAAGTGACTGGATAAGGCACTTAGTGCCATGGTTTAGTTGATTAGATGGTGTTGGGTGATAGGTTGGACTCAGTGATTTCAAAGGTCTTTTCCAACCTGGTTAATTCTGTATTTAGGATGGGTATTCAGTTGTCACAATGTCCCTTTCTCAGTGATTCTTTCTGTAGAGAAGTGTGACTGAGATTTCCAAGCCATCTTGGACTCTTTTTTTTCCCCCTCTGCATTTACCACCATGAAACATAACCACCATGGAGAAGATGCAGTCTTTTTCTCTCTGTTCTTTATGGAATTTGTCTTGTGATTCAGAAGCAGTGATTCTCACTTTCCAACCTGCCCCTCTTCCTGAAGGCTTCCTGTTCAGAGTTGATTGATAAGTGAATGCATTTCCCAGATATGCTTTATTGCTTTTTTCCCCTCCTTTCCTTCCTTATTTCTGAAAGGAAGCAGTAAGAGGGAAGAAATGGTCTGTAAATGAGACACAAAAGGAGAGATTTATTGAATGATGAGAGCAGACTCAGGGAGCCTCCAGGTAAAAATAATGTAATTAGCATAATATCATCTGGCTAAACAGCTCCTGCCCCTGCTCCACCACCACCATTTGTGCACCCATCCCAGAGCCGGGGCAAGACACTCACCAGCAAAGATACCACACAGAGGCTCAGCCCTGCACAGCACCCATGGATGATACTGGAGGAACCATCAATTCTCTCCCTACCTAACCGGGGGCCACCAGGCCCCCGGCCTTTGTTGTCACCACCACCATCACCCAGTGTGCACCATGGGCACTCACCAGAGACAAGAGGAGGATCCCTCAGCCCAGATGGGCTCAGTTTAGGGCTTATGCCTTTCCTGGGGGGAATTAAATAGGGGAGCAGGTGGAGAGGGCCATGTGGCCACACCTGGGGTGGGAGGAGACTGCAACAGAGCCCAGGTGCTCTGGGGTTTGAGGGGAAAAATGGGGCAGGTGATGGACATGAGGGTGTCAGGTAATGACAGGACTAGGGAGAATGGCAAAAAACCCCAGAAATGTGTAAATTCAGATTGGATGTTAGGATAAAATTCTTCACCATGAGGGTGGTGAGACACTGGAACTGTGTGCCCAGGGAGGTGGTAGAAGCCTCATCCCTGGGAGTTTTTAAGGGCAGGCTGGATGTGGCTCTGGGCAACCTGATCTAGTGTGAGGTGTCCCTGTCTATGGAACTGGATGATCCTTGAGATCCCCTCCAACCCCAACAATTCTATGATTCTATGATTCTAAAACAATTTTGCAGTTTAGGATGGATGTTAGGAAGAAATTCTTCACAGAAAGAGTGATTGCCCATTGGAATGGCTTCCCAGGGAGTTGGTGGAGTCACTGTCCCTGGAAGTATTTGAAATAAGACTGGATGAGGCACCTGGTGCCATTGTTTAGTTGACTAGATGGTGTTGGGTGATAGGTTGGACTTGACGATCTTGAAGGTCTTTTCCAACCTGGTTGATTCCGTGATTCTGAGATGGGGCCTCAAAAGCCAATATTTGCATAGGTTTCTATGCAGTTCAGTCTTTCCCCATGAAGGATGCAGCACTTGAGGGAGCCTTGCAGATCTTTGCTATGATCTTTAATTCTCTATCTATAGAAAGCTCATCACATCAAAAGCTGTGGGGTTTTTTTTTTGGCATGTTGCTCTCCATGTGACAGTCCAAATGAAGACTTTTGTCACAGTTTTTGTCACAGTTTGATATCTGCATCAGGTACTCCATCCTCAAAAGCTTGTTCTTGACACCTTTTTAATCAGATGAATGGTCAATTACAGAGTTGGATTGAGTGAATTAAGCACAATGGATTTTTTTTTTTTTTTTTCCAGTTTTACTCTCTTTTTCTGTTTACAGATTGTCTGGGGATAGATGAGGGTTTCCTCAAATGTATTTGTTATTTGAAATGATTCACACATTTTACTAGCAAATAATTCTTAGCCTAGAAATTGTTCACCAGCAGTTGGTGGAGGATATTTGGAATGCATGCAATGTTGGCTAGATACATAATTCACTTCAAATTGTTCCTGTGCCCTGATTGTATAATTTATATAACAAAATACAGGGCAAATTATGAATTTTACAATTGCTTGCACAATGAGAAATTTACTCTCAGTGAATATTTGCAGAGTCAGTCTCAACATTCATTTTTCATGAGCATTCATTCTGGCAAAGCTGCTTTGTTAAAACGTTTCTGTAAAGCAAACACCAAGAGGATCTTAAATACAGACAAAAGAGTGGGGGGGAAACAAACAAGTATTCAATGAAAAGCACTTGATGGATTCATCCAGAACTGCTGCTGTCCTGTTTTGCCCAGTCCTTCATCCCACTGCTGGTCTGAAGAGTGAAAGTGGCCATCAGTGGAAATGGGAAAGAGTGAGAAAACCTGAATGTCAGTGTGAGTCTATCACTGGCTCAGTGATTCAAGACTTCAAGGCATGTACAAGGTGGCTGAAACAAAGATTGTCCCCAGCTATCTTCTCTGCCTTTATGAAAGGTCTCTTCTTCACACTAACTTTGCTTTTCTATTCATTTACCCAACATGAAAATTCAATCACTTTTTTTTTCCTTTTTTTAATTGATTTCTTCTTTTGTACCCTGCAGTAGCAACAGCTGAGCCCAGGCCACTGCAGGGACTCTATAGCTTTGGTCTTCTCAAGGATGCAGGCACTTCTCTGCCTGCACAGACCCCATGCTCAGGAGGCCTTCAAGAAAGAAACAACAGCTTCCCACTGTTGTTAAGTGAACCTCTAACCATGATGGAACAGTCAGCAAATCAGACTCACGCCATGCTGCCAAATGTAGTGCAGTGCTGACAGGTTTGCAGCAATCCCTTAAGAAATTGAAGGCTGCTGGCTTGGGATTTGTGTTTTTTAATTCCTGCACAGTTGATCTCTACTGAGTCACTCAAGTGAAGTATGCAAAGCTTGAAAGCCCTGAAGACATTATTTATTTACTTTTACAAATCCTGCAATAAGTCCAGTTGTTTTGAGGTTGTTTCATAATCTTAGGAGAATTTTTTGTTGCTTTCTTCCACTTTTTTTTTTTTTAGCTGGAGAGCCCTTTGGTTCTAAGCTTCAGAGCAGCCTAGGTAACATGGTGTCTTAAAAACAAGGCATTCACTTGAAATACTAAATTCTTTCACCTGCTGCTGGTCACCTGCTAACCCATGGAGAGGTAAGCTGGAAAGGCCAGGAGAACTCTTGCACTGATCCATGAGTAAATTGGAGCCAAGATTTTAAATCAAACTTTGCCATTTGACTATGTGTGCCCACGTATGTCCATGAAAAGCATAGGCCCAATGTGGAGGTACCAGCAAAAATCAGCCCATATCCTCCATCCAGAATTAAACCCCAGTCGTGCTAATTCTGGGCACAGTTTTACCATCCACTCACTAATGCCTGGGAAACCCTGCCCAGCTGCTTCCTTCTGTTCTGGAGGGTTTAGTCCTTCTGGACTCTTTACTTCTGCAGAGCTGGTGGTATAAATACTGTCAATGTTTATAGTGAGCAATGGAGAGCCTTATTTGACCCTATCTTCCCAGAGTGCAGATATACTGGGCTTAATTGTCCCCTAGTGCAACAGTACCGAAACAAGTGCCTTCATGGCATTCAGGCCACACACAAGGTTTCATATTTACATTGCATGCGCCCTTGCCACGGCGGTACTCCTCCTGTGGCAGAATGCACGGCACGGCACACTCTGTCAGTGACAAGGTGGTTGGTGCAGAAACTGATTGTCACCTTCTTAATGGAGGTGTACGAACACGTCTGCTCCAGACACGGAAACGAGAGAGGACAAAATGCATTTTGTGCGCTCGCAGGAGCAGCAGCAACCTGCTCGTGCTGTGGCTGCCTCTCTGTACACGCCCGGCTGCAGACTTTAATTAACTTCCCTGACTGAGCAGAGTCGCTGCTAATGAAGCAGCTAATTCTGAGGGCAGGGGGCATGTTCCATCATTTAGTGTATTCATGTGATTCCGGCATCCCATAATACCCTGTTTTCCTCGTCGCTTAGCTCCATTTCTACTTTTTATATTTAGAACTACGGCTCTCTGCTTTCCCACATGGCTGTCTGTGTTCCGCCTTCAATTACATTTCTGCAAAAATCTATCTGAGCCGGATACCAAGCTCGAGTTCAAGATTTACTAATATCTAATCCGAGGAGAAAAGTGCCGTGTGAAGTAGAAAACCCCAAACTGAATTTATGTGCTCGCTTGGAATTAAGACAAGCCCCTAAATGATATTTCTCTCCTTCCTCGGAATGGATTCTGTCCATAACTACTCTGAGAAAAATAAAATGAAGCAGCTTTTTTTCTCTCTTGGTGTTCACCATTTGCTACTGTCAGGATGCCACTGTTTTCTGCTGGAGGGCAGAGAGGCTTTGCAGGGGGACCTCGACAGGCTTGACAGATGGGCGGAGTCCAATGGCATGAGATTTAACACATCCAAGTGCCAGGTTCTGCACATTGGCCACAACAATGCAGTGCTACAGGCTGGGGTCAGAGTGGCTGGAGAGTGGCCAGGCAGAGAGGGACTTGGGGGTGCTGGTTGATGGTAGGCTGAACATAAGCCTGCAGTGTGCCCAGGCAGCCAAGAGGGCCAATGGCATCCTGGCATGCATCAGGAACAGTGTGGCCAGCAGGAGCAGGGAGGTCCTTCTGCCCCTGTACACTGCACTGGTTAGGCCACACCTTGAGTCCTGTGTCCAGTTCTGGGGCCCTCAGTTTAGGAAGGATGTTGACTTGTTGGAGTGTGTCCAGAGAAGAGCAACAAAGTTGATGAGGGGTTGGAACACAAGCCCTACGAGGAGAGACTGAGGGAGCTGGGGTTGCTTAGCCTGGAGAGGAGGAGACTCAGGGGTGACCTTCCTGCTCTCTACAACTACCTGAAGGGAGGTTGTAGCCAGGCAGAGGTTGGCCTCTTCTCCCAGGCAGCCAGCACCAGAACAAGAGGACACAGTCTCAGGCTGCGCCAGGGCAGGTTTAGGCTGGATGTTAGGAAGAAGTTCTACACGGAGAGAGTGATTGCCCATTGGAATCGGCTACCCGTGGAGGTGGTGGAGTCACCTTCATTGGAGGTGTTCAGGAGAATACTTGATGGAGTGCTTGGCTGCATGGTTTAGTTGTTTGGGTGGGTTAGATTGGTTGATGGGTTGGACGCGATGATCTTGAAGGTCTCTTCCAACCTGGTGTATTGTATTGTATTGTATTGTATTGTATTGTATTGTATTGTACTGTATTGTTTTCGCCAGGGAGCAAAGGTGGTGCATCTGACTGGAGGTTTAATATCTGATGCAGCCTCTGGCTGGGTCTCCAAATAGATGTAAACCTCACCAATGTGGCATCTTGAATTTTTTTTTTTTCTATTGCTTTGTGGTTTTTTTAACTGCATCTTATCCTCAGGGCAGTTTGTCCTAGAAACTTCAGATGAAGTTTAGTGGAAAGGTCTTGGTCAATTTTGAGAGAACAAAAAGCTCAGAGGGAGCGTACTTCTTGGAAACTCAAAAACTTCAAATGACACTCCAGAAGATATTGAAAGAGTGAGAAAGGGCTGAAGGAAGGATATAGTTCCAGCTGAAAGAAAAGCATGGTTAAGGTGTTGTCTTTCACTCAGAGAGGAACAAACTTCTTCCCAAGGCAATTTCTACTTATTGAGCTCTGTCAGCCATTGCCTCTCTCAGGCAGCTCTGAGAACCTCCTAACCGACAGTGTGGGAGAATCCAGTGCAATGTTTGGGTATGGGTCAAAAGCGAGGACTTCACCACTCACTCTGATTGGGTGTCAGAGACAAAAAAGAAAGACAGCAGGGGCCAAGTCAGGAGAACTGATTCTGCATCTCAGCACCCACCAGCAAGCACTAGGTAGCCTCTTGGAGGCCACATGACTGTGAAACCTCTGGTGGGAGCTTTATGTGCCATGGCCTAGAGGAAAACTTCTCAGACCCTTCACCTTTCCTTATCAATGTGTTCCATTCCAGCCAGGGAAGGAAGAAAGGAGAATAAAGCTGCCACTAAGTCAAGGGAATAGAAAACATTTGGGTCAGCAAGGGAGGAGATTGTGAAAAGCTGCAGCTGGTTGTGGGGAGCACACTGGCTCCCAAGGCAAGGAGAGAAGGGAAGCCTGAGTTGGAGGAGGTCCACAGGCAGCAGGGAGGCAGTAATGGAGCTTGCTATTTGCTCAATTAATTATCATTCATTTAATTTGTAATTTAGAAATGAAATGATTTTTCGTGATTCATTCAGAGGAAATTTCCTGAGGTGCCGAGTGCAGCTTGCTAAAATGAAAGATGATATCCTGCGATTAGAAAGATTATTATTGCACTTAGGGCTGGGGGGAGTGTGTGTGGGGGGGTGTTATGGCACGACACAGCTTAGCAGTACATCTCTAGTCTTAAACCCTACCTCCTTCGCCATCAGTGTTATCCATGCTGCTAGCGGGGGCTGGCTGGGGTTGCTCCCCCACTGTGCTGTTTGGCACATCTCTCAAGATCAACATCTCCATGCTTTCTCAAATAATGTTGTGACTCTCTCCATCTAATTTCTGAAGGTGAAAACACTGCCTGAGAGGGCATGGAAGACAGGAAAATTGGGAAGTGTGCAAAATGTTACAAAAATCAGAAGAGGGCAAAATGAAGGTGAAACATCCAAGGCCATGGCAAGGAAGAGCTCCTCTGTGCTGGAGGGAGCGTTGTGGGTTATCCAGGGAGGTGGTTGAGGCACTGTCCCTGGAAGCATTTAAGACCAGGCTGGATGAGGCTCTGGCTAGCCTGATCTAATGTAGGGTGTCCCTGCCCATGGCAGGGGGGGTGGAACTGGATGATCCTTGTGGTCCCTTCCAACCCTGACTGATACTATGATACTATGATAGTAGGGGACAACCACCATGTCCATCATAGCTGTCAGGCAGACATGAAGGCTTTAATGTATATCAAGGAGCTGATGACTTTTTGCAAGCTGGAAACATCCTTCAGATAAAGGATCAACAGAGGACTAGGACAGGGAAGTGCAAAATATTATTTGAGGAATATCTTATATATGTTGGGATTTAGGGCTCAATCCCATTATTACTGCTGGTGATTTTGATGCTGTTGTTATTATTATTAAGAAATATTAATAAATGAAATTCTACTAACTCAGTAGAATTTAATGATCTTTCATCAGGAACTGAGGAGAAAAAGAACCTAGACAACAGCTAAAACACCCAGACTTTGATATTGAGCTTGGTTTAAAGCTAAAGAAATAAAACCACAAGTGCCAATAATGAAGTGAAAACAAACATGAAATGCAGTGTCATCTTATTAACCAAAACTGCAATGTTTTACTTTTAACTGTGTATTGACTATATTGATTCCAGCCTTCTTTAAAGTAGTCCTCTGTTCAAAGACACTTATATAATTTACCAGGTTTTCATTAGAGGAGCAACATACTGAAAGCAAACATTGCCTCTGGTAGATGGAAGTTAAAACATATATTGCAAGCTTGTGGTTTTTTCCTGCACATTTTAAAGCAGAGGGAGAGGCACTGCTGCTAAGCCAGAAACAGGAGGTATTTTTAGCTGCTGAATATTAATAAATCAGTGAGTCCCCTAACTTTCATGAAAATATGGAGAATATAGCAATATTAGGCTGTATTTAAAAGGGGATATCTATTAAAAACTTTTGTAGGAACAGAAAACACTGCCAGATGCTAAGCCATTTGAGCTTTAGCTTTGTCTCACTTGTAGACCAGACATGTTGGAGAGCTGGATCGAACAGAGTCCTCTTGTGACAGAATAACATACTGCAAGCCCCTACAGGAGCCCGAAGGATTTTGAAACCATTCCTGATTGGAAAATAGCAAGGTCGTGATTATTACAAAAGAGAGAGGCTTGCCAGTAACTCTCAGAAATGGACTGACATCCTTGGGCACAATTTTGAGTGCCCATTTTCTACCTGGGATAAAGAATCCTTTGGTAGCAATAGCCCTGCACTCCATCTATCAGAACATCATTTGCACCTGGACAGAAAAAATTTTTACTCCCATTTTAAGTGAATTTAGCACAGGACCAGAAACTGCACAGGGGAAAGGCAGAGGCAAGCTGAACCCATTATTATTTACTATTTACATTGTTCCACTTCAAAGCTGCAGTAAATTGAGAGATCAGGGTTTCCTCTGGCTAGGCACTGGACAAACACAGACAAAAAGGCAGTACATCTTCTTCCTTTTGCTTTTGTTTTTCCCTCTCTTAATGCTGCTTCTGAGAAATACACAGGGTAATAATTGAAAGCCTTATCTCTAACTCCTCTGAAGTCAGGATTTTTTCATCTTACATAAGGCCAGCTGTGCTTGAAAAACTGAAGCTGTGGATTTCATCGAATGAAATGAGGTGAAAGTGCCTGTTCATACAATACCTGCAGAATGGGCAAAAGAGTGGAAGGCTTGTGAAGGTATGTGCATCTACCTGTGCCAGTGAGTTCTCGTTGGAAGACACATACACCACAGCTACTGCCACCCACTTGGAGTTACATTTTCCAGTTTTAAGAGTGATGATGCTTCTAATTCTGAAGTGTTTTCTCAGTCATTCCCCACACTCAAGGAGGACACAAATTGCTCTTCAAAGTAACTGTAGATGACACAGGAAAGAAAGTTGGAGACCAAATACATACTTCAGGCAATGTAGGAATATTTCAGAATAACAAACAAGAGCTGGGTTGTGTCTGAGCAATGCTGAGCCCACCTGAACCTCGTTTAGCTGATGTGGCCCAGAAGGCATGCACAGGATAAAAGAAACAGGGCCAGCTTACTGAGATGTTCACATATGTCAGTGAATGTCTTGAGGCTTACTCAGGCAGAGGTTACACCCAGATCATTGTCTTAACTAGCCATTAATGCACCTGCACTGTGCAGAGAAAACATGGGTTTATCTTTGTCCAAATTCCACCTCTTCTACTAGCAAAGTTTCCACTCTTTGGTTGTGCTTACTGCCTCTGAAAACTTTTCTTAACACCCAAGATAAATGGGAGACAATAAAGCTCAGCTTTTATAGCACTTCTCATGCAAAATACATCCTTAAGCACTTTGCTGAGTTAAATCACAGAGTTACAGGATTAAATAATGTAAGTGTAATCTTTCCAGCTTTAATGTATTACTCCTTGTTTTATTGCTAATGTCCAATTTGAAGAATCCTTTCCCTTCTCATTTAGTGCTATTATTTAACATTTATATAACAGTGCTGATCAGGGGTTTCAAAGACAATTATGTAGGTGATGTAGAGACTGAGTAGTCACTGTTACGTGCCTCAAGAGCAGATGCTACAGTGACAATTTTTGCTTTTACTGAGGACTATAGCAAAACTTTAATCAGTTTCACAGAAGTCCTTAAGGAGACCTCATCGAAATATGGATACCTGATGATCCTGTCATCCCTAGTCTGAATCCAGGCAGGACTCTTGTGGTGTTAAAAGGCCCGAGAGGATTTTCTGGATTCTCTACCTGCAGTTATAGCAACTCTCAGCCTGTGCTTAAGGCTTGACTGTATCAGCTAGGTCTCTGGTGCGCATCACACCAACAGTCTGAGATCTAGTGCAAACCTGGCTGAGAAGACAGAAGCTCTTTAAAAGTCTGCTCAGGATGATGAGTGTTAAGGAAAGTTGGGGTCTCAGTGACTGCAAAGCCCTGGCAGAAACCTGTCAGGAGGCAAAAAGTAATCATTGAAATACTCAGGCTCTCTGTGGCTAAGTGGCCAGAGGCACAGAGAAATGTGCAGTTCTGTCTGCTGGGAGATTGGGCACCAGTATGTACTGGGGAAGAGTGACTAGCTCTGCTTCAGACATGAGACTTGCTGGGGCTACAGGGCACACTCGCAGTGCTTGAATCAAACTCATGCTTTAATTGCATTATTATTTTTGGAGTGGTAACTTTCAGCTCTCTGTATTTTGCTAGCAGAGCTGCAAACTCCTGACAAATTGCTTGAAGACCTTTCTATTCTGAGACAGCTTTCACCAGTCCCTTAGAAATAGTAGAGAGCCCCAGGGGACCACAGCCTGCAGGCTGCAAACCACTGTCCTAGATACTCCTTGGGCTGTTCTGAAGTGCCAACTTCCCCAAAGAAGCAGAAAACCTGACCTTAGCATAACCTTTCTGCAGAGGCAGATTCAGGCAGAAAAGAAGCATTTTGGACAGCTCCAGTGAAGTAATCTTTCATGGACAGTGATCTGCAGCCAAGAGACAATATACTGAACATCAGACTCACTTCCTTACAGTAGATGCTACTCTCTTTTGATTTCATCACATGTTGGATAACAACCAAGTCCCATGCCCCATGGTCTTTAACAGGCTTCATCTACCTCTTCTCGCTTGTGTCCATCACCAAATTCTGCCCAGAAGTTTTTTTTTAGCAGAAGAATTATTTTTTTTTCTTTTTGTCAGTCCCATGAAATAAAAATGTGTCAAGAGATTGTATTGATTTTCTAACCCAGCTTGAGGAAACAGCTTTTCTGTCAACTTCCTTTTCTCCTGGCCACCCACCCATGAAATGCTACAAAATCAAGTATCCGCTACCTCTGGGAATTTCAAAGGGAAAGTGTTCAGACTAGGCAGAGATGTCTGTAACAGGCACTTCCAAACCCTGCTGTTCAAATGACTTGGGAAGCAATACTGACTGTACTAAGAAAAAAAAATCATAATACAGCCAATAATTTCTGTATAATAATGTCCTAAAATAGTCATGAAGTTTGACCTTAAGGAATTGTTCTCTACAAGGTGCTTGCATAATGTCTGATCATTCCGGTGACACAACTGCACTCAGTTTTTTGTTCTTCCACAGCTTAATCCTGTTTTCATTGATGGGAAAATCTCCTTCTTCTCTGCCATTGTCCTTCCCAGGAAGCGTTAAACCTGAGCACACTCAGATCACTGGTTTGTTCTTCCTGAAAACTCTTCTCCAAAAGGTTTGTGCCAGAATAACACTCTCAAAAAGCTCATTTCCCTACTTTGCTCCACACAAACCCTTGAAACTCACCGAGATGCTGCAGAAAAGCAGAGAGCAGAATGAATGTGCTTTTTCCTGTGAAAGCTCTTGCACTTGCCACTCTCTGCAGATCCTCTATTGCTGTCTACAGCATTTCCCTGGAGGCTGCTGTCTGAATGACAAACAAGAAAAGGGAAAAGATGCATTTGAAAAGAACAAAAGCTCCCAGAAAACCCTGGAGGTCCTTTCTACTGCTGCAGAGAAGTAGCCTCAAGGATTCAAAAGGAAACCTCTGAACATCCAAACAGAAGTGTCCTCTGAAGCTTTCAAACCAAGCAAGGTTTCCCTTAAATTTAAGGTTCCCTTTAGCCCTGCTTGATTTAATGTTACAAGCCCTAGGGCTCTTTGAGCTCTAGACATCAGAAGACAATTCAGAGCAGCCTCCACTGCTAGCAAGGGGAACACAGGGAGTCCTTTCCTAGGGCTTCCCAAGCGGTTTTGTCCATCTGGCTTTGATTGCTTCAGATTCCAACTCAAGGCAATACTCAAACAGGGTACCAAAACTTTATGTGTGCACTGGATGCTCTTCAGAACTTAGAAGAACAGCAGCAGTGGTTCAGTAAGGACAATCGTGGCTATGTGGGATATGGTTTGATATGACTGGGTTTGCAGAGAACTGTGTGTGTTGACTTTGAGACCAAGCTGAGTTTGTGAGACTGAATTCACACTCTGAAATTAAAGTTCTGTATACTTGGGCGTTTGGGTTTTTTTAATGCAGAGAAAGGAAATATCAAACTCCAGCAAGTAAATGAAAGAAATGATGGAAAGGTTGTGCTGAACTGGCTTGTCTTGCTTGAGCAAATGGCCAGGACACCTAGTTGCTTTTTCTTAAGCAGATAGTTTTTCACCTGTTCTCCAGGAAAACATTCTACAGTAATGCTGCAACTTAATGCATCTTGTTGTTGGGTTTCCTAATAGCCCAGTGTGGGGGGTTGGTTTTCGTTTTTTTCTCCTTTGTATTTTCTGCTCTTATTCCAATTTTCTTAGTAATATTACTGTGTCTCTGAGACACTGTAAAAACCAGTCTTCTGGTTGGCTGAAGCTGAAGGAGAGTGAGACAGAAACGGATCCTGGGCTACAGTGCAGGTGATGTTGTTGGCATGACTCAGTAAGAGGCAGTCCCTCATACCGCTCTGCTGTACATGGAAGGCTCTCCTTGGCTTCTTATAAATGAGAACTCTCACACCTTTTGACTCACAGTGGCCTAAGCAGTGTTGCATTGGGTCACATGTCTGAGGATAGTCCATACCACCATGCCACCACTGCTCAGAATGCCCTTAAGCAGGTGTCCTATGAAACTGCTGCCCTTCAGGGTGACATAGTCCCATTACAGTGCGGTGCCACAGCCTCTCTCTAACTGCAGGATGATGCAAAGCATGGCTGTACATGGGAGTCCTGGAGAGAAAGAGGCCAAAATGCTGTGAGAGAAGTCAACTGTGCAAATCACAACATGGCACATGCGGCTTGTCAGAGCTGAAGACTCCAGGAAACACATAGATGGCAGCAAAGCCAGCTGGTCTTTGTGGCTCTTTCCTGTCCTGGACCACACCTTTGTTTCAGACTTCTCAGGAGACCAGGAGAGAGTCAGATGCATTATTTGCAGTATTTCAGGCTCTCCAGTTCATGGTGGTGTTGTTCTGAATGTTAAGTCAAGCAATATCTTTCTAATTTTCTTTCCATTATAACCCATAATAGGGCAATATCATTGCTCCTTCTGCCACACTCTCAGGCTCATATAGTATCTGGTGTGCAGGAAATAAAGACATAATGTCATCTCTGACTTAGTTGTATTCTCTCCTTAATACTTTAATAGATGTCTAATGTAGCTTTTACGTTTGAAAAGAGTTCATTAGTATACAAATTAGCAGCCTGAAGTGACTTTCACTGCCACTGAGTGACTTTCCATTTCTAGCAATATGTCTGTTTGGATTTTAGTTCTGTAAGATTAGTGTTTCTGAAATATAAGTGAGATGAATCACTCAACTACATACATTTTTGAGATATCTATGAGTATTTCTTCCTCTTATAGTTTATTCTCCCACCATTTGAAAGTTAAAACCTGGCCCAACATTTTCCATTCAACCAGAAGAAAATGTATCTTTGGAATGGAATGGAATGGAATGGAATGAAAATAGAATGGAATGAATAGAATAGAATAGAATAGAATAGAATAGAATAGAATAGAATAGAATAGAATAGAATAGAATAGAATAGAATAAACCAGGTTGGAAGAGACCTTCAAGATCACCATGTCCAACCTATCATCCAACACCACCTAATCAAATAAACCATGCAACCAAGAACCCTATCAAGTCTCCTCCTAAACTCCTCCAATGATGGCAACTCCACCACCTCCCTGGGCAGCCCATTCCAATGGGCAATCACTCTCTCTAGGAAGAATTTCTTCCTAACATCCAGTCTAAACCTCCCCTGGTGCAGCTTGAGACTGTGTCTTCTTGTTCTGGTGCTGGCTGCCTGGGAGAAGAGACCAACATCCACTTGCCTACAACCTCTCTTCAGGTAGTTGTAAACAGCAATAAGGTCTCCCCTGAGCCTCCTCTTCTCCAGGCTAAGCAACCCCAGCTCCCTCAGCCTCTCCTCATAGGGCTTTCCTCTAGGAGATCATCTGGGCTTGGGAGGACAAACTAATGATGACACTGAAAACTTTGAGAGAAGCTCAACAGCTGCATCTAGAGTCTGTACTATTGCCACCATCATTAAGTGACTTGCAAGGTGTGAGGCTGAAAGATCAATATCTCTGTGATAGTTTCAGTCACTTCCCAGACTGAGTTCAGCAGAGATTTTGTTGATTTAGTTGGGTTAAACCATCACAGCCTCCAACCTCCTCAGGTGGGAAAAGATACTCTAAAACCTGAATGCCTGGGAGGAACTTAAAGGAAGTAGATTCAATTTTAAAAAAAGTCTTATGAGACAAATCTATGCATTTGCCTGGGATTATAGACACCAGTTTCATACACTGACAGCCCACCTTCAGGTTCTGTGCAGGTCCTGGGAGTTTAATTAGTGTTATGAACTCTAATACTAGCCACATGATAAGCTCCCGAGTAAGGATGTCAAAGCACAGAAAAGTGATCGCTGAAAAGACATGGGAGAGTTTCATCAAATTCCAGAAATGTTACCAAAATGACTTGTGGTAACAAAATGGGGCAAATGAGGCAGAAGAACTACCCAAGACAAAAAAAGGGTTAAGAGCTTGGTCAGGTGTGTTCTCAGACCAGTCCTGGTGCAGTGACACTCAGTCTCAGCAGTCTGCCATGAATCCCCAGTACATCAGTACTGCACCTTCCTTCGAAACATGGAAGGTGCCAGATGCCAACCTTGTGTAAGCACTGGCATTGGAAATGCTTGAGGGAGACACAGTGTAAAAATCTCCCAGAGGTTTTTGCCTAATTAAAAAGACTGCTCTCTTACACCTGCCAAACATCCTTTTTCTGCTGGTCTCAGTGGATCAGACTGTCTCTCATGCAGCTTCTGCAGCGCAGCTGGCTCTAGCTTTTTCTGGCTTGAATGGTAGCAAATAAAACCCTTCTTTCCCAGCTCTAGAGAAACAGCAAGCAATAGTGTCCCTGTGGTGGGGGGAAATAAGCCTTCACCAGACTCACCATTCTGGGAGGTTGGTGTTGTGTTTTCCCAGCTCCATAGAATGTGCTTTGGCAGTCCTGGGAAACAGAAGAGATGAAGAGATCATTTGTGATGCCTAGGGATTGATAGTCATGTCTAACCACCTGAAAAGTGTAAGTATAAGTCTCAATCTTTCTGTAGCCAAGGAAGAGTAATCAGCACCTCCCATCACCTGCTAAGTCCTACTTTGTGCCCTCCACACTTGTTGCAGCCAGGGATTAATGGTCTTCAAAAAATGGATGTGCTATGGTCAAAATATCTACGAAGATACTGCAGTCATCATAGTGCCAAAAAAACCCCAGTGTAGAAATCCACAGTGAAGTCTGGCTTTAGTTTAGGTATTTGTAACTGTATAGATGTCACTGAAGTCAGAGTCTTGGGCAACATACTACTTAAAACTGTAAGAGCTTGTCTGGTCACTGTTGTTGTTTTTTCTTTCTCCAATAAAACTGCTGCCTCTGAAAGAAAAAATCCAAAGTGATATGTCTCCAAATGATAAAGAAAGGAGATTCCTCTTTTAAATATTTAGAGAATCTGCCCCAGAATCTGCTGGAGTGTGCATGAGTGTGACTCCGTAGCTGTGTGCACCTCAGGGATGTTGCAGGCAGGAAAGGAAAGATGATGTGACTTCAAAAGTTTCATACAAATTCACAATTTATTAATCCTTCTTTCTTCAAGGTGGGCAAAAGGGAAGATGGTTGTTTGCTTGTCCTATCTGTTCAAAAGTCAAAGTGTAGATCTAGGCCAAGACATCAGTCCGATGGAACTCACTTCTCTGTGGTAGACATTTCTATGGGTATTCCCTGAGTTTGAAAGAGTTAGTAGCTGGAATGATATTAAGTACAACTATAGCTCTTAAGGCCTCAGTGATGCCCACTTCTAAACACTGTCACAAACAGTATACACATTAAACAATCTATCCTTGGATCCAACAGGTACTGCCGTGTTTAAATGCAGAGACATCCAACAGTTAGTGAATGACTGCATATTTACTGCAAATAACCAAATAAAAGCCATTTCTGGCCAGGGTATGCCACCATCCCTCAGAAGTAGAACCTCATTAATGTGGCTCTAAGGCTCTTTAATTAGGCCTGCTTTTCACCCAGCCAAACAAAAGGAAACATACTTGTGACTACACACATTGTTGAAGGCATGCCATGTAACAATCAGCAGTAACATTTTTGGGCTTCTTTTACCTAGGAATTTTGTTCAAAATAGAGCATGACAAACGACAGAAACTTGACATATGCTAAATATTAGGAAACATTTTCTCACAGTAAATCCAGCAAGCAATGTAGTGCTGGGGGGATGTGGTGGAATAGAAACCAAGATACTGCCTTTTGAGGCTGCGTTGTGCTCAGCACCAAGCATTTTGAAAGCAGGCTACACATCGTCCATCAAAAATGACTTAAATCCTAGAAGCAGGACTCGAATAGGAAAGATGGATTTCAGAGGGTCCTCCTAAGCTTACTTTCTCTGGACATGTTGTAAATTTTTGTGTTTTAAATTATGTAATTGTTATAAACTTGTTGAGTGTGTATGCTCAGTGGCTGGTCAGGCTCTACTCTGAACTTTCATTAGCATCTGGGATGCAACTACAGGGGACACATCTGATAGTCCTAGGGCTTATGACAAGCTGGAAGAGTAGGAAGCACCCTGAACAACAGAGATGCAGTGACAAGAATGGTGACAAACTTAAGAGCTTGTATGAAACAGGTAATCACAAATCAGTAAAGATACAGGAAAGGAAGACTAATAGGTGTCAAAACAAAACAGGGAATAATTGAGTAGGCAGCAGGACAGAGAAGCATAAACGCTTTTTTAGTGGCTCTTAAACTAGCCCTAAGTTGATAACCTGGTGCATTTGATCATGGGATTGGATTCCTCTTTGAAAGAAGCTCTAAGAAGGAACAGAAGGCCATTTGAACTGAAGGCTAGGGGAGGGAACAAGCTGAAGCTGCTTTGAGGAGAATAACGAGAAATAGAAAATATGTAGCAAGCCTTGAAAGCAAGGAAGAGTTGATGTAATCAGAGATGGGGAGATGCATAAATCTTTCAGCATGCAAAAAGCTGTTAAAAAGGTGATATGAGAGAGGGACACCTGAGAGAATTATCAGGGAGTGAGGGGCAGAACTTCTGTTTCCCTATACTTTCATACATGCTTACTTGCTTGTTTCCTAGCACAGGAGCTGTGTATTCTTTCCCTCCTAGAAGCTTTCTCACGTTCTCACAGTGCAATAAAGCACATCAATATGCTGCAAATATGGTGAGAAGGGGTTCTGAACTGCCACTTTGGAAACATAACTGTCAAGCAGGACCCTGGAAACCCTGAACCTATCTTTGCTCTCTGCTGCTTACTCCCTGCTGTCTCTGAAGGAACACAAGGATGAGATGGTGGCAGTCAGAAGAAGCCAGCTCTGTGGCATCCTCATTTAACCACCCATCCACTGTCCTGAGGATTAGAAAAAGAAACTGGGGGATGGGGCATGTTCAATCTTTCATTCTGCCTTGAATGAGAAGTTGTTTCCCCTTGCAGTGCTTGGTAGAGGGGTAAACTCTCAGGGACTGAAGGTACACAGCTGTGGGGAAGTCTCTCACTAGGTGGCATCTACAAAAATGAGGCAGTTCTTTATGAGGGGGTGTCTGACTACTAGGGGCAAGAGACAAATATGGTGAAGGTTTCCAAGAACATCCAATTTCTCAGGAAGCTGATGGAGTGCAGGCTGTTTTTCTCTTCCTGCTTGAGATATCTGAGGCATGCCTCAAGGCATAATTTGTTGTGAGCAGATGCCTAGCTGTTGGTGACTTAGACACAACCTTTCTGTATGCAGCTTTCCTTCCTCTCATCTATTCTTTGCTGATTATTTCCCCATTAAAACCTGTTTGTTTCACACAAAGCCTATCCATGCAAACCATCAAGGAGTAGCTTCACTGAAAAAACAGTAACTCCAAGAGAGAGGTTTGCATTTTCCTATGAATTTGCAATCAGCATAACCTAATCTAACAGATTCTCTGCCTAAAATACATTGTAGAAGCATTTTAAAGTGAAAATAGATTTAGTCTGAAAGCAGTACAAGGCTAGTGCATAATATCCCTTTATGTTGTACTTAGCAACTTGTACCAAAACACTAAAACCTGTCTTCTGCCTAGAAGTGTGATTTCTGGAGGCAGGGCAGATAATGTGGAAAAAATATGGAGGGAAACCTTTCTTAACACCTCTTTCTTGTTCCAGTAGTCAAACATAGATCTATCAAACTGCTCTTTTACCTTGCCTTCTCCTTGTGACTTCCACAGTGACATATCTGTGTCAAAACAGAGTATGCAGCTACCCATATGAAAGGTGTTATTTGCTGACACTTCAGGAAGACTTAAAAGCTGACTCCCCACTTACAGAGTCCATACTAGATGTTGGACTCCTGCCTACCCTACTGGTCTCTGTGAGATGGAAATCCAGGTACAAGGACTGCAGAGAGCAATGGCACGGTCTGGTCAGGTCCCCAAGGAAAACATCTGTGATACTAGAAACTGTGATACTAGGCTAAGAGTCGCTTCCCCACTCTGTTCAGATGCCACCTCATGCACTAAAGTTAATACTACATCCATGTTCCTAAACTGTCCTTCCCAGAGTTGAGGAACATGAGTCCAGACTGGAGTTAATACAGTTCCCACACAACAGCAACCCACGCAAGACTTTAAGCTATGTGCTGTCATATCTGTGTTCTGGCCTGAGTTTTAGCTACTCTGGCAGACTTGCCAATGGAGGGAAAGTGGGGCTTCCTGCTTCATCTCTCCTCAGCTATGTGCTGTCATATCTGTATTGCTAGCAACATCTGGCCTGAGTTTTAGCTAGCTCTGGCACAAACCAACCCCTTGTGTGTCTCCTTTCTTTGATGCAGAGTGCAGGCTGCCAATGGAGGGAAAGTGGGGCTTCCTGCTTCATCTCTCCTCAGTGAAGACAAGTGATTGAAGCAGTCTTTCCTGCACAAGACTTGTGGCAGTCAACCCACTTGCTATGTGTAGGTCTGTCTCTCATGGGGAGGGAGAGTGAGGACCAGGACCCCAGCATGCACTGAAGAAATCCTTGCTCTCCCAGATCCAAAAGAATACTTCATTTATCATAAAGAATATTGAAGCCTGTCAGTTTAAGGGCATTATAGTCTTAACTCATCTTCTGTAAGTTTACTCCTATTAAACCCATGATAGAAAGATGATTATTATACCCGGCAGGTTTTATGGCTTGAGGACATTCTTTCAGCAGATGATCTCAGAGCTAAGGCTGAAGGTGCAGGCACTTAAATTGTTTTGACTGTACTGCATGGGTAACTCAGCACGTAGCACTCAGCATCAAGCCTGGGGTAGGAAGTAACCTGGGACTGGAACTGCTGCTCTTAGGAAGATGAAGTATGGAGAAGCATAGAACTGAGCACAAGAATTCCATGTTGCTTGTGAGAGAAAATACACATGTGCTTGCACTGGAAATGGTGGCCATCTTCCTTCACACTCAGGACCTTGAAGGTCTGATGTAGCATCACTTAACAACTGCCCACTGAGTTGACCAAACAAACACTCTCTATGTGCTTGTTGCCACAATGGAGAAATACCCAGTGCAGCAGAGGGTTATCACTGCTCAAAGTTGGAAGCCATCTGTAGAGCCTCCCAGCACCTTGCTGCCTGAAGGAGCTTAGAAGGCTTCTTGCCAGTCCATCACAGTGCACTGGGGCCACATCCAGGTGTGACACCACATCAAAGTCAGTGTCCAACTTGTGGTCCAAAGACATTGGGCTGTGTTAGCTGCTTCTGACCATGACTGGGTATCTGTGTTTAACATGGCATCATGTCAGCTAGGCTTACCTAAGGCAGGATGATTTAATTCTCAGTCAGTTGTAGCTGTGTTTGTAGTCACCAGTATGTCAAAGGCTAGATTGTGGTAGCCATTAACACTTCCTGCAAATACAGTAACACCTTCTGCTTTTTAAACTGCACCTTTCTGACACAGATCTAAATTTGCTCGTGACAGGGTGAAAATTCTCATCCCTCTGCCAGGCTGACAGAATTAGTTCTGCTGCAAGGAGAAGCAAGAGCAAAGGAAATGGAAAAAAAACCCAACCAGGTCTTCAAAGGCATTTGGATGTCTAAAGAGCACTTAAGCACTTTCTTTCACTGCAGTTGTAGATAGGTGTGAAAATGGCAGTGCCTATTGATTACTCTTAGACATCTTGACACCCTTAAAAGTCTGGCTCTTGACTTCCAAGTGACTTTACAAATTCACACCTAATTCAAGTGGCAACTCCAGACACAAAACCCGGGTGACAGAGTGCCTCATTGTGCACTTCAGGCCTCTGCAGCATTCTATTCTAAAAGATATGGATGGCAATTTACCCACAACAATGGTGTTCATTAGGCCTGGTGTCCTGCCTGAGGTTCACCTTGGGAAATTATGTTCTGGATAGGCAGAATACCCTCCCTCTTCTTTAACAAATGGTTGCAGTATTGTTCTGTTGTTATTACACGCTGATTTATAAACCGCCTTTCACATGCATCACGGTGCCCTGTGATCTAATTATAAAATACCTGAGACTGAATAAGAATCCGGGCAAGAAAATTGCTTGAAGCCTGACCTTTAATGCACTAAAAGAAGAAGAGGTTTGGAGTGAGCAGGAGACCTAAGATGAAGAAATCCATCAATTCTGACTATATATAGGAGCAAGAATCTAGGTGCTAGCAAAACTGTACAATTAGGAAACGGCCAAGTAGAAGAATTGTAAATAAAATGGAGAAGTATTCATTAATCACTGTCTGGCCCATGCCTCAAAGCCCATGGAAATCAAGGGGAACGGTGTGCTTGACTTTACTAGGCCCTCCGGCGTCCTCGGGTTGAATAGTAGGGAATGCTGTGACCAACGTCCTGCTGTGCCACATCCCAAATTCAGTGTGTGTGCAACGATCACTGTCCTTATTCCCTGGCAACCAGAGGAAAAATCTAAAGCATAATTTTAATTTTATTTTTAATTGTGGTTGGATTTTTATTTCTGTCTTAATTCGAAAGATTGAATTTCACTTTCCCGAAGCAATTGTCTCAATCTTTATCATTAAATCTCCTTTAAATAATTTGGGCACTTTTAGGAACTAATTAGTGTGGCCAGCAGGAGCAGGGAGGTCATTGTGCCCCTGTACTCCGCTTTGGTTAGGCCACACCTTGAGTACTGTGTCTAGTTCTGGGCCCCTCAGTTTAAGAAGGACATCGAGACACTTGAACGTGTCCAGAGAAGGGCAACAAGGCTGGTGAGAGGCCTTGAGCACAAGCCCTATGAGGAGAGGCTGAGGGGGCTGGGGTTGTTTAGCCTGGAGAAGAGGAGGCTCAGGGGAGACCTCATTGCTCTCTACAACTACCTGAAAGGTGGTTGTAGCCAGGAAGGGGTTGGCCTCTTCTCTCTAGCAATCAGCACCAGAACAAGAGGACACAGTCTCAAGCTGCGCCAGGGGAAGTTTAGGCTCGAGGTGAGGAGAAAGTTCTTCACCGAGAGAGTGATTCACCATTGGAATGGACGGTGCAGAGAGGTGGTGGAGTCACCATCCCTGGAGGTGTTCAAGAGGGGATTGGACGTGGCACTTGGTGCCATGGTCTAGTCATGAGGTCTGTGGTGACAGGTTGGACTTGATGATCTTCGAGGTCTCTTCCAACCTTGGCGATACTGTGATACTGTAATTATAGTGATTTATGATTGAGAAAGTACTTTCATCTTAGGCTCCTGTTTGGAGATGCTTAGAACTTCTAGAAAATCATATTCTTTGTGCTTAAAACTTATATTTGCAGATATCAAATCTGTCCTGAGGATGGAAAACAATTGTGTATGAAGGGTTTCCCCTCCTCTTTTGACATGCAGGAAGATACGAAATCCTGGTCTTCATCCTACTTCTTTCTTTATTGCTGCCACAATTATTTTAACTTTATTTCTATTGTTGTTTAGGGAAGGCTTCTGAAAAGACTAAAGAGGCAAGAAGGAATATCTCATCAGTAATAAATCTTCTGTGCATTTTGTCTTTTTGATACAGGTTGGGCTTTTTTTTTTTTTTTTTTTCCTCAGAGTCTGAGGCATTTAAGCAATAACAAACCTGTAAAAAACTCCCAAAAGATAATTATATACAGAATGGAAGGGTTCCCCTCTTCATCACCACAAAAGTTCCATCGTTTTTGGCTTAAATCAAAGACTGTTATGCCTGTGGACTCTTTTTTCCAGTTGATTTCAACAGGCCTCAGATCCTAAGTCATGAATAGCTCGCTTAATAAGAATTTTGTGCCAATAGAAAGATATTAAATTACTGTCTTGATAGGTCACAGTGAAGGTTTAAATCCTTTGACCAGCCTTCTTTGCATTAGTTCTCCATTCTTTGGAGTGGTCACCAGCAAATGCAAGCAGCTGCAGGATGGATACTTCTAAGGATAAAGACCAAATGAAATCCAAGGATCTTCCAAGGATTAGCTGGCATCCCATCTTTCTTTGAGATCTAATGATGTCCTGCACAAGAACTATGCCACTGACTTTATATTACTGCATCTAGAAAATGCCTCAATGCATGTGGTGGATGAAAGCTGCCAGAAAACTAATGGGTATGCACATGGTTTCAGTTTCAAGAGGGTTCAAAAACTTATTTTTAGGTCAGTGAAACAGAACTGCTGTCTATGTTCAAGACCTTTGAACAGCCTCTGCTCAAATCCAGAGCTGCAGCCTTAGATTATCCCAGATGTCCATCATTTTCCTTCACTCCTCAGGAAGAGTGGCTTTTGAGCAATAGGTGATTTATTGTAGTGCCTCTTTTCTGGACCCCAAGCTTTATAGCATCTCAACTAAACTGAGGAACTGCCTTGTTCTGGAGCTGCCTGTTCTATCCTTACATGTCCCTTCTAATTGAATAACACTTGACTTGGTTTACTAGACATAACAAAAGATGATGGGGATAGTACAAGGTATCTTTACCTTGCCAGGCTGATTTGGGAAAGCTGCAAATCCAATCTGTGTGTTTAAAAACCACTTTTGTTTATGGGCTGGAGGGGAAAAACCATCTTTGTCTTTCCTAACATTCTCCTCTAGGGAAAATTAAAGGTGTCTAGGGTTTTCTTTTTTTTTCTCCCTCTGCTATTCCATCTTTCACTTTCTGGCTTCTTTAACTTCCAATCTCCTTTAAATTGCATTAAAGGAATAGAAGAAACCACTGCTTTTCTCTTTTCACCTTGGAGCTAAAAGCTTTCTCTTTTCTTCACAGTGCTTGCTAAATGCAACAGAGTGAAAGCTTCATAAATCATAAACAAGCAGAGGACCTAAATAAAAGTCACAGCAAAGGAGGAAAACAGACGGCCCAGCATGGGCAGTAGGGCTAGCATCAAACACACAGTGCTCATTTTAAACTACACTGGCAGAAGGCAGAGGGCATGCTTGGTTTGTGTCTCAGACAGAAATAAAACCAAAAGTGAGTGCTGACCATGAAAATCAATTAAGAATTAGCTCTGCAGTAATATGGCAACAGACAGATGTAGTTTCTACTGTCCAGTTTTGCTCATCCTTTCACAATGACCACCTCCTTTTCTAGCTGTTTCTCCTTTCCTAGCTGTTTCTCCTTTCCTAGATGTTTCTCCTTAGAGCATGGAAAGGCTTCATTTTCCTCCATTCTCCAAGTGGTATCTTGCTCTGGGCTATGCTGAGTGCAGCAGCACCAACCTCCAGAACACTCCAGCAGCGAGAAACATCGAATGGTGAGGTTAATATATCATCCTGTGCTCAGGGTTAGGGTAAGGACTTTGGGATTCTGCAAGGGAAGAAGTTTGTTTCAGAATTTTCTCCTCCTCATACCTGCTTACAAAACCATGAGATGTAAGAGCAGGTGATACAGCAGGGAAAAAAATGCAAAAGCAATCCATGTTCCCTCAAATGAATTCATTGATGCCAAGGAAGCAGTGTGAGTTAATGCAAGATTCAGAAAATTCACTCCTGTCTATCCTGTTGGTGGGGCCTATCCTTCCCATGGCCAGTCTCTGTTCTGTAAGGAGCAAACTGGGCTCTGCTCCTCCATCTCCCAGACTGAAGCAAATGCTAGCCTCTGCTCATCACAGCACAGGTAGGGCTGGCACATCTTACCAGTCTAGAATTTCTCTGAAAAGAGGAATTCTTTCTTGACATCAATGGAGCACATTTCTTCCCTGACACAGAAAGAATCGGCCCAGGTTTGTACTCATTTATGTTTCACTCTTTCCCCTTGCTCTGAAGAGGGACTTCATTCTTTCATTCACGGCACTCCTTTAGATGTGAAAGCTTTCCAGCCTTGGATCTAGAAAATACCTTGTCAAGGAGGCACTACACCAGCCTCAGCAATAACACAAAGTACTGTCCATTTGTTCCAATTTTCTCCCTCATAAATAGGCTTGATGTCTGTGAATACTTTTCACATTGTGGTTATCAAACATCTTGAATTACCCTCCCCTGACTAGTTCTATAATTTCTAGGGGAATGGTTTATGTATTTTTTTTTGCCAGTCCACCATTAGTCATGAAATTGTTCCCTCTCATCCAAAACTACAGTAAGTTAAACAAGATGTATTGATATTGTCAGAAGTCATATTGCTTTGCTCCTACTCTCCTCATCTAGATTTATTTATATTTTTAGCTTTAATAATTGAACCATTATCTAACTCATTAAGGCATATCTGCCTAAAATGTCTTGATCCCATTGAACTGCTTTTCAAGAAGACAAATCCAAAATGTGAGGTCATGTATTTATTGATTTTCCTGGAGTTCAGGGAGGTATTGTTTTAAGTAAATAGTACTCTTCAGTAGCACACAAATCAACATCATTTTCTGTTGCTTTCTCAGTGTTTGGGACATATTCTACTAAGTTAATTTAGTACCATTTAAAATCTTGAGGTAACCAGTAGGAATGTTTGGGTTTGTTTTACTTTCTTCTTCTTGACAACTTTTTTACCAGGTGTTACCAGGACACACCACAGGGCAGGTATATTTTTTTCCTAACACATCCCAGGGCAGCCATGGCTAAAGAAACATTTAGTCCTGTGCAGTCAGTTTCCCCTTTCGTTCCCTCTTCATCCTTTTGTTATTTTAACAAATCTGCTTTCTCCCCCACAGGCTGCCTATTTCAGATACACTCTGGAAATTGCATGTCTCAATTTGCTCCTAGAAATCTTGACTTGACAAATGCTGCTCCTTCCTGGCATCCAATGCAACCTTTAATAACTGAGGAGAGGGGTTAACCTTTGGTCTGGGTAGTACAAAGTTATAAATCAATTACTGTTTCAAAGGGCTGAGTTTGCTTCAAGTATTTCAGTGTTTTCCTTTAAATAAACAAACCAACACACCAACCAAACCAAACCAAACAAATGAAAAAGAAAACAAACAAACCAACCCCCAACCCCCCCCCAAACCAGGAGACATAATCTAATATAGCTATGGCTGGGAGGAAACAAGATATTTTTAACAGCTTTTAAAGCATTAAAAAGGAAGCATGCTAGGAACAAATACTGTGCTTGTGTTCTGAGGCTAAAACATGACAGTTCTGAAAGACAAGATTTACTGAATCAGGTTTGATGCCTGAAAATAGTGAGAAGATAAGAACTTCCAGGGGAGGAGGGGGAACAAAGTTAGGGTATGTGGCCTCATTTAGAGAAAACATAAATACACACAGAGCAGAAAGGCATGGAACATTTAAGCTTTTAGTGTATTTTCATAATGGAAAAAACCTCTGTAATGTTAAACATTTATCAGGAAGACTCTTACTGATGTGGTCGTGCTGAGCCCAGAAGTGGCTTGGATTCAGAGGTTTTCGTCATGACAGCAGGATGCTGAATTGCTCCCTATAGGAAGAGAAGGCAGAGCCTCCTGGGTAAGGGCTGGATGGATAGCTGCTTTGGGAGGAGATGGAGGGCATCTGTATGGTCAGTGCCAACAGAGGCAGCCCCTCTAGCTGGGGCTTCCACTGGGTGCAAGATCGCAGTACTAAATCCATTTATGTGTCTCAGATCACACAGTGCAGCTGGGCTAGGCAAAGGCTCTGTCCAAGCAGTCAGACTATACAGTCCCTTCTGTTTGAAATATTTTGGCAAATGCCCACAGATCACTAGTGTCCTTGCCTTCCTAGAGGTCCCCAGCAGCAAACTGGGGAACAAAAGCAGGCATGCCATTGCATGAGGGAATCTGCATCTGACCTGAGTTTTTCCTGAAAATGAAATAAAACTTTCCTTTCATTTTTTTTTCTTCAGAGAGAAGTTTAGATTTTGTTTTTCATTTCTGAACATTTCCTTTGCATTGATCTGCAGTCCCATCAGAGAGAATACACTGATGGCTCTACACAAAGTGATATGTATTCACTTTTCTTGTTTAGCACTGGTAATCTTGACCACTATCTCCTTTTGTGCTAGCCCATCAACACGAACATCTTTTTGCCTTTGCTGGCCAGGATACCAGAGGAAGCGAGGGAAGGCAAATAGTTTGCCAAGGCTGTAATTCAGACGTCCCAGTTCAGTCATGGCACACTCAGTATTTTCACATCTTTCAAAAGGGCACAAAATACCTGTGGTTTGGTAGGAAAGAGAAATTGCTGAAAGGAATGGTGGATAAACACTGACAGACTAAGGTTTTCCAGAAGCAGAGAGTCATTCAACCATGGATAATGACCAGAGCACAGACGACAAGATAAACAGAGTATATGAGATTGGAGCAGACACACAGCATTAAAAAACATCATCCCAACAGTGCTAGCTGCTACATTCATTCCTTAAACAGTGACAAAAATGTTATTTAAGGAGGGTTAAAAGCAAACTGGAGTTAAATGGACACATGCAGCTGTCTCATGCATTCATAAATCACACATGCCACTACATTCATACACATGATCATACATGATATTCACTGCCCTACTCTTTCTCTCCTACAGAACTCAATTCAATGCTGTTATGCACAGCACAGTTTTATGTTAAACAGACAGAGGCTATAATCTTGACTTTTCTGGGTGAAGGTGAGGCAGTGGGAACTGAACTCGCAAGGGTAAACTATTTAAACACAATGAATAGTTTAATGCAAATTATATTCCTAGAGCAAGGGGTGAACCAACTATTCCAAGGAAGTCCTGTGATGAGAGAAACTTCAGGAAAACTTTTTGCTCTCTACTATCAATTCAGTGTTCCACTTGTGTTTTGGAAGGAAGTAGCCAGCTTCTTTCCATACACACACTGTATTTCTCACCCTTGTACAGTCATACAACTCATACACAGCCTCTGAAACAAATAATTTTAATTATTTGAGAGGGATGATGCCAAGATAGACTATACTAAGGGTATCCCTTAGTACTCTGCAAAAATGTGGGGTACACCACACAGTCTCAAGCTGTGCCAGGGGAGGTTTAGGCTGGATGTTCGGAAGAAGTTCTTCATAGAAAGAGTAATTGGCCATTGGAACGGGCTGCCTGGGGAGTTGGTGGAGTCACCATCACTGGAGGTGTTTAAGAAGAGACTGGATGGGGTGCTTGGTGCCATGGTTAGTTGATTAGAGGGTGTTGGTTGATGGGTTTCACACGATGATCTCAAAGGTCTTTTCCAACCTGGTTAATTCAATTCAATTCAATTCAATTCAATTCAATATTCTATTCTATTCTATTCTATTCTATTCTATTCTATTCTATTCTATTCTATTCTATTCTATTCTATTCTATTCTATTCTATTCACCAGTCTCAAAGGAGTAAAAAGAGCTTTGCATAGGAGTTAGCAGGGTTCATTGAAAGAACTTTAAACTTGATATGAAGAGTGAAAAGTATCACAGAATCACAGAATCCCCCAGGTTGGAAGAGACCTCAAATATCATCAAGTCCAACTTATTTCACTAGAGATAAGCTTAGGTGTGACATGGCAATGTTTGGGGGACAATGTGCTAGCAAGGCTCTTTGATCTGCTCTCTTAGTGGAAGAAGAGATGGAATTTACATCTGAACAGAGAAGCCCTGGTCAGACAGGGACAGTTCTGTCTGCCTGACAGGACAATATACTAACACGCACAGTATACATATGTCAGAGGGAATTGTTCAGTCTGGACTGGATATAGGCTTTCAATAAAACATAAAGGTATTGTGCCTGTTTCCTTGGACTAACATTCCAAGGAAAAGAAGCTCATGAGCATCACAACCAGCAGTTTCCCCCTGTGCTATTGCTGTTTACAATCGATACAACCATATGGTGAGGATGTTGCTTTGTTCACTGTTGTCTGTACTAGCACACAAAAGGTTGCCTTTTCATAGGACCATTGGATCATTCAGGTTGGAAGACACCTCAGGAGGCTTCTAGTCCAACCTACTGCTCAAAGCATGGTCAGTTCTGAAGTCAAACCAGATCTCTTATGGTTGTACACATTCAAGTCCCCAGAACCTCCAAGGATGGGAAATTGGATGCACAGTCCCTCTGCTCCGCTGCTTAACTGTCCTCAGTCTCAGAAGTTTTTCATTATGATCTGAACTTCTCTTGTCAGTTTATGTCCACTGGCTCTCCTCCTTTAGTACACCACTCCCAGGCAGCCAGCACCAGAACAAGAGGACACAGTCCCAGGCTGCGCCAGGGCAGGTTTAGGCTGGATGTTAGGAAGAAGTTCTACACGGAGAGAGTGATTGGCCATTGGAATCGGCTACCCGTGGAGGTGGTGGAGTCACCTTCACTGGAGGTGTTCAGGAGAAGACTTGATGGGGTGCTTGGCTGTATGGTCTAGTTGTTGGGTGGGTTGGACTGTTTGATGGGTTGGACGCGATGATCTTGAAGGTCTCTTCCAACCTGGTGTATTGTATTGTATTGTATTGTATTGTATTGAAGAGTCTGTTTCTGTCTTCTTGATATATAGGACTACTAGTAAAGAAAACTTGCCTATATTTTATTTTCATGGTGGATATAAATAAGCAGAGAATGAAGCTGAGCTGTGAAAAATACAATCAAAAAGCTCTGGTGCTTTCTGTATTGATTGCAGATGATGTGCCTATCTGTGAGCCTAAAAAGCCTTTCAGTTGTTGTTTCTTAGGAAAACAACATATGCTTACATTGCCCATCAAAAGCAAGCCATGACCTTGGTGCAGTGTAACAGGGATGATGTATTCCAGGACATAATGACTATATATACTATATTTAAAGACAATGCTACTGCATTCCTGCAGCAGTATCAATCAAGAAGAAATCACAGCATGCTTTACTCTGCCTTTTTTGGGTTTTGGGGTGGCTTTTTTGAGGACAATGTGGGTATCTCAGATTTTTTTCTTGTTTTGAATGGACAGTTGTTTTCAGTGTTGATCCAATGGGAAGCAGAGCTGGATGTCTCATCATTTGTGTCACCATTCTGAGTACAGGAGCTATACATAGTATTTGTAAGATCCCCTGAACAGTGGATGCATTGTAATCTAGCTCTGACAGGTACTGCAATTTGGTACTACTTCAAGATCAGAATGGGCCTGAGTCTTCCTAGTCAAGGACATTGTTCTTGGAGGTTTTTTCATTATTGCTGAAGTAAGTACATCTTTGAGACAAATGCCTAGACACACTCACTGGAGAAAGGCTTATTGCCTCTGAGAAGTGATTCAGAAGATCTAAAGAAGACTTGAGAGGAAAGCAGCCTAAAGGAAGCCAAACAAAGCACTAGTTGCAGGAGCTGGGTGAACATATTAGGGCATCAGCATGCAGCCTTCAATCTATATTTGTCCACTCAAATGAGTGGCTTGAGGACTCAATTATTTTCTGTATGAACAATATTTATGTTTGTAAGAGAAAGAGGAGTCCCAAGGCAAAGAGCATACCTTGATCACAGGGTGTTTTGTGCCAGCTAGAAGGCAAATAAGGGGAGGGATACACACATTTTCTTTTGGATCTGTGTTTGATAGACAAGTTCCTTGTCCTCTAATTACTGTTTGCAGCAGTACAGACACCTGAGGCAGCTGTGGAAAATCACAAGGATGAGAAAATCTTTTATGTTTGTTGTACAAGGGCATTCAGAAAAAACATTCAGCTTGTGTTTTTAGGTGCAAAGTCTAAACTAAAGAAGCAGCTCCTTTTGAGCACATTAATGTGGGCAGCTTGAGTCCAAAGAAATAGCTGTGATTTCCAGTCTGCCTGTGGCTGACAGGTGCAGTGAGAGTCAGATGAACAGTCCAGGCAAGCGTCTTCCATGCAGTGATTTAACACAGAGAGTATTTTCTGCATCCATGACAAAGGCAATGTATGTTTGCTCTACTTTCCCTCTAAGCCAGTCCAAACAACTGCTATGGCAGGTTAAGCAAAGAAAATAAATTTCCTTATTCGGGTGAGCTCTAAGTTTTTTTGCACTTTCACCAGCTGCCAGGTTAGGGGTGAAGCAAATGTGATTTAATTACTTGCTCTAGGTAGACACATGCCAAATCACTAAGCTGCTCTGCACCTCATTTTCTCAGTCCATACAATGGGGAGTGGTATCTGAATAAAATCTGTGATGGAAGAGAGCTATGATGGAGGCAAGTCTTACTATTCAGTTTGCAATGTGTTACGGCATTCCCATTTTCTTTATTTCTTCAAATAGCACTCGGGTTTGAACAACAGCACAACTGTTCAGTGCCTTCGTTGAGATGAAAGCCTGCAGACTTGTTCAGCCTTTAGTATGGCAACCATAGCAAGTGCCCATAACTGCTCAGAGGAGCAAGATCTGTGCTTTCTGTACTCATCTCAGGACTGGACTGAGCCTCATCCAGTGTAAAGCAGGCTCCAAGTTGAGCCAGCTGAGTAGCTCCTTCATGTAACTACTCAGAGCAGCAGGTTGTTGGAAACTTCAGGTCAGAGTCCTAGAGAGCACAGATGGGGATCTCTAGGAGGTTTAGTTGTCAGATTCTCATTAATTTGGACAGAATATGGGAAGAGAGAGTATCTATTATTTGGGAAGGAGATCTATACAATATATAGAATAACTGAACTTGAAGAAGACATCTGAAGGTCTCTGGTCCAACTGTATAAGCTTTATTTTTTAAGCTTGTTTTTTCTGGGACAGAATCACAGGGCAGCCATGGGCTGCAGGCCTTTAACAGTTTTGAATTAGCCAGGACAAGTGACTCAAATTGGATCACAGGTGCACCCCATACCATGAGTATCACGCTCAGTATAAAGGAGGAACTTTGGTCAAGGAAGTGGAGTTTCTTGTTAGGGTTTGTTGCTTGAGTTCTTCCTTGCTGTACTTTTCTTACTCTTGAGGACTGTCTTCCTGCTTGGTGTGATTGCTGGGCTAAGTATAAACTTGCATACCTTGTATTGGCATTGGTATTAATATGGCTATTTCATTGCATCTGTTTTCATTTCAAACTGTGGGTCTCCTTTCCCTTTCCTGATTCCCTTTCTTTGCTGGGAGAGTGATCACTGGACTACATAGAGACAGCTTTTTATATACCATTTTCCTATGTGATTAAGGTCCTGATTTTTTTTTTAAAAACCACCTTTCTTCCCTTTAATAATAGGAAAAATAACATTGCAAAGATAAAAGGGCTTGTGTATGCAAAGCTTTTGTACTTAAGGGTTTAACTGAGGACTTCATATTATGACAGCCAGAAACTTGGAGCCAAAGAAACAATAAAATTAAGAAAACCATGTGTGTATTTTAACAGAGTATATTAAAGTACATACTGCTTGGACTTAATCAGGAAATTCATTTAACTGGGACATCTCTTGAAGCAAACCTAATTTAAGCCTAATGACATTTAATAGTGATAGCTATGGCTTGGTGGGGATGGTAATTCCATTTAATTGGGATGCCTCCAGGTGATGCAATGGTGCTTGTGTGTATGTGACAACTGCAGGCTGGTTCTGTTTACCCAGCAGCAGCCTTCAGTCTGTCTTGCTGCCAAGCACCAACACAGCCCAAGAAAAAGGGTTTGAAAGTCATTCACTGCAGCTTGAATTTGGCAGAAAGTGTAATATTCACTCTGCATTAGTAATGATAGTTTGTCTCTAGGCTTCTGTTTCCTTATCTGCCCCTCCCCAGGAGGGCTCTCTTCTGCTTCACCTTCACAATATCCTCCCTAACTTCCCAGGGCCCATCCCACACAGGTAACCTTGCTGAACAGCTTCCTAAAGAATGACATGAATATTACAATGGCACCTGGTGTCAGAAGGAAATTCAGGCTCGTCAGGATTAAGGCCATCCATAGGGGTGTCCCAGGGAAGCAACTTCTAAGGCAGGTTGCCAGCATCTCCCTTTTAGTAATAGAGACTTTAACCTCTATACCTCTTTTGGAGCTATTGCTGCTGAGTTAACATTCTCTGTGTTTGTCTGTGCAGTCTCTGTAGCACCAGCATCCAGCTTATTACTGAAAAGCTCTTTGGAATACCTTGAATAGGAAAGTGTCCAGGAAAGCCAAATTTCAACCTTTTAAAACTCCTTTCTCAGTCCCAGTGGGAAGTGATTGTGAGAAAAAATTGGCCATTTCAGTTTCCTCTGTAGGACTCACTACATTCACAAAGTATAACACTTAGATCTTGTCTGCACACAAAAGTGGCATTGATTTAAATAATCAGGTTTAAAATGAATTTAACTGAACGGGTGCAACCCTTTATGTGGACTTTAAGTCAATTTAAAAGGGCCTTTTATCTTTATTGCTCAAGGGTAAAGTCAGATAATCATAAGTGATTGAGTTAAAGCTTGTCAAGAAGTTATTGTCTCTTCAGATGAAAGCCATTGTGGAAAATTCATACCCCATGCCCCCTGGCAGCAACTGGAATTGAGCTTCTCACCCCATTGCACCCCATGACTTTGCAGGTGTTTCAGTTCACTGCCTTGCAATTAAAAAGGAAAAGTGATGGCTCTTCCACCACTGAATCTATGGCTTGGTGGTGTCCACAGTGAAGCAGCATCAAAAGGGCAAGGGGAAGAGTTTCAGCCCAGAGGGCAGCAGCAGGAAGAGACACCTTTAAAAAAAAAAAATCATAAAGCAGAACAAGTTCTCTATTGGTATGAAGAATTTAATATCTTGATTATAGTTAACTTCAATGCATTTATATCACTACAGAAATTGGTATGGAAAGCTTTGACATAGCACACATGAACTAGGGAGAGGAGGAAGGCACAAGTGAAACACATGCATGGAAAAGTACCTGAGTGCTTTTTAAGAGGGGGCATAATGCTTATGGATGAAAAATATCACTACATACAGTGCAGAAACTCTGCAGTGAGGAAAGAAACAGAAGCAGATGAGTCCTGTGATTAGAGAGACATGCAACTGAGTAAAGAAAGTATTTTGCAACATTATGAAAACTGTTAAGAACGGTTAAAAGGAATCCCGCTTCACAAAGATGAGAAGGATGCTGATGCTTCAGTTCTCCATGTATTTAGTGGGATGAGTGAACTGATCTGTCCTGAACATTTGGGAAAAACCTGCATTTTTGTAATAGATGTGTTGTGTTTTCTCCTGTTTAAACCCTCTTCTAAAACAGAAAGGTCATCTTGACCTTGCCAATAAAACATATTCATTGAAAAGAAGCCAACATATAACGGCAATAAAAAATGCCAGAAGACCTAGCCCTTTTTTGGCAAAAACATCAAATTTGATGAACCAACATCTTCTGCTAAGCATTTAGTCAAAATATTCCTATTCTTCTTCAGGACTGAATACTGGTTCTTTAAAGCAGGTTTTTCAAAGCCAATACACCAGATTTTAGCCAGCTTGCTAGATGTAATTGACTGATGGCTAATTGTGCTCCTCTAATAAGTCATTAAAAAAGGGTGGCTTGAACAACCTACCACATAGCTTAACGTGGATCTGTATATGGATCTATATATGGATCTAACATGGATCTGAACTATATAAGTTGACATATGAATTGAGTCCCATGAAGAACACAGAAGTGTTTGCACAAAGGAATAATACCTCGAACAAAGTGGTTCTACAAATCTCCATTGTCACCTGCTTTAAGATTTCAGACAGCATCTTTGCAGGTTGAGAACTCATGATTGCAGAATCACAGAATGATAAGGATTGGAAGGGACCTCTGGAGATCAGGTAGTCCAAACCCTCTGCTAGAGCAGGTTCACCTCTGGTTTTGAATCTGAGCAGCCTGTTGAAGTGCTCTACCACCCTAAAAGTAAAGAAGTTTCTTCTCATGTTTAGATAGAAATTCCTTTGTGAAGTTTGTGCCCACTACCTCTTCTCCTGTCACTGTGCACCAGTGGGAAAAGGACTGGCACCATCCTCCTGACACCCATCCTTTAAATATTTATAAGCATTGATAAGATCCTCCCTCAGTCTTCTCTTTTCCAGGCTAAAATGTCCCGAGTCCTCCAGTCTTTCTTATAAGAGAAAAGTTCTAGTACCCTGGTCACTTTTGTAGCCCTTTGCTGTAACCTCTCAAGAAGCTCCTTGTCCTTCTTGAGCTAAGAAGCCCCAAACTGGGCACAATATTTCAAATGAGGTCTCACCAGAGCAGAACAGAGATGTGGGGAGAACCTCCCTTGACCCGCTTGCCACACTCTTCTTGATGCATCTCAGGATGCCATTGGCATTCTTGGCCTCAAGGGCACATTGCTGGCTGGTGGTCATCCCTCTGTCCACCAAGGCTCCCAGGTCTTTTTCCACGGAACTGCTTTCCAGCTGGTCAGCCGCCTGTACTGATGCATGGGATTATTCCTCCATAGGTGCAGTATCCTCCACTTGCCCATGTTAAATTTCACAAGGTTACTCTCTGTCCAGGTCTCCAGCCTCTCCAGATCACACTGGATGGCAGCACAGCCTTCAGGTGTGTCAGCCACTGCTCCCAGTTTTGTGTCATCAGCAAACTTGCTGAAGGTACCTTCTATCCCTTCATCCCTCCAACCCTGCAAATATGCACATATATACATACACACATATGAATACATGTGTACCTGTGTCCATATGGCTATATATGGATGGACTGAGCTGACTGGTTGATTGTAGGCTGAACATGAGCCTGCAGTGTGCCCAGGCAGCCAAGAAGGCCAATGGCATCCTGGCCTGCATCAGGAATAGTGTGGCCGGCAAGAGCAGGGAGGTCATTCTGCCCCTGTACACTGCACCGGTTAGGCTGCACCTTGAGTCCTGTGTCCAGTTCTGAGCCCCTCAGTTTAGGAAGGATGTTGTCTTGCTGGAGCGTGTCCAGAGAAGGGCAACGAAGTTGGTGAGGGGTTTGGAACACAAGCCATATGAGGAAAGGTTGAGGGAGCTGGGGTTGCTTAGCCTGGAGAAGAGGAGACTGAGGGGTGACCTTCTTGCTCTCTACAACTACCTGAAGGGAGGTTGTAGCCAGGCAGAGGTTGGCCTCTTCTCCCAGGCAGCCAGCACCAGAACAAGAGGACACAGTCTCAGGCTGTGCCAGGGCAGGTTTAGGATGGATGTTAGGAAGAAGTTCTATACAGAGAAAGTGGTTGCCCATTGGAATTGGCTACCCGTGGAGGTGGTGGAGTCACCTTCATTGGAGGTGCTCAGGAGGAGACCTGATGGGGTGCTTGGCTGCATGCTTTAGTCGTTGGGTGGGTTGGACGCGATGATCTTGAAGGTCTCTTCCAACCTGGTGTATTGTATTGTATTGACTTTGGATCCCAATCTTGACAAGAATAATGGAACTACCTTTCTTTTTTCTTTAATTTACCTGAACAAAAGCAACACCTACATTCCCACCACAGACAACAGAACTCCTAAAGGCTGTTTCTCCCAGCCTTTAAAGAAGAACCTGCTTACACTGAGGAATTTCTCAGAGGCTATGATCTCCCCTACACTCAGCAGCCCTGTCAGGACAATATTTCACTGCTACATTATTATGCACAGAAGTGCACACTCAAGCCATTTCTGTTTACTCAGAATAGTGTTTACTGAAATATGTTCTGCAGTTTACTGTTCCTTATGGAAGATAATATTGTATATACAAGAGTAAATAGAATGTATGTAGCACAGTAATTGCCATCATGCCCAACAAGTTGACGTGTTTGAATATTCAAGATAGATAAGATTTCTCTAAGGATTACCCCTCAGCACATTCACCAAATTTAATTTTGTATTGTTACTTACAATTTCTTCTACCATATTGCTCAGGAAATAAATAAATAAGTAAATAAATAATGCTGTGAATACTTTCTTTGAGAAAACATTGCACATACTTCACAGAGTCTCTACCCTTGGGATCTTTGGAAAGCAGTTTTATTTTTTCCCTCCATGCAGTAACAGGCTCCATCACTGAAGATCAGATCAGGGGCCATTATTCTAGAGTGGAGTTTGGGGAAATTGAATGCTGACTGTGCAGATCCACCCCCTCGTACCTTAAACACCCTGATGTAATTGCTCAGTATTTCATAACACAATTACATGTTAAGAAAACTGACCTAGTTATCAGATGCTGTCGGGAAGGAGTTTGAAAAGCAGTCAGCATTTAAACAAAGACATTTAAATTATGAGAAAGGAAAGGTTTAGGGAAAAAAGAGAAGACAGGATTTCTCCTTTTGTGTCAGAAAGCACAGACTGGAGAAATTAATCATTTTAAAAAATATAGGAAAGCCTGTGCAGGCAAGGGTCAGATTCTAGCCCTGGAGTGAGAGCACTTGCTATACATGCACACACACAGGTCCACGCACACACACACACGCACACACCCCCTGCATCAGTCACCATTACCCCGCGGTTCCACACGTACTTTTCCCTCAATATTCCTCACCCTTTGTTGGCAGCTGCTTCAGTTCTATTGCTTCTTCCTCTTCATGCAGTCTTCCATCTCCCTGGTTCCTCATCCTGGATCTTCAATTTAACCAGAGGAAGTAGCACAACGAAAAAGAACATGTTATAGTGTAGAATCGTGGAATCACTCTGGTTGGAAAAGACCTTTAAGATCATTGAGTCCAACCATTATGTAACACAACCAAGTCTGGTGCTAAACCATCTCCCTCAGCACCACATTTATACATCCTTTAAACACCTTCAGGGGCGGGAATTCAACCATCTCCCCAGGGGAGCCTATTCCAGTGTTTGACAAACTTTTTAGTGAAGAAATTTCTCCTAATAGCCACACAGAATCACAGAATTTACCAGGTTGGAAAAGACCTTCGAGGTCATCAGGTCCAACCTATCATCCAACACCATATAATCAACTAAACCATGGCACTAAGTGCCACATCCAATCTTTTATAAAACACTTCCAGGGATGGTGACTCCACCACCAACCTGGGCAGCACATTCCAATGGACAATCACAATTTCTGTGACGAATTTCTTCCTAACCTCCATCCTGAACTTCCTGTGGTGCAGCTTGAGACTCTCATTCTGTTGCTAGTTGCCTGGGAGAATAGACCAACTCCCACCTGACTACAACATCCTTTTAGGTAGCTGTAGAGTGTGATAAGGTCCTCCCTTAGTCTCCTCTTCTCCAGGCATGATTCTATGATTACGAAGAAGGAAAGAAAGACATAGAGTGCTAAGCATGGACCTTAACTTCCCATGGACCTGATTACTCCATGGAGAAGAATGCTTAGCCAGGCCTTCAAAGGGAATTGCAGCCATGACCTTGCACTGCTCTTACAGCCTAATGGATCAGAATGAGAGCTGCTACCTGTCGCCTGCAGCGGAGTCTTTATTCGTGTTGTAATCATGCAGCAGAGCACCTGGGCTCTGTTGGAGTCTCCTCCCATCCCAGGTGTGAGCCATATTGCCCTTCCCACCCACTCTCCTTTTCAATCCCCCCCCGCCAGGAAAGACACAAGCCCCAAGCTGAGCCCATCTGTGCTCAGGAATCTTCCTCTTTTTATCACTGGTGAGTCCTTGTGGTGCACACTGGGTGACTGGGGTGGGGACAGAGGCCAGGGGGCCTAGTGGCCCCCTGGCTAGGCAGGAAGAGGGTTGATGGCTACTCCAATATTGTGTATGGGTACTGACTGGATCTCGTTACTGGGGGGAGCAGGTGCTGTGTTGGGAAGATGAAGGCTGTTGGCAACTTGGGGTCATTTCCTCTCATCCTGTCAGCTGCTACTAGGGAGAAGCCTCTGATGCAGGCCAATGACTGCCTGCTGGAAGTCCAAGGTGGCAGTTCTGCTAACCTCTTCTTTACTTCTCCAGTAACTGAGAACTCTTCATTTTGTGATCACTGTGCCTAAGACAGCCTCCAAAACATTAGATCACCCATAAGTCCTTCTTGGCTTAGAAACAGCAGGTCCAGCAGGACACCTTCCTTGCTTGTCTTCCTCACCAGCTGTGACAGAAAGTTCTTCCCCGCACATCCTGGAAACTTCCGGAACTGCTTCCTCTCTGTTGTATTGTATTTCCAACAGATGTCAGGGAAGGTGAAGTCTCCTGTGAGATGCCTAAGTAACAGTTTATCTGTCACTTCATCCTGACTTGTTGATCTGTAGCACACTCGCACCCCAATCTCTGCTTTTTTGGCCTTCCCCCTGCTTCTTATCCATAAATACATAAGCCTATTACTTCTAGCAAGTCTGGTTTTGTCCCCTTCTCTCTTCATGTTTATAGAGAACAGGAGAAGAACAAACTAGGTAACAAACATTCCTTATGTCATCTGATGGAGCACCAGGTAGGATTTGTATAGTATTGTTCAGAGGGAGGTAAGAACTTCATAAACAGGAAAGCAAGGGGAAAACAGTACTTGCTTGGTTTTCAGGAGTTTCTATGTCCCTGAAGTTTTGACCCTAGTGATCTTGCACAGATCTTGTGCACTGTTCTTGCACAGTAGTTCATTATTAGGAAGTCCTGCTTGAGTCTTCTTCACCCAGGATACTAAAACAGCAAGTAAGCTTCTCTCTTGTGCCCTGCCCTCCCTTCCCTTCCTAATTCAAGCAAATCTGCTCTCCTGGTTCTGGCTACTTGCTTTAAAGCCCCCTTCTCTCTCTTCCTCCCTTCCCTGCCCTCCTCCTGAGGCTTCCTGACAACAAGAAAAGAGAAGAGGGATTTTGGAGTAAACAGCAGGAGAGTTCTGTGGCACTAATCAGCATTTGCAAATGAAGATTAACAGAAGTGCAAACAAGCCTATGTGATAACTCCACAGCCTGACCTAATCTTAATGAAATCTACAAGATCTATTTATATAAATAATAATGAATTTTCTTGCTTTCAACGTGGTGCAATTTGCTCATGTAGATTACAAGCGACACACACAATTGTTTAGCTTCCCTAAGTTCCCCAACTTTAAAGAGCTTACTGACAGCTCCCTGTAAAGGGAAGACACACAACTGACAGTTGTCTCAACTCTATTCAGCACCAGCAGGAGGGCTCTCTCGTTTTTCTTTTAAAAATACATACCATTAAAGTCTTTACTTCCCTAAGAACATCAGGCAAGACTGAATGCAGAGAGGAGGAAGATCTCTGAAGGCTGGCCTGGTGGCATGTGGTGGAATAAGGACAGAGAGAGAGAATTTTCTCTGAAGAGCTTTGTGATTCTTCATTGGGAAGTGTGGCTCAGGTTTTTTGCAGAACATCATCAGGAGCTGAGCACAGTGCACAGAGAAATGTATATTCAACTTAAACTTTCACATGGAACAGTCTAGCAAAGCACTGAAGTACCAGCCGCACATGAAGCAGAAGGACCACGGGGAAGGAGCTCATACTTGAGTCAGGAGACATCAGCTCTAGGGCAGGTTCAGTTGTCTTCTGGATTTAATTGTTCCCATCTCATGTAGGAAACCTGCACACTTCAGGTGTCCATCTACCCAAAACCATCATACAATAAGGTAAATGCAGAACAATGGCTCTGAACCAAGGACAAGGAACTCTCTGAAGACCAGCACACACATGTGACGTGCACAATTCTTTACATCACAGTACTCTTCCTCACAGTCCATATGATAGCCAGACTTGTGTGACTGCTTTATCTCCATTCCACATGTTGTTACATCTTCATCTAAGGCCTGCTTATCAGAGACAGGTCAGTCTGCTTTAAAGTGCTCTTTACAGAGAAAGGTCCTTACCCTTTCCTTGGGCATATCACAACTGACAGGTACCAGCAAATTAAGTAGGAAGGAGACTGAGGAGTAAACCAGGCTTTTCTGACTTTTGCCACCAGTTGCTTTTGGCTGCTGACACCTTAATATCTTAGGAACTAGCAAATGGAGGTCAAGAGGAAGGAGAGAGTTGTAAGAATACCATGGAAGGCAATGATTTCACTGCAGACACTTTAGCATCTTGCCTGCAGTTCTGCCTGCTCATACATGGCAGGCTTCTGCTAATTTGGTTTGACAATAAACTTTGAAAGCTGTCAAGTGTTGAGATATCTCTGTGTGACTGCATTCATGTTTGCTTATTGTAACCCGTCAGATAACTTTCCATCCCACAGGTTAAGAAGTAGTAGCGCTGGATAGTTTTCCACCAGCTATTGCCCTTGCATCATTTATGATGGGCTTTCATGGCAAATTAAATTTTGAAGAGTCACAAGTCATTTACCACTGCATTTACCCATCTTTCATAGACAACTACTGCTTATTGCTGTGGGCTATCCATCTGTTTCTCTAGAGATCTGCCTGCCATATATTTTTGCCATATCTGCATCTGCAACATTTATGCTTACCATTTTTGTGCATTTGTTTATCTGTTTCTATTCCCTCTGCCTTTTTTTGTGTGTGTTTATGTAAGGAAGGAGCAGCATGTTGCTCCCTGTCTCCATACATCAACAAAACCAGCTCAGTTACTTGAGGTTACAAACAACAGCGCGTGAAGCCTCAGAAATCATAGGTACAAACCAGTCATACAACATATTCAAACACTTACTACTGAGACCAGCTCTAGTCCACAAAGGGAACCAGGGGTCCAAGTGGCATTGTGTTCCCATGTAAACATGTTGCAGGGTCTCCAACTCTTGCTCTGGAGACATCTTAAAGCTTCTGTCAGTGACGAGAAATGGGAGCACATGCCTCTGTTGCTCCATGGGAAGATAGAATCCAAAGAGACAGCTGGACAGGACGATCCCAGAGCAGAAAGGTGCAGAGGAGGCTCTTAGGCTCAGGTCCTTTGTGAGGGATACTTCCTATATCTTTTTTCAGCAGAAATCACAAAGCAAGCAAAAAGCTACTTTGGGTACTGTCCCTGTCGTGGGTTGAGGCAGCCCCCTCCCCACCACGGGCAGAAATAACGACTCTGGCAAACGGATTGCAAAAGTGATGGAAAGTTTAAATAGAAAAGAGTGAATGTGTACAGAGAACTAGAAGCAGTGACAAAAGAAACCCCAAAGCAGACCCAGAAACATCCCATCCCCACCTGAGGGTGCACCCAAGCCCCCCAGGGCTCCTTCTCTCCCCCCCCCACTGCTAGGCTAGTCTCAGCTGGCCAGACCTGAGACCGCCCATCCCCCTGGCCTTGGGCCTAGCCAGGCCAAAGGCTGGGAGATGTCTCCCCCAGTTACCAGGTGCCGGCAAGAGGAAGAAAGAGGAAGTGCTAGACCCCGCACACCTAGTACTATACGGTACTAGGACTTCAAGTCAACAGAGAGAACGACACTAAAACAAGTTCACTGGCAAGGACCAAGCTGGTGACTGGCAGCATGAAGGAGCTCTCTTCGCTCTGACAAACCCTTCTATTTCACGTTTAATTGTTGTGGTGGCTTTAATCACGTGCTGTCTATTTTCAGATATAGTGGGGTTGTCATTTTTTGCCTGGAAGTGGATAGCAAAAAAATCAAGGGTAAGCAGAAAATATGAGATCTTTATTCAAACATATCCCAAAGCAGAAGACTTCTATGAGAAGGCTTAGAAAAGTGAGACTGGGGTCCTTTAGAAGAGATAAAAGAAATTTTTTGTTTGCATTCACCTCTTGGTAGGAAAGCAGGGAAGGAGGTACACTAGTGGGTAGCAGAAGAAAAGGGAGGATGCATGACCCTTCACCTTGGATTTTGGTTGCATTGTGGGACAATCTACATGTAGCCATTTAGACCTACAGACTGTGCCTTCTACTTATTTGCTTCCTCAGATATTATGATTTTCAAACTATGGACTACAGATTGAGAGCCACTGTGCAAATATATACTGAGGTGTAACATTCACCAACACCAGTTTGTAGAAATATGTGTATGTCAACCTCCCCCCACCCCTTAGCTCTCAAAGTTAAAAGAAAGCATGCAATTCTTGCTTCTGAGTTTTCAAGAAATGGAACTGAGATTTAAAAGACATAGTAAGCAGCTATTTCAATGCAAAGCCAGAAGAAATCTGCTACAAGAAAATTACAAGGTACTACTTAGGGCTCAAGAATCTGTCATGACAGTCTTGCAGAAATAAAAACACACTCCTGAGAATTCAAGCCTTCCCTGAAACATAAGTAGTGAGAGCTAGGATTACCAGTATTTTATTAAGATTAATGTGTAGCATAAATACTCACTTGCCTTACAAAGAGAATTTACACTAATTTAGTACCAGGTCACTTCTCACTAATTCTCAACCACTGATTCCATTTTGTATCAGTTGACAGTAAATGGAATAAAAAGTATGTAACATAAATGTAAAATTAGTGATTAACTGCTCCCAATAGCACTTACTGCCAATTTCTGCACTGAGGATTGGCTAGATTTTCGTTTAACAATTGGTGTGCAATTTGAGGCTTTCAAAACATACCTCTGCACCAGGAGATTTTTCAGGACCATTAAATGGGACAGAAAAGGAAAATAACCTTCCCCTCTTCCCCCCCCCCCCCCCCCCCCCCTTTTTTTTTTTTTTTTTTTTCATTGAGAGTATAAAAAAATTCCCTCTAATTTGGTTCACTTACTGACAGTTTTCAATGGCTTCAGGATGCTGGATGGAAGCAGGAAAAAAAATGAGTAAGAGCCATTTGCCGAGGTTTTGTCTTCTGTTCAAAACTCACATCAAATGAAAAGCATTAAAAAACTTCTTTCTGCCTCCTATCTTTGCATGCTTATATTCTGGACTAGTAAAGAATTTCTTGTGAAAATGTCAAGGAGGAAAAATCCTCATGTTTTTCGTTAGGGTGGAAAAAAAAAAATCACAAGCCAAAGCAGTCTGCACAAAACCATGCAATAAGATTCACTAATACTGCTTTTGCCAAGCCACTAGAGAATTAGGTTTGGTCCCTGATGTCTCCAGCTCCTGTGTAGTAAGTTCCCTATTTGGATAACACCTCTTAACACCCACTTAGTGTCTGTAGCTGTGAAAGTGAGGGAGCTCTACTTTTCTGCAAACTTTTTATGAATGTAATGATAACAAAAGGAAACCAACTGCAGAATGAAATATCATAGTAGACTACCCAAGCAAAAATATGAGAGAAGTCAGGTTTAAAGGTATTTAACGCACATGCACGCACGCACCTGGCACACTCCTGGAAGCAGAACCAGGCATACTTACAATTAAAGCTCCCATTTTTCTGCTGAAAAAAAAAGCCAATTTCTGACCATCAGTTTCAGACATTGAAATGAGTCATCCTCCTCATACACAATTATCTATTCATATTTAAATTGATGGAAGGGCAATTTGAAATGTTAATGGGCTGGGATACATGCAACAAGCTTGTCTTTACTCTTGGAGTAGAGTGTAGAGAATAGAAGTGCTATAGAGACAAAAGCGTTGTTATCTGGGAGCCCTCATTTTATGCTGTCACATTCTCCTTCATGTTGTTTTGAGTGAGGAAGGGGTAAATTTTGTACATTCAGAAATGTTAAGAACATAAGGTTTCCTGCTGTAATGTACTTGATTTTTAATGAACATCATAAGGAATTCACATGTGCAGCTTGCAGCATAAAGCTCTGCCATTACCTTTCAGCTACTTTTCGGCTTCCATGGTGCACTCCTTCTTGCTAAAGCTGCACTTGCTTATTATCACTGCTATGCTGTTTGCTTTGCAGAAGTTTTTTTTAACCCTGGGTGGTTTCAGCATCAACATGGTAATGGTAAATGATACACCACAAGCAAAAGCTCCCCTTCTTCACTCTTAAGTATTTCTCAATTGCTTGCACGATTACATGAGACTGACAAAATTATTGTCTTTTTCAGAGCATGGCAGTTTCTGGAGCTAACATAGGTGTCAGAGGATTAGAAGCTCCCTGAAAGGGTGCAGTTCGTGTGGGATGGTGATAGTGGTGTTAATAGTCCCCGTATATTAAGACTTGTTATTGGCATGTGACTAAAGGAGCAGCTGGCTGTAAGGAAGCTGAAACTCCCTCTCCAACAGCAACACAGACTGCTGCTGTCCATTCTCTACTTTTGTGACTTCAGAAGCCTGTAGTATCAGTGACAAACTCAATAAGCTATTTCAGATCTCATCAGGCTGCTTTGCTGATTCCAGTTTTCCAGGGGTAGCTTCCAAGTTCACCATTCCTCTCCTCCTCTTTTTATGCAGACTGGGAGGGATAAGGACCTTTTGAATAAATCATATTTGAAGTTTCTAGGCCAAACCATTCATGAGCTATTGCATGACAGTAGAGCAAGAGCCATTTTAAATTGTTCCAGATATGATTTACACCAAAATTTCCAAACTCCATATTTTACAAGCTGCTTCTCTCCTTTTCCTGTAGTGTACCCCCCAATAAATTATCCCTCTTTTGCAGACTGCACATGTGACAAACTTTTCAGAATAGGAAGTGAGTGAAGCAAACTATAAATTCTCAGATATTCTGCCAGCGAGGGCTGTGGAGGCACCTTCATCTTTTATCTAATTAACAGACTTTTACTTTTAAATTAGACTGCCTCAGAATAAATAAATTCTGTCTACAATCTTAATTATGCAGAGGTTACTTCTTCCCACTAATCAAAATCTTGACTGAAGCCCAAGTATTCACAATAGGTCATCATGATCTGAATCAGTGAGCTGTCACAGGTGGGATGCTAAATTGTCCTTCCTTCATTACATTTAATGGAAATGTGTATGCCAAGGAAATTGCTTTGAATAGAGATGAACAATTAAGAGAAGCAAATGTATATAGGGAAGGGGGAGGGAAAAGTGTTCCTACTGAATGTGTTGGATGTGTTTAGGCAAGCTTCTCATTTCAAAGAAAAATTCATCTGTTGCCTAGCTTTCTAGATTTTAACCCCAGAGCAAAAACAATTCTGCTGAGCTATGAACCTCCAGGGAGGAAATAAGAAAGGCACCCCCAAGAGAAAAAAGAGGATTAGGAACAAGGAGAAAGCAATGCATCCCACACGCTGCAGCAAACATAAGACAAAGAATGAAGTGAGAGGGAGAAGGAAGGAAGGAAAGGATTTGGAAGGATTTTGGAATTTGGAAGGAAGGAGGGAAGGTGTTTTATTCTTTCTCCTTTTGCAATGTACACATTATACATGCAGTCAGCCTGTCCATGTGACTCTGAATTCCTTCCCCTCAGTCACTGTTGAACATACTGCCTGATTTGAATCCACTTCAATAGAAAGGGGAAAGACATAGAAAGCAATTAATCGCAAAAAAACAGCGAGAGAAACCCACCTTTTATTGAAAACTAGGGAATCCATCCAGAACCCTTCCTGGGTTGATTCACCAAACACAGGCAACATTTCAATTGCAAGTTATGTTCCCCTGGAAATCACAGTTGAGCACAATACACAAACCTATAGAATTCTGGGCCTCACTGATTCTGGTGTTCACTTTGTGGTGGGTTGAAAATCCTGCCCTCCCCGCCCCACTGTTAAATTTTCCAGACCAGTTGGAAGCAAATAAAAGCTGTATTTACAAGCAAAACTACAATCTGCAATGAAATGCAACAAATATGTACAAAATATACAGTATTCACAATATTGACAGGTATTTGCAGTTAATGAACAGCAGAAGGACTCCCCCCAGTCAATGATCAGGGGAGCTAATAGCTTCTCTGTCCCAGTCCCCCCTTTCCCCACTGTACACAAAGGGACAAGAGCAGAGAAGTTAGAACTTAGCCAAAACAATGCAGCCAAGGTCAAGCAGAAGCCAGCAGAAGCCCAAAGTTAGTGTCTCCCAGAGTGAAGAGGCAAGAAGAGAGAGAAATTATTTACCAGACTAAATCTTATGGTAGATAACTCTCCAATGGGATTGTTTAGAACTATCATTATTTTCCTTTTTGCACCCAGTAGTGATTTATTTACTTTTTACCACTTTTCTGTTCAAAATCTGTGTAAAATTGTTAAAGCCATAGCCTAAAGCGACCACAACTTCCTCTTCACTTTCTTCTTATTCTCAGTGAAAGCTCAAGTAACTTCACTGTGATTTTGAAATTATGTTATTAGAAGGGCTATGTTTTTTGATGTCACAGGCCCTATGATTAGTATGAAGCCCAGGAATTCCCCCTCAGACACCAAAATGAGCTTTGTACCTTTTTGAACTTGATTACTAATGGCAACACACAAAGACTTTCCACATATCTGTGTTTAAGACTGCCAAAGAAAATATCTACTGAAAAATACAAAATGAGTAGACAGTAAAATAAGCCCTGAAATAGCTGACATTTAAATGGCTAGATATAAAGGAATATCTAGCTTCCAAAATCGAGTCTTTCTCTTGTCCTTGTATGTACACATTCCCTGTCAATACCAACTAAGTCACATGGTAAATACTGGCAATGTGGCTGGTGAATTGCAGCCAACTGCTACCTGACCATAATATGACATGAAACTTGCATTAATTTGTTTTATGCTGTTAGAAGGGATTTAAGCACTCAGGATGAGATTCTCAAGTACTGAAAACCACTGATTCTCTGTTGGTTATCATTAATGACCACAACGAGAAGTATCAGAGAAGTTTCCTCCTTTTGCTGATAAGGGATTTCATTATCCTTCATCACAGTTCCTGCTATGGATAAGCCAATTCAATATTTAGTTCTCATTAAACAAGGAAAAGAGACCCACATCTCTACCAGCTGCATTTCTTTCCCTCTGCCTTCCATCCAATTTTCCTTTTCCAAAAAGGAAATAAACTCTCAAACCTTGAACAGAATTAGAGCTTTCTGCAAAGAAAACACTGCTGCAAGCACATTGTACAATTGCTAGATAATTCATATTAACTTTAAAGGCCACAAAAGTATATTGGTCCTTTAGCTCTGAAAAAAAAAAAACCCAGTTCATCATTCTCTCCTCCTTCAATTTACAATGCCCTTAATCCATTTTTTTCCCCTCTATGGGTTTCAAAATATGCTTGTAATTACTGTTCAAGTCCCTTTCCTATTTCTAGCATATTGTGTCTAGGGTTTCAAAGACATAAGGGAGTCAGATACATGACTCTATTAGGCTGCTTTGAAACTTCATCTTGTAGCACTAGGAGATTATTTATTATGCAGTGTGTGCATTCATCCCATACAGGCTCATAAACCATGTAGTTAAACACTAACTTCCACACAGGAGCTCTCCCTAGATTATATAATCTACCTATTTCATAATACAAAGGGATTGATCACTCTGATTTTAATGGCTATAGTGTTCCTCTGCTTTGCCATATAACACTGGTAGAAGATTTTACCATCCTCTGACACAAACAAAATAATCCTGGGATTGCAGTCTCTTCAAAGCCCTTTACAGCACATTTGAGAAGACCATATTTAAACCTGCGATATGTCCAATTGTGTATTTCCATCAGAATCAAGCAAAGAGCAGAAGGAAGTTTATGAAAGGGAAATAAACTAAGAAACTCTGACGGTGGATCATGGTGGGTTATGCAGCAATGGGGAATGTGCTAGCAGGCTTATAACCATCTCTCTTCAGCAACTCCGGCTTTCTGAGTAGTAGAACTTCTGTAAAGGAAGTAGAATAATCATTTTCTGATCATTAGCTGGACTGTAACAAAATACATTTCAGCCATAACTCTCTCCTAACGAACCTTTTTGTTTGGGAATAATGCAAATTATCCTCATTACAATCAGATGGGGTGGTAGTTAATAACTTTGCATAATTAGAAGCTATTTTCTTTAAATGCAGTTTATGCATGAACTTTCCAAGGAGATCTATCTGCTGGGGTAAGAGTGAGTCATTTTCATCTGGAGGGACACACTGAAGGTTACATAAGTCAACATTTAAGATGAATTTTAAAGGTATACCAACTCACACCCTACATGTGGTAAGAATTCTGGTCCCAATCCATGCATATGCTAAGGGAGTTTTGCTAGATTCAAGTGTGTGAATGGTCCCAAGGACAAACAGATCTAAAAGAATTTCAAGGCCGTGAATGTTCAGCACCTAAAAGGAATTATGCCCCTTCGTTGCAATATCAGGCTGAACATGAGCCTGCAGTGTGCCCAGGCAGCCATTGGCAATGGCCAATGCCATCCTGGCCTGCATCAGGAACAGTGTGGCCAGCAGGAGCAGGGAGATCATTCTGCCCCTGTACACTGCACTGTTTAGGCCACACCTTGAGTACTGTGTCCAGTTCTGGGGCCCTCAGTTTAGGAAGGATGTTGTCTTGCTGGAGCGTGTCCAGAGAAGGGCAACAAAGCTGGGGAGGGGTTTGGAGCACAAGCCCTATGAGGAGAGGCTGAGGGAGTTGGGGTTGCTTAGCCAGGAGAGGGGGAGACTCAGAAGTGACCTTCTTGCTCTCTACAATTACCTGAAGGGAGGTTGTAGCCAGGCAGAGGTTGGTCTCTTCTCCCAGGCAGCCAGTACCAGAACAAGAGGACACAGACTCAGGCTGTGCCAGGGGAGGTTTAGGCTGGATGTTAGGAAGAAGTTCTATGCAGAGAGGGTGATTGCCCATTGGAATGGGTTGCCCAGGGAGGTGTTGGAGTCACCATCATTGGAGGTGTTCAGGAGGAGACTTGATGGGGTGCTTGGTGCCATGGTTTAGTTGTTTAGGTGGGTTGGATTGGTTGATAGGTTGGACGCGATGATATTGAAGGTCTCTTCCAACCTGGTTTATTCTATTGTATCAAAGTGTTTCCTGAGTAAATGAGTTTGCATAATGAAGTATTAGATGGAGCCATTTTCTCACCTTGCAGATAAGGCCTCTTTGCCTTCAGAATAAATCATTTTCAGGACTAATTATGAAGAATTAGAACTTGCTGATGAGAGAGCATCTTAAGAGCTTTGATCTGACCTTTGCTAAAATATTTCTGTTATGTGTAATGTCCACTCTAGTCCAAGGAAGACCAGTGACACTAAAACATTTTCAAGTATCTGTCTGTAACTTAGTGGCCCTATTCTGCATTTGGCCAAGACCTAGGACCAGTGTTTGCATATGTCAATTCTCTACCTCTCTTGGCTTTGACAAGTTACTATGATTTTTGAGGAGAAGAACACAGTTTTGCCCGGGGCCCCACAGATGCCAAGGCCCAGGGAAAGGGGCTGCAACAAGAGGGCAAAAAGGCTGGTGAGAAGCCTTGAGCACAAGCCCTATGAGGAGAGACTGAGGGAACTGGAATTGTTTAGCCTGGAGAAGAGGAGGCTCAGGGGAGACCTCATTGCTTCTACAACTACCAGAAAGGTGGTTGTAGCCAGGACGGGATTGGTCTCTTCTCCCAGGCAATCAGCACCAGAACAAGAGGACACAGTCTCAAGCTGCACCAAGGGATGTTTAGGCTCGAGGTGAGGAGAAAGTTCTTCACTGAGAGAGTCGTTCGCCATTGGAATGGGCTGCCCAGGGAGGTGGTGGAGTCACCATCCCTGGAGGTGTTCAAGAGTGGACTGGATGTGGCACTTGGTGCCATGGTGTAGTCATGAGGTCTGCGGTGACAGGTTGGACTTGATGATCTTTGAGGTCTCTTCCAACCTTGGCGATACTGTGATGCTGTGAACCACGCAGTCAGTGATTCTTCTAGATTTGAGACTGGGAGAGGAACAAAGCTTTTTAGATTGAAATGGGTTTAGTGTAAAGCAACAAATCCCTCAGCACAGGCTAGATGGAAAGATAAGCTTTTAAAGAAAGTGCATGCTCTGAGTAGAAAGGCAAGCTGCAACAACAGACAAGGCTGGGGAGAAATTACAATTTCCCCTACAAACAGTCTTAAATTATGAAAGTTACATTTCTCAACCATATTAGTGAGTCCCTTCACAGCCAGCACTAGTGTGTTTTTCATTGCTATTTTTTTTTCCTCCTTTCTTGTACAAATGTTTTCAGCTTTCCATCAGACTGTGATTATTGTTATTTTTCAGATCCACACACAGCTTGTGCCTAAGTACTTTTAAGGACAAAAGAATGTCTACCATAAGGCACGAAGACAAAACAAAATGGTGTTCACTGATCTATAAAATAACAGAAAAAGCTTGAAATAAGGCTTGAAGCCTCATGTGAAAGAAGCAACCTAAGCTGTGAACCCTTCAAAGCAGTGTGAACTTGGTAAGGGCGGCTAGCACCAGTGTATGGCTCTAAAGGAGGGAGAGGCGGCTTGCTTCCCTTCCTGCCTTGAGTGTGTGAATAAGCTGCCGCAGACAAGTACCAAATGTTATTTGAAATGTGATAGCTGACCATTTCTGGGAAGTAAAATGTCTCACCTTGAGCCCCAGAGGAAAAGGTTTCCCTTTGTATGGAACCAAAAGTAGGTAGAGAAGCTTAACCAAGACAGCAATTTTTTGGCACTCTACAATGAACTCTACCAAGAGAAAAATAATGCTCTTATTTTTCCTTTTTTAAAACTATTTTTACTTTCTCAGTAGTTGGAAAAAGATAAGAATGGAGAAATGGCAGCAGTTAAGAAGGTTATACTACTTCAGGAATGTAGAGAGAGAAGCATACCAATTCAAGGCAAAATAATTGAAGGGGTGTAGGTGACTCTTGTGAGATCCTGAGTATAGTACCTACCTCAGGAGTGGACTGCTTTCATTTCAGGGAATGAGAAATTTTGCCACTCTAACTGCTGCCTGAGGGAAGTGCCCTTTGTCACTGGCAATTTCCCCACAAGGGTCTTAGCAGGAGGACTGTGATCTGGGGATTTCAGCCGCAGGGAGGATGCTGTGTCCCATCCCTTCCTTTGCAGGGACATTGATGGAGATGAGACATTTCTTGGGATTGAGAGCCTCTAATGATATGACAAAACTGCTAACAGCTCTAGGAGCTCCTGCTTTTACTTTAAACTCTTGAAGGCTCAAAGAAGGTATACAGAGGTGGGAGTGGAAAGGATCTCTCTCACAGAGTTCACAAAGTGTGGTTGTTGCAGTGGCCCTAAAGAGAGGTTTGAACCTTTGAGCTGGAGCATTAATTGCCAGAGCTGAGGCTGGATAAGATAAAGAAGTGTCACTGTGTATTAAAGCCTATCTTTTCACATCTCTCTGAACATAATGTGACTTGACATCACATCATCATCCAACAGAGCAGCCTGAGATGGTGATGGAAATAGCTTGCACAAAGTATGTGGAGATGCTGAAACCCCTTAGTACTTCAGGGGCTCTGCAAGTGAAGGGACAGCTCGAGATCTCAGCACAAATGATGCTCTCTGCTGAGATGAAGAGGCTGCCTTATGGGGTTGTCTGCCAGGGTCACAGAAGGTTGTTCACAGAGAAATCAAAAGGCCTTGAAAAACCTTCCTACTATGACCAAAATACATTGGATGGAGCTCTGATCCTTTAAGAGTCACTCTGGCCCTTTTGGGACCCAAATCATTACAAGTTGCTGGCATCTTCCAAGGTGTCTGTGTTATAGCAGGAGCTGAAGCTGGAGCCAGATAACATGGGAATACGCATCCAGAGTTCACGTTGCTGCTTTGAAACCTGCCACCGTATCTCCAGTCCACCCAATTCTGTTTGGACATGAGGCAGCCTTGCTCAGTCTCACTGTTACTACTGAAGAGAGAACCACAAGTGCCATGAAGTCCCCTCAAAAAAAGAGAGAAAAAAAAAAAAGGATTTTGTCCCAGCTTTGGGAATGGGGAAGGAAACAGGGGGATTAGACTTTTGTGGGTTTATCTCTCATTATTCTGCCTGTGTAATTAGTTTGCTCTGTGAGGTGTAGCATGTGGCTGTGTCTTCCATGTGTCTGCAGAAACAGGCAGTTGTGTAATGGGTGCTGGAAGGAGACCCAGTTCATGTTTTTTAACCTAGATCAGTCCTGAAGCAGCCTATCTTTTTACTTAATGACATCTAATTAAGTGCCCATCAGTCAATGATGCATTCAGGATCAATATCAGCAATGCAATGGATAAGTCACTTCAAAAATGTTACTATACTCAAATAGACTTTGCAACATCCTTCTACAGCTAGTCCAAATCCCACCTTCACAAGCAGCAGCCCCTGTCACACAGGGCATGTGCAAGTTTACCTTTTCCTGTAGGATCTGCAAGTGCTTGAGGTTTAGCTATAACCTTAACCCTCCCTACAATTTGTCCATGCCCTTGGAAAACCCCTCATGAGTCCATACATCTGTGCACCCTGTATCAGGCTGCTCAGGGAATGTGGGGATGCAGCCCTCTCTGGCATGGGACACCTGCTCACAGACTCAGACTAAATTGCTTTCCAACTAACTGCACATTGTATTAGCTATTTTTAGTATGGCTAATATGTAAACAGGCTAGTGTGTTTTATTTGATGACTTGTTTCTCTCAGATAGTCAACAAGCATTTGTGCAGTACTGGAGTATTGTATTGAGTTTTGGGCTCCCCAGTTCAAGAGAAACAGGGAACTACTGGAAAGAGAGCAACAGAGGGCTAATAGGATGATTAAAGGAATAGAACATCTCTCTTATAAGGAAAGGCTGAGAGACCTGGGGCTGTTTAGCCTGGAGAAGAGAAGGCTGAGAGGAAATCTGATCACAGTTTGCAAATAACTTAAGGGTAGCTGTCAAGAAGATGGAGGCAGTTTCTTTTCAGTGATAAGACAAGGGGCAACAGGTACAAAATGGAACAGAAGAAGTTCTGCCTCAGCATGAGGAGAAACTTCTTCACTTTGAGGGAGACTGAACACTGAAACAGGCTGCCCCAAGAGGTTGTGCAGTCTGCTTCTCTGGAGACTTTCAAAATCTACCTGGATGCCTCCCTGTGTGACCCTGCTTTGGTAGGGTGGTTGGATTAGACGATCTCCAGAGGTCCCTTCCAACCCTACCAGTCCATGATTCTGAACTAAGTTGTTTTTCAGGGCAAATTTAATAGAGAGAAATTTAACAGGGAGAAGTTCATTTGCCTTATGGTTGTTTGTGGTCTCTCTTTGTCTCTGGATAAGAGTGCAGTGTGTGTGCGAGGGGATGAATTCTTGGGGGGAGAGAGAGCACCCTTTTTTTAGTAGAGAAGGGACTTGCTAAATCATAGTGGTGTTTAAGTGCCTGGAAGAAAAGATACTTCTTTCTGTTCCAATTCCTCTTTCATATGAATGCAAATACTTAATTCCTCAAAAGCTCAGTACCTGTTTCTTAAATGCTACTTTAATAAAAAGATATTTCCCTCCAAGTGGGTTGTTTAATCTTTAGTGGGAAATTGGATGGATGAGATACAGAAAATAGTAGGGTAATGATTTTAAAATAGCCCCATCAAACCAGTTATTGCCCTGAGGTGTTATAAATAAATGAAAATGGCCTGACTGTGCAATGATTATGTTTCCTCTCATCTTACTGTAACTGCTAAAGGTTCTTCTGACTTAAAATTACCCTTGTATTTACCCGTGCACTTCTTACAACCCTCTTTGGCCCCTGACTTAAAAAAGCAAATAAAGGCACACTTACAGCAAAATAGGCACTTAAAAAGCCCAAAGCAGGGAAGTTTTATGAACAGGAGAAAAGAGAAGACACTCAATTGACAGTGGAGATAAAGCATTGGAGATATATGAGAGGCTTCAGGTGAAACATGCTGTTCTCAATATTTGCAAGATGATTCTTCACAATGAAGTCTCACAGCAAAGTCTATTTTCATGCACACACACTGCCAAATAAAGAGGAAGAGACCACTGCTAGAAGTGCCACGTTTCCTGAGTCATTAAACCCAAACTGCCTTTTATCTATCCAAGGAGATAGTCACAGATGTAGTGTGTGGAGTGGTGTTCTGCTGCTTGTGTGAGGATGTGTTGAACAGAGCTTGCAGTAGGCATCTCTGAAAGCCAAGATGCAATCACTTTGTAACATTAAAGCTAATTTCCTCCGCTGTTAAAGACAATGCACGCGATCACTGCCACCACGTGATTATTTTTAAAGTGGAAGGATGCAGAGGGAATGCCAGTTCTTTTGGGCTATATCCAGTCACAGCTGTGAGGGTTTAAGGGTTCTCTAAAACTCTTAAAAACCTGCCAAATGTTGCCAGTCATTGCAGCCAATATGTGCTTACCACTGTAGGGATTTTTTGAGATATTGAAAATTACACAGCCACAGGTGATCACAATGCACACACAAAGGGTGAGTGTGTGAAGTTCAGGAGAAAAGGTCAGGGCTCCTTCCATCTATGTTCAGTATATACTTGGTGGAAGCCTTTTCACTTGTATCTTTAAGCACCTCTACAGAAGTAAATTTCAACCCAAATTTCCCAGCTGCTAGACCCAGCTATCCTGTAAAACCTTAGAGTTCAATCTGGAGAAGTCTACAGAGTCTACAAAGATCAGACATTAGCGTTCCTTTGCCTTCGCTCCTATATATGCGCGTGTGGTCTGTGTGTGTCCATTGGGCTGCAGCACTCTCATACTGTCTTCAGAACTCATTTTCCAAAATACACAGTTGTCAAGCAAACCATCACTGTTCTTAGCAAAACTATGCTTCAGTGCTAGAAGCTATTACTATTTTTTTCTCTTTTCAGCAAGATGAAGTGAAAATTGGTAGTTTTTGCAAAGTAGATTAGCAAAGTAAAGATAAATGGCATTGGAGGAGTTGACTCTGCTGGGTAGAAATTACAGAGTCCACCTGAAGTCAAGCACCAGACTTCTGGATCCAGAAGTCTCCATTTCATCCCTCTCTGTTCACCTGGTTAGCACTTCCTATGACAACTTGGATTTTCAGGTGAAGATACTTTTCCACTTCAGAAGCAGACAGGTGTGTGAACACGTGTGTGAACAGGTGTGTGAGAACAACTGAGGAAATTCTGTTCAGTTTTCTGGGTGCCTGCAGCAGAGTCCTGTTCACTCCTCTCACTGGGGTATGTGTCACTTCCTGCAGCAGGCTGAAAAGAGCTCCCCTCACCACAAGAAGAAAATCATCACAGGTTTTTTCCCCTCTCTACACAAAGGTAATTAAAAAGCTCCTACATCTGCATGCAACTTGGGGCGTCTGTTTTGAGGTTGCATAAGGCACAGATCCATGTTCAGCCTGCAGAGAATGGGTTAGATAATGAAGTTTGAAAGACTTAAATGTCGCTCACAGTCAATCAGCATCAACCAGGAATTCCTGTAGACCTAATCGACCTTTTGTGACACCACAATGAATATATGCTCTGCCCAAAATAGCTGCCTCTGGGCCAATTTGCATGAGAGATATGGATGCATTCACATCAATCTGAGCAGCTTCAGACAGGGAAGCTTAAAAGCTCAAGTGGTGAAACTTAATAACTCATCTCAGCTCCCTGCCCCCAACTTTTCCATTAATATTCCCACATTCTCTCCCATTTAAATAGGAACATTAAGTGCAGATAAATAAAACATTAGGTTGATAAAATTACTTATATTGTGGTAGCAGCTGGAGGCCCTGATAAATACCTCATGATTCTAGGTCCTGTAAGAATGGGCAGCACAGAGATTGTGCCAGCTCCAGAGACACAAAGCTTAAATTTTTGACAAGATGCAAGCAGACAATGGGAGTGAGGTATAGAAACAGATAACAAAGTGGGTAGTTGTACTTGCTTCAACTAGTAACCATCAAGCACTTGAAGGGTTTTCACTTTATGTTCTTTATTCTTCTAAATAGACATAAACTATTTATTTATTGCACTCTGCATTGCAATTGAAGGTTCCTTGAGCATGTTTGGTGTTATGAAAGGTGACTTTTCAGAATTACACTGTGGGCACCAGAAACTTGCAACTACTTCAGACTCCTGTTTGTTGTGTCAAAGAGAGTGTTTGTACTTTAGTATTTGTATAATCAGCAGCTTACAAACATGGGCGTTCAGAAGGTCTCTTAACATAACCCCTGGGGGTTTTTAGTTATCCGAGCAGAATTTCCATGAATGAGCTGGAGAGTCAGTGAAAGAATTGTCACACTAACACGGGTCACAGCACTGAAGCAAAAGATGAGGTTTCAGGTCCTAGCTAAAGGTCCCATGATACTGGAATCACACAGGCACTGCTGGTCACAAACTCTGACAATTTGTACAGAATTACAGAATACAGAATTCACCAGGCTGGAAAAGACCTTCAAGATCACTGAGTCCAACCTATCACCCACCACCATCTAATCAACTCAACCATGGTACTAAGTGCCTCATCCAGTCTTATTTTACACACTTGCAGTGACAGTGACTCCATTACCTCCCAGGGCAGTCCCTTCCTCACAAGTGTAACACAACTGCAGACTTACATATATCTCCAGGTTCTGTTAGAAAACAGAGGGGAAAAAACCAACATATAAATGTTTGGGGGTTTTATGGAGCTTAATGCTCCTGGCTGGGGCATTTCAGTCTCTGTGACCTCTCTTAACTGCACAAGTTAAGCCTTTCATTATATAGCCACCGAGAAAAAGAGATATGGGCTGGTGATTGGAGCTGAGGAGAAGGTCTAATGCAGACATTTCTACAGATACACTAAATGCAGTAACATATTGCAGTTGCTGATACTTGACAATTAATATTCCTATTTGTTCAATACTAGCTTCAGTAAAAGAAATCTCATAGGATAGGATAGGATAGGATAGGATAGGATAGGATAGGATAGGATAGGATAGGATAGGATAGGATAGGGTAGGGTAGGATAGGGTAGGGTAGGATAGGGTAGAATAGAATAGAATAGAATAGAATAGAATAGAATAGAATAGAATAGAATAGAATAGAATAGAATAGAATAGAATAGAATAGAATAGACCAGGTTGGAAAAGACCTTTGAGATCATCGAGTCCAACCTATCATCCAAAACCATCTAATCAACTAAACCATGGCACCAAGCTTCACATCCAGTCTCTTCCTAAACACCTCCAGTGATGGTGACTCCACCACCTCCCTGGGCAGCCCATTCCAATGGCCAATCACTCTTTCTATGAAGAACTTCTTCTGAACATCCAGCCTAAACCTCCCTTGGTGCAGCTTGAGACTGTGTCCTCTTGTTCTGGTGCTGATCACTGTCAGTCTGTTCATTCCCAATAGTTTCAGAGCCATTTTCTCTGAATGCACCTAACTTTGAAAGAGAAGAGAGATCTCAGTTATGCTTTGTTCCTGCAGGCTTCATGAAGATACATGCCCCAGAAAAGTCTTTCTAGTGTCACCTATGAGCAAATCTGCCATGCGAGTCCCCTGCCCAGGAGTGCACCCTGCTCTCTTCAGGGCAACAAAGGCCTCAGCTAAAGCTTTCATCTTATTAAATTTCTGGATAATTGGTCACAAATCAATGGAAACTCAGGCTTTGTTATCCCTACTGTTCATGAGGGCAACTTGTTTTTTAATGTGAGGATAAAAAAAAATTAAAAAGAAGGAAAAAGCTATATAAAGCATAACTTTATACTCTGAACTTGGTTCTTTCCTGTGCTGTGTGAAAATTTGCATGCGGTTATGCTAATCTGGACCTCCCAGGATGGGAGCTGAATATCCTGCTTAACAGTAACCATACTCAAGAACGAGGCTCTGAATGGGATCTCCTCAGTGCTGAACTCTTTTGAAAAAATACAGACATTTATTTTGGGAACCTAATATAAAGACTTAGAAGCCAAACTACAGGCACTTCTTTGTGCAGATCTTTGTCTGTCGTGTCAGTTATATCCATACCGAGGGGCTCAGTGCCTGTGCTGTCAAGGTATTGTACGTAGGCATCGCATGTGTCTTTTCATGCACGGTCCCCTTGATGTGCTTTCTCCAGAAGGAACTTCAGGGCTTGGCTACAAGAATACACAGGTTCTCTAGAGCAACGTCTGCCCCAGGGCAGTCTGTTGCATTTTAGCTCCTTGGACCTTAAAGAGCTGCATCCGCAGGGACCCTGTTCTGTGACTCCTCAGCCTGGCAAATAGGGCACGACACGAACTCACTCAACCCTTTTGGTTGGATTTCACTTTTGCCCACAGGCACTTCTGGACTGATCTCTCTGCATCGCCATGTTCCAAACAAAGAGTGCCAGCTGAGCTACTGAACTGCTACAAAAGGCCTCTTAGGGAAAGCAACCCCTTTCCCTCTGCTGCTTTCTGACCAGAGAGACACTCATTAGTTCAAGTGAAACTGTGAAGTTTGTCACTTTAATGTGTTACCTCCTCTTTAAGTTGCAGTAAGAGAAAATGATGCTATTGTTATAAACCCATCCATTAAAAGAGGAGTACAAGAATCACTCTGAAAAACTAAAAAAGGAGAATTTGGGGTTTTCTTTTCCTTTTTGGATGAGTTGTATTGTGATTATGAAATATCAATAGAAAATTGAGACACAGACAAAGCACTAGAGCAGGTCCATTCCCTCAGTTCATTACTGAGGTTGGAAACAATACTTCAGGGCTGTAAAGCCTTTTATAGGCTGGATTCCCTTTCTGTCTGCAAAACTAATCCCCTCTTTAACTCAGTTCATGTTCCAATGACATTTCTGCTTCACGGGGTGGTAGAACAGCTAGCCAGCTGATTTCTAAAGATCCCAATGACACCTTAAAACGTTGCTTATAAGTGAAGCCATTTGGGCCTCATTCTACTTAATAAGTGCAGTGACAAGAGGTAAGAAATTGCAGCGCCTCCAGCTCTCAGGGTATCGTTGTGAAAGGTCACCTCACAAAGTGAGGAGCAACCTGAATGCTCCGTCAAAGAATTTTGCAGGCATGCAACAGTGGAGTAGAGCAGCGTAAGGATTTGTTGCACAGCAGCAGATACTGAGAAGCATCATTTAAGAGGCATTGCTCTCAAAACTGCCAAGGACTGCTACCCTAAAGAAGGACAGCTTTGATTGTAAACCAGCATCAAGAAGCTTGCTCAGCCTTGAAAGTCAGCTGTGTTAGAGCAATAAGCTTGGAGAAAGGACAGAAAATGTTGAGATATCTGCTACTTTGAATTCTCTTACAAATAATAGGGAGCAGGGAGAGTGACGTCCTACCGTGGCAATAAATCTTGAGTTGTGGATGGGTGAGAAAAAATTGAAAATAATAAGGAAAAAAAAATAATATTTGCAAGCACAACATACTAAGGAGGGGAAAAAAAAAAAAAGAAAGTGATACAGGAAAGGAGGAAAAAAGTACTTTTATGACATCAAGGTTAACTGCCAAGTTTTGCCCTGGTGTTTCTTAAGTTCCTAATATGCCAAGATACGGTGTTTCTTGACCATCAGTTTAGGAAGCACCTCCTTCATTAGATCTTGCTCAGGAATCCAGGCCAAATGCCAGTCATGCTCCTCACAAAAAAGATTGTCCAGTGTCTGTCTTTCACTAATGTACTGCTAACAAACCTAACACAAAATAAAATCCAACAATTAGTTTCTTCTTCCTGTAGGGTTCTCTGGAACCTACCTTAACAGAAAAGTAATACATTGAATCAATGCTGATCACAAATCAGGAACAGTGGGGCCTGGAAGCAGTAAGACTAAGGAGGGTAGGGCAAGAAAAAGATACAAGAAATGACTCAATAAGTTCAGGAAGCTTATATAATATTGTGCATGTCATACCAGGCATGGGGCTCTCAGCAATCCTGTGCTAAAGTCCAAATGCCCTGATGGTAGTACCTCTTTCTCATATTTCTCTCCCTCTCAGTATTTAGGAAAATAGGATTTAAATCATATCAAATATTGAAATCGAAATATTTAGGATTCTTGCAAGAACACTTCCACATGAAATTCTCCCTGAAATGGAGCTTCTACCTTAGCTGGAAGATGGCTCTTACCAGAAAGCACTTTGTACTGAAAAAGATACTAAATTTCTAGTGTATCTTCCTGCTGGAGGAAGCTGTAGCTCAGCTGACACACAACAGATTACAGTATGTTCCAGACTGTTCCAGCACAAAATGAGCTCTATCTTTCAGAGTAAGTAATTACTTTCTTCCAGGTGAAGCAACTTTGTCACTTGGTTTTGACTAAGTTTCATCAGATGTACTTTTCCCCATCACTGTCTACATGGCAAGGACTGTGGTGCTTTTTAGTTATTCTGTTTAGTAGGACATGCCTTGAAGTCCTTTCTCCATCACAATCTTAGTCAAACTGGCAACTGAAAGCAGTTGAAGCAACAACTGGAAGTAGACAAAGCTCAGTCTTGTAGCTCAGCACACTTTTTCTTCCCCTGCTCATCATTCATATGAATGACTGTTTTTAGAAGTCAGAGAGGAAAAATAAATGATGCAAAGGCTGGGAATGAATCGGAGGAGTAAATGGAACAAGATTTAAAATTTGGAAGGAAGATAGTTGTTATTCAAAGGAGCTGACTAGTTGAAAACTCCTCTCTGCCACATTTCACCCTCATCTGCTGCTTTAAAGAAAGATATAAAGTGCATTTAAGCTGTTTTATGAGCACTAAGCTGACAGCGCTGGAAGCCAAAGCCTTCTCTTTAACCCCTCAGCACAGAACAGGCTATGACTCTGAAACCCTGTTCTGCCAAATCATCTTTCCAGGTCCATCTTTCCTGCACCCAAGGTATCACCCATAATGTTTAGTGATAGCTCGAAAATGTAAGGTTTGGCTGCTCTTCTTCCTGGCCTTTTCTGTTGCAACAGTGTCTGTTATGACCATTTGCGCTCAATTATAAAGCTTCCACAAAAGGAGAAGTAAGGCTTTTTCTGATAGTTCTTCAACAAAAATCAGGGTTTCCAAAACTCAGCATACTACTTTTTATGTTATGTCTTCTGGATAGGAGGAGAAGGGAATGTATGGATATCCCAGAGATTTCAGCTGAAAACAGACTGTTTCAGCTCCAAAGCACCCATATGGTGAGTTGAGGTAGATGTAGTTCATTAGTCCATACTCTACATTTGTCCTCTAGGCTGGGATCAGATGGCTCCTTTTCCCATTTTCCACTAGAATGATGCAACTGACTTGAAGCTTCACCAGCTCCTAATAAAATGATGCATTGCATGAGATGTAATTCCTCAGTGAGAATGAGGGAGTGTGAGGCACCTGAACTACAGCTTCAGCAGCACTTCACAAAGAAAATGCTTGAATGTTCAAACCAAATGCTTGGTGTATGAAGCACAAAATCTTGACGTGTTTTTGACAAAGAAGAGTTGTTTGTATTCATGTCAAATTTTTCTGTGCTGTGTTTTCCACTCAGACCTGACAAAAAGCAGGTCATAAGCTCTTTTCATGTAAGATAGTAAAATCACAACAACACTCAGGAAATAGCTAGGAGGTCAAACTGGCCAAGGGAAACAGCTGATTTTTACTGTTCTTAAGAAAGCTGCCATTGAATGTGGTATGAAATAATTGCCACACTCAATAAAGATATTTTTTTGAAAGAATACCTGTCATGGAATAGATGCAGAGGATTTTATCTAGGAATATCTATTTGGGCAATTTGCAGAGAGCTTTTTGAGCAGAGAATGGTAATTCGAAACACTTCACTGTTGGCTTTTCCTTATCCTTCACACTTAGTCTTCACCCACATGTGCATGCTCACATAGACACTCATACTCTTAAACTTTCCTCAGATGTGAATATTCTTTAATCTTGGGCCTAATTCACTTCTCACTGTGAAACAGATCTATAAATTCAGGGATGTGGAGACTGTGAGCAGAATGAGTGAGTCAGCTTTTGTCATTGTTAAGGTGCCTTGACTTCACTCTCTGACGAGTCTTTGCTTTTAACGAACAGAGCTCAAGCCAGGAACAGTGCAGCAGAGCTTAGAATAGAATAGAATAGAATAGAATAGAATAGAATAGAATAGAATAGAATAGAATAGACCAGACCAGGTTGGAAGAGACCTTCCAGATCATCATGTCCAACCCATCATCCAACACTGTCTAATCAACTAAACCATGGCAGCAAGTACCTCATCAAGTCTCCTCCTAAACACCTCCAGTGATGGCGACTCCACCACCTTCCCAGGCAGCTCATTCCAATGGGCAATCACTCTCTCTATGAAGAATTTCTTCCTAACATCCAGTCTAAACCTTCCCTGGTGCAGCTTGAGACTGTGTCCTCTTGTTCTGGTGCTGGTTGCCTGGGAGAAGAGACCAAGCCCCACCTGGCTGCAACCTCCCTTTGTCTGCATGTGCTGGTTTTGGTCAGAGCATCAGACACCAGTTCTGTGTCCCTGAAGCATTCCATACAGAGTATGGGGAATAACTTTGAGGGTGTTTTATTTTATCTTTTTACCCACTACACAAGAAATTTTTGTTTTAACATTTATTTGGTGACCTTGAATAAAGTGGAACAGCATGAATCATGAAAATCCAAATTCAGATGAAGGCTTTCTCGGCTTCATAACTGCACAGGCAGGCAGCGAGTAGGCACTTGGGCAAAAGGACATCTACATATCATGCCTTTGTTCTTTTGTTTCCATCAACCAGTAATTAGGATCCTCAAATAAATGGCACCAGAATTATGAGTCACCAATGTAGCAGCATGACAATGCAGACATTGTCTGTGAGACGTTTGCTAGCTCTCTGGCAAACCAAATTGAACAAGATGAAGCATTGGGGAGGAATTCTTGTTTTGTGGCTTTTGTTTAAAGTGAGGTTATGCTGAGGAAAGTGGTCATAAAAACGACATTTCATGTACTAGATCTCCCTGCCTTAACGACAGCCCTTATTTTTAGTGACACAAATAAAATCTTAGTGGTGTCAGCACTGTAGTCAAGTAAAAGTGAGCTTTGTTCCATGTTGCCACATCCATCATGAGAACACCCCTCCCTCCTCCTTTCTGACCCCAGAATCATTGTAAGTGATGATGTATGAAACAGAAAGAACATAACTTGATCATGAGAAATTGCTTTGAACTTGTATTTGCTGGCAGGTGAAAGCCTTACTTTAAAGCTTCAAATGAAGCATTTTTGGTATGGACATCACTGAGAGGGAATAAACAGGGGATGCCAAGAATTCATTTTACAGACTCTCTTTTCAGACCATAACCATACTTTAAAAAGGCAAATGGGCTGAATTTAAATGATGATGAAAGGCCCTGGACTGACAGTCCTGTGGAATAATGTTCTCAAGACACTGTACACATTATTTCTGTTACAGGAGAAGTTTCTTGCTAATTAGCAGTCAGAGGGCTACATTTCCCTTCAGACTTCTAGCTCAGGTTAGAATGGCATCCTCAGCACCATGAAGTCTAGAAGTGGAGGTAGGCAAGGCCAAGACTGTAAATGAGCACATTAACCTATCTGTCATGTGCACTTGTGGTGCTATGACTTCAGGTAATAACAGCAGCAATCTGTGCCTCTCCAAAACGTCTGTTTGAGCCGACAGATATGCTCAGTGTTAATGCAAGCACTTGCCTTGCTCTGGTCAGCAACCTATTTGTGATCAGCTTCTTGGTCCAGCAACTATCTACTGCAAGAACCTGAGCCATCAATGCATTTTCATCCTATCTTATCTCTTTGTCCTGATTGCTTTCTTCAGAGTGCAAGACACAGACAACTGAAATGGTGGCATTTCTTGAAAACCCTTTCTACAAAGAAATGAACACGAGAGAATCAACTTGATTAGGACTAATACTGGAATGAGCTGCAACCACCTTACCCCCTACTTGTTAGGTCTATGGTGGGAATAGGGAACAAATGCAGTTTCACAGAGTTCACAGTGACCAGCCTCTTCAAGAAAGGTATTGCTGCCAGCACTCATGGGTGAAGGACAGCTGAGTTTGGTGACTGCTTGGAGGTGGTTTCTGTCACAGAGGTGATGTGCTTTGCATTAACAAGTAACACAGAATGTAGCTGAGAATTATCAAGTTATTATTAGCAGAACAGACTAATGTAAATCTATGTGATAAAGGAAACTAAAGAAGCTGATTTCCAGTAGAACTTGCCTTCATTGGAAGCTTATTAATTTTTGAAGGAATTTCTATTATCTCCATGTAAATTCTCTTAGATTTCCTAAGATCTCTTATCCCACTGAAGTGCTGATGTCACCAGTGTGATCCCAAACTGAACTGTAATGAACAAAAGTTGTAAAGAAATTTTTTTTGCTTGCATATCACTCTCTTTTCTCTCCATTTATTTTACTGAAACTTGGAAGTGCTCTTTTTGGAACCTCTGTCCCTCTCTCAAATGCAGTCAAAACCACTGATGGGTTTCAAGTTTCAGGGCAGAAGCAGCAGCACAGGGCCACACACCCATAAACCAAGTGATCACCTTAGGATTTTTTCAACTGAGATAACTATGACCAAGAGTGACTTGATAGAATCATTTTGGTTGGAAGAGACCTCCAAGATCACCCAGTCCAACCAGCAACCCAACACCTCCATGGCCATTAAACCATGTCCTCAATTACCATGGCCACATCTTTATTGAACACCTCCAGGGATGAGGACTCCACCACCTCCCCAGGCATCCTCCCCCAATGCCTGACCACTCCTGCAGCAAAGAACTCTTTCCCAATCTCCAACCCAAACCTCCCCTGGAACAACTCCAGGCCATTTCCTCTCATTCTATCACCTGATACTAGAGAGAAGAGACCAACCCCCACCTCACTCCAACCTCCCTTCGGGGAGCTGCAAGGAACAATGAGGTCTCCCCCCAGCCTCCCTCTCTCCAAGCCAAACAACCCCAGTTCCCTCAGCTGCTCCTCATCAGTCCTGCCCTTCACACTCTTCACCAGCCTTGCTGCCCTTCTCTGGACACACTCAAGCAACATAATATCCTTCTTGGATTTTGAGGGGCCCAAAAAAGAATCAAATATTCAAGCTGTGGCCTTGAGTTATGTTTTATTTCAGGAAGCATTGATGGGTTTGTTCTTTTGCATGGGGGCAAAGCAAACCACAAACTGCAGTTGTGCATTATGAAGATGTGTGGAAAATAAAGTTATTGTAAAATCCCCTCCTTTCACCACCACCTCCCCTTTCCCACCATATCTGCCCCTTTTCCACCCCACCCACCCCATTTTTCCCCTCAAATCCCAGAGCACATGGGCTCTGTTGGTGTCTCCTCCCACCCCAGGTGTGAGACATATTGCCCTTCCCACCCACTCCCCCTTTTAATCCCCCCAGGAAAAGCAGAAGCCCCAAGATGAGCCCATCTGGGCTGAGGGATTCTCCTCTCATCACTGGTGAGTCCTTGTGGTGTGCACTGGGTGATGGTGGTGGTGACAACAAAGGCCGGGGGCCTGCTGGCCCCCGGTTAGGTAGGGCAATGATTGATGACTACTCCAATATCATTCATGGGTCCTGGCTGGGCTTCCTTACTGGGGCTGAGCTCCTCTGTGTGGTATCTTGACTGGTTGATGGTCTTACTCCTGGCTCTGGGATGGGTGAAAAAATGGTGGTGCTCTCTTTCTAGCTTTATGGGGGGGGGGGGGGGGGAAAGGATGCTAAGAAGTTGCAGCCACTATGAGTGTCTGAAGGCTGCATCTCGCAGGAGAGGAAATCTCCACTGCTTTTCAAGACATGTGAGCATCATCTGTACCTTGGTACCTTTTTCCAAAACTGAAAAACAGACTAAAAAGTGCTTCTAATTTTTGTGGTTTCATCTGGCAGGCAGCTAAACTCCACCAGCCATTTCCTTACTCCTCTCCATGAGGGAAAAAATCAGAAAGAAAAATTACAGTTTGTGGGTTTAGATAAGGGTGGCTTAGTAGGATGGAAAAGGGAAAAAAATAATATGCCCTGGCTTGAGTTAGAACAGAACCAATTCCATTCAGTGATTTTACTTATGAGCTGTCATAAGCAACTGCACTTTTTGAAGTGAAGAGCACATTTTCACAGGCAGTTCCTGCTTACAGAAGTGATAATGCTTGGTATCTATAGTTAGTATTAAGGAGTGGTATGCAGAAATGCTCTTGCTTATACTTGCTTCTATGGAGACCAAGGTCACTGCTAAAGCTTATGCATCATGTTGCAGGTGCAGCCTCTTGCTTACTGCACCTCCAAGGAGGAAGGGACAGAACAGGTGACCCTAAATGGACTGTCAAGGTGTTCTATTACAAGTATGTCATACTCAGTATAAAGTTCTCTTCTTCAATAGCCAGTGTGCAAGGGCTCTGTCCATTGTGTCTTCAATCATGATCTGTGCATTCCCGAATCCAGTTCACATCTGCCATTGAGTCCAGTCTGGGACTTCCTTCATGTCTTCCCATAGCACTAGTGGTGATGGTGACACAATTGCCATCAGGTGGCTTGGATTTGATACTGAGATTGTGTATGTTTGTATATATTTAGTTTTATTGATGTTACTTGAATTAAAGCTGGTTTATTTTTCTCTTCCAATCCACAAGTCTCTCTCCCTCATTCCCTTTCCCTTATGGGAAGGGAGAGAGAGTCTGTCATTTGTCTAGAGGCTGGCCCATCCCTAACCCTTGACATAAGAAGAATAATAGAATTAGAATATACAGAGCAAGTGATGTACAGTGCAATTACTTGCCAATAAATGCCCAGTCATTTAAGGAGTGACAGTCCCTAGCTAGCTTTCTCCCTAGTTTAAATACTGAGCATGATGCCATATGGTGTGGAATAGCCCTCTGGCCAGTTTGGGTCAGCTGTCATGGCTTCATCTCCTCTCAGCTTCTTGTGCCTCCCAGCCTACTCACTGACAGGGCAGTGTGAGAAGCTGAAGAGTCCTTGATCACTGCTTAGCAACAACACCACCATCAGTGCCTTATCAACTTATTCTCATCCTAAATCCAAACCACAGCATTATGCCAGCTGCTAGGAAGAAAATTAACTCTATGCTTACCAAAACTAGCACAAAAATATGGGGCATTCCCTCTACCCTGTGAACCACTACAAGTCCCTGACAGATGCTGCTGTGAAAGAGTGACTTAAAGACAGAGAGGCCCAGAATTCCACCAGGCCCATTGTGGTTTCGCTGTTCTGACTACCATAAGGAGAAACGATGGTGACACCGTGCTCTCACATATATGCACACACTGTGATCAAAGCCTCAAAGGGAACAGGTTCCTGAGAGAGCTATCAAGGATGTGGGATATGTGGTTCTTCCAAGCCAGCCAGCCCATCTGGGACTTAATCCTTCCAATCCTTCTGATGTAATTTTATGTTGTTGCATAGTATTGCCCTTTTAATGCTTGTTCTGTTTCCCTTGAGGTTTAACAAATGCTCTTTCTGAGTTTTGGAAGGTAAGTGTCTCACTTATTCTCTGGTAGCTGGAGGAAGCATAATTTTCATGGATTTCCACATTTTCTTTATTGGTAGAGGCAAAAAAACCCCCCGACAACTTCTTCCTCCTTTCCCCCCATAATTTATATGGCTTGTCTCCTCTGGGTTCTAGTTGTGCATTATACCTCTCATTTTCTACCTCTAGTTTATGACCACTGAGTCTGTTTGGCAAGCATACACCTTACATTTGTATATTATAGCACACAGAGGTCTGCTACTCATGAATTTGCATGGGGATCTGTGGCATCCTACAGTCTTTTACAATGTTTAATGGGTTCTTCCCAAAGATTTGCATTTTTGTCTGCTCTCTGGGCATACAAGTGTTTAGCAGATTTGGTGATACTCTGACCCACTGTAAAACACTGTCCTGGAAATGGGTAGATAGTGACTCATTTGGATGTAACCCTTGTTACTCTAGTGCAATGATCCCCAAAGATCAGTTGCTGTGAGACTTTGTGTGGCACTGAAAGGTGAAAAACTGAGGCTAATAAGGAAGAACAAAGTAGAGCATTGCCTAGGGTATGCATAAAGTCAATGGAGCACCACCAGGCAGAGGGTCTTGCCCTGGAGCTTTGACAAGAAGAGAACACCTGCTGCTCCCCTTGATGTGGGAGACTGAATGCTTTTTTTCCTTCAATATGTTCAGTATCTCAGGAGGCTGAATCAGTTCAAAAGTGCAAGTATTCCAGCAATTTAACACTCGCCTGAAATTTCCCGTTGTTTTCACCAGAGACTTAAGAATATACAGGTTGTTTTCCTCATAAAACCACACAGAAAAAAGCTTGGCCTTGCTTGTAAACAATGCTGAATTATCCTGGTGTTCAGCCCTCTCAGAATCACAGAATTTCCTGGTTAGAAAAGACCTGAAGTTCATCAACTTCAACCAAAACCTAACATCTCTCTGTACACAACTGTACAGATACTGAGTTTGTCATAGCTAGATCAAGGAAATGCGAGTTGTGACCTGGCAGTGCTGGGTTCATGGTTGGACTGGATGATCTTGGTGCTCCCTTCCAACCAAATCCATTATCTACTTCTCTGAAATTGCATAATGATCTTGATTTTTATATAAGCTCCTAGATTTCCATTTTTATCTTATTTGTGTTGTCTACTACTGCATTCAGCTTCCTTCACAGCTCTACCAACTTGACTTTTTAGCACAAAGGGCCAGATGGAGCCTATTGAAGCCCGTGAAGGAGAAAACAATGACTTCATTTTGTGGTAAAACAGAGAAGATTAAAGCTTTTGTTAATGGTATCTGTAAGGTGATGACGCTGTCCGAGGTGCATTTTTCAGGAAGGAAACTTATTTGGCTTTTACTAATTATGTTGTTAGTGGCCACAAACAAGTTTCACCCTGTTTTGAAGTCATAGTCACAGGGAGCAGGCTTTTGAAGGAAAAGGACAGGGTAGTTTGCTCATGTAGCTATTAATACACATGTCTGTGCAATTACTTTGCTTGGGAGTATCTCTGCTTGCATATATTGGGCAAATTAGTTTGCTGCACTGTATTTCTGTAACATGTTAGGGCTGAAGGTTTAGAATAAATAAACCCTGTGTTTATTCAGCTTCACGTTTCAAAAGCTCATTTGAGATGTTGCCAATAGCACATAATTTTCAGAGCTTTAATTTGTAGAAGCTGCCCTTTTGTTTCTGTAATGCATCAGCAGTGTCAAAGCAGACATGACAGTTGTTACTGGTCTTTTCAAGTTTGCTCTTTTCCTAATGAAGCTGGGTGTTTTTGCTTTTTGTATCTGACTTCTTGTTTCACAGAGGTCCTTCAGGTATTCTGTCTAGATAGGACTATTTCAGATCTTCATTTAAACTTTTCACAGCTCGTGCCAATTTCTGCTGCTGCAGCAGCATGTTTAGTCATGCTAGTTTGATAACAGAGGGTTCTATCTAATCACACTCATGGAAAAAAAATTCAGAATATTATTGCTCAGACTGGATTTGGGCAACATGTTAAGCTATTGCTTTTCAATCATGAAGCAGGTATTATCAATAACAGTACAGTTTGCCTTCAAAATACAAACCTCACCAGATACTACTGAGTGAGATACAGTATAAAAACAGCTGTAAGACCTGCTGTTATGCTTCCATGTAGTGAGTTTTAAAGTTCCTGATATGAACACGATTAAAAGGGCGAGAAAGATCATCAAAAATCACAGAAGACTTTTCAGGTGGGTGTGCAATACTTCTGGCTGCTGTTTAAATCACAGGATGTTAGGGATTAGAAGGGACCTCCAGAGATTCCAACCCCTCTGCCAGAACAGGATTGTATAACCATATAATCTAGTGCAGGTTGCACAACTGGCAGATTGGTTTAACTTCTGAATGCATTTTTACTTCTTAGGAACTCAGCTTAACAAAGAAAAGTGAAAACAATGCACATCATCTGCTTTGTGCCATCTGTGACTGGTTTATTTTTCTAGGAAGTTTCTCATTTCTCATGTTCTTCCTAACTTCCCCATTTATAAAATTGTGCTGTGAGAAAACAAGTGTCAGGAAAACACATTAAGGAAAGATAGAAGTGCAAACAAGTGGTGAAACAACACGTTGTGAGCTACTCTGACAACCATCTTCAACAGGTATTTGGGAAAGAGATTTACAGCGTAGATTAGTGTTGTTCAGATGGTGGCCCAGAGTTGAAATCTGCTGCTAAATAGTTCTTTCTGGGTCATCATCTTTATTTTCCTCCCTTTTGCACTGCTGTGCCGAATCCTAGGCAAGGGGTTAGTCTGCCCTCATGTGATTTCAGAAATAGCTCCTGAATTGCCAGAAGGCTTAAAGAATTGTGAGGGACAAATCATGGGCAACTTGAGCACAAAAATCAAGGAAATGTTGCCTGTGTTCTCGGGGAAACCTGAGGGAAGCTTATACTGGCAGGAGGAATATTTGTAAGCTGTTGCTGACTTGAATACTACTTTGGAAAACAATAAATATTTATTGTTCTATCCATATTAAGGTATAGGCATGGGCCCATTTCTAGATTTGCCAAGAAACTCCAGAAGAGCAGAGCATGAAGGCCCCAGGGAATGGGCATTGCCACACCGTCCAGCTCGTTTGAATGCCTGTGTGTTCAGAACAGCCAGTTATTGCTTCTCGTAGACCCCATGGTGCAAACTCAGATTCTGAGTAATATCTGAAAGGGCCCCCATCTGTGATGAGATCGTGCATTTGCTGAGGTTGCAGTTCACTTACAGGCTGAAAAGATCCTGGCCACACCAGGAAAATAAAGCTCAACTGACATTTTCCTGCTGGGACCATTTGCTACCCTTAAGGGCTGCTGAACTCGGGAGCTATTTCTCTCTGATCCTGTAATAGCCATCTGTTAATAGCGAGTTTAGCACATTGCAGTGGGAACAAAAGGGTGAAGGGGTGGTAGCTGAACTGTATATATGAGGAACACAGCAGAAACATGTGCTTCCTGCTCTCCAGAGCCTGATAACAAAACAAAACAAAAATGCCATTGAGAGCTGTTGTTGCAGTGGAACAAAGCATAATAAAAGCTCTTCAAAGAGCCATCTGGACTGTGCTAAGGATGCTGCTCCATGCTAAATACGCATCCTTTGGCAAGCCTGTGTTATGATCAACATCAACGGTTCTCCCATCTATTCCAGCAGTCTCAGGCTGGAGAGCTGCATGAGTTGACAATAACTCTGATGTCCTTGGAGATTTGATTGCAGAGCAAGCTGACAGGCTCGGGCCTAGTAATAGAGGAGGGGGGGTGGGGGGGGAAGAGAGAAAGAATGTTCTTAATGTCTTTTTACATATTTATTTCTGCTCCTTTTTTTGGCAGACAAACTGTAACCTCTTCTAGTTTGGTGTGGTGTTTTTTTTTCCCCCCCATCCACACAAATGGGTTTGGAAGTAAGATATGGTCTTGAGGAGAGTTTTGGGTGACTGACTACTAGTCAGCATGATGGTGAAGGTCATACTGATTGCAGCAAGGGTTTCACTTCTATTTGTAAAGGTCAGCAGAAAGACCAATAGCAATAGAAAATAAATCATCCTATGTTTCTGCTTTTCTTTTAGTGATGAGATCCAGTTACTCTATAATCCATGTCTTCTGAAAAGTAATATTTACATCATTGTTCTTTCTCTGGCCTGAAGTCAATGGTCTTAAACATTCACTTGTTGATGGTTCCCAACAGCAAAAATAAAATATCAAACAATGTTCAAAGTCATTACCCTTTTTACCTAAGCCTAACCCTTCTTTTCCTGTGTTTGTTTGCTAGTGTTCAATGGTGTGGATCCAGTCCTTAGTGCTGTAGAGTTAACTCTCGCATTCCTGCAGCATGCCTCCTCACCACGAAGAACACAAAGCCAGAAGACCTGAAGTGGCTGCAGTATCCTTGCATCACAGCACGTCTTGTCCTACACACGGATTTCTTGGCGCTGCTGATGTAGGCTGCAAGGTTGTCCTGGACTTTCTAAGGGAGGCTGGACCTGGGGCAAAGACATATCTGGATAAAGATTTAAGGAAATGCTTATGCCTTTGAACAACTTATTACTCGGTTCATGTCTGTCAGATGAAGTTCGATGTTAGTCCAAGCAAGATTATATTGCCTGTGAGGCAAGAGGTGACCTTGGGAATGGTTTACAGTAAGTCTCCTGGATGTGTACAGCTAGGAGTAAAATGTGTGCATTCTCAGTTGCCAAGTATGGGAAAACAGAGGATGCAGGTTGTCTCTAAAATCTTTCTTGAGTTTGTGCCATCAATAGAAAGAAAAAAATAAATTCTTTGTCTTTTTAACTAAATGAAGCTGATCTACAAACCAGGAAGTTGCTGCTGCTGCTGCTCTTTATTTTTCCTCCTCAGAAAACAATTCCCATAAAGGGAGACCTTATATTTGCAGCTTAAGCCAAATATTAGTTATGAAAAGAATACAACAGATTAAAAACATTATTAGCATGAGAATTAAAGAACCTAGAGGCTTTATTAGGTCTGTCTGACATCCAGAAACCCAAAGGGTATTTGCACGGATAGGAGCCCGTGACCTGAAAAGATTAAGCAGTGCCAGCTAATTAGAATTATAGACTGGCTTGGATTGGAAGAGACTTTAAAGATCATCTAGTCCAATCCCCCTGCACTGGACAGGGATGTCTTTCATTAGCTCACATTGTGCAAAGCTTCATCCAAACTGATTTTTAATACTGCTGGTAACAGAGCATCCGCAAGTTCTCTGAACAATCTGTCCCAGTAGCTCACTGTCTCCAAAAAATCATAAATAAATTCTTCCTTATATGTAGTCTGAGTCTGCCTTCTTTCAGTATGAAAGTCTTGTCCCTTATCCTGTTGCTGGAGACCCTGATAGAAGTCTGCCCCGATCTTTCTAACAGCCGCCCTAAACAAGTACTCTCTGTATGAAAGGCCTCACAGGAATCCAAGTAGATGACAGTGACAGATCTTTCACTGATCACAGAACCATTAAGGCTGGAAAAATTCTTTAAGACTGTCAAATCCACCACAGCTGAATTCCCCACTAAACCATGTCACCAAGCACCATATTTATACATCTTCAAAATCCCTCCAGGGATGGTGACTCCACCACTTCCCTGGACAGTCTCTCCCAGTGCTTCACAACCTTTTTAGTGAAGTAACTTTTCATAATGGCCAACCTAAACTGCCCCAGGCAGAACTTGAGGCCATTTTCTCTTGTCCTGTTGCTTGGTGCTTAGGAGAAGAAAATGACCACCTCACTAACTGTTCCCCAGACCTCATTATTTCAGTTTCCTTTCCATCCCAGGTGAGCCATAGTTTCATCTACCATCACCACTGTCCTTCTGCTTGCTGTCAGTGACCACCAGCATTAATCTAAATCCAGCTTAGGTTTATTCATCCATCAGCTCCTTCAATCCTTCTCAAGATCTGTGTTCTGTCATGGGTTAAAGCTTTGTTTTCCCTGAGCATCTGCCCAGTACACCAAGTCCAGTAGGGCAGGAGAGGGCCTTGGGCTACTGAGATCTTGTCCTGAGGCACCCTGTACTTTCCACCAAAGGAATCTGATCTAGATGTCTCTATAGAGGGGATTTTTTTTTGCATTAATACTGAGACTTTTTTAGGATTGAGGTTTTGTAGACCATCAGCACCATGGGCTGCAAGTGTACATGTAGTCCCTGTTCTATTCACCAAGGTGCATCACATCCCTGTGCCAATGATAGCAATTGCTGGTAGGGGAAAGTACCATTACGAGAGCATTTAAATGTATTTGTAACCATTTCTACCCCATCTGTAGCTGCTGGAAATGAAAAGAAAGAGCCAGAACCATGTGAGGAGGCAGCTGCTGTTGGCAACCACTACCATGTGCTCTGTGGGACACAAGTCTGAGAACCTCTGTGTTAGAGCAGGAGGCCAGGTCGCAGCTGCGGTCTATGTTCAAAAAAAATTGTCAGCAGAGCTTTGCCCACAGAGGTGGTGGCAGAGGAAAGTCATGAAGAGCTTTCTTACTGACTGTTTTTGTGGTGGTTATTATTAAATTGTGTACCTTCAGGTGTCTCAAAGCAATAGGTCAGGTTTTTCTTTCCATCACAATGAAGTGATATCTTTTAAGTCCACTGTACTGAATCCTTTCTGGGACAGCTGGCGAATTTGATAATTAAAAGAACTGCTATGTTGGAACGGACTAAGTGAAGAATTCTCTGGCACAGGATCCCACTTCCAGTCTTGCTGTGTGATCAATGGAGAGAATATGGGAATCAGGACAAATAGAAAGTGATCCTTCCTCCTGACTCTACCTCTCCTTCTTGCAGAGAAAGGAACTTTGGGAGCTTGAATAAACAGATGTTAAAATCCACCATGAATACACCTTTTGAATTGGGTTTGATTCCACTGCTGGCAGCAGCAATTGCCCCTGTTGTCATTCCATTGCACTGGGAAATGTCGAATTTGATTAAGTCTCTTGTTGCATTCTGCAAAGCTTTGCCCTAATCCCAGGAAAACTTGTATATGCTCCTGTGATGCTGCTCTTCCAGTCTGAATGTCACAGCACTCCCTCCCTCTTAGTCCAACACATATGCTGGCTGGCCCTCCCCCTTCCAAGCAGGACTTGCAATGCTGCTCACTCATCCTTGTCACCAGCACCAAGCAGTCCTAACAGCACTTCTAGTGGTTGAAAGTACCTAACAGGAGGGCTTTGAACCAAGTAGGTGGTCCATTGTTTTTCAGTTGGAACTTCTCTGGAACAAGGCAGACACACATAAATATATTGCATCACAGATCCTGCAGCTCACCCTCAGAAGCCCACTGGAATGCTGAATGAGAGAGGCAAAGAGTAAATTCGGTAATAAAAGTTAATTCCCTGCTTCAAAGGCAGAAGGAATCCAGTGAAGATGACACAAAGACAGTTAGGAAGAAGATGATCTTCTTATGTATATCTGGGGGACCATGCAACCAATGCAAACCTAAAATTGAATTAAAGACACTCAGGTTTCTTCAAGCTAATGCTTTTCCTTTGGCATAAGCAAAATCCCATGCTGCAGCCTCCTGAAGATACTGCACTTAGGCAGGACTTTGTATCCCCCTGGTCTGTTCCGGTTCATCTGCACCCAGTTATCCTGCAGCCACTTCCACTTTTCCCAAAAGGTGTCATCACTCCACAGGAAATATATTTCATGGGTGCAGTAACTCTGCAGTGGGTCTCACAGACCTAAAACTTCTTCAGGGAGCAATGGAAAAGGTCAGAATAATCAGGAAACCTTTAAAGAACTTTTGAAGATCTTTAAATAAGAACCTTTAAAGAAGAAGTGGTGCATGTCAGGAGTGGCTTAGTATTGATGAATGCACAACAGCAGCTTGGGCCAAATTACAACAGTGTGAAGACTGTTCTAAATAGTGATCAGAAAACAGGCTGGGTCTCCCAGAGTAGCTGATATGCCCCTCCTAATCCTTGACTTTATCTGAGGATGTATATAACCTGTGCTCTGGATCCGTTTTGGAAATGCTGGGCTTGTACCTGGAAAGCATTAGCAGTAATTGGCTGAACTTTATCTTGAAAAAGGCTGGGGTGGGAGTACAGTGAGAAAAATACATTTCCTAGAGCTTTAGAAGACAGACTTGAGAGGGGATGGGAACACTAACCGAGTAGAACAAGGTTATAGATCAGTTGTCATATTTGCAAGGAAATCTTTCCTTATTTGGACAGATTGCTTGCTGAGGATCATTAACCATTTAGGACTTTTTTTTTCTTTCCTTCCTTTTTCTTTTTTTTTTTCCCCCTTTGCTTGCAATTCTTCTCAGATCTAGTGACATAAATATAAAACACCCTTGTGACAAAAGAATATCCCCTTTGTTTTCTGAAGCATCTTTCAGTTTAGATTAGAGAGAAGAAATATCTTGTTGGCATTTAATATGTTCAGCGGCTCTGAGGTCTGAGAAGAGACCACTCTGTCAGAGGTATTTCAAGATCTCAGTAAACAGACAGAAATGTAAACAGTGGTCCTAGCACTTAAACTCTAAAATGAAGCTTAGCAAAAGAGTGAAAAGGAGAGAATGATCCCTCTCTTATCCAAATTGTAGATCTAGGCTCAGAGTAGTGAATGTATCTGTATGCTCATGTTCGACTTGTTGATCAGTAGAAGTGATCAGAGCATGCCTGTTATTTCCACCACCACTTATTGATGCGTTCTATGTTCAATGTCAACAATGATTTAGCTGCTTTTGTTCGTGGATTTCATTTTTACACATGCAATTGTTACAGTAACACAGTCCCTAGAATGAACAAGCCCATAGCAAACCTCTGAAATGAGGTAGGATTATTTCCATCTGTAGGAAGGATGGACATCCTGAAATGCATATATCTGTATCTCCATAAGTGAAGTGATACCATTGTGCTGATCTTGAGAAGGGTTTAAAATGCCTAAACATGGCCATCTGATGCTCTCAGGCATTTAAAAACATGTCTAGTCTCTGTGTAAGGGGCTGGTAAGGGTTTCAGTATTTACCCCAGGAGATTCACAAGCTTCTGAATTCATGGTTGGCGAGCAGTTGGGCATTGGCAGCTTTGGAAACTTAGTAAGAAAAGGTTTCCCCACTGAGTGGGGGGACTGAAGGAAATGTCGGGTGACAAAGGAAAAATGAGAGGATGAACAGGAGTAGCTTAAAACTGGGGCAATGGAAAATCACTCTTGTCTTGAGTGTAAAGAAAAACCCATATGAAAGTCAATGAATCACAACCATTGAGATGCAGAGGCAAGAACAAGAGCTGATTGGAAGACTGGAGTTTTTTTTCCTCATATATTTTCTGGTAGAAAATGAACAAATCTGGACTAAAGATCATTGTTTGAGGCTTTAACTGGATTTAAAAAAAAAAAAAAAAAAAAAGAAAAAAAGGGGGGAAAAATAAAGAAAAAAAAATAAAAGGACCACATACCACATCTAACTAATCTATGGTTTAGTAGTCATGAGGTGTTGGATGACAGGTTGGACTTGATGATTTCTGAGGTCTTTTCCAACCTTATTGATTCTATGATTCTGTGAAATGCTGGCTGTCACTGCTGACAAATAGTAAATGAAAACTGAACAAGCATCTGCCCCCCACCTCCAGATTTGATGAGGAATGGGCCTTTACATAGAAAAGTCTGTGCTGGAAAAAAACAAGGCAAGGAAGCAGATTACAATGAATGGAAAACTCCAGCCACTTTCAGGTTTGTCCTTGTATAATGCTTTCTGAGGCTGGATCATCTATTCCTTAATCCCTGCTAATGTCAACATCCAAGATACAGTCTGAGCATTACCAATCAGACTAGTGGCCCAGGGTCACATCTTCCCACTGTAAACCTTTCTGTTTCTCAAGCGGAGTGCTTTCTAGTGAGGCTGTAAGAGACTAAATCTTGTCTCTCTTGAGGTGAATCAACAAAGATAAAATCACCTCTGCTCCTTGCCCAGACAATAGCTGATGTGTATTGGGCAGAAGCCACTGGATAAGGACTCTCTGGAATGTGCATAGACAAGATCATCTCTCTCCCGGAAAGGGAGGGTGGTGAAAAGGACAATGGTTTCACCACCTGGACACATACCTAAAAAGCTGTATAAAAGACCTGAGCAATACAGGCTCAGGAGAAGGCAAAGACCTGGGCAATGCCACTCTGAAGAAAAATGAAGAAAATTCCAGGAGCGAAAAGGACAGACACATCACCATGTAGCCTGGAGGGAGACCAGGAGGAACCCTCTCTCTGTGTCCTAAGTTCCACCTGCTGCAACTCATGGAGCTGAGGAGGCTGCTCAGAGAAGGACTTGAACTTTGTGATCTCTCCCTCCCCTCCTCCAGCAGAGTACAGCACAGCCAACAAGGCAGACCCCTTCCTCCACAGACCCAAACCGTCTTGGAGGGTGGTAACATAATTCCTTTCCTCTACTCTCTCCCTCTCTCTCTGTTTATTTTCTCTCTCTCTCCCCCTCTCTCCTCCTCATCTACTTTATTCTGTTAATAAATAGCCTCGCTGTTGATATTTTGGCCTTGTTTGTGCCTCTAATTTCATAACACAGGAACATTCAAAAGAACTGAGTCTCTTACCCTCTCTGGACTGAGACAGAGGCCCAGGCAGGCTATATAGACTATGTAAAATGTACAGGTTAAATCCCATCATCTAACATCCAGAAATAGAATGTCTTTCTTGATTTTCTCCATATTCTTACCACTGATGAGAACCTCTAGAGATGGCTTGCACCATCTATGAACAGGTTTCTAAGGTGAGCAGGAAGAAAGCCCTGTTGAGAAGCCTCAACATGGTTTGCACTACACCTATGTGCGCTACAAAACCCTGCTGAAGTTAATCCCATCCTCAGTATTGACTAAGTCCTTGTGTTGTCACAGTTCATAGCATTGACAAAGTCCTTGTGTTGGTTCATAACCTTGAACCTTGTCATGGTTCATAACCCCCAACAGTACAAAGAACCCATACTTATTCCTGCAGCTCCATCACACACCTTTGCTGTAGAACAGCCTGTTGACCATCCCTGTAGATATATTGTCATCCCACTCCCCTGTGCTGAAGGGCCTAGATCACCCATGTCAGCTGGATTTGCAAATATCTGTGTTCCTCTGCTGACTTCCTGAATCAGAATTAACCTCTAGTTTTTGAAAAGAAGACAGGTGAAGTACTGCCCTTCCTACACACAACTGATGCACGCTGTATGCCTGCTGCACCTCTGTTTCCAAGTGATCAACTGACCTGGAAGGACTGAGTCAGAAGTGCATCTTCACCAGCTGCCACCTCCCTCAGGAGAGTATCCTGTTCCACTGCTAAAGCAAGACGAAAGGCTGCATGCTTTGAAGCAAGCAAGCATCTATCTGCTTAGGAAGAATAACTAGTTTTCTGATATGTCAGTAGGAGGCAGAAGTGGAATCATAGAACTGTCAGGGCTGGAAGAGACCTTTGTCTTCAAGAGAAAAGAAAGGTTTTGCTTAGCTCTGTCATCCAGCCTGCAAACATCACTGGTGCACCGAACAGAGCATCAATGGGAAGCAACAGGCCTCCTTGTTCCCCTCTCTCCCCAGCAGGTATGTGAAGTGAGAGAAGACACTGGGCCCTCATTTTCCTCTTTTTTTTTTTTTTTTTTTTTTAATCACTTCATTGTTAATGAAATGTTTTCAGAATATTCTTGTATGCAGTGGCTGAAGTCCTACTATGTATTTAAGTGCAATTAGTGGCTTGGTTCCATTTTCAAACAATATCTCCCCTCAGCACTACATTTCCCCATTCTGTTTTCTTGTGTTTCCAAAGCAAAATCAGCAAAGAGACAAGATTTGTTAGTAGATATATGATAGACATTTAGGGGTTAAGATTCCTGTAAATGTATCTTCACCCTTGCCAGGCACAAAATCACCTGTTGGTATGAGTGTGGGAGAATGAAGGGTAAAAAGAAACAACCAAGAAAGACAGAAGAAAATAATGGGGGGAAAAAATGGCACAAACTGATTGGCGCTTGGCAGTAGTTGAAAGAAGACTGAGGAACAAATACATATGTATAGAATCATAGAATCAACCAGGTTGGAAAAGACCTCAGAGACCATCAAGTCCAACCTATTACCTAATGCCTAACACCTCCTGACAACTAAACCATGGCTTCCAGTGCCACATGCAATCCTTTTTTGAACACCTTCAGGGACAGTGACTCCACCATGTCCCTGGGCAGTACATTCCACTGGGTAATTATCTATCTATCTATCTATCTATCTATCTATCTATCTATCTATCTATCTATCTATCTATCTATCTATCTATCTATCTATCTATCTATCTATCTATCTATCTATCTATCTATCTATCTCTATCTATCTATCTATATCTATCTATCTATCTATCTATCTATCTATCTATCTATCTCTATCTATATCTATCTATCTATCTATCTATATCTATATCTATCTATCTATCTATCTATCTCTATCTATATCTATCTATCTATCTATCTATATCTATCTATCTATCTATCTATATCTATATCTATCTATCTATCTATCTATCTATCTATCTATCTCTATCTATATCTATCTATCTATCTATATCTATATCTATCTATCTATCTATCTATCTATCTATCTATCTATCTCTATCTATCTATCTATCTATATCAGATCTATATCTATATATCTATCTATATCTATAGAGATCTATATCTATATATCTATATCTATAGAGATAGATAGATAGATAGATAGATAGATAGATAGATAGATAGATAGATAGATATGCATTTCTTCCCAGAGCAATCTCATGATTTGAAGACAGAGACTGCACATGAGTGTGTGTCTAGAAGTATGATATGGGGGGGGGGGGGGGGGGGGGCAGGGGTGAGGGGGAAGCAGTTTGAAAGTATTGCAAATGTTAAAGAACTGCAACCTTGTAAACCAACAAGACCCAGACAAACCCATAATTTTTACCTTGAGTTTACTGATTGTCCTATGTAAGACCCTGTAATTCCAAGGGAGTGAAACTTTGAGCAATATCCAGTACATAATCTAACATGATTTCCTCTGGCACACAGTGGGAAAGGAGAGACACACACACCACACCACACCATCCCCCCATCCCCTGATGCCTGGGAGCAGACTCCCAGCAATGCTTACCATCCGTGCAATTCTAACCTCTGTGGAATGAAAAGGTTTCTATAACAACATGATGCATTTATTCTCATTTAGCTTCCCATTTGCTTATTTCTTTTTATCATCACTTTTTAGAATGTCAGTTGCCATGACAGCAGAACATAGTATCTTAAATGCCACCTTTCATGTATATTTATGCAATATAATTAAAGGTATAGGACTAGGGCAAGCTTTGGGTTAGATTAATTCACATCTCTGCCGTGAAACATTCCACTGCTGCCACTAAGAGTGAATTCAGACAGGACTAGCTTTGTGGTGACACTGCCTTTTGCAGCTGCAAACATACTTAACTTTGCAATGCTTTCTTTTTTTAGTTAAGTGTTGATGAGTCTTCTAAGTTATAAACTATCAACATGGCTCAGTCTTTGGACATTATTCTAAGCTGTGAGTTCTATTAATTACAGTTATGTTTCTTTTCTTGTTAGCTAAGCTAATCACTCTCAGAGGAATATAAGATTTTCCTGAGTGGAGCAGAGAGTTGAGACATTCAGCCTGCTATCCTGCCTTTCAAAGGAGACTGGCAGGCAGGTTCTTGGCTCTGCATCCAGCTTTTTCCACCACTGTAGTGTTGTGATCTAAAATTAGCTTGGAAAGGTAATGATATCTGCCTATGGAGATGGGGATATGTCTCTGAAAGTTTATTCCACACAGCAGGAATACGCAGAGAAAGAAGTGTGGGTGAACTGGAGCAGAGCATTCAGTTTCCCCCACGTTGCTGCGCTGGCTGCAGATGATGTGAGTGAGAGCAGCACCAGGACATTTGCACTCAGGAAGTGTATATGTTGTTGGGTTGAGAACCATCCTCCATGGGGACATGGAGTCCATAACCAGTCTGAACTTTCTGAAGTGTGGAGTCACCAAATTCATAAATGTGAATGTTTGCAGTAGCTCAACACAGCACTGGTGTTCCCATAAGTCCCTGTGCTCATACAAATATTCCTGCATACATGTTTACCATTTCTCCTGTTTCTTTGAAGTTTCTTTCCACTTTTGAGCTGGGTGTTTACCCTCTGTGGTGTCTGCTCTACACAGGGGCTGTACCCCAGCTCTGTGGGCACACAGGAGGGCACTGAGATCACTGATATTCTCTGGAGAAAATGTTCCTGGAAAGACAGTTTATCAAGGAATGGAAAACATGATCTCTACCGTTTCACCTCAGAGAGGTGGTATATATACATGCACCCATTCAAACATTTGAACCCTCTGTGAGAATAGTTAAAGGTGAAAAACCCACAAAGGAGTTTACTTGCTCTCTACAAGCTCAGAAGAGTTTGGGTCATCCAAAACCCAGAAGCTGCTGAATCCCATGGCTCCTTTATATGCCTAATGGGACTGCCATGACAGGGCAGAAGGGTCACACAGAGGAAGGATCCCAGGAGTGGGGCCAGTCCTGAAAGTCAGACAGTAGCCTGTATGACACGTGAATTCTCCAGGAATCCACTGCAGAGCAGACCTAGAAAAAGACTCAGAGAGGGATAGCACAGGGGGAAGCAATGAGGATACTGTGATAATTGTATCTGTCATTATTACTGTGTGGGCAGTTATTACAGGAGGAAACCAGGGATTTGTGGCTTATGGCTGACAGTAATAATTTTGTGTGTAGAATTTTGTGCAAACTGGGGTGCCTTGGTCCTGATATGGGGAAAAAGCTGCATGAAAAGTGATCTCTCTGACCTCCATGTTAACTGCTTGTACTAGCATGAAAAAAAAATTAAGGAGAGGAATAGTAAAAGGTAGAATACTTCCAATTTCTGTCTTTTAAAACTAACAGATTCATAAGTGTAAATTACTGCAATCACTGTTCTGAGTGACTAGGTCAGGTTGGTGTCACACTGTTCATACATACTGCTTTAGAGGGAACTGTGCTCTGGGTACTACAGATTATAAGGCACCACAGGCTATCAGCTCTCTGCATGCTTATCAGATTCAGAGTCTCTGCAAAAACCCAGCCAGAGTACTCTGAGAGTAGCAAGTGACAAAGAATTGGTCTCCATTATTCCTATTCTACCCTTACTCAATAACCCAGTAGGGTTTTGACAGAGGTAAGCAGGGACCGACTGCTCCCAGTCCAGCAGTTTTCAGTGGTCCCCTTGACACTTGCAGGTTTCACAGGACACTGCAGTTCCAGATGTTTAAGCAAAGAGGGCAAATGTAACACAACTGTCCTCAGGAACACCCTTGACCCCTTCACTCAGCCCTGGCACATTGCTCTGCCACGGAGCTGTAGAATGGGACATCTTGAAGCTGCCTGGATGAAACCCACCACTGACCCCAAGCATCATCCTTGAGGTGTTTCTGTAGGGTAAGTGCAGCCAAAACCCAATTCACTCTTAGGATGGGCAGCACTTAGAGGGGTGACATTGTAGAATCATAGAATCAATAAGGTTGGAAAAGACCTCAAAGATCGTCAAGTCCAACCTGTCACCCAACACCTCATGACTACTAAACCATGGCTTCAAGTGCCACATCCAACCCCTTTTTGAACACCTCCAGGGACGGTGACTCCAGCACCTCCTTGGGCAGCCCATTCCAATGGCTAACAACTCCTCTGGGGTCATCCTCTTGGGGACTGAAATTATTTAAGGATTATTCAGACACTTATTTAGGACATATTTAGCCTCCTATTAGAACCTATTTAACCTCCTACTAGATTATATCCAAAAATGTAGGCACATCTACGTCCATGTTAAGCATATATTAGTCACACAACACTGGGGCTGTCATGCTTTAGTGGGTAGATCAACACTTCTGATTACAGTATCAGCTCAGTGCCCCCTTTACAACCCAGGTCATATATTATAAGGTAGCTCAGAAAACTGCAAAGCATTCAGACCTCACTGTGCTGAACAGTTGACAGGAACTTTCTCAGTAGCAGGTTCTCTAAAGAAGACAAACAGATGTGTCAATTAATATAATGATTTGTGGCTTCTTATGAGTAATCTAAAGAAAGTGGGTAAAATCCTGCCTTTCTCCCTCACACTCGTGTTGTCAATGCTCTTGTATGACTCTTTGGCATCCCTCAGGATGAGCATGATCCTGGAGGTCAGTAAGAAAGGGAGGAAGGTAATGTAATCAGGTTATGTATTAATGATCTGCGGCCATATGTGACAAACATACATTTGTAGGCATGCACTGGAAAAGTAAGTTTGAATATTTCCAGTCAGAGAGTGTAGTACCTGAGTTCCTGACTGGGTGCAGGAGGGCTATGTGGTTGTAGAGCTGCAGTACAATGCCCTGTTCACTGAAAACTGCTTGACCAAATGTGGTTCATTTTGACCATATAGGTTTTGAATATTGAATAGACTAGACCGGAATGGAATGGAATGGAATGGAATAGAATAGAATAGAATAGAATAGAATAGAATAGAATAGAATAGAATAGAATAGAATAGAATAGAATAGAATAGAATAGAATAGAATAGAATAACCAGGCTGGAAAAGACCTTTGAGATCATCGAGTCCAACCTATCATCCAACACTATCTAATCAACTAAACCAGGGGTTTTGATATAAGATAATTTCTACACTTGGTGTAGTCCACATCAACCATGAGCAGTCTGCTACTGAAGAGGAGTCAAGAGAGAATAGCATAGTAGAGGAGGGACAGTGGCTTCACTGGCAAGATCACCAAAGCAAAGCAAACAGAGCAAGTCTGGAGAAGATAACCAGAGCGAGACACTAGTTCCACCAGAAACAACCCTAGTGACAAGGCAGGTCCAAAGCCAAACCAAGAAGTCAAAGCACCAATTCAAGTTTAGGATGAGCAACATACTGATGCTAAGAAAAATTATTAAAATCAGGTAACCACAGAATCACAAAGTCAAGTAACCATGAAGAACCTCTTTTGAAACCAAGGCAACCAGAGCAAAAGGGTATCCAAGAACAAAGCATTGTGTTTAGTTCCTGAGTTAACAATTGCTGGCAGAAACCATGGCTGTTGTACATAGAAGGTCTGGGCAGGAACTGTAACAGAGTGAAAGAGTGACCACAGGTATATTGATAGATGGATAAAACCTAATGTAACCTAGTCCACCTTCAAAGTAGGCTGAACACTTAATTGAGAGCAGGTTGTAATATATCCTCTGCTTTCCATTGTCAGAGCTGGCAGAAGGTGGGCAAAGATATCTCACCTGCCAGCTCTTTGAACTTTGGATTTGCAACAACTGTTTGTTCAGCGCAACTCCTCGGTCACCTCTAGAGCTTAAACCAAACAACAGTGTAGTTACTCTTCAGAAAAGCAAAGTTAGACTCTTCTCAGCAGCAGAAGAGCCATTCCTGGATTCTGATGTGTGTTGTAGAAATGTTACCTGTCATTCAACTTGTCTTCTTCTCAGCCTGTGCAAGAAAGGGGAAGCAATGCAGGGGAGGAAGGTGCCAGGCTGTGTGTTATAGCTGATGAGATGAAAATGACCTTGTTGTCATCGGGATTCTGCTTTGAGCAATGCTTGCATATCCCTTGGAGGAGGATTAGGTTTCCACTGACAGGCTCTGCAAGATAGAATTTCCATTAGAATTAGGGGAAGAATATCTATTAGATAGATACAGCTCCTTATCTGCACCTTGTCTCCTTCTCAAACTGTCTGTGTGCTATCTCTCATTCTCATTGCCTGTGCTCATGGTTCCTCTGCTCGTCAGATTTGTCTTGCTCTCTTCACCTCTCCCTGGGCTCTTCCTGCAAAGATAAAGAAGTTGCTTTTGCCAGGCATGAAGTGCCATTGCTTGTCCTTCAATTTTTGTCTTCAGCTTCTAAACAAGGGGCTGCTTCTGCTACAAAACGACTGGACCAAGCAGCATTCAGGCTGTGAAAACCCCGGAGTGCAGGCACAGTAAACTACTGGTGAAACTTCTTGTCCTAAGACCATTCCTGCTCTCCACTCACCTCCACAGATACCACACTGAGGCCCCAGCCATGTTATATAAGGTCACCCACCAATCCTTCAGCAGAAGAGGCCCTTTTTTAGAAGTCTAGTTGAGAGCTGTACTGGAATAGCAGGTGTGACCACAAGTATATGTGCAGCCATCACACAGATCTATGTTGCTATTCCTACAGCATGGTTTTATCTTACTTTTGAGATGTGATCCTCACTCATCACAGAGCCACAGGAACATTTAGCACATTTGAAAAAAATTAACTCACCTCTAAAATGATGCACTTTATGAAAGTTCTGACTGTAGGTCCATCAGCATTTTCAAAAGAAAAGAGTTCTGGTAGAACATTTGCTGTCACCTCTCCTTGAAACTGTTCTGCTGAGCATGGTGATACCTGTACTCGTGTTCCCATGAAAGTCAGAATGTAATTCTCTGGCACCATTTAATGACAATGTGAATTCCAGTACCCGTTCAGCAGACAGCACTGCACACCAGCTTGCACCTTTGTCTCCTACATACACAGGAGCCTCCAAAAGATCTGCTACCTATACATGATAGAGCAGTGGGTTACAGAATAGCAAAAAAACCACATCAGCATTGCTTCAAAACATGTTTTCTGAGGCCTTCCTACTAGAATCAAGAACTCTAAGTATAGCAGAATTTTTTATAATGAGAATCCACTCCTGGCTATTCATGCATGGTGATTCTGAAAGCTGGACAGTTATTTTGCATTTGTGTTCTTCAGCCTTTGTCAAAATAAAGTCTACTCTCTCTCTCAGGCATAGGTTTTTGTGACTAAGAATCACTGCTGCTCAAGTATCACAGGCCCTCATCTTCATTCCACACTGATTTTTCAGAGGTGTTGTCTTTTAAGAACTGCAGTGTTTATGAGAAAAATATTTTGAAGGAGTGTCAATGATGCAAGAAAATAGGAAAGGATAGGATAGGATAGGATAGGATAGGATAGGATAGGATAGGATAGGATAGGATAGGATAGGATAGGATAGGATAGGATAGGATAGAACAGGATAGGATAGGATAGGATAGGATAGGATAGGATAGGATAGGATAGGATAGGATAGGATAGGATAGGATAGGACAGAATAGGATATGACAGGATAGAATAGAATAGAATAGAATAGAATAGAATAGAATAGAATAGAATAGAATAGAATAGAATAGAATAGAATAGACCAGGTTGGAAGAGACCTTCAAGATCATCGTGTTCAACCCATCATCCAACAAAAAAAGATGGAAAGTTGAAGACAAAGCCACTTCCATGTGAGAGAGAGCATTCAAGTAGCTCTGTGATAAAAGAGACTGCTGCATTAAACACATGGCATTGCAGTAATTTTTGCAAACACAAGCCATATTGCATTGCTTTCTGCTTTGCACAGCAACATTCAAAATTAATCAAAGTTCTCATCTGGGAAGGCTCACTCGTTTCTTTCTCCTTTATATGTTTTTTTCCCTTCCACCCCTGTTTCTCCAAAACAAGCATGGTTATACTGGGTTTGGTAATTGGTCCTCATCTCCGGGGAGTATTTCCTGTCAATAAGATACAATTAGGGATGCCTGCTGGCCCTGCCTTGTGGAGGGAAACCAGCGCATCTGTGACAGCATTACATGCCATGTTCGTAACAAGGCTCTAACAAGTGCATCATCATCATCTGCATGGACTGAAGCAAATGCTGCAGAAAAATAATATCCACCAAGTCATCGTCAATCTAGACATGCTGCAGGTATGGCTGTTTAATGATGCTTGTTTTAACCGTAATGTTATTGCCCTTGCCCCCTTTCCCAAGTGCCCTCTAGCTAACACAAGTTAATGGCTTATTTGTGAGACAGAGAGAACTACAATACCGGTTTCTAAGCACACGTAAATCCCTCTTGGAAATGTGTCAGATAAAGAGGAGGATGGAGCCATTATGCAAATACCAGAGAGCACATCTCAAAATTCACAGGCAGACCGTACAAATGAAACAGGAAACTTACTTGTGACATGCTGAGAAGACACACCTGCCCCAAGATACATTTATTGACTTGTTTTTGTGCTTGGAGGAGCCTGAGACTCTATTGTGCCCCTCGGCCATTTTCACTGTCTTGAAATCAAAGGGATGGAGTGCGTGCTTAAAGCTGTGCACCTGAAAAGGAAGGCAAGAACACAGGTGTTTGTGGGGGTTTTAGTGGGCAATGCTAACAGCAAGGATGCCTCTGGAGTACTTTGTATTTTGCAGCATTCCAGATCTCAAAGGGTGACGGGTCTCCTTCCTTAGGCATGAAAGAGTCACTCAGTAGAGATCAGCCTTCATCATCTTCCTCTTCCACCTCCAAAGCATGTGATGGAGGCAATGTAATTTGCACTCTGGATACTTTTCATATGCTGAGCTTTTCTTTCCTTTGCAATAAGGAATAATTACCAAATCTCCCAAAGACTTTAAAAAGCACAGGATGGTGTAATCTTTATTCCAGGGCTGAGGACAGAGAGGTACAACCAGTCTTTTTGAGTGCCTTAGGAAATGCCAGGCACAGCAGAATCTGGTTTGGCTGATTAAAGTGCCACTCTCTCAAATGTATTCTTATCCTGAAGATCTTGTCAGAATCCAAAGTGTGTCACAACAAGCAAAAGCCCAGCAGCCCTGCAAGAGAAGGTCTGTCACTTATGAGGGATGGAAGTGCTTGGCTAAAAAAGCAATGCCAAGAATTATGGCTTAACATTATGACCTCATCTACAGTTTAAAATTGAATGGGAAGCAACACAGGGAACATATCCTCTCTCAAAAGAAAAGGGAAAAAAATTAAAAAGAACAAAGAAGGAAACTAAAAGACAAGGTAAGTGCATTCTCTATCACAGCAAAAGAGAGCTGACAGGTATAACTCAGCCCTATGAATAATCTCTAACACGAATGAGTTTTTGGAAAAGATTCAGTTACTCATTGAGGAAAAAAATCTATTTGAAAGCAGCTATTGTTTTGGGATCTTGGTTAGAAGTGGTTTAGCATGTAGGATACCTCTGAAAAAGTAGATCTGCTTTCCTTAGAATATACCATGAAGATGAGGAAGAGCTAAATATTCTGCCTCACCCACCAGCTGCAGATTTTTGGTCATTAAGTAGTGAAATAAAACAGAATATCAGGGCACCATATCCTTGTCAGATACTTTAAGTACACAAAATTTCCAGTCCGTCGAGGAGTAACCATTGGACCTGAACCTCCTTATTTCTATATGTGTCCTTTGGGAACATGTTTATGAGAGCTTACCAATTCCATCCTCATTAAAGGTTGATAGTATTGTGACACTTTCCTCTCCATTTTTGTAAATGAAAGTTCAGATTAACTGTGTGTGTTCCTGGCAGTGAAAAACTACCATAAATTTTATTTAACCAGCCAGTCGGCTTCAGCTTAGGGCTTGTTACCTTACAGGAACAGCTCAAAGCAGCCAGAAGATACTAAAGAATCTAACCTTACATATCAACTGAAAGGGATGATTTAAGGTCTGAGCCTAGCACAAACACCAGTGCTATTAGATCTGTTTCTGGTACCCTCAGGTGACAGCTGCTACTATTAGAGATTCTGACCTTGCAGGTCTCCTTGAGACCAAGGCCTGTCTTGCTGCTGGGAGAATGTAACAGCTCTTGCACTAATATCAGATGGAGATCCAATACAGAAAGCACTGAGGTCCCTGAATTCCTGTTAATGGTTTGTGAAAATAGACAGTGCAGTCTGTGCACAGGATTAGCTCAGCACAGCTTGCACTATGTTCTCAAAATTCTCAATATTCTTTTTCTTTTAAAATGCAAATCACAGTGCATGAAAGCATGAATTGTTTTCAAAATACAGTTTAGCTCAGTTCAATTCAATTCAATTCAATTCAAGTCAATTCAGTTCAATTCAATCAACCCAGTCTAAATCAGAGTGCTCTGTGGGGGAGGGCTGATGTGATGATTTATCTGATATAGTGTGACAAGCTGGAGTTTACATTTTGGAATCTGCTTCCTACCATCTTTACATGCTTTGATCCAGGACACATATTGTGTTAATAGCATGTTAGTACAAATCAGCCTCAGGCTTAATTAAGAACCTTCTCATTATACTAACCTAGGACAGCTTCAGATAGGAAATTGCATTCTCCCTGTCTTCTTTCTCACCATCACCCTGCATGCCTCCATATGGCCCCTAAGCTATGGAAGGTGTTGGGGGAGAAGGAACTTGGCCAGCTGTGCAGCAGCTGGTGGTTGCAAGCCGCGTCCTCAGCTCTCAGGCTAGCAGCAATGTACATTCTGTGCTACAGAGTCTGCACAGTATTTAACAAATTATACCAGAGCTTCAAGACCTTGCAGAAAACAAAAGACTGAGAGGAAAGTGATCCTCAAATAGCTCAGATTTCCAACTGCAACCAGCTAGGACTACTGTCTGCTGTTTTATCTAATTTCCATATGCAGATAACTTTTTAGTAGAACTATAATTTAAAAACCCCATAACCCTGGTCTACACAATTCAGATTATTTCAAGCATCAAAGTCTGAAGTCTTAAGATGAAAGTTTTCATTGAGATCATGTGGTGTTTTTGCAAGTAAGGAAAAGTAAATCCTGCCTAATGCACCGATAATTCCAAAGATTTTATTTTGTTTCAAGAAGATCTGTTGGTAAATTTCACTGATAGCAAGTGTTGGACAGAATAAATTTGTCCATGACACAAGGTATTTTACAAGATTTTGTAGGAATTGTTTTGTTTATTTGCTTAAAGATAGGATAGGATAGGATAGGATAGGATAGGATAGGATAGGATAGGATAGGATAGGATAGGATAGGATAGATAGGATAGGATAGAGTAGAGTAGAATAGAATAGAATAGAATAGAATAGAATAGAATAGAATAGAATAGAATAGAATAGAATAGAATAGAATAGAATAGAATAGAATAGAATAGAATAGAATAGAATTAACCAGGTTGGAAGAGAGCTTTGAGATCATTGTGTCCAACCCATCATCCAACACTATCTAATCAACTAAACCATGGCATCAAGCACCCCATCAAGCCTCTTCCTAAACACCTCCAGTGATGGTAACTCCACCACCTCCCTGGGCAGCACATTCCAATGGGCAATCACTCTCTCTATGAAGAATTTCTTCCTAACATCCAGTCTGAACGTCTCCTGGTGTAGCTTAAGACTGTGTCCTCCAAGTTCAGGAAACCAAGCAACATTCAAAGTGCAGCATAAACCAAAGTCAGAGATTTTATGTTGATTTTTTTTTTATCATCAAAACTTTTTCTTGATGTTATCAGAAGGTTTCATTTTTGATGCCGAATATCTTTAACCTTGAATAGAGCAAGCTTATGATGAACTTTCAAGATGTAATAATTTCATGCTGTAAAGCTATTTCATCACTATCACAGCTTAAATTTCTTCCCAAAATAACAGCCAAATAAAAAGTTGTTTACAAATGAAATAGTGGAGTGGAGTGGAGTGGAGTGGAGTGGAGTGGAATAGAATAGAATAGAATAGAATAGAATAGAATAGAATAGAATGGAATGGAATAGAATAGAATAGAATAGAATAGAATAGAATAGAATAGAATAGAATAGAATAGAATAGAATAGAATAGAATAGAATAGAATTAACCAGGTTGGAAGAGACCTTTGAGATCATCGAGGCCAACTTATCACCCAACACCATCTAATCAGCTAAACCATGGCACCAAGCACCCCATCCAGTCTCTAATGTTACTGGGCAAGTCTTTTAAAATGTTTTGGTTTGTTTTGTTTCCCCCTCCCCTTCTATCTTCCCCCAGTCCCATTACACAATGTTCAAATTTGCATTTTCTAATAAGAAGACACTGGCTCAGAAAATTCCTGCTCAGCTCCACTGATTAGACTTTCATGGACAATGTTCAGTTGAAAACTAAGATGTTTACCCACCGCTACTATTCAATTTTATGTTGCTGGGGAGATTAAAGGAGGGCAGTGACTCAGGCAAGAGAAGGAGGAGTGGAAATAATTAAATATAACCCTGCTGATTTAACCCTGTTTGCAATAGATTTTAAGACTCTAGTTCAGTCCAGAATAGTGTGCATTTTAAGATCATGTGTCCCAAGAAAAGTAGGAATTAATTTATCTACCCAGTCCACGCTCTCCTCTTTATTTTCATTTTGATCAAATGCAAATCACAACTTTAGCACAAATCAGGAATAAAAGCTGACAGGTTAAAGCATGTTCAATCAAAATGCTGTGGACAAGGTATTAGTGGTGAACTTACATGTGGCACTATTTCCATATTATGCATCATAGCCTTTTGGAAATTATACCATCTTTTTGATATATGTCCTTAAGCAGCAAAACAGCAAAATGTTATGTTAATCAGTGCTTTCAGAAGAGTGGAAGATTGCTGGGGCAGCTGGGGGCATCAGGCAACGGATAGTGCTGAATTTTGCTGAATGAAGTTGTAGAAAGGAGGCTACACTGCACAGAAGCCTCCTGTGCAATCACTTCTGGCATCGGTTAACTTTTCCATTATCATCACTTCCCTTTTAGTCTTTTCCTTCTAGACACAGAACTTCCTTTTGTTTCCAATCCACTGCAGCTGTACGTTGTGCTGCTGAGAACGAGTGTGAGATCAGTTCTGTGCTTTTCAGCCTGTGCTCTCCTTTTTTGGACATCAGCAAAAACTAACATCAATCCTTATGTAAATTATGCACCACTTAGAAATCATGCTATGCTCTGTAAAAGTGGTGGAGAATGTTAGCCTGGAGGTAGCAGTTGGAGCATTGGAGCATCACTGGACAAACTCCAGGATGCTCAGACAATGTAACTGAAATTCTGTTTGTCATCAAAGGAGAAAGAGGAGATGACAGTGCGAAAGGTTGTGTGAGATATAATCAGCCATAGATGTTGTATTCGACAACATCAGACTATTCAGGTACACTCAGGTTAATAAAGAGATGTTTAGCCTCTTCCAAAATAGAAGAAAATAATCTTATGTCTTCTTTCTTTACAGAAAGAGTGATTGGCCATTGGAATGGGCTGCCCAGGGAGGTGGTGGAGTCACCATCACTGGAGGCATTTAGGAGGAGACTCGATGGGGTGCTTGGTGCCATGGTTTAGTTGATTAGAGAGTGTTGGATGATAGGTTGGACTCAGTGATGTCAAAGGTCTCTTTCAACCTGGTCTATTCTATTCTATTCTATTCTATTCTATTCTATTCTATTCTATTCTATTCTATTCTATTCTATTCTATTCTATTCTATTCCATTCTATTCCATTCCATTCCATTCCATTCCATTCCATTCTACATAAGAAATGTTGTCAGTCAATGGTTTTCCCTAATTGTTCTCCAGCTGAGGAAGCTGCCAAATTCAGCTCCACAGGTTTACAGTTTTCAACTCCTTAGTAATATTATTGTACTTTATGCTAAGCACATGGTATTGGCAGACATCGTATCTGTCATGTTTACTATAGAACAGAAAAAGAGAAAACACTCTGCTGTGATTTATATAATACTGACTATACCTGAAATTTAATCAAGAACACATTTGTAATGAGGCAGAAAATGGCCTGTCAAATGCTGGCTGATGATTTCTTAATTAAAATCAGTGATATATCTTCTATATGAGAGGTAAGAATATTTTATTAAGGCATGAGTGTGGGCTTACATAGAATACATAAGAAAAAGAGGAAGCTATCTAAAAAAACCCAAGAAACAAAACAAACCCAAAAAATCCCAACAAACTCAGACAAACCAAACAGGAGAATTCTAATCTTCACTCTATAAAAGAAAAATAATAAATGCATAAATGCCAATCTAAAAGTGATAACCCAGCCATGACCCAGAATGACTTCTCAGTAAATTATTCAACAAGTATTACACTGAGGTGCTGGAGCAGGTCCAGAGAAGGGTAACAAAGCCAGTGAAGGAAAGGGTCTTGAGAAAATGTCTAATAAGGAGCAGCTGAGGGAGCTGGGGTTCTTTAGTCTGAAGAAAAGGAGGTTTAGGGGAGACCTTCTCCCAAATTACAGCTGATAGGACAAGAGCAATTGTTATTAAGTTACACCAGGGAGACTGCCCTGGTTTGAGGCTGGACAGATCCTCTCTTGCCCCTGCCACAGAGGTTTAGGTTAGACATCAGGAAAAATTTGTGCTGGAGGGCTTATCAAAGACTGGAACAGGGTGCCCAGGGAAGTGGTTGAATCACCATCCCTGAATGAATTTAAAAGCCATCTAAATATGGTGTAGTAGTGGCTCTGGTAGAGTTAGGTAATAGTTGGACTTGATGATCATAGAGGTCATTTCCAGCCATGGTGATTCTGTGATTTCTGGCTGATGTTTATTTCTAGAGTTCAGCTTTTGTCTTTTGTTTTTCTTGCCTTGCTCTAGCAATATGCAAGCTCAGTGGCACCTTCTTTTATAGATATGGACAGTCCTTTTAAAAGGAAAGTGTTCCTGTAAGTGTTCTGAAGACTGAAAGGTAAGAAAAAAGACTAGGTGCGTTGCACCAGACTTTAGTGTGCTGTTAGTAGAACTGATCACAAATATTACAGCTCTGTTTTAACCCCAGTAGGCTGCTAAGCCCCACAGAGAGACTTACTCAAGCCCCCTGGTGGGATGGGGAAGAAGACTGGAAGGGTAAGAGTGTGAAAACTTGTGGATTGATACAAAGGCACTATAATAGATAAAGCAAAAGCTGCATGCTCAAGGAAAGCAAAAGAAGGGATTTTTTCACTTATTGTCAGGCAGATTTTCAGCCACATCCAGGAAAGGAGAGCTTCACTGTTTATAATGGTTCCTAGGCAAGAAAAGTGCCATCACTCCAAAAATCCTCCCCTTCTTCTTCCTCCAGTTTTACATTGCTAAGCACAATGTCATACAGTCCTAAATTTCCCCTTGGTCAATTGGGGTCAGCTGTTCTGGCTATGTCCCCTCCCTACTTCTTGCATACCCCTAACCTTCTTGTTAACAGCCAGACTAAGGAACAAAAAAGACTGACATTTTTTAAGCACCATTCAGCAACAGCTAAGACATTGGTTTGCAATCAATACTGTTTTCATCACAAACTCAGAACACAGGATCACACAAGCTAATGTGAAATTACCCAGTCAAAACCAGGGTAATTGATTAGCTCTTAACCTTGCACTAAATGGATCACGAGGCAACTTATTTATGTTTTCCACAGACATCTGCTCAAAGTACATATGTTCTCCCAAAGGAAAAATGCCCTTTTTTTGTCGACTATGCTTCCCATACAGATATAATCTGGGCCCCATTGGGGCTATTCTGTTGCACAAGCAAAGCCACAACATACAGATAAGATTTGTCTTACACAGGCGATTCAAAGTCATGGCCACCATATAACTCCTGCAAGCATGGCCTGTGCATGTCAAAGCAAGACTCCCCAGCTTTCTGCCTCCTCAGTCATACCCTTATAGTATTTATACAGAGTAGGGATTGCCACTCTCCATTTCCAGCAGGCTTGTAGACTACAACATAGCCTGCAGCTCTTTTTGTGCTTCTACACCCAGATGCTTCCATACACCAAACAGGAACAAGACTGGGGGCATACACAACTCCTTACCTCTGTGACATCGTTTCTGGGAGTGAAATACACCCACACTATCCAAATAAAAGCTGTTGCACACATCATCCAGCTCTCCAAGCTGGTTGACAGGGAGACTGGCATCCCAGGACATATCACAATCCCTGTCTCCCCCACAGAGCCTTGTCATTGCCTCTTCTACTTTTAAGACAGAGACTAACATGGACATAGCCAGGAGACTGAAGAGAGCATTCACTCGCATTTCACTTAGCAGTCCTGATCTGCATTTAGAGAGCTGTGTCCAGTTCTGGATCCTGTGTTGCAAGAGAGAGAGAAAAGTAGAGCAAGTTGAGAAGTGTTATGAAGACTGTTAGGTGGCTGGAGAACATGCTGCATGAAGAGAGAGGCATGTAGCTAGGTTTCATTAACCTGAAGAAGTGACAGTGAATGAGGATTTAATTTCCTGGCCAATCTGTGTTAGCTATTGTCCTGTGAATGTCTTTATTCATTCACCTGCACAAATCTAGTGCCATTGAAAGTAAGCCTGTTAACAGGACATAAAAACAAATAGATGCATAAGCAAGTCTGTTGCTCCTGACTTCCAGTGGCTGGGTCTATATGTATCGAAGGAAGGGCAAAATAAGTACACACAACATTATTGTCATTTTGACTACTGTAAGGTACTCTGCAAAACTTCCAGTTGTCCTTCCAGAAGGACAAAGTTGTTCTGGATCTTCTTCACCATATCTGCCGGCTCTAAGCAGACATCTTGCACAGCTGCAGGCACAATAACAGTACTGGAAGCCTGTGTTTAGGGCTTGAATTGAACTCCAAGCAAACTAAGATTGAGATGATGCTGAGCACCTCCCTGTTAACCATTACTAGTTGTTAAAAACCAGGCCAGATACTCAGGCTGACAGCCCACTGCCTCAGGAAGTATCAATTTCAGTGAAGTTTCCTCTGAGTTTTCTCAGCTTTTGTTTGGCAAACCTTTTAGAAGTACTATAGGCAAGAAAAAGCATCAGCTCCACTGACTTCCAATTGGAGGAACCTTTTTAAGATGCTTAGGGGACTCTGAAGCTGTTGTATGTTGGGATAGAATTAAATAGCTCTGCAAAGCAAGACAAAGCAGGTTTCAGAGCTGGCAAAGAAAACATAGCTGATGTTATTTTGAATCAACTCCTTGCCTACATGCTTTTTAAAACAGTGCTGAGAAAGCTAAACTGCTTGTGATCTTAGCTCATTTGGGTAAGTTGATCCTCTTGCCAACCAGGAATAATTCTCTTGTCATGGCCCTACAGTAGTAGTTGGAGAGAGGGAGACAAGGAGGGCAAGAAAGAAATATTCTGTACATCATAGAAGAAAACTCAAAGATGAAACAGGCAGGGGAGATGGGACACTGGGCTGAACAGATGTGTGAAATTGTTTCATGTAGTTCCTGACACAGTAAGCACTTTATGAGGTCCTAAAGGTTGCACTAAATGTCAGTCTGAGAAGTTTCCTTCCCTTTCTTATATCTCCTCCTTTTAAAATCAAATCTTTCTCAGTGACTGTAGCCAAAAGCATCTAGAAAAGAATTTTGTTTGCTTCAAATGTTTTTGTGCCAAACTTTTCAAGGGACTTACCACAACTGCGCAAGAATTCCAGTTTGATAAGGTGGTAGGACTGGAGGGAAGGATGAAAGAAGACAGAGGGAGTGAGCAGGAGCAGAGAAGAATTTATTTTGTGTTAGAGTTTTTTCGTGGGTGCTGATTCCCAGAAATAGGAACATTTTAAAATTTTTGCTGAAAGATACCTCCAAAAAAGAGGTGTCGACAGCCCAGCTTCTCTTTCGAGCTGCAGCAGGCAAAGGCTGAGGAACTTCACTGAGCATCAGCTACCTACCCTGAGTAAAGGCACTGTAACTAAAGGCAGGAATATGGTGAAGCTTGAGGACAGAGCCAGGCACCACTTCTTCCAAGGGCTAGAGACAGCCCTAGCTGAGTATGTACTGTGTTAAGTGGTAGCAACTCAGGAGATGATAAAGAACTCTTTTCCTACAACATCGGCAGCGTGGTGCTGCATTTTCCTTACTGCTCTATCTTTCCCTGACCTCTTGCGCTGTGGTACAATATGTGCTCCACATCAGCAGACAGGGAAACTGAACTTAGAAAGGGACCAAAGAAGAAATTTGCCTTGCTCTAGTTTTTGGACAGATTTCCTTAGACCAGAAAGGCCAGAGTGCATTCTCAGGTGCTGCTGCTAACTCTAGTGGGACAATGGCTTCAGGAGAGGATGCACAGGCAGGTGAAGTTCAGCACCACTTTCATCTATCAAAGTCTGTGGATGAGCTGTGTGTGATCAAGGGGATGGGAAGACCACCCAGCCAAGAGAAGACTGCTGCTGCATGTGTGGAGGGACACATGTGGATGTGATCCTGCAGTTCACCCAGGAAGTCTTCATCCACACTTACACTGCTGTTAGAAGGAGGAGCAAAGTCCTGACTCCACAAGCATCAAAGGAGAAAAGAAGACCTCAGTGAAGAAAATGGGAGCAATCTGCCCTCTTTCATCCTTCACTCTTCCTGCTCCCACACAAACCTCAACAGTTGCTTTTTATTTTACCTTGGCCCCACTGTCATGGACCCTTTGCTTGGGCTGAGCGCTGCAGCTGATACACACAGAGCAGACACAGACACATCCTATGCTTTGAGTCCCCCTACTCGCCACTGCTTTTTTGCTAGATTATCATAACTTGACATTATTGTAACATTATTGCTTTGGAAACAGAGGCCAGGATGCATTTAATTATACATTGTGGTGGTAGGCTGTGAGGCTGTCATCTTGTTTTTAATAACCAAACACTTGGTAATAATCAAACAAACCTTTTGACGTGAGCTGAGGAAGTGCCAGATGGGAGGAGCATGGCAGTGCAATGGATGCAGGGACTTTGGTAAGCGTGACAAAAATACCCAACTCACAGCCTGGCTCTAGGGCAAGAACCCCAGTGGTGTGCTGCCCTGCAAAAGCCCAGTTCTGCTTTTAAGCTGAGGTCTCCAACCATTGCCTACCACAGGACTGTAAGGAAGCTAAACTTTTGGGAAACTTTATCTTGACAGAGTTGACAGACAATAACTTCTTTCCTTTTTCTTTTTCTCACAGTTTCCCAAAAGTGGCCTTCATACATCCCTACCCCATATTCACCACCCTAATATTCTCACTGGTGCTTTTCACCTGATAAAGACTGAGCAAGGACTATTATCTGAACCATCCACAAAGATCAAAGGATTCTTAGAGATTATGACAGAGAAGCAATAGCTCTCTCTATGATGATATTTCACCTTTATATGATTGCCAGTCTCAGATAAATCACATACTGGAGTTTCTTTCCCAGTCAGTTCTTGCTTTCACAGAAGCCTGAATCCTTTCCAGAGAACAGAAACTTTTCTGTACCTGCCAAGACCTTACAGTACATTCTCAGTGCCTTTTGCATCTTTTGTCAGCCTTTCCCCTTTCCAATGGCTAAGCACTGATGGCAAAACCACAGCTTTTGGTTTTGCACAGGACTTTCCACAGCTGCCCTTTATTTCCACTGACAGTCAAAGCTCCAGATACAAACATCCCCAGGCTCTTGAGAAACAAAGCCAAGCCTTCAATCTCTGGAAAGACTTTGGAAGTGGCTTTAATTCTCTGTACACAACTTCAAAGGACATCTCTAGAGATCTTTGTATACTCTGGAGCTGAGATGTTCTGTGATATATCCCATACTGCCAGTACCAGTAGTACACTGGAAATTGTGTTTCTGTGACTGCAGAGGCTGTGATGACTGCTGGACCACTGCTGGATAAAGAAATCACTGGCACAGTGAGGACTCAGTTGGAAGGGTTATAATCAGTGTCTCCTGTTTCTCTCACCACCTACATGAGAAACTGGTTATTTCACTTCCAAGAAAGAAAAAAAGAAGATTGTTCTTTGTGATAGCTGAAGAAGAAGAATCAGAACAATGAAAGAAGAACTGTTTCTCAAAAGGGGATTTGGTCAAAATGCAGAATTATTTGCTCTGCTTTATGTAACAATAACAAAAATAAATAAAAGGAAGGGGATAGAAGGGAATCATGATGCTCTAATGGACAGGCTGGGTAGTTTTGAAAGCTACAGGCATAGTCTGTGTGAAGCTCTGCAAGTATGTGCTGTACAGTGAGCCTGCTACCTCTGCTGGGTGGCCATGACAGCCTCTCTCTGTCGTCTTCTAGTCACAGGGTAGTCAATTCTCAGGTCTTTTTTGCACAAAATTTGGATCAAAGTGGATCAAGGAGAATGACTCACTCTGGAGTAATCTCTTTTTTCAATTTTCCTACTGTTCAACCTTAGATATAACTAGAGGATGAAAAAGCACAAATTTGGCAACAGTCCAAAAAGTGTTTCAATGACAGCCCCACTTTCAAGGGAGAGGAAATAAGTTAAGGCTTAGCTATATGTCTCACACTTACCTTGTAATTTGCCAGCATAGCCCTATTTGTAGTATAGCTGTGACAATATTTAACTATAATAATTTTGAATCTGAATTATAGATGATGTTTTGTACTTTAACAGATCTCAGTGGCTAAATATTTATCTTTTGCTCTTTCAGGTGTCTCCTTTTGTTGGCAAATTTCCAGTCCCCTCTGCCTAACTTCTCTCCTTTGAAAATACTGCATTGAATAAGGAGCTCTTGTGTTCAAAGCTTGGCTCCTCTTTCACTTGGCTCCTGTGGTGAAAGTAATTAAGAGCAATTGGTTGCTATAGAAATATTAATATTTATTATTGGTACTACAGTAATATCCAGAAGCTTCAGCAGCTGTGATATAAATACATGTGAGAATAATAACTGTGGTAGAGCCAGCTGAGGATTACTACTCCAACCACAAGGTCAAGAACCCTGCCATCATGTAGACATACTCTGAAAACAGTGATGTAGGGAACCTTCCAGAAAAAAATTGTAAAACACAGTGCAAATCATTTGCATGCGGTACAAATGCAATCATTTTAAGCACCGTTTCACTTGAGAGGCTCTCTGGGAACTGGTATCTGCAAAGAGATCTTTTGAGAAGTTGAAGAATATGGGTTGAAAGAAAAGAAATCCTCCATTTAAAGTTGCTGTTTTTTTACTATGGGTCAGCTTACCTTCTGCAATTATGTTAGGTGCTTCATTCTACTGAAAGTTAGCTGCAAAAATCCGGAAAGGCTGTCATGATATAACCACAGTAAAGGATCTTTCTTGTCTTGGTGTGCCTGGCCTACCAAACTACTCACACTGAAGTGATAGAATTCATAGAATCAATAAAGCTGGAAAAAACCTGAAAGATCATCAAGTCCAACCTGTCACTCAGGATCTCATGACTACTAAATCATGGCACTAAGTGCCATGTCCAATCCCCTCTTGAACACCTCCAGGGACAGTGACTCCACCACCTCCCTGGGCTTCTTGTTCAGTGTATCAGCTCCATGAAAGGTAATACCTTCCTTTTGAGACAGAATGTAAAGGTGAGATTGGTGAAAGCAAAGAACATTGATTCCACCTTGCTACCACTGCTCACTGCAGTATCACTGATTTTGGCCAAAAGTGAAACAATTTTAGATGCACCTGCTTTGACCTATTGTATTGTCCAGAAAGGGAACCAGAGTGAAAATCATATCATTGCAGTAGGCCCTAGCAGATACACTTTCAAGATACCACACCAGAAAGGCTTGAATTCAAATCTGCACCTTTAAAAGAAGAAAATATTTTAGATGTGTCTGGTTTTCCAAATCACATTATAACATTTTTTGTTTTGTGATATTGTTTCATGCAATTCCTCTGCCTCTAAAAGACTTTGTAATGCACAAAAGCACTTTGAAGGAAATTTTCACTCACTTCAGTGCGTTAGCGTATTCCAACTTGTGTACACACAGATTAAGAGGATATAGACACAGTGTATGCATCTGAGCAAGTTTCTAAGAGCTTTATGTATTTACTGATGAGTCAAGATGATTATGGTGAGATCATGGCAAGGAAAGATAATGCACTTTCAATATATAAAGGGATTTTATGAAAATGACAGGGGCCAATCATTCTAATTAACGAACAAAGAGAGAACGAGGTGTAATAGGATTAAAGGGACACTGTCAAATTGCATTTTACCAATCATCTCACTGCAAAAGTTCCATATTCTGACAACTTACACTTTCAATAGCATGTCCTGATTTTGAGATTATTTAACATAATTGTCCTGAGGTGGAAATTTCCACTTTCTGTTCATTTATGGGAGGAATTCAGAAATTTGAAAGCTGGTTTCTCTACACAGAGGTCATGTAAGTGGTTATACACTGAACAGTTTATTAGGTTTTTGTATAAATAAGCTAGAGGGCTGGATCACCTCTTCTATGAGGACAGACTGAAAGAGTTGGGGCTGTACAGTCTGGAGAAGAGAAGGCTCTGAGGTGACCTTATTGTGGCCTTCCAGTATCTGAAGGGGGGCTACAAGAAGGCCGGGGAGGGACTTCTCAGGATATCAGGCAGTGATAGGACTAGGGGGAATGGAATGAAGCTGGAAATAGGGAGATTCAGGCTAGATGTGAGGAAGAAGTTCTTCCCCATGAGAGTGGTGAAGCCCTGGAACGGGTTGTCCAGGGAGGGGGTTGAGGCCCCATCCCTGGAGGTGTTTAAGACCAGGCTGGATGAGGCTCTGGCCAGTCTGATCTAGTGTGGGGTGTCCCTGCCCATGGCAGGGGGTTGGAACTAGATGATCCTTGTGGTCCCTTCCAACCCTGACTGATTCTATGATTCTTATAACTTCTAATATGCCAAGTATAGCAAACTTTTCCTTTTACTTCCATTTAAACATGTCACACTTCTTTTGGACAGCTGTGGCACTTTTCAAATAAGCAAAGAGAAATACAAGGGTACTTTTTATGTTCCATTTTACCTGCTGTGCTACTGCCTGTGTCTCAGTGATACCATTTAGGATGCCTTTTCAGAAAGAAATGTTGATTCTGGGTATCTCCTTGTGCAATCTCCGATTTGAGACTGCTAAAAAAAGCCCACTTTTCGAAAAGTGCACCACCTACTTCTCTCTGAAAATGAGCTTCCATCTCACTGTCTCAGAAAATGGAGCCCCCTAAAATGAATGGTCATTTGGAAAAAAACTTCAGGGCACTTTAAACTGCATAATCTTCTCCAGAAGTAACATGCCAGCGAGACAAGAAGAAATATTCTGTCTCTTTTGGTGTTTTCCTTCAAATGTGTTGTTTGGTTATGTGGTGGAGAGAGGAAGTTCTCCCCCCCACACAAAAGAAACCATGGCTAACTCAGTCAGAGAAGCAAATGAATATAAGCTGTACTTACAAGCAGAATGAAATGCAGATGGATATATACACAACATACAGCATTTACAATATATACAGAAATATACAGCAAAGAATGTAATACAGAAAAAAACTCCCTCTTCCAGCCAGGAGGGTCCCCCCCCTGTGCCCCCTCTCTCCCCCTACCTCCCTTTTTTTCCCAAAAAGGGTTAGAGAGAGAGAAAAGGTAATTATTAAGGGGAAATTCTGTTAGCTCAAAGCATATGCAAGAATTATTCTTATCTGTTAGTTCATAGTATCATAGTATCAGTCAGGGTTGGAAGGGACCACAAGGATCATGCAGTTCCAACCCCCTGCCATGGGCAGGGACATCCCACACTAGATCAGGCTGGCCAGAGCCTCATCCAGCCTGGGCTTAAACACTTCCAGGGACGGTGCCTCAGCCACCTCCCTGGATAACCCATTCCAGGGCTTCACCACTCTCATGGTGAAGAACTTCCTCCTCACATCTAGACTGAATCTCCCCGCCTCCAGGTCATTCCATTCCCCCTAGTCCTATCACTACCTGATGTCCTGAGAAGTCCCTCCCCAGCCTTCTTTTAGGCCCCCTTCAGATACTGGAAGGCCACAATTAGTTCAAGGTTAACTCCGTCCAGCAGCTTTTGCTCAGAGAGAGACTGAGAACAGACAGGCAGACTGGAACAGACAGAACTGAACTGAAATTCAAACAGAACTAAAACTTAAAGTTGCACTCTGCCAATCTACCAATGAAATTAGTTTAGACTTTATCTTTGTTTTTCAAAGCATTCAGCCAGAGTGTTCCAGCAACAGTCCCTTTCTTAAAGGCACAGCCTAAAACGGTCACAGGTCACAGTAATTCTTCTGAGGAATGAGGGAAGTAAGTCTGATATGCTAACATAATTGCAAACACCCTTCCTTGTTCCCCCTGCACAGATACAAATCGAATTTCAAAATTCTCTTATGTAATTGTATTAGTTAGTCTGCCCTAAAAACCACAACTGACAGTCTGAAATGTCCCAGTTCTAAACGTTTTTACAAGTTTCAGTGGATTATGCCTTGTTTCTCTTGACTTTTTTTTTTTTTTGTTTCCTAGTACCACAGAAATATTCCACCTTTTTAGTTTAAACATTTAGTTCAGGATTTAGTTAAAAATTCTGAGTATATTTGATTCCATTTTACTTTTACAGGAAGGATATCTGCTATTTCCCTACAAACTAAAATGTATCCGTGGAGAAAATGTACCGTGGGGCAGTGTTAGGTGCCATTAAAATTGTTTTCCATTCCAGGCACCACTATTCAAAAACCCTTCTGGGCCCCTCAATTTAAGAAGGATATTGAGACTCTTGAACATGTCCAGAGAAGGGCAACGAGGCTGGTGAGAGGCCTCAAGCACAAGCCCTGTGAGGAGAGGCTGAGGGAGCTGGGGTTGTTTAGCCCGGAGAAGAGGAGGCTCAGGGGAGAACTTATTGCTCTCTACAACTATCCGAAGGGAGGTTGTAGCCAGGTGGGGGCTGGTCTCTTCTCCTAGGCAACCAGCACCAGAACAAGAGGACACAGTCTCAAGCTGCACCAGGGGAAGTTTAGGCTCGAGGTGAGGAGAAAGTTCTTCACAGAAAGAGTTGTTAGCCATTGGAATGGGCTGCCCGGGAGGTGGTGGAGTCAACGTCCCTGGAGGTGTTCAAAAAGAGATTGGAAATGGCACTTGAAGTCATGGTTTAGTAGTCATATGGTGTTAGGTGACAGATTGGACCTGATAATCTTTGAGGTATTTTCCAACCTTATTGATTCTATGATTCTATGAAATATAAGGCACTTTAAACAAAAGCATCAGAAACCATTTATGCTAGCAAAGAGTGAGAGCAATGATAGAAATGAGAGCTAAGGGTCTTGTTAAATAACTGAACGATTGTATGAACCAGTGTATGGAGAAAGATGAAGGAAGCTATGCATGAATAAGTTGCCTAAACATAATTGAATTGCCAATGGCATAACAGACTGTATGTGTTCATAATAAGGAACACATAATAAAGAGAGTGGAACTGCTTGTGGAAGCATAACTGGTCGTGACTTGGCTATTGCCATAACCTGAAGATCTTGACAATACAAAAGACATCACAAGGGAAGCTTTGTGACAACAAGATCTTCAGATTGTTTGAAATTACAAAGCAGATAAAAGAAGTTCCATTGCCTGAGGCTAGGCTGGGCAATAGTCCAGCTTGCTGAATAGGTGTTTTAGTGTTTCACATCACGAAATTCTAGGAAGTGTTTTAGATGGTGAAGCCAAGATAGAGAGATATGCTTCAGAGTTAAAATCACTGTCACTGTTCTACTAGAGCTCTGCAGAAGAGTTTCCAGAAAGGACATTTCTGTGACTCTCAAGCCCTGTCACATGTGAAAAATAGAGAATGCAAGTATTGAGCCTTTGGAGGTAAGATGAGCTAGATGATGCAATGGATCTTTTCCATCTCTAATTTTCCTGAGTGTACAAACAAATATTCATGCCTGGGAACATTAATCACTATTGGCTAGAGGTCTAAATCAAAGAAGGGAAACAAAGTCTTGTGTATGCTCAGCACACAATGTTCTAATTCTTATAACTATGTAATTTCCAAACCATATTTCCTCAAACAAGGCAATGCATCATTCTGGAGTACCTTCACGTTCAAAGGTGATGTTTCAAAATAAAGTTGATTTGAGTTACTGGGAATGAAAAGCATAAGAAAAATACTTTAAGTAATGAAAATCACATTCCCCTTCCTCCTGATTGGATGACTTTGAAAATTGGAATTCAAGCCCTACGACGAGAGGCTGAGGGAGCTGGGATTGTTTAGCCTGGAGAAGAGGAGGCTCAGGGGAGACCTTACTGCTGTCTACAACTACCTGAAAGGTGGTTGTAGCCAGGAAGGGGCTGGTCTCCTCTCTCTAGAAACCAGCACCAGAGCGAGAGGACATAGTATCACATAGTATCATAGTCTCAAGCTACACCAGGGAAGTTTAGGCTCGAGATGAGGAGAAAGTTCTTCACTGAGAGAGTCATTCATTATTGGAATGTGCTGCCCGGGGAGGTGGTGGAGTCACTGTCCCTGGAGGTGTTCAAGAGGGGTCTGCATGTGGCACTTGGTGCCATGGTCTAGTCATGGGGTCTGTGGTGACAGGTTGGACTCGATGATCTTTGAGGTCTCTTCCAACCTTGGTGATACTGTGATACTGTGAAAAAATATGCAAACAGCTGGATTGATTTTTATGAAAGTTTCTAAACACAATTCAGTCTTGACCTGAGACCAAGCATGAAAAAATTGAACCCAAAGGTAATATCTTTTTGAGAAAGCTATAAATGGCTTTGATTTAGAATTGAAATGCCATTTTCAAGCTTGGTAATGTCATCACAACCACAAAGCAACATTAACTTGTGCAAAGCTGTAATGGAAACAGAAAACCAGATTCTCCTGATTTCAAGTGACCTAGAGCAAGCTGCTCTATCAGAGGCATTGCAAACCCATCTGGATGCATTTGTGTGTGATCTGCTCTGGGTGATCCTGCTCTGGCAGGGGGGTGAACCCTGGTCCCTTCCAGCCCCTAACATTCTGCAATTCTGTCATTACTTGAAAAATTTCTGTTGGGACTGTTTTCCAAAGAGAAATATCTTTGACAAATGTGTGGACACAAATATTTTGAGCTGGAAAAATGCTGATTCTGTAGGAAATAATACTTTAAAAAGCTCTTTGAAGAGAGCCTTATCTATAAATCTCTATCACTATCTGTTTCTGAATAAACACCATTTCTGATGCTCCCATACATCAATAACTACAAAAAGGCATTGCTTGAAGTTCATATTCTGCATATTAGTTGAAGTTCTATGGAGAATATTTATAATTGTAAGTGCTGTAAGGGACTGTGTTGCATTCTGCACCCTAATGTTATACCTTCTACTGTGGCAACTGTGGTAAGTCTTTGCTTAATGCATCTCTAAGCAGAACATCTTCTGCATCAAAATACATGGTTTTTAATTTTTTCACAAGGGCTTAGCAACTTATTTCAGGAAGGAAAAATCATTTTCAGCTTACTTCTCTTTGCAAATAATTATGAATCAGGTAATTGCATTCTAACACAGAAGCTTTCAGCAGTAAGGATGCTTAGTGTGAAAGCTGGGCTGGGGGATTCTGAATGCCTCTAAAGGGAATGGATAGCAGGGCATAAACCTTCACAGGACTGTAGCACTCCCTGCCTTCCTGTTATGGAAAATGAGTGAGGACTCCCTGTAACATTAGTTTTGTTATTCTAAGGACAGCAATCAACTCTAGGCATGCTTTATACTGAAAGATATTTCAGGCTAAGTTGGAAATTCATCTTGAGGGAAGCTTTTAGAGATAATTAAATCAGCTCTGACATAATTTAGGTGAATGACCTAGGCATGGAATTAGAAATGTATCCCAAGCTCAACAGCTCTGTAACAAAACATCCAAAGTAGACTTAATTGCTTGATTTTCTACATTAAAAATTCTGCCAGAGATGAAAATTAAGAACATTAAGTAATTTGTTCAGAATGTCCAAAAAGTTGATGGAAATATAGACACAATACCTGACATGGGTTCTATATGAAAAATACTCTAATGCACACTAAGTATGTCTCTGGGTAGTGATCACAATGGCTCAAGTCTGTCTTGATCAAAGCCAGGATCTGCTTGCAGAATCAGACCTGACAACCTCATATTTAAAAGATTTGAAGACTGAGCAGTTAAAAGCTACAGTGGTTATCTACAGCAATGGGATCTACATATCTTGGAATGAAAAGAGGGTCTGTAATGACAGCTAGTCACTTCTGGTTTTAGTGAATGCCAGAATAGCTAATCCTAGCCTTTCTCTCCAAATGGGTGCACACACTTTAGATCACAATTAAAACAAAGAGGAAAAAAGCATGTAAAATATATGTATACATATACATATATACACACACACACATATATATATGTATACATTTATATATATATATATACACTATTATGCAATTTAAAATTCAATTTATTTTGGATGAAATATGTGCCAAGTTATGGACTGTTTGCTAGTGAACAGCTTTATACGTTGTCAGCTCACTTTGATAAGGTTCTCTAAGTCAAATATCTTTTTCAATAGAGAAGTAGAAAGGATCTAGGTGTTTCCAAGACTTACTTTGGGATCAGTTAGTAAAAGAAAATGTCCTGGAAAAACTCAGAGTAATGTTCTATGTGTCATCCCTCAGCATGAGGTGTTGTTTAAGGTCTTTCTACTCATGACCTTTTCGTTCTTCATCCCCAGTGCTCTCCTGGTGCTTACCAGCCCCTTATCAGTGCTCTACTCTACGTTGCATCTTTGGGTATAATCTTGCTGAAAGAAAGCAACACCTTATGGGAGTTTTGGGGTAAAAATACAGAGTTGTTTTTGTGTGTGTGTGTGTGTGTGTGTGTGTGAAATAGATTATTTTCCACATCTTCAGACCAAGCCCACACAAATAATAGAAAGGATGGAAGTGAAGGAATAACTTTTGGCAGGACGTAAATCACTTAAACTAGCTCTGCCACCAAAGGATCCATGAGATGAAAAAACCTATTTGGAACTCTGCTCACAAATAGATTAGCATTTTCCAGTCTTGCTCAAAACATGTGTCTTTCCAGACGGACTGATGGATTTTTATTGAGTTTTCTGATTGTTCTATTTCATCACTACAGGCAAGAAACAATGCTATGAGCATTTCATTTTAATTGTCTGTCAGGTAGTATTGCAGCCTTTTGGGTCCCTTTGTGCTCCACTATTTTTAATTAATAGGTTATGGACCTGCTCACACTCATGAGATTCCATTAAATGCAGCTGGATGGTACTTAACACTTGCCAAATTCCAGTGCAAAATGTTTGTCTGTAAATGTGCTGTCTTATGACAGGCTTCACGTCCAGCTAAAATCCAATGAAAAACTTAATGAAGCTTGTCAGCTTGTCTAATAAAGAGCACTGCCACTCTGTACAGAGCTGGAAAGCACAGAAAATTTTGTCACAGTCTTTTTGTCAGTCATGATGAGTGCCAAAGCTCAGGCTGAAGTGTAGACTAAAAACTATTGCTTTTTGTTTGATCTAGTTTAAGTTGGTATTATAAGGTTTAGGCTGGATGTTAGGAAGAAATTCTTCATAAAAAGAGTGATTTGCCATTGGAATGGGCTGCCCAGGGAGGTGGTGGAATCACCATAACAGCAGGTGTTTAGGAAGAGACTGGATGGGGTGCTTAGTGCTGTGGTTTAGTTGGTTAGATAGTGCTGGATGATAAGTTGGACTCAATGATCTCAAAGGTCTCTTCCAACCTGGTTAGTTCTCCTCTCCTCTCCTCTCCTCTCCTCTCCTCTCCTCTCCTCTCCTCTCCTCTCCTCTCCTCTCCTCTCCTCTCCTCTCCTCTCCTCTCCTCTCCCTCTCCTCTCCCTCACCTCTCCTCACCTCTCCGAACCTCTCCGAACCTCTCTCCGAACTCTCCGAACCTCTCCTCTCCGAACCTCTCCTCTCCTCTCTCCGAACCTCTCTCTCTCCTCTCCTCTCCTCCTCTCCTCTCCTCTCCTCTCTCTCTCCTCTCCTCTCCTCTCCCTCTCCTCTCCTCTCCTCTCCTCCTCTCTCCTCTCCTCTCCTCTCCGAACCTCTCCTCTCCTCTCCTCTCCTCCTGTCCTCTCCTCTCCTCTCCGAACCTCTCCGAACCTCTCTCTCGAACTCTCTCCCTCTCCTCTCCTCTCCTCTCCTCTCCGAACCTCTCCTCTCCTCTCCTCTCTCTCTCCTCTCCTCTCCGAACCTCTCCTCTCCTCTCCTCTCCGAACCTCTCCTCTCTCTCCTCTCCGAACCTCTCCTCTCCGAACCTCTCCTCTCCTCTCCGAACCTCTCCTCTCGAACCTCCTCCCTCTCCTCTCCGAACCTCTCCTCTCCGAACCTCTCCTCCGAACCTCTCCTCTCCTCTCCGAACCTCTCTCTGAACCTCCAAACCTCTCCTCTCCTCCTTTCTCAAGCAAATTGACAACACATTGGGTAATACATGTGGAAAAAAGAAAGTTGAGTTTGGTAGTAAAGTGGGAGAGAGAGGAAAGGAAGTGGTTTGTGTTTTGGCATAGGCAGTTCTGTGAGAGATTCAGTGAAAGAACATTGTTGATCTACATCTAGGGAGTTCTGTGAATTGTGACTGTGAGCACACAAATACTTTCAGGTGAACAGAATTGAAATGGTTGCTTTGTTAGCAGCATCCTTACATCCATAACTGCGTCCTCCTGCTTTGTAGGAGTCCATCGTGCTGTCAAGGGCTCGATTAACTTGATTTTCATTTCAATTTGAGAAGGGTGGGGATTTGTGTATTTCATTGTGTCTGTTGTAGAATCCCTGACAATCAAATTGGTTGTTTTCCACATCTGTTTCTCTAGCACAGTTTGGTGCTATTTTGTATTATTTGCCACATTTGCCTGGCAGTATTTACAGCTGATTTGTGCAAGAATACGTGGTGGCATTATGGGGCTTTGAACAAAATTATTGTAAAGTATATTTATTTTGTACTGTTGTCCATGATCACTAGAAACTTGAGATCAGTGAAATCCATGGACACTTTAAAGGACAAATGTTGTTAATAAATTTATGATGAAAATTGCTGTATGGTTCTAAGGTTTTAGGTCAGATGAAGAAGTTATCCTCATACATCATAGATGTCCTGCTGCATGCAACTCCTCGAAAACCTAAACCAAGATTTTTCTTTGATTGTTGTTCCTACAACAACAATTGCTGATATGTGTGCATAAGAATTGATGAAGCTACCAGGGAATGAGAAACAAACAAACAATTTTGTGGTATGCCTGGCTTTAAAATCTGGATGTTGCAATGTTCTGCTTGGTGAGACTGTGGTGGTATAGGATCCTGATATAATGGATGAAGATACTCAGAATGATGAAAGAGGGTTTATGCTGAGAAGTTTTTGAGACATGGTTTGTCTCAGAGGAAATAATGCTCTCTGAGTTGAAAGGCAGTTTCTGTGTTTCCCACTTTTATTAGAACCATGGTTATGTCTGATGTGCCCACCTGGTTTCCTGTATTCATCATTGCCAAGAAATGTATAGAAAGCTCTAGGGATCAAGGGTGGAAATAGAGAGAGCTGGTAGTGCAGCCTTTTCTTGGGGTTCTCTGAGAAGGCTTTCCATGAAGTCTTTGAGATTAAAGGTACAGAAGCATACATCTTTCTTCCTTGGTTCCTTTTTTCATTCTGACTCAGAAAATCACCTGCTTGTCTTGCTGATGCAGTCTTACATGGTGTACAATTTTTGCAGTGCTTCCTGAAGTTAAAGACTCATTGTTTTCAGTAAGAGGGGAAAATACAACTTGAATGGAGATTACTGGTTACTCTTATCCATCTACTTGAAAATAAGGTCAGATTTTGGACTATCAAAGATGTGATTTCCAAACCAATCTAATGTAGAGCTTGACAAGATAAAGAGATATTCTTTCAGGGAAGGAGTTATGGATAGATCAGAGAGCAGATTAAAATCTGGTTTGCCATATAAGATCCACTAGTGGGTCTGTCAGTCACACACCATGAGGACTATCAAGACATCTGGCCACATTTGCTCTCTTTCAGTCCTACCAGCAGCTGACTGCAGAGCAGAGAACACCTGAAATGAGACAGGGTGGAAAAGTAGATAGGGATCTACTCAACCTTTGTAAACAAGAGAAAATGTGTCAGAGCTGCAAGAACAGGGAGAGGTGAGATGAACAGTTTGGACTTGATGATCTTGCAGGTCTTTTCCAACCTGGTCTGGTCTAGTCTAGTCTAGTCTAGTCTAGTCTAGTCTATTCATCTTTTTCCAGCCTTCAGAGGAGAAAGAAGTCCGTAGAAATGAGACACAGAAGTGGAACATCATTGTTCAAGAGTAAATACAGAAGAAAGAGAGCTTATGCAAAGGGGGGGGAAAAGGGAACAGAAGGAGAATAAAACAGAAAAAGAAATATTGACATTTGTTACACCATTGCATGGCCTGGAGGTCCCACTTGATGTTTGTGTACCCTTCTGCTTGCCATTATTGCCAACAACACAGGAATATAACCATTACTCTGGAAGCATAAAAACAAACAAATCCTGCAACAGAGAAACAGATTTATTGTCAGAGCTCTGAAAATGCTGGTAGCAACAATATGTGTTTTAAGAAATGGGTATCATAAAAGAGGGCTGTACAGCTTCTTAGTGGAATCTACTTAGATTTCAACAACATTTAACGCCTGCAAGATGTCTTTCAGCCTCATCTAAAGCCAGGGAGAAAAGTTATCTGGACTGAAAATAACTTTCAGTATTCTAGTGCCTGGAACCTAACATGACAGAGCCTCATTGCAGAAATCTAAAATATTTGCAGACATCAAAGACTCCCTAAGAAAGAAGAAATAGTGTTAGCCTAGGGAAGATATTTGACCATTGTGGAGTACATCAGCATGACAAAGTTAAAACCATGCAGTCTCCTGCAAATGAACAGAATGGAAAATTTTTCTGAAAGAAACATTCCTCTGTGAGATTTTTGTCCCCCACCTCCTTGGGTTCTTGACTTCTGACAAGACATAACTTTGGAAATGCAGCTGCTGGGGCTGAGCCTCGATTCGGTTGGATGCCAGCTTTGGGAGTAGAGGCGTGAAGAAGGACTGAGCCCCTGCCGTCAGCTGTGCAAGGCTCACATCACAGGCAGTGCTTCAATCTTTCCAAGTATCTGGTCAAAGCTCAGTGCCAATCTGCTGACTCTTTGGAAAATGAGCATTGTGCTTGCTCACTGGAATTTTTATGTGTCTTTCCAGGAACATTTATGCCTTTTATGCAAAAACATTTATCTGAAAAGCTGCAGGAAGCCTGTTATTTGCTCAGAAAACTCTGGATGCAGCAGGTAATTTTTTTGGATGCATCTGTTGGAATCTCTAGGAAAGGCAGTAGGTGGGAGAATGAAAGAGGAAATAACAGCTGATTCTAGGGTTTAATGGGTAACAGGAAAACCAGTAGACAGTGCAAGCACTAATGCCCTTGTAGTAACAGTAATACAAGTATATAATAGCTAGAGAGAGCAGCAGTGCTCATTGCCAGACATAAAGTACCAGTTTCTATCCTAAGTTTGCATTTTTCTTTTATTTAGAATTTTACCAGACTATATCCATGTAAAGCAATACATTCAAAGACAGTTACATATTTTCTCTAATTGCAGAAAAGATGTTTCAAGCCCTTTTAAGGAAGGTGGTAAGGGAAATGAGTCTATTTCTGTGTTTTTCAATAAAGAATTAGCTCAGTTTTTGCTATTTTCTTAAGAAGTCTTCTAAGGCCTGCATACTTTACAACAGAGACATGACATTTGTTTTCTAGTAGGAGTTGAGGAAGAAACAAAAGCTTTTTTGTTATGACCTGCAAAACCTAACACAGTTTGAAAATCAGCTTTTTTACATCCTCAGTAGAAAATCTTTATAGCTACCCAAATGCTCTTTACATATTCCTTATCTGTTGTGCATGACTCTAGACTCCCCTAAGCCATCATTTCTGTGGTTTTTGACTGTGTCATAACAGAAATACAGAATCATTAGGGGTTGGAAGGGACCTCTGAAGGTCACTTAGTCCAATTCCTCTGCTAAAGTAGGATCACCTAAAGTAGGTGATCCTACTTTAGATCACAGGAACATGACCAGGTGGGTTTGGAAAGCCTCCAGAGACAGAGGCTTCCCAACTTCTCTGGGAAGCCTGCTCCAGTGCTCTGACACCCTCAAAGGAAATAATTTTTTTCTCTTATGTTTGCATGGAACCTCCTGTGTTCCAGTTTGTGCCCATTGCCCCTTGACCTGTCCTCCTGACACTTAGCCTTTAGATATTTATAAGTATTAATGAGGTGCCCCCTCAATCTTCTTTTCTCCAGGTTAAATAGACCCATATCTCTCAGCCTTTCTGAGGTTCAAATCCCTTAAGCATCTTCATGTCTCTCTGCTGAACTCTTTCCAGTAGTTTCTTGTCCTTCTTGAAGTGGGCACCCCAGAACTGGATGCAGCATTCCAGATGAAAGGCAGAATAGAAAGGAAGAGAACCTCCCTCAACCTGCTGGCCACGATCTTTTTAATGTATCCCAGGATGCCACTGGCCTGTTGCATCACCTTTCCAGGGTTGGAGGTGAGGCTCACAGGTCTGTAGTTACCCAGGTCCTCCTTCTTGCCTTCTTTGAGGACTGGAGTGACACTGGTTTTGTTCCAGTCCTCAGGCACCTCTCCTGTTCTCCAGGACTTTTCAACAATGATGGAGAGTGGTCTATCAATGATTTCTACTAACACTAACCCTTACCATCTGTCAGAACTATGTAACAGCATCTCAACTCCTCCAATGTAGAGCACTTACCCTTCCATCAAAAAGTTCTAGGCCACAGCAGAGAAATGTGCATTATCTTCCTTTCTTATACTTAGTTCACATACATGGACAATGAGTGTTTGACGATGATATCAGTTACTCTATTGTCTAAAACAAGAGAAGCTCCTGTTGGCGTCCAGCCTCCTAAAGAAAGAAATTTCCACATGAGACTGTTTTGGTGTGGGAGTCAGGGTACAAGTCCAAGGAAAATATATGTCACAATGGCAATATTAAAAGTCTGCAAAGTCAGATTTTGAAGCTGATGAAATGTCAAAACTGCACTTCACAGGCAGAATAGGCAATGAATGACAGAGAAGCTGGCCAGAACAGAAGGTATGTTCTCTGCTTTAAGAAGGGGCTTAGGACCTAGAGTGGCTGGGTTTTATTCCAGTTTCAGCTGCCCCCTTTCTACGAGGTGTTGGACAAAAGTGTAACAGTAATCACTATACACCAGAGAAGTGGATTGTGTTGTACTATTCCCCTTAAATCTGCTGTCTCTGGAATTGATGCCCACTCTAACCTTAACCTTCTTTTAATACACTTTTTCCAAAACCATTCTGATACATTTTGAAATGAGTCTGTTTCTCATACTCAGGAATGCCTGATAGCAGGCTGTTCCGTGCTAATCTCTTCCACACAACAGGCTCAGTTATTAATTTTGCTGCCTTCAATCCTGTCTCCAGGAGCCCTGCTGTCCCGCTGTCTCAGCCTTGCACTGACACTTGTTGCAATGGGTCCTGATGACCATGTGGACAGACAGAAATCAAATAGGTTTTAAGACACTGTACTCTATGCTAAGGTTCAAATCTGCCCCTGGCTGCCTTTTCAGCAGATGAATAATGAGTATGTCAGAGTAGCATCATTATCATCCATCTGAGACCTTGGAGAAGTAGTCTGGTCTGGAAGAAGAGCAACCAAGACACCTGCAGGAATTGTTTTGAGACGTAAATGTGTGCATGTATGCAGCATACATCACAGGCTTATGTCATGGCCTTTTGCAAGGACACTGCATAAGAACTCACTGCTTTTTTTCCCCCTGCACGTGACAGATTCTTGTTTTGCAGTATTAGCAAAGAGGAAAGCACATTTTTCTTGAAGTGTTTTTCCCCTCGTATTTGTGAGAACACTGGAATCCTCACTGATCTGTGCCTAATGGGAACCACCAGCCAAAATGCTACAGCTGAAGTGAATGACCTTTGCCAACACTGAGTTTGTCTTGCAGAAACCAATGGACAGGGAAAGAGCAAAAGAGCGAGAGACAGCTCCGACAGTAATGGGCTGTAATTGAGTTCTCAGCCTTGCTGTAAGTGCCTTGGTGCGATTGCCTGTGAAAATTGCTCTGTTTTATGCTTTTTTGTTAGGTTCTGTCAAGCCCCATTTAAAATAATGAGGCCCCTTCACTCACTTTCTCTCCATAGAGTTCGGAGCAGATGAGAGAACTTTCAAAGGAAGAACAAAAACTCATCTGTGGAGAAGAGGGTATGCTGTAAATTACTGACACCCAGGATTCTTGCAGAGGCAGTTAGCCGAGTGTGACCTTGCCAAGGGACAAATCAAACACATGTTATCCAGTTCTTTCAGCCAACACCTTGTGTTCCCAGGAGGTGCAAACTCATGTTGGATGCCCAATAAAGCTGCATCTCCCTAGCAGATGATCCATCTCTTTTATCAAGTGTTTGAATCCACAACACACATCACAGGAGCAGGATGGATATAAAAACTAACGGGTCTTAGAAGACCCTTTATGAAGGTTATGTTTGAACTGGAAGCAAAGGTTATGTGTGGAGAGGTGCTGAGCACTGGCAACTGTGCATTTCTCCAGTAGAAGCTGAACTGCCCACTGCACCCTTTCTGTGTGGGACAGCTCTACCATGAAGTGATTGATCCCATCACCAGGTGTGTTCTCTAACCACTCACAATTGCCTTGTGTGCAATAACCTGCACATCCTACAATATCAATTAGTAAATCCTGTAACTACAGAGAGTAATTAAAGAGATATTTTGCCTTCATAGCACTCCTCTTAATCCATCCTGAAAAAAAAATCTGAAATATTAATGCTTTGCTTTACAGTCTTTAACCATTTTTAATGAGTCAAAAGATCACTGGAGGTGTTTAGGAAGAGACTGGATGGGGCGGTTGGTGCCATGGTTTAGTTGATTAGAGAGTGTTGGATGATAGGTTGGACTCAATCTCAAAGATATTTTCCAACTTGGTTAATTCTATTCTATTCTATTCTATTCTATTTCTATTCTATTCTATTCTATTCTATTCTATTCTATTCTATTCTATTCCATTCCATTCCATTCCATTCCATTCCTAAAGCCATTTAATAATATCTGAGTGGTTTAGAGAAAGTTTTTACATTAACAATTGTAAAAAAAGTGAAAAATGTTTTCCTTACTGAAAATACCAATACTTATCCTCTTAGTAAAAGGGTTAATTTGAAAACCCTATTTAATTTAATGCAATTTTTCTTATTAAAAGAAAAATTATTTTATTAGTAAAAAAATTCTCTTATTAAAAGAGAAAATTCCACTAGCTCTGCTGCTAGACTGGGCACTGACACAATCACTGTTAGGGCATGACTATCTCTTGAATATAAGATTGTTAGAGGCAAAAATGTTTCTGGAAAGATGGTTCAATCTGAAAATATGAGAAATAGCTTCAAAACTGGATAGGATAGGATAGGATAGGATAGGATAGGATAGGATAGATAGGATAGGATAGGATAGAATAGAATAGAATAGAATAGAATAGAATAGAATAGAATAGAATAGAATAGAATAGAATAGACCTTTGAGATCATCAAGTCCAGCCTATCATCCAACACCATCTAATCAACTAAACCATGGCACCAAACACCCTGTCCAGTCTCTTTCTAAACACCTCCAGTGATGGTGACTCCACCACCTCCCTGGGCAGCCCATTCCAATGGCAAATAAAACTGATTTTCTTATCAGTCTACCTGATTAGAGATTTGGATTTTCTCCAACACAGCCTACCTGTCAGTAGAGAAGGGAAGCTGGAGAAATCAAACAAGATGAGTATTTGCCTTTCCAGCTTGTCACTCAGTTGACTCTTCTCCTTGGATTCCAGTTTCAAGGCAATCTTGCATTGCTATGAGATGATCCACAAAATACACTGTGATTTGCAGGAATGCCCACTTAGGAACAATGATGATGGGGACAGGCTGAGAGACTGTCTGTTAGGTGAGTCCACAGGAGCTGACTCTATTTCTTTTTACCATGGGGGGAAGAGAAATGGAAAAGTTCTTTCTGATCCAAACAGAAATGAGAAAACTAAGTCTGGATAAAGGAGGCCACCAATGCTTGAATTCCATTGGTGGCTTTGATATACATTCCTTGTGTAACATATAGCTCTGTGTGTGCTGTACTTCTCACTGGTGTGAGAAGGCTTGTACTCTTGGAACTGTGTTTGTTTTTCCCAACAGGACTCTGTATGTAGCTCAGAACCATTGTTCTGAGACAAACGTGGGCATAGATTCAATTGCTGGTTCTTTTCCTTGTACTAAGAGGGTGGAAAACAGACACAAATCCAGCTGACATCAGTAGCCTTATTGATGAAAGAAGGCACTCAGGGCTCAAGAGCAGAGTGGTCCAATACTTCTGGGCTGAAGAAAGAAACATCCAGTTGATTTGTCTCTGTCACAACAGTAACAAATTCTAGTGTCTCACCCTTTATAACCCTGTTTTGAGAAAGGGGGAGATTCCAAAAACCTCTGAAGTACACATTTTATTTCTTTTGAGGAATGGGAAGCCAAGAGAAATGAGTTGACAGGCTGAAAACTTGGTAGAAAAAAACCAACAGCATAAATACCTGGCAAACAGAGGCCTGGAAGAATTCATCACATGACATCAATCCTAGCACTAGGCTTGCTGCAATGTATTAACAAACCATTAGATGTCTCTTTGTGCTTTGCAAAGCTCCACACAGGGCACCATCCCTGGGAAAAAAATGGAAAAACAAAGCTGGAACTCAATCTGTGCAGAAACCTTTCTGTCTTTCTGCTTACCCCTCTTGTGGTGGTATTTTGCAAATTCCACTTGTTTAGGAAGGAGCCTGGCTCTGCAGTTCATATCAACAAATTATTGGCATTACATTCTCTGTGTTAGGCAGAAAGGCAGTTGGCCAGTGTTAACCTTTGAGACTATTAGAGTAGTATGTGGTGCACCGTGTAGACTAACAGTGTGCTCTTGCAAAGTTCTAAAAAGAGGTCCAGCTCTGGGATGGTTTTGACCTTACCCACCTGCAGTAGGAGAAGATCCTACAACAAGTAAGGCTGCCAGTAAACATGAGCTGCTGTGGTGTGAAGGAGAGACCCCTGTAATGTAGCAGCAAACTTCCTTTCCTCTCAGAGAGCAAGAAGATGAGTTGTCTCTGCTCTGGATGCTTTCCTCCTAAACCATCTTCTCCTGTGCTGTCAGCAGTTTACCACACTCAGTGTTTCCCTTAGGTAGAAAGAAATGAAGTGCAGTTTATTATTAAGTCATAAGTGTAGTTTTATGATCTCTTAATTGGTGAAGAGACAAGAACTGTTTGCTGTTCCAGCTCTGGCCACATGCAGAGCTGAAGAAAGAGAGACAAGGCTGAGTCTGCAAGAAGCCTTGTGATAACTCATTGCTAACAATCCCCAGAGCTGCTGCTTTCCTTCAGACTATTGCTTTGCAGGATTTGTTATGTTTCCTTCCTTCTTCCCTTTTGCACACTTTCCTTTTGCTCTTGACAAAGATCCCATTAGCAGTTCTCTCACCTTGCTTCTTACTATCTCAGAATCTGGTCATATATTTTTACAGTTTTTCCTCCCCTGCTTCTGTCTATAACTTTGTTCTTGTGTGTATGAGAGGGCATAGGCAAAGAATTGTGAACTCCAGCATTTTAGTACGATGTTTATTTGCCTTTTGGATGGTTTTATCCTTACAGATATTTATTATGGGCTGTTTTCCTTGGCTCTTCTCAGAGTTGGCACTCAGCATCTTCTATTACACACACTGATCAGTGAAATTTATATTCAATGCCCTCTCATAATAATAATAATAATAAAAAAGAGGGAAGATATCTCATTATGCTGTGCATCTTGCACATTTATTAGGAGCTTGGAAGATCTCTTTGGCAACAGGGTGGCTGATAGAGTTCTGGAGCCATCAGGTTTGAGACAGAAAGTGGCATTTATCCTCCAATGACAAAGGCTTCACATTCCTCATCTCACTGTCTAGCTTATTGTCAGTTGCCTGGTTGCTTTTCATTAAGGCAATGTTTTGTGCTATTATTTTTTACTTCACTTACATTGCCCATGTACATTTTAAACTGCTGTCCATCCCATTGCTCAGGGCTTTCTGCAGCACAAGACTTACATGAACTATGGCTTCAAGTTGTCTATGAAAGAAGTGGAGATCTAGGAATGTCCATCAAATTTTAGCGACTTGGGTTGAATGGTAGTGTAGAACCAGAAGAAAATAATATGCTAGTGGTATGAGCTGTGCCACAGAACACAAGAGGGGCTAGAGATCAGGATTCTCAGCACAGCAGTTCTTGCTGTCAAATTTTACAGTGAGTGTAGCTGATACTACTCACGGATTTGCAAACAAGCAGAAGAGTAGGACAGAAATCATTTAACCTAAGCTCTGGTTTTGGCTGTCTGCTTCCCAAGCTGTGCCAGGGGATGTTTAGGCTCAAGGTGAGGAGAAGGTTCTTCCCAGAAAGAGTAATTGGCCACTGGAATGTGCTGCCCAGGGAGGTGGTGGAGTCACCGCCCCTGGAGATGTTCAAGAGGGGATTGGATGTGGCACTTGGTGCCATGGTTTAGTTAGTCATGAGGTATTGGGTGATAGGTTGGACTTGATGATCTCTGAGGTCTTTTCCAACCTTAATGATTCTATGATTCTACGAGAGCCAAGCAGAGAACCCAAGCTAAAGGAGGAAAACCAGTACAGAACAGTCAGAGGAAATTCTTGCAACAAAATCAGTGCCACACAGGTAATTTAAGAGGTACATTTTCAAAAAGCTGTCCAGGGACTAGGATGAGGCTGCCTGTTCCATTTTACCTGAAGCCACTCCCTGACTTGAAATTTCTCCGAAAAGCTAGCAAAGTAACATGCTTTGCCACAAGTCTCTGACATATTCTTCTGTGAGAGTGTTCACTGCAATAGAGGCAGGAATTTGGAGCCTTACTATCTGTTTGCTGCATCATCTCCTAGGGGACAGATCCAATATCCTATTATTACTCTTGGACTCAACTTAAGAGGCAGTTTTGTCTCTCTAGAGTCAATTATTTCTCAGAAGTGACTTGACTTTGGCCATGTGAGAACCAACCTATACAGGCTTCATTAGCATTGTAACTGCAGACAGATTGCACCTCTGTCATTCTTTGTTTAAAGATTAGTTCTAGGAGGAAGGTTTACATGCAGAAAAAAAGCAGTTTGAGACCATTGCCTTTCGTCCTATGACTACAGGCCTTTGTAAAAGCTGTGGTGTCAATTAGAGGTGGCTCAGTACCAGAGCATGCAAGTCTGTAACCTGTTGCTTAAGCAGATTTTCTGACTTGCTAGGCAGTGCAGTGTCCAGACAAGCCCTGGATCACAAGCCTGCTGCACCAGCAGTAGAGCTGGGAAAATGCCACAGTGCTGCAGTGTGCTGGTACCTGAGAAGTGCAGAAGGAGTAACACAGGAGTCCACTTCCTTGCAAAACTATCGGTCTGAAGCTGCAAGAAAACTGCCTTCCAGGACCATGGGGAGTGAGAGCCCTAGCTTAGAATTTGAAGAGGAAGGGATTGTCAGGATACAAAGAGCTTCCCCCTATAGGAAAGCAGACTTGTGCTGATAGCTGAAGGAGCTGTCAAACTCCCTTTGAGGTGGCTTGGATTCAGTGAGTTTGGCAGAGCTCCAGGGAGCAAGAAGACTATGGTGAAAGAAAGGTTTATAACAAATCCCTTTAGTTTTTAACTGCAATCTGGATTTCAGCTTCCTTAACTTGGATATTTGGGGAAACATAGAAGGAACACATGAGTTCCTAACACTAAAACCTGGGAAGCAGAAAACATTTAGGGGGAAGGCTTTCTTTCATTTTGCTATGAAGCACTTGGCACAATCTTCTTTATATGCCAACTTGAAAGAGCCTGTCTCTCAAGCCTCTGATCCCAGCTTTAATTAAACTCTGCTCAAAACTCAGTCTCAGTGGCCTTCACGAGAGGCTATGCAGCAGCCTGCAAAAGCAATTCAGGGGAGAGGTGAGAGTCAGGAGAGTGGTGGAAGTATCACTTCAATCGGGGTTATTTTTATACTGCTCTCATCAGCACAGTACCAGCACACCTTCCGCTAGCACAACAAGCTGCACAATTAGCATCTTGTAACTGTGCCTCTTTCTCCTCCCTCCCACCTCCCTGTGCACGGAGGGAGGGGTTGGTTTGAACAAAATACTTTATATGCAGAGCTATATAGGTTTTCAGTAACCTCAACTAAGATGCTGGGCTACCACTGGCTAAGCCAAAAGCATTCTGGCAAGATGAAACTGCTCCATGTGTAATACTTATGTCTTCTTTGGAAATAAAAAGAGAGAGCAAACCCACCCCAGACACACATTGACAGCTTCCAGCATAGTCAGTGCTAGCAGGGAATATACAAGAGCCATTTCCTAACAGTGCTGCTGGAAAGGTAGACAACCATGTCAGTATAATAGGCGAGAGGTAAAGGCCATGTAGGTGTGTTTGATGAGTGGAAGTGGCAAGTCTGCTCCCAAGGATCCCGTATTCCTCAAAGCAGTGAAGCAGACAGGGAAGTAAGGCTGAAAGAGAGACAAATGAGAAGTGAGACTATAATGCACAGCTAAGCAGAAATTTTTGGGGGGGGAGGCTTGAATAGGGGGAATACTGTAGGCCTAACATGTCTGTCTCCTTCAGTGCCATTTGATCTCTAATTGCTGCAGCAGCTTTGATGGGCTATGATCCCCACTGTGGCTTTGAGATGAAGTAAAATATGGGCAAAGTAGGAACTCATTGATTCTGGTACATAATTCATAAAACTTCTCTGTAAAAGATCCAGTTCATGAATTCCAACTTGATGAAATATTCAAGGGAAGATAAATATATTTGCAGGTATTAGACTTCCTGGCACTTAAAATCTCTCAGGACATTGTGCCAGAGAGTTCCCAGCCATGTTAATCACATTGTGCTATGAGTAACCTGCTGCAGAGTGCACACCCTGCCAGCTGAGGAGAGCTAGGAGAGCAGGCAGCCAGAGAACCATGGATGGCACTAAAATCACTATGCAGTGTCTGCATGGCTGGTGGCCAAGAATGGGATGCAAAGCTTCTGAGATAGAAATGTTTGTCTTCTGTGGGTCTAGCTCCTAGACTCACCACCATCTGAAGGCAGCTTAGTGCATCCTATGAACTGCTTTATGAAAGAACATGTAGCAGTGAGAAATCTGGGAAAACCTTCAGAAAATGTGTCCTCTGAGTGGAGCCACTTGGCTGTGCAGTCCTGTCCTGGGCACATGTTGCAGTTTGTAAGTCATTGAAGACTGGGTGAATAAGGCACTAGTAAGGTCCTGAATAGGTGGAGGAGGGCACCAGCCACCAAGCAGACATTTGCTATCAGTGACTTCCCTGGTATAGTCTCACAGTCATCATCAAAGTCCCTAAGGGGGTAAAACCTCTGGGAAAGTTCTGATGGAATCTCTCCTTCCTATGCACCAGGGCCCTGAGCTGACTGTGGTCACCACTACTTGCTAGGCACTCACGTTTCCCCGTCCAGGAGAGGTACATCTAAGACCTGCTACTCTCAGCTCCCAAGAACACCACCTTCAACATAGTATCATAGTATCATAGTATCAGTTAAGGTTGGAAGGGACCACAAGGATCATCTAGTTCCAACCCCCCTGCCATGGGCAGGGACACCCCACACTAGATCAGGCTGGCCACAGCCTCATCCACCCTGGTCTCAAACACTTCCAGGGACAGGGCCTCAACCACCTCCCTGGATAACCCATTCCAGGGCTTCACCACTCTCATGGTGAAGAACTTCTTCCTCACATCTAGCCTGAATCTTCCCACCTCCAGCTTCATTCCATTCCCCCTAGTCCTATCACTACCTGATGTCCTGAGAAGTCCCTCCCCAGCCTTCCTGTAGGCCCCCTTCAGATACTGGAAGGCCACAATGAGGTCACCTCTGAGCCTTCTCGCAGAGGTGACCTCATCTCAGAGTCCTTCATGATATCAGCAACCCACAACACTCACAAAGCATCATCATTGAAGACACAGATGCATAGGCTTTCTCTTTTTAAAGAGACAGTCTTTGAGGCCTTGCCATGATAATCAAGTCCATTGCACCTCCCTTATCAGAAAGTTGTATCAGTGTTTACAATGTGTTTACCTGCTGAAATATGAGCAAAGTTTAAGATGATAGAGATTAAAATCATAAAATCATAGAATGGTAGGGTTGAAATGGAGCTCTGGGGATCATCCATTGAGCTGCAGTCTTTGAGGGCTTAGAAAGTGTCAGAAAAGTGTCTAAGGTCCAACAATCCAAGGACTTCTTGGTGTTGTTCAGTTTATGAACTACTCCATGCTTAGAGATGTACAGGAAGGAAAAAAAAAAGTCTATATCCTCCTATGCCTGGATTAAAGATTCCTTGCCTGATTTTTATATTTATTTTAGCTGTATATATCAGAGTATTAAGATCATGCTTATAGCTGTTTCCTCACTGCTCTTTTTGGGTAGGAATTAAAAGTTTGGAATGTATGGTGTCAAAATGCAAGCATGAGTCTGTGCAGTGATGACCTCAATACAGTAATATCCTAGTGGTTATAATAAGCACAAACTTCTTACTCAGGAGCTAAGTGAGTAACTGAGAAAACAGGGGTCACAAACCAGAAACTGTGGGGATTCAGCAACACTACAGGAGTAAAAGTGTTGAAGATACTCTGAGAAAGGTTTTGCAGAAATCATCAGGGATGTTCCAATAACATTTAAGGAATTGCTTCTTTGTAGGTTTCCTAATTTGTGATGGTAAAACCTTTTCACTGGAGTTCTGGTCAGAAATTCACTGGTGTCTTGGAGAGGTATTCATATGCTGCTAAGCAGCCAGGGGAAGTTTAGGCTCAGGGTGAGGAGAAAGTTCTTCACAGAGAGGGTTGTTAGCTGTTGGAATGTGCTGCCCAGGGAGGTGGTGGAGTCACCATCCCTGGAGGTGTTCAAGAGGGGACTGGACATGGCACTTGGTGCCATGGTTTAGTAGTCATAAGGTCTTGGGTGACAGGTTGGACTTAATGATTTTTGAGGTCATTTCCAACCTTATTGATTCTATGATTCTACGATTCTATATATGTAACTACAAAGCTAAACCAAGCACATTTGGTAAGTCAGAGATGTGCTCTGCCTTTGACAGCCACCTGGTGCCCAGAGTGATGGGAATCACATCATACTTTCTTCAGATCAGCAAAGAATGAAACAGCTGATATTTGGTATAAAAATGGGAAGAATTTCAAATAACTCCACTGCTGATTGAGAAGATTATAAAGTTTCTACAAACTCCATTTTCTACATATATTTTTTTCTGTGTGATTTTTTTTGTTTGCCTGCCCTTTTTTTTTTTTTTTTTTTTTTAGTTAAATCTCTCATTAAACTTGTTTTAAATATCATCTTTCCCTGATCTCCAGATTCCAGCCCTCAGAAGAGGAAAAACTTTTGAAGATCAAGAATCAGTTATAAGAGAATTGCAATCAATGTCCTTAGGAACATAAACATTGTCTTAGTTACCATTTTATCCTCTTCCATTATTAATGAAGCTGATGGGCCTAGAGTAAAGACAAACAGGAGCAGGAAATACTGCTGCCAAACATCTTAAAAGGTTTTCATCTGGAGTACTGAGTACTTACATTTCCAGAGAGCACAGAATAATTTATTTATCTTTTCAGTAGTTATACTCTTTCATTCAATATAGTTGTGAGTTGGTTTATAGTATTACACTAATGCAAACAGATCCATAGAGAGACTATTTACTTTCAAAGTGTAGTAACCTATGTGTGCAGACTGCAAGATACTCCTAAAAGCTAATTTAGCTAAAAATAAAGGAAATCACTCTGCTCAGCCTTTTCCATACTGAGTGAAGGGAGAGAGCTCTTGTAAGCAGTCTGACTCGGGCATTTAAGTATAACTGTTTTCACTCCACAGCTGACCTGACACATATCAGGTAGTGATAGGACTAGGGGGAATGGAATGAAGCTGGAGGTGGGGAGATTCAGGCTGGACGTGAGGAGGAGCAGGAGGAGGTTCTTCACCATGAGAGTGGTGAAGCCCTGGAATGGGCTGTCCAGGGAGGTAGTTGAGGCCCCGTCCCTGGAGGTGCTTAAGACCAGGCTGGATGAGGCTTTGGCCAGCCTGATCTGGTGCAGGGTGTCCCTGCCCATGGCAGGGAGATTGGAACTAGATGATCCTTGTGGTCCCTTCCAACCCTGACTGATACTATGATACTACTGTGATACTATGATATTAGCACTATTCTTGGAAATACCCCCATGCCTAGAGCATTTTTTGACACAGTGACATTGAGGAAGGTTAAATCTGGCTTTCACAACCAAGTGCATTTATAATGGCTTAGTTAAACTGCATTAAGTCCTTGCACAGCCTCTGGAAAATGGAAGTGAGTAAATTGAACTGAATAAAAGCTACATCTGTTCTAAGAAACATCCATCACCAGGTCTGAATGCAATGCAATGGGCTTTAAAAACAAACACAGATTTCTGCTTAATTCCCGCCCCCCCCCCCCCCCCCCCGCATATCACTGTATGGACAATATTCCTTTAAGAGCTAGCACAAGCTAGATCCCCTGCTGTAAGTTTATACCCTGCTTTGCAGTGTACCACTTTTACCAAGGACAGATCTTGAGAGTTTAAAGCCTCTGCCCTGGAATTGCTGATCTGGTATCTACAAAGCCCTAGCTATTGCAGTGAAAATTGCAGAGGGATCTCAGTTTACCAGACCTTGCTGACTAGCTTACTACAAGCCAGGGAGGTTAATCAATTATCAAGTGGAAGTGGTCAATTTTTTCACCTCACTTTTCACTCTTTTCAGAAAGAAACAAAGGATCTTTTTGTTTGGTAAACTGTGCCAAGTGATGTTTTCTGTATTTGTCTCAAACAAGAATGTATTTTACTTAAGCAAAACATTTCCTTTGTTGGTGTTTCTATCTGGTCTGGAGACTTTCAGTAGGTGGAAATAACTGTTATCTCAGTATTTCACTTCTGACTTTAAAATAATTATGGCTGTGACTAAATATAGAAATAAAAAGAAGACTATCAAAAGACCACTACGGGGGGTGCATGGAGGAAGCTGGTTTTGAAACAGACTTATGCTGAAATAATTGCAGAGGCTTTCTCATCATCAGAGCCATGAGGCATTGCAGCAGACAGAAAAGGAAGAAAAGTGCTGGTCACTGCCAGGTCACAGTCACAGTTGCTTGCTCACAGCTTGCTCGATGGTATTCATCCCTTGTGTTTCCTTCCTTTGACAAGCTGGATAAGGAAGAGCATACAGATGTTTAATGTAATATTTACAGAAGCTTTTTTGCTCATCTTGACCTTCTTTGAAAGTTCTCTGAATTGCTGTGAAGAGGGAAAATGCTATTTGAAAGAAAACTTAGGATGCCATAAGGTGGGCTTTCTTCTTAGTGCGTTCCACATCCCTTTATTCATCAAAAACACCCCACCAGACCAAAAACCAACCCACATTGTACAGGGGTAACACCCAGAAAATACTCCTGCTCACAGAGTGGGATTTGATAGAACAGATCTATCTGCACAAGACTGCAGTTGGAGAGGATCTTCTCAGAGCTGAGAATCAGCACCCAGGAAGCTTCTATAAATTCACTATTGTTGTCTGACACTTGAACTGGACTTAGTGGCCAGCATCTCACTCTCAGATGTACAAAACTCAGCGTACAGTAGATCACTCTCTGTTGCAAATCTGGACATCTCCAGAGCAGAGACAGTCTCTGTACTTCTTCAAGTGGTTTAATTCTGTCATGGGCACAAAAAATGTTCAGGACAGAACCATCAGTCTGACACAGTGGAAGACAAATGAGGATTGAAGTCAAGTGTCTTGGGATGAGCTGCTATAGCTTGAATGGCCCACACTGTATCAGGGGTCTTCTCTTGAGAGGGATTTTTTGATTTAACTGTTTCACCAAAAGGAGTACTGATCAGTTGCATCCAAATAAATAAGGCAGCAAAGTCTCCTTTTAGAGAAAAAAGATTGATAGCATGATACAATATTCAAAAACTAAACAAGACAAGTATTGACGTGAAGGGTAAAAGGCAAATTATCTCATGAATGGCACTTCACCAGCTCAGCTCTTTCACCTCCACATCAGAAATGACAACTTCATTGGGAAAAAGACAGGATATTTAACAGTTCAGGTGAGAAGAAAAAGTGTGACCTGCTTAACTGTGTGGTTAGATGGTAGAAAAATAATGTTTCTGAGGAACACTAACTTCAGTGGACCGAGTAATATCTTGTCCCCCACTGCTATGGCTTGGGTCTCCACATCTTCTGTCTGAGGTTTTGTGGCTGTCCAGAAATAGCTAGAGTCACAGACAAAGCAGAAATTACACAAAAGGATCAAACAGGGCCTTCACTTTTGTGCCAGCCCTGATGATGTATTTTTATTTTCACAGTGGCTTTGTTATAACCTTGGGGAATGTCATGCTACTTCTAATTCCACACAGGATCAAGATGAGTTGTCACTTTTCACCACAAGACACTGTGAACAGTTAGAAAAAAAAACTCCACTGCAAATATTGGAAGACCAACCAAGCACAAAATCAGATGCTTTTTACCTTAGTACTGGGGAAGGAGACATTCTGGAAGATTCATGACCTTGCCTCCCCTTTGTGGCTAATCGAGACCTAGTCAATACATCCAGCAGAGACGACATAGCAATTCCCCCTCTTCCCACTTTTCCACAGAGTATTATCCAGTAGTCCCAGAAGCCTTGGCCTTGAGGGGTATTGGCCATTCTGAATAGACATGTTAAGAATCATTCCTTGTCCTAGAGAATTTCTAGTTCAGTTACTCAAGACAGAAAAAAAGTGGGAAAAGGCATTATTATCATGTACTACAACTGTTATTTCTTTCCCCTTGTTCCTAAGTGACACCAGCTGCATACAAATGAAATTCAAACCAGGGAGCATTAGGAGGATGTGAAACTGCATTATCTGGAACAGAGTTCTGAAGGAAAGTGTGCAATGCATCACTAACCATGGAGAGATACAGCCAGACCTTCAGCTCACCTTTCTTCCAGAGGCAAACACACATCTAGCTTCTTCATGGAGAAATGCAGTGCGTTTCTTTCCTGCAAAGCACTTTAATGGTTCTTGCACATGGTCACATTTCTGCAGTATGAAAACTGTGGCATGGCAGATGCCACAAATGTCCACACTTGCATATTTAAGCTTATGGCTAATGTAATAAAAGTAAACTGAGTTCCACTGTTGTGTTATATTTTACATAGTTATGGACATGCACACAAAGTACAGATAACTGATGACTCAGTATGCCAGCAGAAGTTGATCATGTGCCTAGAAACCAAGATTTCTGAGGAATCTAATTTTTCTACTCTGTGTCTATTCCTGTTATTTTACACAAAGTAAGTCTTACCTCTTGCTGGGCATCTGGGGCAACTAAAATTGCTTACACTGAAGGTAAGACACGACGACCTGCTGGTTCTTAACAGCCTTAGAATGCATGAGAACTGAGCATCTGAGAGGAATAAGCAAGATAAAAATTAAAAATAAATTAAGAACTTCACTCATTAGTAATGACAAGTGTAATTTTCTTTTATATTTAGATGACAATAACCACCAGATAAATCCCACTAAAGCAGTATTTTTCACCACAGTGAAAGCTGGTATCATGTCTGAGCTCTGGCAGTAAAAGTGTCAAACTGACTGTTGGGTTTTTTTTTCCCAGCACTTCTGATACATCTTTCATAAAATCCAGCAAAGAGCAATGGGAATAGCAGGAAAGGTGGCAATCCCATCTTCCTTTGGCCACAGCTCAAATTAATCTTTCATGAGTTTCTTGCTGATGGAGGCCAGCTGAAAGAAAATAATTTTTGCTATTTATATTCATAGTAATATGCTCAAGTTCCAGAGATCTAGCATGAAATATGTTAACAACTGAAAAGGCTTATGGGTATATATATTCTTAAGTATATATATATGTGTGTGTGTGTGTGTGTGTGTATTATTGGTACAGCTGTTTTGTGGAAGAGTGTAGCATTAGACTCAAACACCATACCATTTCCAGGATGAGGTTTTGATAGGTTCAGATGAGCCATGATTATACAGAAGCAGAAATTAATAGGTAAATGCAGGAGGTACATGTCTTTACTCCTGGAAATCTTGCCTTATGAATTAAGTAAAATGATTCTTTCAGAAATGTTCCAGCACAAACTTTGCAACCTGGATATATTAGAATAGAATAGAATAGAATAGAATAGAATAGAATAGAATAGAATAGAATAGAATAGAATAGAATAGAATAGAATAGAATAGAATAGAATAGACCAGGTTGGAAGAGACCTTCAAGATCAACGCATCCAACCTATCAACCAATCCAACCCACCTAAACAACTAAACCATGGCACCAAGCACCCCATCAAGTCTCCTCCTGAACACCTCCAATGAAGGTGACTCCACCACCTCCCTGGGCAACACATTCCAATGGGCAATCACTCTCTCTGTATAGAATTTCTTCCTAACAGCCAGTCTAACCCTCCCCTGGCACAGCCTGAGACTGTGTCCTCTTGTTCTGGTACTGGCTGCCTGGGAGAAGAGACCAACCTCTGCCTGGCTACAACCTCCCTTCAGATAGTTGTAGACAGCAATAAGGTCTCCCCTGAGTCTCCTCCTCTCCAGGCTAAGCAACCCCAGCTCCCTCAGCCTCTCCTCATAGGACTTGTGCTCCAAACCCCTCCCCAACTTCGTTGCCCTTCGCTGGACACGCTCCAACAAATCAACATCCTTCCTAAACTGAGGGGCCCAGAACTGGACACAGTACTCAAGGTGTGGCCTAACCAGTGATAAGTACAGGGGCAGAATGACCTCCCTGCTCCTGCTGGCCACACTGTTCCTGATGAAGGCCAGGATGCCATTGGCCCTCTTGGCTGCCTGGGCACACTGCAGGCTCATGTTCAGCCTACCATCGACCAGTACCCCCAGGTCTCTCTCTGCCTGGCTGCTCTCCAGCCACTCTGACCCCAGCCTGTAGCACTGCTTGGGGTTGCTGTGGCCAATGTGCAGAACCCGGCACTTGGATGTGTTAAATCTCATGCCATTGGACTCTGCCCATCTGTCCAGCCTGTCGAGGTCCCTCTGCAAATCCTCTCTACCCTCCAGCAGATCAACTCCTGCCCCCAGCTTGGTGTTGTCCGCAAATTTACTGATGATGGACTCAATGCCCTCATCCAGATCATCAATAAAGATGTTGAAGAGCATTGGGCCCAGCACTGATCCTTGGGGCACACCGCTAGTGACTGGCCGCCAGCTGGATGTGGCACCATTCACCACCACTCTCTGGGGCTTGGCCCTCCAGCCAGTTCCTAACCCAACGCAGTGTGCTCCTGTCCAAGCCATGGGCTGATAGCTTGGCCAGGAGTTTGCTGTGGGGGACGGTGTCAAAGACCTTGCTGAGGTATTTTCCAGGAGAATTCAGGAACCTCTGTTTCACTGACTCCCAATAAAGTTTAATCTCTTAAGTGCCTGTTATTTTGAAAACAGGACATAACTCCAGATCCTCAAATATATTTAGTCCTGTAGCTTCTCTTCGTTTGAATGGAAATATCTTTGAGGACATGAACTCTAAATCTAAGCCAGCTCATGTGAAAAAGTTTCTCTAAATATCTAGCATCAGGGACATATCTCCAGCTGAACATGAATTCAGATTAAAGTAGCATATATATTTGAAACATAGGAAGTATTCTAGATGTGTACTTGAAAGGTAATGAGGCTTAATATTGAGCATCCTAATAGCAGCTTTCCAGCACCTGAAGAGAGTCTACAAGAAGGCTAGAGGTGGACTGTTTACAAAGGCCTGCAGTGATAAGATGAGGGGCAATGGTTTGAAATGAGAAAAGAGTAGATTTAGATTGGATGTTAGGAACAAGTTCTTTATCATGGGAGTGCTGGACCACTGGAACAGGTTGCCTACTGAGGCAGTTGAGGCCCCATCCATGAAGATATTCAAGGTCAGTCTCAACAAGGCTCTGAGAAACCTGATCTACTCAAGGATGTGCCTGCTCACTGCAGAAGGCTTGGGATAGATGACCTCTGGAGGTCTCTTCCAACCCAAACCTATCTAGGAGTCTATGATTCTATGAATCTCGAGCACAAGCCCTACAAGGAGAGGCTGAGAGAGCTGGGGTTGTTTAGCCTGGAGAAGGGGAGGCTCAGGGAGACCTTATTGCTGTCTATAACTATCTGAAGGGCGGTTGTAGCCAGGAGGGTGTTAGTCTCTTCTCCCAGGCAACCAGCACCAGAACAAGAGGACACATTCTCAAGCTGCGCCAGGGGAAGTTTAGGCTTGAGGTGAGGAGAAAGCTCTTCACAGAGAGAGTTGTTCACCATTGGAATGGGCTGACCAGGGAGGTGGTGTCGTCACCATCCCTGGAGGTGTTAAAGAGGGGATTGGATGTGGCACTTGAAGCCATGTTTTAGTCATTAAGTCTGTGGTGAGGGGTTGGACTTGATGATCTTTGAGGTCTCTTCCAACCTTGGTGATTCTGTGGTTCTGTAATTCTGTGAATATTAATTTAACATTTCTTTGCCTATAACCTGGATATGGACATGCTCACTCAGTGCCCACATATAGTGCTTTACTTCCATTCAACTAGATGCAGCAAGCAGATGAAGTGAAAGTGAGGCTTAAAGTGAAGCTTAAAGTCAAGTGAGACACTGTTCCTCTTGAATAGGTCTGTACCTAAATCAATCTTTCAGGTAATGCTGAGCAGCTCAGCTAAGCATCTAGGATAATTTAGGTTTCTTCTATTGCCTGTAAAAGTGGTGGAGAGATATAACCATGCCCAAAGGCAATTCATCCTGTTCTAAGACACTGTCTAAGAAAGTCCCTATTGGCTAGAGAGGAAATCTAGACAAACTGGCTGCAGAAATCACTTACTGTTTAGAAGGCAGAGGTAGAGAACGATCAATCCTTTCTCAAATTTCCAAATACAGAGCTGCTGAGAAATTGTGGAACAGGGTTTTCTGAGTAATTCCATGCTGCATGTCAAAACACTACATTTTGGGGTGCAGATTCTGAAAAGATGGCTGAAAAATGTCATCAGAGAAATCGTTTACTTAGAATGTTTGCTTAGGTACGCAGCGTCGTACCTCGTGCCTCAAGCTATGAGCCCGCAAATGGATTCATGTGAGCAGATCTAGTTTGCTGCACTGTCCAGTGTCTGTGATACATCTTTATCCTGGGATGATTCACACATATTAGTTACCTAACTGGAAAGTATGCCTTTCATTAGGAGTTAAGAAAGGTTAAAAGCTTCAGCGTGAAGGTCTTTGCTTGAAGGGTCAAACAAATACTTCAGCTCTAACTGCAATTCATTACAGCCACTGTCTTTCTGCCACCATGTGAAGAACAGAAGCAGTTCCTTTAAAAACGCTGCTCATCTACATGTAATGCAAGAAGGAACTTATTTTTGTCACTAAAAAAAAATATCAGCCCTGTGTAATGTTATGGGTCTGCACTAAATTTCACAGTGACCTGATAGCTTCTGTCACACAGTCCTGGAGCAGTTAGGAAGCAATCTAATGCATTTGGCCAGCTGCACTGTGCTGTGTCTAAAAGGCCAGAACCCTTCCTGACCCCATGCCGATGAGATTCAACCTCCCTTTTATTGGGTTAATAAAACTATAAATATTTTCTATGGGCCTAAAAACATTCAGTCCTTTTGAAAGTCCACTCACTGCATTTGTTTTGATGACCTTGTCTGGCAATAAACTACAACTACAGGTTATTAATCATTGTTAGTAAATATTTGTGTGTGATTTCAGAGGTGCGAATAACACCTCACAGCAAGGAAAAACACCAGGAGAGAGAGTATTCGGCCTCATAGTTTCTTCTCTTTTTCTCTTCTGCCATGCTGTGGGGAATACATGGCAGGGAGGGAGACAATATCCACTTACAGTTCACAGTATTGACTCCTGTAAATCTAGCTTTGAGAAATCACCTGCCTCCGTGGGCATGTGTGCAGCACACATGATGACTGCAGTGACAGCAGCTCACAGTGTATTCTGGCTTCACTTGCAGTGGCAATTTAAGGCATTCCAGCTGATGCCAAGGGAAAAGTGGTGGCTTGTCATGGCTCCAGAGATGGGTGAGTAGATACAACAAGCAACTGGCAGTGCTGGCTGTTGGGGATCTACATTGGACTGGGCTATAAGTGAGAGGAGCCCCAGGAGAAGCAAGCCAGCAGTCTCATCCAGTAGACTTCATAGCAGCGTGGACATTGTAAGCCATCACTACTCACAGAAAATCAGACAGGATTATAAAGGGAGGTGAGGCACATTAGAGGCCTGGGCATGTTAAACATACATGCTCACTTCCAGCATTGAGCTGATTCCCTCTTTAACCATATTGCAAGCTCTGCAGCAGATGTTGATCTGTTGGAGGGTAGGAGAGCTCTGCAGAGGGACCTTGACAGGCTGGACAGATGGGCAGAGTCCAAGGGCATGAGATTGAACACATCCAAGTGCCGGGTTCTGCACATTGGCCACAGCAACCCCAGGCAGTGCTACAGGTTGGGGTCAGAGTGGCTGGGGAGCGGCCAGGCAGAAAGGGACCTGGGGGTACTGGTCAATAGTAGGCTGAACATGAGCCAGCAGTGTGCCCAGGCAGCCAAGAGGGCCAATGGCATCCTGGCCTGCATCAGGAACAGTGTGGCCAGCAGGAGCAGGGAGGTCATTCTGCCCCTGTACTCAGCACTGGTTAGGCCACACCTTGAGTACTGTGTCCAGTTTTGGGCCTCTCAGTTTAAGAAGGATGTTGTCTTGCTGGAATGTGTCCAGAGAAGGGCAACAAAGCTGGGGAGGGATTTGGAGCACAAGCCCTGTGAGGAGAGGCTGAGGGAGCTGGGGTTGCTTAGCCTTGAGAAGAGGAGACTCAGGGGAGACCTTATTGCTCTCTACAACTCTCTGAAGGGAGGTTGTAGCGAGGTGGGGGCTGGTCTCTTTTCCCAAGCAATCAGCACCAGAACAAGAGGATGTAATCTCAAGCTGCACCAGGGGAGGTTTAGGCTGGATGTTAGGAAGAAGTTCTTCATAGAAAGAGTGATTGCCCATTGGAATGGGCTGCCCAGGGAGATGTTGGAGTCACCATCACTGGAGGCGTTTAGGAGGAGACTTGATGGGTTGCTTGGTGCCATGGTTTAGTTGATTAGATAGTGTTGGATGATAGGTTGAACTCGGCGATCTCAAAGGTCTCTTCCAACCTGGTTAATTCTGTTCTATTCTAAGTCCTGGGATCATGGATTTTTCCCACTGACTAGACCAAGCTCAAACCAGGCCTTGAAAGCAAAAGCAGATAATAATAATAATAAATAAAAATGTTTGTAAAATCCAGAACACACACTGCAGTTACAAAGATTTACAATGACAAAAGGGAAAGAAAACTGCATTTAATCTACTTATCACAAGATTAGATCTAAAGGTTAGTCTCTTTCCTTGTATCTAGCTGACAAGCTGTTAGACACTTACTTAACCCACGTGGTTAAGGAATTGGTCGTTGGGGAGGATCTACATCTTAACTTACATTTATAGGAGATATCCTTGAGCTACAGAAGTATGTTAGATTTTATGTTTAATTATTCCCTTCAGGTTTCCCTGGAGCTATATGTAGATTCTTAGCTCCCTTTCTCTCTTCACTTCCTCCTCCCAAGGTTTATTGATCCTTAGTTTATTTTATTTCCTATAAATATGTAAAATGATATCTGCATTTTATACAAACAGGCTTCCCCTCCCCCCTTTTCTTTATTTTTCTGCTTATTGAGACTCAACATAAGATTATCCAATTACAAGGAGGTGATGGCAAGTCTTGATACTTGATCTCCACCTCTTTTTTTATGAGATAAGGAATAGATCCACTTTTCTTCTTCACAAGTCTTCTGGTGACTGGGCTAGGATAGCAGCACCTTTCCCTTTGGCAGAGTTCATGGGAAAAAATCTGAACACCCCTGTTAACATGATCTATAAGGTTGTGGCCAATTCACTGCAGACAGAATGAGTGCTCACCACTGCTGCTCAACCCATGGCTCCCCTCTAATGCCCCTTTACACTGGCTATAGGCTATAGTAGTCCTCTACAGCAAAGGTGAGCTTATCACTGCAAGTTACACCTTTGTTCGCAGCTTGACCATATGAAAAGAGCGGCCCATGCAAGACCCTCCCTGGTTTATATGTTGCCTGTTAGGATGTAACCTGGAAAAGCTGTTTTGAATTTCCTTCCTTTCAGTGAGCTACAGTATTATCACTCCTTTGGTTTTGGGAGTAGTGAGTTGCCTTGTGTAGAAAAGAGAGTGAGGAGGCAAAACGATGCATGTCAATTCATTATACAGAGGCTCCCAGACCAGCTCGAGGAGGAAGGGCTCCAGGGGTCTGTTCATTTCTCTCACTTCAGGCATTTAAAGCCATCTGGGATGCCCTATGGTATTCTGCCTGGCTTCAAGCTGCTGTTTCAAAGTGTCCCACAGGTCCTGAGTCATGTCAATCAGCCTTCTGTGAATGTTTCAAATACTCCTGGGGCGTTTCAAATACTCCTGGGGCATTTCAAGTATTCCTGAATGCTCAGGGGGAGTGAATTAAGTGTTCAGTACCTATCATCACGTGCACTCACTCAGAACAACGACTTTTATTATCAGTACGCCCTTCTCATCCCTGTTGTACTGTTGTTAGCCAAGGACCTTCACCAAGATCAGAGTCTGTGTGTGCCAAGAGCTCTGCACAAAGCTAATAAGAAACAGTCCCTAGCCAAAAAGGACAGGGGAGGTGAAAGTGACATGTCTTACCCAAGCTTACACAAGGGATGTCTTGCAGAAAAGGAGCAGCAAATTCACATCTTCTGAATCCATGAAACAGTTACGCTGTCCTTTTGCAAGGTCCTTTTGCAATACCTGCATTATCTTGTCTGCAAGAAATCTAACACCCTGACATCCAGCAGGGCTGGGGAAGGTGGACTCAGTCTGAGCCTGTAAAAGAAAAGCTGAATTAAGACAGGATCAGTCCTGAAATACAATTATCCCTTTTGTGTTTCTTGAAATATTTCCACTTTGCCTCCCTGTCCCTACCTTCATTTCATGCCACTTGGAGTAAGATGTATTTTCAAGGAGAAGTAGTGAATTATGGTCACAGTGCTGCAGTTTCTTAGACCCTATAGATCACAGAAATTTCTTTACCAGAAATGCATTTCTAAGAGTATTTTTGCAAAACCTTCAGCTACTCTGTGGGGATTTCTTTACACCACCACAAGAGAAGCAGCGGTTCAGTGCTATGTTGCTTGTGCAGATGTGTATCTCTTCTCCTTGCTGCTGCTTGCGCTGTTCAGACTAGAGGATGTATTTCAAGGACCTACCAGGTGATAAACGAGATTGGATTTCTTGGCAATGACTCAGAATCCCTGCCAAGCAGAAATTTTAACAGAAAGGCTTTTTTTTTCCCCCTAACCTGAGACCCACTGAGGAAACAGCTCAAACCTAAATCTCAGGCATCTTTGGAGAGTCCCTCTTGGATGCCCCTGATGTATCTTTGTGCTCTGCTTAAGGCAGAACTCCTACTGATTTGCTTCCTACTTACACAAGGGGAAAGAGATAATGTATGCGTAAGACACTGTCCTTTTGGGCAGTTGTGACATTCAGGTCTAATGCTCTGCCCTGCATCATCTGGCTTTTGTGGTACAGAAGATCAAGCTCAAGGAAGAGTGGCTCTCTGCAGGGTCTGGGCTTGCCTCGTGTCAGGTCAGTTACTCAGATGAACTGGCAGAGTACCTATTGCACCACAGGCTAATGACCTTGCCCAGCAGAAATGCCCTTGACACCCAAATCCATCACATCCATCACTGTGTAGACTCCTATAAAAATGAACCATGGGATATAGACACTTCATGGTCTGTTGTTGACTTCCCCTGAGTGCTAGATATAAGCTTTCTAAGGGTTTCCACTGACAGCACTGGCCAGACAGCGGCCTATGTTTGCATAACACAACCTTAGTGCAGGACCAAGCCTAAGGTCTGTCCTCCTCAAGGCTGAGGTTCCACGTGCTTCTGTTTCCACATCCACCTACAGACTAAGAGATGTGCCCTTTGTCTTCTATTCACTCATGACTTCCAGATATTAATTCATAGGTCTAGCCACTCAGGACATGTGGCCAGCCACTACTTCCACAGTGAGCAGGAAAGAGGTTGAAAAAGAGGAGGGAACAGAGCTAGCTTATTGGGAAAATATGTGGAATATGCTTCAGAAAATTGTGGAGATAGGTTATGATGGGAAATAGGTCCAGGAAATGAGATTTTAAAGTGTGGGGGACTTCTGCTTTGTACTATGGAAACTGTGACTTATCTTAGTTTTTGCAAGCTGAAACAGAGAGGTAAAACATATCCTGAGTTTGCAGCTAATGTTAACTAAGGAAGCACCTTGCTTAATGTCAGTGTAACTAGCAGCCCTTGACAAAGTGTTCTGCAAGGGTTTGTGTTCCTCATATTGTGAAGAAACAGAAACAGAGGAGTAGCAATATAATGCCAAACCTTTGACTTCACTTTGTTTTGCTTTATCACTTTTAACTAGCTTCATACTCTAAAGGCCAGGAGTCAATGCCAGTTGCTCACTGGCATGGTCAAAACTGTAGTGGAAAGGCTTCCTTGCTACAAAAGACCACGAGGGAGATTGCATTTCCTCTGAGTCCTCGGCAGAGAGAAGCAGATGGTTTTGTAGCCTGTTCATTCTGGGAGAGGGTCTGATCAATGAGATAGTGCTGGGGAGTGCTGACTAAGGGATTCTTGCACTGCCTGATGGAAAGCACTCTATGGACACAACAATTAGCCTGACATCTTCACCGACATATGACCGCCTAGGAGGCACATCTGCAAAGGAATTTGGCTGGCTGTGCAACACACTGTTGGGGAATTCTGGTTATTTGTTTCAGTACAAGGGTTGCTGGGGGTACTGGTCAATAGTAGGCTGAACATGAGCCAGCAGTGTGCCCAGGCAGCCAAGAGGGCCAACCGCATCCTGGCCTGCATCAGGAACAGTGTGGCCAGGAGGAGCAGGGAGGTCATTCTGCCCCTGTATTCTGAATTGGTTAGGCCACACCTTGAGTACTGTGTCCAGTTCTAGGCCCCTCAGTTTAAGAAGGACATCGAGACACTTGAACGTGTCCAGAGAAGGGCAACAAGGCTGGTGAGAGGCCTTGAGCACAAGCCCTGTGAGGAGAGGCTGAGGGGGCTGGGGTTGTTTAGCCTGGAGAAGGGGAGGCTCAGGGGAGACCTTATTGCTCTCTACAACTACCTGAAAGGTGGTTGTAGCCAGGAAGGGGTTGGCCTCCTCTCTAGCAACCAGCACCAGAACAAGGGGACACAGTCTCAAGCTGCGCCACGGGAAGTTTAGGCTCGAGGTGAGGAGAAAGTTCTTCACCGAGAGAGTCGTTTGCCATTGGAATGTGCTGCCCAGGGAGGTGGTGGAGTCACCATCCCTGGAGGTGTTCAAGAGGGGATTTGACGTGGCACTTGGTGCCATGGTTTAGTCATGGGGTCTGTGGTGACAGGTTGGACTTGATGATCTTTGAAGTCTCTTCTAACCTTAGTGATACTATGATACTTCAGTGGGAATGTAATCTATCTGGGGGAAAAAAATGGTTGTATACATTTGGCCCTTCAAGTAAAGAAAAAAATTATATATAAAAGGAAGGAGAAAGGTTGTCTGGTGGTGCTGCATATCTGGAGAATGCCCAGCAGGGAGTCACAGATTTAGAAGATTAATAAAGAAAAATTAACAAAATTAAAAGAAAGACATTAATAATTGCAAACCAGCCTCAAAAAGTCAAATTGGAAAACCAACCAAGTGCAAATCAATTACATACAAATGGATAAAGCAGAGACAGAGAGATACTCATCAGCTGGTTGGCTTGTTTTGCTTTCCTGTCTCCTGTTGCAATGGATGTGACACGCACATTAGCCCCAGATGAATTCATAATGATCAAGAAAGTCATTACATGATATGACAAATGAATTATTAATGACAGAGCACAAAGCAGAAAGAGTCCCCTGAGCCAAGTGGTGGGCAAGGGTTTCAGCATGGTGCATTGCCAGGAGGGAACAGAGGTTCAGTCTCTTACTCCGGAGAGATCGTGAGGGAGAAAGATCCAGCATTGCTTGGTTAGTGTCTGCAAGGAAGGCAGCTTTTGCCCCCATTTAGAACAGCCTTTCTGCCTAACTGAAGACTGGCATTTTGTAGCTTCAACTAGAGTTTGCAGCTTCACGACTCAGAAAAATGCACGAGTTGTAGTGTCATACAGAGGAGAACGATGGGGCAGGAGCTCTTAGGTCATTACTTAACACTCAGACACACCAGAAATGACAATCAACATCTACCATGTTAGAAACAATGTAAAAGAAAAGCAGGCATTATGACCAGGTGGTTGTCTGCTGTGGCAACTCAAATCCTACACAGGATTCCAGAGCTGAGATAATTCCCACCCGCTCTTCCAAACCAAGTCTACCACATCTAAGATGGCTACTGCCAGATGGATTTGCAGGGCTTAGAGCTCTGCTTTCACTGTTCTCTGCCACCACCCGTGGGATGCAAACACTTTTGTGCTGTGAGGATTTTAGTGGCTCAAGAGTTAGCTCAGGAAATGTTCCAAAGACTCACCAGGCAACAAATACAGCAAATGAACAAGGATTTGTAGGAGACCAATTTAGACAAGTCTGGGAGCTTTATTTTGTGCCACCAATGCGTCTTCTTCTATGGATGAGACCTTTCTCCTTCCGCTTCCTAAGGGAAAACTTAGGAGTATCTGGAGAATTCCCCCAACAGTAGGGTCAGTTGAGTGTTTTGAAGTTGTTTCTATGTTGAAGTTTTTATTGGGACTTCTCTTCTGCTTTCAAGAGTGATTGTATAAGGCAAGGAAAATAGAGGTGCTGACATCCCACAGTTTCCCTTCCTTGCATGCATCAGACTTTCTAGAGCTGTGTCAGGAAACAGTTTGAGATAATTTGTTTAATTTGTATCTCATCTCCTGGTTCTGAAAGGATTCCTGAGGTTTAGGTTTCCTGAGTTCTCAGTGAACAAATGACTGGTTTGACTTCTTCTCTTTTCCCATTAGATGTTGATGCTGCTGATTATACTAATATTATATTATTATTAATAAGAATGCCCCAACAAAGCCCTTTCTCATTATGACTATAATGCATGCTTTTCAATTGGTAGCAGAGACAGCCATTTGAATTTCCTTTATTAGCTATGAAAAGTAAGGACAAGAGGTGATGCTGTACAAGGGCACTGGGATTGATCTGAGAAAATGCAAGAGAGGAGACAAACTCAAAGTGCTTGGGAAAAGAAGGGGGAATCTATGTCCACATTACGGGGAAAGGGGTGACAAGGTCTGGGGGTGAGGATGCAGGCTGAGAACTGTGGAGGAGCCGGGCTGCTTCTGTGGCTGAAAGCCCGAAACGGAGGGACTCACATTTCACTCAAATTGGAGAGAACAGCAGTTCTGTTGCCGGTTAACTCGATACAGGCATGCTGTCAAAGGAATATTTGTGCTCATGGGAAAACCCTGCCGATGGCTGCAGCTGCGTTTTTAAACAGGGCTCTGTTTCATCGACGTGAGGGCTGGACTCAGCGTGGAGGGATGGCATAGGCAGGGAGGATTCAATTGGAAGGCAGAGGTGTCTCTCACTTTCTCTCCAACTTTTGTCTGGCTTAACCTGCACACAAAGCTATGGCCTGGAGTCACAGGCAGCTGTCCAGCTGCATCTTCCATATGGGAGTCCTGCACCCCAGAGCTCGGCATAGAGGAGCTTTGCTTTCTTTAATTTGCATCACACTGTCATTAATGTGTGTGTAATTTGCATTGAGCGTTTGTCTTGCTGTCCTCCAAACCATCTCTGGGGCTGAGGCAGAGGATGGGGGACCATACATCCTCCCCAGTGCTGAGGAGTGCGGCATAGTCATCCCAAGCAGCAGGCAAGTTAAATCCACACAGGGGTAAAAGGACAGCACTGCCTAAGCGGAGATTTCTCAGACACATCTCCCGCTGGTGTCAGCTCAGAAGGACAGGTCTGTTGAGAGTCAAGAGCAAGGGATGTACAACTATCCCCTTGAGGCTGCACCCCCATAAAACCAAACAACAGGAATGAGTGAGACAGCTCCTCAGAAACCTTCACAGCATCCCACAAATCCAGCCTGAAATATTTATTCTTTTGCATGTTGATGCAGCAGCTTAACTACTGTGAGCTTTCCTTTGGCTTTTATACACCCCACGGGTGGGCAAGAGACAACACTAAACTCTGGGAGAATCTGCTCCACTCTTTAACTCTCCTCTGGCTGCACTCCCTTTTCCATACAGCAACAGGAAAGGCAAGGCTGGAGCAGCACTAACCAGGCAGATTTGAGGGCCAAATGTTGAGAACTTTGCTGGGACATATGTGAGCATTTATCCCTGGGATGGGGTCTCAGAGGTCACATTTCACACAAAATACATTTTTCCAAGAAGGAAGCCTTCAGACAGAAGAACTTACAAGAGGTATTATTTGGGTCAAGATGCTTCAGGAGATACAAAATGTTGGTTTTCCCTTCTCTCCTTAATTCTACTTCTTCTGTTCCTTGGTGCACCTTGTAAGGGCCAGCTGATTCTGTTTCAGCTGTCCAGGAAAGGGTTTGAAGTAACACACCAAAATGTGACAAAGACAAAATGAATGAGACCTTCATCAAACAGATGAGACTAGTCCTTGCATAACAACTACAGCCCATGCAAGTCAGAGAGAGGAAGACAGGAACTAGGTTGGGTTTGCAATGCTCCTGGGAAAGTTAAAGGGACAATCCTGCGCCATCTTGTTCTGTCTCCAAAGTTCCTGAGAAACTTGCTGCTGCTGCAGCCCTGTCTCCTTTGTCAGACTTGGAAGAGTTAAAAGGATTCGGCAAAGCAGAGACAGGAGTCCCACATTACTAGCAGCAGCCAATCCCGCAGGGCTGCAGGAGTTACTGCCAGTCAGTTCAAGAGGGAGCAGCAAGCAGCCTTTTTACTGCCTTTCATCTGGAGTTGTTTCAGTATTCTTATTTATTTCTTCTTTTTCTTTATGTCTTTCTCCCTATTAAAGAAAAACAGCAAAAAAAGAAAAGGGAATATTAAAGAATAAAATAAAATGAAAGGGGATAAAAGAGAACAGCTCTTCTATTAAATTTGAAGGTAAAAGCAAATCAGGATGCAAATTAACATTAACACATCAAAACTGAAATGATGATAACATCTAGTTAAGGCTGTTAAATTGCTCCATCAGCTCTGAGAGTAAGGGATGAGGGTGACAGCTCAGGAATGCCAGGTCTGAAAAGGAGCTAAGATTTGTATTTAGCATACAACTGAACAGCAGCAGAAGTAAATGCTCAGGAGACATATGCTAAGGGTTTGAGCACAGGAAGTATAAAGAGGGGCTGAGGGATGCCTCAAAGGAGAATTTCTGTATGTGCCCCCTCTTCTCCCTCAGGTAGAGACAGAGGAGGGAACACAAATTTTTACCATTCAAACATTTTAATAGTGATGGGGAAAACTCACAAATCTACCCAGGTTATTTCACCCTGCCATGAGCTCCAATTAAGGTTCCCATCCCTCCACCGCTCTGTTGTTCATCATGTGTGGCATGCATTGATTTGGGCTTCAAGTGCCAACAAGTGATCACTCAACTATCCCCAGCTGCTAGGTGCTGCCTGCTGCTGGTGCCAGGACTGTCTCACTACCGAACTCTGCTTCTAGGAGCTCAGAAAGAGCTTAGCTGGCTACTGCACTTTTATGAAAGCTAGACATCAAGAAAAAATGTTGTGTTGAGCTACTTCCCCTCCTTTAAGGCCTTTTTTTTTTTTCTCTCTTTGTTTCTATCTGTCATTCGTTTCAGCTGCTAATGAGTTGCCAGTACATTGCCTCTTCCCTGACAGAGATAATCTGCATTCTTATACAACTGCCTGTTTCTTTCCATTTCTCATTTATCATTTCTACCGATGCATGACCAGCAAGAGAAATGTTTCCATGACCAATATCTAGAGTAGCAGTTTTCAACTTTTTGGCTTATGGATCCCTAGTGGATTTGCCCACTGATTCCTATAATTTTTCAGCTATTCCATGTGGAATATTTGCAACCCTATTTTTCCTGCCAGTCATGAGAGATGTTGCCATGTGCTACTCTCTCCTTTGTTTATTTTCTGTTGATCTGTATCTTTTTGTCATTAGATAGAGCCTGTCATCAGATGTTATTTTATTTGATTAAGAAAAGATCCCCACAGCTCCAAAGATCCACAGCAAAGGGAATTTGACAAGGCTGCAGCACTTGGCCCATGACTTGTCAAAGACTTACTTGCATGTATTTAACTTCAGGCACTCTAAAGGCACACCTTAGGCAGCACTGAAGTCAACTGAACTGCTCACAGAGGACAAAGTGCAGTGCATGCTGAATATATTGCACGATTGCAGCCTGAGGCTACAGACACTCTGGGGCAGGACTCTTTCCCTTACACTTACTTCTGTCAGAACAATATCCCACTCAGACTCTGTGTTTTCCCTGTCCTCAAATCATTTTATGGATGAAATCAGTACCAGCCACAATTTACAACAGAAGAAGAACAGGGGCAGGAAGAGCATGGTGGGCTGATAAACCTTCTCATAGCTTTGCCATTTAAGCCCTGTCCCTGCAAAGTGCCTTGAAATTTGGATGTACAAGGAGCTTCAAGAAGTTGCCATATTTTCAGTCTCCTTTGTTAATGGATACACTACAGCAAAACACAGGCTTTCAGGACTAAATGTGTGATTTTGTTCCATGGATGATCCAGCTGGAGAAGGTCAGTAATTTGGGGTGCTGGGCCCTCAGTTTTGCAAATGTGACAAGTCATGTCGCTGCAAAATAGCCAAAGATTGGGCATGCCCATGGTAATTAAAATAAATCAATAAATAATTACACTACATTTCACCATCTGACCAGGGGACAAATATTTCTTATCTGGTTTGGTCTTTTTTTTCATTTTTTTTCCTCCCCTTTTTTTTTGGTGTGTTGGAATTTTTAACTGAACAGTTCAGCCTTACAGCTGCATAGAGAAGCAGGCTGATTTTTTTTTTCTTCTTCTTCTGTGTTTTTAGAACTGCTCCACAAATTGATAACCCTTTTTCTCCACATCACCCCAAGAATGAATGAAATAAGTAAATAAATGCAGGAGACAGAGGTCCTCCCTAGAAATAGGGGAGTAGAACCTGCCTTTTCCTTTGCAAGTCTGAGCAGATGCTGTTATCTGAACAGAGAAATCAGAATTATTATGCACTTTATAAAAGGGTGCATCTACTCTATGAATAAATTTAGCATAAAATTCACTGTTCTCCTGAGACTTCAGGAATTAGTAAAAATTCACTTGCTAACCTCAAACAAACAGTTACTATAGGTTCCTAAAGTGGAGACCATGTTCTGTTGGTGAAGTTCCTGGTGGGGAAAAAAACAGCACCCAACCAACTTCCCTGTTCTGCTGCTTGGAGTAATAATATTCCTAACAGACTGAAAGTCTATTTTAGGAAAGAATTTGAGTGAGGGTAAAACTCCAGGTACAATTTCTTACATTTAAAAGGAAAAAAAAATCTAGCTGTGTTGTTATGAAGTTGAAATTGTTAAATTCATGTAACCTCAGGAAGCCCCAAAGTCGTGGACTGGATTAAAAACTCCCCAAGACTTTTAAGGAGAAAAATAATTAGGTAACGTCATTCCTTTATTTTTACTGTCTGGTTCTTGAGCACTTCAGATTTCTTCTTTGGGGTTTATCTCAGCAGGTTTTGGTATTACAGCTGAGATTCACACATGACATGACAGTCCAAGGAGCTAGAGTCTGATGAAACCAGCAGGTTTTCCCTAAAGTTGCCACTGCTCCGTCACTTGACAAGCTTCAACAGCAGATTAAGAAGGTGATCCTACCCTTATGTTCAGCACCATTGAGGCCAATTCTGGTATTCTGGGTCCAGTACTACCTAGGTTGTCAGTACAAGAGACATGGACACACTGGATAGAGCACAATGAAGAGCCACAAAGATCATTAAGGAACAGGAGATTCTTCCAGGTGTCTTAGGAAGGTTGTGAAGTCTCTATTCTTGGAGAAATTCAAAAGCCATCTGGGCACAGTCCTGGGTAGCCTGTTCTAGATGGCCATGCTTACACTGCAGGGTTGGACCAGAGACCTCCAGAGATCCTTTCCAACCTCTGCCAGTCTGTGATCCTATGACTCCCTTCTGCTTTTCTTAAGATGTGTTCAGTGATATCTGTGTAGCACAGTTTGACTGGTTTAGGCTGTGCCTTTAAGAAATGGACACTTTCTGAACACTCTGGCTGAATGTATTGAAAACAAATATATTCTAAACTAATTTCATTGGTAGATAGGTAGAATGCAACTTTAAGTTTTGGGTTCAGTCTGTTTGTGGTCAGTCTGCTCTTCTCTGTCCTGTGGGCTGGTCAGTTTCTCTCTCACTGAAGCAACCGCTGCGGAACAGAGTAACCTTGAAATTAACAAAGCTAACCAGATAAGAAAACTAACTCTTGCATTCACTTTGAGCTAACAGAATTTTGCTCCTTAATTGCCTTTCTCTCTCTCTCTAAGCCTTTTTGGGAAAAAAAGGGGAGGTAGGGAGGGAGAAGGGGGATAGCGGCGGGGGGCACACCCTCCTCCGGCTGTGGGTCTCCTGTATTGCATACATTGCTGTATATTTCTGTATATATTGTAAATATTGTATATTTTTGTACATATTCATTGCATTCCATTCCTGCTTGTAAATATAGCTTTCATCTGCTTCTCCGTCTGAGCTAGCCATGGTATCTTTGTGTGTTAGGGGGAACTTTCTCACCCTACGACACACAGAAGATCTCCTTTCTCAGGCATCTTCTGCCCAGACAAAGCTCATGCTCATAGAGGCTAAAATTGTGTAACTGTCTTTTGGTGCATGCCAGAAAATGCACTGATGCATTTTAAAGTGCTAACTCTGGTGGACACATCTGTGTCATGGCAAAATGTTTGTACAGGGCAGTTCTCCAGCTGCAACATGAGCAATATTTTTCTTCACAGTTTTTACAGTTTTCTGTTCTCTGCCCCTTCTGTATAAATTTAAAAGGATCTCATACACACTGATTATTTCAAGTCACTCTTAATTTTGCCAGCACTGACAGTCTCAATTTCTTAATCAAGATGCCAGATTCGAAACGATTTTGAAGCAGCTAGAATGAGCTGGAGGAGGGAAGTTAAAATACTGCAACATTGTAAAATAAAAAATAAAACCACAGGATTATTAACAGTGGAAAAGCAGTAACATCACCTAAACATTTGTGCTGATGCAGGGTCTATTAGCTACAGTTGCAAATTCAATGAAATAGGTCTGAGAGAGAGGCTGACCTAATAAACCAAACCTTTTCCAGCTCTGGTTTGATGTCACTGATGACATATTCAGTCTTATGGTTGCCCATAAAAAGAAAAGAACAAAATAATAAGGAGTCTGGTTTACTCTCAGTCAGGTAATAACTCAGGTTTGCTCAAGATTTATGCTAGTGGTTGTGAAGTTGAATCTCGCCATCGCAGCTGAGACGCTCTAAATTATCTGTGTCCTAGAAAACGAGACTAACGAGAAAAATCCTATAACCCAAATGTTTCCTGTGCTGATGGTCTTACAGACAGCCCACTGCTTTCCTATGGACACACCTCTTATTGCTGTCAGCAGACTGCAGTAGGATAAAATGTTTGTGTGCTGTTCATCTGCCTTTTATAGCAGAGTCCACAAAGGTGCCTGAGAGAATCCACACATAGGACTGAGCCTGCATTACAGATCTGTCTGTGATCTCTGCCCTACACACTCTTCCAAGAATTATGAGGACAAGGGTAACAATTGCAGTATACTAAGAACTGACAGGGGAAGATTAATTTTAAAGAAGAAACCTGAAGATAGGTTTAGAAATGCATGCTGAAGGACTGATTGTTTGTGCACAGAGAGTGGAATCCATGTATGCATCACTGGCCAAGGGGAATATGGCTCGGAGGGCTTACTGGCCCTGGGAAAGGGAACGAGGAAACAGATCCTGGAGGAAACAGATCCTGTTCTCCACTTTCTTGTATTTCCCTTCCTCCCCTACTTTAGCTTCCAGCTCTAACCAAAATTATCTTAATGACAGCAGAAAACTCAAAGAGGAAAAAAAAAGTAACTGACAGAACAGTTCAGTGAGCTGAATCAGCTTGCTGGAGAGCTGGATGGGGCACAAGGCAAAAGAGTGGGAGGTGACCAGCAGAGCCATCCCTTTAATAGAAGCCATAAGGTCAGCATAGCCATTTTTGCCTAAAACATCTTCATTGCAAATCACTTACCTGCAAGCCTGGCCTATACCAGAACACCATCAATGCACATTTCTAAGGTATCCCTCAGTAAATTGTGGGTGGGTTTATCTATTACCTACTAATAGACAGACTCAGTCTCCCACCCCCACCACTGTACTTAATGGAAAATACTTACTCAAGTGCCACACTCAGTGAGCAACAGGCCTATTATTGTAGTTAATTGGAAATTCCCTGCTTAGATTACTTTTCCCCTTCTGCAGAAGAACTGTCTATTCATCAAAAATAAAATTATTCTTGAGACATTTTAATTGCAGTGAAGTTGCTATGAAACCACTGATAGGCTTCAAAACTTGCCTGAAAACTTTGTCTGGCTTTGTACCAACCCACCTTTCCAGATGGAAGTCAAGAAGCCCCACTTTTCAGACTCTCCCATGCTTTAAAGGTAGCTCTCCTGGAGGCTGATGAGGAGTTGAGAGCCCAGACCCTGTCAGATATTGAGGCCACAAATTTCCAAATCTCCAGGTCCCCAGCTCCTGCCTGTCAGAAGATATTTAAGCTTTCATTGCTCCTGGGCTTTAAGACATGTTGGGTTGCAGCTCAGCTGTGGACTTAGCAAAGAACTGGCAGTTTCCAAACTCTGAGGCTCCTTATTCAGCAGATGTTATGATTCTGTGATTTTTTTTTCCTTGCTTCTCTCCAGCAGAAGTCAGATTCCAGTAAAAGTGGGACCTTTCTGATTCCTGACCTACTCATTCACCTCAACAATATTTGTGTTTTCACAGAATGCCAGGTTGGAAGGGACCCTAAGGTTCAGGTGACAGTGGAGTTGAAATGATATGGCCCAGCACCCTGTTTTGTCTATAGAATGCTTTTCTAGTCAGACAAACTCTTCTTTTTTTTTAACCCAAACTCTGATCAACATTTCAGTGACTAAAATTAAGGCAAAGCTTCCCAGAAATCGGTTTTTCAATTCAGAGATTTGCATGCCTGTCACTTTTTTATGTTTAAAATGAAAACAATATCCAAATCACTGACTGAACCCTGACAACATTTCCATGTAGAACTCTACCTAGTAGCATCCTATGTAGCTAAGCAACACACAAATACAAACTCCTAGAGGCTCTCTTTTGTAACAGTCTCCAGCATGTCAGTGATTGTTTTTAGGAGTATTACAGCCTCACACAAATTATAGCAATAATAAACCATCTTTTAAAAGAAGGCATAGAATTCCTTTCAGAATCCACAGCTCTTTCCCCAGTAACTAACCCTTTGGGTGTCCTGCAATGATACAATTTTACATTCACTTTTGTCACAGCACAGTACTATTTCTTGCAGTTGCATGGCTTAGGGAAAAAGACATGAGCTTCCAGCTACTTATGGACTTCTTTTATTTTATCTTGATTTCTTTTATTTTATCTTGATTTCTTTTATTTTGATGCCACAGTTTGGTTAATTAATGAGCCAGCAGTGTGCCCAGGTGGCCAAGAAGGCCAATGGCATCCTGGCCTGCATTAGGAATAGTGTGGCCAGCAGGAGCTGGGAGGTCATTCTGCCCCTGTACTCTGCTTTGGTTAGGCTGCACCTTGAGTACTGTGTCCAGTTCTGGGCCCCTCAGTTTAAGAAGGACATCGAGACACTTGAACGTGTCCAGAGAAGGGCAACAAGGCTGGGGAGGCCTTGAGCACAAGCCCTATGAGGAGAGGCTGAGGGGGCTGGGGTTGTTTAGCCTGGAGAAGAGGAGGCTTAGGGGAGACCTCATTGCTCTCTACAACTACCTGAAAGATGGTTGTAGCCAGGAAGGGGTTGGCCTCTTCTCCCTAGCAACCAGCACCAGAACAAGGGGACACAGTCTCAAGCTGCACCAGGGGAAGTTTAGGCTCGAGGTGAGGAGAAAGTTCTTCACCAAGAGAGTGATTCGCCATTGGAATGGGCTGCCTGGGGAGGTGGTTGAGTCGCCGTCCCTGGAGGTGTTCAGGAGGGGCCTGGATGTGGCACTTGGTGCCATGGTCTAGTCATGAGGTTTGTGGTTACAGGTTGGACTCGATGATCTTTGAGGTCTCTTCCAACCTTGGTAATACTGTGATACTGTGATACTGTGATTAAAACATAGTGTTATTACAGCTTAAGCAAGGCTCCTCTCCACAAGTTCAGTTACCAATAGTAGACAGCTGAGATATGTCTAGAGAGTATTTTACCCTATTCACTGAAAGACTACCCTTACATGAAAATCAAGGCAATGAGAATTAAGCAGGTGCAACCTGAGGTCCTTTCCAGAGGGCTCTCTTGGTTGAAAGATGTTGTGGTGTCACCTCTACTTTGCAGAAACATATTTGCTCTGTAATAGAAGGTCCATTTTTCAATTTTTCATTGTATCCAGAGAAAATATCTGCATCTGAAAAAGTGTAATCAGATCAACATACAATCCTAATCACAGATCAAGCAAAACAGCTGAAACAAGACAGGCTTTTTTATTTCTACTCCATTCCATGCCAGTAGACCGAAGACACCATGACAGGAGGACAACCCAGTATCACAGCTTCCCTGAGGCTGATTGCTCCAAATATCTTCAGAGACTGACACCAATACCAGTCAGGCAGCGACATCCCAAGTTACAACTCTGACAGCAAATGCTTCAATAAAGCAAAGGCTGAGACATAATGAAATGTTTGAACACAGGTCTGACAATAGAAGTTTATAATGCAAGTAAATTGCAAATCAGATTCAACCCCTCTCATATGTTAGTGCTTTAGGAATAAAGAAGCCTCCAGAAGTTTTGCTCTGGGTCTGAGAACAATTTCAACTTCACAGTCACTTCCTTTTGTAAAGAAAATTTCCTTCCCCTCCAGACACTGCACCATGGGCCAGAGTAACAGATTTTTCATTCTGATGTCTTAATTCTTCTTTTTCTCATTTCTGTCTAAGCTTTGGCTTTCACCACTACATCTGCTTTATCACTTAAGATAAGAGATATTTCTGCACTTTATTCCATTATCTGATATATGTTAAGCATCCTGAGTCCACTACACTGAATGTAATATCAGAAGAAATTTGATACAGTTGACTCTGGGAATTCATTGGAAAGGGTGGAAACCAGTCTGGGGGGCTGACAGCAGTCTCTGTATCTAAGAGTTTGACCTATGAGATGACTGAGATCCAGATGCAATGTAGTGAAAGTATGAATGACTGAGGCTGGCTCATTGACCATGAGAGCCAGACAGATTCTGCTACCCAGACAGAGATTATTGAAAATAAATCACAAATGTCAGCTTAGGGCAGTTTAGCAGCACAAGAGGTGTCCAAAAATATGCCTAAATCACCAGCTAAACTGCTCAGTCATGGCTGTACACATTTAACTCCAGTGACACCTGCTACTGTAGCTGGCTACAAACTCAGCAAAATTATCTCTTTTTTTGACTAGTGCCTACCTTTCCTGATCCAACATGCAAAGAAAAACCTGTTTGAAAATACAGTAAACACCTGACCTGGACAATGGGTGGTAGTGCAGTCATAAATGTTAATATTTGAAGGAACATCTGCATCTTGGTGGCACCTGACTCTGCCCTGCATGACCACCAAATGGCTGTGTGTGAATCTTAACTTTCTTCTGAGCACTTTGATCTGTGCACATCCCAGAAGTGAGTTATGAAGGCTCTGAGAAGCATGATGTTTAATTGCTAGTTAAATTAAACAATGCTTAATTGCTAGTGGAAAATCTGCTTCATAATCCCTGTAAATATTAGCTAATGACTGTGAATCAGCTATACTACTATTCTTGTTTTAAAAGAATACATGATACTTCTGTGTTCTCTCCTATCTTTTATTCTGCACTGCTGTGAGAGAGGGATTCAAGTTACCTCTCCCATCCAAATGCTGGAACAGATGCAGTTTAAGAACAGTGGTCAGGTCAGTAAGCTAAATCTGCTTAGCATGACCTAAATCCTCAGTCACAAGTCATTCGCTCAGATACAGAGGTCTGCAGGCTACAAATAGAAGGGATTTATATTGCTTTGACTTGTAAAATGGAGAATGGGAGAGAATATCTACATCTCTGTTTCCAAGAAGTCAAAAATCAGGTCCATCTTGTCACCAAGGACTGGAGATATTTATTGAACATCATGGTACCTGAAAACTGTCCATCCCATTTCCTCCTCTGTATGGTCCCCTGAGGACAGTCTAACCTGTCACACTGTTACCCTCTGTGGAGACTTGCTCATAGGCAAATAATTTACATTCTCCCCTTCTCTTCAGCAGCTAGAGTTCATCATCCCTGCCATGTCATCCTCATTAGTATTGCCTTTCATTAACCTTGGAGATATAAATTTGATAAAAGTTCAGGAAGATGTTATGTCATAGATATGGTAAAACCTTGGACACAGCTTATCAACCACTAAAAATACAAAATACTAAGTCTTCCTCACACTGCTAACTATGCTCTGTGCATAAAATTCACCCAGAAGTTGGAGGCCAGACTGGGAGTGAAGATACTCTCTACTGACACCAGAGACAGCCTGTTCCACCTCAAAACTGTGGCAGCTGCTAAGAAGCCTATATTCAGACAGATCTATTTCTCTCCCCTTTGATACCTCTTGGCTGTGCAATCTTCATAAACTATAGAAGTAAAATGTGTCTCAATCCCTGGCAGAGGTTTAAAGGCAGAGATTCAGGAACTGTTGCTAGTGGCTGATGTACATTTATCACACAAAGAAAAGCTGACTCCATGGCAAGTTATTGCAGTGTGATCTGTAGCTGAGCAGAAGTACATGAGCCATGCACAGCTCTGTGAGCATCCTTTATTATCCAGGCACAGGAAGGACCAGGGCATTGCTGGAGTTGCCTCATTTTCTGTCCTATAAAACAAGGATGCCAGGTGAGCACATGGCTTCCCTGTCTCTGATTCTTCTGACAGGAGGCACTGTCATGGGTCTCTTGGTCTCTCCATTTCTGTTCATGAGCCTTGTGGATTTTCAGCGTGAAATCTGGTTGCCTTAAAGCTTAAGCCTTCACATCTGTGGCAAATCAACTCTTTTTAATGAAGAATTCACTTGTTAGACAAAGCCAAAACAAAAAAACCACCATCCCAAATTATGCAAAGGGTCATTGTGTCAGCCTGATGAATGCAAAAAAACCTCAAGTGTGGTGCCTTTCAGAATAATACACCTTCAGGACTGTTCTATTATTATATTTAAATTCATAGTATGAATTCATTTTATCTTTCATAGAAGGGTTGCCCTTTCTAAGTCTGCACCTTTGTATATGTTCCAGGAAACAGATAACTTATAATTCATAGCATCCTTCTGTCCTATAAATACTAATTCTCTGTGATATAATGAGGTCCTGAGCATGTATTTACATAAAGCCCAGTTCTGCTTTCTGGCACCTTTTCACAGCAGTTTACATTAACAGTAATATAAGCCCTTCACATCCATTCAAAACCTTAATGTTGCCCTAGATAGTATCACATTACTCCATGGTAAATTATTTCTGTCTTAAGGCACAGAGCAAATTGCAGGTAAATTATTAATAATAATACTTAGATCTTATCTTCAAAGCACTTTGCTAACACTAATTAATTCCCGCACTTCTCTGAGGCAGGTAGCTGCATTATTACTTACATTCTTCACAAAGGGGGAAATGCAGACAAAGGCAAGATGAGATCTGCCTGCAGATGCTGCTGGCTCTGGGATGCAGACTACCCGGCCGAGGCATCCCAGACCAGATGAAATGCTTTACCTCCAACTATTTGCTGTCATCTTCTGCTTCAGGTCACCACTTCTGCAGCAGACTGAAGGGCAGGGTGTAATCACCGTATCACAGTATCACAGCATCGCCAAGGCTGGAAGAGGCCTCAAAGATCATCGAGTCCAACCTGTCACCACAAACCTCATGACTAGACCATGGCACCAAGTGCCACGTCCAATCCCCTCTTGAACACCTCCAGGGATGGTGACTCCACCACCTCCCGGGCAGCACATTCCAATGACGAACGACTCTCTCAGTGAAGAGCTTTCTCCTCACCTCGAGTCTAAACTTCCCCTGGTGCAGCTTGAGACTGTGTCCTCTTGTTCTGGTGCTGGTTGCTAGAGAGAAGAGACCAACCCCTTCCTGGCTACAACCACCTTTCAGGTAGTTGTAGAGAGCAATGAGGTCACCCCTGAGCCTCCTCTTCTCCAGGCTAAACAATCCCAGCTCCCTCAGCCTCTCCTCATAGGGCTTGTGCTCAAGGCCTCTCACCAGCCTTGTTGCCCTTCTCTGGATGTGTTCAAGTGTCTCAATGTCCTTCCTAAACTGAGGGGCCCAGAACTGGACACAGTACTCAAGGTGCAGCCTAACCAAAGCAGAGTACAGGGGCAGAATGACCTCCCAGCTCCTGCTGGCCACACTGTTCCTAATGCAGGCCAGGATGCCATTGGCCTTCTTGACCACCTGGGCACACTGCTGGCTCATGTTTAGGCAGCTGTCAATCAGCACCCCTAGGTCCCTCTCTGTTTGGCAGCTTTCCAGCAAGACCTTGCTCCAGCTTCTTCTTTTCAAGCCTGGCACCTCTATTTACTCTTACCAGTGAAGTGTGTTGATGAAAGGAATGAAGAGGTTAAGCTAAATTTGTTGAACTTTGCTCTGAGTATGATTATCTCCTCCAGCAGAAAGAAGAAAGCTGTGGGAGACCACTGTTTTACAGCCAGATTTACTGGAGAGTGCTTACCTGCAGGCTTGATTTCAAATAGGAAAGTAGAATTCCAGGCAAAAGAGGAAAATATTGGACTTTCCAAAAGAATTAAAAAATAAAAATAAAAAAATCCAGTATTTCTTCCCTGGATTTTAAAAAGAATTGTGCATTTTATGTAGGTTTTAAAAAACTTAACATCATATTACATTTATGCTATGCTACTGTGACAGCAACTAGTCATGGAAATATCCTGGTATTTATAGACTCATAGAATCAATAAGGATGGAAAAGACCTCAGAGATCATCAAGTCCAACCTGTCATCCAACACCTCATGCCTACTAAACCATGGCACCAAGTCCCACATCCAATCCCCTCTTGAACACCTCCAGGGACGGTGAATCCACCACCTCCCTAGGCAGCCCATTCCAATGCCTAACAACTCTCTCTGTGAAGAACTTTCTCCTTACCTCGAGTCTAAACTTCTCCTGGCACAGCTTGAGACTGTGTCCTCTTGTTCTGGTGCTGATTGCCTGGGAGAAGAGACCAACCCCCTCCTGGCTACAACCACCCTTCAGGTAGTTGTAGACATCAATAAGGTCTCCCCTGAGCCTCGTCTTCTCCAGTCTAAACAACCCCAGATCCCTCAACCTCTCCTCATAAGGCTTGTGCTTGAGGCCTCTCACCAGCATTTGTTGGTTTTCAAATATCATGTGCAGTTAACATGGCTCTAACTGGAGCATTTTACCTCTTTCTGTGAATGAGACTGACTCCTGATTTCATTGTTAGAATAGAATAGCATAGAATAGAATAGAATAGAATAGAATAGGAATAGGAATAGGAATAGGGAATAGTAGGAATAGGAATAGGAATAGGAATAGGAATAGGAATAGGAATAGGAATAGGAATAGGAATAGGATAGAATTAACCAGGTTGGAAAAGAACTTTGAGATCACCGAGTCCAACCTATCATCCAACATTATACTCCTAACATTTAAATGAGAGCATTTGAACAGTAATATTATGAAAGAACACATACAAAAAAGAGAAAGATAACAAATGTCCAGAAAAGTAGTACAGGTATGATTTTCAAGTGAAAATTTTGAAGTGGGATCCTAAATCCCTTTTTTGTTTTAAAAATGCCTTCTCCTGTAAGAATTCCACAGAACTTTATATGGGTTTGCAAAAATTAATGACCATAATACAGAGATTTTTTTTTTTTCCCAATGAAAACCGTCTGAGAAATGTTACCTAATCAGCCTGAATACAGATAGCTGCCAGGATTCTGCTCACACCTCCACAGCAAGCTTTGTTCTCCTTTGAAATTACATGGCCCTGTCTCACCTCCTCCCATAATGAAGTCTCTATTAAACACCCTCAGAACAGGAAATCTACACAGCAGTGCCCTCAGAGAATTATAATATACCCACAACTCATTTACTCTACTGGTGGGGTTGGATTTATCCCCTCAACATTCATCTGTTAGCAGGTGCAGAAGCAGAGCTGCTGTGTTCCACAGTCAGGAGCGATGCTTCATCCATTGCCCTCTGCAGTGCACTTCACTTACATCAAAACCACGGACTGGAGATGCCTAGCTCTGTCCTTTGGCAGTCAAAGAAGCCTTGGACAACTTTCATGGCCTGGTTAAGTGCCTAATGTTGGGGAAGTTTAGCTGTAGCAAAGTAGCTGTGTAGCTGAAGCCATTCATTCGCTGGCTGTGGTCATGGGGGAAATCTAGACAGTCTTCTCTGAACTAGAAATGGATGTGGCCCATCTGTGTAAGGAGTTGAGAAAAGTGTTCCAGGGAGTCTAATTCCTGATAGATATCTTCTAATTAGTTGTGTTTCTGAGGGCCAGAAACTCAGCTGAAATAAAGAGAGGTTCCCACTGGAACGTCAATAATTAAGGATCTAGGGAGCAGTTTTTCAGGTATTATTGCTTTGTGAAGTGTGATCTGGTAGCTGTTCTTGCTCTAACTAGGGAAAGCACCAAGTATGTGCCTAAATTCATCCCCCTCCAAGTCAGGCTTCAGTCCATTCCCAAAACGTGAAGGGCTATCTCTTTGGAAAGAGGGACAATGAACATTGGTAACCCAGCAAGACATCCTCCACCTCTGGTGTCCCCAGTCCAAACAGCATTCCAGGACTGGAGACAGATCACTTTCAGCAGTGGAAATCTACGGTTCTGGGAGCATGCCAATCCACCTCTTGTCTCTTCTACCTGCATCCCAAAAATGACCTAACAGCAAAACAGAGCTGTCAGTTGATGAAAAATTCAATGTGAGCTGGCAATGTGCACTTGCAGCCCAGAAGGCAAACGATATTCTGAGCTGCATCAAAAGAAGTGTGACCAGCAGGACAAAGAAAGTGATTCTCTTCTTCTACCCTGCTCTTGTGAGATCCCACCTGGACTATTGCCTCCAGTTCTGGTGACCACAACATGAAAAGGACATCGAACTGCTGGAGTAGGTCCAGAGGAAGACCACGAAGATGATCAGAGGGCTGGAGCACCCACCCTATAGGGACAGGCTGAGAGAGCTGGGGCTGTTCAGCTTGGAGGAAAGAAGGCTCCAGGGATCTATAGGAAAGCTGGAAAGGGACTTTTTACAAGGGCTTGTTGTGATAGGACAAGAGGGAACGGATTGAAGCTTGAGGCAGGTAGATTTAGACTGGATATTAGAAATTCTTTACAGTATGAGTGGTGAGACACTGGAACAGGTTGCCCAGGGAGGTGGTGTATGCCTTCTCCCTAAAGGTGTTCAAAGCCAGGTTGGATGAGGCCTTGAACAATCTGGAAGGTGTCCCTGCCCATGGCATGGGTGTTGAAACTAAATGATCTTTAAGGTCCTCTCCAACCCAAACTATTGTATGAATCTATGAATCTGTGTGAATCTATGAATCCCTTAGCAGTTGTTCCAGTCCCTGTTTCACTGGAGTCTAGGCTGCAAGTGAAGAGAATACACCCCTGCTGCTATGGTGAGCATTTTATTTTCTGGGTGGGGTCTTTTTTTCCCTTGTTTTATTTTCTTTCTTTTTCTTTTTTCTTTTTCAAAATTACTCAGTTTTTGTGCACCTTGAGACCTTCCCATACTTTATATCCCCTCATTTTAAGGGAAAGCATGTGATTGTGTACCTGCTTATAGACTCAGTGACTATAACTATTGCTGGGATAGAGCCAGGAATTTAAACAAGCAACCAACCAACCAACCAAAGTTTTAGTTTTCTCACACTCTCAAGCACCCGTTAAAGAGTGTTTTTATATGGCAGGATTTAGGACTGTTTACAGCCATCCACTACAGACTGTCAAACAAGGGTAGTCAGATCTCAGTTTCCCCATGTGCCCTACTCAGGCCTATATTGCAGCAGTGGGAGGGTAACTGCCTACAGAAGGTACTTAATGTCCATGTCTAGATAGGCAATTCAGACATCAAATGAACATAACTTTGATGTCATCATCTTCCACCACCCCTCTAAAGTTTAGTTTCAATAGATAACTTTTGCTCCTATTTACAGACAATCACATTAGCATCACTGCCTTCCCAACAGTTTTTAAGATGGGGGGGATGTGTTTGCTTGGTGATTGCACAAATGGGATGATTAAATGATGCTTCTGATGTTGAAGCTGAATTGTTTAGCTCTGGGCTTCTCCTAATAACACCAGCTGAAATGAAATTCAAGCTTCTTAATGTGTAGTCCTGAATTTATTTTTGTTTGCCCAACAGCTTTAAGACTGTGTACAAAATCCATACCGAATTGTATTTACTTCTCTGCGGGTGAGGAGCCTCTGAGGAGTGTGACAGATCCCATCCAGACATCCCAAAAGCCTGACTAGCTGCCCACCTACTTACTCTAAGATTTTTACAGGGAGAAATAAAGACAGACAGACATTCATCTATACTGAAGCTGAGGCTATGTAAAAAGCTTTATGAATCCGTGTGGCTATCCCTCAGAGTTCCTTCAAATTTAGTAGTACCCAAGGTGTTAAAAGTCATATTGGTACTTTGAGTTTCAAACAAGCCAGCAAAAGATAAATTGCTGAGATGTGAATCCATATAATCTCCATTTGATGCCCAGCATGTGGGCTGCTCTTGCATGGCATTGCAAAGTGAAAAAGCAGTTACTTGAGAGAGAGAAAAGTAAAGGCACATGGTACAAGAAAAGGAAATTATCATCCCAAGGCACGCTTCAGCCTTATGTTTTTGTTTTGGTAGTCCATATTCATATGGGAGTAGGTCTCCTTGGAAAAGGCCAGCCCCTATTCTTTGCTAGTCCCTTCTCTGTGGCAGCTGCCAAAAAGAGCTGTGCAGTGCCCAGCTCTCTGGAATTGCAAACCATGGTCAGAGCTCCATTTTGTTTCACGTTTCTAATCTCATTCCAGGCTTGTGTGCACAGGCAGTCTAGGTTTCTCATGCTAGCTCTGCTTCACCTTGTGAGAATGTACATGAGGAGGAGAGGGAAGAGAGGCTAGCAAGGTCAGGCTCCTGCCACATGAAGGCAGGATGCTCTGATCTGTTTCCCCACAGCTGAGATCAGCTTGGGCAAAATAGCAGGGTATGTAAAGCCAAAGCCCAGGGCTCAAGCCTAGGATGAAAATACAGTGTAAATATAACCATTCAGAACTGCTGAGCATCTGCTTTGCTCAGGAAATGCCAATGGCACTGCACTGCACTGCAGAATGTGCAGAATCTCTCAGTGCAAGTACTGGAAACATTTCAGGGGTATTAGCTGTGGTCAGGCTGAAAAAGCAGGGGAAATCAGGTCAAGTAGAGCTCCCACTGAAATGAGTGCCAAAGCCAGTATAGGCACTTCAGAGCTACACTGTGCTGTGCTGCATGATGACTTCAGTATTTGCCTTGTCAAAGACAGAGCCTCATGCTAGAAGCTGACCAAACCTCAACAGAGCAGGGCAGCAAAGAATGAGACTCCCTGAAGGCACTATAGGAGTAGTCCTTTTCCCATGATCCTATAGTCTACAGGACTGCCAGAACTGAGTGGTATAAAACATTCCTTCAATTGCTTAGGAGAAAGAGCAGCCACTCAATGTCTAGAATCTTAGCTACATTCAAACAAGAATTTGAATATGTATGACAAGGCATCAGTAGTCTTTTCCACACAAGCTTGAATCCAGTATATTTATCAGGGGTACTCAATACAGGCTAAAAAAGGTAGATTATTCCCACCAGCTCCACTTTAAGACAGGTAAATGATACAAAGATTGATGACATATCTTGGCTCAGGTCACTCTCCAGGCCTGTTACAGAGATCAAAACAAAGCTGTGATCTCCCAACTCTCAGCTGGATCTATTAAGCCACAATATCACAATGCACAAGGCAAAGTATTCACCTGGTTTAAACTAGGAAGGCAGGCTCAAGTCAAACAGCCAAATAGTCTATCTTAACAGGGGAAAAAAGGAAAAAACAAGTCACTTCCAGACCTAAAAGAGAAGGCCCATTCTATATTAAAAAAACATTTAAAAATAATAAAAAATTAACTTTCCTAGAAGTCTTCCTCAGTCACTGTCTCCACTCCTCCACTTGCCTGATGAAGACTACAACCTTTCCTCCTTCTTTCTTTCCTTTCGCTTCCATTTACATAAATATTCCTCCCAAGTACCTTGCATAAGAAGCTATTTTTTAGCTCAGCTAAGGTCCTACTTTCAATCATATCTGGGTCCTTTCACTACCATAAAACTATCCTGATCAGAGAGACATTAATAAAGCCACCTTCCTCTGGTTTATTTGCTTTTCTGTTCTGGCTCGACAGGGTGCATTGAGCTATGTGATAAACTTTTGCAGCTGACATTAGAAAAGAAATAAGTACTGTAACAGGCTCAGGTTTTGCCTTTCACTCACATTTAGGACTGCAGCAAATACACTCTGGGTTGCAGGAAATGGAAACTGGGGTACTTTTGTGGATTGGGTCCCCAGTTCACGTTTACTTGTCTATACCTAGGGTCAGCCCCATACTGTACCTCCAGTAGTACACAATGTAGCACATAATCTCTCACTTTTGCTTCCAAAGCCACATACAGGTGTGAGAGACCCTATAGACAATGACTAAAGTGAGAAGAGACCTCAAATGACCACCTTCAGTACATACTAACTTTATCCTTCTCCTCAGTTTATCTACCTCTGTTGCCACAGGCTCTTCAATGACATTTCTCATGTTTCTGAATTTCCCTCAGTTTTGTTCCACAGCAGCTACCAATGTAAAAAGGAATTAATAATGACTCACCTGTGACATTTGCAGTTGATATCAATGGCTGTGTTGTAAACACCAGAAAGCACAAGCAATGACAGAAGGGAATGGGGGCAGGAGCTGGCACTTTACGAATAGCAGCTGGCAAAGAGTCTGTGATAGTTTTTCTAATGCTCAGCATCCATCATCAGCTCCTTCTTCAGCTCCTGGTGGGTGTGAAGGGTCAGAGATGAAGGGAAGCATCAGGGGAGAACAGCCAGGGCAAACTGTAAAAGTAACTTCCTTAGCTTCACAATAGGTTTCTCTTTGTAAAGCTGGAAAAGGGAATTACCAAGCATGTTCCTAAGCTTTGGGAAAGAAGCTTCCTTCAAGGTGGTTGGTTTTGGTTTGGCTGGTTTTGTTTCTTAGTGTTGTGAGAGTAAAAAGTTCAGGATTTGTTGAGGAAGAATTATGTCAATAACAGCACATTTAGACCTGATTTGGGGAAACTCAGCTGTTTATGGTAGGGCAGGGAATGATCTGGGATGTTGGAAAATAATGCCAAATGAAGCTTAAAAGTGTTGATGGACCTCAAGGTACTCAATGGTGATGTGGGAAAGGGCCCTGTGTTGAGACCAGGTCTGGTGATGTTAACAGGTGCCTTTGAGTCTGGAAATCCTGTGTTTTCAATGTGACTTCTACTGGATTGTGGTGAAAATATTGTTTTCTGCTGGTTAGAGAATAGAATCATAGAATCAGTCAGGGTTGGAAGGGACCACAAGGATCATCTAGTTCCAATCCCCCTGCCATGGGTAGGGACACCCTACACTAGATCAGGCTGGCCAGAGCCTCATCCAGCCTGGTCTTAAACACCTCCAGGGATGGGGCCTCAGCCACCTCCCTGGATAACCCATTCCAGGGCTTCACCACTCTTATAGCGAAGAACTTCCTCCTCACCTCCAGCCTGAATCTCCCCACCTCCAGCTTCATTCTATTCCCCCTAGTCCTATCACTACCTGAGATCCTGAGAAGTCCGTCCCCAGCCTTCCTGTAGGCCCCCTTCAGATACTGAAAGGCCACAATGAGGTCACCTTGGAGCCTTCTGTTCTCCAGACTGAGCAGCCCCAACTCTTTCAGTCTGTCCTCATAGGAGAGGTGCTCCAGCCCTCTGATCATCCTCGTAGACTTCAGACAGAGATAAGAGAAAGAAGGGCTCTACAGGGCACACTTTCTGTGACACCAGAGGCAAGTGTGAGGACACCTGATCCATGTACGCAGTTCCCTGTATGTTCCCTCTGACAATGGCTAAAGCCCATCAGGTGCTTGGATAGCATTAAATTTACATGATTTAGGAATACAGCCTTCCTGGCACACATCATCAATGAGCAAATGAAATGAAAGAAACTCTCAGAGTCTTGAAGGACTATTTCAGTTCCTGATGACAGATCTCCTACAGAGAAAATCTCTTCAGGTGTTGTTTTGATGTCTGTTCTAGGAATACCCCCAAAATTCTGTTTTCTGCAGTAAACTTGTCTTCCTGGAAAGCCTTGATGGGAAAAGACAAGCTGCAAACAGTGCAAGCTGATTCCTTGTATCCCCAGAGAGTGCTTAGGAAGCCGCACCATCAGTAAGTAGCAAGGCATACTTGGAGTTCATCCATACCAATTCAGCTAGCATTACCCTCTCCTCCAGGAAGCAAAAGGAAGGGGGAAGAAATGGGAGAAAGTAAAATAGGTCTCCTTACTGAAAAAAAAAAAAAAAAAAGCTAAAAAATCCCAGTATTTAGGAAGGTTTCAAAACCTCAGAACCACAAAAGAACCTATTTGAAATTTCAAAGGAGAGATGTCTCCAGGCTGGCACCTGCTATTTACATGCAGTACCTGCACATCCCATTAATGCAGATAGAGAAAGTTCAGTTTATAATATTTTGCCACAAAGCAGAACAGGCAAGAAAGCTTGAAATTCTTTGAGCCAGCCATATAAGTGGAAAATTGGCAGCTGGAAATAGAATATTTTCATGACCACATCACTGCCTGCAAAGAATGAGTGGTTCTGTGTCCGGTGCTCAGAAGGCCAGAGATGACACACACCAGAGCAATCCCCACCATCATGTGAACTGAACCCTGTTGTGATTTTTCATGGGCATCTCACACACAGCATCAAACATGCAGGAGAAACACAAAATTGTGAACACTCTGCTCAGGGTCCTGTCTTCTTCACACCTTTCCTTGCTGGGTTCTCTCCTCCAACTCCTAAGAATACCAAATCAATTTTACCTGCCTAGAGGGTCGATTCCAGGTTTGGGCCTTCTTAAATGCAATGAGAAAATATTTTTGCTGCATTTACTGTGATAGAGAGGTCAGATATTGCATGGGCTCCAGGGATTTTCCCACTTTTCCTCTGATAGGAAAGAGAGGAGATGTTACTTTCTTCTGTAGATGCATAATTGTCCAGGACAATTAAGACAGTACCTTTCACTGGGAGCAAATTCTTGAGTTCATGAAGTTTGCTTTTTTATATCCTTTTTGCAGTCACTGTTAGAGGTAGCAAGACTATAGTGAGGAAGTAACTGAAACTGTGTGTTCAAAAGAGGGGGCCTAATCAGTCAAGCTGATATTTCAGCCTACCCTTCTCCAACCTTTTGAGCTCTGAACACACTTCCATCACTCCTGAGAGAGTAATACTTTTCAGGTACACCGAGAGAGTAATACTTTCAGGCACACTGTAATTTTCCAGCATCTTAGAATCATGGAAACATTTAGTTTGCAAAAGACCTTTAAGATCATTATGTTCAACTGTAAACTGAACACTGCCAAGGACCAGTGCAATCTGAATGATTTGAGCAGTGCAGTGGGCTGGGGACAGGTCTGACACTAGCAGTGCAGACTTTCATGCCCGAGAACCCCATCCCTGGGGCAGCAGAAATGAAAAGCCCTGCAAAGCCAGCACAGAGACAGCGTGGGGAGCTCTTCACAAGTGCCTCTTAGCAGTCTGCATGTGTTCCTCAGGCCTTTGATTCCCCCCCAATCACATGGGAGCAGACCAACCTTGCCCTCCAAACATTTGTAAACCCATGCTACAAAATGTACAGTGACTGTATTATTAGGTTGTTTGGTCCCTCTGAGGTTTTGATGCACCATGAGATACCTCTCTCAGGATTCATCATTCAGTTTCTTTTCCAGGTTTTGCTGTGCAAGCTCAGATGTGTAAACCTATGCCAGGTCAAGTGTGTGAACTCAGCAATCTCACATGAGATCTCAGATGCAACCTTTACTGTAATATGCACATTTCTTATTTTTCTGCCTCCACAGTTGAAATTAATGCACCATTAAAAATTCTCACTGGGCTTATGGCCATCAGGCTCAAAAAAGCCACATAATCAGATTTAGGAGATTCTTCTTTTTCCTCTTGGGTCATTGCAAGCAGGGGATTGAGCTGACAGGCAGATGCAATCTTATAAATGACTCTCTTTTATATTTCTTCCCTAGTGGCAAATTTTGAGTCCTTTCTGCATGGAATGAACTGTCCTCCCCAGATATCCAGATTCAATGAGGCCAAGTGCTGGGTCCTGTACTTGCATCAAAAGAAGCCCATGCAACACTACAGGCTTGGGGAAGAGTGGCTGGAAAGTTGCCCAGACCTGGGGACTGTTGGTCAACTGCCAGTGGGCCCAGGTGACCAAGAAGGCCAATAATATCCTGGCTTTATAAAAAATAGTGTGGCAAACAAGAGCAGAGAAGTGATCATCCCCTGTACTTGGCACTGGTGAGGCCACACTTTGAATACTGTGTTCAGTTTGCACTCTCACTACAAGAACATTGAGGGGCTGATCCATCCAAAGAAGGGCACTGAAGCTGGTGACAAGTCTAGAGCACAAATTTTATGAGGAGTGGCTGAGGGAACTGGAATTGCTTAGCCTGGAGAAACAGAAGCCCATGGGAGATGTATTGCTCTCAAACTACCTGAAAGGAATTGTAGTGAGGTGGGGGTCAATTTGTTCTTCCTAGAGACAAGTGATACAACACAAGCAAACAGCCTCAGGATGCACCAGGGGAGGGTTAGACTGGAAATTCCTTCACTGGAAGGTTTGTCAAGCATTGTAACAGGCTGCCCAGGGAAGTGCCACTCAGTATGCCTGGAGATATTTGAAAGATGTGTAGATGTGATGCTTAGGGACATAGTTTAGTGGTGGACTTGGCAATGTTAGGTTTCCAGTTGAATTTGATATTAAAGGCCTGTTTCAACCCAAATGATGCTACAATTCTAAGAATTTGCAAAAAGGCATCACTTATGTGGCTGGGAATTATTTTGTATCACCAGAATTATGCTGGAATTTGGAGATCAGATTTCAAAGCATGCTCTGAACACCTGAACTCACTCAGGTCATCTGACAGTACCCAAAAATGGGTCTACGGCAGCATGAACATGGGGCAAGGGGGGAAGAGTGGTTCAGGGAAGGATAGTGCTGTGGGTTTCCCCTTTCTTTCACTAATAATACAAGAATTAACAATAAATGTTAAAAGGAAGGAAGCTTTATAACTTCTCATCTCTGTTTTATATCTGAGGTACTTTGTACCTAAAGAACACCCACGTGAGACAACTTTTTGCTTAAAGGCTCCTACGTGAGAAAAATATGTCTTTCCATTTCAAAACAATGAGGAGAAATTATCCAAGAAAGGAGCACTCAGACTTCAATCCTAAGAGACAGGAAAGCTCTCTTTTCATTGTGTCTGCAGTAGGAGAAACTCTGGGTTTTCCCCACGGAAGACCGAGTCTAAGTTCTGAACCCTCCACCTGATTAAACACAGCCAGACTTGTGTATCAACACTAGCCTAATTAACAGCCTGATTAACAGCCTAATTTGTGTCTGAGTGAAACATTCACTTTCTTGATTTATATATGTTACTAACTAAACACAGAACTGATCCCATCCCCCTAATTACTTCTTCTTCCAAATCAATAGAAGAGTAACAACCTCTATATGGAATTTCATGGAAACAGAAGTCTCTCATTCAATACCCAGTCAGGAAGGGGCCAATAATCCAAGCAAGGGAACATTGTTAGCTAAACCGTATATTAGCTGGCATCCAATCATGTGCAGGGACCAAAGGGAACCAACCTCATAAACCTCTCTCCTCCTCAGAGAGAGATCAGAATGTACTTTGTGGATTTCCTTTGCATTGTATCTCAGCCATCTTGTGCTGGTGACTGGGTGACTCACTTGACTTTTTTGGAATTCTTCCAGAGAGTATCACAGTATTTCTAAGGTTGGAAGAGACCTCAAAGATCATTGAGTCCAACCTGTCACCACAGACCTCATCACTAGACCATGGCACCAAGTGCCACATCCAATCCCCTCTTGAACACCTCCAGGGATGGTGACTCCACCACCTCCCCGGGCAGCACATTCCAATGACGAATCACTCTCTCAGTGAAGAACTTTCTCCTCACCTCGAGCCTAAACTTCCCGTGGCACAGCTTGAGACTGTGTCCCCTTGTTCTGGTGCTGGTTGCTAGAGAGAAGAGGCCAACCCCTTCCTGGCTACAACCACCTTTCAGGTAGTTGTAGAGAGCAATGAGGTCACCCCTGAGCCTCCTCTTCTCCAGGCTAAACAACCCCAGCTCCCTCAGCCTCTCTTCTTCTTGTGTTCCAAACCCCTCCCCAGCCTTGTTGCCCTTCTCTGGACACGTTCAAGAGTCTCAATGTCCTTCTTAAACTGAGGGACCCAGAACTGGACACAGTACTCAAGGTGTGGCCTAACCAAAGCAGAGTATAGGGGCACAATGACCTCCCAGCTCTTGCTGGCCACACTATTCCTAATGCAGGCCAGGATGCTGTTGGCCTTTGTGGCCACCTGGGCACACTGCTGGCTCATGTTTAGGCAGCTGTCAATCAGCACTCCCAGGTCCCTCTCTTTATATCACACAACTTTGGGTCTCAGTGCTCATTTTCTGGATTAAATGGAGCAACACTCCTGATATTCGTTCCTTTCTTTCATTAGAAGAGGATAGCTTTGTTGTGCAACTAACGTGCCAGTAATTAAGGATTCCAAGATGATGTACTAATTTCTCTCTCTCTCAAACACATACTCTTTCAAAATGTTATCAGCAGTAATTGCATTAACATCTTTTCTTCTCCTGTTCCCTTTGGGAGTTTATTAGGCTTTCATTTAGTCCTTTTCTCATTTCACAAATATGTGCACGTTTCCTTAGCTCCCCTGAAAATATGCTCCAGACTGCAGAACTCTGAGCAGCTTGACCCCCCTGTGTGAATACAAGGCAATCTCCAGCACCCTTCTTTTTTTCCCCAAACTCTTTTAAACAGAAAGTGAAAACTTTTTTTATTCTTCTTTCTTCCTCATGGATACGTGTCCAGATAATTATTGTGCCAGCCAGATCATCCATGGAGATGCATCAAGTCAGATGAAAGTGAGAGGAATTTAGAGCTGTGGATTGCTTCTGTGGTTCTCTAAGAAAGTCTTAAAATCATGCTGAGGACAGTTGATTTCTTGCTGAGCACTTCTTTTTAGTGACCTTAGCTCAAGCTATAGAGGACTATAAAATAACCAATGGGTTTTTTCCAGTGTGATGACATGCATAAAACAGGGTAAGTTACAAGACAGCAGAGGATAGCTCATCTGAGGGGTGGTTGTAGCCAGGAGGGGGGTGGTCTCTTTTCCCAGGCAACCAGCACCAGCACAAGAGGACACATTCTCAAACTGCACCAGGGGAAGTTTAGGCTCAAGGTGAGGAGAAAGTTCTTCACAGAGAGAGTTGTTAGCCATTGGAATGGGCTGCCCAGGGAGGTGGTGGAGTCACCATCCCTGGAGGTGTTCAAGAGGGGATTGGACGTTGCACTTGGTGCCATGGTTTAGTCATGAGGTCTGTGGTGAGGGGTTGGACTTGATGATCTTTGAGGTCTCTTCCAACCTTGGTGATTCTGTGATTCTGTGATCTCAGTCTTTACTCATTTTTGGTATATCATTTCCTTGACTTTTAAAAATATTTTGTTCCAAGGTAAAAGTTTTAGCTCTGTGACTGAAAGTTTCTGTGCAGATCTTAGTCTGGGTTGCCAGTGCCTTTGAAAGCTGAACCATAAGCCCAGGATTTTTGTATTCCACCTTGCAGCTCCCCAGCCTTGGTTCCTTTCCAGCAGCAGTCCTGCAATGGCTGTAAGTCACAAGTCTTTTACTCTTATTGTTGGTTTCAGCTTTCTCGCTTTTCTAGCTGTAACACATGCATGTTAGGGGTCCAGACCTGGCAAATCCTTGGTGAGAAGTTAGCCATCATCCTCTAAATTTGTTAATGTGTAGCCACCTTATTTCTTGTGGATTTAATATGTGTTAGGTCACTAAGAAAAATAGCCCTAGTTACTACGATGAAATAGTAATATTTACTACTGCCCTACCAACCTTTTTCAGGGGGTCAGCTATGATGAGTGAGGAAGAAACATGATCCAGACATTGAATCATAATCCTGACTCAGGCAGCAACCTTGACCTGCAACTTCAGCTCGTCCAAAGACAATTCTCAGTTCATGCCTGAGACTGAAAATAATAGCTACCCATTCATCACCACACCTTGACAAGGGTACTCATTCTTTTTTTCCTATCCCTTCACTTTCTGCTGCATTTTATCTTTCATCTGCATTTATTAGCCTGTCTCTTTTTGCCTGGGGAAAACAAATTTGCTGAAATCTATGACCACAGTGGTAAAATCACAGTTTTGGTTGCAAACCAACTTAATGCTGCTTAAATGATAAAAAAGGTTGGGGAAAGAAACAACTGGGTTTGGAGCTCACTTACGTGCATAAGCTTAAAAAGGAGTAAATCTGCATTTTTCCTCTTCTGTAACTTTTAATTGAGCCTAAGGACTACAAAAGTGATCCTTCTTTATGTTCCAGGCCAGAAGGGTGGAAGGAAGAGCATTCAAAAGCTGCTGTCGCTGAAAGAGCAAACCAACTATTCCATTTCTGGGAAATGTGATTTTCTTGTGTGGCTGTGTGGTAGTTTGAGCTTTAACTGAGATTTAAGAGCTCAAATGGGGGGGGGGGGGGGGGGGGGGCAAGACTGAGAATCCCTTCCCTGCTTCCCCTTCCACCTCCTCTAAAAAAAAGAGGAAAGAAAGGGTGATAAGGGGGGAAAAAGAGAAGGTAAATGTACTAAGAAATAATTTGGAGTCAGTTTGGAAGTGGAGAGGTAAAATTTTCTTTTAACTTGGATATATATATGTATATATGTATATAAAAAACAATAACAAGAAGGGTTCACAAGGGTAAGGAACAAGGATAGATAGGGAGAATACAAATGCACAAAACCAACAGTCCTTTGAAGACGCAGCAGGGAGAAAAGACCAGGCCTGATTATGTGGCAGCGAAGAGGAAGCCAGCAGTGACTCAGTCCTCTTGCCCAGGCAAGACAGAAGCAAAAGAGCGGAAATGGCTGCAGTATCTGCCTTTTTATAGGCTTGATGGACAGGGAGGGGGAGTGGAACAGACTAACCCAGTTTCCCAGGGGGAAACGCCCTCTCCAGGGAGGGCAAGGCTCTCACAAGCCCTCCCACCCCTGCTTTCAGGATGGGCATAACCCATCACAGGCTGGAAGGACAAACTTGAGGCAGCTGCAGCTTTAGATCTTTGCTGAGAAAGACAACGCTGTACAGTCTGGTGCGACATAGACACATTCAGGCTATATCAAGGTTGGAAGTGGTCCAGCTCTGTGGTAACACAGAACTCCAAGCAGGCTAATGCATGCTCAATGTTGTCTCTGTGCTTGAGGTAGGAAATCACTCATGCCATGGCAAACTCGCGTTACACAAATATTTATGCAAACTATTTCAAGCGCTTGGGCAGTAATAAATTGCTGTAGTTTGGTCTGTTAGAGCCTGATGAACAGCCTGTTGTTTTGTCAGGCTAGATAGCTGGTGCTGATGTAAAACAGAATAATAAACCCAAAGCACTCCTTGTCCATGCTGCCCAATGGAGGTGAATATTTCCACTTCCACTGGTAGACTTAGAATGGGAGCTACCTGCTAAACTGATTTTTGGTGGCTGCTTTTTCACATCCAAAGGTTTCATGCTCAAGAGCACACTGATTTCCTTGAGATGGTGGAAGGATGGGACACAGTATCAAAATATTACCTTAACTGAGCCACACAAGGTGCCTATGACTAGAGAAGCTCCTTTCTGGATGATTTGGAAAACAAAAAAACAATGGTGTAGAAAAGCTGGATGCATCAAAGGAACATATCATTCATTATAGAGGATTAAGCTATTAGTCCAGTAATTTGCCTGTCATGCATTTTATGCTGTTCATCCAGAAGCAAGACTCACCAGTGGGACCAGCCAGTTGAAATAAATGTTGTATGTCTGCTGAAGTAGATTGTTGAGAGGAAGACATTCAATGATGAAAGCACATGGAATTTTTTGTCTAAATAGAAATGGCAACCCCTTGCCTGTGAGGCAGCCTTGTTTGGTTTACTTTTATGCAAAGCTCGACACACCCTCCATTAATCTGATAGGCATGGGAAATTTCCATGGAAACTGCAGGGCTCCATTTCATTTAAACTGTGATGCCTGATTTCCTTGTCAAGTTGAAATCAATGTGTTGGTAACCAGGGAAGCATTCAGAGCATCACTTACAGACATTACCTGTGCGAAGGGAGGAGTACAATGATCTGCCCTGTCCCATCACTGTTTGCATGAGCATGATCCACCACTTCAGACTTTTTTTTTCATTCCTTTCTATTTAGTCAGTAGTGTCCTAAGTTTCAGTGCTCACTTTGCCTCACCTCACATGCAATTATTAATCTCCCTGTTTGTGGGGTTACACATTATCATCAATGGTTCCCCTCTGTCTGGCACAAGTACATACACCCCTAGGCTTCCTAAAGGCTCTTTTGAAGACACTATTCAAAATCTTATTCATTTTCTCTGCCTGTGTATCTTGTATGTTTCTTTGGCTGCTGGCTAGTGGAACCTCATTCTGCCTGCTCCATCTGTGTACTGTGGGAAAACACTGAAGTGTTTCTTCTTGAATAGCTAAAACGTTGGAGAAGCAAGGTCAATTTGTCTTTTAACATAGTTGCAAAGCAAAAAAATAAGACCACTAGTTTATTCCTGTCAACCTCACTTCAAGATTACAAATTACACTTTCTGTCCAGCCTGTCAGTCAGGAGGAGTAACGCATACAGGGAGGTGTAATGCACACAGGGAGGTGTAATGCATACAGGAAGGTGTTCTCTCATGATGAACAAATAGTTTCAGGATGGAGAAACCTTTCCAGCTTCACAAGCAGGGTGGGAAGATTTCACCTGAAAAGAAAGTCATCACCTTAAAACACTGCAGTGCCAAGGTCAGCCAGCAAAGAACAAACTGGAGACAACACTGAAGAAAACTCCATGGAGACCACTGCCAGAGTCCATCTGTGTGTCCTGTTGCAGAAGGCCACTGGTCCTTGTTTAAAACAACCACCTGCAGTACCACTAGGGAAAACCTGGGTGATCTTCATATGCCCTCATCAATTCCTTTGTACCCTATCACTGCTACATGCTGCTCTCCAAGCCTACTTCCAGCAGTAGCATTTCCTGTGCTTGGGACTGTGCCTCTGAATATTTTTCTGCCTCTTGATGTACCTCAGTTGCATCAGGTTGTACAGGAGGGACTGTTGTAGCATCTCACAGGAGTCAGTTCTCAGCTGTTCTGGTTTATCTTCCAGCAGGGAAGAGGAGAGTGGGCTTTATATCTCACAGTAGGCCCCCATGGATCCCCAGGAACCTTACTGAGAACAGCAGAACCTTTTGCTACTTGCAGAAGTCTTTGCAAATACTATGCCTTTACCATAAAATCTGAGCTATTAATTAATTATTATGATCATCAATTTTTAATTTTTTAATAACACACTTTAATCTGGTTTGGGGAAGGGGATCCAGCTGGGATTGAGCTTTTCGAGAGGCTGTACTAGGATGTAAAGGCAGGTCTGTGCTTAGGGAATTTTGCTTAAAAAGCAAATTGTATACAGGGAAACCCTCATGTTTTGGTGATGACAAAAGGTAATATTTTCTCTCAAATTTGCCTTGGTTGAAATCTAGGTGGAAGTGAGCACTGAATCATCAAGAAGCAGTTCTGAGGGGCTCTCCAGATTAGCAACGGCTGTGTAGAACTGACAGAATTATGGTCTTTAGCACCAGCATTTTGCTAGCTTTGCACTTCCAAGTAATATTTGAGCTGGGGTTTTTGTAGGACAGAATAAGGGCATCCACTAAACCATGATCTGAAATATTAAAGCATCTGTAAATTCTCTGTCTGATGGGATGGATTTTCGTTTCCCCTACGACAGTACACGGTTGTTTTTTACATAGAAGGGCAGGATATACCAAGCAGTACTGGCGAATTCAGAAGGATCTCAGTTTAATCTGCTGAGAAGTTGGTGAGGAGAAGTTATGAGGAGGAAGAATAAGCCACACTATTCCTTCTGAAAACCAAAAATCTTCTTTCCTATTCCCTGGCCACTGAAACTGTTTGCACTTCCTGCTGCCAGCACATAACTGTCATCCCTAAAAAAGTTTGTGTTTCCTTTGCCCTTCTCAGGCAGCCACAAAAGGTGGTCAAATGTGCTACAATTCACAGGATCATCAGAGCAGACATCTGGTTAAAGAAATCTGGTTAAGGAAAGTTATCATAGTATCATAGTATCGGTCAGGGTTGGAAGGTACCACGAGGATCATCTAGTGCCAACCCCTGCCATGGGCAGGGACACCCCACACTAGATCAGGCTGGCCAGAGCCTCATCCAGACTGGTCTTAAACACCTCCAGGGAAGGCCCCAACCACCTCCCTGGACAACCCATTCCAGGGCTTCACCACTCTCGTGGTGAAGACAACATTAAACAAGTAGTTCAAAGAAACCACTAAGTTTTTTCTGAACAATGTGCTAGCTTCCAGAGACTCTCAGAGGAAAGTCACAGAGACCATATTACCTAAACATAATTTGCTTTTAAGGGCTTGGTGTAGAAGGATGGTTCTAAAATGAGTTCTTCCCAGCAGGAGAGCTTGGCCATTGGAATGTGCTGCCCAGGGAGGTGGTGGAGTCACCATCCCTGGAGGTGTTCAAGAGGGGATTGGATGTGGCACTTGGAGCCATGGTTTAGTTAGTCCTGAGGTGTTGGGTGACAGGTTGGACTTGATGATCTCTGAGGTCTTTTCCAACCTTATTGATTGTGTGATTGTGAGTCTCACTAAAAGAGGACTTCTGACGCTTGGCGATCCTTGCTCTGTGTGCACACACGTGTCTGTGCAGGTAATCCAAGGATTTTCCTATTAATGACAGCTAATTAACACATTCTGAAAGCCTCAGGCATCACTAAACTAAACAGACACTTTCCAGAATCATGCATGCATGGAATTTCAGATTGGGAATGTTGTGCGATTAATCCTGAAAGCATTTCCATTTGAATTTTCCATGTAACAAGCTGGGTCCTTCTGACATGCTCCAGGATGGTTTTGTGTGACCTCTGAGGCCAGTGGCATCCTGGCTTGCATCAGGAACAGTGTGGCCAGCAGGAGCAGGGAGGTCATTGTGCCCCTGTACACTGCACTGGTTAGGCCACACCTTGAGTACTGTGTCCAGTTCTGGGCCCCTCAGTTTAGGAAGGATGTTGACTTGCTGGAACGTGTCCAGAGAAGGGCAACAAAGTTGGTGAGGGGTTTGGAACACAAGCCCTATGAGGAAAGGCTGAGGGAGCTGGGGTTGCTTAGCCTGGAGAAGAGGAGACTGAGGGGTGACCTTATTGCTCTCTACAACTACCTGAAGGAGGTTGTAGCCAGGCAGAGGTTGGCCTCTTCTCCCAGGCAGCCAGCACCAGAACAAGAGGACACAGTCTCAGGCTGCGCCAGGGCAGGTTTAGGCTGGATGTTAGGAAGAAGTTCTACACGGAGAGAGTGATTGCCCATTGGAATCGGCTACCCGTGGAGGTGGTGGAGTCACCTTCACTGGAGGTGTTCAGGAGAAGACTTGATGGGGTGCTTGGCTGTATGGTCTAGTTGTTGGGTGGGTTGGATTGTTTGATGGGTTGGACGCGATGATCTTGAAGGTCTCTTCCAACCTGGTGTATTGTATTGTATTGTATTGTATTGTATTGTATTGTATTGTATTGTATTGTATTGTATTGATGGCAAAGCAGAGATATTGGCTACCACCAGACCATCTGTAATTTGAACAGACTGTTAACGACAGGCTATGTTAATGAGTACCAATGTCACCTTTGATCTGGGAGTGACTGACACCTTGCTATATCTCCTATTCAAACGTTTCAGCTGGTGTTGATAATGTGTTGTGCTCATGGCTGGCAGCTAACTGCTGTCTTCCAGTGTGTTAGATAAGCTCGTAAGGTTGCTGGTTTATTTATAATGGTTTCATTAACCCGATAATTAGATTAATTGGTTTCTGTTTACATCAAAGCAAATTAAGACAAATTGGGTTAATATTTATTTTATGTTTTGCTTCTGCTTAATTATTTGCTTTAGCGATTAAAGTGCATAAAATTGGAAAACTGGAGGACAGGAGGATATCTTTTTCTCTCTCTCTTAGGAAATAAGGGCAAGGTCTCAAGGGTTCTGGAGTAAGTAAAATCAAGCAATGGCATGCCCCAATGACTGCAGAAGCATTGCACCATTGGTTACTCTTAACACTTGTGACACCTACACGCAGAGGAAAATGGTCCAGCTTTGTAAAGACAAAGACAAAGATTTGCAAAGACAAAGACAAAGATTTGCTTTGATCCCCAACACTGCATTAAACAAATTTCAGGTTTATTTTTCAAAACTATGTGCACTTGTCTGCATCTTTAGGCACATTTAGAATGCAATACCTTTAAAATTCCAGACCAAATAGCTTTCAGCAATGTCAGAAAGCCTGGGACAGAAGCAGAGGAGAACAGCGTTTCCCAATTACAGAAGGTAGAATTTATCACATGTTCAAGAGCATTTTTTCAATTTGAAAAGTGAGGGGGAAAAAAAAAAAAACCTCAGTTTTCCCAACCTGAAAGATTTTCCAGCTCTCCTTTTTTTTTTTTTTTTCCTTTTCTTTGTATTTGTATTTTACATCAGTTGCCCAATGGGCTGAATTTTCAGTGTTGATACTTGAGGGGAAAAAAAATAAATCTGTTGATATTTTTAGCCAGCTTTGATGCAATCCCACTGGCATAAGTATGCAAGTCTGCTACATTGCAGATTTGTTGCTCCCTTCCTCATACTGATAATAAGTATCAGTATGAGGTTATATATAGAACCACCAGATATATGAGTAGGTAGATATCCGAAGGTACATGGAGATGCATTCCACAGCTGCACAATGGAGATCACAGAAAACCCATTGAAGTGAGGGTCAGCAGCTCTGTCATAACATCTGACACTCCTCATCCACCAACATGCTCACCCTCACTGCCCCTCAGCAGTTAGAAACACCACTGTTGCCCAGGTCTGAAATGACCCAAAGCACCAGGGAAGCTGATGGGATGACACAGGCAGGATATGTGGCAGCATCGAGAGCAGCACTTGGTTTCCTGGCTCTACATTTTTCTCTTGACAAGGCTGTTGCATCTTCCCAAAGCTGGATAAATGATATTCCACAACAAAATCCCTGGAGGTGATCAAAACTGGATTGGACGTGGCACTTGGTGCCATAGTTTAGTAATCATGAGGTCTTGGGTGACAGGTTGGACTTGATGATCTTTGAGGTCTTTTCCAGCCTTATTGATTCTATGATTCTAGGAAAATGGAGAAAGAAAAAAAGAGACAAAACAAACAAACAAGAAACAAACCCCAAAACAAAACCCAAAAAGCCACACACACAACCAAACCACAAATCAAACACAAAACACCCAACCCTGCAAGGGGTAAATAAATGTTGTATGACCCTGCAGGTGTATGCTCTGCTTCTTTCCAGATATGTTCTGGCAATTCAGTTACCAGAAATGTTCTGCCAGACAGCTGCAAAGGAATATTACATAATGGTTATGAAAAGTGAATTTTGAGCTCCCTGGAGACTTTCATCCCTTCCAGAATTATATCTGCCCAGCATAGGAACAGGGTAACCAATCAATATTTCTGTGAGTCCTGCCATGCCACTCGTGCACAGTCACTCCTGCAGCAGCAGGGAAAACAGCTTTGGAGAGAAACAAGTGGACATTTCATACCTAGCTCTCTCCTGCCCTCTTGTTTGCCCCCAAAGATAACTAGTGCCAGATGGTGTCTGTTCCTTTGGCTGGTTTTAGACAAACCAAGACTTGAAGGAGGGGACTTGCATGTGTGCCTGGCCAGTGATGAGGCTGCAGCTGAGAAGGAACTGGAGTGCATCAGGCTAAAGCCTGGCATGACCATAACCACGCCCAGAGCTGAGCTGAGGAATCCCAACCCGCACAGCCAACAGTGAACAGACATAAATAAGTCAGAGGATTTGAGCCTCCTGGAGGGCACCACAGTCTTGTCTTGCAGACTGCACCTCATTCACACAGGCTGCATCTGGCAGGAAGCTTTGGTTTTGAATGCTCCCTAGGAGACTACCTGAAGATGAGCTACAAGTGGAGCATCACTTGCAGGAAGTGGTCAGGGAATAATGCATGACTGAAAGGATTATTTGATTGGTCCTCAGACAGCCTGAGGATACAGGGGAGAGGAGAGATTTTGTCAAGTGAGTTATTCATCATAAACCACATTCTCCCTTTCCCCCAAAACACATGACAGAAAGCGGCTGATGCATGTGCAAGAGAGATGGAGGCTTTAAGGCCTTTCATCAATGCAGAGCTGGCTTATTGAGTCATCCTGATGATGAATGCTTGAAGCCCACACGAAAGTGTAGTTCAATTACTGCTGAGTAATAGCAGCAGGTGGAGCTTTTAGCTCCACCTGGGATGCAAGAGGTCATGGTGAATCAATCAGTGTGGAAGAGACCTTGGTTTGGGAGGGAGGGAGAAACATGGAGGAGGTTTACCTTGAGTAGCCCCTGAATTCAGGGAAAAGAGAAGCTTAAATCAGTTAAGAGTGTTATGGGTGACTGCAGCTAAAGTTGTTGTTCAGTAAGCTGCACCTGAAAGGAAACATGACTGAACTCTTTGGAGAAAAGTGGTAACTATACCTGATTAAACAAAGAGGGAATAAAAGTTCTGACAGGGCAAAGGGAAGAAGTGAAAGAGAGTTGAACATAGACTCTAGAATAACCACAAATAATTACAGCAAGTCCTGTGTGCTGATCTTTCCAAGAGCTGCAGGACTTTTGAGGAGCCTGCTTTGGATGGCATGAGCTCTGTCAAGGTGAAGTGCCAGAGAAGATGGGAAATTAGGCCCCAGTTTGTCTTGTTCAGGGCAGTACTGGATGTTGCATGCTGTTAGCTGCTTCTTTAATGGAGAACATGCCTTAACTGCTGAATCTCTAAAAGCATACCTTGCCTACAGTAAAAGGGGCTTGGTTTGCAAAGTTTGCCTGTACTTGCATGATGAATTACCCATCTCTGGCCCACAGAAATAAGAAGGGAACAAAGAAAATTAAAACACTGTAGATTTGGGCACAGGAAGGGATTTCTATGATATGCTTGAGCTAACCAAGATTGCATACAACCAAAGGAGCAGTTGGTGCCCAGCCTGCAGAGGCTCGTATTTTGAGGCTATCCATGCTCCCTTTCCACCTCACAGCCTCTACAAGAGAGCAGGAGCAGAGGAGGGCTAGGACTAGTAGACAGAAACAACCTTGAACTGCTCTACTCTTCACATGCTCTCCTGGAAGAACAGCATTTCCCTGCTTTGCTGTAACATCTGTTGGACAGGCTAGTCTGGAGACTGACAGAAAGCTTGTCAAAGTCAAATACTGAAGTAAAGGATAAAAACATATTCAAGGAGGAAAGAGGGAAGAGGAGAGACTGTGGATAAAGTTGATGCCAGGCCTTATCAATCTTCTGGCTGAAAATGACAGGTGGTGCCTATGAAACCTACTTGAAGTTCCTGTGTGACATGGGGAATATTTTTGCAGAATCTTGAAAGAACTTGAACAATTATATATTTAAAACAGATTCTATTTCTGGTCACTTGTGTTTTAGATATCTCAGCAATGCATGTTAGATGAAATGTGAGCCAGAAACAGCAAATGGATTATTTATTTCCCTGCAGGGAAAACTCTTGACCAAAAGTAAAGGAAGCAGAGACTCTCCACTGTTACAGTGCTGACTGGAAAGGAGGAATTGTCACTTTGCCTGGAGGTGGGTTTCCTTAAGGAGGTTGGTTTTGGAGCCTAGAGACCTCTGCCTTGGTCTTGAGTTATGCCAGAGACTATGAAAAACTTTGGGAAAGTTGCTTTTCTGTAAGTAAGAGAACCAATAGCTAACTGCTTCAGAAGGTTATTCCGAGGTTAAACTAGTGAATGATTTCAGTAACTTATGATAAAAGTTACTACAGAAATGCTTATTATCGTGACCTCAGTCTTCTGACAAAATGTGGGGAACTTTCCATCAGAAATCAGAATGTTCAGATTTAGACAGAGCCTGGTGAAAGATCAGGCTCACATCTTGCATTAATTTTTCATGATCTTTCTTTCTTTCTTTCTTTCTTTCTTTCTTTCTTTCTTTCTTTCTTTCTTTCTTTCTTTCTTTCTTTCTTTCTTTCTTTCTTTCTTTCTTTCTTTCTTTCTTTCTTTCTTTCTTTCTTTCTTTCTTTCTTTCTTTCTTTCTTTCTTTCTTTCTTTTTCTTTCTTTCTTTCTTTCTTTCTTTCTTTCTTTCTTTCTTTCTTTCTTTCTTTCTTTCTTTCTTTCTTTTTCTTTCTTTCTTTCTCTCTTTCTTTCTCTCTTTCTTTCTTTCTTTTGTTAATAGGGAAAAAAATAAGAAGTGGAAGAATGAAGAAAGTCTCTTCTTTCTCCCCACTTCACTGTCCTCTTCACTTGCTTCCCCTCTTCATTGCTAGTCTGCTACCTAAGAAAAGATGTGCACAGTGACCTATTTTAGAGCACACGTTCTTACTCTGGGGAAGATACATAAGGCAGCAGGAATACAGGAGCTCTCTAAAGTAATTTCAAGCAACTCATGAAGATGCTTATAATGGTGCAACCAGTGCACATGTAAGAAATCAGTCATTAATCACCTTTTCCCTTTCTTTCTAACATGTAAATAAGCTAGATATGCATTAATGAAGAGATCAGGCCAGACAGACAAACTGGAATTGAAATGGTTCACAACACATCTGGATCTGGCTGGCTGTAAAGACTCCTTGGCTGATGGTAAAAACTCCTTAGTCTTCATGCTGACACTGGATGAACACAAAGGAGTTTTATTTCTAACAAAAATGCATTATAAAAACCCCAGAAGATGCACAATAATGAAAAAGTTTGAATTCCATAGTCTTTCTTAATGGGAGCACAGCCCCTAAATCACTGCCCTTTGTCTCCAGCCACGCTGGGAGGAGAAAGGCTCATTCTGCCTGGCTAGGATTACAGCTCTAGGCTAAAAGGTCTGAAACTGCAGAGAGAACCTGAGAGTTTCAGAGTCCAGCACTTGTGAAATTCTCTCTTGATTACCACCACCCCGGCAAAAACAAGACCATAAAGACTCTGATCTTCAGTGCTTTTCTTGATGAGAAGTGAAAAGAAACAAGAGCAACAAAGAAAGTTGGTGTGTGTTTTGTTCCTATATTAATACCCATTGTGGGAATGGATAGAAGAGGATTAACAGTGGCTATCCTCACTTCAATCTAATCTCCTATTGACTGAGAAACATCACAGAGGGATGTCTTGGAGGAATTAACACAAATCCTTTTAAAACTCTTCAGTGTCTTCTGCCTTCCCTTCCCCCTCTCCTCAGCTGCTTCTCTCAATGCCCCCGGTGCTGAATTCATAGTAGAAGACATGGCCAGGGAGGATCATGGGTAATCAATTAAGACACAGACTTCTACGATTTGAGATGCATTATCATGGTCTCACTGATGCATCCTGAAACACAAACTCCATCTATCACATTGCAAATTAATTCAAAGTGGAAGATTAAAGAAGCAAAGAGGCACACAGTCTTACATAGAATTCAATGGAAAGGAAGGAAGAAAGAAAGGACGGAAGAAAGAAAGAAGGAAGGAAAGAAGGAAAGAAGGAAGGAAAGAAGGAAAGAAGGAAAACAAAAGAAAGAAAGAAGGAAGGAATGAAAGAAAGAAGGAAGGAAAGAAAGAAAAAGAGAGAAAGAGAGAGAGAAAGAGGGAAAGAAAGAATGAGAGAAAGAGGGAAAGAAAGAATGAGAGAAAGAGAGAAAGGAAGAAGGAAAGAAGGAAAGAGGGAAAGAAGGAAAGAAGGAAAGAAAGAAAGAAAGAAAGAAGGAAATAAAGAAGGAAATAAAGAAGGAAAGAAGGAAAGAAAGAAGGAAAGAAAGAAGAAAGGAAGAAAGAAAGAAAGAAAGAAAGAAAGAAAGAAAGAAAGAAAGAAAGAAAGAAAGAAAGAAAGAAAGAAAGAAAGAAAGAAAGAAAGAAAGAAAGAAAGAAAGAAAGAGAGAGAGAGAAAAAGAAAGAGAGAGAGAGAGAGAGAAAGAAAGAAAGAGAGAGAGAGAGAGAGAGAGAGAAAGAAAGAAAGAAAGAAGGAAGGAAGGAAGGAAGGAAGGAAGGAAGGAAGGAAGGAAGGAAGGAAGGAAGGAAGGAAGGAAGGAAGGAAGGAAGGAAGGAAGGAAGGAAGGAAGGAAGGAAGGAAGGAAGGAAGGAAGGAAGGAAGGAAGGAAGGAAGGAAGGAAGGAAGGAAGGGAGGGAGGGAGGGAGGGAGGGAGGGAGGGAGGGAGGGAGGGAGGGAGGGAAAAGAAAGAAGCATGAAAGCAGGAACAACAGACAAAACGCTGCCTCTTCCATAGCCAAATATTACCCCATTACTCTCCATCCTATTATTCTTCCAACAGAGTCAGATCAGCAGGGATAGTTTGGATTAGTCTGGATCATGGCTTGGGTAAAAATCAAGGAAGTTTTATCAACTTGAGATGGCAGGAAGCACTTATACACAAAGACACTACTCTGTTTTCTTTTTAGCCTCCCCAGAAGATTGTCTCAGGACTTAATGCATTGAATGCAGGTGTATTTATTTTTTATCTATGGTCATCCCAGGCCAGCAAACCACTTCACCAACAGTCAGGCCCGGGTGAGCACCATGGAACTACAAATACTCAATGTATGTAGTCTTCCATGGTTGTGAGTTTCTGAAGTACAAACTGTCTACTCATCTCCAAGGTGAGCTGTTGCTTGTAAGGGCTTGTCTCTCTGACACCAGAAAACAGAAGTGTGACTCTTGGAATTCAGCTAATTTCTCAGGGTAGATACTTTCTCTGCCTTGTTGTTTTATTTTTTTCTCATTGCCTCCCTGCCCTGCTACAGGGGTTGAGATGGAGATCCTTCCCAGCCTGTCCAGCACTCCTCAAGAAGTGCTGTCATAAAGAGCAATAAAAATGAGAAGACATTTTAAATTATGCAAAGCTTTTTCTTCTCTTCTAGCAACATTTTCTGCAATTTTTTTCAGAAGTCTGTATTTCTGATACCAATAGAGTAAAGGCAAAAAGATTTGGGATGAAAACCAGAATTAATTAAACTTAAATCAGAACCAGGTATAGGCATGGTAAGCAGGTATCAAATTCAGAAGTAAGAGCCCACTAATAACATTCTCCATTTATATCCTTGCTCCCTAGGCCAGTCTCTAGGTCACACTGAAGTCCTGGGTGTTGAAACCATAAGCCATTTTGGATGACAGGCAGTGAGTGCAGCTGAAGTCCTCTTTTGGATGAACTTTTACCATCTCCAGCAAAAACTTTGACTCCTCCCCTGGAGAACTGCTGTCTGTGATTTCTAACTTTTCCTACAAGAAGAATAAGAAACAGTGGTGGGTCTGCCAAGGAACTGCACTAATTACACAACTGCCAGTAAGATACGTGTCCTCTTCCTTTAAAATTACATTGTCATGTAAATCCCACCACTGGGAACTTCCATGTGTCACAGCCTAGAGCGGTTGAGGCACCAAAGGGAAAGACGACTGCTAGATTTGCTTGCTTCCCATCTGTTTGCTCACAGAGTGCTGGTTAAGGAGCCCTTCTAGCAGAGACAGGAGACAGAAGCACGTAGAAGATAACAAAGACATGTTATGGATTCTTTATCAGCCATGGCTCAATTTGAGATTTATTTTAGTGCTGGGATGAATTTGATGCTCATGAAAGGGACAGGCTGTCAGCAATGATAAAAGCATGCTTGACAGCCAGGAGGCACTGGGTGAGTTTTGTGTAGACAGCATTTGCTTGCACCCCTCTTCCCTGGTGTGCAGCACCACCTGCTCTGGCCTGTACCACACTGCCATGCAGCAAGTGCCACTTGTGAACACCGTGCAGGGCAATAGGCATGTCCATGCATCTGTCTTGCCAAATTCCCCGTACTAACACACCCTCTGCTCTGGGATTAAGTTACAGCTATAGTGGGGACATCTATAGGAAACAAGAAGAGGAAACAATCTGTGAAAGTTAAAAGCTGCACTATATTATAAGCTTTTCTTTTTCTTTCATTTCCTAACATTTTCATTAAGGAATTGATGGAAAAGTGAAGGAGAAAGGAAAGACAAACATTGTGCAACCTGGAAATGAAAATAAAGAGTTCTGAGCTACCAAAGAATTTCAGCAGTCCTTGTGCCTTCACTTGGAGTCCCCAGTTTAGTGACTGACTGAGTCATTATGCGCCAGGGGAAGTTTGGGCTCAAGGAGAAAGTTCTTCACAGAGAGAGTTGTTAGGCATTGGAATGGGCTGCCCAGGGAGGTGGTGGAGTCACCATCCCTGGAGGTTTTCAAGAGGGTATTGGATGTGGCACTTGGTGCCATGGTTTAGTCATGAGGTCTGTGGTGACAGGTTGGACTTGATGATCTTTGAGGTGTCTTCCAACCTTGGTGATTCTGTGATTACAGGCAGTGTAACACCATAACCAAAAACACTGTCTTGCTGGGGCTTTTGCCTAGAAGGTGACTGAGTTCCTGGGATGAGACTTTCTGAAGGAAAGTGGTGAGGAAAATCATTTACATACATGCTGTCTCAGCTAAGAAGTTATTTGTGCTGCCTGCTTCTGCAGTAAGTAAATATTTTTACGCCACGCAGGGCAAAACATTTTTGTTGACTTTTTCTGAAAGCAATTTTTCTTGTGATTCTCTATCAGAAAGCACAAAACACTTCCTCAGAAAGGTTCGGCTTGACCATTTTAGAGCGGATTTTAAAAGCTCACAAACTTCCAAAGTAAACACAGTGCTCAAAATTAGCCTGAAATATTGCACTTCGTATAATCCACTTTGGAAAGCTGACTCATTACTATAAGGAATGGCAAATTCTCACAGCCTCTAGGGGCACATGCAAAAGCTTAAACAACGCACATCGTGTAACGACAAACAGCCTTTTATAGAGACTTCAATCCAAATGTCAGTTCTTATTCATCTCTAGCATCCCCTCAAGGACTGATGCCTGATTTTACTACCTTTACTTGTGGAGACAGTAGAAAAGACTCACAGTGACTGCTTTCATCAGTAGTGGCTTATGAATTAGGAACCTGTGAGGAAAACACGAGCATCCTCCTTTGCCTGTCCTCTACCTGCCTGTCTGGTTCAGTCCCACTAGGTTAGAAAGAGGGATTTCCACAGTTTTTTGCTGACCGTCACAAAGATTACAGAAACTTGTGGAAGGTTGTCATCCACTGTGGTTTCATCTGAAAACTGTTGTCAAGGAAGACATGCTTTGTTTAATAGTCTTTCTGGTCAACAAACCCTATTAGCAGTTAAAACATCAACTGTTTCTGCTAAGTATCTACTTAGGTTGAGATGTGGGCTGTGAATCTTGCTGAGGGGAAGAAAAGAAAGTGGAGATTCTGCCTCAGCAGAGAGGAGATCCTGCTGCAAAAATCCAGGCAGAATACAGGGTTTCTTTGCACTGTAGTGATGCATCTGAAAAAATAAAGGGCTAGCAAATAAGTTTCTTCACAATGAGAGCAATTCATAATCTTGCCCAGATGCAGCCCTGATGCAGAGGCTTTGCTTGTGTGGCAGCACAATACCTCTCTTGCCTCACGATCAGGAGCACACGTATTTCATCAGGCAGCACTAATTAGGGAAAAGATGGATACATCCCATTTTTATTCTACCTGTGTAAATCTATTCCCAGGAATATACTGATGACTCCCCACAGCCCTGTGCTGTGGATTTCTTTGTTCACTCTGCACCTCTGTGGGCTGCCTAGAGGAGATCTTGGCCTGGGTACAGGTTTGGCCTTCACCTCCTTTGAAACTGCTACCACACTACTGTTAGTTTGAGTAAGGAGGATCAAGTGCAACCAGCACACCCTGAAAGAAGCATTCTCTGACCAACAGAGAGAGGAAGACCATTTTGGGGGGAAAAAATAAAAAAAATTAAAGACAGAATTAGAGACCTGAAATATATCAGACCTCTGCCACAGCAGCACACAAGAGCATCCTGGCTGCAGAGTTCTGTTTCCTGTGATGGAAACTACAGCACAATGGAGTTTGGATTCCTATGTGCTGCTGCTTGTATTTCTATTTCAAAAACCCTGGCACTTTGTTTTGTTTTCTCAAGGAGGCCTTCATACATCTGAAATCCTCCCATCATCACAGAAGCAGAGAGAGGAGAAAGAGTTGAAGGATACATATTTGTGTCAATCTAGGCCCAAGCCTGCAGATCGATAGTTAGGAAGGCTTAGAAAGACACAGAATTGCACAACACATAAAGCTGAAAAGCACACACAGAGAAGATAGTGCTGTATTGCCTCATTTTCCTCTTCTCTTCCTTACACGTGTCTCCTGCTACTCATTTATCCCATTCTGATGAAAGCAGATACTTAAGAAGGATCTTACCCCTACTGAGGCTTGTTGGATTATGTTAAGTCACCGGAGAGGAGAGGAGAGGTTCGGAGAGGAGAGGTTCGGAGAGGAGAGGTTCGGAGAGGAGAGGAGAGGTTCGGAGAGGAGAGGTTCGGAGAGGAGAGGAGAGGTTCGGAGAGGAGAGGTTCGGAGAGGTTCGGAGAGGAGAGGTTCGGAGAGGTTCGGAGAGGAGAGGTTCGGAGAGGAGAGGTTCGGAGAGGAGAGGAGAGGAGAGGTTCGGAGAGGAGAGGTTCGGAGAGGAGAGGTTCGGAGAGGTTCGGAGAGGAGAGGTTCGGAGAGGTTCGGAGAGGAGAGGTTCGGAGAGGAGAGGAGAGGAGAGGAGAGGAGAGGAGAGGAGAGGAGAGGAGAGGAGAGGAGAGGAGAGAGGAGAGGAGAGGAGAGGAGAGGAGAGAGGAGAGGAGAGGAGAGGAGAGGAGAGGAGAGGAGAGGAGAGGAGAGGGACATATAATTATCTCGGAACTACAAAACCCTATGGAGATTCAACACTTTGAAGGAAAAAAAAAATTATTCAGAAGTAGACAATTGATTTTGGAAAGGCTGGGAATAATACATATATGTGGAAGCATCTTACTGAGCTGTTCAATAGTAGAGCTGTTTTGAAAACCCTTCTTCTAATTTAATTTTGAACAAAAAATGCTTCAGACTAACTGACTTCTATAAAAAATTGGAGCCGCTGACATTGGATAATTACTTTTCCTTCAGATTTCAGATGTCATGTGTCTGGTAGAGATGACTAGAAGGTCTGCTGTGACAGAGGGATAAATAACTATGGATGTATTCCCCCACACCTCCTCCTTAGCATTTTCTTCTAACTGGTGACGTGTGTTTCTGCTCTTTCTTCTGTCTTTTGGCTTTCACATCCATGCTCTTTATTGCCTGGACAAAGAAGACTTTCGTTTAGAGTCAGCTTGATTCCAGCCTTCATGCTGGACAAAGCAAGGTAGCCACAGTAACTTAAAAATAGCACCAAGGCCTCATTTCAGAAAGAAGAAAACAGTCACTTAAAAAAAAAAAAAAGTTTTTAAAGCTAGAAGATCATCTAAAACCGTAATAGATCTGAGTGACTTTAACACCTTTAAACACATTTGAGTTGTCACTTCATTGGAGGTGTTCAGGAGGAGACTTGATGGGGTGCTTGGTGCCATGGTCTAGTTGTTTGGGTGGGTTGGATTGGTTGATAGGTTGGATGCGATGATCTTGAAGGTCTCTTCCAACCTGGTTTATTGTATTGTATTCTCAAGCCTAGGCTCCCTGAGACGCTGTGCTGTCACGTTTTAGATACGTTATTTTGCTGACTGAGGAGTCATGGAGAGCAGCTCGCAAAGCCAGGCGACTCTCACTTATCAGAGAACTCACCCATCCTATTTACATCTGGCAGCACAGATTTGGTTTTGTGAAAAGGGTCTACCCTTTCCCAACCCCTCCTGCAATGTCACCTCCCTGTTGTGTTTAACATTCCCCTTCCAAACTAACATTACTTCCCAGCCTCAGCAGACAGTCCAAAACACTGGGGTCATGCAGGTTATCATTGTCAGGGAAAGAGCCATTTGGATGATGGAGGCCCGTGCCTTTGGACCCACTCTTGTAAATACAGTGGGATGCTTCACAGTACTGCTGCTTTAGGGGCTGGAGAAAGCAAGCACTCAGAGTTTAGCTGCTGGTGGCACCAGTGGCATTTGGCTGCACACGTGCCGATAACCTGTCCTGCACTGCCTCCCTTGTTTCTTTCACTTTTCCTGCAGACACTTTGTGCCTGGTTTTTATTTTTTTCCCACATTTGTAATACAAAGGGATTGTGCTGGATCACCTCCTGTGAGTTTTCTCTTCTAGAGCTGTTTCTCCTGATTGTGCCCATGCACCTGTCCTCTTAGCAAGGACTTCCTAATAGCAAAATAAATAAATAATCCAGAATTCCTCAGCTCTGCATTTTCCCCTCTTGTGGATGACAACATGTGCTTGCCTTTCTGGTTTGGAGATTGTCATCATTGCCTAAGTTTGCTGCTTTCACAAGAAGGTTTAGGGATCCTCTCAAGCAAATAATTAATCAGTTAGGGAAAGAAAAGGAAAAGAAAAAAGGTAGATATAACACCCAACCTGTGATAATATTTTCCAATTTAAATTTCCAAAGGATTTAGTCAGCCTAAATAGGTTTCTAATCCCTGTGTCTTTCATGATCCTAAATGGAGTAGAATGTATATTTGTATGGGGAATTAATGGAACGAAAAGGCCAGCCATTGTATTCTGCTCAAAGCCTGGAAGGAATAAAACACATTTAATGTGACTTTCAGAGTTTCCACACGGGCATGTTGTAGAAATAAAAAGCCACAAGAAACAAAGCAGACCGTTACTGAAAGTCTCTACAGAAAAAAAGAATAAATAAATTAATGCATTCTGTTTTCAAAACTAAGATTGAGTGCACTTGTGCAGAAACAGATATTTGATTGCTGAAAAAGTTCTTTCCTTTTTCCTCCTCAAAGGCAAAAAAAAATTGCAATCTCACGACGTTTTTTTGTTGGGTTTTCCCACTTTTCTCCTTCTTTTTCCCTTTTTTTTGGGGGGAGTGGGGAGGGGAAGAATTTGGGAGAATTTATTCAGGAAGGAAACTCTTTGGTTTACTCCAAGAATCACTTTTCACTGGAAGAAGCTTCCCAATGAAAGCCCGTTAATCCCACTCCCGTTTTTGAAACAAGTGATGTGAATGTAAATCCGTTATTCCTTGCAGCAGACGTCTCAGGATAAATCAGCTCCCAGGGCCAAATTTAACCCTGCCATGAACCATGGGATTTAAGGAGGTGAACTAAAAATAAATGTGGGAGTCCTGTTTGTTTTGCTTTTTTTTTTTTTTAACAGCAAAACAAAGGACATGAATTCTTCTGTGACCGGTTTAGGCTGTGCCTTTAAGAAATGGACACTTTCTGAACACTCCGGCTGAGTTAGCTGTGGATTCTTTTGTGTTGGGGGGAACCTTCCTACCCCACCACATCTTCCCTGGCTGTCAGCAAGAGATACAGAAGTACCGGAAATGTTGAATTTTAGTTTCCCCTGTTTTTCTCTGAGGAGGCAAACACTCTATTTTTAATCACTCCATTTTTAATTTCCCCAGCAGTGTTTCCTTTTTCCTTAGTATAGAAAGAACTGATATTTTTTTTCCAGTGCAGCCCCTCTATGCAGCTAGCTGCAGGATTTCTCAGACCGAAAGTTCAAACGTGCCACAGGCTGTGCGGGGACTAGCTAAACAAATGCACGCCTCCCACAGAGCCAGCACCTTTAAAAGTGTATATGGATCCTGTGACAATACAGGGCACATGACTGTGTGGCTTCTTCAACATTTACAAGGCTGAGACTTTTAAAGCATCTTCACGGAGTTTTTGCAAACAGCCTGTTGACCTTTTCTCAAGTATTCTGACATCTTCCCTCACACTGTGCAAAATAAAACCTGTCCTTGTAGATTCTGCATATCTGGCTCAGAGGGGCATCATCAAGTACACAGCTGCTCCCTGGACATGGACCTGCACAGCTCTGATGCACCAGCACAAGCTGTGATGACTTGCGCTTTTAGGTGCAGTGATTCACTGGTTCAGCATCCAGTGTGCTGATTGAGATGGCAGTTGTCATGAGAGAAAGGATTTTCCCTGGTGACTCCTGCTTTCAAGCAGAATCAGAGACCCAAGGGTAGAGCTTTGTTTCAGTCCCAAAATGAACTTAGAACAAATAACTTTTCCTAGCAGAGATTCAGCTCCATTCCAGCTTCAAGCAAAAACAGGCTTTGCAGCACTGCCTGCCTTTACTTACTAGTGGCTGCCCACTGGTGCCTGTGACTAAGATACCTCTGGACCTTTGAACCTGCTAGCTGCAGTGGTTCCTTACAAAGTCTGCTTCTTCTCATCATGGGTATTAAATAAATTAAATTTGCTTTGTTTTCCCACTCTCATAGAAAAATTGGTCAGATGAATTATGTGTACACAGTTACCACTGTCTCCAGAACAGATATTTTGATATCAGCTATTTTGTTTAAATCAACACCTTGGGATCTTTGGTCCCAAGAAAAGACTTCTGTCATTGAATTGTTGACAAAAAGTTGCTGTCTCCGGGGACCAGCTGCTAAATATGGATTTATTTCACAGGTAGTAAATTAAATGATAATTTGCTAGGCAGCAGGAGGATATTGGACATCAGTATTCATGTGGTTGCCCTGAGCATAGGAGGGAAGTATGGTGTAAAACTTACAGACAAGACTGAGAACATCACACTAGATTTGAAAGATGACTGATGTTAGCTAAAGCAATCTACTACATGAAGGATCTATGTTGAACCTCTAATACAGCCTGAACTGACTTTACCCATAAAATGACTTAATGAAAGAAAATATCTCTCAGGGCCTGACTGCTAGGCAGATTTGAAGACACAAGCTTTTGGTCAACAAAAAGTCTGCAAAGGGCATGGAAATAAAAGGAGCAATCCATGCATGCAAGACACGGTTATTACATTATGGGTAGGAGCTCTCGCCCTGCTGCAACTGTGAAGCACTGTCAGCCTTACCAACACTGTGGGATAAACAAGTTCATCAGTCAGCCTCTGGTCCCTTGGGCAAAACTTAGACGCGTGTGAGGAGGTTCATCAACTAGACACTTTCCCAGCAGTTGCAGGAGATTTATAAGAGCATTTGTATAACTGACGTACTTCTGAGTCTGTGTAATGTGAATTCACACACACTGTGCTTACACAATTGCAGCACACTCTTAATTTTGGTAAGACCTTTGAAGTCTAGAGTGATGTGGCGATGTCCCTTTAGCTAGCCTATTTTGCCTTCCCATTGCCTGTGCTATATTTTCCATTTCAAAAGCCAAGAGGCAGTAGTTGTACGTATGTACAGACAGATTTCATGCTGTTGTACTCTGCTAACGAACATGGGCATTTGGCTCCCACTGTGCCCCAGGGGTTCACTCTCATGCTCCTCACAGGAAAGAAACAATACTGCCACTCAACTCACTTCACAGAGGAAAGCAGAAAGCTCTGAAAAAGCATTGAGAGAGGTTGCAGGCGCTTGCTGCATGGACAGCAAGCCCCTTCCATAGGCCATGAGGAAGCCCACTCCCGGGATGTGTTGATATGCTTTAATTGACAGGACAACTCCATTAGGCAGTTGAGAAATCATGTGTCTGTCCTCAGAATGAGCAGCCTCTCCCCATACTGCTGTGCAAGCCTTCAGGTGAAGTGACTGCAGAGAACTGTAGGGCAGCGGGTGTAGGACTTTGGGCACCAGCTTCTGCCTGGAATAGATGGTTCAGATTTATTACATGTTTTTCATTTCCTTCTCTCTGGAAAGATGACTTCACCAGCTTAGCTTGCTGAACTTTTCAGCTTTTCAAATTGCATGGCATTTTCAGTAATACTCTTACCAAAAATGTTTTAGCTACAACTTCTAAAATGCATTCAGGAATAACTTGACAAGCTTCCACATGTAGCTGAAGGTTCAGCTGAATCTATCAAAACCAACAGGTGTCACCTTTTCTTATTTTTGAGCTATCCATACCTTTAAAGGAAAGTTGAGACTATCAGGAAGCAAGGTCTTGTTTTCTCAGAAGCAATTAACATAAAGGTACAGAGTGGCTGGACATTGACTTACAAGAGGAACTCTAAAGCATTTGTGTGCTTAACGTCAGCATGAAGGTCCTGGGTTTTCATCCATGTAATCCTTACTCCTATTGCCATTTTGCCATGGGCTACATTTCACTTCCACTGAGTTTTACACATTAGCTGCCACAGGCCTAAAATATATCCTTAACTATTCAACTGACAGGCGGGTTGGGCCGGAAATGCACACAGCCTTTCCCTTGTCTGAAGAGACTGAGATGAAATAGTCTGTTTTGAGGAAAAAAATAATTGTGTGTGTGGTATGTCAGTTGAGCTCCTTAGTCCCAAACAACTGATCACCAGAAAACCCCATGAGATTCTAAAACATTTGCATTAGCTAAGTACAGAGAGCATAGAAATACAGTCTGCAAATGAAGGGCCAGTGAGTCAAAGGAAAGCTGCTTCAGAGGTGAGGACAGAAAATATCAGCTGAGTTTTATGTCTGCCAGGACAGGGGGGCTCTCAGAGGAAGGACAGAGAGAGGCCTGATCTGAGCAGGAGTTGTAAGAAATGGGTGAACTCATCCATGTGCCCTAACAAGGTAGGGACACAGCCTCTAAAACTGCTATGCTTCTTGCTGCCTTTAAGGCTTTCAGGATAAAATGGATGTCATAAGGCTGCTTATCTCACTTGCTTGTGGCCTGCAGAGAAAGATGCCACCTGCCTCTTCATACATAGCTAAATGATGAGGAGGATGATTTACACAACTGCAGGGCTACTCCTGCAATTTCTTTGCTGCCACTGTCTCCCTGCAAGAGATGTGCAATGTCACATTTGTAAAGTCTTGCTTTGAGCTTGGGATCCAGCTCAGAAGTGGATTTCATTTTTTCTGTTTTTTCTCTGCTAGCCCTCTACTCTGGCAGCAATATCTGATTACATTGGTGCTTTTTGTTTCCTGTATTTCAGTTCTTACAGCCAAGTGAGAATAATACAGTAAAAAAAAGGAGTATGTAGTTTTTTCCCAACCCACACAAAAACATACTGACTTTACTCCAGGGAACATTTTGAAGGTACTTGGTGTGGGCTGCATTTAAATTGACAGATATTACTCATTTGCATGGCAGGTCTTTGTTCCTTTAGTATCCCTGTTTTGAGCCCTGTAGAAAAATATGTTCTCCCCTTTCTTGACTTTCCTACCAGTAGACAATGTGTGTAATTCCTTGTAGTCATGTGTTTCAATATGACCTTAAGAATTATCAGACTCTGTATTCCCCCTCTGAAAGCTGCCTTTAATGATGGTGAAAGAAACAGGGTATGTGTTGCCCTGGACTTCTTATTGTAATAGCCATATTTGCTGTCTCCAGGATTTCATCCTGAGCAGCAGTGGTGACAACCACAGTCTGCCTTTCATCTGCCACCAAACAGGTTTAAGGCTGCTTTCTGAAGTGAAAAAGCGATACTTATGCAGTCACACTCTGCATGTTGGCTTCTTTATTCTCTCCATGCATCTAGCATCCCTAACTTTTAACCTCTATGCTTGATTTCAGCTAAATTAACAGCAGAACACTCATCTGAAATATTTTAAGCTCATTTAAACTGAAGAAAAGAAAGATAATGTTAGCATCCAGACAGAAGAGTATCCTCTTTAAAGTGGAAAAGTCAATGGACCTTCACAACTTTAGGAACTGATCCACAAGGGTTTGTGGGTAACCAGACTGCCTTCAATCTGCTGCTCACAGAAAGACTTGTTGAAGGAAGACTTGTTTTCTCCCTCCCATGGAGGTATAGGATAGAGCCCCTAGATGTTTCGGCTTCCCCAGCCTCCCTCTTCACCCCTTACATTTGCATCTTTAGTCTACTGTGCCTATATGCACAGCGGCAACCTCAAACTACTGATTCATGTAGCTTGGCCAAAGATGCGTTTTGCCATGGCAACTGCCTCACCTAAGGGTCTATCTACCTTTTCTGTCCATGCAGGCTTGCAGGTGATGATTTCAAACTACCTGTACAGCCTTAGCTTTCCTCCAATGCTAAAGGCTTGTGAAAGCCTCCCTCTTTTCTAGTTAATTTAGGCTCTTTTGAGCAGCTGTAGCCTGGAGCTCTGTCTCTCTCCAAAGTTGCCAAAGGCCCCTGGCCATACTTTTCTGTTTTTTTATTTCAGATATAAATGTTATCAGTGTGGAACAGATTTTATTGGAGAGTCTGTTTCCCAGGGAGATGCCCTGGGTGCCCAACACATGCCAACTGTCAGTTTGCCAAAACCATACCTTAAGGCAAGAATTAAATGTAGGCAAATGTAAGTGCCCTGAGAAATTCAGGCCAGAAACAGAGCTGACACAGCAGGCAGACAAGAAAATATTTGATGTGACCAAGGAAAAAGATCTCTAAGTGGTGGGAAATATTTCCATTTTAATGGAAACTTGGTTTATGTGAAGATGTAAATCCCAAAGAAGAGGCTTACTCCTCCCCTGTCTGACATGTGAGTACAGCCTTTCTGTCAGCACTTCTGCTAACCAGAGTTTAAAATCCTTCCAAGATTGTTTGGCTTTACAGGAGGAGAGAAAACAATCTCAGGAGCAATAATGATGAGACATTAGGGATCCTTCAGCTCTAACTTATGCTCAGAGATTCTCTGTGCCCTGAAGACATCCCCATGTGTAACCATTCTGGCCTCCTGCCCTTACCAGTATGATCATTCATACATTTATCCCTATTATTAGATAATCACCATCTGGTATTTTAACAGGAACATCATTAATTCCCAGAAATTGTAAAAATAGCTCTCTGACCCTGGATCCTCTTGAGACCTTTCACCTGCTTTTTTGTATTTTAAGGTGAGAAACATAATTACTCATACATTTTATTTTTAATATGAGAATATGCCTGTCTGTCTCACAGCCTCACAATTAGCCACCTATTCAGTTAAACTTTAAGAAATGCCAAGTGTCTGACAACAGATTATTGTTGAAAGTGCAGCAACCATGTAATTTTTATCACTTTCTGCTCATCACTTTGTGTAGAGCAAAGCAGAAATGAAACTTGTGCCTTTCATCTATAGTCCCACTATTTTAGCACCGCCGTGATTTTACCTGCTCCACTTCACAAAGAAGGACACATCTCTGTTTTGTTTCAGATGTGGTATTCAGAAATCCCTCGACACTGAGCCTTTGGACAGTTCTGCCACTGTTCTGGGAAAGCTCTGTGAAATGAGTGCCTGTTTTTTGAAGTTTAATAGATCAGCATGTCAGAATTTAAGCCTCCTCTTAGACTCAAATGCACTTTTATTTCTGTCAGAGTCATCTTAAAGACACAGTGTCCCCATCTTATCTTGTGCTCTTGCAAAAACTATGATGATTCTTTCAGTCCTTCTCCTTCCTAGATACAAGAAAGCCCTGGAGACATCAATCCACTGGCTATTTTCAATTTTCAGCTGGTTCAATCAATTCTGATTCTCAGCATTTCCAGTTCCTTGAATTAAAAATTTTAATGTTGTCTTCTAAAGTAGCAACAAAGGAAATCTAAGGTCTCTGTCAGCTCTGGATTGTGAAGAAAGAATGTTGTCTACAGCAAGTAGAGTATGTTTCATTATGCATTCTTCTGTCCCCCTGGCCTAATTCCATCTTTTGGGAGGGAGATTTTCCTCTTCTTCCCCATGCTCTTATGTGCCCTTTGTCCCATAGCTCTTCTAACACATTTCACATTTTTTATTACAGGAGTGGGTGTTGTATTCCCCACTCTTTCTGTTCTCTAACTCCACAAAAGTAGCCCATAGGGCTCTCTCCCAAGAACAGTTTCCATTTTCCTCTGACCAGAACCACTTAATACCATTTGCTTTGTCTTCAAGCACCCTTCTCAGGTAATGTTCTCTGATCCTTCCACTGTACTGAATAACTAAGGTAGGAACTCTGTCTAGGTGCAGTCAGATTATACCATTAGCTTCTGACAAGCCTTTCACTTACCACTCAGCTTCACAACTCACCTTGATATCAGCCAGCAAGTATCACTCCTTTTGGTATTTTTTTCTTCTCCCCATCACTCCAGAAGTTCAAAAACACCCAGTCCAGCAGATGGACCTGTGTGTTGACACCAGTGAGCTTGATCCTCTAGTAACCTGCCAGCAAAACAACCATCCTGCCATTATTAGCATTGAGCAGTGAGGAGGCACTCCTAGTAGAAGACTGAAAAACTAATATTGGGCTTTCAGAAACTACTTCTTAATGATCTTTCACAACCCTCCAGAAAAATCTCATTAGCAGCAGCAGAAGCCCTGGAGCTGTGCAAAGCACATCCAGCATGTGTTGAAGGAGACCATTAGTTTGCCTCTTGATAAAAGAGGCCCATGACTCACGATGCGGCAACGGTGGAGGAGTCACTCAGGGGCCAGCAGAGATTTTGAGGCTAGTGGGAAAGGACATCTAAGCAATGCAAGTGTAAACCCAGCAGCAACAGGAAAGTCATAAAAGGGGTAGCTCTAGACATTTTGAACTGAGAACAAATAAACAGAATGTCAGTTTAATATTTTTCAGCTTTGGAGGCAGAATGCCAGTCTAAGTTAATTTGGAGGAGATATGAGCACGCAGTACAAAATGATCTTTGCTACATGAGATATCTTTCACAGAGAAGAGTTCAGCACCTTTGGTGTGAAGTTGGCCAGAATTTGTTCAAAGGTATTCTCTTTATCTTTGGCAAAAGTAATGATTTTACTTTTCCAGGGCCCAAAGTTCAAGCAGGAATTATTCTGCCCTCATCCCCTCGGTGCAAAACTAAACCATCCAAATGAATGGCTGCTAAAGTGTCTTTGAAATGCTCTAAGTATTTTAAAAGTCTTCTGCTTCAGACTGCATCCAAATAATGTAGACAGAGATGCTGCACCATCTTTTACCTCTGCAAAATCACACTTGAAGTTTTGACCTGAGTGTCTTTTACATTTGCATTCCTTAGGCACTCTTATTTTTAACATGCTCAGGAACAGTTAAGAAGTTCAGCTGTTGTGTCTCTCCAATCTCACCCTCTATCAGAGTCAGCCTTCATCTTTCCCAGGGAACTAATTTTTACAAAGTGCCAGGTATGCTCAGCTGACATTTAACTGAACAGAAATAGGGGCTGCTCAGCCTCCTGAAATATCTCCTCAGATCTTTTCAGGACTTGTCAGATGTGCTGATCTATGATGCAGGCTAATTGGAATTAGGACAAATCCTCACATTGATTTTGTTTGAGGTAAGCTGGATCAGGAACTACATTTTTCAGAGGTGATGGCTATCCTGAAGCTTCTTGCTTCTAATTCTCCTACCGGACACAATTCTCTTGCTATCTGTTTGGCTTTTGTTTTGATTCACTTTGTTTTTATTAATATAAAAGCTGCCTTGTCCCCAGCCAAAAGAGTGAAATTAAGGCTGAATTTTGCAATGCTCTGTGTCAAGATGTTATAGAAGTCTCACATTCTGGTTTCTTGTCATCTTCACAGTGTCACAGTATCACCAAGGTTGGAAGAGACCTCAAAGATCATTGAGTCCAACCTGTCACCACAGACCCCATGACTAGACCATGGCACCAAGTGCCACGTCCAGTCCCCTCTTGAACACCTCCAGGGACGGTGACTCCACCACCTCCCTGGGCAGCACATTCCAATGACGAACGACTCTCTCAGTGAAGAACTTCCTCCTCACCTCGAGCCTAAACTTCCCCTGGTGCAGCTTGAGACTGTGTCCTCTTGTTCTGGTGCTGGTTGCCTGGGAGAAGAGACCAACCCCTTCCTGGCTACAACCATCTTTCAGGTTGTTGTAGAGAGCAATGAGGTCTCCCCTGAGCCTCCTCATCTCCAGGCTAAATAATCCCAGTTCCCTCAGCCTCTCCTCATAGGGCTTGTGCTCAAGGCCTCTCACCAGCCTTGTTGCCCTTCTCTGATAGCTTTCAAACAAGAGAAGCAAAAAGTCTGATATGTAGGAAATCTAAATGCCACAAAACCAAATGAAAGGAAGCCTCAGCTTATTTTGGCCCCAAAATGCAGCTGCAAGATGTTCAAAGAGCATATAGAATTGTTTACATCTTCTGGCCTTCCCCAGAGGTTTGTTCATGGAGTCTGTCTCCTGTAAGTGAGCAACAGATTCACAGAAGTTATCCTTGGTCTACTATAAAGTGATGTGCATCTCTCAAACTTGACTGTTTGCATATGCAGAAAATGAAAGAAGAGGATTTGGACAACAGCAGCAGAATGTTAAACAAATGACAAGGGTGTACTTCAGATAGTCCATGCCCCTTTCTTCACAGGAGGAGAGCATAGGACACAAACTGATGCACACCCTCTGTTGTCATTCTGAGAGGTTATTTGAAAGCCCAGAGAAAGGTTTAAACCTGCCAGTGGTAATTAAGCATCCATCTCTGTCTAGGCATGGTGAGAAATATTCCTTATTTTAGGATTATCTTTCATATTATGAGGCTGTTACAAGCATGAGTGGAGCTCTCCCTTTCATGGGCAGAGCGAGGCTGTAACCTCTTCTCTGCTGCATTTTTCAGCACGAGTGGGTCAGACTTCTCCGAGTGCCATGGACACAGTTATGGACTTACCAGGCTACCAAGAGAACAAAGAGAGCAGAGAGTAAATCATTATCTCTCCCATTGCCAGGGTTCCTTGGATGCTTTGGATGGAAGGCACTTTACGCCTCGCTCAAGCACGGTGACATGGCTTTCATGTGCTGCCAGGGGCTGAGCGGTGTACAATGGCACACTGTATCAATTCAGCACGGAAGACACTTCTGCCACGCAGAATAAGGAGGATATTATTGAAATCTGCATGATCACTGATGCTTCCCCTCTCATTCTGTCCTGGCCACCCAAGCTGGATTTCCAAGGTAAAGCTGCTGGCAGAACCACTCCACCTGATTTATCACCTCAGTCTGCTAAAACCCTAAATATGGACGGAGGCAGGCTAGCAGAGAAAGAAAGAAAGAATAGAATAGAATAGAATAGAATAGAATAGAATAGAATAGAATAGAATAGAATAGAACAGAACAGAATAGAACAGAATAGAATAGAATAGAATTACCAAGGTTGGAAGAGACCTTGAAGATCATCGAGTCTCAGACTAGGAGGCTTCATTTTTCCTGCCGTAGCGCATGTGCCTGAGGAAAGCAGAGAATAAAGAGGATGGCAGCTTTGTTTTGGTTTGATCTTATAAACAGAAAAGAGATGGCAAACCAAATCCCTGTTAAATGTTGAATGTTGTACATCCATCTGTATTTATGTTTCAGAACATCTGGAATGTCTTGTGGGAGCTTTTGTAGCTCCCCTGGAAGTGGGACAGAAAAGAGCAGAAAGTCACAGAAATCACAATGCTGCAGGACTTAGAAGCCAATTACTCATAAAAAAACCACAACATCAAGGCTCAGAAGAACAGGATAGAGATATTTCTTTTACTGGATTCCTTGGAATGTCCCCACCTACTTAAGCATTTCTGTCTCACCAGGTTCTATGCTCCATCCTCTCCTTCGTGAAGTATCACAAGCACAGATACTTCTCTCTCTGCATGTTATTTTGAATCAAGGACTCCTTCCCAGGGATGGGGGCACTAAACTCTGAATGTAAAAGGTACAAAACCTCTTCAGAACAAAGCTTCCACGTTGCCACTACTTGCATTCTATTTCTTAGGAGACTGAATTAGTGAATGTATGAAAACTCTTTGGCAACTGCAGACACTTCATGTGGCTTCTGTGTATGCAGATACTAGATTTGTGCAGAAAAGCAAGGATAGATAAATGTTGAACGTGGAGACATTTGCATGGGAAGACAAAGGGAGAATGCTGTGTAAGTACAGATGTGGCCATCTGAATCTGTGGCTTCTGTGCAGCTAGTGAATGTTGCAGTGGGGTGGACGAAAGCGTGGGTATGAGCAAATAATGAGGAGTCAGGCTGCTCACCAGCATGAGACAGAGCTGGCAGCTGAGAAGTGTTAACATAAAAACTAAATATGAGAAGCAAATCAGTATGCCACAAAAGGGAGAAGAGGGTGCAAAGAAACAGAACATTGCATAGCACTGCAGAGATTTGTAGTGTCTGAGAACACACAGTGCTACTGAAGCAGTATCCTTTCTGCTGGAAGTAGGAGGATTCTGGGTCCATTTGCCTGGCATGTCTTCTTCTTGTCCTTATAGAGTTTGAGACAGCTGTCTCCAACACAAAACCTCAGAGCACAGAGTTATTTTGCTGTAAATGAGAAAATTTCCTAGGAATGGCCTGAAAGGAAAAAACAGAAAGAAATTATATTCACAGAAGCAGCCTGAAGCCAGATTAGAAATGTATCATGAGAAGTGCAGGAAGTCTGTGGCACACATTTGAGCAGACAAGGGGAAAGCCAGTGTGCACTACTGGTAAGAGCTTTGTGAATAGATGTGTAAACATTTTTCAAAAACTAGACCAGACAGGGCTGGCAGAATCAATGAGTGGAATCAATTACAGCCAGCACCAGGGGAAAGCATTGTGGTCTAGAGATTACTTGTATGCTGAATACAGCCACAGCAAAACACATGCTCAAGTGTTTCAGCAAAACAAAATGAAAACATTCATAGAATCACAGTATCACAGTATCACTAAGGCTGGAAGAGACCTCGAAGATCATCAAGTCCAACCTGTCACCACAGACCCCACAACTAGACCATGGCACCAAGTGTCACGTCAAATCCCCTCTTGAACACCTCCAGGGACAGTGACTCCACCACCTCCCCGGGCAGCACATTCCAATGGCGAATGACTCTCTCAGTGAAGAACTTTCTCCTCACCTTGAGCCTAAACTTCCCCTGGTGCAGCTTGAGACTGTGTCCCCTTGTTCTGGTGCTGGTTGCTAGAGAGAAGAGACCAACCCCTTCCTGGCTACAACCACCCTTCAGGTAGTTGTAGAGAGCAATGAGGTCTCCCTGAGCCTCCTCTTCTCCAGGCTAAACAACCCCAGTTCCCTCAGCCTCTCCTCATAGGGCTTGTGGTCAAGGCCTCTCACCAGCCTTGTTGCCCTTCTCTGGACACGTTCAAGTGTCTTGATGTCCTTCTTAACCTGAGGGGCCCAGAACTGGACACAGTACTCATACAATGACAGAATGGTAGGGGTTGGAAGGGACCTCCAGAGATCATTGAGTCCAACCCCCTGCCAAAGCAGGCACACCTAGGGCAGGTCACACAGGAATGCATCCAGATGGATCATAAAAATCTCTAGAGAGGGAGACTTCACAACTTCACTTCAGCCTGTTCCAATGTTATTGTCCATTCAAACAGACCCTGCAATCAGAACTGGATTCCCAAGCAAGCACATGAGCATGGAAAATTTTCTACCTCTTCTTTTTGATCATATTTCTTAAAGAAAAAAAAAAAAACACAACTTACTCAGATGAGTTCAATTTACATGTCACAGACAACCTGATCTATATTCAGAAGGAACACTATGTCCTTCCCAGATGTCAAAATAACTTTATCTCTCAACCTGAGTCAGAGTCAGACATAAAAGATGCAATGCATGTGGCTCCCATTAAAGTGTTAATCTGTAGCACCTGCAGTTCACATTTTTTATACTTTGGAACAAACAGAAGCTTTCCTTTCCTATTCCACTGGTGTTCAGTGCTTACTTGCAAATTGTCTTACTAACCTGCCTTCCAACTTTGGGGGAAGAAAAAATAAAAGCTATTTAGACTTGCTGCCTGGGAAGCTGAATTCAATTTTTCACTCCATCACAGGTTCCCTGTGAGTCTCTAAGGAAGCCACAGAGGTTGAGATTTAAGAGACAGATTGGAGCTTTGCTTCCATTGAAAATACTTTGCAGATCTAGCTGTAGACTCTATGACATCAGTAATATGCATGCAATGATACAGACACACAATTCCATCAGAAGTGGCTTGTACTGGATTAAGATTTTTCTGCCTACCAGCTATTCATTCTGGGCTATCTTCTGTTTTTGTAAGCAGTTGTGAGGTTTTATGAACATTTATAGTCTGCTTCAGTAGTACAAAATCAGCTAGTTATCCTGGACTGTTACTGAAGGTAGTGTGGGCTATTGACAGAGCTCAGGGAGCTGAGGGAGAAATAGTGCCTGGAAGATGGTCAGTTCAGTAAGAAATGGTAGGAAAAATAAACAATGAAGCTTGATCAGCTGCATGCCTACATTCAGGGAACATCCCTACCTTTTAGATGTAGTCATGATACTTGGTACCAGGAAGGCATAAGCAGGATGAGGGTAAACAGGTTAGGATTATGGTATACTGGAACAGAGTACAAGCAAGTTGATGTCTGGTCTGGAGAAGAGGAAGAAGTACCTAGGCAGCAGTACCAAGAAAGTGCACGGAAGTGTGTGTATGTCAGGGTGCAGGATGGAAGATGATGGGGACAAAGCAAGCTAAAGATCATGGCGAGAAGATAGTCACAGGCTGGGACAAAGATGAGGAACAGACACTTGTGATGATGAAAGGGCACCACAAGGACAAAACCTATGTCTAAGAGTACAGGTTGGGCAAACAGATGCTGAGTAAGTGGCTTGGTGCAACAGATCAGACTTTTTCTCTCATTGGATGTTAGTGCCTTGGAAGCATGGGTGCTACTGGGCACCAGCTGCAGAACTTGATTGCCTCTGCAGGGTCCAGCAGAAGGGCAGCTCAGCACTATGGCGATGGAGCCGACATAAGCACCAGTCTGGAAAACTGGTTTCTTTCATAAGAACCAAGCACATTACTCTGTGTGTGAAAAATCACTTCTACTGAGCCTGCTCAACAGGAACCATGACTGAGGGATTCTCTTGGTTTTATAAGCAGCTGACTTACTTCCTGGGTGGCTCAGAACTATTTGGTAGGTATGTGAGATTGCTATATGGTGCAAACCCCCCCCCCAAATCATACTTTGGGGGATTTTGTGTCAACACACTCATTTTCAGTCAAAGCAAAAAGTGCTCCAGAAGTGGTATGTTAGAAAATAAAATAGATACTATTTTTGCCCTATATATTATTATATATTTTTTATTATATATTTTTTTATATTATATTATTATATATTTGCCCTATATATTTTGGATAAGAGGAAATCAATTCTAGGTACACTTGAGATGCTTATTACACAGCACTGGCATTTTATTTCATCCTTCCCCTCATCTCCGAAAGATAACGTGTTTGAGGTCACAGATTACAAGCAGGTAGCCTGCTCTTCCTGGCAAAGAGAGTTTTAATGAATTCTCATACTAGTAAACTGTGTTTTCTTTGATGGGAGCCTTACAGCACACACAGATACTGCTTCAGAAAAGTGCTTTTAACGAGATCAGTGTAAACCGCTCAGCACTTGGGTGACCCTGTGGTAAAGAAAGAATGACCTCTAGGTGCTGCAATATTAGCAGATCTTTTGCATCATGAAACTTGGTGTTTCACTTCATTCTGCGGCTTCTGGAAGTTTGTGACCATTTGGGAGTGTTAATTTGTATTAAAAAGAAACTTGTTATGGTAACAATAGAAGTAATAACTTATTTTCTACTTAGTTGCACCATACACCTGTTCCTTTTTCTGCCTGACTCTACTGCAATTATCTCAGCTACTCCACTGCACACCCCCAACTCCTTTCCATATCCCCTACCTTCAGGGCTATAACTATGCTCTGTAACTACTGCAGTTAGTTCAGCCCATGCTGACAGATGTTTTTTGCCTCAGTGGCAGTATTAATCTAAGGCTTCCTTTTGTTCACAGCTGCCAGAGTTTGTGAAACGTGTCAGACCTTTGCAATTCCAAGACCTTTTGCAGTTTTGCTGACACTGGTAGGATCAGCCAGCCTGCTCAAGAGGGTGAGGCAGGCAAAGAGACAGATGGACATCATGCCATCCTGTGATCCTGTGACAGACTTCAGTCACATCTACTTAAAAATGCAAGGCTTTCACAAGCCGTTGATGGTCATTAAAGAATATTCATCAGATTTTCAATGCTTAGAAATTAAGCTGACCCAAAAAAATAAAAGTAAGTATCTCAAACCTGTTTCCTAATAACTAATGATTCTGTGGAGAGGATTTATTATGTATTTCACCTGAAAATCTATATAAGCTACATATCTTTGTGGCTTCATTTGCTTTTGAGATGGCTACCTTTCTGCTGGCACATATCTATTTTGGACAGATCTGACTGATGTCAGTGAAGGTCCAACCTTGTTAATTGTTTTTTTAAACTTACTTTCTTAAGCCTGAGGAAAAGAAAGCACCTTTTCCTCTCCAATCCCACAGGCTGTACAGTGTATAAAGGCTACTAGTGCCTGACTAGAAAGCCACACTTTACTCCTTTCAACAGAAGGCAAAAAAAGTAGATTTTCCTCCCTGAAATTACCCTTATTCTAAGGGTTTCAATCATCCAGGTTGAAGGTTTTCACCATGGCACCCTCTCTTATATTCAGAACACTTGAACGTGTCCAGAGAAGGGCAACAAGGCTGGTGAGAGGCCTTGAGCACAAGCCCTATAAGGAGAGGCTGAGGGAACTGGGGTTGTTTAGCCTGGAGAAGTGGAGGCTCAGGGGAGACCTCATTGCTCTCTACAACTACCTGAAAGGTGGTTGTAGCCAAGAAGGGGTTGGCCTCTTCTCCCTAGCAACCAGCACCAGAACAAGGGGACACAGTCTCAAGATGCACCAAGGGAAGTTTAGGCTCGAGGTGAGGAGAAAGTTCTTCACTGAGAGAGTCATTCACCATTGGAATGGGCTGCCCAGGGAGGTGGTGGAGTCACTGTCCCTGGAGGTGTTCAAGAGGGGATTGGACGTGGCACTTGGTGCCATGGTCTAGTCATGAGGTCTGTGGTGACAGGTTGGAGTCGATGATCTTCGAGGTCTCTTCGAACCTTGGCGATACTGTGATACTGTGAAAAGTGTGCAATGATGTTTAGCCTTGTTCTCCCCACTGCTTTCATTTATTCATTAGTGCTCACATTGGAAATGAACAAACCACTGGGAAGCTCCTTCTGAAAGTGCAGCTAACTTTTCCTGCAGATACAGCTTGTGCCATGCCAGTCATTGCCCTGACTGACTCTCACATGATGGTGTTCGTGTGAGAAGGAGGCACAGCAGTTCATCCTGCCCTGAGGGGTGCTCAGATTGATGCCAGGAGTCAGCTGTATCAGAAATAAAATGTGTGAGTGGCTTATAACAACACTACTGGGACAGCAGGAAAGTGAGCCCAAACATGTTGCTGCCACTGGAAAACAAACCTCCCTTAGTGCTATCTTCATGGTTGTCACTGTCCCCCAGGAAAGCTGCTGGGGGGTGCCACAGAGCCAGTAGGATGTTCCCCTGCACTTGTTCCTGCCCCTTCATGCTGCATATAGACCCAAAATCATGTCTGCATGGAGCATTTTAGCTCAATCACAGCCTTAGTCATCAGTGTGAGTTGGAAGCAGCAGAGGAAGCTCAGTAAGGCTGCAAATAAGACTTTCTCCTCTTCCTCAGCCTTCCACACATTTCTTGAACACCTCCAGGGATGGTGACTCCACCACCTCTGTGGGCAACCAGCTGCTCTTGGTTGCTGCAAGAGACAGATGAGCTTCTCCTGTCATTTATAGGCACAGCCTAAAGCCTGGCATTTATGTCAAATCAAACCATAAACTGCAATGGTTTGGGATAAGCTTCATGAGCACACCAGCAGAAATAGGGGCAGGAGGCTGTAACCTCAGCACCAGCCTGAGGGAGAAGTTTCCTTTTCATTACCTCTTACTTCATTAAAACTGGGGAGAAAGCAAGTAATTGTAAAATCCAAGAAACTGATATGGGGAGATAAATAGCTTCAGACAGTTAATGGGTTTTAAGATTCACTGTACTCTTTAAATCTGGAATCCTTGTACTCTGCTCCTGCTTTCACCTCCCTCTTGCCAGAGAACTGCCTCCAGCCAGAAATCAGGATGAGGTTATTGAGATAACACAGTGTTTGAAGTGTCACACAATGCTAACCCCTACTGACGATTTTCTGTATCATGCCTATACACAAACATTCATCATTCATTTTGACCTGTGTACATGATAGACCTGCCTTGAACAACTAATAAAAAGAGAGGTGGAGGGCTTTTGCTGACCAGAAAAAGAACATGAGAAGTCAGAAGCTGATGGAGGAGTCAATGACTTTTTACAATAATAATACATACACCAGGTTGGAAGAGACCTTCAAGATCATCGCGTCCAACCCATCAAACAATCCAACCCACCCAACAACTAGACCATACAGCCAAGCACCCCATCAAGTCTTCTCCTGAACACCTCCTGTGAAGGTGACTCCACCACCTCCACGGGTAGCCGATTCCAATGGGCAATCACTCTCTCCGTGTAGAACTTCTTCCTAACATCCAGCCTAAACCTGCCCTGGCGCAGCCTGAGACTGTGTCCTCTTGTTCTGGTGCTGGCTGCCTGGGAGAAGAGGCCAACCTCTGCCTGGCTACAACCTCCCTTCAGGTAGTTGTAGAGAGCAATAAGGTCACCCCTCAGTCTCCTCTTCTCCAGGCTAAGCAACCCCAGCTCCCTCAGCCTTTCCTCATAGGGCTTGTGTTCCAAACCCCTCACCAGCTTTGTTGCCCTTCTCTGGACACGTTCCAGCAAGTCAACATCCTTCCTAAACTGAGGGGCCCAGAACTGGACACAGTACTCAAAGCACTACAGCAAAAAGATAAGAAAAATAAGAGAGCTTTTTGCTGAGAAGCCAATAATGGGCATGTGAAGTCCATGTTATTCTGCCAAGGGTCATATTTTGGCTACTTAAACAAGAGATTTTGCTTCTCCATTTTTAATATCTTATTTACCTAGAAGTGAAAATATAGATCAATAGCTCTTCACCCTGAGAGTCTTTCTATTGCCCTGGTAATGGGAATGTGTCCCCAGAAGAAATGCAAACTCTTTTCACTTGAAAAGGCAGTGAACTCAAGGCAGAGAGAAGCCTTGCTGTATCTGAGCATCCACAGTGGGCAAGGGAAGCCTTCTCCCCTGCAGTCCATAGGTGTGCTCCAACAGGTCCTGCTTTTCTGGGGATTACCCTCACTTATGCCTTTGGGACTGGGCAGGACACATGAAAAAGGAACAGAAGCATTTCACTCTACAACATAGAAGTGTTTGGCAGTGGGGGCAAAAAGTGCCTTTGAAGGCTGCTGCCTTAGTCAATATGTCTCAAGCTGAGCCAGGGGATTTCAGAGCTAAACTGGGGCAAAACTGGGGTTATGGCTTTCCAGCCATAACAGGTTCTTATACAAGGCAAGTCTAGTGAACTCCAGAAGATTTAGCATCTTCCCTAGAGTTTAAAGGTCCATTAAGACTTACATGTACTGCGAATGGCTTATCCTACACAGTGCCTGGCATCAGCTTTTAACAAATGAAAAATGACCTGGTGATCTACAATAACAGTCTGATATCTGAGGACAGAGAAACAGGAAGGTGCTGCTAGAGGTTTCTGCAGCTCATTTCATGTGAGTTCTATCTTTTTTCTACCTTCTGCCTACAACCACCTGTGTGGTATATTTTCTTGTCAGTCTCAGAGTTCCAGAGGTAATTAGAAAACCCCTGCTTTATTCTGCTGTTTATAGGATGTATTTTCATTTTTATTGTGCTACTCTGCATTGCCACTGGATGTTGACACCACAGCTGTCTCTAGCTTCTTTACTTCACATGCAAAAGCCAGGTCTGACAGCAACTTAGCTGGAGTTAAGCAACTACTTAACTGATCCCTCAGGAATCAGACCTTTTAATGTTAAAGAAGCAAAAAAGATTAATAATAATGACTTGAAGTTCCTCTGTTTCTCAGTGCCCTTCTTGAAATACTTAATATGGGCTTGATTTTCTTCTTTTTTTTTTTTTTAACTGCAGAACTTCAAACCACCAGGCATAAATTAGCACAAATGCAAATCCTCACAGAACCATAACCTAAGTAGGTTGCACCGTGGAGAAATATTTTGTAGTAACTTAGACACGTTTCATATGAAGTAATTAACAATTAGTTAATATTCCATTGTGGCTTTCTTGCAACTGCTATTAGAACCTTTTGAATGAAACAGAACATGAGATAACAGGCAAAAAAATAATACAGATTGAAAGATGACAATGAAAACTAAACAAACTGATGCAATCTACCCTAGAAAACAAGCCCAGATTTCTCACTGATAATAATTCTGTACAGGAACAGATATATGTGAAGGAATGGGCAGTGACTGGCTGGAGAGCAGCCCTGAGGAGAGAGACTTGGGGGTGCTGGTGGACGAGAAGCTCAACATGAGCTCTCAGTGTGCACTTGCAGCCCGGAAAGCCAATCAGATCCTGGGCTGCATCAAGAGAAGTGTGGCCAGCAGGTCAAGGGAGGTGATTCTCCCCCTCTGCTCAGCTCTGGTGAGACCCCACCTGGAGTACTGCGTCCAGTTCTGGAGCCCCTATTACAAGAGGGATGTGGACGTGCTGGAACGTGTCCAGAGAAGGGCCATGAGGATGATCAGAGGGCTGGAGCACCTCTCCTGTGAGGACAGACTGAAGGAGTTGGGGCTGTTCAGTCTGGAGAAGAGAAGGCTCCGAGGTGACCTCATTGTGGCCTTCCAGTATCTGAAGGGGGCCTACAGGAAGGCTGGGGAGGGACTTCTCAGGCTATCAGGTAGTGATAGGACTAGGGGGAATGGAATGAAGCTGGAAGTGGGGAGATTCAGGCTGGAGGTGACCAGGAAGTTCTTCACCATGAGAGTGGTGAAGCCCTGGAATGGGTTATCCGGGGAGCTGGTTGAGGCCCCGTCCCTGGAAGTGTTTGAGACCAGGCTGGATGAGGCTCTGGCCAGCCTGATCTAGTGTGGGGTGTCGCTGCCCATGGCAGGGGGTTTAGAACTAGATGATCCTTGTGGTCCCTTCCAACCCTGACTGATACTATGATACTATACTATGATACTATGATACTATGAAATGCAGCAGTTAGAGCACAGGGCAGAGCTTTTGGCAGGAGTGCAGCTACCTCTCAAAGGAGGCACAGGAGTGATAGCTTTCAATAAGTGCCAAGGCATACTCAAAGGAAATAGAGGATGTGGACCCAAGATCAAGAATCAACAGCAAGAATTTCCATGATGAAGGTCAAAAGCTGCATTACCATTACCCAGTATTTTACAAAAGATCATTTTATCTTGTGGATGAACAAAAAGAATGACTACTACTACTGTTGTCAGAGAGATTTTGGTGCATTATGGAAAGGGTTTCCTGATCCCATGAGCTCAAGAGAAGTTTTGCAGTTCATTCGAAGGGGGAGGGTCGGAAACCAGTGCCCTTAGGCAGGAGTCTGGAGGTGATAAGCTAGAGCTAGAGGTGAAACCAGCAGCCCAGCTGCAGTGCATGTACACTAATGCACGAAGCATGGGTAACAAACAAGAGGAGCTGGAAGCCTTGTTGCAGCAAGAAAGTTATGATGTAGTTGCCATCACAGAGACGTGGTGGGACGACTCGCATGACTGGAGCGCTGCAATTGATGGCTACAGGCTCTTCAGGAGAGACAGGCAAGGAAGAAGGGGTGGAGGGGTGGCCCTGTACGTCAGGGAGGCACTGGATGCTGTTGAGATGGAGATCAGGGATGATAGGGTTGAGTGCTTGTGGGTGAGAATTAGAGGGAAGACCAACAGGGCAGACATCCTGGTTGGCGTCTGTTATAGACCACCCAACCAGGAGGAGGATGTCGATGAGGCATTCTATAGGCAGCTTAAGGCTGTCTCAAGATCACCTGACCTCATTCTCATGGGTGACTTCAACCTGCCTGATATCTGTTGGGATCTCAACACAGCAGAGAGGAGGCAGTCTAGGAGGTTCTTGGAGTGCATGGAGGACAGCTTCTTATCCCAGGTGCTGCGTGAGCCTACCAGGGGTAAGGCTATGCTTGACCTCCTCTTCACCAACAGGGAAGGGCTGGTGGGTGATGTGGTGGTCGGAGGGTGTTTAGGCACCAGTGACCACGACATAATAGAGTTTTCAGTATGCAGCCAAGCCAAGAGGGGCAGCAAGAAGACCTCCACTCTGGACTTCCGGAGGGCAGACTTCAGGCTGCTCAAGGAACTAATTCAGAAGGTTCCTTGGGAATCAGCCCTTAAAAACAAAGGGGTCCAGGAGAGCTGGACCTACTTCAAGGAAGAACTATTGAAGGTGCAAGAACAGGCTGTGCCGGTGTGCCGGAAGATGAGCCGCCGGGGCAGACGGCCAGCCTGGATGGGCAATGAACTTTTAATAGAACTTAGGGAAAAAAAGAGGGTGTATCATCTTTGGAAGAAAGGGGAGGCAACCTACAGTATGTTTAGGGATGTTGCTAGGTTGTGCAGGAAGAAAATTAGGGAGGCAAAAGCCCATTTAGAACTTAGACTGGCCTCTGCTGTGAAGGATAACAAAAAGTCCTTCTATAAATACATCAATAGCAAGAAGAAGGGCAAGGACAACCTCCACTCCTTGGTTGACACGGAGGGGAACGTTGTAACAAAGAATGAGGAAAAGGCAGAGGTACTTAACACCTTCTTTGCCTCAGTCTTCACTAGCAGGGCAGAACGTCTTCCAGACAGCTGGCCTGCAGAGCTGGCAGAAGGAGCCAGAGAGCTGCATAGTTTACCACTGCTCCAAGAGGAAGTTAGAGATCTACTGAGCCGCTTGGACCCCCACAAGGCCATGGGACCGGATGGGATCCATCCTAGGGTGCTGAGATTGCTGACAGATGAGCTGTCCAAGCCACTTTCCATCATTTTTCAGCAGTCCTGGCTCACTGGAGAGGTCCCAGAAGACTGGAAGCTGGCTAACGTGGTGCCCATCCACAAGAAGGGCCGGTTGGATGAGCCAGGGAATTATAGGCCTGTCAGCCTGACCTCAGTGCCAGGCAAGATTATGGAACGGGTCATCTCGAGTGCGATCACACAGCACTTACAGGATGGCCAGGGGCTCAGGCCTAGCCAGCATGGATTTAGGAGGGGCAGGTCCTGCCTGACCAACCTGATCTCCTTCTATGATCAGGTGACCCGCCTGGTGGATGTGGGGAGGCCTGTGGATGTGGTCTACCTGGACCTCAGCAAGGCCTTTGACACCGTTCCCCACAGCAAACTCCTGGCCAAGCTGGCAGCCCGTGGCTTGGACAGGAGCACACTGCGTTGGGTTAGGAACTGGCTGGAGGGCCGAGCCCAGAGAGTGGTGGTGAATGGCACCACATCCAGCTGGCGGCCTGTCACTAGTGGTGTGCCCCAGGGATCAGTACTGGGCCCCATGCTCTTCAACATCTTTATTGATGATCTGGATGAGGGCATTGAGTCCATCATCAGTAAATTTGCAGATGACACCAAGCTGGGGGCAGCAGTTGATTTGCTGGAGGGCAGAGAGGCTTTGCAGAGGGACCTCGACAGGCTGGACAGATGGGCAGAGTCCAATGGCATGAGATTTAACACATCCAAGTGCCGGATTCTGCACATTGGCCACAACAACCCCAGGCAGTGCTACAGGCTGGGGTCAGAGTGGCTGGAGAGTGGCCAGGCAGAGAGGGACCTGGGGGTGCTGGTTGATTGTAGGCTGAACATGAGCCTGCAGTGTGCCCAGGCAGCCAAGAAGGCTAATGGCATCCTGGCTTGCATCAGGAACAGTGTGGCCAGCAGGAGCAGGGAGGTCATTGTGCCCCTGTACACTGCACTGGTTAGGCCGCACCTTGAGTACTGTGTCCAGTTCTGGGCCCCTCAGTTTAGGAAGGATGTTGACTTGCTGGAACGTGTCCAGAGAAGGGCAACAAAGCTGGTGAGGGGTTTGGAACACAAGCCCTATGAGGAAAGGCTGAGGGAGCTGGGGTTGCTTAGCCTGGAGAAGAGGAGACTGAGGGGTGACCTTATTGCTCTCTACAACTACCTGAAGGGAGGTTGTAGCCAGGCAGAGGTTGGCCTCTTCTCCCAGGCATCCAGCACCAGAACAAGAGGACACAGTCTCAGGCTGCGCCAGGGCAGGTTTAGGCTGGATGTTAGGAAGAAGTTCTACACGGAGAGAGTGATTGCCCATTGGAATCGGCTACCCGTGGAGGTGGTGGAGTCACCTTCACAGGAGGTGTTCAGGAGAAGACTTGATGGGGTGCTTGGCTGTATGGTCTAGTTGTTGGGTGGGTTGGATTGTTTGATGGGTTGGACGCGATGATCTTGAAGGTCTCTTCCAACCTGGTGTATTGTATTATTATTATTATTATTATTATTATTCTAATAGGCTCTGGCCCAGATACTAAAGGGTGCCTGAACCTCCCAGCATCCTTGTTCATCAGACCTGGACAAACACACAAAAAAAGTATTTGTAAAATGTGGTGCCAAAGCCCACTTCCAAACAATGAAATGGCAATTTTGCTGTTATTGTTATCATTGTCATTATCATCATCATCATCAATGCTGCTCTGAATATACACTGGATCTTTTGCAAATGCCCCAATATGCACCTGTACTAGAAGAAATGTCGCTGAGAATTAACGTATTCTCAGTGGCTATAGGAAACTCTTGGCAGTGTGAACCTCAACCATGTTTCTACCAGGAATCAAAGAGCAAATTTTGAGCATGAGAAATTACATTGTATGTCAATTGAATGTGTTTCAGAAGGCCCAGTGTTCCAGACAGCCAGTGCTCAGCTGCTCCTTAGAAATGCTTTAGGATGCCTTACGTTCATTTCTTATTGAAGAAAATGCAGTCCCAGATTCCAAGATTCAGACTTGTTCAGTCAGGGATTAGGGAGGATTTTAAAAGCATTTGTATTTCCCAAGTCTCTGTAACTAAAGTTCAAGGCCTGGTTTATATTAATAATTCAACACCTTAGTAAGTGGCCGACTCTGCAAATTACTTAGTTCACAAAGTCTTCAAGGAGATGTGGGATGCTTCTACCCCAAAATGAACCCAAGAGGCCATCCTAGAAACATGAACCTTCCAGTTTCTCTGTGTAATATATGTGTGACTTCAAGAGTGCATCTCATGGATGCAAATGAGAGCAGAGATGTCATTTCAACTCTACAAACTTCAGTGAATGCAATTTTTGTGTCTCTTCTCCACTACTCTCCTTTTCCTTATTTCACATTTTTCCTTCCCTCCTTCCCTCCTTCCCTCCTTCCCTCCTTCCTTCCTTCCTTCCTTCCTCCCTCCCTCTCTCCCTTCCTTCCTTCCTTCCTTCCTTCCTTCCTTCCTTCCTTCCTTCCTTCCTTCCTTCCTTCCTTCCTTCCTTCCTTCCTTCCTTCCTTCCTTCCTTCCTTCCTTCCTTCCTTCCTTCCTTCCTTCCTTCCTTCCTTCCTTCCTCCCTCCCTCTCCCCTTCCTTCCTTCCTTCCTTCCTTCCTTCCTTCCTTCCTTCCTTCCTTCCTTCCTTCCTTCCTTCCTTCCTTCCTTCCTTCCTTCCTTCCTTCCTTCCTTCCTTCCTTCCTTCCTTCCTTCCTTCCTTCCTTCCTTCCTTCCTTCCTTCCTTCCTTCCTTCCTTCCTCCCTCTCTCCCTTCCTTCCTTCCTTCCTCCCTCCCTCTCTCCCTTCCTTCCTTCCTTCCTTCCTTCCTTCCTTCCTTCCTTCCTTCCTTCCTTCCTTCCTTCCTTCCTTCCTTCCTTCCTTCCTTCCTTCCTTCCTTCCTTCCTTCCTTCCTTCCTTCCTTCCTTCCTTCCTTCCTTCCTTCCTTCCTCCCTCCCTCCCTCCCAAATGCCACAATTCCTTCCAAATTCCTTCATCCCTTCCTTCCTTCCAAATTCCCTTCAAACTCCTTTCCTGTCTCTCATTTTCTCTCAGTTCCTATCTCTCTGCTCACAGCTGAAAAGTTGCTTTGTGCTCTCTGAAATGATGATAATTTTTGTAAGTGAAAATATCAAGACCCTGAGGAATCTCTTAATGAATGAATCTCAAAGCAGAATTTTGTCAGGCTAATTGCATGCTGTACAAGATTTTGGGTTACATCTGAAAATATGCATGGCTTGAGGTTCCAGTGTTACAGATGAAACTAGTAACAGTGTCCTTCTTCATTATTACCTGGGTAATTTCTTCGAGCAAATAATAATGGCCTAATCATTGCCCTTGAATATGTGCATGCAAATCACTCTGAAGGCAACAGGACTTTTGCATTCAAGGGTTTGCCCTGCATTTTCAGTGATAAAGAGTATTTTAAACCCATTTGTAATTAAGATTTCCTCCCCCCCCCCCCCCCCCATGGATAAACTAGTAAAAATGTCTAATGTAATAGTGGAATATGTCATTCAGGCTGGCAGCAAGGCCAGTTAGCAAAAGTGGCAGGCTGGTTTTCCATTTCTTATTCATTATCCACATGACTCTGCATGCCATTTATGCAGGCATAGCTGTGCAGCTCGGGCACAGTGTGGTGACATCCTGTTGGAGTTTGTTTGTTCCTTGAATATGTAACAAAAGCAAAAGATTCAAATTGTATGTCTTGAATCTGTGCAACCTTCTCTTGCCGTGCAAAGCAAGCTACAGTCTCATAGTAATGAGAGACTGAAACCCCTGTTATTCACTGCATTACCTATCTACCCTTGGAGTCTTCCACCCAGTGCATTTGCTGAGGCTCTGATCAGCTTAATTTTAAAAGTCCCAAGTGATAGGACATCAAAATTTCCTCTGCCATAACTCTTCCGTGGTGTAAGCAATCCCAGCATCAGGAACTTCCTGTCGTATAAAATAATGTGGTTTTTTCTCTTTTCTTCTTTTTCTTATGCAACAATGTTACATGTATTATATACAATCTTGTACTGGCCTATGGTCTACTCTTCCAACGTTCATAGGCTATAATTCTGCTGTCACCCATGCCCAAACACAACTTTGTATCTCATTTGAATGCCTGTTCTTGCCCATTCCTGACTGGCTTACGCCCAGTGGCTGAGTCTGCAGCTGCCTCTGGAACCAACTTCCTGATTGAAGCTGTGGGACTGGCCCTAGCTGCCAGGCCCTGTCCTGTCCTACAGCTGTGCCATCAACTGGTCTCTCAGTCTCATATGTTCTGTCCATCTCCTGTTATTAATGCTAAGTGTAAGAGAATGAGATACTTAATACATTGGGGATGAAGCTCTTACATGGGTTTGTTAGCCTGTTCTTATCTTCAAGTAAGATAATGAGACCACAATTGCTGCTGGACAGAAAAATTACAAAAGCAGATCAGAAACCCTAGACTGTCACCATCATCAGGCAACTGCAAAACATAGCAAAGCCAGGACAGCTGTACTGCACATGCTCCCTCACATTCACAGCCTAGAGGGATGTCTTCTCCTGGGGAGAAGAACTGCTCCAGGGCTGTGCTGCACTGAACTTCATAAAAGATAATTCTTGATTAAGAGAGGAAAATAATTATAGCAGTGCCCTGTAATTGCACTTTCTGAGACAACTGCACTCCCCTTGGGTGGCTACAGCCATTCCATCAGTCTCTGGGGTGGCAGAAAAGACAGTTTTGCTTCTCACAGCAGCTCTAAACAGGCCTTCATATCAGAAGTTGATCAAGGAACATGGGCAATGAATCAGTTCTACAGTGTTAAATATTAGGAAAAGAGGATGGTCAATGCAAGCTGCTGTACTGTCTAGTGCAACAAAATCTTTCAGTGGAGATGAGGTGAGAAATGTTGAGATCTATCAAACTAGAGAATTTGCAACAGAAGACAGATTAGATTCATTTTAGACAAGTACAAGGTAACGAACATTGGAAGGAACAATTTAGGCTACCCATACATAGTGATGGATTCAGAATTACCTGTTAGTTCTTAGGAAAAGAGTTCTAGGCATCGTTATAGATCATTCAGTGAAGACATCTGCTTTGCATGCAGAAGCAGCAAATAAGATGTTTGGCTGCATGGGAAAGGAGATGGTGAATAGCATGGACAAAATTATGTAATGCCATTGTATAAAACCTGCTGTACAGCATATCCTTACTTTGAATATTACATCTACTTTTGGTCAACTCAGCTCAAAAAGACCATGAGAGAAACTGGAAGAGATGTGGAGAAAAGTAAGTGAAGAGAAATATTTCAAGTTGGGACAAAATATGAAAGAGTCAGACTCATTAATATGATTAGAAGAAAAGTGAGATGTGGTAAGAGAGAGCTCTCTAAATTAATACATGGGATAGAAAGAAAATAAAGCATACGTTACTGCCATTTTCCTATAACAATTATGCTGAAAGAATGGTTTGTGAAGAAGCACCAGGTTCTAAAAGGACACAGTGAAATGTCATTTTATAGAGAGTAAAATAGCCTCTAATGCCCTGGGATGTGAGATGAAATTGCAGCGAGAGGATTCATAGTATCAGTCAGGGTTGGAAGGGACCACAAGGATCATCTAGTTCCAATCCCCCTGCCGTGGGCAGGGACACCCCACACTAGATCAGGCTGGCCAGAGCCTCATCCAGCCTGGGCTTAAACACCTCCAGGGACAGGGCCCCAACCACCTCCCTGGATAACCCATTCCAGGGCTTCACCACTCTCATGGGGAAGAACTTCCTCCTCACGTCCAGCCTGAATCTCCCCACTTCCAGCTCCATTCCATTCCCCCTAGTCCTATCACTACCTGACAGCCTGAGAAGTCCCTCCCCAGCCTTCTTGTAGGCTCCCTTCAGATACTGGAAGGCCACAATAAGGTTGCCTCTGAGCCTTCTCTTCTCCAGACTGAACAGCCCCAACTCCTTCAGTCTGTCCTCACAGGAGAGGTGCTCCAGCCCTCTGATCATCCTCAGGCCCTTACCATCCATTAATGGTAGTGACTGTTTTTTACAGGAGATCCCACAACCACTGCAGAATGCTCTGGAAGTGCTTTCCTATAAACATGAGTGTCTCATAAGAGCAGGTGAAGAGACAGATTGGGCTAAAATTTTATAAATTCAGGTAAAATACCAAGGACTGTAATATCCTCACATCTCAGGGCACTGGATTTTCACTCCTCCCTGTCAAATGGTTTTACAATACAGCTCCAAAACTGGATGTCATCCACTCTGCTTCTTTTATACCTATAGAAGAATGAGGTCCAAATACAAGCAAGCCTGCTATCTGTCCTCCTACCATTGTTTCAATAGGTAAGCAGGCTTGCAGGTCAACAGCTTTTACAGGTAGGTCTTGGGATTTTGGCAGTATTCACAGGACTTTTGATAACTTCTACATTTATCAGTATCAGTGTTTCCTCCCTTGCCTTTGCTTTGCCCATTAAGATATTAAGTGGTATACTGCAAAAAAAATCCTGCAGTGTGCAGTGTAGAAAGACTTTGGACCTTATTATGAGGCAAGGATAATAAACTACTAAACATAGTTCCTGAACTGTCCTTGGCTGTTACTTGCATCTGCTTAGGTGTTCATCCCTGTCCTGGTCCAACAGATGCACTAACATGAGCTGTTTGTTATTTTGGTATGCATTTAACCTAAAAGAATAAGCATCTGGGCTTTTACCACACCCTTTAGTGAGTCTGTGATGGAGACTAGTAATGTAAATAGGATGTAGTTAGCAACTTATTCTGAGTTCTTTTTCATGTTCAGCAACTGCCAAAATCTTATTAGCATTCTTTGGTTCCTGAAGAGATTTTACAATCTTTTTTTCTGCTTTACTTCTTTTAGATTTTTCAACTAATATTCAGACTGGAACAATGAATAAACTTAGGACTGGAGGAGGAAATAAGGGTTAAGAGGCTTTTTTGTTTCTGTCAGATCTCCTTACTATTCTGATTCATTTTCAGAAGTAGCAACTCTTGTTTGGGTTTCTAGTGTTGATAAGAAGGAGGGGGCTGGCAGGGGGAAAAGGATGGAAGAGACAAAAAGATGGGGCAGTTGGTTTAAAATGCATATTAGAAATGAAGTGCTATCTATAATTTAGTAATACTTAGTCTGTCTAGTCACAAATTTGGAAGACTGATTTGACCTTGGCAATTCCTTATAAGACTTTGCCTTATGTCAGAGGCAGGACTTTACTGCTACTTTTCTGTTTCACCTTGGGCTGTCTTCTACTTCCCTCTTTCTTTACATCCTGGATTGTAATTCTGTATCTCCCATTCTCCTCCCACTCCATAGCAGAGGAAGACTTAATGCAAATAAAAGTGATAATGGGATTTACCTCCCCTACAATATTTATTTGCCAGGCTCATTGGCTTGTCACAGGATCATAGAAGGGTTTGGGTTGCGAGGGACTCCTGCCCTTCCACTAGATTAGTCTGCTCAAGGTCTCATCCAAACTGGCCTTGAACACCTTAAGGGAGGGGGCATCCATAACCTCCCTGGGCAACCTATTCCAGTGTCTCACCACCCTCACTTAAGAATTTCTTTCTAACATCCAGTCTAAATCTACCCTCCTCAAGGTTCAATCCATTCCATCTCATCCTACCCCAACAAGACCTTGTAAAAAGTTACTTCCCAGCTTTCTTGTAGGCCCCCTTGAGTACTGGAAGGCCACTTAGGGACTTCTGTTGTTGCTTTTATCAATGGAGTGTCTGATAACCTGTGAGTCCTGAGTCATCCTTACTAGTGGTGTGGAAGGCCCAGATCAAAGCAAATCCCCACTGAGAATAAATTCGTATCCACTGAAGTTAGCAGAGCTGCATTAGTGCTGCTAATGTCCTGTCCTTTATCTGCACTCCACTCACAGCATTATTACAAGTGTTTTTGTGGCTCATTTTGTATATGCTTGTTTATCACTTCCAAGAGCAGTTTGGTTTCATTCTTTTAAGACCACTCTCTTCTGGCATTTTCCCATTCAGATTAGCCATTTAGTACTCATGGCTTCTGTTCAGCAAAACACTTAAGCACAGGCTGAAGCAAATGCATTTTAAGCATGCAGTGACTTATGTTGCTGATATATCATTAGGACTTAATATTTACATGGGCAGCAACCCAGCCCTGTTCCAGGAATTCTGTTGCTGCTGTGTGTTGTACTGCCACGCAGCAGAAAGACAAACATTGCTCCCAGAAGCCTGGAAGAATTCTGAGCATTATATACTGCACTCTCCTTGAATGTATTATGAATGTTCACCTGTTTAACCACAGAGGGTTAGATGACCTGAGGTAGCTCCCATTTGTTGATAGGGAGCATTAAGCAGCAAAACTATTCTCAGTGTCAGCCTTTTTGCACCAGCACTAGCAGCTTATCATACTACCACTAACAGGGTTTACACTAAACTAGATGTACTTAGTATCCTTCCATTATCCTGGATTTAAGTTTGGCAACTATGCCAAAGCACTGCTTCCAGGACTAGACATGTAAATTGAACAATTTGTCAATCAAGATAAAAACATATCCATACACTACACTGATTACATCAGTATAGTGGGTTTGCAAGGTCTTTGATCCATGCAACAGCAGATAACAAATTACTACTGAAAAGAAGACCAACCATAACATTAAAACCTCCACTTACACAGCAGTATAGAGCTGTTTTACTTGGTTTGGCCTACTACAGGTTTCTGCTGTCTTTTGGTCAGTTAATCAGTCTCTTGCAGGTTTGACAATCACTCTGGAACGCTTTAATTTAATCCTTCCATGAGATGGGACACATTTCTGTTTTGTAAATCCTCAGCAGCTGGGCTTTAGAGATGAGGAACTAAAATCAGTGTGTTTTATATATGTTTCTTCTTGTGCTCTCCTCTCACTGAAAAGACAGAGAAACAATTTTAGGTGCTAGAGGACAGGCGGTTGGCTTCTCACCCTCCTTCTCAGGTTATAATCATTAAATGGGAATGGCTCTGCAGGGCAGTTATTCTGGAATGACGCAGCTCCAAATCCACTATGTCCAAACTTCCTCATATTCTCTGGCATTAGATCTTTTTGTAGTTGTTTGGAAGCAGGCTGATACCAAGAAGATGTTCTGCCCACTCCGGAGACCTATACACATATGTCTGAAGTCATTATTAGAAGCAGATCAGCAAATTAGAAGGTCCATGTGTTTAATTCACTGTGTAAGTTCCCCTATTCAATTACAAGGATTTGATTGTGTCAAATCTCATGTGACAATCTCTCACAGCCTGTCTTTTGAAGACCTACCAGTTGCTGCTAGGAAGAAGCACTTGAACTGTCACAGTTGGCTCTGGTAGGGATCTCTTTCTGGTCCAGAGACCAAGGCAAATATTGTTGAAGCTTGACCTGCAGGTACTTTTCGACATATCTGCTCAAACCATTGCCTATATCTTTGTGTACAGTGTGACACATTCAAGGAAATACTTCATTGGGGTAATTCAGAAGAAGACATGATCCTGTTCCTAAATGTAGTGTCTCTTTCGCACTTTGCTTCAGCTGGACTTAAATTCTGTCCAGGAAGCAATTGCTCCCAAATCTCTGCTTGTAGACACCACAGCTTTCCTGCAGCAGTACAGCACTCACAGGAACTGCTATCACTAGTTCCCATGTGATGGACAACAGTTTTAATTCTCTCTTGCCTTCCCAGGGTGAATTCCCAGCTGCAGCCACCACCCTTGGCAGCACCATGGGTTGATGCCACCCCTCCTTTCACACTCTGCTCCCACTCCCACGTGCTTTTGTAGATTCTGATTTTTTTAATCAAATGCTTAAGTTCATAGTATCATAGTATCAGTCAGGGTTGGAAGGGACCACAAGGATCATCTAGTTCCAACCCCCTGCCATGGGCAGGGACACGCCACACTAGATCAGGCTGGCCAGAGCCTCATCCAGCCTAGTCTTAAACACCTCCAGGGGCGGGGGCTCAACCACCTCTCTGGACAACCCATTCCAGGGCTTCACCACTCTCAGGGTGAAGAACCTCCTCCCCACATCCAGCCTGAATCTCCCCAAGTTCATAAGTAGTTTTTGAGATTCTGCAGATACAAAGTGTTCCTCTGTGGTTAAAGTCAGAAGTTAAAGAAAGACAAAAACTAAGTGCAAGTAATATTTAAACTGAATGTTTGAGTCTTACCCCCACTGGTTAACCATGATACTTGAGAGTCTGATTCCTTCTTATCCTTTGAAAAAGGGCACCAGACACTTTTTTGGTTTTTAATGCTAACATAAATGAAAGAACCTGATGGGCTGTGAAAACAGAAGCTGCATGGAACCCTAAGTACAGAGTGTGGCATTCAACATTAAAAGGAATGTGCTGTGAGAAGTGCAACAAGAGCATCCAATTCACCAAAAGCTGATCTTTCCCTTTTCCTTTCACCCAGAAGTAGCCAGTAAAGGAAAAACAGCAAAGAAGGGCCAGAAAAATATACTGACTGCAGCAACCATGGATCCCAAGGAAAAACTATTGACAGAAATAAAGATGAATGTGGTGTCTCCTCTTTAGCATTTCTTTACAGAACCTGAGCCACAGGCATTTCTCAAATGGATAGTTATCCGCTAACTAAAAATGCAAATGGAGGATGACTCAAGCTGTTTGCAAATTGTGGTTGGATCTGCAGATTGCTTTAGCCAAAATGAAGAAAAGGAATATGGGAGGGGGAGGGTTGGAAAAGCTGAAATGTGCCACTTCAACATCTCCCCCAGAAAAAAAAAAAGTGGTTTCTTTTAAATCTTGAAGCCTGCTTTGACATCAAGTGGAACAAAATTTATTTCCCCCATTTTCCTTTTTAAATGAAAGGCTGTTTGTGGTCTGTTTTATCTGGGCTGAGAGGCAGCATGTTTTGGAAAGAACATTTTCTTTATTAGTTTCAAGTTATCGACCTTAATAAAGGAGCTTCCTTTCTTCTTTCAGTTACGGTATCCAAAATTGTTTGTGCTGCACCAGGGCAAAGCACGAAATGGTTCTGGGCAATCAGCAGCTTTGCCTGGCAGAGACAGAGTGCTAGAATAGCAAAGGTGCAGGTATTGCACGTTTATAACACTGATTGAGGTCACTGGACTACAGTTGTATCTAAGGCTCGCACTTTGGGAGTTTCAGAAACAATAACAGAATCACCAAGGCTGGAAGAGATCTCAAAGATCATCAAGTCCAACCTGTCACCACAGACCTCATGACTAGACCATGGCACCAAGTGCCACATCCAGTCCCCTCTTGAACACCTCCAGGGATGGTGACTCCACCACCTCCCTGGGCAGCCCATTCCAATGGCAAATGACTCTCTCAGTGAAGAACTTTCTCCTCACCTAAACTTTCTCCACAGCCTAAACTTTCCCTGGTGCAGCTTGAGACTGTGTCCTGTGCACAGGAGAGACACAAGACTGGCATGGCATAAACAACTTAATGTCAGATAGGGAACAGTACAATTAAATCAGATGCCAGCGTTAACAAAAGTGGTTCTTGCAATCAGGGTTAGGATGAGCTGACAAAGCTGAACCAGATCAGCTGATATAAAACCTAGAGAAATCAAAGCCAACTGTTTGTGGCTAAAAACCTACCATGACAAACCTAACAATTCTTCCTTCAAATCTGATCAAGGACTATGCAGGTTTCATGCAGTGTGGAATCAGTGCCACTACTCATCTGATGCCTTCAGAGAGCTTGCTTGATCCTTGAAACTCACTGAGGTGTTAGTTGTTTGGCCCTTAGTAATAGCCTTACTCCTTGTTGTGCAGTCAGTAATCAAATCCTGTGGCATCACCATTAGCTGCCAGTGTCATTAAACAGCAATAAAACCTGGGTCTGAGATTTGTTTTGTAACAACTATTTGCACCTTGGCAGGAAAGGTTTAATGCTCCAAACACTGAAGCACTTCTGATGCATTTTTTATTTTGAGTCTTATCTTCTCCTTCTAACAGGACATGATTTCAAAGTCATTGAGGAGGAGGAAATAGAAATGACAGAGGTAGCTACAGGAGTTAAAAGAGAGGAAGACAAACTGTGTGTGACACAGCAGAGATGCTGAGGCGCATATATCCACGCTTCCCAGCCGCTGTCCAGCACAGCTGGGACCAGTCTGTTTCTCTGAATGCAGACTGCAGATCATGAGCAGTACAAAGGCTTCACACAGCATCGTCGATTTCAGCAGCTAAACACTTTATTCAACTTCACGTTCAGTGCAATTCCAGGATAACTCTAGAGCTGACACAATTTCTGTGTTCAGTACACAGCTTGGGTGCAGGTCTGGGGCTGCCTCTCCAGAGGTAGGTGGGGAGAGCATGTTGTGAGCAAATGCACTGCCTGCCTCTGCTCAGGAGTCTCAAGTCTTTGTATGTTTTACCCCCAGTTTAGAGAAATGTTTTACTGTTGAATGTTTATATTACTTGAGTAGGAAAATGGTGCTGCTCTTTGCATACCTTAGGCTCACCTTTTCAGTAGAGAATGGAGGAAAAGATGTTCAAAATCTGTAAATGATTTGCCTTCATACTTTTATTCCTGTTAACATGAGGACCATAAGGATTCAAAGATTCTCTGGGCCTTTTCCAAAATATGTATAGGCTGTTTCTGAGTTTCTGTGAGAAGGACCACACAAGGGAAAGTGTATAATAAGTCTGGTAGGAAGTCTGTATACTTCAATGTAAAACATATAAGAAAGAAACCTTACATCTTCAGCTTAGCAGATTCACTAACTTACCTGTGTGGCTGCATTCAGCACTTCAATATAAACCCTGTAACAGACGAGGTGCCTGAAAAAGTCAGACTTTGTTCTACAGCTTCTGTGTACCACACAGCAGCAGCTCCTTGGCTATGGTTTTACTTCAGATCCATGTTGGGACACTCAAGATGAAAGAGTGGACTTTGTCTGAGAAAGAAGAGAAGGAAAAAGAAAAGCAGAGGGGGAAAGGAAGGTAGGAAAAAGAGAAGGAAAAAAAAAGTGTAACACTACATTTGCTATCTTTAATTGAAAAGGGTAGGAAAACTGTGTAAAATCACATTCTTTCCTTATCTTGAAAGATTAGGGGAACTCAAGATGTGATTGTAGCTGGGTGGGAGAAATATGATTCCAGCACTCAGCAGGGTTCAAGTGAAAAGAAAAGCCCTGCTCTATACAGCCCAAATAGCTTCTGGTGCTGCTCAGGGCACCTCCAGCAGTGGCTCCTATATGCAGCTAGCATGGCTAACATGCTGCTGGATTTACCACAACCTGGGATACTTTGTAGGTCTTCTAGCCTAAGATTCTGAGCTGATGATAGTCCAAGGTCTCTCTGATCCTTCCAGGGAGACCCCATCAGAAGGAATGGACTTCAGCCAGCTTGTGAATGTCTCTAGAAATAGTATGAAAGGCACTCCATGAGAGGGAGACAGAGTGCCATATGAAATGTGTGGAGTTCCAGCTTCTTAAAAACTTTTAATGTGAACCTAGAGATCTCCTTGCATGTTTGCTCACTGTTATTGTTTCGACTGCACACTGGCATTCAATTGACAGCAGATTCCTATGTCAAATTAAGTAGGTGGTGTTTCCTTTGCTGTTACCTTTTATCCTGCCAATAACAGGTTCAGATCAACCTACCATTAGGAAAACAGGGTCCACTATTTCCCAACCTGTGCAATGCTTCCCTCTCTTTCCCTTTTAGCTCTTTCTACAGCATCTCCACTCTTTTTCTCTTTCCTTTTTTTTCTTTTTCTTTTTTAATTTTCCTCTATGGGATACCCAGGAAGAATGAAGGAGCATAAAGGAGCTGGTGAAGGTAAATTAATATGTGGATTTGAGCATGCTTGCATCTGATGATGAGATAGAAGAAAAATCATATATATACACACACAACAAATCTGACAGCACTACAAGTCTGCTAAGCTTCCCAGAAATCATCCAGGTCTGCATTTGGCCTATCAGCATTAGCTTTTGGCAAAAGAAGTTAATCTTTGCATTTGAATTAAGCAGGTTGAAAGGTGGAATATGAGTGGCATTTATCTGCACCACTGATGTTTAGCAAGTCAGTCTCAAGGCTGGCTCATCCATGGGTGGTGAAGCCAAATTTGCATGATGTTCCCATCTGGCAAATGACATCTAGGGACCTCTCCATAGCACAAGGCAGTGATTGCTAGGGTGCAGTGTTCAGATAGGCACTTAGCAGACTGGTGGTGGGGCAAATGTAAGTTTATAAGCCCAAGGAGACATGGAAGTGTTATTGCTCCCTACAGGAGACAGCTGGTGCCTGCTGGATGAGTGTAGGAACAGTTTTTCAGCTCAGATTACAGTGTCATCCAGCCCTGAGCTCTGCTTTGACTCTTTTTCTTCCCACGTGTGGTTTCCAACATCCCACTGTCAGGCTGACGTTTCTTCTCACTGCTGCTGGTGGCTGGCTTCCCTGCTGTTTGGAAACCCCAACAGGCATTATGACTGAGCCATGTCAGTGTGATTGACAGGTTTGTACACAGAGTGGGCTAGGGCATCCAAGAAGCACTGATGACAGCTCACAGACATGTGAAGGCAAAAGAGCAAGTGGATTTGGCAGGCTGAGGAGCAAGAAACAGGACTTGGCTTCAGCCCATGAGCTTTGGGGAGGCAGTGGGGCAAGTCCAGAGAATGAGTTCCTACATAGGTTTACTGAGATGCATGAATGGGAGGCAAAGAAGGATGAACACCCATGGCAAAAGAGGGACATTAGATCAAGGGAATGATACAAAGGAACAGGAAGAGAAAAGAAACCCACAAAACAAAGACAGGGAATGTTTTATGTTTATATATAGATATATGAGTCTTGCTCTTCCCTCCTATCCTGCCCCACCTCAGGGAAGAAATTACATATGTCTTTCAAGCTGTTATCACTAGCCTCCCCATAAGGAGGAACAGCCCGTTGAGTTTGCACATTCACAGAGCAGACCAAATCTCACTCCTGGCTCCATGAGGAAGCTTATAACACTTGCTAACTTTCCTAGTGGAACACTTCTTATATTAGTCTAATGCAGGTCTTCCCTGCAAGAGCAAACAGAAGGTCCTGACCAGTGCTCCAAGTGTCCACTGCTATCCTACCAAGCAAATAACACGAGTAACCCTGAAATTAGGTCAGCATGCTGCTATTTGATGGGGATAGGCTGAGTGTCCGAGCATGCCAAAGATCACATGAATGCTGTTGACTCTCTTTTTGTTTCCATTTCCCACTGCAAAATGGAAAATAGTGACACCTGTTCTCTTCCTTTATTTGATGGGACATGTACATGGGGAGGTCCAAGAGATGCAATCACTGTTCCTCCAATTCTGACCCTGTGGAGTGGAAATCCAACATTTCAAAATGCCTTTCCAAGGGTAGTCACAAAACGAGCGTGGCCAAACGATTCCTTTCAGTGGGGTTTTACATGCCAGAGAATTATGATCTCAGTTATCTCTTCCCTTCCTATTAACCTTTCCTCCTTCTTGCCCCAAGAGCTACCATCATGGATTTCACAATACTTTCTCAGCAGCTTCTTTTTATAGTTATCTTTTTGGCATTTTTTTTGTGGTCATCCAAAACATCTGAAGACTCATCTGGAGCTGAATATGCACCATGACATTTGCTCACATCAGGAGTTGCCTTATGTCTATGTTTTTAGCAAGGTCAAACAGGAAAAAGGATTGTGACTTGTCTTCTCTTATATGCAGGCTTCATTATTTTGCCATTTGTCTGTGCTGTTCCCTGAGTTTCACTGAAAATTTCAAGCTGTTTCCCACTTCTCCACAAGGAGAATGAATGTGACAAAGAAAAATCTACTTTCATTGCAGAGAAATCTCTATGGCTTACTTTTGTTTAGACCTGCTTCTGCCATAAGATTCAGCAGAGCCCTTGCAGGTGCAAGCATGAGTAACATTAAACTGACTAAAAGTCAGCCCTGACAGGGAGCCCCAAAATGATCCGTCGAACTTCCTATACTGATTTCTAGAGTACCTTCAATGTCACTATGTGAGAAAATGCCATGTTGCACCAAGTGACCAGAAAGGGTGTCTGTGGTTAGGCTGGAAATGAAGGTATCACCACAGCCTGGTTTACACTGGCCTGTGGTGACTGCAAACAGGGGCATCCTGGTGGGGCTGCAAATCAGAGCAGTGACCACAGCAGTGCACTCTGCATTCATGAAATGCCTATATGACTGTGGGAAGCAGAAGCCATTCTTTCATGCCTTGTGTTTGACCTAGCCCTGCTCTACCTTGAACATTAGCCTTTCCTCAAGCAAGGTCTTGGTCCAAGGGACACACAGGAGTACCTTCTGGCTAGGTTGCTCCCTGATCCTGTGGTTATCCATGTGTCTCAGGGAGAGTGGCTGTAACATGCAGAATACCAGATAGCCCTCATTAAGTCTACCACAACACATTTTTACAAGATAAAATCTAGGAGCTTCAAAAGCCAGTGACTGAAGTTTGGCTTCTACATTCCAATTAATATAACTAAATAAATACATCACATGGAAGGGAACCATCTGTTACTGAAGAAGGCAATCAAGGGCACTTATTTAGACATTTCACTTTAAGCAAACATTTTGAAAATCTTATCACCCTTGAATACAATTATTATCTGTTGACACAGCTGCTGCTCTCTCAACCTTCTCTCATTCTGATACAACAGCGGAACACGACTGAGGGTGTCACTGGCAGTGGAGCGTGAGGCCCGGCAAGTAGTTAGTAGTGAGGGAGTGGGTGTGGAAAGAGTCTGAAACACTATAAAGTGTGGAGGCAGAGTTATTGTTCCAAATGGGATGTCTTTCATGGTTTAGTATGGGACCCTCTTGAGTGGTGATAAAGTTCAGATTTGCATGTTCAAAGTCATACCTCACTGGTACTGCCAGGGATATTCCCCTTGTGCTTCCCCACTAAGTGTAGCAAACCTCCATAACAGGTCATTGTGCTGTTGAAAACTAATAATGGACCTTTAACACTGAGGAAAAAGAGAGCACCAACCTGGACAACAGGAGATAAGAGAGAGAGAGATTATTTAAATTTTCAATAAAAATAGAAATAATTATGCTAAAAAAGAAAATTTTTAAAAGAATATTTAAAAATTACTTGGAAGAGGTTTTTCTCTCTGCTCCTTGACATTTCCCTGTTCCTGCAGGAATTCCTATTTAGCCTAATTAGGCTCTATTTTTCCTTCATTTCAGCACCATAACTCATTAGCTTCCAGCTGGGCAACTCATGATTCTAGGATGTCTAATTACCTTCTTCTAGCAGATATCCTGATTGCCCCTGGTCAAAAAATGCTGATCCAGTGCCTTCAACTGATCTGAAATGATCTCAAAATGACTTGTGTCATTAGCCCAATCTAATTTCATTCCAGGCTTTCTACTTATATCCCTTGGTCAAGATCAGCATCACATATGACCTGATGTGACAGAGAACCGAGAATATAATAGTCAGTATCTTAGAGGGGAGCACTCACTGACTGTATTGGTCTGCACTATTTTGATAACGTCACAAAGTTTGGTTTGAACTTCCTGAGGCACACGGGAACATAAGTATCTTCATCTATGTCAACTAAACACGGAGGCCAGCTCTTTTGTCTTCCTTCCAAGGATGACATCAAATCAATTTTTATCAGGTTATCAGACCCTAATTCAGATTTGGCTCCTTTCTGGGATTGTATCCAAAATTAACTCATCACAGTCACAGTCAAGTTTAACTGTCAGGTTCAAAGCAAGGTTTGTAATATTGTAATACATATTTGTAATATGTAGAATAGAGTAGAATAGAATAGAATAGAATAGAATAGAATAGAATAGAATAGAATAGAATAGAATAGAGTAGAATAGAATAGAATAAACCAGGTTGGCAGAGACCTTCAAGATCATCGTGTCCAACCTATCATCCAACAACACCTAATCAACTAAACCATGGCACCAAGCACCCCATCAAGTCTCCTCCTAAACACCTCCAATGATGGTGACTCCACCACCTCCCCGGGCAGTCCATTCCAATGGGCAATCACTCTCTCTGTGTAGAACTTCCCCCTAACCTCCAGCCTAAACCTCCCCTTGCACAGCCTGAGACTGTGTCCTCTTGTTCTGGTGCTGGTTGCCTGGGAGAAGAGACCAACCTCTGCCTGTCTACAACCTCCCTTCAGGTAGTTGTAGAGAGCAATAAGGTCACCCCTGAGTCTCCTCCTCTCCAGGCTAAGCAACCCCAGCTCCCTCAGTCTCTCCTCATAGGGCTTGTGTTCCAAGCCCCTCACCAACTGTGTTGCCCTTCTCTGGACACGTTCCAATAAGTAGATCCAGATTGTAGTAAGAGGTCCATTCCATTCTTTTTATGCTTGGTATATTCAGGTTGAGTTGCCTAGCTTTCTTAAAATACAATACAATACAATACAATACCAAAAAATTTAATTATAAAAATAAAATAAAACTGTTAAAGTCTTCATTTGCAAGAACTGACCCTGATTTTGTTGTCTGCACAGATACATTATTCGTGTTTAAAACGTGCCCCAGGCACAAGATACCTGCTTTAGCAGGTAGAAGTTTCACAGTTTCATTGTTAGAACACATCAGGGTTGAAGTGTTTTGTTGATTTGTTGCCAGGTAGTTAGATGCCAGTCAGTAAAATATACATACAATATCAGCAATGGAATGACAGAATTTCTTCAGTTGGAAAGAAATCTCTAAGGTCCTTCAGTCCCACCTTTAACCGAAGACCACCATGACCATCAAACCACATTCCAGAACGCCATGTCCACACATTTCTTGAATAGCTCCAGGGACAGTGACTCCACCACCTCCCTGGGCAGCCTGCCTAACCACTCTTTCAGTAAAGAAATTTCCCCAGCATCCTATCTAAACCTCCCCTGGTGCAACCTGAGGCCATTTCCTCTCATTCTGACAAATGCACGCGTAGAAATGCATTTGTGAGAATATAAAAGAACACTGGAGGTGTTCAGAAGGAGACTTGATAGGGTGCTTGCTTGCATGGTTTAGTTGATTAGGTGGTGTTGGATGATAGGTTGGACACAATGATCTTGAAGGTCTCTTCCAACCTGGTTTATTCTGGTTCTGGTTCTGGTTTAACTATGAAAACAAAATACCAAACTCTTACATAATGATGTTGTACACTAAAAATTTCCAAACACCCTTTGACAACTAGTCCAAAACCTCCAATCCCATAGATATGCATGCAGAGAATTATTTTTCCCACAATGAGCTGTGTGGGTACCTCCACACTCAGAGTAACTGACTATCAATAGCTGGGAATACAAGGGTAAAATACCTACAACCTCACATCTGATATTTGCTCTAAATTGTATTAAATTGTGTTCTCTCTTTCCAGTAGCCCTTTTCTGTCTTTCTTTCCCAAGCTTTATACTGCCATTTCACTTGGGCTGAGGAGAATATTGAAGGCACTGTAGAACAGTTTTCTTATTTCTCATTGCTGTAGACTGTTGTCTCAGACTAAAGACTTCAGCTAAAGTGTCATTTTCCTGTGTGAAAACAAGAAAGAATTCTCCCTAGAACTGAAGCATCCATCTATTGTCTGTCATCAATAAAGGCTCCTTTATTCTATTATACTCTCACTAATTACAGAGAAGTTCTGTGCTGATATTCTACCACTCACCACCTGTATGCAACACACGCTGGTACTTCAGACACCTGGAAGTGATAGGGATTGTGCTTCAGCTGTAATTGAGACAGTCCTTTTGAATTACTGCTCAGTAGTAGATCATTCTGAGTACCAAGCTGCTACCATCACCCTAAAATCCCTGTTCTGACTGAGATGTTTATAGATACAAGAGCTAAAGTGAGCAGGTTGGGTTGCCAGTGCCAGAGCAGTGTTAATATTTCAGGCAGAGTTCTTTGTTTACGTAGCACTGATAACTTCAGCATGCAAGGGACACAACAGTGAATTCATGCTTGTGGTATCACTGCAAGCACATCAAATCTGCTTTTGAGGTGTGGGAGTTGATACCTGGAAAGATGGCTTGCTCAGGGCCACATAAACTAGGTCAAATAAGAGATCAGACTCTGGAAAATCTTTTTAACCCAAGGGACTAAACTATTTTTCCTGTCAGGATTCTGGGTTTCCAAAGTGTGATACATTAAGCAAATGCAGTTCAAATTAAAGCAGTGGGGCTGACGTTAATTTTTAAGGATGTCCACACTGACAAGGGTTTACTGACTTCATTTTCTCATTGATTATCCAAATATTTTGATATGCATTTTAACCTGGAGAAGAGGAGGCTCAGGGGAGACCTTATTGCTCTCTACAACTACCTGAAGGGAGGTTGTAGCCAGGTGGGGGCTGGTCTCTTCTCCCAGGCAGCCAGCACCAGAACAAGAGGACACAGTCTCAAGCTGCACCAGGGGAGGTTTAGGATGAATGTTAGGAAGAAATTCTTCATAGAGAGAGTGATTGGCCATTGGAATGGGCTGCCCAGGGAGGTGGTGGACTCTCCATCATTGGAGGTGTTCAGGAGGAGACTTGATGGGGTGCTTGGTTGCATGGTTTAGTTGATTAGGTGGTGTTAGATGATAGGTTGGACACAATGATCTTGAAGGTCTCTTCCCACCTGGTCTATTCTATTCTATTCTATTCTATTCTATTCTATTCTATTCTATTCTATTCTATTCTATTCTACTCTACTCTACTCTACTCTACTCTACTCTATTCTATTCTACTTGTGAAACTGAGTTTCCTTTGAGCTGTTACATTTTATTCATGAAGTGACACCTTTTCATGTGTCATTAAAATGCGTGTCATGAAGATCCTGGCTGTGGCATAGAAAGAAGACACCACTCTCAGGATAAAATACTTTACTTTTCCAGCACCTGCATTGTCAAAAATCCAATTTTTACCCTTTTGATGAACCACCATTTCTCTTCTTATTATTATAACCTGTGCCTTGGTGTTTTGGTTGTTTGGGGTGGTTTTTTGTCAGTGGAGATGGTTAACTTGCTGACTTAGGCACATTGACCACTTTGTGCATGTTCAGACAAGTTTGTTAGGCATGCAATGTGAAAAGTCTTTTTGCTGACACAGATGCAACGTGGTGCTTTTCCCCATAAATAATATGACAGATTCTGCTGTCACAAGGATCAGCTGATGCAACACATTTCATTATTTCAAAAGAATAATAGCTTAATAAGAATAACTAATGTCTCTCTGAGAAGTTTCTGCTGCCTCTTTAGGTGGATGTAAATGTGCTCCCTCCCGCTCTCACTCCAGAACTGGGTTAGCTGATATTTTGCCCTGATGTGTCAACAATAGGATAATGTGATAGATTAAGCCAAGGCAGTCACAATTAATTCCAAAACAGTTTTAATTTAATTTTCCTTTTTACATAAACTCAATTTACCTCTGTGGAGGTGTGACACATCTGATTACACACAGAGACACTGGGAGCAGCCATGCTTGCAGAGGGAGAGGGAGGGAGAGAGAGGCAGGAGTGAGCTCTGTGCATGATGTGATAAGAGATCAAAGCTAACAGAGCTCCTCAATATTTCTATTAGCAATAATTCAAAAGAACCTGCATTTCAAATGTCCCTCTGTAACTACTTTAATTGCAGAGATAATAACTATGAATCCTGGTGAAGGAAAGAAGTCAGGGGTCAGTCCTCTAAGCAGCAGAAATTCTGGAAATTAGAAAGGCTAGTTAAGGTAAAACACCCTCGCAGCCTCCTGCTCCATCCTGGTTTCAGAGTACTAGGTTTTCAGCTCATGTGAGAGTAGCTGTGCTGTGGATGGTGACATAGGCTGAGCCTCTTGCAGGCATCAGAGGCAGGTGTTAAAGTGTACTTTCAAGTCTTCTGTGAGCCTTCTGTTTTGCAGGTCCTTTAATGACTTGCTATACAAGCTCCATGAACAACTTTTCAAAGCATTTTTTATTTTCTTTTCCCTCGAGGCTGTAGGCTTGGTCGAGCATATGCACGTGTTGACGTGCATGTGTGTGTGTCCCTGTGAGAATCCATTGCTTTGTAGTGATTTCTAGTTCTTTAAAAGCTTATGGGCTACCTTCCCAAAGCACAGTCTGCTTAAATCATTTCACTCCACTGGAATTAAATATTTCAGCAAACTGGGCAATTTAGCAGCTTTTAAAGATGTTAATGTAGTTGAAGACAAGACCTTTCATTACGACCAGGTTTACCCCATATGAATTTTAAACAGGTGGTAAAGCACAGCACACAATCTGTTTTTTGACTCTTATGACACTCCAGAACGAGGGTTAGAAGACAGGGGACTAACAGTGTTGAGTATCTTTAACTAACCAAGACCCATAGCCAGCACAAGGGCCTGGTGTGTTGGGAGACACCATACAAGGCTTACACAGAATTATAATCACAAAACTGACACCCAGGTGGGGATATGAAATCAGAGGCCAAATGGGAGTGCCAACATCAGTGCCAACATCCCAATCAGTGTTGAGATATGAATACATATTTAAGACATTGAAGAATGTAGATCAAAAGATCAGACTTTGCAGCCCAGGGCTATGACTAGTTGTACATTCAAAAAACAACCCTGTGTCACACTGCAGTCTGGTTCCTACCTGCACTGCGTGTCTTTGAACTTCCAGGTCTCAGATACCCAAGCACACTTCCTGACACATACCTTGGAGTGCATATGAAGTGGTTTTGGCAGCTTGAATGCTGGAGAATGAAGATGGCTCACAGTGTGCTACAGCTCTTTGTTTCTCACAGTCTCTGTCTGGGAAGGCAGAGCAGTGTTTAGGAGGAGACTGGATGGGGTGCTTGGTGCCATGGTTTAGTTGATTAGATGGTGTTGGGTGATGGGTTGGACATGATGATCTCAAAGGTCTCTTCCAACCTGGTCTATTCTTCTCTTCTCTTCTCTTCTCTTCTCTTCTCTTCTCTTCTCTTCTCTTCTCTTCTCTTCTCTTCTCTTCTCTTCTCTTCTCTTCTCTTCTCTTCTCTTCTCTTCTCTTCTCTTCTCTTCTCTTCTCTTCTCTTCTCTTCTCTTCTCTTCTCTTCTCTTCTCTTCTCTTCTCTTCTCTTCTCTTCTCTTCTCTTCTCTTCTCTTCTCTTCTCTTCTCTTCTCTTCTCTTCTCTTCTCTTCTCTTCTCTTCTCTTCTCTTCCCTTCTCTTCCCTTCCCTTCCCTTCCCTTCCCTTCCCTTCCCTTCCCTTCCCTTCCCTTCCCTTCCCTTCCCTTCCCTTCCCTTCCCTTCCCTTCCCTTCCCTTCCCTTCCCTTCCCTTCCCTTCCCTTCCCTTCCCTTCCCTTCCCTTCCCTTCCCTTCCCTTCCCTTCCCTTCCCTTCCCTTCCCTTCCCTTCCCTTCCCTTCCCTTCCCTTCCCTTCCCTTCCCTTCCCTTCCCTTCCCTTCCCTTCCCTTCCCTTCCCTTCCCTTCCCTTCCCTTCCCTTCCCTTCCCTTCCCTTCCCTTCCCTTCCCTTCCCTTCCCTTCCCTTCCCTTCCCTTCCCTTCCTTCCCTTCCCTTCCCCCCCCACCACACAGCAGAGTCTCTGGAAGCCACTTGCTAGTTCTGGAGTATAGGGCACAGGAAATAATTTTGAAGCCTTTCACCTTCACTTCCACCCATTTCAGTAGGACGGAGTAGGAAGGGAGAGTCCTGTCTTCTCACAGATAGCTAATTCCCATTGGAGTCAGCGGGAATCAGGCAGTGAGATTCTCATTGCTTGGTTGTGTCTGTGTGAAACACAACTAAGTCATGCATGTCTTCAGAAAGGTCACTTACAGCACACAGCATACCAAGCTCAAAGCTAGCTCAAGCCCCATTAATCAGCACTCTAGTCAATCCTTGTGAACACCACACAGTGTGAGTGAAATCCCGGTCCCACTAAAGTCCATGTGGTGGTCCATAACATAGATTTCTAAGTGCCATTATCACCAGCCTAAAGTAAAATACTTTACCAGAAGACAGGCACCAACCTAGAAGGCCTGTAGGAGCTAATGGCTGTGGTCAGGCCATGCAGTTCCATGCTTATAGCCATGGGTAATGTTTTGCTGACTTTGAACTCTGTCATTTCTGAATCCAGAAGTTCCATTTAATTATTGTGTTTCTACTGTGCTTGTTATCTCTAAGCAGTAACTAGGACAAGATCAAGTTAGAAACCAAGCTTTGGGTCTATTTGGAAAATGGAAAGCCATAGGTGTTTCTCATTTGTTCTTTTCTTCCAGTTAACCTGCCAAAATTTCTAGACTTATGAAGATGATTGGACTGATCCTCCCATTTTGTCCATCCAAACTCCTGTGAATGCAGAGTTCAGGTTGGCTGGACAAATCTTTATCTCATTGATTTGATTTCTTCTACTTCTGTTCTAGCCTAGATCAATTTTTCTATAGTGCATTTCACGTGGTCTGTGGAGGTTAATGTGTTAATTTGCCTGTTTTCTCACACATTTCACATTTCTAAACACTAAGAAAAACCTACTTTAATTGCTTCTGTGCCAAGCACTTGATACTTTGACTTCTTTCATTTTGTTCCGCTCTTAGAATGTGTTCTGAAAAGCTGAAGGTTGTCAGATATTCTATGTACTTTTTCCTTGAAGTGAGCTATGTGCTTTTATTTTTTAAAGCCCAGATGCAAGAAGAATGCCAAAGGCTTTATCACATTTGGATTTTGCTTCGCATTCACTGTTTCTATTGATGGCTCTCTGTTCAGATACTAGGTTATCCTGTGCTGTTCCTGTGTTAGTAGTGTCTATCCATCGTGCTTGACTGGCATTTATCACTCTTCTCTCAGAAAGCCTTGTAGTCTTCATTTTATACTCCATCTGATGCACCACTTCAGCAAAGGAGAAGTGGATTATCTTGTGAAAAGCAGAAAAGCGGTGACAAAAATAGGGAAAGGAAATACAGAGTGGCCTAGCCTGACTGTACTGAAGGCTTGGAAATCAATTTGGACAGTGGAAATTGTCCCAAGGAAGTAGACAACAGCTTTGTTAAGGTATTGCATTATTATGGCAGCCAACACTTTTCCTTTCCTTTAGAAAACCAGGTTTTCTCCTGGATGCTTTTCCAATGCCTGTCTCATTTAGCTTTCCTAAATTGTGTCAGTTATCCCTTCATGAGTATATCTGGGCACGAAAATGGCCTCTGAACACATTAATCCAAGGTTTTGCTTTTTATTAATTCTGTAGCAAAATTCTGCAATTGATTTAATGAGGAAATCTCAAGGGCTTGTTCTGTTTTTCTTGAGTTTGGTCAGAATATTGATGTCTCCAATCAATACCATATACGGTATATAGTAGGAAGGCAAATATATGTGAAATATATACAGAGCATTTGCTTCCAGAGTTCTGAGTGGGAAATAAGAAACTTTAAGGGAGTTATTTATAGGGCCCTATGTATCCTAGACTTCACCAGGCTTGACTTCCTGCTCTTTTCATGAATTTGTTTGAAGGTTTAGAGAAACAGTACTTGTGTTTGCCTCGTGCCACATAATGGGTAACAGTCTTTAGTCACCAGTTCCCACAAGGAGAGCAAAGGGCACAGCTTTTACTCAGAATATCAGTTCGCTAAAAGCAAGACCATCATGAATCTTAGACTCAGAGACTGACCTCCTGTGAAGGTAACCAAGCAGGTGATTGGATGCGCCTTTATTATGATAATTATTTCCCTGTTAGGCATCAGAACCCTGCTATCTTCAACACTACACAGTAAGGTGGCAAGGTGACCCTTGGCTCAAAGACCTGTCTAAGAAGTGAAACAAATGGCTGCAACATGCAACGGGGAGCACAAGATCAAATCCAGGCTGTTGTGGACCTGTGTGCTCGTGTCTGTTATCATAGAATCATAGAATCAATAAGATTGGAAAAGACCTCAGAGATCATCAAGTCCAACCTATCACCCAATACCTCATGACTAGCTAAACCATGGTTTCAATTGCCACGTCCAGTCCCCTCTTGAACACCTCCATAAGCACAGGACATTCACTTAGTTGGCTGGTGTTGCCCAGTGCTGCATGGCAGGCTGCCTCTGACCCCAGTTACTGAAAATCTAGTATGTATGTGAAGATGGAGTCGCAGCATAGCCCAGCACATGTTCAACTCAAGGTGAGGAGAAAGTTCTTCACTGAGAGAGTGATTCGTCATTGGAATGGGCTGCCCGGGGAGGTGGTTGAGTCACTGTCCCTGGAGGCATTCAAGAGGGGACTGGATGTGGTACTTGGTGCCATGGTCTAGTTGTGAGGTTTGTGGTGACAGGTTGGACTCGATGATCTTCGAGGTCTCTTCCAACCTTGGTAATACTGTGATACTGTGATACTGTGATAACTCATTTATTATTGTTTATACACACAATGCTCCTGAGGAACACCAGGGAGAAACTGAGATGTGGTGTTGCACATTGCAATATGCTCAGTTGTCTTCTTCCCCAACCTCTGTGTACTTTTGCTCCTTAGCAGCTGTCACTTAAGATTTGCCACTCACACGGCAGTGCTGCTTCTGCTTCATATTGCTACAACAGACCTGAGATGAGATATAGCACTGACTCTGATTTTCTGCAGCCAAGACCTATAGAGTTGCAACAGTCCCACAAAAGGAGCAGGAACTTTGTGAGTGAGACAAGTGGTACAAGAGCAAGAGAAATATCCCTTTGAGAGTCATAACGAAAACTATTCACTTATATAGATGCTACTCCGTGAGTAACGGCCTAAATAAACGAAGCACTCGCTGCTCATCGTTTATTGACGCTCCCGAACATCATGTTTTTTGCTCCCTCTGGTGGCTGCGAGAGAGCACATCAGCCACAGGAGCTTGCCGAAGCTGTCTGACGGTGGGACTGGGCCGCGGCGAGCAGCTGGTGCAGCAGGGAACTGTCCGCACGATCAGCTAACGGCATTGTTAGCACTGAGGCCTCCCTCCCCTTTAAAAAGTAATAATAATAAGAAGAAAATAATGACTGGAAGCACATCTCTAAAAACGAAGTTACAAGAAATAATGAGTATAGTGTCTCACAGTGTGCATCAGGCTTATATGTCTAAGCACTTCTCACTTCAAGGCAAAATTAGTGAAAAAAAAAAAGATGACATTTACTCTGAGTTCAAACAGAAAATATTGTTGCATGGTGTGAAAGAAGACCTCAGAATCTCAAGTAAATATTACTGCTAAAATACTTTCTCAGTTATGGTATTTAATCTAGTCAGATATCACTGTTGCCATTTCTTCACTGAGCAGTTGTATCCCTGATCCAAAATAGAGAGTCAGCTAATTGCATTCACAGGTGATACAAAAATCATGAGGTATTGCAAGGAGAACAGAGAAGTAATGTAGATTGCATTTAATTCCATGTAGCTTCTTGTACTTGCCCTGCATCTGTCATAGATGAGGAAGAAATAGAGTTTGAAAATAAACCAAAATTAGATTTACCCTGGGAAAATGCACACAGGGGAAAACTCAGCTGAAACTAAACTACTTTTTGGTTTTGATTATTTTTTTTTTTTTTAGAGAAAAGGGAATACTTGAATAGCTTACTTGTAAGAGATGGATGGTGAGAATGAATAAATGACTTACAAGCCTGCAATGCAATGTGACAAAGGGAAAAGCCAATGTGACTACAAGTTTCTTCCACCTCAGCTTATGCAGTCATGCAGAAAAGATTAGAAGATCTAATCTGGCCAGAATCAGGTTGTTGGTTTTGATCAGATTTGACCCAGATGTGTGCCCTGGCATAGAGTGTTTGGTTAAACCACGGGGAAAGCAGCATCCACCAAGCATGAAGCTGCCTTTCCTGATCCTATGCACAGCCTAACTTAAAGCTTCAGGTGATCATGATGACTCTAGATTGTACCATGCAGAACATTGGGATGGGAAGCACTAAGCATGCACCACAGACAGTGAGAAAGCTTTCCTAGGGATCCTGTTGTGTCACTGCAAGACAGAGGATAAATGTGGACCAGGCTCCCAGATCCAGAAAGCAAGGTAAACTTGAAGTGCCTATGGGGTGTTAGTTGGCTACCCATGGCTGGTATATCCCTAAGCAAAAAATTAACATCAAAAAGAAAGGGAGAGCTGGATCCAGAGGCTGTGTGCCCCTAAAGAAATGACAGGCAGATGAGCAGAAGATTTGAAGGACAATTCAGATACTAGACATGTCCTAGCAGTGAGATCTAGTAGACAGTTGAATAATCCCAAAGGAATTAATAGAAACAGTTTATATATATGTAAATATATGTATATGAATTTTTCCAGGACAAAGTACTAATGAACAGAAAATAAGGGACACTCCTGCAATGACTGCAGAGACAAGACAAGCTGATACTCACATTATTCTATATGAAGTCATCACTGAGCACTCGTGAAGAGCAGTGTTGCCAAATTTATTCCTAGTAAAAGGTGATTAATCTGTTTAAAAGATAGAAGATGGTATATCATGGTGATATACATTGAGCTCCTGATAAACGTTATCACCCAGTAATTCCTCAATTATGCACACAGAGTTGTTGTAGAGTATTGACAGAGGAATTCAGAGTGCAAGATTCCCCTCAGTGGAAAGTGTGTTATATTTCTTGATAAACTAATTCAGTGGGTAATTATCCTGTTTCTTTAAAACAAGCACTTTGCTTCCAGTTTGATTCTCCCTGCCTCCCCCCCCCCCCATCTTCTAACGATTGGGTTTTGTCATGCCTTTGCTAAAGAGCCTTCAAACATTTTCCTCCCTTCACAGACGATGCAGTCTGCAAGCTAATCTCCATGAAGTCAGATTAAGGCGTTCAAACCCCAAGAGAGACGTGATTTAAACCTCATCCCTCCTGTTGTTTTCTCCTATGGGCTAATTTAAGTAGCTCTCCTCTCAGCATGCTGGCTCTAGTGAATCTTGTTCCGTAGCACCCAACCCTCCAAAGTGTCATTAAATCAGGAGTGAAGGGTTTGAAAGCCTAGCACTGCAACGTTGTGTTCAACATTGCAGTGGAAATACTTTTGTGGATCTGTGCTCCAGGCTTTGCAGCTCTAAACAACGCAGCCCCTAACTATGCATATGGATTCTACTGTATGGATCTTGGCATCTCCATGCCAGTATTTCAGGAATGCCATATTAACTCTGCCACTCTTTTCTTCTGAATCTGAGACCTAGCTCTACGCAACATCCCATTGGAAGTTATATGAAGGGCATTTAATGACACTATTAACAGCGCTTCTGATAGATTACTAGACAGCAACCCATTGACAGGAGCTAATGGATTACCAAGAAGAGAGTGAAGTAAATTCTGACAAGTTATGAATGGATACAGTGGCATCAGGTTCATAGAAATTAAATTTCAAATCAGTGACAGGTCGAGTTTCTGTGTATTTTGTGGATCCCAGTAAAGCACTGCTGCTTTGTGAATCACCACGATATGTAGTAAGCCATCAGAAATTGACAGAGCCTGCCGTGGATCTGCCAGATGGGGCAAGAGTGGGCCATTAACTGAAGTAATAGCTTATTCAAGTAGAAATACCTGAAGAGAATTATTTGACTGAAACCTTCTAGGAGAACTAGTTCCTGCACAGCTCTGCAGGGGGACGAGGCAGACAGCTGGAAAAAACTCAGAAGTCAAATTAAAGAACCAGGAATTCGTGGTGGGATATAAAAAGTCAAGCGATTCACAGGCAGGTCAGTAGGGTTTGAGAAAGGAGAAATGTAGGCTTTTGTAGATGAGGTTTTGATTAACTATGGGATTAACAAAGCTCAAAAGAAGCTTTTGATTTAGATCTTAGGTGAGACTGACTCATCCACTGACAGTGCCTTTCTCCAAAGGCTATAGAGGACCCACAGGATAGCAGGGGCTGAAAGACAACTGGAAGAACTGGGTCTGGCCACTATTGCTTTTTCTTGCAATCTGACTCAAAGAGCTGGGCCTCAAATAAAGTCAGCAGTATGATGGGACTCTGGAAAAGAGTGTGCAGGTGCTGAGGGAGAGAAATGCAGTGCTTTCCTGTGACAACAAGCTGTGGCAAGGGAAGGCCTAGAGAAGAGAGCCCCCAACAGAGGGAAGCATGTGATGCCAGTTTGTGGTACCTGAACAGACCAGCCTGCTGAGAATCCCAACCAGGAGAAGATTTAAGGAAGACATGAATGCCAAAATCTCCATGTACATTTGGCACTTTTCTCTTCTCTTCTCTTCTCTTCTCTTCTCTTCTCTTCTCTTCTCTTCTCTTCTCTTCTCTTCTCTTCTCTTCTCTTCTCTTCTCTTCTCTTCTCTTCTCTTCTCTTCTCTTCTCTTCTCTTCTCTTCTCTTCTCTTCTCTTCTCTTCTCTTCTCTTCTCTTCTCTTCTCTTCTCTTCTCTTCTCTTCTCTTCTCTTCTCTTCTCTTCTCTTCTCTTCCCTTCCCTTCCCTTCCCTTCCCTTCCCTTCTATTCTATTCCCTTCTATTCTATTCCCTTCTATTCTATTCTATTTCTCACTGCTGTTGTGAAACTTATAATTACTCATGAGATGCCACAAGGCTCTTGGGTAGACCACACAATGACCTTGTAAAAATGATGGTTATAATGATGTACAGAGTATACTGACAACAGTCAAATCCAGGAATGAAATGCTGCATTTTACCTGCTACATGAAGAAGGTTACAACACACAAACTATTTCCTGATTATTTCTGCAGATAAAACTCATTATGACTTTCTCAATTCTTAATCAATACTTTAAAGGCCTTCTGTTTTATAGAACAGTTCATCAATATTTTATTTATTTTAATAATTTATCCTTTATTACAGAACCAGATGGAGCCTGCAGTACACTTGTCCTCAAGAAACCAGAGCGAGGAGGAGAAGATGCCCAGAATCCACATCACCTGGGACTGAAGACTTGCATTTTCTTCTATCCTGTCCATATGTCTGCTATGTCTTAGGTTCAGTCACAGGGACTAGATATCACCAGGGGCCCTGCAGCTACACTATAACCTTGGAATGGCAGGGTTGTGGAGGGAAGGTTGTTCTTCTCCCTCAATACTGACTCCTAACTGTGGGAGATGCCATCTGTCCCTGCTGATAGACTCTCAGCTCTCGGGAAATCTTGACACCCTTTGCCAGATCTCCCTGGGTGCTTTCTGGCCTTGGGGGAAAAGAATTAAAAGTTATGGTGAAAGGGTCCCTCACATTCTTTTCTCTGGAGCCTGGAAACAGAGCTGTGAGTGACAGCAGTCTCTGTGCACAGCTGTGTGAAACTGCCCCCTGCCTTCTTTATGCATGTATTTGTAAATATTTACCATCCCAAGCGAGAAATGAGATTTTTTTTTTTACCTGAGATCTAAGTCTGAACTGGGGAGCAGGTAAAACTGGTGAAAGAACTCCAAAGGTGCTTTTACTGAGAAATCATCAGGGTACAACTGAGATAGGATTTCATGTCATTAGATCCAGATGATATGAGATGGTATTTCCCAGATGTCTAACCAGGACAACAGTAGAATAAAGGTCACTTTACTAACGCCAGTAGATGGAATATGGTTGCAGATAGTAGCTTGAGGAAAAGATTTCAGGGGATCTGGAATAGGCATCAATCACCTTTGTTCACATTTTTTGCACTGTTCTGGGAAAGATTGAGAGCACTTTGGAATTTATGGTTATTACTCGAAATTCAGCTAGCAGCGGTGTCTAGGAGCATTTTCTTCCTGCCTGTGTCTGGCTAAGAAATGTGGTCCTCCCCTCTGGAAGCAGTCTTTGCCTTGGCAGTCTGTTTTCACATACTTTCTAGACTGTGAGGTGATGTAGGACATATTGGGCAGCCTGCTGCACTGCTTCAGGCACCAGGCATGCATTACACCATTCTTCTGTACATGAGCATATCTGAGTGGTACTCTTTTCTAGTTGTTGGCTTCCTTTTCCCCTTCAGCTGAAGTTCAAGCCTCTGATATTTTTTCCAAATGTTTGTATTTCTTCGTTTTGGCTACTCAGGTGACCTTCTTTCATCTCGTGACACACCATGATAGATGGTGTTAGCTGAGTTACTTGGTCCCAGTTTTTCATAAAGGTAGGGGTGGTGGCAGGATGTTATCAGAGAAATATGCCTGATTATACAGTTCTTTCCCTAAGTCTGACTTGACAGAGCCTGCATTGGCCTTGAATGCAGATGATAAAATGCACCTCTCTTCCTACCCTGGAAGACCATGCTGATGGGACAGGATTCTTTGACATACACTTTTGTCATTGATGAAAGCTAATTTACTGTGTAAAAAGAATAGAAATAAGTCCTGCTGTTTGTTGGTACAATAATCTAGGACAGCATGATCACCAGAGTGGGTACTGGTTTCAGACTTGTTGACACCTGGAAAATGTTTTCCTTTCAGTGAAGACTAAGCTAAAGAAAAGAGATCACAATCCCTCAAGATCTGGATATACAGACAGACAGGGAATTAGCAGGAGAAAGGGTAAAGGGGGTGAGGATGTAAAGGAGAACAGAAGAGGAAAGAGATGATAGAAGAGTGACAGGAGGGAATGAAGAATATTCTCCATGCAAGAGAAAAAAATTAAGGTAGGAAATCACTGAAGACAGGAGAGAAGGATTACATGTAAACATAGAAACATTACAGATAAACAGAGCAGTAAAAGAGATCTTGAAATAGAAAGTGCAGAAGACAAAGCAAAAACCTAGACAGGTTGCTAGAGGTAAAATGTTGAGAAAAACATGTTAAAATAATTTTATATCACGGGGAATTCAGATTAAATACAAAGAGAGTAGGGTAAGGAAGAAATAGTACAGTACATCATGGGAAGAGACAAAAAGAGGGGGAAAAAAGACCAAGGTGAAGGAAAAGAAGAATAAGCACATCACCTTTGATTATTTCACAATACAGGACAACTAATGCCAGTTCCTTGTAAAACAGGCAAATAAGCAGAAAAAGGGTAAGGTTGGACAGTTTGCTTCCCACTCAGGCTCTGATTCATCCTGCCAGTAGTTAGATGCCTGGCTGTGCTGCCTAAAGGCTGGAATATCATTGCCTTAAAAATCAGTCTGTAATCAATGGTTAGTGAGAGGTTACCTCCAGGAGGGAATTCAGACTATTCATCTCCTGCTATGGACTGGAAGGAGTCCAATGTGATGAGAAGCCAAGTTTCAGCCATGTGCCTACATCTCAAGCAATTTTCCTTACTACCAGACAAGCCTTAACCTTGGTGTCCCTCAGATTATTTATGCTTAGAGCCCTAATCTCACATTCATAGCAATGTCTCATCCTCTGAGCAAGGGCTGATGCAGAGCCTTTTGGCAGAAGACAGTGAAGCTGCTCATGCTGCTGCTGCCCATGTAGAACTTTTTTTGTGAAGAAAAGCAAAACTTCAGTAGATGGATCTGCTGATAGATCTCAATCCCAAACTAAGGCACTTCACAGTCAGTCCAATTCAAGGCTTCTCTAGAGTGGAGAAGGGCATGACAACCTACTCTGCTGTGCTAGGAGTGTTGTAATTAGAGCTGGGAGGAATGAAGTCAGACCCATGTGTTTTAAGCACTTTCTAGCAGTGAAAAAAAGTATCTGTGCCACCAGTTACACTAAGTTTGAATATTACTCATATTACACATGCTTCCCCTTCATCAGCTCCATCCATTTCAACAAATCACTTCATAAAAGTTACTGATCTTAGTGGAGCTGCAGAGCTCTTTTCACTTGTCCTCTGCCTATCCACTGCCTGAGCCTCATAGCAGTTTAAGTCACAACACATGAAACCGATCAGACACTGACATGGTTTGATAAACTTTGCTTCAGTGGCATCTCCTTTGTTTAAAACCCTGTTGATTGCATTTTCTTCTAAAACACAGGGTGATTTCTAACTTTACACCCATAGAATGATTCATTTGACTTCTGAATTTTCTGAAGCTTATGAATATCTCTTCCCAGCATCTCCACAAAGGGAGGAGGGTAAAAAAAGGGGTGAACATCTTCATTTCTTTTGCTTCCACAAATTTAGGACATACTCAGGCTTGATAAAGGCTCTCCTTGTGCTTTGTGCTGAGTTTATTAAGATAGAATAATTGAAGTCAATGTTCAATTTAGTCTTAGTAATGCAGATATCTTCCAGTTCCCTTGAGACTTGCCGTACTTGAGGCAGATGATAGCAGTGGTTTTCACAGCACCAAAGGTAAATGTCTGCAAATCCTCACATCATTCAGATTGGTCCAGTGCTGAGTGGAAACCAGATGTGTTCTTCTAGGTCTAATTCTCACAGAAGCAGAGAAAAGTTCCATGCAGACGAAGGGCCAATTTTCTCATAAGAAAAGGGCCTGGTGATCCAGTGAAGATGCACAGCTAACCTTCTGTTCACCCATCAGTTTAGCCATTACACAGAAAGGATTGCTTTGCCTTGGAGAAGAGGAAGTTGAGAGGGTGGAAAAGATTGCTAGCCATGGAAGAGCTTGTAAAACAAATCTACCTATAGAATATCTGATGCTTGCAGTAGGTCTGCCTAAGGACAGTACAGAGACAGAAAGGAAATCCCTGCCCCAAAGAGCCTACAGTCTAATATTGATACTTTCATGGCTAAATATGTATTTTTTTAATCTCTATGGCAACAGAATTTCACAGCTTTAAAGAGCACAGTGAAATCTATTTCTAGAGATGTGTAGGAAACATAGTCAAGGAGAGAGACAGTGTATTAATGGGAATGGCTTGGCTATTGGATATTTGGAATACAGCCCCAACCTGAAAGAGCCCTGAGGGAGAAAAGACTCAATAGTGCAATACGGACTGAAGAGTTCAGAAGTGCATGCAAATAGTACACAGCACATATTTCATCTATAGTGGGAATCATCCATACCAAGACATTTCCACTCCAAAATTTCCTTCCCTAACCTTACTGTTGAAAGAGTATCTGGAATGATACCTCATTCTCCTGTTTGGCAAGTACCACACACAAAGTGAAGAAATGACATATACATGTGGTCTGCCCATTTTCTTCTATAGGCTGGAGCGCTGATGGTCATTTCTGGACTATGTGCTATGGGTATGTAACTTTCACATTATAACTACTTGCTCTCTGCTCTCAGAACTATAGAATCATAGAATCAATAAGGTTGGAAAAGAACTCAAATATCATCAAGTCCAACTTGTCATCACAGACCTCAACACTACTAAACCATGGCTTCAAGTGCCACGTCCAATCCCCTCTTGAACAGGGGACAGTGACTCCACCACCACCCTGGGCAGCCCATTCCAATGGCTAACAACTCTCTCTGTGAAGAACTTCCTCCTCACCTCAAGCCTAAACTTCCCCTGGTGCAGTTTGAGACTGTCCTCTTGTTCTGGTGGTGGTTGCCTGAGTACCTACTCAGGGTGTTGGTGACCTTATAGAATTTGTAGTTCTTAGGAAAGCAAGAGAGAAAATATGGACTGGAAGGAGCTAAATCTATTTGCCCTAGAATTTTTCAGTCTGAATTGTCTTGACACTATGAAAAAAGGGACTCCCTGCTTCAGATGGAGATGGGCCCTTTTGCTCATAGTGACACTGCACTCCTAGGATCCAACCTGACCTACAGGTTGATTTTCAAGGGTCAGAGTATCAGTAACATCATACAAAAATTAGCCACAACCAGAATTACCCAAATATCAAGCAGAGATGGTTCCATATCAGTCAGATGTGGCAGTATCAGTCAAGTGTGGTGGATAGCTGGATCTCAAGTGATGTGCTGTTCGCAAGTAGTTCAAACAGGTCTTTGGCAGGGTTAAATGACATGATGAGCAGGTAGAGGCAGAAAGAAGTATTTCTGACCCCCTGGCTTATGGATCATCTTAAAGGAGAATAGAAAAGTAACGCCAGTTGCACTGGTCTACCAAGGATCTACCCACTGCCCACCGATTATGAGACATCCTGTGAACAACTTACTTGTGAGCTTCCTTCTACTCCCCTCAGTCCTCTGTGAGCTGTAATATGTCAGGACTTTAAAAAGTTCAGCAGTGTAGCTTGCGAGATCCATGAAGCTGACCCATCTCTTGTGGTCCGCTTCACAGAACACCATCAGGTTGTTGTGGGTTTAGCCAAATGAATCTGCTGATGATACTCAAAACATGCTGGTGTCATGCCAGCTTCAAAACAAAAGTATCATGGGGCTTGAAGGTCAGATTGTAATATGAGAGGCTTCCTCTGTCTGGTTGCTGCCTCCAGTTTCCAGGTTTGGGGTGTTGGTCTTTTCCACTGTGCTAGCTTGGGGCATAGGGAAATCATTTTGTTGCCGCCTTCTGGTGCTGCTTCTGCTCTTGCTGTGCTTTTCTGTGAAACAGGCAAAGCTAATTGTGCACTGTAATAATTTCATTAAACTCTTTATCTCAACCCAAGGCTTTTTGTGTTACATTCCCTCCCCATCTTTGGAGGGGAGGGACGTTGTGTTAAACCAGGTCAGAGACTCTACCCCTTCCTGTTCTTCTGGACATAATTCTCTTTTAGTTGGCAAAAGGAATTAAAATTAAGAGGATTTAAAGGAGAAGGATGAGCTGCACAGAGGTAGGCATGATTTCAGGAGAAAAAGAGAAAAGATTAAAAGGTTACAGGATTCTGAGAGCCTAAGAGAAAGAAAATTAGTATGGGAGAAACGGAAGAAACTGCTAGTGCCTAGAGCTCATCCCATACCCTCCTTGGGAGTGACTGTCTGAACCCAGGACCAGTTTTGCTAAAGTAGCTCTCTGTGAGCTGTTTGAGAACCATTTGTGGGGGGCTGCCACAACCCATCATGATGCTATTTGTCACCAGAAACTTACTCACAATGTTAAAAAAGATACTTTGCCTCTCATTAGCCATTGGAATGGGCTGCCCAGGGAGGTGGTGGAGTCACCATCCCTGGAGGTGTTCAAGAGGGGATTGGACGTGGCACTTGGTGCCATGGTTTAGGCATGAGGTCAGTGGTGACAGGTTGGACTTGATGATCTTTGAGGTCTCTTCCAACCTTGGTGATTCTGTGATTCTCCAATACAATGAGACAAATAGTGGATTTGATGATGCAATGTCATCTTCCAGGCTGGGAAAAGGGACCTTTAAGTATTTGGCTTGTATGGAGAAGAACAGATCTGTCACTGAAAAAGTTCTAATGGAAAGTGCTATTTTCACTGCAGTTGGAGTGCTTACCTAGAGAATCACTGTTAAAACAAGCTCTCTTAAAAGGAAGCAGAAGTCAATGCACTGTTTTTCATATAAATTATCTTTCCCAGAGAAAAATGCTTTCTTTTTTTATAAAAACAGCTTTTATCTCAGCTTGATTCTATACATTGTTTACAACTGATAAACTCCCTCTCTGTAGCAGAAATTCTTAGTAGTCCCTAAGCACATCATGTTTTATTTTAAGGTAGTGACTGTTATCCAGTTTCTATTATTTCAGTCTTTAAGGCTATCCACTTCCCCCTGTAGTATTGCTTTATTTTCCTGTACATTGACAATATTTCCCAACTTCATATCATTGAGAAATGTTTCCTATGAAGTAGAAATTAATCAGTAGGGAACAATGCAGAATGACAAAGACCTATGTGATGAATCAGTCACAAGGTAACTATGCCTAATAGTGTGATCCTGTGATACATCAGTTGCAGTACGCCCAGTATGGAGAGAGAAATACTTCTGCCATTGTAGGCAAAGGTGGTGAGACTCAATTTATGACCTTTCCTGTTTAGTAGTAAGCTGCTGAAAGATGTTAAAGGGGAGCAGAAGAACTTTACCATTAAAAGAGAGAGTACTGAGTCTTCTTCACAAAGAAATACCATGACAGTATGAAAGAGAGCCAGCAAACCCAAAGACATCAGATAAAAAAGGGAAGAGGGAAAGAAAGGATTTATTTACAGCCTGTGAAAAAAAAATGTGTATAGGAAGGAAATAGATGTGATGGAATCAAAATCAGTGAACAGGGAGAAAGAAAGAACAGCAAGAACTATGATTGTTCAGGACTGTATCTCCTCTAACATTTTGCCACAAGAAAGAGGTGTTTGAGAATAGGAGGGAAGAGGCAAAATGCTGTCTTGGGAGTGAAACACCTGGAATATGCTGGGCCTATCAGGGAGGCGGCTGTCTGCAGCTGAGGTGAGCAGATTATAGGTAGAAAATTTCTTCTTGCATTGAGAGTAGGGCACAAATATATTTTTCATTTGCACCATCTTGTATTTTATTCCCCACTGATTCAGTTGCATTTGAATGTCCCACAAAATTCACTTCAGAAAACGAATGCAGAAGTAGGAAGTTGAAGCCTCATATTTTGGTTTATTTTTATTTGAAAAACCTGTTTTTGTTTGGAGAATTGCTTACTTTTTTCTTCTTTCTAAAAAGGAGGCAGGTTTAACTCCCAAACATAACATTCAGCTTGATCCAAGATAAAACTTGTGAGAGCAGGCTGTGTTAACCCAGGGCAATACCTCACTCTTTGCCCACATCACACACAAAGAAATTGTTCTGAGGCTTTCCCTCCCCGGTCTTTTCTGGAGACTTCTTCCACGGTCAGATGTAGACCAGTCATGACAATAAAGGAAGAGATCTGTTATCTGCAGATTCCACTCCCTGCCATATGAGATCGTCTTCTCTCTAGGGAGAAGGAGGAAGACAGTCTGAGGACATCTGAGAGGTACAGAGTGCTTTGCAGCATCCTGGTGCAGACTTCCAGGCATCATTTTCAATAGATTTTTATCTGCCCTAGACAGAGAGGGTCACCATAGAAAGGGTGTTGACACAGTTGATTGTGATATGCAAACACATTCCAGAGTAGAATCACTGAATGAACAAGAAGAGCATACGAGGAAGGGACCCACATGGAAGTGGACAGCCATGTGTGGAGAATGGATGAATAAAGAGCAGAGAAATACAATAGATCTGTAAGAAAGGATCTGGGAGTTATAGCCGATCACAAACTGAACCTGAATCCATAGTGTCCTGCTGTTGTGAAGAAAGCAAACATCTGGCTGAGCTGTATAAACAAAAGGATAGTTTGCCAAGGCCCCAAAATAATCCTTCCACTTCACTTAGAGTTGTAAGTGAGCCACCCTCAAGAAGCAGTTACATGTGCTACCTTAGGTGGCAAATTCAAATAGCACCTTTAGAAAATCTTCAGGACTATAGACTTTGTTTAGATATGATAACTTCCACTGAATGCCAGCTTAGTAGAAATAATTATATTCTTAATGCCAACAGCCTCCCCACTGATGATAAATGTATTTTTTCATTCTAGCAGTTTACATAAGTGCTATGTATTTAAAAGGAGAGTTTAATACAAGGCACCTGACAAATGATGTTCTTCATTCAAAAGTACCATAATCACATAACATATTATTTTCTCTTGGTTAAAGTATATAGATGCTTTAAAACTGGAGATATATATTAATTCTTCCTACTCAACTCTTTCCTGAAATAGTGATGAATGTTTTCCTCCTCTTCATGAACACAAGTTTAAAGCTAGCACGTCTCAGACACTGCATCCAAGTATACTTCCCTAGTTGTCAGAAGGTTGAACTCAATTACATTTATTAATTTACACATTTACTAATATCAGTTGTTCATCCTTAACTTCATGTACCGAATGCAATGATTTCACAATGCAGAGATCCTCACCAAAACCTTCCCTGCAGGTCTGCACATAGCACCTGCTGCGTTTGACTTGTATGGTGAAAGCTGATTTGAGTCAGTTCCATGCCTTTTGACACAAAAAGTCTGACAATAATACTCATGGACATCAGAAACACAATATTTTGGGTCAGAAAGATTTCCTGTCACTTCTGAAGAAAGTGGGTACAAGTGCCCATGCTTCTGCAGCCTCAGTGTTCACTTCACATAAATATTAGGTCTCACAGGTTTGTCCTACATGTAATCATAACAAGGGCCTTAGAGCTCTCTGTGGTTTTTTCTTCCTTAGACAGACAGTCCTGAGGTTCTTAGCAGAACTGAATCACTTAACTTGCTCAGTCTCAGTGAGTGTGGCCTTCAGGCCTGCAGCCTCATGCAATGTCAAGAGACTTTCATCTTCTAAAGTTCAAATTTGTAAAGGCATTTAGGTTTTCCAACAGAGTTTTACACAATCCAAATGACTGGCTCACCTAGAGCTTCATTACAAAACTTATTTAGATGTAATGACTTAAAAGTAGAGGACTTTGAAAGAGTACAAGACCTTTTAGAATAGAATAGAATAGAATAGAATAGAATAGAATAGAATAGAATAGAATAGAATAGAATAGAATAGACCAGACCAGACCAGACCAGACCAGGTTGGAAGAGACCTTCAAGATCATTGTGTCCAACCCATTATCCAACACCACCCAATCAACTAAACCATACAACAAAAACACCCTATCAACTCTCCTCCTAAACACCTCCAGGGACGGTGACTCCACCACCTCCCCAGGCAGCACATTCCACAGTATCACTGTATCGCTAAGGTTGGAAGAGACCTCGAAGATCATCGAGTCCAACCTGTCACCACAGACCCCATGACTAGGCCATGGCACCAAGTGCCACATCCGATCCCCTCTTGAACACCTCCAGGGATGGTGACTCTACCACCTCCCCGGGCAGCCCATTCCAATGGCCAATCACTCTCTCAGTGAAGAACTTTCTCCTCACCTCGAGCCTAAACCTCCCCTGGCGCAGCTTGAGACTGTGTCCTCTTCTTCTGGTGCTGGTTGCCTGGGAGAAAAGACCAACATCTGCCTGTCTACAACCTCCCTTCAGGTAGTTGTAGAGAGCAATAAGGTCTCCCCTAAGCCTCCTCTTCTCCAGGCTAAGCAACCCCAGCTCCCTCAGCCTCTCTTCATAGGGCTTGTGTTCCAAACCTCTCACCAACTTTGTTGCCCCTCCCTGGATACATTCCAGCAAATACTCTAAGATGAGAGGTATTGTATCTCCAGCCATCTCACTGGAATGAGATGCAAAATGCAAATAATATTCTATACCTCAGTGTCTTTCAAGAATAAAAGACACATTTTCTGAGGCACACATGCACTTTTGAAAACATATCCATTGACCTTTATTTCAATGCCTTCGAAAAAATCCTCAGAGTGTTTTATTTTTATCAGTCAGCTCTGTTAGAAACCCTGGAGCTCACAATAACCCATGTAGTAACTCAGAAAACCATACAAGACATTTAGCATTAGCTAGAGTTTGGATTTTTTTCCCTCTGCAGCTTTGTTTGTGCTCCAGGTTTTATGGAATTCATCAGAATTTATGTTCTTATACTTGTAAATAAACACCCTGCTGCTGTGGCAGTTAATGGTCTGTAAATCAGGGGAATAAATAAATAGAACAGGCTTGATTCACCAGGATGAAGGCAGCACATGAAGCTCCTGGGTGTTTCCTCTGGGTTTAGCATATCTTTTCGAAGCAGCTTACCTTGCCTTACACAGTGAGTACAAAGGGTTACAGCTATATTTATCTTTTCATTTGTAATGTTCTGGTCTTCTTGGAGCTTTGGAGCATTCTGTTGGGATTGCTTGGAAGCACTAAAGCTTAGAGCGGCCTCTAAGCATTAGCAAGGACATTGTGTTGTCAATTGCTTTTCCATCTTAGAGAATATCCATCACCAGGAACACAGATGCAGAAGAGCAGAAGAGCAAAGGACCTCATAAGGCTGCTGGTGCAGAGTCCACTTTCCAGCACAGGGTGTCCAGTGGAATCTCCACCAATGACGATTTAAATTACCATAGTCTCAGTTCCAAAAGGGTTATGGTGGGTTTACCCATTGCACATCTATTTTCCTCTTCATTCCTTTGTGTCCTGTCAATTCAAGGCTTGATGCTTCCTCCCAGCAGCTATTTGCTCCCATCTGCTCCCTTGAACCTTAACATCCCTTCAAATCTGGCAAACTATCAGTGTCACTGTTCAGATACTCGTGCTCACAGCTGTGAAGGGAAAAGCACTTGTAGTGTTGTTGGGGTTTGTTTGTTTGGTGGTGGTGGTTGTTTGGTTTTTCAGGGTTTTTTGTACAGATCTGATTATTAACCCTTGTGGAGGGAGATCACATTGACTTGAGTGTGGGAAGCGATTTGCAGTTTCCATCTACTCGTTACTGGGAAATGCTGACCCGCATTTTGCAGGCGTTCCCTCAGCCTCTGAAGAACTACTCGAGCGGGATATAAATACAGCCATGCTCTCTGCTGTCTGCGATACTGGAGTAGCTTTTAAGCTTATCAGCAAAGAAAGCAGTGTACATGTTGGGGCACTGGGAAACCAGAGATCTCATATCTTTAAAATTATACACACTTGCATGAAAGTTACCTAGGCCAGGACTATAATTTAAGGTCCATTTCCTAGATGCACTTCATCTGTATAATCCAAGATCTTAAATGGGATTTTGCTGAGCTTGTGCTGTCGACTTTGGTGTAGAGAAACTTTATATGTGAATCAGCTCTTGCTGCTGGCAATGATTTTGTCCTCTAGATATTGAGATTTATCTTATCCATACTGGCTCAGATAATGTGTCACATTCATCATGTGCTGCTGTTGCATCCCCATGGTGAGTCTTGAAGTAATGGCAACATGCCTGAGCTAATCAGAGGAACAAAACTCTCTTCAGTAGCAGCAGAGTTAAAGCAAGAAGGGCAGCATGGTAAACTGTCTCTGTTCTTTCTGTGACCCTGGATTTTTTCTACCTATGTTACCATTTCTAATAAATACCTTTGCACTTTTCCCTGCATGGCACCTTCAACTGTTCAAGAGTTTCCCATCAAAATACATAGTTACCATTACATTATTTTCCTCAAAAATCATAATAAGGCCATCAGTGTTGTGACAGCCCCAAAATCCTGCACTCTGGCACAGCAGCTGCTGCGTGTGCTCCAGCCGTTGCTACTTGAGCTCTTCACTGCTGTCTCACAACCCTGCGCACTCAGGGTAAGAACTGTGTTTTTCTTTTGTTTTTGTACAACACTTATCACAGTGGAGTCCTAGTTCAGTATTAGGTAGGAGGGATGGATCCTCCCACGCTACAGAAAAACCACCAAAAAATAATGACATTGGAAAGAAGGAAAATGTACAGCAGGAATAGCTGCATTGCCAATCAGCCTAAGTCAGGAGGATGGTATTAAATGTAACCTCCTACAAAATTCTAGAGTTAATTTGGAGTCCGTGGGACTTTTAAGAAGAAACATGGCCTACTTTTCTGAATAATTGAACAAAAGGATTCTTGCTAAAATGTACTAAACATGCATAAAAAACAAGAAAAATAAAGATTAAAATTTCCCAAAATTAAGAGCTTGAATAAGCTCTTGGGGGGGGGGGAAGGGGGGGGAGGGGGAGGGAGAATCTCTGCATCTCCTGAATTTGCATAAAACCTTTTAATTAGGGTTTTTAATTAATGCCCTAAGGTAACTCCAAACACTTTCTTTGGGAGAATGAAATATGTTAAATGCTAAATTTTGGCTCTGTGACCATCTTTACTGAAATGAATCCTTTTTTTAAATGACCGAGACGGCACACATATATGTAGCTGAGCACAAGGAAATCTGGCAGAGCTGAGAAAGACTGGGACTGCCATCTCCGTGGGCAGTTCAGGGATATATGTTATACCGGACATCAGGGCAGCTCTTCACTCATCCTTTGTGTTCTGGCAAGCTTTTCCAGCTGCAAAGAGGAAGAATTGAGGTCGCACTGCATCCCTTTTTCATTTCTCTCGCCATTTTCCCAGTTCAGATCTGTCTTTGTCTATGAAGTCCTTGAATGTGAAGATCCCTGATGTGGCTTTTGGGGATCTACCCTAACTAAATGTGGTGAGTGAAACCTGAGTGAGGAGGACCACCCTCACTTTTGTGCAAAGGCCCTGCTCAAGGGTCAGGCACCAGTGGGCATGAGGGGGATCCCAGGGGATGCTCGTGAGACAAGACAGTACTTGCCAAAGGAGAATTCCGTGTTTTGGCTGCTGTCTGAATGAGGTTTAGCAGAGATGTGAGGAAGGGGAAATGATGTGGTTACATATAAAAATATATACATATAAAATGGGCTTATACTGTAGGGCATTGGACTGATCTAATGAATCCTACAGAGGCTGTTATTTATTGTTCCTATATATAGGCTGGCTTTGTGCTTTTCAGGCACATATTGTGTTTTCTTTTTGTCTTTCTCACCTGAGGTTTGCCTAAAAAGTCAATGAAGCAGAAACTGAAACTCCAGTTGCTCCTGCTTGCCACACAGAGAGTTATTTTTTCCCAGTGAATATTTAAATATATTTCCTTAAAAAGGAGAACATAAAGAAAAGAGGATAAAGAGGAAAAAAATAACCTGAAAGTGCAGGAAGAGAAGTTGTTCCTCAAGCAAAGCTTTTACTACAGTAGGGACATCAGTAAAGGCTTTCTCCAGTAGATTTGTTGACAGCTAATGAGAAAGGATGGAGGAGCCAGCACTGCTGCCTTTGTGTGGCTAAAAAGGCAATCAGTGTCTGATGGAGGAATGGATACTGGAAGCTGGGCTGGGGTTATCTAGTGCTCGTAAAAGCTTTGGCTTACTACAAAGCTGCTGACTAGGAGAGCTGTAAGCAGTGCCCCTCCAGTACAGCAGCATGGCTGAAAACGCAAGCTACTCTCTCTGTAAGTACATATGCTAGGCTTTAAGGGACTAAGAAACTTCAGGGATGGGTTCCCTGGGTTAATCCAGGGCAGATGTTGCTGGTTTCTCTGACAAATGTCATGGGGAGATTCCTTATAATCCTTTGCCCTCTAGTCACAGTTGTGAGAAGTGCCGCTAGGGTAGGTTGGATGGAGGTGGGTGAGGCAGAGCCATGGTATTTGCCTGCAGAGCACTAAATTACTGCAGTATCATCATCTGACAGAAATATAAAGAGATGCTCTTATGGTACAGCAAAGGGAGAGTGGATAATTGCACAATAGGGACACCTCTGGGATCCAGCCAGTTGTAGTTAATGGGAATTATTCATCTCTTTGGTAAACTTTTACTTCTTTTATAACAAGAGGAAAATTTCACTAAGGATGCAGCCAGGAGCATGCAAAGGAATCATTTGGCAAGCTTGTTTTGAGGTGGAAATGCTGAGTGCAGGAAGTCAGCTACTGCTCTTAATGTTGAGACTGGTCAATACATCTCTCATTATGTGCCTGAGATGAATTGTATTTTAATAGGCTTGGCTTCCATACTGAGCAGCTTAATGCTCCACCTGACAGATGATGCTTTGCTGGAAGGCTGGCAGTTCCTGCCAGGGCAGCATCTTGCTGAGGTGAAAGTGTGGTGTCAGCAGCAGGGAAGAGTCCAGATCAAGGTGTCCATCTCATTTGTACACACAGACACAGCCTGTCTTCTGAAAGTGTTAGCAGAAGGGAGGAAAGCAGCAAAGATCTACTTGTCAAGCCCAGGTGGCCAATATTTAAGAACTTCACAGCGTAGCTACTACAGTTGGAGTTTCAACTTTAATGAGGATCATGGCAGAAACCAGCCTCCTCTGTCCTCACAGGCATTTGTAGGAGTGGCTGAAAACAGGATAAAGCCAAAAGCAGAAAGGGCGCTGCAGAAGTCTCCATCTACCCTGCAGGACATGACAATTGGTTTCCAAGTTGGGTCCATTCTCACTTGGCATATTTTCTCTAACCTAATTGAGGAGTTCCCTCAGCAGTAATCCACTGTATCATGCCAAGAATAATATTTTCTCATAACTACCCCAGAGGGTCTCCATGAACCAAAGAGAACAGACTTCATTGAGAAAGGAGGTTTGTTGGTTCAGCATGGGGAATTCATTGCCTGCGGTGTGCATCAGAGGCTTGTGAAAGACCATTGGTCTCCCCTGCCCGCTGGGCAGCACATACTCTTATTTCCCCTTCCCAGAAGTGCACTTCCTTGCTACAGGAGTTTGGAGGGAAATAGCATGGAAATAGCAAAGAGAAATTCAAGAGTTGCCAGGTTGACTACCTTTTGTATTCTTATGATTGACAACTTTATGATACAGTTTTGGCCATCCAAGAAGCCCAGAGCAAGACTTTTACAATGAACGTTACTATGGGGGAAAAAAGTAAAATAATCTTGCTCATACTAACATAGAGACCTGCAGCCTGAATCTTGATTATTTATTTATTACCCTCATTTCCTGAGGAAACAAGCTTTATGAAATGGTCCTTCTACCTGTTGCTTACCCACCTCATTCCCTGCATAATTTTAAGTCATTGCCTGATTTCAGTCAGCCTCTAAGGAGGTTTCAGAGATATGAAGCCAGCAGGCCTTTGTAAAAATTTGGGCTGGATAGAGGAAAGGGATACAAATCAGTATCACCACAGAAGGAAAAAATTTAAAGTGAGCTCTACAGTTACCAGCTTTATTCAGCTTGCCCATGAAGGTCTGCTACAGGACAATATTCCCTCTGCCTAACCAAAAAATTAGGGACATGGGAGAGGGATGCAAGTCCCATGACACAGTCAAGGGAGTGGGCAGGCTATGAAAAGCCCTGCAAGCAGTGCCATTGTATAGGAATTGGGAAGACAGGGAATTAATGGGGGTGGCATACAAGCAGGGGCATAAATGCAGGTGAAATGGGTCTTAATTAATCCTGCTGCTCTCAGAGGCATTTGTGGTGGTGTCAGCAGTGCTAACCAACCATAGAAGCGCAGGCTAAAAGACAGCCCCTGCTCCAAAGAACTGCCCACCAAAAGACTGCCGGCTATTTTTGTGGAGTCATTTAGGCCTTCTTCCCATGCAGAGCTTAAGCTTATCACCGATCAACATCTCTTGAAGACTGGCTTCAGCAGGGCTATTTCCCAAATCAAGAACAAGGCTGTGAATCAAGGACTTGCAGAGTGAAGCGAGGAGTGAGGAGGCAGTGTGGTAATTAGCCCCCCCAGGCTAAGTGGCCATTAAACCTATTTGGATGCCTTGGGTAGTGAAGGAAGCCTGTGCAGCTAAATGGCATGTTGATAGTTCCAGTGACAATTTAGGGAAGTACAGGGCAATATTTCAGATAATGAGGCAATCTTATCTAGTTGTCAAAAGTAAAACCTGAACATTTTAAGGACCTTATTGTATTTTGCCTGAAAATAAAAGGAGCTAGAAAAGACTTGATTGAGGTATTCATAATTATATGGGAAATAGTGCAAACTAATCAGTCTGTGCTTTTTATATTGTCACATAATGCAAGAACAAGGAGACTCTTAAAATGTAAATTAATAAGCAGCACATTTAGCGTTCAAATGTATTTAGTGAATCGTGTTACAATTACAGTATATATAAATAATCCACCAATTTCCATAAAACTATCTGATAAAATTCACCCATAACAATAGTTCATTTCCCAATTCACTTTTCATTATTTGAAATCCTTTAGAAACCCAAGGGAAGCTGTGGGCTGGAGATTGTAAAAGGCTGTATATTTAGAACAAATCCGAGGAATGGATTGACTTGTGCTGCATGTACTCCCCTTCAGAAATTCTCAGCCCTAGGAAGGTAAAGACACTAATACAGAGGCTAGCTAAAAGGAAGGGGGAAAGAGCCCACACTGGATAATTTTATGACCATTAGTAACATTTGTATCTATACAAGCTAAGATAATTATAATGGTAATCATATCTCATGCTTCAGAGCCCAAAGTGATTGCCTGCAGAGGCCAGGGAAGCCTTGGAGAGTTTCCATCAAAAGGGAGATTAGAAATGCCTGTGATTATTTAATTTGGTCATATTGGACATAGCAGAAAGAAGGTATTTATTTCCTCTTTTAAAAGCTTTTCCTTTCTCCTTTCTGAATCAGTTTCTTCCCTGTTGGCTTGACCTGTTACCTGGTATCCCCACTGGCATTTTCTGTTTTTTTCCTTTTCTCTTCCGCTTACCTCTTTCATCCTCAAGGATATCACCAGTATGTCCAGTATGAAGAAGCCATCCTTGTGAACAGTGCCCTTGACCAGACTTCATTAGCAATCCCTGCTCCAATTTTGTTGTTCCCCAAGAGCCCTGTTCCCCATCAGCCTTTCTCTTCTCTTTACATGCAAGCAGCTCCCACCATCACAGTGGCCTTTCCCAACCAGGTTCTTCCGGCTGCCGGTACTTCTGTATCCCAACCTTTCCACTAGAATCCAGCAGGACAATCTTGCTTTGCAAATTGTCCACTGTTTTAAGAACTGAAGGAAGTGAATAAAGAATTAGAAATATTTCATATTGCCCTTTAACCATTTCAAAAGTGGTTTGTGATCTGATCACCTCATCTTCTCCTTTCCCATCCATCTTTAGACTGGACATTAGGTAAAAAAACTTTCAGAGAGAGAGTGGACAGGCATTGGAATGTGCTGCTCAGGGAGCTGATTGAGTGACCAACCCTGGATGTGTTTACAGGTGGTTTGGATGTGGTGCTTGGGAATATGGTTTAGGGGTGAACTTTGTAGAGTGGGGTGTCAGTTGGACTTGGTGATCCAACCTGAATGTTTCTGTGATTCTGCCTTTTTGCGCCTCCGTTGCATAACGACCCCTTATGCCAGATGGGGCTGCATGTGGGGAGAGATTCATCTCATCTCTCACAGGGACTTTTAGATGTTTTCACAAAGTGAGGTCTCCACTGATTTCAGTGAGTCAACATGTGTAATAACAGGTGTGAGAGGATGTCAGAAATCAGCTTCAGGCAAAGAAGACATGGTCATTCTCTGCACTTATGAAGAAATGAGATAGGAAAGGAATGGTGTCTTTTTATTACTCTGTGCCATCTGCTCACAGCAACTTGGTGAAGAATAATTGACAACAAAGGGCTGCCAGTTCCCTCCCCATGCAAGGAAGATGGAAGTATAGACAGAGATTTTATTGATTCCAGACACACAATATTCAAGTTTTCTGATCCTATTGCAGAAGGCGCTACTGCAAGGAAATGCCTGCCCCTGCTTACTCTCTTGGTAGAATTAACAACCAAGTTGTGACCTTCTGAGGCTGTGTGTATATAGCAAGACAAAGGATTAGGCCACGAACACAGCGATCTCTTTGAGCCATTTGCTTTCTGTCTATGATAACAGCTTTTAGCTAAGGTTTCGTATGAGCTCAAAGGATCAACTCTGTGTTTAAGAGCAGAAGAGCTGCTGTTGGACCTGGATCATACTTCATACACTTAAAATCTCCTGAAGAGGAAGTATGATCCCATGCTGAAGTGCTGAGCTCACCTCTGCAAACCACGGTATCAGCCTCTTCATGCAGGTCTGCAGATATATGTAATCAACAGTGCTGGGCTGGAAAGAGGGCAGAGGTGACAGCTTAGCTGAGAGCATATACATACCCTGAGACGTTGCCAGGCTCTTGGTCTGCTTCTGCATGCATTGCTCCTGGGATGGAATTTATGCCAAAACTGTGACTGAGTCCTGACTCTCAGGTGCTTAGGAGAGCTCTGAGAAATTTATTTTCCCTGTGAGTGAGGTAGTTCATTTTAGGACACGTCAGAAGGAGGAAAATAATAATTTGAGACCTAAAGGCAGCTATGATAAAGGTATGGAGAATGACAAATGGCAAAAGGAAGGCCGAGAAAGCACTGCTAGTCAGCCTTTTTGGTAATAAAAAATAAATTGCAGGCCATTGAATGAGATTACAAAGCAACACATTGTGAGTGGGTGAAAGGTAATGTTGTTTACAACAGGTATAATTAAAACATGATATTCAGTGCTTCAGAGATTGAGAGGGATGGCTCTCCAGGTTCAAGAAGTGATTCAGCATTTATATAAATAAAAAGAACATCTGCAAGGACACTAACTAAATACAATTACAAGGGCTATCAATCCTCATGCTTCAGGCTATGGCTACCTGCTGAGGTCAGGAAGAAATTTCTTCATGGTATAGCACTAAAAAGTAAAATGCATTATTGGGCATTGATGGGTATTGGATACCTTATTAGGTGGTCCTTTAATCTGTTCCACTATGCAGTCCTTATTGTTCCTCCGTATCACAAATCAGTGAAGCATTTAGGTGTGTGCTTAAATTCTATTTTGAAGTCAATGTGAGTTAAACATGTGCACAAATACAAGTGTGCAATTAAGTGTTTTCCAGAATAGATAGATAGATTAAGCAGCTACTTAAATTTTTTTTAGAGCTATTGTAGTGATTTTTGATTGGGGGATGATATTTCAGTGCCCAAATCACACGCACAAAGCCAGCAGAACTTTCTGTAGCTCATATATTACCAAGTGACTTTGCAGAAACTCCATAAAACAACATGCTGCCAGTTCTAAAAAAAACTTCAGCCTTTCATCTCAAGCCCCCATGAATTTGTGACTATGGCTTCACAGTTCATTCTTAGAGATAATTCAATATGTGATAACTCAGTGTGCATATAGACTTAATCACACTAGTTTAAAATAATTAGTGTCTTCTTCATACTTGGGCTTTCTTCGGTGTGAATAAAATGAGCTTTGCCATCTGCTATAGTCTCCTCCCTCATATTTGTGTCCTATTGGTTTAGCTTGCAGTTCTAGATAAGGTGGTAGCCAGGCATTGAAGATCTCTTTAAAGATTTAAAGATGAAGCCCATACTGATTTATCCTCCTTTCTTCTTAGATGAGATATCCCTCAGTCCCAACAGTCTCTCAGGGTCGTTAGCAGGGCTTGGAATACAGGAGAAAGGTAGTGTTGATCTGATCTCTCTATGGAGTAGGGACAAGTAAACACTCCACTTGCAGAAAGAGGTTTTGCCTGGAGAAAGTCATGTGGAAATATAAATGAAAGGTTGAATGTTATTCACAGTGCTTCTCAAACACTGCTGACAGGTGGTTGAAAGGATTTGGCAGATACAGGAGACCAGGGCAGCTAGCATGGCTGAAGGATAGATGTCACCAAAATCCCAGGTTCTTGCAACCTACAGTGTCACTCAGCTAAAGGACTGCTTCAAATTTTGCCATAATGATGGAGGAGGTTCCTCTTCTGTGAGTCTGTCTTCCTTGTTTTCCTTACTGGACCAATTACTCCTTGCAGAGGGGCTGCAGTGATTCACAGGAGTTTCATCAATGTGCAGCAGGAAGTAATTCTTCCTTCCAGAGGCGGAGTTCTCAGCCTAAGTAGCACTTGCAGGAACCTACACACTGAGATCAAGGGAACATTTCCAATGACTTATGGAGAAGCTAGAACTAGGCTTTTACAGAGTACTAAATAATTAAATAAGACCTCATGTAGAGGTGAAATAGATCTCTAATGCTTAAGAATCAGCACTTAATAGCATATAGAGAGGCATAATTTTCAGTCAGTATGGGTAGATATTATAGAACTGTGCTAATAAGGAAAACCATAAATTGAGGGGGTTTTCTTAACCAGCTCTTTTCTTCTCCTGATTGCTAAATATAAAAGTAAAGATTTTGTCTGGTGTAGTCAGACATATGCCTTGAATTGTTATTTGCTTCCAGCTTCATTGAAGATAAAATTTAAACTGCTTAGTTTTAACGCACAATCTTAGATACCTATAAAAGACTGACTTGCAGGAAGTCTTAAGCAGATGCTCTCTGCAAATCTATCCTACTTATTTCTAGTTCAGTGTTCAGAAGGTACCCAGCCTGGTGCCTGACCAACCTGATAAACTTTTGTGACAAAACAACTGGCTTGGTAGAGGGAAAGGTGGTGGGTATTGTCTACCTACACTTCAGTGAGGCTTTCAGCGCTGTCTCCCATAAGATCCTCACAGAAAAATTGTTAAAGTATGGACTGGATGAGCAGACAGTGAGGTGAACTGAAAACTTGATGTACGGCTGGGTCCAGAGAGTGGTGCAAAACCTCGCTACAGGCCAGTAACCAGCAGCATCTCCTAGGGGTCAACACTGAATCTGATCCTGTTTAACATCTTCATTATTGATCTACATGATGGAACAGTGTGCCCTCGGCAAGTTTGTATGAGACCCAAAACTGAAAGAGTGGCTGATACACCAGAAGGTTGTGTTACCATCCAAAGTAACCTCTACAGGCTGGACAAATAGTCTGACAGGAACCTCATCAGATTCTACAAGGGACCCCAAACACTGGTAAATAGTGGAGGTGGCCTGGCTGGAAAGCAGTGTGGCAGAAAAGGACTTGGGGGTCCTGGTGAAGAGCAAGTTGAACATAAATCAACAATGTATCATCGAGGGAGGTAGTCCTTCCACTCTACTCAGCATTAGTGACCTAGAGTGCTGGGTCCAATTCAAGGTTCCTCAATACAAGAGAGACATGGACACACTGGAAAGCATTCAGTGAAGTTTACTGAGACAATTAAGGGACTCAAGCACAAAGACGAAAGGCTGAGAGTTCTGGGAATGTTCATCCTGGAGAAGAGAAGGCTCAGGGGTGATCTTACAGAATCACAGAACTGTCAGGGTTGGAAGGGACCACCCCAAGGATCATCCAGTTCCAGCCCTCCTGTCATGGGCAGGGACACTCTCCACTAGATAAAGTTGTTAGGTATTTAAATACCTAAAGGGAGAGTGCAAATAAAATGGAGCCAGGCTCTTTTCAGTGTTATCCAGTGATAGGATAAGAGGCAACTGGCACTAACTGAAACACAGGAGGTTCCCTTTGAACAACATCAGAAACCACTTTTTTACTGTGGGGGTGACTGAGCGCTGTCACTGCCCAGGGAGATTGTGTAGTCTCCGTCTGTGGAGATATTCAAAGGCTGTCTGAACATGGTCCTGGGGAACCTGTGGGTCTGTTTGAATAGGGGCACTGGATAATTTGACCTCCAAAATTCACTTCCAATAAAATCATAGAATCATTAAGGTTGGAAAAGACCTTTAAGATCATTGAGTCCAGCTGTAACCCAACTAACCTCAGCTATTCCCTGATTCTGTGACAATCAAAAGACACAGGCACAACTGAATGTCTTAACCTGGGCTCTTCTGTTTAATCCACCAGAGAGGGTGTTAAAATCCTTCTAAAGAAATGTCCATGTACTGGAATGTTCCCTTTATCCCTTGGGAAGCTCTAGTAACATTACATCGTGAGCTTCCTTGTATATGTAATATTCTCTCTAGTCTTAGCAATGTGTTCTGGCTCAGAATTTCCTGAACTTCTAAACCATTAGCATTTCCTACAGGATAGCATAACTTCTAAACCATTAGCATTTCCTACAGGATAGCATGTACACTTAGGGTTTTCTTTCAATATGGGATTCATAAGACCAGTATCAAAATGTGTGGTCAGCACTTTTTCAGCATTCATGTTTCTGCATCTTCACTCTGCTCCCATCAGACACAGCTCTACACCTCTTTCCCTCAGCTCTCATTATGTAAGAGGACTACAGAAGTTCAGCACTCTCTGGGTTAACACTCAGCACAAGTGAAAATCTTTATCTCATGGTGTGTGGGACAAATTGGATTTGAAACGGCTACAGAGGGTCATCAATTCTTCAAACGGACATAGCAGGAGTCTCCCATAAACTGAAACATAGGCAGTGCTGCAAAGATTGATCTGGAGAGGTTATTATTAGGGAACTGGGGGTGTTTTCAAATGCAGGGATGCAATTTATCATGACTAGGTTTGGTTAGCAAGGAATTTAGACAGTTTCTTTTACTGTAGTATAATAAGTCATTTTATCAGCATATTTATTTCCTTTGCTGCTGACACCTCAGCAACCCTCATACCTTCTTGGTATAACATGGCAGGAAAACAACTGACAAATAAGAGAAATTGTTGTGAACTCACTGAAATTGCATATTCCACCGGGGAAGCTTGGATAATTCAGCTCAGTAATAAAGCAGAGTCCACTAAAGCCATAGAGGCCTCTTGCTTGCTCGCTCTCTCTGTTTCATCTCATACTGCATATAGAAGGCTCTGTAACCAAGGGAATATATCATGAAATCCTACCCAGCTGCCTAGCCTTAGGGGAAACTGGCAGCAGTGTTTCTGGATACAGAGCAGGCAAGAGCCCTGAGAGGAAGCTCAGGGTAAATGACAGCAGAACTGGGCCTCTCTGCTTTATTCCCTCCCCACTTTGAAACTTGCACAGATATCAGCCTTACCCTAGCAAGACCTCTAGACCTCTGCATAAAGTGGGGTTGCAAGCAGCTCCTCACTTCCCTTAGAAAAGTCAGCTCCAATTAGGATGTACAAGATCATTGTCTCCTGGTTCTGCTCATCTCTGCTGTTGCTAAATAATTAACCACTTATTTGGCAAGTACTTTCTTGTCCCTGCATCTCCAACTATGCCACAAACAGAAGGGCAATTAAAAGCACATTTACCTGTGATCCTCAGGGATTGCCACATGCTGTGGGAGTCAATATATATTTTGCTTCTACTAGCCTAGCAAAGAAGCAGATTCCAGGGTTTAAGAGCACCAAGGCAAAGTAACATGAGAACAAGAATAACCAGATGTCCAATTTGGAGACCATATGCAGAAAAGGCCAAGTCTGTTTTTCAATTGCTGCAACGAGGAAAAACAGTCTTAGGAAGGGAAACCACAGTCCACAGCTGGAAAGGCTTTGTAAACCACAGACAACTTCTCAAATTGTTTCTAAAAGCTATGAGGAGACTGCACAAGTACAGAAAAGATCTTCCATTTCCTCTGAGAGTGACAATGGAGTTAGAAGCTGGTCATGCCCTCTCCCAAAGAGAAAAAAGCTTGGCAGAACATCCACGAGAGCAGAAGAGGAAGAGTATCCTTGAGGTCCCTTCCAACCCTAACAATTCTATGATTCTACGATAAGCACAGGGCCAGACTCAGTTAGATGTTTAAGGAGGTGATACCAGTCCATGTGCTGCACAGTCATTCTTTCTGCTCCTCTGATCACTTCCGATGTGCTGCAGGCCCTGTATGCAGACACCAGCTCTTGTAGGACAGATTCAGATTTTCCACTTGAACATTTTTCTTCTGGAAAAATCACAGTTTGGGTTGGTTCAGTTTGTTTTAACGAAACGAAGAGCATGTGTAGAAAGTGACTGCTTTCCTGTCTTTTTTCTTTTTACATTTCATAGGTCAGTCAACCTCCAGGAAAACTGAAAGACTGGGGGAAACAGGTTTGTAATTATTATTACTAAAATGGAAAGGAAAATATTGCCAAGGGGGTTGTTTTTTTTTTTTTTTTTTTTTTCCCTGGTGAATTCTTAAGCAAATCCTCATTTCTGGAAAACTTGTCTTGGGAAAGAGCACTACAGGTACTTTTACAGCCAGCACATGTGCACTGCAGTTGTCTTGTGTTTTCTCTGATCACATATGCAGATGACAAGAAGGACAAGCCCGGACAGCTGTGGAATACCTTTCAAGGTCATTAGCACAAATGATCATCTGGCTGAAGCTTTCTTTGGTGCTACTGAAGGAGAATTCCGCTTATCCTAGTCATAGTTAACAAAGCCATTGGTTACTACTTGTGTAGTGCTAGTTATACTGCAATACTAAGTATTCTGGGGTCGTTTAGCCTGGAGGAGGCTCAGGGGAGACCTCATTGCTCTCTACAACTACCTGAAGGAGGTTGTAGACAGGTGGGGGTTGGTCTACTCTCCCAGGCAACCAGCACCAGAACAAGAGGACACAGTCTCAAGCTGCACCAGGGAATGTTTAGGTTCAAGGTGAGGAGAAAGTTCTTCACAGAAAGACTAATTGGCCATTGGAATGTGCTGCCCAGGGAGTCCCTGTATTGGATGTGGCACTTGAAGCCACGGTTTAGTTGTCAGGAGGTGTTAGGTAATAGGTTGGACTTGGTGATCTCTGAGGTCTTTTCCAACCTGGTTTATTCTATGATTCACAAGTAAGCAATTATTTCTTGCCATACTTTGCAAAAACATTCTTGCTTTTCCATCCAGGTTGAAAGCTGACTGGTGAGAAATTCCTGGGTTTCATCATTAAGCTCTGTCTGACAATCTTGACATTATTGTGGCTTTGTGGAAAGTATCCGTGCTGAGCTGCAGTGCTCCAGCTACAGGATGGTCAGAGAGAAGAGCAGGAAACAAGTGGACCGTGCAAGTTATATCCACCTGCCAATGTGAAAACTAAACCTGAGCCAGGCTTAGTTGTCTTTTCAAACCACTTCATGTCAGACAGCAGGACTCATGTCAGCACACAAGACTCCTGCAAGGAACAAACAGGGGAATTAATGTTCCCTGTGGCAGGAACGGGAAAGGGTGGTGTGGCATTTGTGACAGCTTCCTTCATCTCTGGGATTTCGCTGCACTGGTTTTGATCAAAGCAAAAACTAAAAACAGTAGGAAAGACAGAGCTAGAAAGAACCCTTGGCTTTGGGCACCCCTATCACAAGCCAGGATATTGTCCTTGCAGAATATTTACCATGTTCATAATTAAACCCCTAAGTGCCAGCTGAACTGGAAATCATGCTGTGTGGTGCCTCTCCTACTGTCTGAATGGCTGTTAGACAGTTGGCTCTGTTTTGACACAAAAATGCAGTCCATCATAGGCCCATTCATCTGTCGTCTGTTGCCGGCTTGTCTCTTTTCCCATTTAGTTGTGTACAAGATGAAATGTTTTCCTCCTGCTGCTTGTCTGGTCTTTTTACACTTCATTTTCTTTGCTGCTTTTTATGTACCCACAATGAAATAGCCACATAGAGCCACGTTGCCAGCCATAATCTTGGATTGAAGCTATATTGGCTTAAGTAGGAAACAGCCCTCTTCATGTATTTTACTTCTTCTTTCTCACTGGAAGACTGAAATGAGCATATTATTAATTAGACATCAGCCTCTGCTCTGTTCCCTTTGCTTAAAGTAACTAGTAGAAGAGCAGGGGGAAAGTTCCAGCATTGTTACACATTCATTACTGTGTCATATTAAGCAGAGAGCCAAAGTAATGACAGAGTAATGCAGCCTAAGAAAATTACCTGCATTATGTTGTCACAGGCGATTGAGACACAGTCAGCTACATCTATACAATCCACAGGAATTGTTTAAAGAGCAAGTAATTATGGGGCCAGGGGACAAAGAGTTTTAGATATATACACTCATGAATTATTTACTGTAAGACTGTGGAAGATTTTTTCCTGAAAATAATTGCAAGAAGTAGCCACAAATCAAGCTATTTGCTGAGCTGGTCCAAAGTAATGGATAAGCTTGTATATATTCCTGCGCTGGACTGTGCCAGAGCTGTCTGACCCCTTGGCAATGACAGAACTTCTCGTTTTGTCTGTTTGAGTCCTCAGTACTGAATAAAATAAAAGAAATATTTACCCAGGAAATCAGCTGTGATGTGACTCTCATGATTTGCAAGACCAAAAAAATTCTGTGCCACAGGATATTGCCTCCTGCCCTCCTGATGTGTTTATACATGCCACAGAACAGCTCCTGAAGCCTGTTTCTTCCTATAAGACTTCCTCCTTTTCAGAAAGTGAACATGATAAAGGAACTTTTGAGATCCCTTGGAATGCTCGTGATTCATCATGAGTCACGATGTCTTAATTTTGGAGTACCCTAAACATGAAGGCTAAAGTCATCTTTCGTTTCTTTAAGGAAATAGTGGGACTGGATTTGCAAATATTTTTAGGCATCAGAAGATTTAAGAGAATGTTTAACAGGATTTTTAAAGGATTTTGAATGTGGTTAGGCACAAGATTCATGTCACAGGCACACAAAAATTAGGCACCTAATTCAAGCACATCCTCCCATGCATTCTGTCATCGGTGGAAGCAGAGGGCTCCCTCCAGATGAAAATTCAGTCCATCAGATGAGAGACGGGAACCACATTTCTTTCTCCCCAATCACTGGAGATGCCCATGTGTCTCTGAGATTAAGTGGGATGGATCTCACCTCAATGCTCAGCTCCTGTGGGAAAATCTGCCCCCACATTTTCCAAATTCTGGCCATGGCAGCACTGAAGCAGCAGTGTCGCTGTCCAGCTGTAAACCAGGCCTGCAGGCTCATCCTGCACTGCCACATATCACCCTGTGTGGGACAAGTTTTGGAAGAAACAGGAAACACACAGCAGATGTGTCTTATCGGATGTGCTTCCTTTAAAGCCACTCCATGTAGTTCCCATGCCTCCAGGGCCTGGGCACAGCTGCAGCACTGTAAGCTTGCAGCTCATGCTGCAAAAGCCAAAGCCAGTCCTAAGCAAAATATTTCTGCACAAACCAGTCTTTGCCATCTCTAGTTTCCTCCCTGACAGAATCTGTGTCATCAGAGGCATCCATCATGGGATGTACCTGAGCAGGCATATCTGCAGCAGGCTTCAGTGGGCACCTTGATGGGCACCTCCTGTTCCTGACAGTCACAGCTGGACATCCCTTGTGTTATGCTCATCACAGCACATATGCTCTTTGCTCCAGTCTATCCACCAGGGAAATCATAGTTCTGCAAAATAACCCAAGTATCCTCTGAACAAAAATGAAGTAGTTAAGTAGAAAGGAAAATAACTGGGATGAAGCACAAGCAACTCCTGCATGCCCGTTGTGCCATGGGCACTGACTTTCTAGGTGAAATCTGTCTAAAAATAGAGATCCCATCTCTTACAGAAACCCTGATTCAAGGTTCATCATAGCTTGAAAAGCCACTATATTGCTCCCAAAATTTATCAGACTGCATGCCAAACTCCCACTGCCTCTCACTCAGATGCAAAGCTATGTGAGGAATTATTAGTTTTAAAGCTTCTTAAGATCTTGTCAGCTGCATCTAGCTCACTGTGTATAGAGATAAGATTCACGATCCCTGACAACAGAGATGGGATCTAACTTCAGGGTACCCTGTCTTATTTAATTATGTAAATTGTTAATGGCTGTCATGAGGGTTGTTTAGTGGTTTTATGTTTGTCTGGGTTTTTTTCCCTCTCCAAAGGAAAAGAAAAAAAAAGGAAAAGGAAAAGGAAAAGGAAAAGGAAAAGGAAAAGGAAAAGGAAAAGGAAAAGGAAAAGGAAAAGGAAAAGGAAAAGGAAAAGGAAAAGGAAAAGGAAAAGGAAAAGGAAAAGGAAAAGGAAAAGGAAAAGGAAAAGGAAAAGGAGGAAAAGGGAGGGAAGGGAGAGGGAGAGGGAGAGGAAATCTAAGATTTGTGTAACAAGCTTAATCCAACAGCTACAAGAAGTGCTGCACGAAGGGTGATGTGTTTGTTCCTGTGTTAGTTCATTAGAGGTGAGGTGGAGATGTTTCTGTCGCACATGGCTGAATCACACCCCACAGCCTCCACGGGTAGCAGACAATTGCTTGCTCACCTACCTCTTCACTGATGAAGAGGGTATGCTGACATTTGAACATCCACTAATGCAAAGCAGGGCAGCTCTGCTCCACTTCCAGCTTCCATACTGATTGTCTCTTGCCATCCTACTCCTCCTCTGCCCAGCCTCTGCTGCCATGTTGGGTAATCCAGCTTGCATTTTTCTATTGGAACTCAGAATTGACCCCTACAATGGTCCACATCATCCTGAGCACACTGTACCTCTGAAGGGCTGCCTAGATGATTGCACAAATGTTGATCTGGAGTAAATCATTGTGGTCCCTCTTCTCCCACTCCTGACTGCTAACCTGTCACAGCAGATCTGAGCTGCATAAGCACTCTCTAATCCACTAGGGAAGCTGGAGGTGCAGGCTCACATTTCTGTTTCATTCTCAATTTCTGATATTTTGCAAGCATCATTGTAAACATTTACCAGAGTTTCCTGAAACTTCCCTTTTAAAGTCTTTATTTTCTGCTTTTACTCATTTCAACTGCACAGATGTTTTCCATGAGGGATTTTTATCTCAGAATAAGCATATGTGTTTTATAAGTTTTAACTATGGCTGAAAATGGCTGGAAAATTCTCTGAAATGAGACAGCATTATTTTGCCATGATGCAAGTAGGTAAAGCTTTACTTTAGAAACTATAGTGACCCTGTCCTTTGTATGATGGACATAGTATTTGGTAGAGCCGGCCTTTGCTGCTTCTACTGTTGCTATGGAAAACTGCCTTTACTTGGCAAGTTTGAGCATTTTATTTGTGCTCATTACAGCCTTGTTAAAGCTTGGCTGCTAAATGTTTGAGAAGGTACTAGATGCCAGGTCACCTCTTGCCCTTGAGAAAGACCTGATTGGGCATACTCCAGAGCAGGAGAGGATGAGCAGTGCTCCAGGCAAACGGGTAGGAAAGCAGAAGACTGGAAGCTTAGTTTTCCTGTGTTCCCAGCATGGAGATTCCTCCAGCAAGTAGAAGGAAAAAGCAACGTGGCACAGTGTGCTGGTGGGAGAGGAGTTTATGAGGCTTTAGGGAGAATAAAGGCACAGAGAGAGGAGTCTAAAAGGCAGAGAGAAGGAAGTGAGGAAAGAAAAGGGGAAAGGAGAGAAATCTCCCTGGCCCTCTTCTAGCTACTGAGAAAGCTGCTGTCTTTTCTAAATTCATTATGCTCTTCTTCTGGTTGTGGAGGAAAAGTTCCAAAATAGCATAAGTTAAGGTCAAACACTTGCTCCAGTAATAACAGTAATATCAAAAAACATATGCTGTGTTTTGTTATCACCAATTAGCAATTATTTCCACTGTGACAAACGGTCTCTGATTCACCACGCTTCCAGGGTAAGGAATACATAGAGAGTAACTGAGTTACATACATCTGAAGTGCTTATGTAAATGCTTATTGTTAATAATAACAACAACAATAATGACAATAGAAAATCCCCTGGTTTGCATGGTTGTGGTTGCTCAGAACAGCTGTTTTAATGAGACATCTGCCACTGAAACAATTTAGCCTGAGGATAATGAATAACTGTTACTTAACTGCAACAGTATTAGCATAAACTCTGCTTAATGGGGACACATTTGGCCAGTGAATAGTGATTTCTTGGTACTTATCTAGGTGTTTAATAGTGAAAATTACGAGCTTGTGGCAAAAATAAATGAAGGAATGAATAGTCATACAGTATATACTGTGGTTTTTCTGGTTGCTTTAATCTGAAATACCTTAAAGGGATCTTGTCAGAGAGTGAATTATTCAAAACTTAGGGAACCTTTGTGGCGGCTGCTTGGAAAGGCTGAAACACTGATGATCATCAAGAGCACTAGTCTTCATGAAGAAATTATTTTACTACAGAAATGACTAAAATATGAAGGCACAATCATTTGTATCCCTATTTTATGGTAGCATTTTCTCTCATCTGAGTCTTTCCATATATCCATTCTGCAGGTATATGTGCATACTCATGTTTAACACACCTTACTCTGAATCATTTCAAAGCTGGCTAAACCAAGCATCCAGAACGGCATTTCAGGTAGGGAATTCTGTACTGATAGACTCTGCTTCGTAGAATTCCAGAATAGAATAGAATAGAATAGAATAGAATAGAATAGAATAATAGAATAGAATAGAATAGAATAGAATAGAATAGAATAGAATAGAATAGACCAGGTTGGAAGAAACCTTCAAGATCATCATGTCCAACCCATCATCCAACACCATCAAATCAACTAAACCATGGCACCAAGCACCCTATCAAGTCTCCTCCTAAACACCTCCAACAATGGCGACTCCACCACCTCCCTGGGCAGCCCATTCCAATGGCCAATCACTCTTTCTATGAAGAATTTCCTCCCCTAGTGCAGCTTGAGACTGTGTCCTCTTGTTCTGGTGCTGGTTGCCTGGGAGAAGAGACCAACATCTGCCTGTCTACAACCTCCCTTCAGGTAGTTGTAGAGAGCAATAAGGTCTCCCCTGAGCCTCCTCTTCTCCAGGCTAAGCAACCCCAGCTCCCTCAGCCTCTCCTCACAGGGCTTGTGTTCCAAACCCCTCACCAACTTTGTTGTCCTTCTCTGGACACGTTCCAGCAAGTCAACATCTTTCCTAAACTGAGGGGCCCAGAACTGGACACAGGACTCAAGGTGTGGCCTAACCAATGCAGTGTACAGGGGCAGTCCTAGTTCTAGTTCCTGTATAGATATGTATTTAGACAACTGCACACAACCTTTGTGCTATGATGGCTGTGCACAGTGGTATGTTGTGGTCAAAGATACAGGCATGATTTTTGCAGACTACTGGTTGTCCATGCAAGATGTATAAGTTTGCTTGTAAGTGACAATGTTATTTGCTGTCAGGGGAGGTAGATTCAGGGTGGGGGTGGGGGGTGCTGTTTTCCCTGGCTTTGAAACAAAAGCTACCAAAAACTATTTCTTTATGAAATAAACTAGGATAATGAGGTTAAATGAGGGACTGCTGCAGCATGAGTCAATTTATTTGGCCAGACCTACAAATGAAATAAATATGAACCATGGGATATTTGAACACTGAAAAGCTATCTGCTATTTCTCTGGAGGAAACAAAATGAATACTTTCTCAGATAAGAGAGATTGTTGCCATATTAGTGAAAGAATTTACCAGATTTAGAAGAATGCCAGACAGTGCTTCTCATATTTACAGCTGTCTTTTCCTGGATATAAAAAATGCATCTCCTGTCATGTGGTGACTCTAAAGTAGAAGAGAGCCCTTGGGATCTGAATGATGGAGAAGTCTTTGGTCACCTGTAAGTGACTGATATCTGGAGCTCTCCAGAGAAACACAAACCGTATGGTAAGTAATCCTGACACCTGCCTTCATTCTGGAACCCAGAGATGATGAAACTCCCACCTGGGAAATGTTAACAAAACCTGACAATTATTTTGATATATTGAAATATCTTGTTTCATTATATTGATTGCTGGATATATTGATATAACATCATATATGTGCCATTCCTAGAGTGAATTGTCCTAGTTTTCTTTAGGATAGAGTTGATTTTCTTCCTGGTATAGTGTGTGTTTTGAATTTAACATGAGATTAATGCTGATAACATGCTGATATTCTTAGTTGTCGCTAAGTAGCATTTATACTAAGTCAAGGATTTTTCATTTTCTCATGCCATGCCTGCAAGTGGGCTGGAGAGGCACAAGAATTCAGAAGAAGTCACAGCCAGGACAGCTGACCCAAAGTGGCCAAAGAATATTCCATATCATATGATGTCATGCCCACTATATAAACTGGAAGCTGTTGGTCAAGAGGGCCAGATCACTGTTTGGGGACTGAATGAGCATCAGTGCACACCACTTGTCTCTCTTAGGTTTTATTTCACCCTCTATTTGTCATTTTCCTTTCTATTACTGTTATTATATTTTTACTTAAATTATTAATCTGTTCTTATCTCAACCCACAAGTTTTACTTGTTTTCAATTCTACTTCCCATCCCACTGGAGGGAAGGAGTGAGTAAGTGGCTGAGGGATGCTTAGTTGCAGGCTGGGGTTAAACCATGACTTGGCTCTTACATTAGAAATGTCTAGTGAGAACCATTCACAACAGACATGTGTGCTTGAGCAAGGCAAGTAGATTCCCTTTTAAGCAGGAATTTTAGGCTGTGATTCATTTGACCTATTTTAGACACCTACACTAAGACAAGATGAAGCTGGAGAAGTGAATCATACTCATCATCTATACTCCTCTGGACTCTTATTGAAACTGCAGCAGAGTTTCTGGGGCTGCTCTAATTTCTGCGGTTAAAGAATCCTCAGTAAGGTTCTCCAAACAACAAGAATGAGAGCCACCTTTGGAGTTTACTAACACAGCTAAGCTGCTTAGAAAAGGGAAAGAGTCTTGCTGATGGCTTTTCATACGGCAGTCCTAAACTTGGTTATATTGGCAGTTTGGCTGGACAGCGATTTTGGAAACTAAGCCTCGTGAAAGTCAAAAGATTTCCTTCACAAGGACAAGTCAAAAGATTCCCTTCCTTTCTTGTGTACACTTAGGGTCCATCATGAGCAGGGAACTACTACTGCTTTCAGCACCTGAAGTGTAACTGAGAAAGATTTGAAATCTATGGCAAGCAGATGCTTTTGTTTGGCTGAATATAGGTGGTGGCTGTTTGCCCCAGAGCCGAGATCAGCACTCATAGGATAATGTCCCCACTCCATAGCACTCCACCTCCTGCTAGACATTTGTGTGAGTGACCTGAGGCAACATTCTTTGGGGGCCTGGACACCTCTGCTCCAAATATAATGAATCAAGACATTCTTCTTGAAATTCCACTTTGCATCATGCTCACTGTCATGCCTGACAGGAAAAATCACAGAACAGTTTAGACTGGAAGGGATCTGTCCAACCCCCTTAGTCTAAACTGACTTCAAATTTACATCAGGTTTCTCAAAGCCTTGTCCAGCCAAGTTTTCACTGTGTCTGTGAACAGAGATTTCAAGAAACAGCTCTGTTCAGTACAGAGACTACAAACTTTGCTTACTTCTGTGCAGCCACAGACTGATTTTGAGTAAAGGGCTGCTTCACAGCCTGGTGCAAAATCACAGATTAAATACGCCAATGTACCTTTAGCATCTTACAAAGCACTAGAAGAAACAATGTACAACTAAAAGATCCAAGGACAAATGAAGAGAAAATGTTGCTCTCTACAGAGAAAGCACTTGGGGAACTTGAACAATGCAGCTATTTGGGGAATTGCCAGTGAATTGTACTCTTACTTGATCCAACTTTGTAAACTTACTCTTGTCCAAATATCGAAACCTTTTGACTCAATGGATTCCAGAAACAGCCACATTTTGAAAGTGATGCAACAGGGGGAAAAAAACACAACCAACCAACAACAAAACTCTTATTATGTGAAAACCAATGGGTGTGCAGTCTCTGAAAAGGAAGAATTTTGTGATGAAAAAACTCTTGGACCCTTTGGGTACTAATAACTGCAGGTGATTGTGCATGCACTAATTATAACCACAGGCTTAAGCACAAAGTTATATCCAGACCACATGAGTGTTTCATTATGACTTAAGGACTCTTTGGACAGCTTTGAATTTCTTCCTAAAATTTGAAAGCTAGTGCTGTGGCTGGCTGTCTCAAAGGACAGCAAGTTGCACATAAGTTATCAAAGTTGGTATGAAATATTTTAGCCTTAGCTATTTTAAGAACTATCTAAAAAAATTCCGTGTTATTGTTTCCTATTTCAGCTAAACCCCCACAACTCCTCTGCACCCTTCAGAAGCATTGAAGAGAACTTATTTAATCTTGGATGTGGTTCTTCCTTTCTCACGTCCTAAGGCACATGTCCTTGAATTAGGGGGTTCACACTAATGGCTGTCACTGTCCTTGCATTCAGAGGAAAATCAAACTTTCATGTACACTATGAAGACTCTACAAGGAAGACAGTGCTCTCAGAACCAAGCTCCCACCCATAAACCTCTTGTTCCAGTCATAGAAAGATCACACAGCTGGTGAAATTGCTTTAGCCCTCCCAACCCTTGGCTGATACAAGGCTTATGCACTTTGACCACAACACTGCTGAAGTCCATTAATGGCCTGCTTTTATTTCATTCTTTCTCATCCACTGAAGCAATTACCAGAAATATGTCCTTTCCTAGTGACTTTTCCCACTTGGGCTCTCTCCGGAGCCAGGACAATACATATTCACACTGGGGAATTAAGTTCAATCCTTCACCCTCCCACTGCACCATCACACAAGTAGTTTTGGACATAACAGGGAGGAACTATCTTCATAAAATAAACATTTCAAACAAACAAACTGAGGAATTAAGTTCAATCCTTCACCCTCCCACTGCACCATCGCACAAGTATTTTTGGAGATAACAGGGAGGAACTTTCTTCATAAAATAAACATTTGAAACAAACAAACAACCACAACAAAACCAACAAAACCAAAACACAAACGAAACAGCCAAACAAACAAACAAAACCAGAACCAACCCCTCAAAACCCAAAACCAACCAAACAAAAAAAGCCCACAATTTTTTAGTGAAGGGTCAAAAGTTTCTTATTCTGAATCCAGTCAAAGACTATATTTATTGTGTGATCCTCTTTGTAAGATAGAAACAATTTCTTGGTCTTGATAACTCTTTTGAGTACTCTCCTTGAGAGGTATGATCTCCTACTAGGGGGCAGTGTAGGGTTGTTTATATAGTTGCTAACAAAATGGGGTTCTGATTAATCTGGGAGTGGGGTTCTCAAGTGTACTCATGTTACTGTTAAAGTAATCTAGGAGAGTTGCTGGAGATGCCTTAAAGAAGCTTTCTTTTGCCACATCTGTTTATGAGTAGAAGAACTGCCTTTGCTAGATGCACACACAATTTGGGGAGAATTATCTTCTTTTATATTTTTTTCTTTTTCCTCCTGATTGAAGTAACCTTTCATATATATATATATGTGTGTGTATATATATATATATACACACATATACATATACATACACTCAACAATCAAGTCAAAGTCAACAATCCTTCCTCCTTCCTTTGCTGCAGGAGCTCAATTCATTGCTTAAGGGAAGTATAAGAAAGAAACACGGAGTGGATCAAAAAGAAACGAGACTGCAGGTCTGAGAGAGACTTGCCCTTGGCATTTCCTCTTGCCCTGCTCCCACCGGCAGGCAAGACCATAGGGGCCCTCTGTCAGTCTTATGGAAATACATTTCATCTGAAGTAAATGTTACCCTAGTCCACAGATGACATAAAAGAAAAGCATTGGTCTTCTAAAGTTTGAAGGAATGATTTAAATTGTGAAAGGGCAGTGGCAAGTCTGAGAAAGCTTTGCTTGACCTCTCTTGAGCTGGGCATTGGTGATAAATGCACACAAAGCTGCCTGACACAAAATCCAATTATGAGGTGATTAAGAATGCTGAACCTGACAGTCGCCTCGACTGGCCAAATACGTGTGTCCTGCCTCTGTGAAACAAGAGGGCTCCTGCCCAAGCTGTGCTGTGAGTGAATGTACAACATAATTTGGGGGACTTCAGCTTCCACTTAGACAAACAAGAGGCTTTTGACAAGACTTGTACCCATTATAAAGTTAGTCTATCACCCAAAGGAATCCGTGAGCCCTCATGCCTAACTTTATAGTTTTAAAAGTGATTTTAATCCAAAATGCCTATTTGGTGGTTTTGTTTGCTTGTTTTGTTTGTTGTTTTGTGTTGGGTTTTTTCCTCAAAGATGTGTCCTGTGGCAAACAAATAGCATCAAATTCTCTCCTTGATCTTCTTAAGCACCCTAACCTGGTTAACAAACCCAAGTTACTCAGGCCTTGGGTACTGACCCCTTTAAGACTTTCCTCAACTTGAAGAGTAAGAAGACCTTTGAAAGCCCTCTTCCAGCTATCTCTTCACAACAGAAAGAGTAGGAAGAAAAAAACCACAGCAAGTATCTGCTGTTTTTCTTCTACTCTCCCTTCCAGTGGTCATCACCAATATGAGAAGGCCTTCCCATTCCAGAGGCGTAAATATCACTGGAAGGCAAAACACTGCAGAAATTCCAGACTTTAGGAGACAATACCTCAGATTCCCATCTTAGTCAGTAACAGCTCTAAAATCCCATAAAAAGTTACAAGAGATCTCCAAAGCTCTCTGTCAGAGCAGTCAGCACTCCTGTTATGTACCAGGTACCCCAATTTCTCTGTGTGTGCTAATCTGCCAGCTCTCTGGGGGATGGGCTGATAGACAGTTTTCCATGGAGGTTCAGCTGGAGGTAACCATTGCACAGGCTATGAAACAGACTCAAATTGAACCTGGGGAAGCATATTGTGCTTGTGGCTAAGTCCTCAGTTACAAAACAAAAGATGCAATAAGAGATATACCCCTATGCTTTCACTGCAACGAGCAGAAGAGGCATCTCTGCTTGCCAGAGATGCTTATAGAGGCAATATAGGTTCGCTAGCTTCCAAGGAAATGTTTATCTAGTGCCATCAGCAGTATCCTGGGGCACAAGTGCAGCAAGAACTGACAGCAAGATCTCTCCACAGGTAAAGGGATCAGTGCCTGAAAACAAATGTTACTGCTCGAGAATGACATTTGGAAAGTGATTTTATTGTGTGATTTCCAGGGCATTATTACTGTTACAGCTAAAGGAAAAACTACTCTAAACTGATAGCATCTTTTTAATCCCCCATCTTAATTGGTTGAGAGAAGTTTCTGCCAGTGCAGAGATGACCAACAGGCTTTTAGAGTAATCATGGAATTACCCGCCCCTACTTGGATTTTCATCAGTAGATCTCAAAATGCTTCACCAGAAGTCAACTTCACTATTTCTTTTTTATAAGAATAGTTTATGCAGTTATCACACTCTCTTTTTATGCCTCCATATGCTAGCAAAAGATTTTGTAAGGGAACAAACTCTCTTTTGTAATGGGTAAGTCACTAGTATTTAATTAAACTAGCAATGGGGTGATGCTCATCAGCAGTTTTAACATATCCCTGACTCCACACCTTTGGGAATATCACTTTTATAGTCAAACAAGAAAATAACAAAACATTAAGATTTGCATGGGAGCTTTATTCTCTCTTTTATTTCCATAACTACCACTAGAGCCGTCCTCCCCCTCCAATGCAGAATGTGCAAGAGTTCAGTGAAGTGGCAGAATTATCTAATGGCTAATTTAGGGATACACATAACCAGAGCAAAGAGGTGATAGCTCCTTGTACCAGCTGAAGCTGCATTTCCTGAATTCCTCTTCAGGAGCATGGTGTGTGTCTTTGATCACGCTACTTCACTTCTCTGACTCTCCGATTCTGTTGGGGCAACGATCTGCTAAAAGTCTGACATTTTCAAGCACAGAAGAAAAGCACCTTGTTGCTAGTATTATTTCAGGTATTATCCATACATGGGAATGCAGGCTTGGGGTTGTATGTGTGCATGATACTGCATGGAATTTATCGATCCTGAGGTGCAAATTTTTGGTTTTCAGAGAGTACACTTACAAAAAGGATTGGGTATCTTGAGCAGGTTATCTCTTCTTGCAGGATGGCAGCAGCTTTCTCTTTAGTTCATGTTGTTCAGTAGTTTAAAGGCTCCAAACCCCAGAACAAATACCTGCATAGAACCAGATCTGCTTTCTTGGGAAAGACTCCCCTTTGACCTCCTGACACATACTTTTATGTAAATTACAGGTAAAAGCATAGTGAAAGTGATCCCCCAGGGTTAATTCATTAAAACAGGAGTTTGCCACCTTAATTAATCTTGCTCTTAAATAGTGTATTTTTTAAAACCCAAATTTGGGGTCCCCTTCTTTTGAATGGACTTTTCCACTTGGTGAGGCCTGTTGCCTCAAAGCACAATTTGTTTCACTGGAGTGCTGGAATTTTTTACAGGCACACTCGCACTCCTCTAATACCAATGGTACAGGACTCAGCATAGAATAAATATTTGAACATACACTATCCCAGACCAGTTTTATTATCTGCTCTAAACTTAAAACTGCTGTTGCAATGTGATAGAAGTTTCAGTGCCTCTGAAAAAGCTACAGGAAGAGCTGTGACAATGGTTTTTTGCTTTCATTTTTTCTCAAAACTTGTTGTCACACAAATATTTAGTTTGTCTTGATCAGGTGTTTATTAAGTATTCCCCTGTAATATTGGGGTGGAAACACAGAACAACTGTGGTACAAACCCACATGACACATCTTCTAGAAGTCTGTATTCTGCAGTTGCTGGTTCCACTGCATCTTGGTGAGTTCTCACACAAGTTTATTAGTTGTCAGTGATGCTGCTCAGGAAGAAGCTCCAGAAGATGGTGTCACAGAGCATAAATCAGTGAGGACAGGCCAAGGAGGGCTGCTTGCACAGTAAGGTATCTCTTTTATTCCTCTAGCATGTCTGATAAGCTAAAGCCTAGAAAGCAATTCCTTTGGCAAGACAATAACTTCCCAAATACTGAGAAGCTGTTCCACAGCACCCTTGTGTCTGCCAGCCAGCAGAAATGCATGATGGGATACAAAATCACGAGTCCAGGGTGGGAAACCGTAAGGATGTATCATACATTACCACCACCCACAGCATGCCTGCAGATGTGGGACCGGAGAACAGAGTGCTAGTGTGGGGAATGTCAGGATGCAGAAGAGTGGTAGGCTGCCGTATGTTGGCAAGTGCAAGATTACCTAACCCATGGTTAGCGTGCAGTGTAGGCAGGTTTTATTAACAAAGTTCAGACCATGATGTGCTAATTAAAGAATAGGTTGCCCTAGTTGCTAAGGAAATGAATGCTTTCTGTATTGCTGCTTCTACCCCAATGAAGCATGTTCTCAGTTGTCCCTCCTGCTGCATTTGCCAGAGAGAGAGGTCATGGCTTGATATTGTTGCTTCTGTGATTACAGTGCTCCTGTGAGCTGATTTTCAGGTCAAGAGTCACAGGCGAAAGGGATCCCAGGGAAAAGTGGTTTAAAACACTCCTTTATCGAGTACCTGTCTACTGACAAGTTCCTCTTAAAGCTGGTGGTTTGAGACTATACTGTTTTGCGGTTTTAAACTCAATTCTGCTTCTTCTGGGAAATACGCAGTCCAGATTAGGAGATCTGTGCGCTTTAAAATTGGTCTCACTGTCAGCTTTTCTGCAAAGCAGAGGATGACTGAGAGTTGCAGCCAGTCCTACAGTAAGGGAGATGTAATGAGTTGAATTTTTTATTGGTAAAGAAGCTGGCTATCACCAGGCAGGCATCTTGCTTAGCTTAACCTCATGAGAAAGCATTCTCTGATTCATTATTCCTCCACAATAATACGTACTGTGTATAGGCAGCTGCTAGAAGCATAAGGATGCACTAACATCAACAGGACTGAAAACTGCATATTGTGAAGCTAACATGCAAGTGAAAAGCTTTCTTCATGGGTTGGTCCATTGCTGGCTGCCAGTCCCACAGTGACTCTGTCCTACAATACAATACAATACAATACAATACAATACAATACAATACAATACAATACACCAGGTTGAAAGAGACCTTCAAGATCATCGCGTCCAACCCATCAACCAATCCAACCCACCCAACAACTAAGCCATGCAGCCAAGCACCCCATCCAGTCTTCTCTTGAACACCTCCTTCATTCTCAGGGTAAGATTTATGTCAGTCCCAACTTGAAACTGAAATGACTGTGCAAAGCATCTTCAGTGCATTTTTTTCCTTTCCTCTCTGTGTCTTCCATGGAAACCCTGTCACCAGAACTACAAAACTTCCTCTTCTGTCACCCTCTAGTGCAATGGTTGTCTGGCTGTAACTTTGTGAGATCCCAAAGCCATGGTCCCCCTGTGTCATGGAAATGGGCAAGAGTAATATTCCCATGAAGAGAAAATTTTCTCTGTCTTTGGGCTACAACAGAGCTCTACATTATCCTCCAGTTTCCAGTATGCTGGATCACCAATTTTTTTCTTATTGATCTTTTATTTCCTTAAGTAATATTCCTCTAGTTTCTAGTATACTGGAACACATTCCCTTTACTTCATCTGCTCCTCTGCTACCTCAATGCAGACATTGCAGCATCTGGCATCACCCCTCCCTACCAGCTGGTTCATTGCTGCATTCTCCAAGGAATAAACTGCCATTTTCCAAAGACCCTTGAAGTCACTGAGTTCCACTTCTAACTTTCTCTGAGGACTCTAACCCCAATGTGATGTTTATTTCTGTTCCTCTTAAAAAAATGCTCCCTCTACAATTTTATCTGGTTAATTTTGCATTGCAAACTCTGCAATATCCTTTTGCTAGTTCGAATGTTTTCTCTGCATTGCATTCCGCAGAACAGTGCTGTGAAACCCTCATAACACAAAAATCTTTAGCTGAACTTCAAATTGGACTTAACTAATGAGGAGGAACCTCTTGCTGCCTCGGACTCACAGCAAAGAATGGAACCTGCCCGAATCTCCTGCTACCTGCTGGAGGCAGATGTAGACTGTGAGACTTTGAATATTTGGGCTAAAGTTCTGAAAGAAGGAATACCAGCAATGGCTAAACCTGAATTCCTGCCCTGAATTACTTTGCTTTGCTGTTTTTGTTGCTTATGTGGTTGTGGTTTTTGTTGTTTGGTTTTTTTTTCCAAACAATCTTTCTGTTAATAAAGTTGGAAGCAAAAAGGATGAAACCTTGGTGCTATGATGAAGGTAGTATTTTTCATTTGCATTTTGTTGGGGTCTTCATCAGTTTACAGGAAAGGACAAAAGCAGTTGTGAACATTCTCAGTATCTGTTATGTAATGAAATGTGAGTGCCCTTGTGGGAGAAACATTTGCCATTATTTTGTATTATCAGTTTTAGTGGTCAATGCTCATCAGAACTTCATCCTCTCCGACACAGCCTTGGTCCGTGATGAAGCTTAGTGCTTCAGTCCTTGCCAAATTAGCAGGAAAACAAGATAAACAGACCCCTCTAAAGACCTTTGCTGCATATAAAATGCACCAAACATTTAAAAATCTCTTGGCACAATCTGCTTGGATGCTAATGCATTTATCGGAGGTGCAGATATTTAATAGAGGAATTTACTTTCAGCACGATCCATACTGGATACTAAAAGGGGGCAGGAATCCTTGAAAGACGTAAATAACTCTTAAAAACAACAACAACGACAAGAACAAACCACCCCAAAACTAGGAATTGTTCTCTACATTGTATTAATAAATAAAATCTATCAGTTCTTGCTTCCATCCCAAGTTCACTTGTACTCAGAAGGGATATTTATAAAACGCCCTCTCCTTTTCATAAGAGATCAGAGTAAGGATAGGCTCAGCCCTTTTATCTTAACTTTTGCTTTGGTATGTAACATTTGGAGACTGTCCAACTACACCTCTTTAATGCACAAGCTCTGAGTAGGCAAGAGTCAGCCTAGCTGTTATGTCATTCCCATTTTCTCATTTAACCTCTATAGGATTATCATTATTTAACTCATTAATGTTCCACTGCCTGTCATTACATTCAGTGGTCTCACTATTCAGGTTAGTTACTGATGAGACAGTTGGGCTCGATAGCTAATTGCTTGTCAAATTAATCACTACTTCCACTTGGGAGACACATCTTCAGTGGTATAGAAAGTGTACTGCATTTCCAGAGAGTAGGCTACAAAATTAGCTAAAGATATTTTAAATGTTCCACAAATTGGATGAGATTTGTTGAGTTATCCATTGAGTGTGCTGGGAAATCTGTGGGCTGCAACTCAGAAGATCTTGATAATTTTCTCACAGTTTTCACTTCCCTCAGTTCTCTGAAACAGTAGAGTCTATTTTTCCTTCATCCTATGCATTCATTTTTTGCATAGGTCTTTAGCTCTATTGCCCACCTCCACCTGTTCTTTCACCACGCTGCAATTTCTTCTCCCTGCCATACTGCCACTAATTCCCGTGCCTCCCCCCACCAAGTTCTTAGTGTTTTTTGGGTTTTACTCACTTTTGGGGTCTTGCATTCAAAGACCATCTTCTTGCTCAGACACTCCCAAACTTTTCTGGAGACAGGTATCTGTCACTGTTTCTAATCCTCCACCAATCTGTGCTTGCTTATGTCTGGAGTGATGGGTTCTTGTCATAGCTCCAGAGGCAAAAGCAACAGTGACTCTTTACTGTTGGTAACCATTCCTCTTTCCCTCCCATGTGCTCCTTCTCATCCAGCAACACCCAGCAAAAAAAAAAAAAGTAATCAGGTTGGCAATTTTCTTTTCCAGCATGCCAGCATCTTAGGAATTGAGTTCTGAGTTAGCTACCAAAACTGTATTAAGATTATGTAGTGTTCTATTCAGGTTGTGCCTTTTTGCTAAAGAAAAAGATCCTCTTATGGGCATTCCTTATGCTTTTCACAGAATAGTGTGAAAAAAGGTTGCCAATTTTCAGTGCCTGCAACATTATGAGCCTTTAAATGTATATATTCCCAGATGAGAATGAGTGTTAACAATGAATTAAAGCTTTCAGACTCTAAATCCCACCAACACAAGCTATAAAGGAGGGGTAAAAAAAAAAGAAAGAAACCAATAAATAAGCCACAAAGTTCTTCAATGCCTTGTCTGTGCTCCACACAGTTGTTCTTTATTCTGGCTACTTTTTGTTCCCTCCCACTGTCCAGATATTTTCACTTGCACCAATGAATTAGTGCTTTAACAAATCAAGAAAATCTGGAAACACTGGAAGTGAATAGGTCATAAATTCAGAAAAGAGGTTCTTGTAAGTACAGAAGTCAGGTTGATTTCTTTCTTCCCCTCTGAAGAGAACACGTGTCACAGGAAAAACTAGTTCTGTATCACACAGAGATTACTATTTAAGAACTTCTTTCCCAAAGCAATGTTTTTGTAACACCAGGAGTAGATTCCACTTAACTAGTTTTTCTTTACTATTTCATCTTTCGATTGTCTCTAAACCAATTACTTATGCGATAATCAATTTAGACTGGTGTTTGTTTGTTTATTTGTTTATTTCCCAAGAAAAGGGACTGATAAGCATAGAGAGAGTAAGCAGATGCTTGCCAAAGTCAGTGGAGCGATTCAGTGTCTGATGGATGACATGCCTCAGGTGCAATGGAGACCCTGCAAATCTTGGAGGGGATTCTGCATCACTCATTCACCAAGTGTCACAGTTCAGAACACAGTGAGATAGAATAGAATAGAATAGAATAGAATAGAATAGAATAGAATAGAATAGAATAGAATAGAATAGAATACAATACAATACAATACAATACAATACAATACAATACAATACACCAGGTTGAAAGAGACCTTCAAGATCATCGCGTCCAACCCATCAACCAATCCAACCCACCTAAATAACTAAACCATGGCACCAAGCACCCCATCAAGTCTCCTCCTGAACACCTCCAATGAAGGTGACTCCACCACCTCCACAGGTAGCCGATTCCAATGGGCAATCACTCTCTCTGTATAGAACTTCTTCCTAACATCCAGCCTAAACCTCCCCTGGCACAGCCTGAGACTGTGTCCTCTTGTTCTGGTACTGGCTGCCTGGGAGAAGAGACCAACATCCGCCTGTCTACAACCTCCCTTCAGGTAGTTGTAGAGAGCAATAAGGTCACCCCTGAGTCTCCTCTTCTTCAGGCTAAGCAACCCCAGCTCCCTCAGCCTCTCCTCATAGGACTTGTGTTCCAAACCCCTCACTAACTTCGTTGCCCTTCTCTGGTTATAAGCAATTTATGGATCTGCCTACTTGGGAGCAGGGTTGTTTTGACTTGCTTTTAGAAAGGTAATGAGATTAGTTGTACGGAATGTGAATAGCACTGTATGAAATTACTTATATCTCACTCAGAACTACTACCACTAATACCTTTAGGTAGTACTTTTTAACAGAGAAAAACATAGTAAGTTTTTCCTAGAGTGAAAAAAATATTAAAATAATAATTAAAAAAACAGACTTAGGTGTACAAACACACCCAGTGTTCCAGCCTCTAGTAATGACGAATGGTTCATGCACATTCGATTTCCATTCACCATCTGTGTTGTTTCAGATTGGGTCTTCTACCACCATCCCAAACATCTTAAGAAAGTGCCTTGTTTGTTTGACAATACCTGCCAAAGAGGTGGATAGGGCACAGCATTTTTTACACTTAAATCAGAGGGGACTTCCGGTATACGTGAGTCCCAGTCCTGTAAAGCAGAACAATCTCAACACTTCTCACAACACATGCAAAATGCAATGCCTCTGCCTCAAAGCTGAGTGACTAAAGATGGGGCTACTGTTGCTGCAGGAAAGGAATTAGAAGGTGCCAGGCTGCAGATCATGTAGGAAGTGTTCCCCTTCAGCAATTCTGAGAGGGTGGGTGGCACGTTGCTGGACATAGCACTGCTGAAGAGGCCTCTGAAATTGAGCAGAGAACACCACTCCAGACATCCTGCCTGTTCTCTGGGTGGCGACAGCTGCAGTCACAGCAGCCAAGCTGGTCTGTGACAGCCCTGGCACAGCCAAAGCAGCCTGCCAGACCAAAGCTTACCTAGTCCATACCTGGGGTTGGTTTGCTGCATAACAGTCTCAGACTTTCATGGAGCCACAGAATTTGCAACAAGCTCTGGAAAACTCCTGAGCTCTTGCAGCTTGACATCACAAATCCATGCAAGCATAAAGCACCCATATGAGGCAATTTGCAGCGACTGCTAAAATTCACTTGTAATTTCCTCTCCCTCTGAGTACTGTTCATTTGGACTCATGTTACACAGCATGTTCAGAATCCTATCTAATGTCCATTTGTTTGGGACATAGTTTTAAACATGCATGACAATTAGAAGTGATGTAATTTCTCTCATTAACAGACTTAACCAGTGAAAAAGACATTTATGCCATCATTTCCAGCAGTTACATTCCTCTCTGGTATACTGTTCTGTTCCCTGTACCTAAACGTTTAAAGCACATGGTGTGACTCATTGGTTCTTTCCTTTTTTTCCCCCTCACCATCCCCTCCAAGTCCACCCTTTAGTTATGTTTATGGTGTCTAGATTGCTTTGACAATGATGACCTACTGTATTTTGTTTGGGCAGCCAATGTACTGCTGATGTGCTTCATCAGGAACTAATGCCTAGGTCTCAAGAGGAGAGGCAGAGCTGGTAACAGCCATAGTAGCTATAGGAAGAGGCTAAGGAATGAAACTTATGCTTTACCCATCTGCAGAATGGTTTGCTCCATTACCCAGATCACTTTTGTCAGGCTGACAACACTGAGCAAGGTCCCCCAGGCAACTGCTGTGATTGTTTGCCCTCGAGTAGTGCTGAGAGTCATTTGGGATTTTGACACAGCAGTCTGGTGTTGGAAGAATGGATCATCCAGAAATATGGCAAGGTTTCAGCACTGTATGCTGACATCTGCCAGGTGAAGATTTGGTGCTCAGTACTCAGGAGACAGATGAAGTTTCAAAAGCTGAAGATGGAATTTTCTTTTTCTCTTTCCTGCTCTGAGAGGAGTAGGTGTGAATTTAATCTGGGGGGAACAGGATATTTTTAGTGTTGTATTTCTTAGTAATTTCTATTAACTACTTGTCCTCCTTCATATACTCTTTCCATTTTATCCAATTTTGGAAGGTAAGTCTGGTTCTCTCTGTCCCTGGTGAAATGACACATACCTAATGGAAGCATGCACGCTGCTTTCAGACTCGTAGAGCTATTAGCTTGCTAAATTGATACATTGTTGTGAGATAACTACCTTCAGCCTCTAGAGAAAGGCTAATGCCCCAGGGTCGGCAAACACTCTCTTTCAAGGTTTAAACTTTTGTTTACAAAAGGGAAGACGCCAAAAAAGGAAAGGTATCAGCATGTTTGTATCAAAGTGTAGCAAGTAGTGAGTTGTGTGAATACTGACCTTGTTGTATAATCCAGTCTTTTAGGGGATGTTAATCAATCCAATGTATGTTTTTAGGGTAGAAAGTGTCTTTTTGTCACTAACTTGGTGTGGAACTGCACAACCACCCCGTAGACAGGCTGAAGACTGGGTCTAATGACATTTTTTTCAAAGGATGCTGCCCTGGTTTTGTTGCCCTCATTATGAAGAGGGAAGTTTGCCAACGTTGGGGTTGTCTTTTTCCTTACCATTCTGCACCTGAGGACTTCTTTCTTGTTTAATATAACCACTGTGCATTCACTAGGCTGAGTATAACTGTGTATGCTTTATACTGGCATTAGTATTAATATCAGTTTTGCTGTTACAAGAAATCTGTTTTAATTACAACCCCTAGGTCTCTTCTTTTCCCAATACCCCCTTGTCTGCTGGGGAGGGGGTCACTGGGTAGATAGGACAACTCTACAGTTTAGCTCTGGGTACAGCCTAAATGTACACAGGTGCCTGTGAAGAAGCAGGTTAAGCATCAGTTGTATAAGGGATGTACACTAAATGTGATACCACTTTTTTCCCAAGTTATGCTACAATCCCTAATGTCATGATCACAGCGTGGTTTCCATCAGACAAAAAGGCCAGGTGCAGGCTTCATGGCACTTTTGTATCCTCGTCTCTCTTAGCAATCAAGACAATCCTGGGTTTAATCTTGCATCCCAGCTCCCCATCAAACCTCTTTTGTTCTCTGTGCCTCCTCCTGTGGAAGAAAAAAAAGTCACCATTAATTCCGGTATCTGTCCTTACCTGGGCTGGAGTAGAGAGAGGTAACCAGATTAGAAAAACAGTTTGGCTCCTGCAGTGGTGGATAGAAAAGAAGAAAATTATTTTCTAAAAACAATCATGTGCTGTCAGGCACCAGCAGATGCAAAGCTGATGTAATGATTGAAAGCAGAGTGAGCTTTCTTAGCTGGTGTGTAAGACTGGCCAAGCAAGAAGAGGTCTGAGCCCACTTTATGGGTAAATATTCCATAAGGATGCAGCTCTTCCCCTTTATGAACTCTTCACTGGGACAGATATTTAAAGGCTCACAAAAGTAACATTTTATTATTTTTAATGCTCACACACTGGTGGCATTGTCCCCTAGCAGAATTCTGAGAGGATTTTCTAATCCATCACTAGTTTTGAGGTCCCAGATGCTGACCACCCAGTAAAATAGGTCCTACTACCTCTCAAAGATGTTACAGATTATAGCCTGCAGGAGAGGGCTTTCAACTAGTCCTTCCACTCATACATGCTGATTGATAAAAACAAGTTAACTCCTGTATTAAAGCCTAGTAATTGTCACAGCAAACCTATCACTGTATTTGGCATGAGGCCCATTCCCAAGAAAGTATCTTTTTCACCTTGGTCCAAGAGAAACGACTAGGGGGAATGGAATGAAGCTGGAGATGGGGAGATTCAGGCTGGACATGAGGAGGAAGTTCTTCACCATGAGAGCGGTGAAGCCCTGGAATGGGTTGTCCAGGGAGGTGGTTGAGGCCCCGTCCCTGGAGGTGTTTAAGAGCAGGCTGGATGAGGCTCTGGCCAGCCTGATCTAGTGTGGGATGTCCCTGCCCATGGCAGCGGGGTTGGAACTAGATGATTCTTGTGGTCCCTTCCAACCCTGACTGATACTATGATACTATGATACTTCCTGCTGATGATCAGCTGTCTTGGTTGCACCTATTTTGCATTTGGTTATGCAGTGTGGAAGAAGGTAGGAAAAAGTTTCAAAAAGCCACTGGCATCAATTCTGGTACTGGACAAATCTTCCAAGTTATTCCCTCTCATTGGAACTGCTGTTACATCAAGCTGGCACAGAAACAATCAGGTAGCACATTCGGAAATATTGTCAACATGGGCAAAGGGCACCATGCCAGCATCATTTCTGATTCCAGCACTGAGATTTTGTGCATTGGTTGGACAGATGATGTTTAAAACTGTTTTCCTCTTGGTAGACAAAATTCTTCTTTTAACTGACTTAAACACACACTGATTTAATTGGAAACTTCGCTGGTCATTTCTTTTAGGTGCTGCAGGAACTATGAATTCTGATGCCATCCATGGCAGTAAAAGTTTATTCCTTTCCTCAGTACACAATCTGATACAGACTGCAATTTTAGAGTAAGTAGCAATGCCAGCATCTGTGTGGCTGCCAAGCTCAGAAATGCAAGTACACACACAGAGTGTAAAATATCCATTGAATTAGTTGGGCTTTTTTCTATTTGTTGCTGGATTCCCTCAATGTCACCTTCAGACTTTGAAGGCCTGTCCCTTTTCTGGGTCTGGCCTTGTCTACTTGGCCTCTAGTATGTCTGACAGTTTTAGTTTCACCTAAGAATCAATGGAATGAAACCTACTGTGTCGAGATACAGTCTGAATCACACAATACTGAAGTGTTAAGGTACTCTGAAAAAGAGGAATTTTATGTTGACAGGTCCATTGGCACTAGCATTGGTCTTGCCTCGTTGCTTGATCTTAGCATCAGCTTCCCTATAACCACTGTTGAGACTGAGGATTATCCTTTTATTACTGTCAGTTTCACTGCTGAGATGTGGTGACCTTTCCTATTCTTTTACCAACAAAGCAAGTCCAGATCATAGCTTGCAACTTCTCAAATGCCAGAAAGAACATAGAAACTTTCTTTAGCATTGACAGTCTTGACTAAGAAGCTGGATGCAGCTTATGGTCGCATCTCAGCCCTGGCAAAGGAATGTTTTAGTTTATTCATAGTACACTTCTGAGACACAATCACTTGAGGCCACAAAATTTCATGTTTGTATGCTTGGCTGTTTGGATTATGCTCCCTGTTTATATTTGGAAGCATGTACATATATTTCCATTGTGTTTTTCATATGACAAGGACATGAAAATGGAATTTCTTCTGTCAGTTTTGTTTAACTACCCGAAAAGATCCATATTGTGCAAACCTAAGCCATTAGACAGGATCTGGGTATTATTTTACCCTCCCCTCAGTGGATAGGAGCAGCCATAATGCATTTCTAGAGAAATTCTCTAGAAAATATTTAAAAGAACAGCCCTGACTGGGAAAAAATTTGAAAGTTCTAGGATGTGACTAATTACAGAAATCTATTTGTTTGTATATATATATATATATATATATATATATATATATTCTTCTTTTACTCATCAAGTAGTGATTCTGACAAGTAAATCTGGGGAAATTTCCTTCCCCATAGGGCCCATTTTTAATTCATGTCTTTTTTTTAATACAGATTCTGACCATTGCTGCAAAAGTTTAAAATTATTTTAGCAAGTCTTGATGTCATGCATTAACTCGTAATAGGATTTGTGTTTTTATCATTCATCTCTTTTAATTACACTGACTCTAATCCTGTATAGATTTTTCTTGGTCAGACTTACAAGAGCTATATATATAATATAAATATAAACATATAATAGACTATCATAAATGTGATGAACATGACCTGTTACTGCTCACACTGGCTGCCTAAGGAAGTAAACTCATTAGATAGTGTTGGGTGATAAGTTGGACTTGATGATCTTGAAGGTCTTTTCCAACCTGGTTAATTCAATTCAATTCAATTCAATTCAATTCAATTCAATTCAATTCAATTCAATTCAATTCAATTCAATTCAATTCAATTCAATTCAATTCAATTCAATTCAATTCAATTCTATTCTATTCTATTCTATTCTATTCTATTCTATTCTATTCTACTCTACTTCTATTCTACTCTACATCTATTCTATTCTATTCTATTCTATTCTATTCTATTCTATTCTATTCTATTCTATTCTATTCTAAACCAAGCATTCATATGGGCCACTCTAAACATGCCTAACCCACTGTTTTTGAGACACTGGGGCTGACAGATGATGCTGGCCATAAAGGACATTGCTTGGACTGCACAGAACTTGAACATCTTAACATTGTTTACTTAATCATTATTAGGCTTACTGTTGTTGGCTGTCTGAAGAGGCTGTTTGACTGTGGGAATAACTCATTTGTCATAGGTATTCTCTGAGTTCGTGTAACTGGCAGTTATTCCTATTTTCTGGCAGAAACGCTCTGTCAATGACTGGCTGAGCCTTTCTGCACTCTTAACGAAGATACAATTCTTCAACTACTGTAAGGCCAGTTTTCCTTCTAATTAGCTTCCTGGCTCTGGGGAGGCCTGTACTAAAACCACTTTCAAAAGTTAATGAAGCTATTCTGAAGACAGCTAAACCTTCCATGCAGAAGAGAGGTGTTTCTAATGGAAACAAGAGGTCTTATTTTGATCAAGGAGAGTATCCTCTTTATTCACAACAGTAGTGAAAGGTGTCCTTAAATGAATGAAAATCTAAATGTGTAAGGCTAAGAGTGAAGGAGTGATAAATCCTGGGATTTATTATTTCTAGAAAGGATAGCAGATGTTAATTATACTGGTCTACAACTCATTTAAGGCTTTTCATGGTCTTACTTAGCACTCATAGTGGAGAAAATAAATGGAGAAGTGTAACAAAAGGAAAAGAGTAGTAAGAGAGAACCACTGGATCCACTATTCGCTTGGGAGTGAGGTGAAGAAGTTGAATAGAAAAAGATATTAAAAAACTTAATAAAAGTGTGTGTGTGTAGATATGTGTATCCATTTTTCTAGAACACAGACTGTGACATAAAGGATAGCTTTGAATAAACACCACTGAAACAGTGCAAGGTGCTCCTCTAACTTCAGTATGCCTTGGTGTAGGCTTAGGAGTACCTGGGTCAGTTTCATCTTCACAAACAGAAGTTTAAAATTATCTAAAAGTTTGCCCAATGCTGCTTTTCTTTCCCAGAAGATTCTGAAAAGGGAATGATTCATGTTAATACAGAATAGAATCATAGAATCAATAAGGTATGAAAAGACCTCAAAGATCATCAAGTCCAACCTGTCACCCAACACCTCATGACTACTAGACCATGGCACCAAGTGCCACGTCCAATCCCCTCTTGAACACCTCCAGGGACGGCATCTCCACCACCTCCCTGGGCAGCACATTCCAATGGCTAACAACTCTCTCTGTGAAGAGCTTTCTCTTCACCTCGAGTCTAAACTTCCCCTGGCACAGCTTGAGATTGTGTCCTCTTGTTTTGATGCTGGTTGCCTGGGAGAAGAGAACAACCCCCTCCTGGCTAGAACCTCCCTTTAGGTAGTTGTAGACAGCAATAAGGTCTCCCCTGAGTCTCCTCTTCTCCAGGCTAAACAATCCCAGATCCTTTAGCTATGCCTATTGTACATTATCCAGAATTTCACCGTAAACAGCATAACAAATTTAAACACTGGCATTGACTTTAAGGAGTACAAAGTATTTTCTGAGTTATGTAAGTCATACTGGCAAATAGTAATCATATATTCCTGTATGCAGAAATACAGGATTGACATGACCATAGTAGGTCCAAACTTCAAGAAGTACTATCAACCTGCAATCAGATTAACTTCATCAAATTAAAGTTGTACCATATTTATTCTGCATATTTTAACTAGCTATTAAGGTTTTTAAAGTACTATTGCTTAAAACAAGAACAAACAACACCCACCCCCAACTATCCTCTAAATCAAAGAGTCACAACAAATGGAAAGCAGTAATTGGCAGCAGTAGTAAAAAAAGAATCCAAAGAAAGTTCTGTTAAGACATATAAATTAAATAAAGAGGAAAATATTCCTTCAAGTTTTCATTGATACAGGGTGTAATACTACCTAAGATTCCAGTAACTCTTTGCATCTAGAAGTACAATGGAATTCTTGGAGAAACACACATGAAAATCGAAACAAATCAACACAGAACAATCAGTGTATTATCTGAAATCTATTTTGGCATAGAAGACCAATCATTTCAGGTTCAGTAACTTATTTTCATTTTGCATCCTGAAAATTTTAGGTTCTCATGGAGTCTTCTAGTTATTTAAAGGTATTCAGTTTGCCATCCTATTATTTGTTTACCAGTACCTATAAATTCAGGTAAACTGCATCTTGCTCTGACAGTCTTGGGTGTTGCTGATTTTACTTTTTCTATTACATACACAGGAAAATCTCTATTAAATTTTAATTCACTGTCCATTGTGGACAACATATGTAACAGAGCTTCCACTTCACGCTCCAGAACTGGCAACTTCTTTTTGCAAAGTAGTTACATTTTGCTTATTTCTTGCCTTTTCCTGCTACAAAATATATTAGGCTGCCTGTTCTGATGTAGTCCTGTATTTATTTCAGTGGCAGATGATAACAAGTTAGGACTTGCTTTAGACTTTTGGCCTCGGTCTTCATGCTCTATTAACAGTTGTGCAATTTAACATCTAGAAATTGGGAGCGGCAATTTATATTCAAAGATTCTCCACCTTCTGTATTGAAGTGGATCAGTTAGCACAACGGAGCCAGCCTGTTAAATCAGATTTTATTTCTGGTCCCCAGAACATCCTGAATGGTTGATTTTATGAAAAGTAGCCATTTCTTCAACTCCACACAAAAGCAGGTCATGGAGAATCATAGAATCATTCGGGTTGGAAAAGACCCTTGAGATCATCAGGTCCAGCCATTAACTCTACTCTACCAAATTCACCACTAACTTGGCTTTGTCCATGTGTATCCCGTATCTTCAGTGCGACACAGCAGCATCAGCCTCACTAGGTATTTAAAACGTGTAGGAATGGGGACAGAACACCTTCGTAGTTTTCAGGACCGTTTCAGCGTCTATTGCAGCTGTTAGAGTAGTAAAGCTCTATTCAGTCACCTCCCGAACAAAGCTCGGTCTTTTTCCACAAAAGACCTCATAATGGTTGAATTCAGATAGAACAATGGAGCAACTGTAAGAATGTAAAAAGGACTTCATTGGTGTTAAATGGGAGATGAACTTCACATGCTTTTATAAGTTTGAATACTTGTGGGCCTTACACCTCCCTTCCATGTAAAATGGCTATAGTGGAAAGAATTTAATCCTTTTCACCAAACCCCAGATAATCAATAAGTGTTTAGGATTTTATAAGCAGACTTAATCCTGTTTTACTTACTACTGTTCTGGAGTAGTGAAAGTACCATAACCTGTACTGTCTGTACTACCATGCCTGTGTATTTTGTGTCAATAAGCAAAAATCGAGACCAAATGCTCATGTGATAATTTTACCTCACTGTTAACTGGATCATGTAACACCATCTCCAAATGTACATGTTTCTATTTAAAAAGGAAATCTTGGTTTACATGTATTTTTTTAATAATAGAGGTGGTTTAAGCTTTGAGATTTTCAACCTTCTGCAACTGTTAAATCTTCCAGAGCAATACACTTGATATAACCATAGCTTTTTGGTTTGGTTTTTGTTTCGTTTGCTGTTGGTTTGGTATTTTGTTGTTGTTGCTGTTTGGGTTTTGGGTGGGTTTTTTTAAATGTAAATAGACATCTCACTCCAGGACCTGTGTAGCTTCTGGAAAAAACTTCTGGCTGGCTGAATGAATGAATCTGAAGTGCAAATATTTGCATCTAATTTCTTCTGCCTGTCCTTGGCATAAGTATCCTTCTGTGTTGCTTGTTTACTCTGTGTCCAAACCAATTGCCACTTCAGGATTTTCAAGGACATAGACTGATGGAACAATTTTATGATGAACATGAAAAGATTACTTGCTTATATGCACTATTTCTGAAAAACTCTGTCTTCATAGGCAGTTGCTCCTCCTATCTCTGTTAGTTTTAGTTACAGTGGTAATCATTCTTGGCTGGAGCCTCTGACAAATGCTGCTCTGGGTTTAGCAACTGTCTGTTTTGAGAGTGTGTCACCAACCTGATATAAGTACAGCAATTTTAAGTAAGACTTTTTGTTTCAGTATGAAGTTCCATTACTTGTCAGATATGGTGGTACATTAGATAATCCTAATAATCCATGATGTTCTTAAATTTTAAGAATTATTGTGGGTGCTGAGAGTCCTCTGCTTTAATTGTAGATAAGAACATTAAGAACCTGTGGAAATTGATCAATATTTTGTAGGATTAGACTGCCAATTTACTAGTTTTTAAGACACAGCCTGACACTAAAAAAAGTGAACGTGCTGAGAATGCCAGTAACAGGCAGTAGACAATCTGGTTTTATTAATAATAAAGCCATATACACAATCTTGTTTCCTCCTCCATACATCCCCAGCAATTTATTACAATCCTTCAACAGTGTAAGAAAACGTTATTACATGAGGGCTGATCCTTTAGCTTCACTTAGAAGAACAGACAGAATAAGTCACTTCAGCATAGCTCATTGCAGGTTGTGATTTGCTCATGAAAATAAGTAGCACAAAAGACCAATTTGTATGTTACCATAGCCTCTCCAGAACGTCATCCATATCAAGATTAAGTTCTTTTTACAGATAAGCAGAGGGTCGCGGGGTGTTTGTTTGTTTGTTTCTTCCCCTGAATGCTTTCCTAGTTGTCATACTACGTCAAAAATTGCAGTTAGGAACACTTACATGATACCAACTTCATCTGGTAGCACTCTTAACTAAAGTATCAGGACGTGGATACTGCTGGAGGCAGAATACTTACCTTGATGGACCAATGCCTTAATCAAGCCTGGCAAATATTATCTTGCCATGAATAACCTGTTCCAGAGTTTACAATATTTTGATATAGCAACAGAACGTAATTTCTGACCACAACAAAGCAACTTCAGAGAACCTTATAACATTTATGCAGTGGATGTAACAAGAGAAAACAACATTTGTGGTGCCTTCTGCAGAATATTTTTTCTCTTAAACTGCTCCCTTCTGAGAGAAAAAAGCAGTAACGACTGAATAGAGTCCCCATTATTTCTAGTTCTGATTATTTACATTGTTACTCAAAGCACGTGTATGCTTTCCTTCCTCTTCCATTCTAAGAATGGATCAATGCCTTCCTGAAATCGAATTGTATGCACATTTGCTTCTCTCCTCTAATTCCTGTTCTCCTTGCGCTCCTCTTGAAATTTCAGGTACCCTACCCACCCATTCACCCGGTTTTAGTATGCGAATGTATTACAACAATCCATTTTACGCTGCTAATGAAGTGAAAGATGACGAATAAAAATAGCCTTAAAAAGCGCGTTGGTGATTGCTTTGTGCCCCCGCCAGGGAAAGGAAAAAGGGGGGGGTAGGAAGGTGCGTTTATCACTTCTCTTCCAGCGGTTATCAGCACGCAGATCACCACCGGGACACGCTCCGCCGCATGTACGCGGAAAGATGTGGCGTTAATTTCTGACACGCGAACGGTGGCACAAAGCTGAGCCTTCTACGGCCGAGCGCGCACGGCTGGGCGCCACTCCGCCTCCCTGAGGACACCCCGCCGCCAGAGCCTGAGGCGAGGGCCGGGCCGGGCCAGGCTGGGCCGCCGTGGCCGGGGACGCCCCTCTCTCCCCTCACTTACCCTAGCGCGCTCTGGCGCCTCGCCGCCGGCCGGGACGGCGCGCTCAGGTGCGGCGCCCGGGAGGATCTCTAGGCAGGAGGACGCGGTAAGCGTCCGTGCGTGGGGGTGGCTCTCCCACTACAGCCCCCTCTCGTGGGACCCACTCACTCTCACGGCGGCGGCGGGGCACGGGTGGAGGCTTCGCCCCGTTCCGCTTGGGCCCAGGTGTAGAGACCCCGGGTGCTGCGCGGCGCGGACGGGCTGCGGTGGCGGCTGCTGCTGGTTGGGCGCTCAGCGCCTGTCGCTGGGCGGCGTGTCAGCGGGCTGGCTCCGCCTCGGCCCCGCGCCTCCGCCCGCCCATGCACAGACATGACACAGACACACAGTCACTGCAGCTGCTGCTGAGCCCGGGGTAGAGCGGCGGTGGGCACCCCGCTCCCAGCACCCGCGGAACAGCAGCGGCCGTCACCCTCACGCCCGCCTCCGCCTCGGCCCCCGGGCGCAGCGCCGACGGCGGACAGCCGCGGCACCGAGACCCGCAGGGGGCAGCCTGGCACAGGGCGCCGGAGGGACCTGGCGGGGGAAGGCTGGCATCGGGGAAGGGGCGGGAGGCAAGGAAGGAAGGGGAAGGGGGCAGCCTGGCACTCAGACTCGGAGGCGGCTGCCCGGCATCGGCACGAAGCGAGTCCGGGCGGAGCGCGGCACCCAGCGGCCGCTGAGGCCGGGCCGGCAGCAGTAGCAACCGCCGTAGCAGTGCCGGAGGGAGCTTCTCCTTGCTCGGCTCTACGGTGCCGGTGACCTTCCCGGGGCTGCTCACTGCCCGCCAGGCCGGGGCAGGGCAGGGCCTCCTCTCCCCGCGGAGAGTGTACACCAGGCCCTGGGGAGAGGACAGGAGGCCGGGCCGGAATCCCCTGTCGCCCCCGGGTCCTTCTGGCCGCCGGCGGGGCCTGTGCGCGGCGTAGCTCGCCGCCAGCGAGAGGGACAGGGGAAAGCGAACGGGACGGACGGAGCCGGGCGGCACCTCAGGACAGCGCGAAGCAGAGAGCAGGCAGGCCCCGGAGAGAGAGCTGGGCGGAGGGGGAAGCAGCCACCTCAGCGGCGCATCCCAGGAAGAGTGGGGACCTCCCCGCCGCCCTCCTTTTCCTCCTCCTCCGGCCGTCAGCAGCTCCTCGTCCCGCGCAGAGTGGAATCGCCTGTGCTGCCCCGACTGGGACCTGCCGACTGACACCTCCGGAGCGCCGGGCTGCGGGAACAGAGCTGGAGCTGCCCGCCTGGAGCGAAGGAGGGGGAAGATTCTCTTTCCTGCGCGGACTGGCGGGCGCTGAGCGCCCGTCCCGGCGGCCCGGGAGCCACCCGGGGAAGGTAAGCGCCTCGTCGGGTCGCTGGTGCTTTTAGAGGCGAGGGGCGGGGGAGGGCGAGAAACAATCGGTGAGTGTCTCTCTTCCAGTAGTCCGGGGGAGGGGGCATCTGAGTCCAGTAGGGCTGGGATAGTGGTTTTATGTTCTGGGTTTTAATCTCCATGAGATCTGGAGTTGAAGAGGTGCTTAGGAAGACGCACGCTTGTAGCTTTTCTAGCACGAAGGGCACATCTCCCGGTCCTCCCAGCCTCGGGAGCTTTCCCCGCCTGGCTCGCACTCCGTGCCTCTTCGGAGTCCGCTTGTTTACAGCGTTTCCCACGCCCCTCTTCCCCGGCCGGGAAGCTTTCCTGCTCCGCGGGGCATCCAGCCGTGGGGCGCAGGGCGGATAGGGCTGTTGTCCCGCCGAGTACCGCTGGCTATACGGAGGAGTCCGGGAGAGCAGGCGGCTGGTGGTTACTGTTGTGTCGGTGGAAGAGTGTCACGCCGTGGGGCGTGAGTGCCTTGTCCCTCGGCTTGCCTGCTCCGGGAGACGGAACGGGACGTGCCTGGCGGCTCGGGGCGAAGCTGGAGTTTTACCGGGACGCTGAAGTGATTTCCTTATCTCCCTTCAGCCTCCCCAGAAAGCCTTCAGCCCAGGAAGCTCTTCTTTGGGCAGGCTTCTGCTGTCACCTCCTATCTGAGAACTGTGTCATTTAGATCATTAATCCCTGCTCCCCATGGGTGGGGGGGAAATAGCAACTTGAGGCCTCTGTGGAGGTGACATGAAGTTTGACAATGCCTTACGTAACAGTTTTTGGAGAGGTTCCTAGCAGTTCCACTGTGTTCAGTTTTGTTGTGTGTGTGTTTTGTTTATTTCTCCCCCCGAAATCAAGTGATTTTTTTGTAGAGCATCGTGTCATAGAATCATTCAGATCAGACAAGTGCTCTTTATGTGTTCTCACCTGAGTACAGTGTTTTCTGCTTTGTTCAACTTGAAACGGGAGTACTGCTAGACAGCAAATAATGCTTTATTTTTTCCAACATGCGTTTTTGAAACTGAAAATTAGCCCGTGGAAATTCCTTATAAAGGTTGTTTCATTTTCAAACATTTTCAGAGCACTGATTGTCATTTATGCATTTTAGAAGGTATGAATGCCGGGATGGAAATGACAATGCATCAAATGTCTTATACACATTGTTGGCTTTTTAATACAATTTCCTTGCTAGAAGGAACAGAAAGCATCAGGCTAAACAAAGCACCATGTTAAAACTAGACCTAGCCATTGCCAACAGGTCAGCACATTTTGTTTAATATAATCTTCTGGATACAGATGAATGATCTTTGAACAACATTTTAACTTGCTGAGAAACAGAAACAAGGGGAGGTTAGATAAATGGACTGAAAGATTGTCTAGTTTCCCCACAGTTTTTGTACCTGGTTATGTTTTCTACTGAAAAGGAAACCCCAAAAAAGCTAGTTTCATGCAAAAAGACAGGGTAGTGAGATTTATCACATACTCTTTATGCTTCTACTGCAAAGGTACACTAGGGGGACTAGCTTGGGTTGTTGGTTCAGTTTTTTTTCCCCACTCAGTGGTGAAAATGCAGACCGTTGTAATAGCAGCTATGAGAAGAAGGCTTTTTTTTTCCTTCACTTTATAGAGCTTCATCATTATAGTGTAAGCTTAGGGGAGAAACCATCTATATAAATTAAAGCAATGGGTTCTGGGCGCGGGGGATCTTCTATCAAAGTCTTTTAGCTCCCCACTGCTGATGAAGACAGGTTATCAACGGTTAGTTTACTTACAAGAACAGAACAAGTTAACAAAACAGAACAAAAATAATCCTGAATGTCCTCACTGTGGTGCAGTTCTTTTAAATGAAGAAATGACCAAGGTGGAACAGGTTTCCCTAGGCTTCAAGAAAACTGCAAATTATTGTTAAGTATTCCAAGTCTGAAATGTGAAATTCTTATTGCTTAGGTGTCCTGTGACGGCCCTTGATCAGCAAGGCTGCAAGTCATGTAGAAGCCACAGTAACTGCAGAGTCTCTGATGGATAATTGGATTGGTAGGTTGCTTGTGATTTTTTTTTCTTCCCTTTTAATTGCCTGCTGTGGTAGCAGGTCCCTTTTCTTCATCCTGCTGATGTTTAATGCTCACAGTTTTTGATTTGTGTTATGTTTTGCCTGTTTCCTGGTCAAAAGTACCTACTCCTTTCTCAACAGCTGGTAAAGAAAGCCTAGCTTGGAGGCATTTGGGTGGCAGTATGTAGCAAGACATTTTTTTGTTTTGTTTTTATACCTGAAATATGCATGTTGCCTTTTTTTTTTTTTTTTCCTTCTCTGTTTAGGGGACATAAAAAGAGTAGAAGTTTTCTCAGGTCTGGAGAAATATGCACGAGGTTTCTTTGAAGGAGCACTGAAAATAACATTACTCATATGCTGAATTCCCTGTGCTAGCTATACAGTTCACAGGAGTTCCAGAATACAGTCTTGGGAAAGCCAAAGTACAGAGCAGCGGGGAATGACTGCATGTCTGTTGGCAACATTAAGATCTGTCAAAGGCTTCATCTGAAATTTCAGTGTGTAGGATTTAATATTAGCCAAAGTAGTATTCCTTCTGAATGAATTATTTGTAGAAAACTGATAAAGCAAGGCATCTTCCGCGTGCACTTCAATTGCTGAAGTGAAGCGTTCTTAAATACAATGATTTGGAAGGAACGATCTGCCAAAGTATTACTTATGTAACTGTTTCTTGCTCAAATCTCTGTATTTTGTTTTTGCCTGGAATAAACTGTGAGCTGTCAAGAGAAATTTACCGGAATACTCTGCTTTTTCATCCTCTGTCAGATTTTGATGTGTGCCTCCACAAAAGCAATCTTAACAAACCCAAACATACACAAGCCCAGCAAAATCCTAGCCATTTTGTCTGATACTTATAAACTTTCTGTAAAGGATAATAAAGGGTAAAATTCATAACCTGACTACACAGACTGTGCACTATGAGCTGAACTTGATCTACATGCAAACTGCTATCGATGTTGTTGGGAGGTCTTGATGGGATCCAGACCAGCATTCCTTTTTTATTTTTCTCTTCTCCTTTTTTCCCCTTTTTCTTTTTTTTTTTTCCCCTTCCCTGGCTTTGATTGAAAACTTTTCATTATCTGCATCTGAACACATGAAAAAGGAATTTCTTTTAAGGATATGAGATTTTTAGTGTATCTTTTTTCCTATGACTTCCGTCCCTGTAACATTAAGATAAAGACTTATGTAAGAAGAGGATATAGAATCGTAGAATCAATAAGGTTGGAAAAGACCTCAAAGATCATCAAGTCCAACCTGTCACCCAACACCTCATGACTACTAAACCATGGCACCAAGTGCCACGTCCAATCCCCTCTTGAACACCTTCAGGGATGGTGACTCCACCACCTCCCTGGGCAGCACATTCCGATGGCTATCAACTCTTTCTCTGAAGAACTTTTTCCTCACCTTGAGCCTAAACTTCCCCTGGCGCAGCTGCCCAACGCAAGCTGACAGTTGGCTATTCTTCATGAGTTTGTCACCATTCTCTCCAGAGTTAGCTGTATTGGCTATTTACCTAATTCAGTGGCTAAAGAACTTTTTGAAAAGTAGTTTTGTGTAAGGAAACACACACGTGAGCACATGCACTGTTTTAGCCCTACTAGTTGTCTGGGTTTGGCTCATTCATTTTGTAGTGAATATTAGCTTTAAAATCAGTCATTATTCATTATCCCACACTTGGCATAACGGTAGTTCTAACTTTGCAGCTCTGAAGAAAGGTAATTCTACTTTCCCTACTTTTTGGGGGCTTTTTTGGTTGGATCTCTAATTTTCTTTTCCTTGTGGTACACCTCCCTGAAGATAAGGGTTAAGAAACAAGCTTTGTACTTTTGTTGGGATTTATGACTCTCTTTGGTGTCACTTGGCTCAATATTTGAAGGTCTATTCTGTGTCTTGTCAAAAACCTTCAATGCATGGCTATAGAAGACAAGAAGCTGTTAAATTTTATTTTATATGGAAGTTGGTGTCTCAAAAACCAAGGAGAAAATTTCTAGAAAGGATTATCCTTGCCTTGGCACTGACTTTGAAGTAAAACTGTGAAGGCTGGAATTGTTTAAGTGAATTAGAAGCAAACTGTGTAAAGTAGTTAATTTCCCGTTTCATTGTGTACACAGACCAGGTATGATGTAACAATACTTAGTGGTATCCACTTCACACTTTGTGGGATGTAACCACTGTTTCCACAACAATGAAATTAACTTGGGTAGAAGCTACACTTGAAATTGTCAAGAACAACCCCAGCAATGTCTATCCAGTGCTGTAGCAAAGTCAGATCTAATCACATCAGCCTGATGACAGAAGAAGCTGGAACTCTCAGATGGTGCAGACAGAATGCAATCTTTATCTCACTAACCTCCATGTAAGATAGGTACACTTGAAAACAGTACAATGAAATAGATGACTTTTTAAGAGTAGAGCTCCTTGTCTTTACACCTCTGATCTCTTGACCAGTGCAGGAAGGACACAAGTGCCGGCACCACCACGTTATTCTTTTGCCATGCATTTTGTAGTATTGATGAGTCATATCTTACACTGTATGTCTGTACCCATTTTCTATACTTGGGGAACAGTTGCATGTGTTGACCCAGCCCCTATGCATGCTGCCTGAGGGGCAGCAAAGTCAAGGATGACATCTCTCAAGAGTGGCTGGCTGTAGTGTTTACTCAGGTATTTGTGAAAATCATAGTAATTGTAACATTTTCTGACCTGCTGCTGTTTGGCAAAACTGCATGTAGCAGTGCTGGCATCAGAACCACAGCTTTCTTAATTTAGAAGGACAACACCCATAGAAGTTTAAACCTGCTTTCATGTTCTGGTACTGATACACTTTTACAAGAAAACTTACCTTAAGCAAAAAAAAAAAAAAAAAAAAAAAAAAAAAAAAAAAAAAAAACTGCCCCTCCAAATCCACTTTCTTCACCAGAAACCACTTAAAACTTGGAGTGAAGGTGTTGCTTTCAGTTGCAGCTTCCAAAAGTTTCTCTAAAGTTTATCCCAGAATGTAATAATTATATGAAAAAATGTCACCATTTCAGTTATTTCATTAGCTTTTGCATTTTGTCTCTTGGTAGGCATTTGGCAGCTAAGACTTAGGACAAGGAGATAACTAGAAAGCTGTATTATCAAGCAGTCTTCATTTAACTACAGAGAAGAAGAATGAAGGATTTTCTTTTGAGGGGAAGAAGACAAAGAAAAGGACAGAGAAGTGAAGGAAAGAAGTTGTGGCATTTGATTATTTATATTTTATTTTTGTGTAAATGTGAGACTGTTCTCTTACAGTTTTCAGAGGGACTTTTGCACTTGTCTAAGGACTTGGGAATGAATTTGCTGATTTGGAGAAAATAGTTTCCTCCTGGAATAAAAGGTGTTACTTAATGGTGAAATAGGAGGAGCAAGAAGAATTGTGAACTGTTCAAATGAGATGAAGTGTCCAGCTGATACTCAGGCTTCTCAACCTAGCTCCTCCTGGATAGGTTTTACTTTCCCTCCTCTCTGACTGCCCAGCTGTGCCCTCAAACCTCAATTGCCTCAATACTAAATTCCCTTGGTGGTTATTTTCCCTTCTGTCTTTGGTTAATGCTGCTGCTAATCAATGGTGCAAATGGAATTGTGTGTTCAAAAATTCAATGTATGAATCTGCTTAATTCAACATCTTTTGGGCCAAAGGTACTAGAAAGGTGTATGCCACTCAATAGAAATAAGAAATTAAACCAAATCATTCTAGCATTATTAAATCTCCAAACATACGTTTTTCAGATCATGTTGTTCCCACCAATATTTTCTAACAGAAAAGAGTCCTAGGATCCCGTTTTTTTCCATTGAAAATGAACTGACACTAACTCTGAGACCCTGCAAGCAGCAATTACATTCTTTAGTTCTGTAGTCTCCTCTTTTTTTCAATCCTAAGCCTGGTGCTAGAGTGTGGCTCAGATTTAAACACAGGGAGGTTGTCATTCATGTAAGACAAGTCTTCTAAGATAAAATATTGGCTGGTGTGCTTGAGAATTCTCAAATAAGATAAAGGTGGTTTCTACTGCTTTAAAAGTTTGGAGTTCCCTGTATTTTTTGATTCTTCAGTGTTGAGTGTACTGTACAACTAGATGCTATTTTATTGAAGTAGAGAATTGGGGTGTTGAAGAGTGAGGTCCCAGCAAAGGTGGACATTTTCTGTTGTTATTGTTGGAATACTTTATAGCTTATCTCCTTGATCTTGGTCTTCCAGCACTCTCTAATATCGACTACATTTATGAGAAATCTGTTCCTCTTCAGTGACTCTTCCAAGTAGTTGAAATCAGTAGGTGATGATGTCTTACACAATTCTTAGTACTGGGAAAGTTGCATGTTGACATTAACTTCCACAAAGTGAAAAACTGATCAGTTTAGAAAATGGTAGAAGCTTTTAGTTTTGAATGTCTTCTTTGTTGAGATTTATATTGATAAAATTCAGGATGCAACAAATGGAGAAAGAGGGGAAATAAATGAGTACTGATATTGAATCCACTGAAAGATAGGACCTGCTATTGGCTAAAACAAATCATTTGGTGATGAGCAGGAAAGGAAAGGGAGGCTTTTGTTCTTGATGTTTTTGTTTCTATACCAAGTTTTTCAGGCTAGTCTCCAGAATGCGAAGAAGCCAATATTTGGGTTATACTGTCACCTCAGAGAGCAACAATGAAACTCACAAGCTGAGAACTTCTGAGATGCAGCTGTCCTCAACTCATTGTCTTGCAGTTTAGATAACATTTAAGAAAGAAGCAATGTTTATGGTAATAAATTCATGTTCTTCCACAGTTGCTCTCAGGCCTCAGATGAGAACAGGAAAGTATACCAACAGTGGCTTGTTACTGCATTTCCTTCCAAACATTGCAGTCTGCCTCCCTTTTCTGTTGTTCTCACTGTAATGACAGCAACAGAAAGCTGCTAGATTAAAATAGTGGCTTCCAGCAAACTTTTGAGGTCATTCAGACTTGTTTAGATTTGCAAATGTCAGGGATTAGGGCTGGGCCAGGCACTAGATGAATGACAGATGCTCTCTATTAACCCCTCCCCTTCCCCGAGGGGAAGAGAAAGGGAATACGAGCAAGAGACTTACGGACTGGAAAAGGATGGCAGTTATGTTACTGTCACCACGGTTACTGTGGGGCAGGAACTGGGGAAGTCCCAGACTGAACTGGGGTGGCAGACAGGAGCTGGATTCAGGAGCTGAATTCAGGAATTAGGATTGAAGGCAGAAGCATGGTCAGAGGATTCTTCAAAACGTGACTGAAGAAAAAGGGCTTGACTGTTGTCAGGCACAGATTCACGGATCCACAGATTGCATCAGGTTGGAAAGGACCATCAAAGGTCATCTTGTCAACACTACTGTAGTGAGCAGGGACACCTCCAACTAGATCAGGCTACCCAGGTCATCTCTCAGCTTTATGCTGAACATGGCATATTTAGAATGGAATACCTGGTTGGTCAGTTTTGGGTCACCTATCCTGTCTACTCTTCCCTGCAGGTGTGACCTTTCACTTTACAGCACCTCAGCATGGCACACAAGATTTAGCAGTGGCCTTGGTTTCTATAGGAACAAGTATAAGTGAGAGCCTTTCGATTCACCAATCCTTGGTAGCAATTCTAAACATCAAGCACTGTCACTGTTAGAAGCAGACACTGTCTGTGAAAACATGCTGCTAATTTCAGAAGGTGTAGTTACATAGGAGAGTCTTAGCTCAAAAGTAAAATCACTGAACACAATTAGTTCTGTTCTAGCTCCAAGCAGGGCAGTGATGCAAATCCTGTATCATTGGAACACCTTCTTTCTGTATGAAGGCATTCCTTGGGAAATGATTCCTCTATGGCCAAAAACGGATCACTTTCCAGCTGGTTTGGTCAGTGGAGAACCGTGCACAGTACTGCTTGCAATAAAGTCATACATCTTGGCATTTACATCTATATTGTTGGTACCCAGAACCTTGACTGTTGCTTTTGCATGCCCTGCTGGGGCAGTTGAATGTAAATCTTCAACTTGTTTGTGCTGCCATTGGCCACTGCTCTCATGCCAGTGCTTGTACCTGGTAAGTGAGGTATATCAAGCTGCACCATATACTGGAAGCATCTGGAGTACTGTTCAGTAAGCTTAAATCTTGATTTATGCTGCACTTGCAATGTGAATAACTGTGCACAGTTGGTGAATGGGCTGAGAAAAAAGATGTTCCTAACATTTTTAAATATTTTTTTCATCAAGATGAGCAAAAATAGTGCTGTTGTCCCAATAGTATGTCAGGAACTGAAATCAGTGATGGTATTTTTCATATACAGAATAACTTGGCCAATTTTCCAGTCTCAGGCACGTTGAGGAAATAAATCCATAGGTTCTTGAATGCTCCACAGAGCAGGTTAAAGTGAAGAAAGTGGCATATTTATAAACATAATCGATGTGCTGCAGGTGAAGTTGCTCAAATATTTAGAGCAAAAGCAAAGAGCAGAACTCTGATTCCCTGGAAGAGTCACTGTCATGTGAAAACACCATTGTCTTTAGCAAGAACTATTGCTTAATATAGTTTTGCTTTAGATGATAAAACGGAGTTGGTTATGATACTTGGCATATAACAATTGTTATTCTGTAAATATATAGAATATATATATTAACTTCTTAAAAAGAAGTTAATTGGCAGCTGGATAAATGACTAATCCAGACAAAATAAATCCAGAATACAATAATACAATAATACAATACAATACAATAAACCAGGTTGGAAGAGACCTTCAAGATCATTGCGTCCAACCTATCAACCAATCCAACCCACCTAAACAACTAGATCATCGCACCAAGCACCCCATCAAGTCTCCTCTTGAACACCTCCAATGATGGTGACTACACCACCTCCCCAGGCAGCCCATTCCAATGGGCAATCACTCTCTCTGTATAGAACTTCTTCCTAACATCCAGTCTAAACCTCCCCTGGTGCAGCTTGAGACTGTGTCCTCTTGTTCTGGTGCTGGCTGCCTGGCTGAAGAGACCAACCTCCACCTGTCCACAACCTCCCTTCAGGTAGTTGTAGAGAGCAATAAAGTCACCCCTGAGTCTCCTCTTCTCCAGGCTAAGCAACCCCAGCTCCCTCAGTCTCTCTTCACAGGGCTTGTGTTCCAAACCCCTCACCAACTTCGTCACCCCTCTCTCTGGACAAAATGTACAGATACTTGTTGTGGTGCTGTGACTGAAGGAAGGAAGAAAGAAAGAAAGGAAAGAAGGAAGAAGTCTTTATTTAGAAAACAGTACAATATTTATAGGAGAACAAATTAGGAGAATGCATGAAGAAGTAAATAAATGCCCTGATCTTCAAAGGTTGCAAGTTATTATTCTTTAAATTTATGGCCAGGTGATGCTAACAACTGGAGAGGCAAACGGGCAGAGACTGCTGCTATTTATCAGAAGTTACCATAAATGAGCATTACTGACACCTGTGTTTCCACTGAATTATTAACACATGTTAACTGGGTTAAAAATGTGGCACTTCTATTGGTGGCATGAGTTTATATGAGTTTTGACCAGTGATCATCAAGGGCAGGCACAACACCTGTCTGAGTAGAAGGCTGCTGTTGTGTTTGTGTGGCCTATGTCCCACTGTGCCGCTGGGAAAATTTGTTAAGGATGAAGGAACGGAATGAAGTGGAAGAGAGAGGGAAGAATCAAGGTAAATCCATATTCAACAGGTGTCTGAAAGTGGTGTAGTGTGACGCAGAGCAAATGTATTTTTCAGATGTATTTTTTGGGGTCCTAAAGCTCTTCAAAATTTTCATAGATGAGATTCTTGCCTTTTTGTTCTCAAGTGGAAAAAAAAAGTGTCTTTTGCAGTTAGTATCGCTAAGTCTCTGAAATGATGAATTTACAGCACATTTTATTTTCTCTGTTTGGGTTTTGTTCCTGTTTCATTTGTTCTGCAGTTAGACATTGGTATATTGAAAAAAAGCCTGAGATTGAATTTTTTTTTTTTTTAGTTCTTTATTTTCTTCTCCCCCCCCCCCTTTCTCCTGGTCTTTCATATTTTGAGCTGCTATGTATGATGGTGAAGTACTTTGGGAAAACATCTTGAATTTTTTTTTTCCTCCATTGAAATAGTGAAATTGAGAATGTAGTATAGAAAGCAGTTATTTATGCAAGTTACTAAAATGCCTAGAGGCTTTGTTTGAGAGAGGGGTCCCTTCGTGCTGGGTGAAGCACAAATACACAGTCTCTATTTCTATCTTTAAGGATACTGTATGGAATAGGAGGGCTGGTATAAAATAGCAATATGAACACTGGTGCATGGGTGAAAGTTTTTTGACACTGAAGTGCTTTTTGAGAATCTCAGCATGGTAGAGGGTGGAAGGAAGGTCATCTGGTCCACCTCATTGCTTGAGCAGGGTCAGCAAGACTGTGTCAACATGGCATGAGAGTATCTCCAAAGAGGGAGATACTCCTGCCTCCTTGGGCAACCTGTGCCATTGCTCAGTCACCCTCATGATAAAAAAGTGTTTCCTGATGTTTTAAGGGGACCTCCTGTGTTTCAGTTTGTGCCCAGTACCCATTTTCCTGTCCCTGAACACCACTGGGAAAGATCTGGCTCCATCTTCTTTACGCTCTCTCTTCAGAGACTTATTTTTGATAACCCCCAGCAGTTTAAGCTCCAGGGAGACTCTGGCTTTCCTGACTGCATTTCTGCATGGTTCAGGCAGTGTCTCTGTCTTCCTTCCACGCTAGCTGCCCCTGTGTCCATATTGTGTATACTTTCTGTTTGAGTTTTGTCAGGATCTCTTTCTTCATCCATGTAGGTCTCCTGGCATTTTTATTTTTTTTTCACTTATTGCTTATTGGCATGAACAGTTTTTGAGCTTGGAGAAGGTGGTCCTTGACATTCAACCAGCTTTATTGGACCCTTCTTCCCTCCAGGGCCCTATCCCTTGAGACTTTCATGCAGATTCTTGAAGAAACCAAAGTCTCCTATGTTGAAGTCCAGGATTGTGATTGTGTTTTTTGCCCTGCTCCCTCCTTTCAGGTTCTTGACCACCACAATGGTTGCTGCAACTTCAGGCTGCCTTTGACCTTTGTGTCCTCAAGGAGCCCTTGCTTGCTTGTTAAGTAGAAGGTCCAGCACAGCAGCTCTCATCTTTGGCTCCTTTATCGCTTAGGTCAGGAATTAGTCTTGGGTGCTCTCCAGGAGCACCCTGCATTGTTTATCCTGGGATGTGCTGTCCTTCCTGCAGATATCATTGTGGTTTAAGTCCCTCATGAAGACCAGGGCTTGTGTATTTGAGGTTGCTTGTACCTATCTGTAGAGGGCCTCTTCCACTTGTTCTTCCTGGTCACGTGGCCAGTAGCAGATGCCCGCTGTAGTGTCACCCATACTGGTCCTTTATCTTTACCCATAAGGTGTCAGTTACCTCATTACCCATGCACAGACAAGGCACTCTGTGTTCCATCTCCCTTTCACATAAAGGGTGATTCTACTTCATTGTCTTACCTGTGTGTTTTCCTTAAAGAGCCTGCGTCCCGCCACTGCATGCATCCCGCCCCTCGCGTGAACCATCCCACCTTTGCTCTGTAATCCCAACAAGACCATAGCCATGAAACTGCACACCAATCCCTTACTCCTTCTGTTTATTATCTTCTGTGTTTATTCATGCAAGGAAAAAATTCCCACCAATGATGGAAGCAACTCAGATTAAAAGCAGCGTTTTTGCCAATGCAAGTGTGACTACTGTGGCAGCTTCTGCTAGTCAAGTTGTGTCAATCAGCAGTCACTCTTCACACCGTCAACCAGCAGAGCTGGGGTGTCAGAAATTCCCAAAGTGAGAAACCATTCCTGCCCAAAAGTGCTTAAGGAATACACAAGAAAGAGCATGCTGAAGTGTTTGAAAACTGGTAATTTGTGCTGTCCCTTTTTAAAATTACTTTTTTCTTTTTAAATTGTGCTTTTAATCTCAAATCATTTGGTGCCTGAACAATTCTGACTTTTTTATTGATGGTTTTCCTTGCTGAAATGTCTTTGGGGAAAAATAAAATCTGTGTGTCTGTTGTCTCCACTGGAAGCAGCAACATGGGACAGAACTGGTTTTCTTTGTCAGGTTACACTCGCTTTTAATTGACATTATTTTTAAGTGCGTATTTTATATTTGACTTGAAAGTGCTAAAATGAAATGATAAAATAGTATTTAACACCAATTTTTTGGGGCTGTCCAAGCAGAAACTGTTAGCAGATCCCACTGCACCTGCCATATGATGGTAATTCATGAAGGTGAAAGGCATCTAACGTGGCAGGAACTGACTCATGCATCACAAATAGCATGAAGCCAAATTCCCTCGTGTCTCTTTCTTTGCCCGCGTTCCCCGTGCGTATCTGGGTTTGCGATACAATTTCGATCACCAGGTACTTGTTCTGTTTGGTCTATTTTGTGTTGGCTGCAGCTATCATTTTTGGGGCTAAATATCTTAGATTAATTTGAGCAAAATGGAATTTTGGGTGACGTTTTAGTGGCTTGAGTGCTGGTATTCCATTAAACCACAGATAACGTGAGTGAGAGGGAGAAGCATTTTCAGGAGCTGTGTTATGCTGACTTCAGTCTTTGTGGTGAGAAAACACTATAATTGCTCTATTTGTTTCAGGTCCATTTTTGAATCCTCTCTGCTTTAGCCAAGGAGGTTATTAGATGACACTCTCTAATGTTTTCGGTTAGATATTGCTGTCAACTGTTTAACTGGCAGACAATTTCTGTGGTTTTTTTTGCTGACTATAACCTGCACCTGAGCCGACTCTCTTAACCCAGTTCAAATGCCCTCTAGTTACCAAGCCTGCTAACCTGTGCTGAACAATGGCAGGCTGTAAATCCTGTGCTCCTGCTTGCTTTTAACTGGCTCCTCTTACTTGATCAACTTCAAGGCCTTACTCAAAATGCTGGTAGCAATGTTTCTGCCAGGTTCATGGATATACACAAGGCTTCAAGCTGGGCTTTTAATGAGCTGAACATTAAATACTGAACAACTTGGCCGTTCTTGCTTTACTTTTCCTATAAGTGTCTCATAGAAATTAGTGCTGCTAATAGTGGGGTGAGTGAGGTACTAACCAATATAGATGAGCTTCTGTCAGAGCCTTGCTCTTTGAGATTGCCTCTCCATCCATCCACTATCAGCATTTGCTGTGGTGGTATACTGACAAGCACACAGTGGTGCTTTTGGATGCTTTTGGATGTCAATAGAGATCCCAGCACTGATCTACATTAGTAGTCTTAGACACCCCAAATGAGCATGAAGGTAGCAGATAATGCTTTGTGATGAGTCTTTTTACATGTCTTCCCTGTTAGCTGTGTCTTAAAGAGCCACAGAACACTGAAAAAAAGAAAATGGAATTCATCAGGGCATGTAATGGACAAACTTAAATTACAGCTTTGTGTCTGGCTTGTTGACTGTGCTGGGGATTTGTGCCTTTGGAAATGCACTAATGGGAACTGTGAAGGAAAAAACACTTTTCTCAGTAAGGATATAAAAGCTTTTCTTATGTTGGTCTAGAATTAAAAAAAATACAGTATTAGTTTGAGAGAAGCAAGCAGAATTTCATGAGGGGATAAAAGTAGTTGAAAGTAACCCATGTCTGCCAGGATTTCTGTGTACAGTAGTGTACTCAGTACACAGTAGTATACACTAAACCTTTGCTGGTTTAGTGCTGCAGAACCTGTTTTGAGGTGTCACTACGATGGGAATAAAATCACAGTATACAAACACAAAGTATCAGCCATCTGTCCATCTATCCATTTTGTTACCAAATACTGCATCCACTTTTTTTGCCTCCTTTCACTGAAACAATAGTTCTTATATATCTTGCAGTGTTTTTGAGAGATGAAATTCACCACAGAGGTGCTAAGTATTCTTGCTTTCATATAGAGCTAATTTTCATTCAAGATGTTCTTGTCGTGGTTCTTACTTGCTGTGAAAGCTAGAGAGGATGCTGTAATTTTAAGAGTTTGGGGTTGACTTGTTTTGCTGGCAGAACACAAATACAGATAGTGAGTATATATGGACTAGGATGTGCTCAGTGCGTTCCAGTCATCTCTCTAAGCATATCTGAATGTCCGAGGTGCTGTTGTACTTGCAGGGTTTTTTCTTTCCTCTCCTTGCATGTTTGTAGCTAAGAGGTAGCATGAAATTTTTGATTCTAAATTACTTATTTTTTTTTTTTTTAAAGCACTGATTATTCAAACAAAGGAAAGTTTCTGTACCCAGGCTTGGCACAGTTAGTGCAATTTTTTTGGCCATTATTAAACTACAGTTGTGAGGAAGAAGTTCTGGAAGAACCTAATATGTCTGTCTGTCCTGTGTTTATATATAATAAACCAACAATTAGTGGATGCTTTGGGTCTACTAAAAAACCAAACAACTTCCTTTGAGGTGAAGATAAGTGTGGAATGTTACATAGTCAAAATTCTCATCTTTGAGGTCATTAGCTGCTGTGAAATTAGAATAAATGACAATCTGTAGACAATTTTTAAGGTTCTTAGTTCTTGACTGACTAGGAACTACAGGCTCCTGTATTTTTTTCATCTCTAGATGCATCTGTAAAATATTCAGGGGTTTACAAACTGAAAGTACTGATTTGAAATAGTATAAACTGATACAGGTGTAATTTCTGTAAATAGAACTTAGGAAATTGTATTAGGTGTATTGAAGAAATATTGAGGCTTGCGCTGGCTATAAAGGAATGTAATGGCACGGTGCTTGTTGACTTGCATTTTGGAACAGGATTTGAATATGTGATTCTGAAAAGCTCCAAGAACTGTTTTCTTTGGCTCTGAGTGGTTATTCATTGCTTTTTAGGTTTTGCATTAAGTATTGCCTTTATTCAAGTGTATATTTACTCACCATAAGGAGTGATGACTTAATTCACAGGACAAATGAAAGACTTAGATGGTATTGTATCTCTGTGTGTCTCTTCAGCATAATGGGAAATTTTATGTCATAAGAAGCACATTTCCCCCTGTAAAAATGTGTAATTGTGTTGTAAATGAAATCTCTTAATTACTGCTCAGCTTTGCTAAGTTTTTTTGCTTGAGTCAGCAACTGCCTTGCTGAAAAGTACCATAATTTTGAAGCAAAAATTTAAGACTGAAGATTTAAACCCTCTTTCTTTTTTTCCTCATCATTAAGAGAGTACTGGCTTAGCAGTTAGGAAAACAAGCATTCTGGTTTTATGAAGAGTACTGTACCTTTTAATTTGTAACTGTAGATTTAACTAACCAAGTTTTGATCCACAGTTTGGATCAAGTGTGTGTGTCTGGGAAAGAGGAGATGCCTTGAGACCAAAAATTTGCAGCTGCTGGCTGCAGGAAAGAATAAAAGGTGGTTGGTGACCTTGGTGCTTGTGAATTTATTTTTTTTTTTAATGATACATAAATGTGTTTTCTGAAAAGCATTCAAAGAAATTGAGACGCTTAACCCCTTAGTTGTGCTGTCATTGAACCACAGAATGTCAGAGGTTGAAAAGGACCTCCAGAGATCACTGAGTTCAATGCCTCTGCCAAAGGGGCAGGGCAGGCCACACAGGAACACAACTAGGTGTCCCCTTGTGTTGAGATGGAACCTCCTGTGATCTAGCTTGTAGCCATTGTTTCTTCCCCTATCACAGGGCACCACCATAAAGACACTGTCACCTTCATCTTGACACCCACCCCTCAGATATTTATAGACATTGATAAGATTCCTTTTCAGCCTTCTCTCAAGATTAAACAGCCCTAGGTCTTTCAGTCTTTCAATGCAATCTTAGTAAGTACTATGTATAAATTGAGTAATTTTCCTCAAGTCTGGTCTTCATTTTGAATTGAGGCTGTGAGATATTTGCATACCCTGGTCTGTAATGAACATTCTAAATATTGTCAGTGAAAGCGATTGTGTTACTTCATAGAAGTAACTTCATAGAAGGCCGGGTCCCAAAGTGTGTGGCGACTGGTAATCGCTATCCTTGCCCTGCTGCCTTTATGCTTGAGGTATAGACACTTGTTTTCCTTAACTGTACTTTTGGACTGTGTGAGTACCTTGGGGCAGGCATAGTTATTTCGCTAGGTAGTTGCACTGTGGTTATCGCAGCAAAACCATGAGTCTTTGGTGGAGCCTGGTAACCACAGTTGAGCATAGTGCTCCATAATTAAAGCATTAGACAGTTGGACAAGACTGGCAGGACTCATTAAAAAGACACTCTTACCCTAAGGTTACTGCTTTTCTGTTTTTCATTCCTTACCACAGGGGACTCTAGTCTTCAAATAACACTAGTAATAATAGCTGCAGTAATAAAACAAAGATGGGGGTGCTAAAAGCAAAGAGGGAGAATGCAAAAACCATTCTGTCATTCTCCGAGATAATGGCCTTAAGCCACATCTTCTTGTGATTACACACTTGATTTTACTTGCCCTCTTTGACAGAAAGCTTTGTCACTTAAGAGATTTGATGATAGCCCATTTAATATGGTTGTAGTCTCTTGTATTCATGTAATAAACCAAATAATTTTGGATCGGTTAGGGGTTTAGTCATTCTTGCTGTATGCATTTCACCTTCAATAGCTGAGATGGAACTGGATGAGGACTTCCTGTCCCTTAGTTCTATGTTGTGGTGATACTACATAGAAATGTCTTCCCTTTTATGCTTCGATACATTAGAACTTGTACTGTACTTGCAGTGTCTATTTGTGTAGTGGTGTGATTATAGGTGGTTAGAATTTGCAACTTTGTACTTTCAACAAATACTGCAACCAGTAAAGGCCTATATTAAGATAAGCAATCTAAAGCACAGAAAGAAAAAATGGAAAAGTAGAATTTATTTCTTTAATTTGCAAACTTCACTGCAGCCTCAGTTTTACAGTAGTAAATGTTGCAGTGATAGAGTCCATAAAGGGTGGAAGTGAGTTTCCCATCTTAGCTATTTGAAGAGCCATGCATTCAAGTAGCTGAAGAGAGCATACATGTAAGAAGGGTAAAGTGCTGGAGCAGGGAACCAAGAGATTAAGCCACTGCTGATCTCTCTTGCTATTTTTGAGGTGGAAAACCCATCATAGAGGAATTTGTCTGGAAAGGAATTCCTCTGGAAAGAAATGCAAATAATGCTTTTCCCTTGATTCTTCTGTGACTGTGCATCTTCTCACTACATTAAAAACGTTACCTTTGATTGTCCATAACCTTGTAATGCAAAAACATTCTTCTAGAGCAAGCCTTTTATGGGTTCTGAACTGAGTTGGCTTCCCTGCTGTGACTTTAGTAATGCATCATTTCAGAAGTTCAGAGGATTTAATGCATTTCGAGTGGATTTGTGGGTTGCTGTTAGATGGTTAAAAGGAAAATGACGGTAATGGATTGGATGCAAAGCTGCTTCCCCATCTTCTTTTCCATCCCACCCACCAACAAGCAGAAGCATCTGTCTCTCATCTCTTCTGTGCCTAGTGCTATGTGTGAGTGTATTTTATGAACAGAGATCTCTGGAGAACCGATGAGACAAAATAACAGGGTGAGAAGTGCAAGTAGTGCTTACTTGATAGCTACTTACTAGATAGTCTTACTAGATAGCTACTTCTGCAATACAGGGTGATGCTATGGCAAATAAAAATACTTATGTAGTGAATGTTGCCACAGCAAATGAACCTATTTTATCTAGTTTCACTGAAACACAGCATCTCTGAATTTGTCATGATTACTTATAGCTTGAAAAAAATGCAGGAGATTTTGGCCTATATTCTTCATAGAAATTAGAAGATGCTTTTCTTGTAAGGTCTCAGGAATATATATTCTGTCTTGTTTTGTCATCGGAATGCTGTGCAAAAAAGAGGTGGGTGGTTTTTGTTTTCAGGTAGGACACTTTCAAGATTATGATCACTTTTTGACAAATGTCATTGTTTTTAAAATTTCAGACTTCCTATATTTGTAGATAAGAAAGATGACTCAAATGTTTTCCATATCTGGAGGAAAGATTCATGGTGCACAGAAATGGATGGTAACTTAGAGTAGCTTTCCAAATAAGCACGATAACATGTGAGCATGGGTGTGTATGGTGCTTCCAGCATGGGAGGATGAAAGGGATTTGAACCTCTCCATTCTCTTTTGTTCTGTGAACTTGCTACCACGTTTTTACTCATTTCTTACTCTGTTGTTGTTGTAAGGAATTTTTTTAGGTAGCATTTGTGACTGAAAAGAACGAAATAGTGTGCTCTGAAAACACTCAAATCTTTTGTAAGTAATACTGCAATTTATAGCATAGATGAAGCCTTACATTATTTGGCTAATATTGTGCAATTGGAGGATTGTACCCACTTGAATGGGTTCTAATAGCTGTCTGTGTCTGGCAAGGAACTGGCAAAAAAAAGACATTCAGCAGTAGGGGGAATTCTGGAATAATATCCAAAATGCAACCAAGTTGGCCGTTGGATGACTGTGTCAGTGTGAAATGTGTTCCTGGCTAATAGGGTAAAACACTGTGAATTTATACTGGTTTCTTCTGTGTCCACTTGTTTTGCATGTGTCCATGTTTTGATATTTTCAGCAGCTCATAAGCAAAAAAGGGTTTCTAAAGCTGAAGTGGGATGATACTGGGGATTCAGAAACTTTTGTAAAGAGTATAAGTATGTTCTGCAAGTTGGATTCAGAAGGGGTTTTTTGAGCATGAAAAACAGTTAAGCAGTAAGAGAACTGGGGACACAGTCTCAAGCTGCAACAATGGAAGTGTAGGCTCGAGGTGAGGAGGAAGTTCTTCACCGAGAGAGTGATTCGTCATTGGAATGGGCTGCCCAGGGAGGTGGTGGAGTCGCCGTCCCTGGAGGCGTTCAAGAGGGGACTGGATGTGGCACTTGGTGCCATGGTCTAGTTGTGAGGTTTGTGGTTACAGGTTGGACTCGATGGTCTTCAAGGTCTCTTCCAACCTTGGCGATACTGTGATACACTGACCTTAGTAATAGCAAATCTTGAATGGCACAAACTAACACAGTTTTTTAAAGAAGCTTGAAAATATGGCAGCACATTTTATTAGTGGTTCTCTGAATACAGTAGGTCAACTGGAATAAGAAAAGACCTCACAGTTCTCAACAGAAGGAAAAAAAATAACTATAAGAGATGTTCAAAGAATGGGAGCCAGATAAGTTTCAAATTAACTTCCCTACCCAGATTAAAAATGATGTGCAGCTTGGAATTCTTTACTGCTCTGCACTTCTAAAATTCCTTGTTGCTTTTTGGCTGGCCCAAGATTTAGTATCACCAGTAAAAGAATATCTTCCCCCAGTATGACTTAAAATGGAAGGAAAAGCACAGGTGATGTTTCAATAAGAGTCCTTAAAATCTCTTTAGTGAGATTTAAAGTAACCTGTCCTATCTATTTAAAGTAACCTGTCCTATCTCTGGAAATAAGGAAGTTCTTTTTCCTTCTTAGACTAACCCATTTCTTCTGTGACTCAAGCAATAACCTGATATTTTTCTGAACAAAGTAAAAATCAATAACTGAACTCAGACAATCTGCTCCCTTGATAACTGCAGAGTCTACTGTTACTTTCCTGCATTGGCAGCATTAAGCTGCAATACAGGTCTTCTCCTGGTTACAAGGGAAGAACCTTTGTGATTTCAAATGAGCTTTCAGGAAGATTTTGTGATAATTGGTCACTTCATCTACATGATGGCCCTGAATGATTTTATAGGAGCAGGAGATAAATATGGGGGAGAGGAGAAAGAAGGAGGATGACAAGACTGCTTAGATCCCAAAGCATCTTAGACTTAGCGTTCTGGGTTTTTTGGAATAGGCATCTGACTAGAGCCACCCCCAGCTGACATCTGTAGAGGCTGTGATCAGCTTTCAGCTATCCCTGAAACTCACTACTGAAGCAGTCAGCATCAACGTCAGAAGATCAGTACTCATCTGTTACCTGCTACTATAGCTTTTGAGTCTTTGGATCCACTGACACCTTTAACTACTTCACTGTTAGAAACTTCAAAATATAGATGATTTAAAACCCCACAATTTCCTCTCTGAGATATATTTCATTATGTGGTTGTTATGCAGGTCTTTTCCCTGTCCGTCTTGCCAGCACACACATGATTTTTTGGTAATATTTGGCAGTCTTGTCTAAGTTGTGTGCTTTCCAAGAATGGCAGCAGGTGATACCCTCTAATGGAGATCGTTCTTCTTTTCCCAAACTGATTTCTTTCTGCTATAAACAGTTGCACTGTTCATTTTATGAAATGTATTTTGTTCCATCTGGATGTGAATGGAAAACATTGAGATAGTTTTGGCTTGTGTTTAAACCTTAAAGGGCCCACTGTCCAGGTTTTGGTGGGATAGAATCATAGGTCAGCCATGGTAGCCATGGCTGTTAGTGGCTCGGAGTCAGCCAGAACTGCTAACCTGGGCTGGCTCACAGGTGTATCTCACACTGTGTCATACTCATCATAAAAGGGAAGTTTCTTAAGGATAGGGGAGCCTCCTGTTTGGGTTTCTGCTCTTGTCCTGGGGACTGACATCCTGTTTCTTGTGACCACCATACATTTACTGTAACTTTGTATGCATTACACTGACATTAGTATTAGTTTGGCTGGGGGCCTCCTCTCCTTTTCCCAAGCCCACTTCTTTGCTGGGGAGGGGTTATCAGATGATAAAGCAACTGCTGTAGTTTAACCCTGGATACAGGCTAAACACAGACACTGCCAACAAAATAAGTTTGTTTCAGAAATTGAATGACCCCTAGACAAAGCCAAAAATGCTCTTTGGCATATCTTTTATCTTCATATATAGTGTGCTAGAGCCACTCCAGTTATTACCTCTGCTGTGAGAGATGGTGCACTAACCTACGGAACAAATATTACTTTGCCCCTTCTCTATTAAATTTACACACACAGTTGAGGGGATGAGGGAAATTAGTCACCTCATCTTAAAAGAAGTTTAGATCATCATTGGCTGTAAATTAAATTACTGCCTTTTCTTTTCCCCTACAGTTTTCCTTTTATTTACTCTCTCTCTCTTTTTTTTTTTCTTTTAACCTGACATAGGCTTAAAAATATTCACTTAGTCCAGACTTGTGAATTCATGAATAGACTACTGTATTAGCATGTTTGGCCATGTTTTGCTTTCTCTGCCAAGAATTGTTTTTCCATTTATTAATTAGAACTGCTGTTGTGCATACTGAAGCAGCAGTGGTTTTTATGTAGAGAATGAGCATACCAATCAGTGATTAGCCACAAGTTCAAGGTTCTAATCCCTAGTGCATTGGTAGAGCTCCATGACTAAAGCACTGCCTTCATCTTATGGACTCTGTTTCCATTTCAAGTTGATATTAGAAGTGAGGGATAATTCAGTAGTATAAGTTCCCATGCAAGTAGATCTTAGACCTAAGGGAATAAGTACCATACTTTAGAAGAAGTTGGCCTACTGGGGTTACAGCTGGCCTGGACATTAAGTATGTTAATATTCTTTAAGTTTCTGAGTACTGGGAACTAAAGTATTCCTGTAAAGCACACAAGAATTTCATAAAGTTGATACCTGGTGCTGTCAAATTGTAGACTGAGTAAATTTTATAATCCTGCTTGGATGACTCAAGCATTGTCTTCTTGCTTACTAATTTTACTCAAGACGTGGGACATGTGTTTATGCCCAGTGGCAATGTGAGGACAAAGCAAGGCGGTTACTGATTCCTTACACTTCAGATTACTTTAAAATCATGACCAGACTGCCTTATAATGATTTCAGGGTTGTTAAAGCCTCAGATCCATTTGTAAGTATCAGCACCTGTCCAGACAGTGATAGATAACAGCACCTTTAGGCAGACCTGACCACTGCTAGTGTAGAAGTGGAGATCGGTAAAAGAACACGAGGGGAGATGCACATATGTGTAAGCACCAGGAGAAACAGCTGAACAAAGCAAAACAGTTAAACTCATGGCCTGTATTGGTAACAAAGATCACCATTCCCAGGACAGTGTTCTTAGCAGGAAAGCTGAGGATTGTGGTTTTCAAGAGGGAAAGATCTACGTTTTGATAAAAACAATGCTTGTCATCAAAGACCATCCCAGCACAAGGAAGGTAGGTGGCTTTGGCATACCACATATACCATTCCTGTTCCTGTTAGATCACAAGGAAAACAGCCGTGTATTGCAAGTGAGGAAGAAAACAGACAGTGGGCAGCAGCTGGGTTTAGGTTTTTGGAAAATTAATTTAACAAGACTTCGAGACTGAAAACTACCTCAAAACTGCTGCTGATGCTCAAGTGGTCTAAAAGACCACTTGTCTGGCTTGTCAGTGTGGAGGAACCCCAGACATGTGATATGGACTTGACAGCTACTATTTTCTTCCCTCTTTGGTGCAGACTTCTTGGGCACATATATTTTGGTGCTTGTGAGAATGTAGGCTTTGAGCATATAAATAAATGAAGTCTGTGAGAGAACAAGTGCTAGTGAGTAAATCCAACTTATTTAGAGACTTACTATGTAAATACCACCGCCTTTTTCCATGAGCTCTTGTATTTTAAGGTAATTTTTCTATATAGACTTCACGGCTTACCATTTCTCAAAACTTCCATTGTTGAAGTGGTTTCATACTGGTTTATTAGCTAAGAGTTGTCATTACCATTTCCAAGAAGGCATCCTGTACCACCAGAGGAAGAAAAACTTGGGAACTTGTTCTTTTTAAAACGAGTGCTACATTCCATAAGACCAAATTTTTTCAGACACAGAAACAACCTACTTCTTTAGATACCATTAGTATCTTGAAATACACTTTAGAAGCTTTTGAAATACACTTTAGAAGCTTTTGCTGCTTCATTAGAAATTTAAGACCCACAAAAAAATAATTAAAAACATCAGAAACAAAAAGTCCTACCTAGGTAATTTCCTGTTCTTTTAGAGAAAGTTGAATTTGTTTCCTCACTCTTGATCATTGTAATCAATCTGACTGTAAACTCTTGGCAATCCATAGTATGCAAGCCAGAAAATAAGGCAGACAAGGCCTTGCTGTGCTGAATGGCTTTCTTTTGCATATTGTGTGTGTCGCTCAACATTTGTATCTAATCTTCAGACTTTTTGTAATGCCACTCATTGTCATATGCAATCATTCTTGCAGGTGATATATCTGTGTAATGAATTCTTCAAGAGTCTGTCTGGAATTTCTGTGCCTTGACTCTTCCTTGGATGGGGGAAGGGTTTTTGCTGGGGGATTTTTGTTGTGTGGCTTTTGTGCACGTGGTTTAATGTGCACAGCTCCTTTTCAGGCACCTTGAGAAGTGTTATAAATGATATGGACCCTGACAGTGTGGAGTGAAGGCAAATTCAGCGCAGTCTGCTTTGAATGCCTAGTGCACAGCTGACTTTCACAAACTGAGGGTATGTTTTATTCCTGGCTGTTGTTATCTAAGGTCTTTGAAATTCCCATTGGTTGGAAGAGACACCTGTTTTCCATGGCCAGCTCACAGATGATGAAATGGCCAATGATGGAACTGTTTGCCCCACTGTCAGTCCTGCTGAGACCTTGAGGCAGCAGCAGAGGCAGGTTTGAGGGACTGAGACATTCCCTTGCACCTGGGCTGTGAACTGTCAGTAGGCAAGTCTCTTGAAGGCAGGAAGGCTGGTTTATTCTGCCAAGCTGGAACAGAGATTTTGGAGAAATTGCTTCCATTTTCTGACCTAATTACAGTTAATTATGATAATTTTGCATGGAAGTGATTGATGCAGGGATCAATGTGGTATGGCCATGTTATCATCTGGAAGAAAAAAGGCTGACATTTCCTGGTGTGCTAGAGATTGTATACAAGTTTCTGGCTGCCTGTGTGTTTGACTGGTGTGTTCTGTAGGAATTTTTACCCTTTCAGAATGTGGCACCCACTGCTTAGATCTTCTTTTTTTTCTCTAAATCTTTTAATGTTTTCCACTAGTTCCAGCTTGCACTTTCTCACAGTTTTCTTAGTTAATTCCTCCAGAAATGGAAACACAGCTAGTGGAAAAATACACATATAGCAATTGTTCTTTCTTTTGTGTGTTGTAAGAGAGGGCACCAGTTGAGCCATGGGGCTAAATGCAGCTGCAGGGTCTCTGTTCCCTCATATTTTATGCTATGTGACAACAACACACTCTCATGTTGGAGGAGAAAAATGTGTGCTCCTTAGCTTTGCAGAGTTAACTTCTATTCTTTCTTGATTTTCACACAAGACATGCAGGCTATGAGAGATAATTTAGATCCGTCTTACCGACCTCTGAGATTCCAGTACCATGGCTGACGGTCTGAGCCAGAATTGTGGTCTACTGCTAGAAACTGCTATTGAAAAAAAACATTACCAATGTCAAGCTGCAAGAGAGTAAAAATTGAATTCATTTGCTCCCTGCATTCATGCAGTACAAAAGTATGAATGTAAATACTTTTAAGGCCTACCTTGAAAATTCATTTTACCATGTTAAAAATGTGCTGGACATTTTTTTCCAAGAGCTCTGGGATGATGCTCATTATGTGTTTCTGAAGATTTTGCCTACAATTCAAGGCTGTAAAACTGGAGTGCACAGATGGGGGACAAAAATGGTCCAAATACATCTACAACTTCTGAAGTTCTTGAGGTCTGTGTAAGCAGGGTTTCCTATCAGCCATGTCAATAGCTGAGTACCTGATGCCACAAAGGGAGTTCTGTTGCCAAGGTTTGTGTTTTTTTCCTGTGCATAAGAATCAGTAGGCACCAGGCCATCTATTTCTCCAAAGTATGGTAGTTTTAGTCTTAACAAGAATTCTGTGCAGCTCCTGACAGTGTTTCTCGTAATGACACAATGCACCAAAAGGTTTTAGCTTACTTCCTGGAGTAGGCAGGAATTCTTCTTACATCTCCAGCAGGCTATTAAAGAATTAGTGTCATCATTCCTGCCAATTTGCCCATTTTCTGGTGGGTGATAATTGTGTTTAGTGAATAATAAACACTTTTAGTTGTGGATCTTTTTTTTTTTTTTTTTTTTTTTTTTTTTTTTTTACTGCCCCTAACTCTCTCAGTGGACAGCTGCCAACTTCATTTATCCTTGAAGTAAGCCAAGAGAGTATGTAAGCTTTAAAATGAGCCTCTATGCAAGTGCTGTAAAAGAAGCTGTTTTCCTTTAAGTAGTACAAAAGCCCACAGAATTGTAAAAAAAAAAAATTAAAATGTGATGATGTTAAATTTATTTTAGAGGACAACAAAATTGTAATTGCCTGAAACCCAAACACTGCCACACTGACAATATGAAAGTTAGTCTGACTGTTTCATCGTCCACCTTCATAGAGGAGCAAAGAGCAAGAAATGGACATTTAAGACACTTAAGAATAGCATTTCAGTGTTGATAGATTATTATTTTTAAAGGGAGAAAGAAACTACCACAGTTCTGTGTTATATTTGAATCATGATCCACATTCCCACTGTCTTCCTTGATGGTGGTTTTCATGGCTTGAAGGACATGTGTACCTTTCTTCCCTTTCTAGTCTTTAAAGTTCAATCCAATGTCTTTATATGTGGTAGAATTTCAAAATCCCTTGAGTCTTAGCTCCAGGCTATAGTGCTTCTGACATTATTCCTTCTTAACCGTTGGGTTGAGCTAAGATCTCATGCTTTGGTGCTTTGCTTCAGAACTATGTGACCAGTCTTGTACATAATGTCATCTTCAGCAGTTTTAAGCGTAGAAGGAAAGGAGAAGGCAGAAGCTATTTCTAGAGTAGCTACTTCTCTGCAAGCTTATTTGTTTTTCCTAAGCATCATGTCTAGACAGAAACAACTTTCATCTACCAAGCTGTGTGCATCTTTGTTAATCTAGTGAGACTCATGGAAGAGCATCCCCAAACCTGCCTAGTTTTCCCTTCCTCCTGCAAAGCCATTTTGAAACTGCTGCTGAAATGTTGTTTTCTACTTACAGGTCTTTAGATCTCCGGTAGCAAATCTTATGACCGGCTTAATATTTGTGATCAATTGGTTGAATAACTTGGGTTGGAAATAAGCTCAGGAAGTCAGCTGGTCCCATCTCTTGCTCATGGTGTAACTTACATTAGGACAATATAACTTACATTGAACCAATCAGAAAACCAGCCTTTTTCTTAATTAGCTGCTAAGTCAAGCCTGCAGTAGGCATGGGGAGCATTTTTACAGCAAAATCCCTGTAAGATATGAAAACACATCTTAAAAAAAAAAGTAGTTTACTTTTCCTCTGTTGTATTTTATGGACCTCTCTCTCTTCTCCTCTTTCTTAATTTTCTCCCCTTTCAAAGAGTGCCTTCTTGAGTTTTCTGTGATGGATTATTCTGTTTGCAGCGATAGAAAGACATGGTTTTGCCTAATTACTTTTATTAAGTTGCAGGCAGCTGGAACCATAGCTGCCTTTCTCTGCCAGCATTGATGGGCAGGGGAGGGGGGATATGTTGCTGTGGAAAATGAAACAGGAGATACTGAACTCATGCAACATCTTTTTGCATTGCAGTGTGTTAAGTACTTTTTAAACTTTAGGAGAACTGCAGCCAGTAGTGTTTGCTGGCAGGGTGTGTAAAGAGCCTGTGAGTTTAAGGATTTAGGCTTGCAGCATTACAGGTTGAAAAAGATAACTAGCAGTGAGGGAGGGGGATGTGCTGCCAGCTACAGGACACCTGGCAGTTGTCGAAGAAGGTGGATTTTCTGGCTGGTTTGGGGAACTGAAAGGTACCTTATAATGTTTTAAAATGTATGTGAGGAAGTTGGCCTGATATCTTTTTCACAGTGTACTTTAGACTTCTGCCTCTTTTATGAGCACTAAAACTTGCTTGTGCTTCAGAGGAAAACAAGCAAAATGTTTTAGTATTTCAATTACTAGACAGAGCAAAGTTGCCAGTGTTTGCAGTAAAGAAACTGCTTCCATAGATGCCTAAAAAGAAAGGTAAGGAACTTGGCTCATAATCTGTGCCTTTTGGTGATGTTTGTCAGTAAAAGAGTTTCAGCTAAGCTAAAGTGAAGTGCATACATAGCACTCTGTAGAGCTTTATAAGAAAGCAAACAGGAACAGAAATAATTGCTAATCTTGGAGCAATATGTGACATCTAAAGGGAAGGTTTAACTGCTCCTGTATGATTCGTCGCAGTGACAAAGTGTGGGAAACTAAAGCAATACTTCTGGAAGGCTTCTGGATATTATAATGGATTCTTAAAATAGTGTTCAGTTTGTTTTAACAGGAAAAGGTGTTTTTTTCCACTGTTGGGGATGCTATGCAACCTTCCCTCTCTGAGGTCAGGAGACTTGAAATATTGATGTAGTGGGAGATATTTCTGTAGCACCTTTGACAAAGTACTGTGGGGTAGGTCCTTTCATCCATTTCTGAAGTTCTGTCCTTTAGCCAGCCAAGTTGAGTTCCTGTTGTAAGTGCAAACCATCAAGTACTGGTGGCCACTCTGTTAAATACTCTAATTCAGGAGATAAAAAGGCCAGCTGAAGCTCTGTGAAAATTGTAGGCCTGTATCTGATCTGAAAAGACAAAGCTAAACTGCTTCAGTAAGCAAACCTATCCCTCACACATCTGTCTTTGTGTTTTCTCCGGCTGCCTTTCTAGCTTCAGGGAATGACAGTCTTACAGCAAAGCTTAGAGTATCTTTGCAACCTTATGATGTATGCAGATATGTATGTAAATGAAAATTTAAGATTTGCAGAAGGCAATAAATCTTGCGTCCATTTGCCTTGCAAAATTTCTTATCCACAGTTGGTGAGTGGGAGAGTGTATTTGTTACTGGCAGAGCCTGTCAAATCTATAACACACAATTGTTCTGAAGAAAGCAATTCTCCAGTCAAACTTTCTAGAATGTTTCCCAGTACTAAAAGTTTTAATGCAAATGCACTTAGGTTAAACTGGAGATTTTGCTAAGGTCGGTTTCCCTGGCTGGGAACTGGCAGGGTTATAGCTGTTACTAGATATTCACTATACTGATGATGTCATGCCCAGCTCTTTTGGTCATTGAAACTATTTTTCTTGGATTTGTGGAAAATTTTGATCTGGCTTTCCATCTCGCCTGTCTTGGCAATACATGATGCGACCTTTTGATTCCTGTCAAGGACAACTTACTGCCTCTTTCCTTTATATATTTATACCTGTAATTATTATTATTTTTATATTCAGTGTCAAACTAATTTGGGGAATATGCAGTGATCCTTGTTTTCAGGATGAGCTGTTATTCTTTCCTCCTACCTCACACCTCCAATGTGTATGACTTGTGAGTAAGCTTCCATTTCTGCCCTCTCTTTTTGAAGCAGGCAACCTTATCTGTGCTTCGTCCTTAGCGTATGTCCGTAGCTGCAGTGTGCCCGTGCTGTAGATATGGTTTTCCACAACTTCTTCCAGGGGAAATTACTTATATAGATAGTATATAGCACCAAGGAATTGTCTCACAAACCAAAGTGCCTTATCGTATGTGCCTATCAAGTATGATTGTCTGCAAATGGTTGCAGTTCATTTTCATTAACCTGAAGATTCTGTGTTTATTCCTCACTGCAGAAGAGCAGCTGAGTATTCTGTTAATGTGTAGATAAATTGAAGTTTTCTAAAAACACCACAACAGGTGGTCTCTGGAGGAGACCTGATTGCTGTCTACAACTACCTGAAGGGTGGTTGTAGCCAGGAGGGGGTGCGTCTCTTCTCCCAGGCATCAGAACAAGAGGACACAGTCTCAAGCTGTGCCAGGGGAAGTTTAGACTCGAGGTGAGGAAAAAGTTCTTCACAAAGAGAGTTGTTAGCCATTGGAATGTGCTGCCCAGGGAGGTGATGGAGTCACTGTCCCCAGAGGTGTTCAAGAGGGGATTGGACATGGCACGTGGTGCCATGGCCTAGTAGTCATGAGGTCTTGGGTGACTGGTTGGACTTGATCTTTGAGGTCTTTTCCAGCCTTATTGATTCTATATTCCATGATGAAACTTAACGCTGTCCTCTACACCCAGAAATGGTTAGGAATTTCATTAGTATATCATTTTGCTGTGCTGTAGGCATCAGAGGTGGAGAGTCAGTTGCTCTTCTGACCTGTGATGGGTCCATTACATCTTGGTGAGTTCTCTGCCTAGTCATTCGACTAAACAATGATAGATTGCCTCATTTTGACCTACATCATTGATTCCTAGAGGAGGAAAATATAGTCAGTAATTCTACCTGTTTCTCAGGAGAAATGTCTAGGAAAATTGTTTTTCTGTACCTTGGACTACTCATGTGCTTTCAGAAGTGTTCATATGTAGTGTTTTTGCTGACTCTGCTCTGTTACTATTTCTTATCCTGTTGTAAACAGGAGGGTTTAGATAAATTGTATTTTGGTTTATGTAATGGACAGTTCACTTGAGTTTACTGTCCTGTTTATAAAGGCAGGATCCATGTGGGAGCTTGCTCCAGACTTTCCTTTTGAATACTACTACTACTACTTGGCAAAAGGCTACAGGGCAACTCGGATTCATTGACTTCTTGCTCCCAAAAGGAGAGTTGGGAGCAGCTGGGGAGAAAAGGAGGGAATTTTTATTCTGATAATACTTAGAAGGTCTACGCTCAGTGCAACAGGAAGAAGATAGATAATTTAACTGATAGCTAAATAGAAATAGGTAATTGAATAGGAACCTAGGGATACACCCTTAATAATGTGAGCCCTTTTGAGGATGTATGTAGATGCCATATTTTTAGTAAAATGCTGGTAGGAGAATGTTACCAGAACTGTTTAGGTTTTGGGGGAGTTTTCAGCCTACGTTTTATGTAATGAACAAAAGTTATAACAGGTGTCTCCTAACAGAAGCTCCAAAGCCAGTTTTAAGTGGAAAGGATTCTTTTGGAAGAAGTATATGCATACCTTAAGTCATATTCAAGTGTGTCTCATGCAACAAAGACTTTCTCAGTCAGTTCTTTCTTTGCCATGTGTGCCAAAGTGGCCTGCCCTGGTAAAAGATCTATGTTTAAATTGAGGAGCTGTGGTTTCACTGATTGCCTAATGCAAGACCAGACAGCCATGGACAGTGAGTCCCTGAACTGTAGGCTCCTCTTTTGGAGAGAAATACTATGGCAGTAGTGACAACTATGTCACCAGTTGCAGTCAGTGACCCAAACAGGACTCGTAGTGCCTAACTAATGCTGTCTGAACTAGACTAGTGCTCAGGCTGATGTTGTTTTAGGTTCTTGCTTAAAAATCTTCACTGGAATTATGTAAATCCACAGACCCCAGACAGGAGACAAATTCCCAGTGACTTTCTATGGGAACTGGATTCCTGATTTATGTCTGCATTTGAAAACTTCCCCAATTCAAGCTCAAAAGAAAAGTGTAGTGTTTCATGGATGAGGGTTTTGTTTTTCAAACTACCAAATCTAATTAAAACCCAGGACAAATCACTAAAATAGAAGTGCTTTAAAATAATGAAAGATGATAATTAACAGTTAAATAGGTAACTATCATTCTGGTAGCTGGAAATATAGTAGAGTTGAAAGAATTCCCTTGTCCTTTGTATTAGCATAGAGGAAGAAAAATCAAAGTTATTGGGAGGCAAAGTCAATGAAACTTGCTTCTTTGTCCTCCCCTCCAATAATTGGCATCATGTATGAAGCTTGTAGCCATAGTTATATTTGAGAGAAATACAGGGTTCACTTATTGTCTGGACTCTGTATTGTGAGGCTTGAAATCTCTCTGGGAGAAAAAAGTGATACAGCTGAAGGTGCCACTGTGGTGCTGTGCATTTTATCACATAGCTATGCTTGCAAACATGCATATGTACACAAATTGATAAAATTTAGGAGTGTGCATGTTTTTCACTTTTTCACATCTGACAACGCAATTCACTCTTCCTGCTGCATGTGGAAGTTGCTGGGCAGAGCCTTGGAGAGTCTGAAACCGGTATAAGTGAAGTTATGCAAAGCCATGGCAGATACAAACTACAGTTAGGAGGCATGCTTGCAGCTTCTGTGAATAAACAAGTAACCTGGTAAACTCCATTCTAAAAATATAATTAAAGTGCTACATGTAACCTAGCCAGGGTAGGAACTAACAGAGTGCAGGCTTCAGACTAGTCCAGGGATCCTGATTCTTGTGTATTTGGCCACTAAAACCTGAATGTGCATCCACCCAGTGCACGTCAGTCACATTGCTACAAGCGTCTTGCATCTGTTTGCAGAACAGATCAGCACTGTTGCAATCTACATGGAGATTCATTTGGTACAGTTTTGTTGCTTGTTTGTTTGGGTGCCCCCTCTCTCCCCCATTCTGCAGTTGCAAATCTTGCTGGTGTTCTTCAGCTAAGCATTCTGCTGGATGTGAATTTTAATCCTATTCCCCAAGTTCCAATTCCATGTCCTAAAGCAGTGAGCAGTAAAGATAAGGCAATGATAATCTTAGAAGCATCAGATCACTCTCTCTTACAATTAGATATTCACCTGAGAGGCCCCATATATCAGACTGCAATTTGGTTTAATTTCCAAACAATGAGTGACAACATTTGAGTACTTAGTGGGTTTTATTCAAGTGGCTATATATCTTTGGCATGTGAATTTAACAGCATCCCCTTGAGCCAAGGCTTCTATGAAAGTTTCATATGTGAAGTCAAGGATTGCTTACATGGAGACACTGAAAATCTGAGTTGTATTATTAAACATGTCATTTTAAAAGAAGTTAGTTTAACTTGATTAAATCTTTATCTTCCCAACTGAATTACATGAAACCAAGTAGGGCTCTCTTGTTTCTGAGCAAGAGTATTCAACACAGCCTTTAAAGGTTGTCTGGCTAATCTGTTTGGAGGGAGGGAGCAGAACAGAGCTGGCAGATCTTTAAGAACACTTTCATTGGAGTACAAGAGCTCTCAATCCCCAGATGTAGGAAATCAAACAAGGAAGGGAAGAGACCAGCATGGCTGAGTCAAGACGTGCTGGTCAAACTAAAAGGCAAGAAGGAACTGCGCAGGCAGTTCAAGCAAAGCAGGTATCTTGGGAGGAGTCTAGGGATGCTGCCTGGTTGTGCAGGGATGAGGTCAGGAAGGCTAGGACAAATGTAAATTTAGATTGTACATTAGGAAGAAGCTCTTTACTATGAGTGTGATGGAGTGCTGGAACAGGTTGCTCAGGAGGTGGTGGAGTCCCCATCCCTGTAGACATTTAAGGTCAGGCTTGCTGGGTCTTTGAGCAGTCTGATCTAGTTGGAGATGTTCCTGTTTACAGCAGGAGGGTTCGACTAGATGACCTCTAGAAGTCCCTTCCAACCCAAAGTATTCCATGGATTTCACATGCATAGTTAATAGGGATTCGTTTTTCTGAATGTCCCCAGGTAGACCGACCAGTCTTACTCACTCTCAGCTGTTTACTGTTTGCACTGACTCTTGAATGCCTATCTGACAAGCACTGAGGAAAGTTGATGTTTTTTCTGTACTCTATACCAGCTCTTGTCCACAGAAGCTAACCAAGTGAAAATGAGTTACCCTGCATCTTCTTGCAGCTGTCAGTTTCGTCTTTAATGTGGTGCTCAGCTGAGAATACCAAATTTGCTCCCATGCTCATTGACCTTTCCTCATCACCTTACCAGGACAGAAATGAAAGGCTGGATGGAAGATGCAAAGTACTAATTACTTGAAAGTCAGTGTAACTGTCTTCTTAATGCACTTTATATAAGTACAGACATATATTTTTAAAAATAACCAGCATGAGATGAGAGATTTGCTGAAGCATAAAGAGAGCCAAACCCATGTTTGATGCATTTACAGAAGTCTGATTTGCAACCCACACGATACCTGATTGCTCTGGGACCGAAGGCCTCCCATATGGAAGCAGGGGGAAGAACAGCACAGACGGATTTTTGCAAATGCTACATTTGTAGTTTAGGTGAAGTTATGCCTCTTTTTTTCCCCTTTTTTCTTTTCTTTTTTTCTTTTCTTTGTTTCTTCCCAGTATGGGCTTTTTATTTTGCAGTATTCTCAACTAGATTTTTCATGGTGATATCGAGGACGTTATGTGAGCAGGAAGGAAGAGAGGATTTTAAAAAGTTGTGGTATTGGTAAACTTGATCTCTGCTTTGAGGGTGACAGAGCACTGAAAGAGGCAGCCTGGAGAAGTTGTGGAGTCTCCTTGCCTGGAGACTTGCAGAACCCTCCAGGATGCATTCCTGTGCAACCTGTTCTAGACAAACCTGCATAGTATCATAGTATCAGTCAGGGTTGGAAGGGACCACAAGGATCATCTAGTTCCACCCCCTGCATTAGCAGGAGGAGTGGACTGGATGATTCCCAGAGGTCTTTCCAACCCCTACCATTCTGTGGCTCTGTAAATATCTTCTAGAAAGGCCAGTTTTGAAAAAAATCCCCACTATGGAGTATTTGCATCTCCTGCACTGAAGTTTGTCAGATTAACCCTTGGGAGGCTGTGCTTTTGAGGATGAGGAGGAAGTTTGGACTTTTTTTTGTTAGCGGTTTTAAACTTCTGTTGATTCTTTTTGAGCACTGCTTCATCAATGCTTCTGTGGAGCTGCATTCTTAAACTGGTGGCTGGTTTTGTTTTTAAACAACAACAACAAAAAAAAACCCAAACCCACAAAGCAGAGAACATTTTTTTTCCTCTTCATACAGGAAGGTCAAAAATAGAAATTTAGAATCAGATTTGCATATAAAATGTTTTATATTTGTTCTGAGTTTTCCTGAAAAGAAGTGATGGGGTGCTGAAAGCCAGAACTCTGCAGCAAAGAATGTTGATCATCACAGTATCACCAAGGTTGGAAGAGACCTCAAAGATCATCGAGTCCATCCTGTCACCACAGACCTCATGTCTAGACCATGACACCAAGTGCCACGTCCAATCCCCTCTTGAACACCTCCAGGGATAGTGACTCCACCACCTCCCGGGCAGCCCATTCCATATAGGATTGACCAGAGAACCATCAATGGTGGCAGTAACATGTAATTGGCACTGTCCCTTCTGGGCTTCATTTGTAATGCTCTTTTCAATAGTGTGAAATAAATTCTCCCACTTTTATTTTCTTTTTTTTTTTTTCCTCCCCCAGTTCAGATTGTGTCTTTTCTTCATTCATCGGGCTGTCAGGAATAGAACTTAGAGTGTGTTTATGTTTTGTTTTCTTTTATTTGCACGTGATAATCACCAACTATCTCGGCAAAGATCTGGGAATAGTTTCTTAGCTGCAGCTGCAGAGGAAGTTAAAAAAAAAAAAAAAAAGTATTTGCGTGTGTCCTGTGGAAACAGTCTTTAAAAAAAAAATATCCATTTCTCAGCATCTGTTGTAGCAGAAGAGACTTATTTTATTTTAAAAGCAGCTTTCTGCAGTCTGTAAAATGGTCTCCACTGAAACTTTTTTTAGCTATTATTTGTGCCATTTGAAAGCGGTGCCGTTTTAGACAGTGCTTACTGTATGAGAGGAAAGGGAAAACTTGAGCAACGACCACCCGGCAGTGTTGTCAGATCAGTGCATCTGAGCAAGCGCCTAGCATTGTAAATGCAGGGCAGAATGAGTTACAAACTTGCTGCAGTTAAAGCGCTGGGCGTGTTTTCATTTTCATCTTGGTTAGATTGGAAGTAGGAATGTAATTATTTTGGTAGTTCAAGGAAATACTTTCCGATTACAGTGGCTTGCTGTAGCAGATACTGTTCTTTGAGACATTTCTTGGTCTGAATTCTAGACTAGTTTACTAGAGGGTGCTACAGCAAGAAGATGGGATGAATTGATGAAGTCCCACCCCCCATATACTGCTAACTGAACTTAGAGTTTCTGTACTTTGCAATCTTCAAAGGGCTGCATTCCCTTCATCCTGGTGATAGTGTAGTAGTATTGGAACTACCTTGTTAGGTTAGAGAAGGGGCATTGAATTCATTTGGTCACATGTAGATATTGATATCTGGCTCTATTGAAGCATTTGAAATATCCTTTGGAGGGTTAGTATTAGTGCTGCAAGAATAATGGAATAGGCTGACTTTTGTCTTCTAAAAATAATTACACAGTTGAATGAGAACAGTAATATATATATAGAGTAATATGTGCAATATATAGTATAAAACCATAGAGCTCTCAGGTCTGTGAAGTCAGCTGTAATAGGGAGTTTCTGTGAACCTTTTTGTCAAGGCAGAGGCTTTCTAAATAAAATCCCATTTAAGTAGTGCTGTGCTATGTGCTGATCACCTTATTTTTAGACTCGTCTCTTCTGAAAATAGAAAAGGAAGGAGAGGAAGAATAGAAAAAAGATGGTAATAGCACAGATTGCTTCTCAGCTATCTCTATTATGAACAGTTTGTGGACAGGTGGTCATTGTGCTCCCTGTAATACACATGAAGGTTATGGTCACAACAAATTTTGATAATGTGTGTTGACACCTTTTCCTCTCAATCCACTTCCAAGCAACACTTAGATTATTGCAGTGAATGCAGCCACAGACTTTTTGATCATTAAAGCGGCTGTGAACCCTTTAGTTTACTACCAGTCTTTTAACTGCAATACAGTTGGAAACCTGCTGAGCACAACAGTCTGAAATCCTGACCGAATTCTCCGCTTTGTCCCTCTTCAACTATGCTGTAAAACCAGGTCTTGCCTGGCAAAGTTCCTGGCCTAATAAAAAGAGAAGCTGAACCAAGAATAAGGTGAAAGCTAGTGTTGTCTCATTACATAGATGGGAAACTGAAACAATTCTGATTTGACCAAATTGTGTAGGTCTTGACCCAGAGTTAGAGATACAACTCATATCTCTTCAGACGCAGCCCATTACTTTTCCTAGAAAACCATCACTGCATCTAATCTGAATTTGTTAGTTAGGAAAGTCAGCAAGGAGTTTCTGTGCCACTGAAAGTTGCACTGAAGTGTAATTGTAAATGCTGTGGAAGATCAAACGAGAGAAGGAAAGGTCATTTTACACCTATGTTATTTGAATTCATGGCTTGATCATTGCAGAAATTTCTCTACTTCAGTGCTCAAAGCCATGCCTGTTCATTCACCTGGTCAAGCAGGCATTGCTGTAATCATCATTGTCCTAAGTACTAGGTCAAACAGTAGTGTTTTAAACCAATTAATGTTATGTTTGAAATGAATTTTATCTTTTTTATCAGCAATCCCTCCTGATTGATTACACCTTTTTGAGTGTTTTAAAGCCATGTAGTAGCTTGTCTGTATAAATAATTCCCATTAGAAAATGCTTTTAAAGTTCAGAATTATGTTTGTTGCCATAGCAATATTCAGTTAAAGGTTCATAGAATGGCTTTTTACTTTCTTCCTGCCATAGGGGAATTCACAAAGGAGATTCTAAGTCTATTGCAAATATAGGGGATTTAGCAGGACTGTGTACATGGGAGAGTGCAAGGAGAAAGGGAAGGACACAAAATTATCCACAGTTTAAATGAATTTCTGGAGCATGAGGGGGATCTACAGCAGCGGGAAGGCTTTTGGGTATTGGTTGTATCCTGTGTTTGGCTTCCAAGGACCTTGTTTAAAAGCTAAAGTGGATGGAAAAGTAGTGCCTAGAGAATAAATAAATTTTCTTTGTCTTTCTTGTGTTCCTACCTAAAATACAGTGTGCATTTGTGTTTCTTCATTTGATCTCTAGGAATTTCACCTGGTGATACTGGGATTGTGGAAGCAGAGTGAGCAAAAAGCACTAGCCTCTGAAATTGTCATTCATTGCTAATATCTGTCAGCTGTCTTCATAAATATGTTTTGAAGTAGTTCCCTGTCAATGTTTACTTTATTATTGGAGTTTCAGTAGTTGCAGCCTTAGCTGACAGCTGAAACCCCACATAAAGCTACATTTGGAATAGTTCTGATTAGTTTGGGTTATCTTCCTAGGTTCAGGATTAGTAGGAGGCATTGGAAAAGTTTGCCTCAACTGTGTTCACACTCTTGCTAAGTGTTTCTGGAATTGGCTTGTCACAGGACACTGGACAAAAAGAGAGTCTGTATTAATTGTGTGTGATGTTCCCTATTTTGTAATTGAGCACCTAATTTGACAAATGTGATAATTTACAATGAGATCTCAGTATTTTTATTTCTTCTCTGGAGGTTTGCACCTCTTGCAGTTTAAAAGAGCTGTTTGAGTATCGCGTGGTCTCAAGAGCAGCTGTTTCCACATGCCCAGTGAACTGTCAGAATGTAATGAAGTGGGGATAGTATTTGATTTAGGGAGAAATAGCAATTCAAGTTCAGTGTTTTATCTGAACCAGTTGATTACAGAAGTGTAAAATGGTGTAATATAGAGTAATGAATGTTTTCATTCTTTTGACTAGGAGAGGTAGAATTTGAACAAATACTACTGTAAAACAGACTTAGTTTTGGACCTCTTCCAGCAGAGTATCTGTTTCCGTTTTCTAATTGGAAAAAAAAATACCCACAACTTCTCATGTTGCTAGGAAAGTCTATTCCAGATTATTAATTTTTTTTAAATTAATGTTCTATTTACTTAAAAGGTTAATGGGGACTGGGGGGAGAATACAAAATACATTTCAGAGAAGTTGCCCAGATGTTATCAGAATCCATATGCAAACTGAGACGTGAGATCCATCCTCGCAGCACACTGTTAGGTCGGTTTTAAAATCAGAAGGTTGCTAAAAAAGCATGGAATTTTGAAGTAGATTCTTCTTATTTACATCTGGGGTTTTGAGCTGCTATGGTTCAATTCATCAAGCTCTTAAAGCTCTTGTGGTTTGGAAAAAGAAAAACAACTATCAGGCAACTTGTAGTAATTGCAAGAGCTGCAATACCGAGATAACAAAATACTCAGAATGCAGTTCCTCTTCACTTCGGCTGTAGTTCTGCAAACACGTGAACCACACATTCACTTTGGTAAAGCAAGTAATCTTGCACAGAATGGGCTGCTCTTGAAGAAGAGGTTAGGTGTTTGGAATTACATTGCCAGATCTAAGCTACAGCTATCTAGCCTTTGTTTTCGAGAGCCTGTGGGTATTTAAGATACCAACAACTTAGTATGCTCTGAACCGATAGAAGACCTATTGTAACATAGGAGATGTGGAAAATCTGATATTTGGATTGTTTCTAGGATGTCCAGGAGAACTGTTAAACCATAGTCTCAGTTTTGGAACACATGAATCTACAGTGAGAAATGCGAGGAATAAATGCTGCAAAGCACAAATACAAAAAATGAGTGTGAAAGTGATTTTAATGACCTTATCTTTTCACCTAATGAGCTCTAAATAAATTTGAGTTTGGAAGCAAGTGTAAAATACAGAAGACCTCCAGGGTGAGATCTCAGAGCTCACGCTGTGTTCCTCCTTGTTCATATTAACCAGAAATTCTTTCAGCTTCCCGAAGTCATTAGTTAGAGCTAAAGCTCCTGCCCTACCATAAACTCTCTGTGGGCAATTCTACATTGTGGGAGGGGTGTCTTGTTTATCCTTTTCTCTCTGCCTGGGGTTGAGCAATATTCAGTTTGCTACAAAATAATGATCTCCATCACCTACATCTGCAGAGGCAGTTCTTCTTGGAAGGCTGCAGCAGTTGTGATGAGCAGAACGATTACCTTTTGGGTTTCTTGGCAGTTTTTGGTTTTACAGTGTAACTGTCAATTCCAGAATCATAGATCAGAATCGCATCCCTGCTTTCCTTTCAAAAAGCTAAGTCAGAATTCAAACCCAAGGGACTAAGTATTGGGCCTTTATTATTTGCCTTCCTTTCTTTATCTTTTAAGATTCAATTTTGAAGCTGTCTGTCTTTTTTTTCCTGTAGTGAAAACTTGAAGCTACTTCTTGACACAGGTATTCATTCGGTGGTTTAGTGCGCTGTTAGCATGGTTTGTAGAAACTCTGGGTCAGGGTTGAAAATCACCAACACCTAGGTCACTTAAGAATAGTACAGATGTTTCTCAAAGTACACCACTGGAGATGTGAAATAACAATGTGATTTTTGAAGTGTAGGCCCTTCCATGTATCAATTGTAGCTCTTTGATACCAGGAAGAAGTTGGGGGCCATACTTCAACCTCTCTTATGATGAGGAGGATGGAAGGGAGTAAAAACCTGTCTGCCTTCTCTGTGTTTCTGTTCTGGTCAAACACCAGGACTAAGTTTTGACCCTTCTCAGGCATGGGCATATGCTGTTGCTTATTAAGTATTTCTAATAGAATTGTTGTGAGTGATTTAGAGCACTTAAAGGATCAGTGTCAAAAGGATTAGCAAACATGATTTGTAAAGCTATGAGTAATAAATAATAGTTTGTCATAGTATCTTAGTAGATGATGGGTAAGTATGGCAAGGAGTTTTGACCTGTTTGCTTTCAAACTCAGTTGACTGAGGCTCAGCTTCCTCAGTTTGTGACAGTTTGTAGCAGCAACTTTGTTTACAGCTTTATCAAAGTGGTTCATCCCTCTCTGTCATGTCACTTTCTTTTGAAATATACTGTGTCAGACTCCTAAAAGACAGTCTTGTTTCTGCAAAACTCCTGTGAATGGAAGGAGAAAACTTAAAGCAAGAAGGAAGGCAGTGCTGCGGTTCTTGGCAATAGTTCAGTTTTAGATTGGCTTAAACAGATTTAAGGTTGCAGCCAGTATTACTGTGATAATTGCTTCAGAGCAGATTGCTCCTCTTTGTTGTACCCAGAAGAGTAGAAGGACCTATATCTTTGGGTTTCTGCATGGTTGTGTTGCTCTTCTCTGAGATGGGATGTGTAGATTTCATTTCCTACTCTGGAAGTTGAACAATCAGTGCAAAGCAAAACAGCATTGACATGAGAACTTGGGTGTGTTAAGTAGGTGTGTGCATCAGGAGCCAAATGGTGAGACTGCCTCAACTGAAGGAGTGAGCTGAGAGTGTCTCCAGCATGCTGGGTGAATGAATGCACTGGCCTACTGGACAAAAGTGCTCCCTTTTTTCCCCCTATCTGATATACCTGAAATTCAATGTGATCTTTTCAAGTTTTTCTTTGATCTCAGCTGAACTTAATGATCAATTATTTGCACAACTCTTACTACCAACGCCAGTGGCTTAAATCAATTAATGAGTTATAATCTGCTTGCTTTGCTTATTTTTAAAGCAGGCTGCATTCTATTTCAGAGCCCTTCTGGAGCATAGGAGAGAGATTTTCATGGTATGTTCAGGTCCATACTACATTGGTACTTAAAAAAAAAAAAAGAGACTGTACATTAACACAGCTACTTGAGATTTAAATAAAATAATAAATGCTTTGAGATTTTCAATAAAGCCACAATTTCAATTACTTGTTTTGGACATCTCTCCCTGTTTACCTATCAGTCATCTGCTTCAGATCCATGCTTTACACTTATTGAATATCATAGAATTGTTAGGGTTGGAAGCGACCTCAAGGATCATCTAGTTCTAACCCCCTGCCATGGGCAGGGACACCTCACACTAGATCACGTTGCTCAGAGCCACATCCAGCCTGGCCTTATAAACTTTCAAGGATGGGGCTTCCACCACCTCCTTGGGCAACCTGTTCCAGTGCCTCAACACCCTTACAGTGAAGAACTTCTTCCTAACATTCAATCTGAATCTACCCATTTCTGTTTGTTCCATTCCCCCTAGTCTTATCACTACCTGACACCCTAAAAAGTCCCTCACCAGCTTTCTTGTGGGCCCCCTTAAGATGCTGGAAGGTCACAATTAGGTCTCCTCAGAGCCTTCTCTTCTCCAGTCCAAACTCCCTCAGTCTGTCCTCATAAGAGAGGAGCTCCAGCCCTCTAATCATCCTCATGGACCTTCCCTGGACACGCTCGAGCACGTCCAGGTCCTTCCTGTAATAGAGAAAATCTTTTGTGTATATTTGATTTATAAATCTGATTGTTCTAAAAAAAGGTGTTAGAAAAGGAAAAGAAAATTGGGGTGTGGTGTGTGTGTGTGAATTACATCTGCAGAAACAGAAATAAATGTATTCCATCTAGAAGTCCAAGAATCAACTCCCTTCTTGGAAAACCAAGTACCCCTGCAGACAGCAATAAGAATTTCTAGGAAAAGAGGCCAAGCAACACGATGGAGAAGTTGTCAGCAATCTTGTCTATGAAGCTGAGTGAATTATCAGCAATCCTAGAGGGAAATGCAAGTTGGCAAGTCAGTAACAATGCACCTTACTCAGCAGGGTAGGACTGAAAAGCCCAAGTGAATGTATGAAAAGCTCAACAGGAAATAAGGAATTTTAAAGGAATCAGTTTGATTCCCTTGGTGTTAGTCATGAATACATGTGCCTTGTTCCTTTGATCAAAAGTTTTCATCCTAGTCTTATTTTGCAGGGCTGCTGTTCTGTTCTTCCCAGCTGATACACCCAGAAGAGGCAGGTGCCATATCAGACAGTACTAAATTCAGTGATTCCTATCATCAAACTAAATTAGTTCTTAGAACTAAACTAGAACTAATTTAGTTCTTAGAACTAAATGCTGCTGACAGAACTATTGGGCCTGCAGGAGCTGTTTACTTTTGAGTGCAGGGAAACTGAATACTGAGTGGCATTATATTAATATGTGTCTCTTATAGAGGTCTGACTACAATTGGAATTTCTTTCTCAGAAGTTTGGGGCAGGTGGAGGTGTGACAAGCTAGACCAGCTCATGGTGAGGAGTTGCATGTAAATATATTGCACTGTTTGTGCACTTGAGTGCTTCTTTAAGACTGCCAGCAATCAATACACTAAAGTCTAGAGTAGCTCTATAGCTCTGAAATATGATTGCGATTGCAGGCATAAAATCTCCTGGTGGAGCACTTCGGTGTAGCCAAGGTCATAAGGAGACCAAACCTGTCAATATCTCCTTGCTGTTTGTAAATTCTCGTCCCCTACTTTAGGTACAAATCTGGGGCAATGTTTATACCTTGTGTCTACTGTTGTGCAGAATGTGGAGGGTGGGACTGTGGTTAGCCCCTCAGTTTCACAAGCACTTAAGCCATTTTGTGGTGATCAGTGGAAGAGGAGGCTTGTGCCCACTATATGTTCCTTCCCAGGGATATAGCTGCACAGACCACCGGATCTCCACCCAGCCCCTGTGCCTGACATCATCACTGTGTGTCTATAAATAATACTATTTTTGTGCTTGTCCACTGTTTTGTGTTTACAACAGGTGGCCAGGCACTAAGCAGCGTTTATTAGGAATGTGTTTTCATTTTCCATATATTAACCCCTTATGATTCATGATCCCAGCAAGGAACCTACTCTGGACTGCAAAAGCTGTAACAGAGCTGTGGAAATGCAATTTTTTAGGGAGGTGTGTGGGTTAATCCTTTAATTCTTGTATCCCAGCCCAAAGCAACTTCCTTGATAGAAAACAGATGCATCATGATATGCTGGTGCTTGCACATCTATTTATTCCACATTACCTGTTATCTTGCTGAAAAAACATTGCCTGGTAGGTCAGGAAGCTTGTACATTTTCTGCAGTTCACTGACATGACCTGTTCATTCCTATTTTATGTAGTGTTCACATTCTCCTCTTGTCTGTCATTCTGAAGGGAAAGTTTCTGGTTGACTAGTTATGCCCAGGAGTGTATGGTAGAAGGGCAGCTTCATGCATGATTCTGGTGGCCTTGTCTTTGAAGGAGTTAAATAGCAGCATTTCCATTTCTTTGGAATGATCTCAGGAATGCACATTATTTTTCCTGTGTTACTGTGTTCAAGAGGGCTCTTGGTTAGTCAGGTGGCAATGTGCTTCTCCCAGGGGAGCTATTCATTATTTTTGTTTTCAGTGGGAAAGAAAAGAGGAGACTTGTTTAGCTTGTTCATTGTTTACAAACACAAGGCAAACGCAATGTTCAGAATGAGAGAGATGAATAGAGAAATGTTCACTTTTTGGAAAATTTGGACAAATGGTCAAAATCTACATTTTATCTTCTGCTTGCATGATTTCCATTTGAAAAGTTCTCTTTCAGGGTAGAAATTTATTCTTGAAAACGACATGATTCTGGCTAGCAAGGTGGGAAAATAATTGGCTGAGTTGTGTAAAGTCTTCTTTACTTAACTTGATGTGTGGTTATTATAGAGTAACACATTCAGTCCATCCAGGATTTCTGGTGGAATCTATTATTTTTCCTAATGCAGGCATGGGGTTTATTTTCACCATGGCAGAAAGAGCACTCTCTAGAAATGTCCTGCTGCTTGAATAGCTGCACAATTAAATGGTACAGAGCTACTAAAAGAGACAATTACGCAGAAGAGTGACTAGGAGCTTGGCTATATCTTGGAGTAAGAAGCAGGATTATTCAAGGGGGGGGGGGTGTGTGTGTGTGGAAATCTGGACAAGCAAAGGACTTGTCTGTGCTCATAAAATGGTAATCAGCATAGTCAGTGAAGTGGGATGTAAACCACTGCAGGACATGCCCAGAGTGCTTTACCTTGCATTCGATGATTTACAAAACAGAGCTTGCTTATTTATCACAAATTCTGTTATTGCTGCAGTTAGCAACAGAAAGCAATTTGACTTTCTCTTATGGATTGAGTTTGCCTGCCAGATTTTGGATTCAGGAGTCCTTCCTGCTTTTGTTTCAGGGGGATTTTCTGGTATGCTCTTAATTTGTTTGAAACCATCCAACCAATTACTGCTGTTGCTGTTTGTGGTTTATAATGAGGTTAGTCAGTGTAGCACATTTTTGTCCACATTTAGTGCATCATCCAAACTCTTTTATAATAGAGATTGATTGTTTAAGTCACAGAGATTTCTTGTTACTATCACTTTATCTAGCAGTATGTTGTGATGTTTAAGTTTATGCTGTACTAGTTCAAAAAGTCTCTAATCATTTGGTTTGTAAATAATATTGACTCTATTATAAATAACACTGACTCTATTACAGCATTGTCAGTAAAGCACAAGAGAATGAGAGAGGAGAACACTTCAGATATCACCTCCTGTTTTCATTTACTCACATATGTTCAGGAAAGCATTGTGTTGTTCATTGGTTCTTGGGTGATGGTTCTTAGAATCTTTCAGTCATGTGAGGTTTTAAATTACATGTGGCTACTTGACAGAGCTCTAGATAACCTTATCTAGCCTTCTGTGAAAGTTTGGGCTGTGCTGTGGTTCTGTAATGCTATGTGAGTTCTAAGAAAGCCACCCTTATTTTTCCACAGTGAAAAAGCAGAGTAGAAAGTACAGTATATTTTTGTCTTTTTTGTGTGGGTAACAAAGAGATGGCAGACATTGACATGAAGTTAGTGCTTGTTGAGGTCTGTGCATGTAACCACATTTGGGAAGAAGGCATATAATAACATAATGTAAAAAAGGAAAATACATTTTCGCATGTTTAGTAGGCTTTCACTAAGCTTTCATTTCTCTCTGTAGCTTGAAGGACTTGTTCTGTGCCTTCTAGTAAGTGGCACTTTGTCACCTAGGTAGTTTCCATGAGAAATGTAATTAATTTCTAAATAAAGAATAAATACAGAATATTTTAGAAGTATCCACTTGAGGTTAAAGATCTTTTCCCCCCCCCACTTTCTTGCTCCATCAAGCATAAGTTCAGGCCACCCAAATCCAGTCAGTAGCCTCCTCCAACTTGAGATTGTCAACATCTTGGATTTAGGAGCCAAATTTAGCCTTTAAGAACATGATTGTTGCTCAAACTAGTTCACAAAGTGTCTACTCTGTTGTACACCCACGAATTTTAAAACAAAAGTGATCTTTCCAGCAAACATTGTTCAGTGAAGCCTGGGAATACAGCAAAGAAAATCCCAAAGGATGAGAAAGAAAATCCCCTTCGGGTGAACAGCCCACATATGCAACTGGTCCTGTCTGCTTCAAAGCTCTTTAAGAAAAGCACAAGTTTTTAGATGGTTAGGACTGTTTTCTAACAACAGCAAAAGAGGCAGGAGAAATATGCTAAACATGCTCAGTGGTAAAATTTCTGTCTCAACTGTGAGTCTATTTTATGTGATTTAAAATGGCTTGATCCAAATGGCAGCTCATGGGCTAGACGTGGCCTGGATCATGCTTCTATTCATTCTCCCACCTCTCCCTCAGAGAAGATCAACGGTGACTCTTTGGGGCTTAAAACCCAAATGACTCTTTTGCGTGTGGGCAGTGTCTTAGGGCAAGACCTGTCACCACAGCAACAGGGTATGAAAAGTGATGGGAATTAAACAGTGGTATGCCTCTCACTATCCGCATCTTGGGTGTTATATTTGCAGCTTTCTTGCTGACACAGCACACAACTGGGGCATTGGAGTCTCACAGTTGTGATCTCTGTGTATAGCTACAGGAAGTGGATCATGCAGATTTAAGTTATGATTCTGTGAAGTGTGGCTTGGACTAATGCAATCTAAAAGCAATGATGACATAGATAAGAGAAGGAAAGAATAATGACCATCTAGATTTACACTGGGGATTGTTCCTGTGAGACTTAGCCTCCCACGTTGGATGGGTCTCAGTGAGAGGATGTGCGATCTAAACTGAAGACTCGCTTGTGATGTTCTTGTGGTTTGAGCCTGAAGAGATGGCAACAAAGTACCGCGTAGCCAGCTCACTCATCCTCTCCTGCAGTGGATAGAGGAGGAGGAAAAAACAAAGGCTTGAGACAAAGGACAGGGAGGGCACAGTCACCAATTATGGTCATGGGTAAAAGACAGACTCAACTTGGGGAAACAATATTGATTTCATTTAAACAACAAAACCTCCACCAATGTAAAAACTGAATCAGAACAGGACAGTGAGAGATACAACTGGATCATAAAACCATCTTCCCTCTACCTCTCTTCTTTCCAGGCACAGCTTTGAGGAAGGCAGGGAAAAGGGGTTGCAATCAGTCTTCATCTGTCCCATGGTGCTTCTGACACCTTCCTGCTCTGGGGGAGAGTTCCTCACAGTCCTCCTGTGCTGCAATGTGGTATTCCTCTCCCAGGAGACAGTCTTCCATGAACTTCTCCAGTCATTTTGGGTCTCTTCTATGGGCTGCAGTTTCCTCATTCTGTGTAACCCACAAATCAATTTAAAGATAAATAAAATCTTGAAGTCTTGGTGATTACATCATTCTCAGAATACTTCTGACGAGTATTTACGGGGGGGATTTCACACTGTTTTTTCACTTGGTTCACTAGATTTGGGTTATGTTAGCACTGCTGTATTTCCTACTGACAGTACTTTTCCTCAAGCAAGTAATCATAGAATCAGTCAGGGTTGGAAGGGACCAAAAGGATCATCTGGTTCCAACCCCCCTGCCATGGGCAGGGACACCTCACACTAGATCAGGCTGGCCAGAGCCTCATCCAGCCTGGTCTTAAACACCTCCAGGGATGGGGCCCCAACCACCTCCCTGGACAGCCCATTCCAGGGCTTCACCACTCTCATGGTGAAGAACTTCTTCCTCACATCCAGCCTGAATCTCCCCACCTCCAGCTTCATTCATTCCCCCCAGTCCTATCACTACCTGATATCCTAAGAAGTCCCTCCCTAGCCTTCTTGTAGGCCCCCTTCAGATACTGGAAGGCCACAATGAGGGCACCTCAGAGCCTTCTTTTACTCCAGACTGAACAGCCCCAACTCTTTCAGTCTGTCCTCATAGGAGAGGTCAAACAAGCAAACCAAGGCCTGTAGACAGCACATCCATTTGTTCAAGTTACCTTCTTTGAACTGCTTAAAATTAGTCCACATATTCCTGGGGCAACTGCTAGAGGGTGTTTGGATGACAGTGTGAAAGACACAAGAATTTTCCATAATGTTACTTTCTAGATTGTGGTAGATATTTTGGGAAGGGGAAAGCAGCTATGTTATAGTGATTTTTATATAGGTTTTCACTTCTGTTACAGGATCCCCTGAGTAATTATCCTGATAAATAGGACACTATTCTATTCTTTTTCATAATTTTTTTTAACTTGCCAACTGTAGAGGTCCAAAGACTATACGATTAGTGTATAAAGCTATTATGTAAATCTCCTTTGCCCCAGTTTAAGTTAATGCTCTACATATGGTGTGCCTGCCAGGGTGAAAATTCATGTGCTGTATAGTAGTGCTGCTCTTGGTGTGTTGCTAGAAGAGGAGAGTTGGTCAATGGGTGTATAAGCACTGAAGTAGTCATTTTAGTTTTTCATGTAGAGGATACAGATGACTCACTCCTCCTTCTGTGTTTTAGCACTGACATGAGACTGTTCTGTAAATAGCACATGTTCATAAATAGGACACCTCCCACCCCCATTAGCTATGAAATCAAAGTAATGTAGCTATTTTGTTTTAAAATAAAAAGCAGGAGCAAATTGAAGTGCTAGTAGCAATCTAGAATTACATCCTGAGATAAGGGATTGAATTTATTTCCACTTCTTAGCAACAGGGCAAATCATTAGTCGTCATCTGGGAGATAAATAGAAAATCAAGAAATTAGGGTAGCTAAGACACAGTGCCAAGAAGACTGGTAATAGGTGGACGAGGAGTTTTGTTTTCTTTCTTTCTTTCTGAACATCATTTCAGGTTTTATTGCAAGATCTTGAAGAGTTTCTGAAAGAAAAAAGCAAGATTTGTACAAGTAGTATACAGGGCAATGTATACCTGCAGGGCTGAAGAGTTTGCAAGAGGTTGTGTTAAGCTGTATGCATTTTTGTACAGAATAGTCATGTCATGACTAAGAAGTCTTTCATTACCAAGCTAAGAAAGGAGGAGAGGGTCACACCTCAATCTCTTGGAAATTCAGGGTTTTTACCATATATTCCTGTGGCTTACAGCCTGGATGTGAAGTGAAATATGAGAACAAACTCAAGAGAGAAATCAAGAAGGGAAGAATGAAAGGCAAGTACAAAGTCCTGTGCCTGGGATGGAATTAAGCCGTGCAGTGAGTACAGGCTGGGAGCAGACTGGGTGAAAGTAGCTTTACAGAAAGAGATGTGGAGGATCTGCTGAATATCAAAATGAGCTCTAACCAAGTTTGCCTCTGAATCAAAGAAGGCCAGTGACATTCTAGGTCATATTAAAGAGTGTAGCCATCAGCGTTAGGTAGATGTTTGTTCCCCTCTATTCAGTGTTTGTGAGACCACATGTACAGTCCTGTGCCTGGTTTTGGGCTCTCCAACCCAAGAAGGCCATACCTGCATATATCCAGCAGAAGGCTACTGAAATGGTTGGGGAGGATGGGAAATAGTCTTCTTGTAGATTTAGAGGATTCCAGTACCATGGTCTGGCTGCCTGTGTTGATTTGTCCACACACTTAAACTGTCTCCATAATAGAATATCTGTGCAGTAGCTTACTCCTTTTTCAGCTGAGGGCTGAAATACCTCATACCCGCTGCATTTTAGCGTAGGATACAAACATAGATACTGCTTATTTCTCAGCAGTTGGTACAAGTTATGGGAGCCTGTGCATATGTCAGAGCTGAGAATTAACCTTTTCAGTTGTACCTTGCAGCAAGACAGCTGCTTTCTGAATCATTCCAGTTCACATGTTAGTATTTTCCTCATATCTCCACTGCCATGAAAAAATGAGCAAAATCTGTTAAAAGCCAGTGATTTGGATACACTTTTATGTATGAAAATACACCATGGGTTTGAAAGCTCCATAGCTGCTGCATGAACCTCCCCTGTTATTTCTTTACACACATTCTTCCTAGACCTCTATAGCCCTGTTTTCAGGTTGAAGGGTGTGCCAGTTTCACAAGTTCTTAAACTTTCTTCTCTTTTTTGGGATTAATTCAGTAATTCCCACCGGTGAATGAGATTGTTCCTATTTATAGAATATCCTTCAACACGCTTTTCAGCACTTAAGTTTGTCACCACTGCAGGAGAGGGGATCTCTTTTTAAAGAATGTCAAAATACATAGTAGACAGCTGTGTAACTAGATGTAATGAGACGATGAGAAGGGGAAAATGAGAACACCCTACAGAAATGATTGGGTAATGATTAAAGGTAACCTGTATCTGGCCAGAAAGCTAAATGAATGCATTGCTGTTGTTTTCAGTAAGGATGATAATGTAGGGCACATAGGGAAGGTAGGATAGCTCTTGGGAAGGGAAGTATGTATAGAGATGGAAATTGCTATTTCTGAGGTAGAAACAAACCACAAAGAATGTAATGTATTAAAGCTGAACAAACTTGATAATCCCTACCTCAGAATATCAGAATAATCAGCACAAGAAGTTGCAAATCCACTGTTTAGGATTTTTTTTTTTTTTTCAGAACTCACCAAATGGGAAGTTATTCTGTATAGCTGCAAAAGAGGTACCTGTGGTGTCTCATTTAAAAAATGGGGCAGAGATATCTGCCTGCCTACAAGCTTGTTAGCTGATTTCAGTGCATTAGTTTCAATATTCTTTGGGGGAGGGGATTCTTACAGGCATGGAGCTGAACAGCAAATGAGATGAAATGCATCGTGAATTTAACAGAGGCTGTACTGTGCTAACATGTTATCTAACACTACAGTTAATTTCTTTTAGAAAGGGGAGGGAATCTTTATGTATCTGGATTTCACTAAAACATCTGATGCGCTGTTACACCGGGAAAACAAAATAGGGTATTGAATAAGGAATGAAAAGTCGGCGAAAGAAATGGCTGCAAGGAATCAATAAGTATAGTTGAAGAGAATGCTAGAGAGGAGGAAGAATAATACTGGAGTACCTAAACCAAAAAGATTTGAAAATATTTTAGTGTTTTCTTGCGAAGTTGTCATGAAAAATTAGAAAACTCAAGATTACTAATGATGTGCAGGACTAGAATAGTGGACTGCAGTACTGGACAGAAAACTAAGATGCATAGTATGAAGTGGAAGATCACACCCATAATGTGCAGTTGTATTACTCTCTTTCATATGCTGGAAGTGCAGTTGCTTGACAGTGACTGAGGAACAGAAAGAATAGGGTATGACTGCCAGGTGCAAGGTGATTATCAACTGTGACTGAGGTAATCTTAAAGGAGAGCAAACACAATCTTAAAAAGGATCGACAAGGATGTTTATGCAAAACAGGGAAATACCCAAACCCTTATAGTTCTGTATTGCCATACTTGCCTGCAGTGCTCCACATCCAGAATTTTAAATAACCTGTTTAGAAAAGGTGAATGTAATTTGGAAAATAAGCAGAAGGGGAGGTACCTGCTTTGACTTCTTTGGTTATTGAAATAGGAGCAGAGGCTGCTCTGCGAATGTATTGTGCAGAGAATAAGCACAGCACTGAGAAGAGCTCTCTATGTTGAAAGTAAGTACAGTGCCATCCCTGTGGTCTGAAACATTGTGACCAAAATGCTTTCTTGGAGTATGAGACATTTAAATATTTGATCCTGGATATCACCTGAGGAAATTATTCTGTAAAAGATTCAAGATTGTATTTTCCAGGTCTGTTATGGAGACTGTCGCCTTAGGGAGCTTGCTGGTAAGGTTGCACTTTGTCTAGAATGGACAGGCATTACTGCTCTTTTATTCTTGTTTCCCTGTTTGACCTGGTAACAGGAAAATTGCAGGTACAAAGTTATAGTGTTACTTGGCTAGAGATGCAAAAAAACTAGATGTTTAGAGCATTATTTGGAGTCCTGGAATAATAATTTCATGTGATTAAGCTAATTTTTTAAAGGAAAATGCCATCTTCTGAGGTCTGAGGGAATCTGTTTTAAACCCTGAACTGTAAACAAAACTGAAAGTTCTTGAATCTCTTCCTCCTGATATTCTGATTTGGCATTCAGTTGGGACAGCAAGGAAGCTTAGATCTCCACTTTCATAATGACATCCCTCAACTAGTTACTTTTCAGACTGCTGTCTGATACCTCTTTACAGATTTTCTGGGTTTTATGTCAGGAAAGAGTTGTCATAATTCTGACTGCATTTCTCCCTCTTTTTCACTGGTTCAGTTTTCAGTCTCTTCTAACGTCAAAACACTGTTCTGCTAACCACAACCTTCAATGGCACACTGAACATTGAATTTAAATGTAAAAACAGGTTGTTTCATAAACAGCTGAACTAAAGAGGGCTGGTTTTTCTATTGAAATGTATCCTGTTATCTTATTTTAACTCTCTACAAGACATTCTCAGGTCCCTCTCATATCACCTACTTACTTGGCTGGAGAACTGAAAACAGAGAGGGTGGCTAGTGCAAACCCATTCACATGCTGAAGTGTTTGTTAGATAAAGATTGAGGCGTAATTCCCTTCCTTCCCAGGGAACACTGACTTTGTTTCTTTTCCTATGCTTTCTTAGTTGCTGATTTCCACAAAACTAGCAAGAATTCCACATATTGAAACTGCTGGCACTCTGTTGAATTTAGACGAAATTAACCAGAAGTTATGGATGGGGACTCTCTAGGGAGATAAACAATCCTTTTCACAAGACATAACGCTAAAGACCTTCAAAGAAAGCAACTCTGCAGTCTCTTCAGGTCACAATCATGCCTCATAGCAAAGGTGAAAGCCTCTGTGTTTTTGCCATCATAAATAATTTTTAAAAATACAGTTCTGAAAAGTCTTGTGAGGAAAAGAGGTGATGCAGAAAGCTGTGTGTTGCAGGAGAAGCAAGTTCTGATATGTCTCTCCATCTCAATCCACATGAAAGTGGAGTTGCCCTTTTGTTTGTGCTAGGTATTTGCACACACAAAAAGCGTTTCTTTGGAGACATCCAGTTATCCAGCTTGATGGCATCTTATAGCAGACGATAGGAGTAAAGGACTTAGAGACACCCTAACCCACAGCAAAACTTGCCACCCATAGCACAGACAGGTAGACTTTTTACTGGATTAAAAACTGTATGGACAGCCAGATCCAAAGAGTTCTGGTAAATGGAGTCAAATCCAATGGGGTCACAAGTTGTGTGTCCCAGAGCTTGGTATTGGGGCCAGTTCTGCTTAATATCTTTATTAATGATTTGGAGGATGGGAGTGAGTGTTGTGCCAGGGGAAGTTTAGATTGGATAGTAAGAAAAATTTCCTTACTGAAAGAGTGGTGAGGCAATGGAATAGCCTGCCCAGGGAGGTGGTGGAGTTGTCATCCCTGGAGGTGCTCAAGAAGCATATAGACGTGGTGCTTCAGGCTGTAGTTCAGTGGTCATTGTAGTTGGGTTACAGCTGGACTCGATGACCTTAAAGGTCTTTTCTGGCAATAGTGATTCTATGGTTTGTAGATGTTCCTAGACAAGTGAAAAACACATGAGAAAGGCTGGAAACTTAGGACCAACTTTTTTTTTCCTAAGTCTGAACCAAATAGTCAGGATCTGAATCTTTTCTGACTTAAGTTGTTATTGTATAACACAAATTTTACTGATTCTGCTGGACCTACTCCACACTTGGTGCAAACTAAATAGGAATCTGGAACTGTTTTAGCATTCTGCCTGACAGAATCTTGACTGACAGAATCTTTCCCTAAGTTAATTAAATTATAAAATTGAATAGAAGAGGACATTTTTTTGAGGTAATTTGGCTCGGGAGGCTTGCTTTCTTTTTTTACCTTCAAAGTGGACAAAACTGTTGATGTTCTCGTAGATGCATTTATGATACGTGGAGTACCTAATGTCTGCTGGAATTACATTTCCTGCTCCTGAAAGTATGTCACATATAGTGACATAAGCTGTCAGCCCATGGCTTGGACAGGAGCACACTACATTGGGTTAGGAACTGGCTGGAGGGCTGAGCCCAGAGAGTGGTGGTGAATGGTGCCACATCCAGCTGGCAGCCAGTCAGTAGTGGTGTGCCCCAAGGATCAGTGCTGGGTCCCGTGCTCTTTAATATCTTTATTGATGATCTGGATGAGGGTATCGAGTCCATCATCAGTAAATATGCAGATGACACCAAGCTGGGGGCAGGTGTTGATCAGCTGGAGAGTAGAGGGGATTTGCAGAGGGACCTTGACAGGCTGGACAGATGGGCAGAGTCCAATGGCATGAGATTGAACACATCCAAGTGCCGGGTTCTGCACATTGGCCACAACAACCCCAGGCAGTGCTACAGGCTGGGGTCAGAGTGGCTGGAGAGCAGCCAGGCAGAGAGGGACCTGGGGGTGCTGGTCGATGGTAGGCTGAAAATGAGCCAGCAGTGTGCCCAGGCAGCCAAGAGGGCCAATGGCATCCTGGCCTGCATCAGGAACAGTGTGGCCAGCAGGAGCAGGGAGGTCATTCTGCCCCTGTACGCTGCACTGGTTAGGCCACACCTTGAGTACTGTGTCCAGCTCTGGGCTCCTCAGTTTAGGAAGGATGTTGACTTGCTAGAAGGTGTCCAGAGAAGGGCAACAAAGTTGGTAGGGGTTTGGAACACAAGCCCTATGAGGAGAGGCTGAGGGAGCTGGGATTGCTTAGCCTGGAGGAGACTGAGGGGTGACCTTATTGCTGTCTTCAACTACCTGAAGGGAGGTTATAGACAGGCAGAGGTTGGTCTCTTCTCCCAGGCAGACAGCACCAGAACAAGAGGACACAGTCTCAAGCTGTGCCAGGGCAGGTTTAGACTGGATCTTAGGAAGAAATTCTACACAGAGAGAGTGATTTGCCATTGGAATGTGCTGCTTGGGGAGGTGGTGGAGTCACCATCTCATTGGAGGTGTTTAGGAGGAGACTGGATGGCATGCTTGATTGCATGGTTTAGTTGATTAGGTAGTGTTGGATGTGATGATCTTGAAGATCTCTTCCAAACTGTTCTGTTCTATTCTATTCGATAGTGTGTGTATTTTAAAATGCCAAGCCATTTATTGACATAAGGATGAATACAGTAGACTTAAAGAGGATATGTATGTTTTATTTAATCTGAATATAAACTGTGTATATACAGAATATGAAGTGTGTGTGTTTTACTGTGTCAACTCTGCATAATTCTGTGATTCAGTAAGTGGGAAGGATGGTGTTGGAAGTGGCAATACACAAACAACAATTCTAATTTGCACTATGCTCCCAGTTATTGGGTTGCCCTTTAAAAGGTTCCTAGTTTTGAAATTCTGCATTATTTGGAAATGCAAAAATTTAAAACAAATTTTGGTTGCTTGATTTTTGTAGATTATGCAGGTGGGAAATACTTCCCATATTGCTGTAATACAAGTTATAACAGCAACTAAATCTTTGAATTCACTGGAATTGCCAAGTAATTTGTACTGATTTAGCCAATTGGAGTAAATTTTTATCCCCTCCCCAAGTGCTGATTGTGCTCAGGGTCAGGTAAAGGGAGAGAATGTGAATAAACAGTGTAGACCTCATCCTGTTAATTGCGTGGGGGCTATGCATGAAGCAGCTGAACAAGCAGTAGAGTTCCTGGTAGTCTTCCTATGTTTGCCCATAGAATTCATGTAACTGATGTTGCTAGCAATGATGACTGCCATTTTGGCAAGAAAATAGGTGTGGTTTACACTATTTGTAGGATACATTCTTGTGCTCCTCCTAAATTCTTATCCCACCTCTACTTTAGCTTGACTAATGATCCTTAAAGATCTCTGCCAAAGGTCTCTTCTGTATGGGGGATGACACTGCTTTGAAAATTGAATGAGCAGCAATCGGAGGAGTCTAAACTTAGGTGGGGTTGAGGGTAAGCCGAGGAACTGAAGCTTCATTCTGGAGGCTTCGTCTGTTCTGTTGTCATAGGTGAGTACAGAACAGCTGTTGCAGAAAATCTTCACAAATTCACTTACCTTTTAGAAGCAGACAGAATTTTACATGTTTTTCATGCATTTTCTTTTCTTCAGTTTAATTGACAGCTTTTTATGCGTGATTCTAGGAAGGACAATTAAATGATAGAGATAGCTCTTAAGTATTCCTTTGGAGGAATTGTTATTGAACTATGTATTTACTTCATGTGTTCAATGGAGAAATTAAACCTGAAAATTAAGGCTGGAAATCAAATACTGTTTTCAGAATAACTCTTAAGAGCACTCATTACTGTTTTCCTCAAAGTCTGTAGCAAAACTGTTGTAAGCATTTTTGGACATCTCACTTTTATATGTTTTCTTAAGAAATACTAGGGTGAGAATGGAAGATTTTTCATATAAGGATGAAGCAAACAAACCCTCTCTTTGTATGTTTTGGGAAACTGGCCAAATATAATGAAGGTTACTAGGATAACCTTTGCTCTGTCAGTGCAGTGCTGCCAACTTCTCACATCCCACTTAGGATAGCAGCTCTCCAGTGACTGAACGCCTCAAATGAATTTTTGTATGATTACAGACAACTCAAACTGGAAAAGTCACTGTAGGTTTTTGTGCACTGTATGCAAGAACTCTTACAAAATGTGTATTACTGACATACACATTTTGGTGTTCTTCAGTACTTAACTTGACAGTGCTCTTTAATCTGTGCCCCCTGAGAAGCATGTGCAAACCACAGTGGCACAGCACAGAATCTTTCCTAGTATGAGCTTTAAATGGTAGGGTAGATGATCCTCAATGGCTAACTCAACTGTTTCAACAGGCAGCTGCACAGTCAGGCAAGCCTGTGTCAGAACAAGAGGACACAGTCTCAAGCTGCACCAGGGGAGGATCAGACTGGCTGTTAGGAAGAAATTCTACAGAAAGAGTGATTGGCCATTGGAATGGGCTGCTTGGGGAGGTGGTGGAGTCACCATCATTGGAGGTGTTTAGGGGGAGACTTGATGGGGTGCTTGGTTGCATGGTTTAGTTGATTAAGTGGTGTTGGATGATAGGTTGGACGCAATGATCTTGAAGGTCTCTTCCAACCTGGTCTGGTCTGGTCTATTCTATTCTATTCTATTCTATTCTATTCTATTCTATTCTATTCTATTCTATTCTATTCTATTCTATTCTATTCTATTCTATTCTATTCATGACCCCCTGCCCCCATAGGGACATGGTTAAAATGTTTGTCTGTCTTGATAGTTCTTGATTTTAAATTATACAAAACAGAGTGGAAGATGTCTTTCCAAATGCAGTAGTTGTCGTCCAACATTTGCAGAAGTTATTAGGGACATCAGAGTGATTGCACAAGCTTTGTTTCATGGGTAAACTAATTAAAAAACACAGGTGAAGTTCAGTTTCAACAAGTTAACTGTGTGTGTTTTGCTCATGGCATGCTTTTTCTAAGGATGACAACATTAACACTTTTCTAGTTCTGTTTTGTCTTCTGGAGGTAATTTTTTTCTGTTTGCTTGTTGAACCTTCCTCCAGCACAGTTGTTCTGGTTTTGTTTTTTTTTTTTTTTTCCTCCTGGGAATCCTTACTTAAAATTCTGTACCATTTTTCTAAATAGCTAAAACCTACTTCATTTGTGCTAGTTCATCTTTTATTGTCTTTGTGGGCTGCAATGTGTGGTGAGCTTGTAAACCCTTTGTATTACACGGAGCCCTAGTTGTTTACACAGACTTTTTAATCATGACACTCATTTAAATATTTTAGAATACACACCATATATAGTCTGATGCCAGAAGCAAACTCCTGCTCACATGTTATGTGAGAGAGGTGATTAATACAAAAATTATATATGTATATGCAGAGTGTTTTTGTTAGCATTAACACAGTTTGTGCTCCTAAGCTGGTTAAAATCTTTACCTACTGATAGACTAGATGCATGAGGAAATCCAGTGGATGCGAAACTACTTTGCCTCAGAAATTGTCAGCCAAGAGCTATTTTCTCACTAGACCATCTACATCAAATTTTCTTGCAAAACAGTGTGATGTTACTTTTTGGGTGTGGTTTTTTTTTTTTAGGTTTCTGGTTGGTTTTCAAAGGTGGTTTGTACTTTTGGTGTGAAATTTTAAGTAGGCATTGATCGTTCCGACTTGATTAGATGTAAATATTGTTTGATTTCCCAGCAATGTAAGACTTCATAGGCAGGTGAACATAATTCAGTAATAACCAGATAAATGCAAAGTACCAACTTGATCCTTAAAAAAACCCAACAAACAAAACAACAAAACCACATCAAAACCAAACAAAAAGCCACAACCAAACAAAACCAAACCACCGCCACCAAAATACAAACCAAAACAAAACCCCCTATCCAAAACCACCACCACCAAAGCAGGTAATAAGAATATGGATTGCATCCTACCAGCACCTATACTGGGAATTATGCTATTGACTTCAGAGGATTTGACTCCTTTTACTTATTACTCCATTATTTGGAACACATGGAAGGAAAGTTTGGGAGCTAAGTATTCAGCATTTTCCTCTTTAATATTGGTGTCACAAGTGCAGAGGACTGGACGTACATTTAGAGGCAAAAGAGTTACTGCACAGACAGTCCTCTAAGCCTTTTAATAGATCATCTTTCTAATACAGCAGCATCTCAGAGGAATCCAGATGCTTTTTATGCATGCATTAGCTTTGCTGAACCTTACTTTATTAGGGCATTTTGACTCACCAATATTCAAGCTGTTATGGTAGAAACTGATAATTGCTGTAATGAGCTATTTGTAGGAAGCACAGTAAAACTGACAGGTCTGAAACTGGGTGATTGAAAGGGCAGTTGGATGGCCATTTATCCAGTCTCCACATATGGTAAACAATCTCTGTTAACCCCCCAAAATAACTCTTGGGCAGCTGCTGCTCTTTCAGCTGTTCATCTGGCTGCTACAAGAGCAGCTTTGGGATTTTCAGGGAGTGTTGCTCTAACTTACAGCACTAGATACCTCCTGCTTAGGCTAAAGCCACTGTATGTCAATTATGTCTGTATTTTTGTGCCTCAAATCTGACTAGGATGCAGAATACATAAAAAGTAGTAGTAATTAGGATATGGTGGGGAAGGGAGGAGGACAGGAGTGAGCTGAATATGGCTGTTTTATGCCTTTCCTCCTCCTATTAGCCGTGGAATTAAACGAGGAAACCTTGTCTTTGTCGCTTCCTTGTTCTAGATGCTACCCTTCTGAAGGAGGATGCTCCCACCTCCTACCCCAGCCTCCTCAAACAGAAGGCCTGGGAGTGTCCTAGCATGGAAGTGTAAGAAGGACCTATTTGTGGCCACAAACACATGCATTAAAAACAAATTCAGGTCAAGATATTGCCATGTACACATTACACATATTTGTATTTAGTTTTAGAAGGTTTTGTGGGAATAATTTCTGGTTGTAAGTCATAGCCCTGAACTAATTTCCTGTCTTGCAAAGAACGTTGTATCGATAAGATGGATTCGTATTTGACTGGAAAAGTAATTTTCATGAAAAGAAAATGTGGAGGGAAAAAAAAGAAATTTTTTAATTTTTTAAATTTATTTTTAGTCGGAGAAGGCTTCTGTTTTCTGATCTTTGGCAGTTGTGCTTTACTAACATCATGGGTTTGACCTTATGGAAACCTGTGTCAAGCAAGCGGTGGTTTTTTTTAATCTTGCCAGACTGAATATCAATGTAAACATTTTTACAGGCTAATACCTGATGGCTTGTATCCTCTTTGATCTGCTGTTTAGACAGGGACCCAGCTGCAGCAATTATTGATGGGAGACAGACTCTTGGCCATTCTTGTGGCCGCATCTCAATGGTTAAGGCACGTAATTTGTATTCAGTACATCGGTTTGATCTTGGAAGGGAGCGGGGTACTTCTTTCTACTTGCTTGAAGACCTGAACAAAAACATCTCATGAAATGACCATTTCTCATGCAATGTGTGCATTGTTCTTCCCCAGCCAAAGCCATTGCTGCTAGGGGGCCTGATTTTTATGGAATATTCTACTTTATGAAAGTGGGGCCTCCTGCTAGGATGTCTCAAGTTAGATGCTCGCAAGCAGTGATTCAAAGCCTTGTCACCTTAGGAACTGTATATTTGTATTACAGAATGAAGTGGCCGAGGATATTGAAGGTTAGCGAGATAAAATCATAGAATCATGCCTGAGGAATATTGAAGGTAAGAGAGGAGTGTGCTAGTTGAGGTATAATGTATGAAGAAACACATACAATTCCTGCTTACAGAGGATTTATGCAATACCATAAAATCACTACAGAGCCATTTCAAACCATTATTTGAGATTAAGACAAAGCAAACAGGCTTAAAACCCCCAAGTGGTATGAACAGGTAGAAGTTTAAAAAAATGAATAGTATTTGAAATAATGCACTGAGTGCTATCAGGAGAACTTGGGCATAATCACAGCATAAGAAGCAAACTGAAATTACTTGTATTCACAGGCACTGTTGCTGTGTAATTATCAAAAGGCTTAGTTGAAACTGAGTAAGTCTGTCAAAAATTCAGCATGTGTCAGGAAATATTTTCTAGCTAATAAATAACATGGCAAAAATCTCCCCTGAAGAAATTACCAGCTCCTTTGCATATCTGAATGATATGTAATGGGAATGAGTGAATACAGAGTCAGCAATTGTGTGAGAAAAGAAGCCACATTACTCCTTTTATTTTTGGCTGTGCCTGGGGTCAGAAGTTCCTTTGTTCTTTCTTTACCTCCTATTAGAGCAAACATAGTCTGCTTCTTTTCTCTTAAGGCTCTTTCTTTCTGTCCAACACTTCTCTTTTTTTCTTTTTTTTTTTTTTTTTCTTTTTTAAAATAAAATTTATAAAGTCTGTCTGTGTTGCAAACCATGACTGTGTTGGCTCATTATTATTATTTTCAGTGCTTGCATGTTAATAAAATGTTGCTTTATCCTACATTATGGTTTTCAAAGGACAAAACCCTCTGTAATGAGAGTGGAGCTGTAATTTATTAAATGAAAACTTCAAACAGTAGTACTTAATGTGTATGCTGTTAAAGTACTAACCAGGCATCCGGTATTTACAGTGTATCAGTGTATAAGGCTGCTTATAATGTGCTTTATTTATCAGTGCTTCCACAAGCATTGACATTGGAATGGGCTGCCTGGGGATGTGGTGGAGTTGCCATCCCTGGAGGTGTTCAAGAGGGGATTGGATGTGGCACTTGGTGCCATGGTTTAGTAGTCATGAGGTCTTGGGTGACAGGTTGGGCTTGCTGATCTTTGTGGTATTTTCCAACCTTATTGATTGTATGATTCTGTGATTCTAATTTTGCATACTACTGCTCTTCAGATATGCAAAATTGACTCCCATTGTTTTTCCTTTCGTCTTCTAAGCTCTTTGGGGCCAGTGTCAATACTTAAAAGTTGATACTGCTCCAAAAATGCAATGGAGACTTCATCCATTTGCTGCAGGTGCTTACAGCAGGAGAAAGTTAAATAATAGCATTGTGCATGTGCATGATGTTATGTTTGTAAGTATGGTTCCTTCTGTGGAGAGTATGAACTGGAAGGATGGGCAGACATGTTTATTAGATTGCCATTAACCAGCAGCTGAACTGTAACAAATCTGTGGCTGTTTCATGGTTATCACTCTGTTGTTCACCGTGACTGGATGGAATTTCACAGTGACAGTAGGGTAGGACTTGGATCTGCATGCATCACAAGCCTCGATCTGTTGCCACTGGAGGAAGGAAGGACCCTGCCTGGTTTTGGTACTGATGTATAGAACTCCACTAGTGGAGACTACCATATGTGAGAAAAGGCAAGAAATTACTACCATTTGTGCCAGAAATAACAGTAGAGATGGTGGCTTTTATTGTCCCTAGAACATTAAGTTGCTTTATCCTTTCCAGTGGTTCATTTTCTATAAGACAGGAAGAAAATACTGACATGAAAAGGTGTTTACACTTGAGTAACACACATAGCTCTCTTTTCCTTTATGTGACCAGACTTCCCTAATTATTAAAATCCTAGCATGTGAGGTACTTAGGGATAGTTGTTTGATCATGTTGTATATGTTTTCACCTAAGACTGTGCAGTGAGCATGCTTTTGTGTGTGTAATGATTCAGCATTCCCAAGCAAGTTGGCTTCTGCAGCAAGGGATGGTAATGAGTTTATTGCTGTGAGTTAAGTAAGCACTTTGCATCATTTCAGTGCCCTGACCTGGTACCACATTTTTGCAACTCGTGTAGCAAAATTTATTGTGAAGCCCTATAGAAGGGGAAGGTGATGTGGCTTTCACAACATGTATTTCTCTCTCACACACTCATTCTTTCACTGATTTCACTGTCCCACTTGCATATTCAGAAGCACCAAGATGCCAAGTGATGGGTAGGATTACTTACAGTGATGGGGTAAAAGATGCCAACTGTTAAGTCCTCATCATATCTGCTGTTTTTTTCTTGATTGTTGATCACATGGTATTTTTTTCACTGTACCTTTTGTACTTTTTAGGAGTTGACAGTGATTGCAATCTTAGCCTTTTCATTCTGTGCCATCTCTGTAAGTCAGTAGGCAATGCTACTGATTTCCTCCCTGTTCTTCAGCCACCTTTCTGGGTGGTTTATAGCTCTAATACTGTTCTTTATCTTCTTGCCACCTCTTAATGGTTTGATTTTTGTCTTTTATTTTATAAAACCAGACCTCTTGAGAAACTGCATACAGAAGTGCAGTTGATAACTGGCTGTTTGGGAGTGCCTGTCAATGTGTGACATTTCTTAATCCTTTTTTGACTGTTTCTTTTTGTGCTTTCACGCATTTCCATTTATATTTCGTTCAAACTATGCTTTGTAGTCCTGTTACAGATCACTATACACTTGATTGATAGCAATATCCTTCGTGAAAGTACAAGTGTGTTCCTTAATACCTTTGAATTTTCTAGTCCTTCAGTAGAAGACATCAGCACAAAAGCTGTAGGTGTATACTCTGAGGAGTCACTACAGTGTTCCCCTTCTGCCTTGTCCTCCCTCTGGTTGGACTCATTGATCTCAAAGGTCTCTTCCAACTTGGTTTATTTCTATTCTATGCTATTCTATGCTATGCTATGCTATTCTATTCTATGCTATTCTATTCTATTCTATGCTATTCTATTCTATGCTATGCTATTCTATTCTATGCTATGCTATTCTATTCTATTCTATGCTATTCTATTCTATGCTATGCTATTCTATTCTATGCTATGCTATTCTATTCTATGCTATGCTATTCTATTCTATGCTATTCTATTCTATTCTATTCTATTCGTGACCGGTTTAGGCTGTGCCTTTAAGAAATGGACACTTTCTGGACACTCTGGCTGAATGTATTGAAAACAAAGATATGCTAAACTAATTTAATTGGTGGATTAGGTAAAAATGCAACTTTTGGGTTCAGGCTGTTTGGAGTCAGTCTGTTCTTCTCTGTCCTGTGGGCTGGCCTGCTTCTCTCTTGCTGAAGCAACCGCTGCGGAGCAGAGTGTCCTTGGATTAACAGAGCTAACCAGATAAGAAAACTAACTCTCGCATTCGCTTTGAGCTAACAGAGTTTTCTCCTTAATTACCCTCCTTTCTCTCTCTCTAACCCTTTTTGGGAAAAAGGGGAGGTAGGGAGGGAGAAGGGGGAACAGGGACGAACCCCCTGGCTGCAGGGGGGGAAAGGTCTCCTGTATTACATACATTGCTGTATATTCCTGTATATATTATAGATATTGTATGTTTTTGTACATATTCATTGCATTCCATTTCAGCTTGTAAATATAGCTTTCATCTGCTTCTCCGGCTGAGTTAGCTGTGGAATCTTTTGTGTGTGTGGGGGGAACGTTCTCTACCACATTCTATTCTATTCCTATTCTATTCTATTCTATTCTATTCTATTCTATTCTATTCTATTCTATTCTATTCTATTCTATTCTATTCTATTCTATTCTATTCTATTCTATTCTATTCTATTCCCATTCATTAATTGTGTGGAGCATGCAATGAACTGATGAGTCCGTGTTACCTCACAACAAGCGCTGCACCTGAATAAATTACTGTGTTGTGCTGTCTATTTTTATCTTTACTGTCCCTTTATTAATTGGAAACTTTGCCCCCCAGGCCCCCCCAGAAAAAGGGGGGCCTATATACACCTTGTAAAAGCATGATGAACTAAGAAAAACTAGAAGATAGTGACTTCATTAGCTTATGCTGTAATTGAATGGTCCTAAAACAGGGGAAGAATGTGTGTGTGTATTACAGGCGTGATAAGTGAAGTAGATAGTGGAAAAAATAACTTTTTCTTATCAAGAGGTTGAAGGATGTTTGTTTATTTTCCTAAGAGGCATTATCAGTGCTAGAAATGTGAGTTCTAATACATGTTCTGCATTAGCAGCAAATCTCTTGAGAGTAACTGGCTCAGTCATCTACAGTGATGTGATTTTTTTGGCTTTGGCCTTTTGTCAGGCTTGTGGGATGTTGTGTTGCTTTGGTCAGTTTGCGTTAGCTGGTTGGTTGTTTTCCTGAACAGTTTGTGGTGATGTAGTGAAATAAATTGAATTTCTGCTTCAATTTAAAAAAGGTGAGAAGGACCATAATAATTTATAGTTATGTTCCTGTTTATAGAGGACATGTTTCTTGTTAGTGGGAGTCACAACAGATTATTTTTCTTTCTATTTACACGATGGTGTATGTTATAATTAGTATTTGCTTTTCAAGGGCTTAAGACAGCAGCTAGAAGTGATGAAGCAACCTTCCTTTTGGAACACAAGCCCTGTGAGGAGAGGCTGAGGGAGCTGGGGTTGCTTAGTCTGGAGAAGAGGAGACTCAGGGGTGTCCTTGTTGCTCTCTACAACTACCTGAAGGGTGTTGTAGCCAGGCAGAGGCTGGTCTCTTCTCCCAGGCAACCAGTACCAGAACAAGAGGACACAGTCTCAGGGGAGGTTTAGGCTGGATGTTAGGAAGAAGTTCTATACAGAGAGAGTGATTTGCCATTGGAATGTGCTGCTTGGGGAGGTGGTGGAGTCACCCTCATTGGAGGTGTTCAGGAGGAGACTTGATGGGGTGCTTGGTGCCATGGTTCAGTTGTTTAGGTGGGTTGGATTGGTTGATGGGTTGGACGTGGTGATCTTGAAGGTCTCTTCCAACTTAGTCTGGTCTATTCTATTCTATTCTATTCTATTCTTTTAGGAGCTCGCATGAGGGAAAGGTCTTTCATTTTCTTTCCCAAACTCCTGGTATTTGCCAAACAGAACAGAGATGAATGACAGTGGTCTGTGAAAATGCTAAAAATAAAATACAATGATAAAAGATATTTGTAATGCTTCTTCAAACCCTGTGTTTTTTGTTTGGGTTGGGGTTTTTTGTTTTGTTGTTGTTTTTACCAACGGAAGGGGTGCCTCATTGGTATCACTGTTCCCTTCTGGGGCCTAATTTTCATTATTTCATAGAATCAACAGAGTTGGAAAAGACCTCAAAGATCATCATTTAGGTCATAACTTCTTAGAACCTACATATCTGAAGCTAGCTGCTTTGCCTAGCAGTATTAATTTGAATTCTGAATTGGAGGCATTAAGACCTTGTTTTACAAAAGTATTGTGTGCACATTGTTTCTGTGAAAGTCTCTAAATCTAGAACTTGTGGTGTTTTATACAAAATGAGCACATTGTTCATAGGATCATAGAACAGCTCACATTAGAAGGCGCCTCAAAAGATTACCTGGTGCAGCTTTTTTGTGGAAAAGGGAGCCTAGATGAGATTATCTAGCACTTCATCCAGTTGTCTGTTGAATCTTCATAGAAGTGGGTTTATTGATGTGTAGACACCCCACAAGGACAAAGGAGATTTAAAAGGAAAACCAAACTCAATTAATTTCAGACTTCAGACAGTATTTGCCTCTAGATTACCACCTTTGTAAAAAAATAGTTCATATTGCACCAAAACTATAATTACCACTCCTGTTTTTGCAAAGCTAAGGAATGACAAAATGAATAGGCTTTTTTTTTAGGTATTGTGCTTTAGAGATTTGATAAAAGGTAATGAGAAGACTGTTTTCAATAAGTAACTAATAGCTTGTCTTAGATAATTTGAGTCTGGGTTTTCATCTTTCTTCTCTTTCTTTATTTTGGATTTGGACTTTGCTGCTGCTTTCCTAGAAAGCAATGGGGTATCTCTCTGCCATTGCTTTCTACCGATGAAGGGTTTGAAAGTGCATGATGCACCCACTGGTTCAGATAATGTTTTTCCTGCTGCCTAAATCTGAGAATTATGGGGGTCTAGACTAATAATCATAGTGTGAGGCTTAAGTGTGAGTCATCACGTAAGGATATGTGTCTGATTGGCAGCTGCCAGTTACAAGGAAAGCAGTGATGTTTAGCAATGTGTGGACATTAGAGAGATGATCTTTTTGACTTGGCAGCAGCTTGTAAGGTCACTTCTGTCAGCTTTGTTGGTGTCCTTGTTCCTTTTTCCGTCACTCTATTTGGGTAATGCAAGACAGTGCTCACCTTATTCTGGTGTTTTATTTGCAAAATACCTGTTCTGGCTGTAATCTCCCTTTCTGTAATTCTCTGCAGAGCAAAATCAGCTGCTACCTCAGGAAAAATGATGTTAGCTTGAGTGTTTCAGATTCTGCGTAGCTCCTGTATATGACTACTTTACCTGTGGCTACAATCCCACGTCACAGCTCTCTTGCTGTGCACCGGACACATGAGACTTCTAAGGTCTGTTGTGTGTGTATTTTCATAGACTGTGAAAGTCAGCTCCATAACTCATTAGAGCATCTGCTTCCGTGTCTGTAAAGCGAAAATGTAAACCCAAATGGTTTTGTATTAGTTCTGTAAAGTCTTCATGCATGTAAACATGAGACACCTGCTTGTGTTCCTATCTATTTGCATAATGTTACCAGTGTTAACTTAAATCAAGCCACATAAAACTGGAAGGAAAGAATAAGATGATTGTTGTACTATCAATTTTTAAATATTGCTGGAGTGTGCATTGCCAGTGGGAAGGATATGAGTAGACAGGTAAAACCTGGATCTGTATTGGCTTCTTATGTAACACTAAAAAAAGGTCAGACCTTCATGATCCTTAGGATAGAGGCTCTCTTACCTGTATCCTGCCTGTCCCAAGCACAACAATGTTTCTTTTTGTGGTGTGTTAACACCCATTCTGAAAACAAAAGCAAAGCCGGGTGGAGGGCTTGTGGGTACTTTACCCTCCCTGCAGGGTGTTTTTCCCCTGGGAAGCTGAGTCTGTTCCACTCCCCGCTCCCTGCTCAGCTAGGGTATAAAAAGCAGGACATCATAGCTGTTAGCTCTCCTTTTGGCTCCTGCCTCTGCTGGATGAGAGCTACTGCAGCTGCCCTCCTGCTCCTCTGCCACGTGGTCGGACCTGATCCTTCTCCCTTCTGCCTCCCTGCCTCTTCAGAGAAAGAATGGTTTTGTATTATTCTTTTTTTCCCCCTCCCATCCACCCTTGTTCCTTGCCCTTGTGAACCTTTCCTGTTATTGTTATATATATATTGTTTAAAGAAAACTCTTTACCTCTCTACTTCCAAGCTGACTCCAAATCAATGTTTGGTGGATTTGCTCCTTCCTTTTTCCCCTCTCTGTTGGGAGGGTAGGAGGGGGGAGTGGGGGAGAGATTCTCAGCCTTGCCCCCATCTGAGCTCTTAACTCCCAGTTAAGGCTCAAACCACCACACTTTAGCTTTTTGAATAACAGATGCAGAGCTGTTATGCAAGAGTTTACTGTCTTGCAAGTGTTCACTGTCCTAGACTAAGATTTCTTTTTTTCTTTTAATTTGGACTGCAATGTGTAGGATAATGTTGGAGTTTCCTGTCTGCAGTGGACTTTGACTAGCTCATGAAAGTTCGAATTTCTCCCTCAATGCATCTGAAAACTACTGTGAAAATTTGTCATTTCTTTTGGAAATTGTTTCATGTATTTCCTAAAGATGTAATTCAGCACTAAACACGGGGCACAGGCCAGATCATAGGACTGCAAAATAGGCTTTTGAAAAAAGCCTTAGACCTTCCTAGTTTTGAAATGTTTGACTGCAAAATGTAGTGATTCCAACTGTGACACTGAAAACTTCCCCCCACAAAATTATTCTGTAATAGAATAGAATTAACCAAGTTGGAAAAGACCTTTGATATCAAGTCCAACCTATCACCCAACACTATCTAATCAACTAAACCATGGCACCAAGTGCCCCATGCAGTCTCTTCCTAAACACCTCCAGTGATGGTGACTTTACCACCTCCCTGGGCAGCCCATTCCAATAGCCAATCACTCTTTCTATGAAGAACTTCTTCCTAACATCCAGCCTAAACTTCCCCTGGCGCAGCTTGGTCATCTCTTTAAAATTCTAGTTAGATACAAAACACAAAATGAGATTTAAGACAAGTTGTCTTCTCAGTTAACTTTTCACTGTGTATGATGTTCATCTGTGCTGCTCAAGAGTGTCTGTGAGAGACAGCCTCAGCCTGTAGATACTCTTGGGTATTGAACTGAGAGGGAGATTTGATCCTGATGTGAAGGGTTTTTTGGTAGATATGCTTTTTAAGAGGAATAACTTCCTGTTAAGGTGGTGGATTTAGTCTTCAAAATCCAGTTTTCAGCTCACATTTCAGACTTCTGATTATAGACAGAGCATATCAGTCGGTCTTGATACTCTAAGCTTTGGAACATTGGAATATTTTCTTTCTGGAGAATTTTAGATCACAAGGGCTATAGGGGTCAAAACTTATTATGTTTGCACACTGTTTATTAGACATGATCTATGGTAAAGCCCACAGCCATAATCGTGCAAGAAGTTTGTGCACTGTGAAGAGGGAAACCGTGTAAGTCTTGCCATTTTGACTGCAGGCAAGTCTTTGTTTGCACAGCATTCCTGTTATTTGCACTGTGTGGGTAAGCCAGCCACTTCTAGAATTCAGTGGGACTTTTTCCCCCACTGCCTGGTTACTCTACGTTTTTCTGCAAACGGCAAATTGGTGTCATTACTTTTTATTACCTACCGTTGTCAGGGGTTAATTCATCCTCATTCACAGCCTCTCCCTGTTCCTTAAGGCATCAGGGAGGGTTCTTCCCTTGCTAAACAACGTGACATCTGCTGTCTGACTGTGGCATTGCAGCGCTCCAGCGAGCGTTGCTGAAAAATGCAAGCCCTTTATACGGACTTACATAGCTGACTTTCAAATGGAGCACCCTTTCAGTTGAAATTAATTTATTTCCTTGGAAGCATTTAGAACTACAGCATGAAGATGTGTAATTTCAGTCTGTCTTAGCAAAAAAAAAAAAAAGTGCTCTGAAGTGCTGAAAGTTAGACTACATCTAATTCCTTTCATTGCTACCTTTGAGGAAATAACTGCTTGGAATCGTAGATTTGAGGAAAAGAGTGTTGACATTAAGTAATTTATCTTTACCTCCTTTGCCAACTGTAAGTGCAAAAGCAGGAAAATGCTCCAAAAAAACCCCCTACCTTTATCAAGTACCTAATTAGCTGAGCTCTTATGCGTCAACATAAGACAGGTCACAAATGGGATGATAAAAAGGGAATTCTTCTATAGCCTGATTTTTAGATGAAGAAAAAAACATGCATTTGATCACAGCTGTTGATTTCTCCTGACAGTGCTGTAGCCTGTGAATTGTTCCTCATTAATACAGCTGTATAGAACTGAGTGTTTTCAGTTCACATCATATTTTCTATGGCTTTGGCTTTTTCTGCAGCTTGATGTGGCACAGCCTTGTCTATGTTAGTGAATACTGAGGCCCATCAGGATTGGATTTGTACAGTGAAATAGTTGGTGCCGAGGACCTGATACACAGGCTGCATTCATTCAAGGTTTTTACAGTTGGCTAGTTACAGTCTTGTCCCAGCAGCTGAGTATCTGCATCATCCTTTAGCATACATGCTGGGATGCATCTCCTGGATATCCAGTTTGTGCTCTTTCAGACTTCTCAATCATGTACCTCAGCAAGCAGGAGTGTTTGAGCAGACTGTGTCAAAAGGGATGGAAGTATTCCTCCGCTGATGTAAACTCACTCGTTGGCTTCTTTCTCAGCTGGAGCTGAAACTGCCTGTTTCAGCTCACGCTGGTGCACCAAAAAGAACAGAGATTGAGTGGAACATGTGTCATGGTAGTTGTAGGGTTTCAATTGGTACTAGCATGCTGATTGGACTTATTCCCCATAAGCTTTTGAATTTTTATACTTCCAAGTCTTTCATATTACTCAGACAGTGAAACAATTTTAGATGCTCCTATCTAAAAATCCCATAACCTCGCAGATGGCACTAAAATCCAGCATGTCATTATGAAAAAATAAAATGAATCAAAAAAAGTACAAGAGATGTGTAAACCTGATTCATTAATCTTTGTTAGTGGCACTTAGACAATATTATTGAGCTACTGTGGTAAAATATTAATGAGGACTGAGATATTGCTTAGATGAGGAATTTTCACTGCAGCTAGGCTTTTATTTTTTGGATGCTACTTCTAACTTTATCATTGACTTGCTGTGTAACCAGTAACATCAAGTTTTCCTTAAATTCTTATATTTTTTGCTTCAAAACCCCAAGGGCTCCTGATGACATGTGAATACAGTGACATTTAATTTAGAGAACCTGGTATATTAATATCAGCTTATGTTACAAGAATGTTAAAAAACATTAAAAAAAAACCCCAACTGGCCAAATAAAAAAAAACCCACAACACAAACTTGAGACCTTTAAAAGAAGGCTGAGAATACTTAAAAACTTCCTGTTTATACTGACAAAATATTTTAGTATCACAAGAAGAAAAGTGATATTATCCCAAAGAAATAGTTCAGCATTTCACCATTTTTCAAACCTGATAGCAGGATTTCATCTTTTCTGTCCAAAAGCCAGTTTTCCTCCTGAACTTTTTTTGTCTAATTATTTGCCAGCATCACTTTAAGTATTAGAATGATGCCACATGCAGTGTTTTGATCCTATTATTGAATGCAGCTTTGAAGATGACAAAAAACACCCCTAAATGTATTGCACAGTCAACATTGCTTCTTCTGAAGTGTTTTTAGACACTAAAAAGACGTGATTCAACCTATAAACTTCACTTCATACTACTGGTTTCTAATACTAATCTGAAAAGGCCTTAACATATATTCTTATTTCCATGTGTACCCTTGGTAAGGTCTTGTCAACAGTCAAACTATTGAAGAACCTCTACCTTGATTGGATACAAACTACTCCAGGCATCTGTTTGTTAAAGTTTATAAACAGTTTGTCACACAATGTGTGTTTGAAAGACTACAAGACAGCAAACCCAGCTGACCTCTATCTTCCTGATTTGAACTCAGAAATTTCAAGGGCTGCATGGTACCAGCCTGAAGTTATGATCAAAATCCATTAGTGGTCACTTCTAACAGGGAGACATTTGCAGTGCTATCCCTTTTGATTTGCTTAGATGACATGAGAAAGTGTCATTTTATGTCAAGCTTAGTTCTTTAAGTTCTAATATGACTTCAGCTTTCATTTAAAAACAAGGGCGGGGGCGTGTCAGGGTATCCTGGTTTTCATAGTTGCAAGTAAAATTTGAAGTAGGAAGTTTTAAAGCTTTCCTCTCTGAAGGTGTTTTTAAAGCAATTGAGAAGAGCAGCCCCTTCTTCCCCTCCACTGCCTGGTAGGGCCTCTTTTTTCAATTCTGAGACATCATCAGTTGTGAGACTGCTAATGCTTGTTGTTAAAATGGCCACTTAGGCTGAAAGAAGACATACTGCCATAGTTTAAGGGGCATTTTACAGGAACACCATTATGTCTAGCATATTTTTCCTCTCAGCTATACTTTTTTATAGCCTTCATCTCTACTGTCCAATTATCTAAATCTTCAATTTCTTGTTTAAAATGGTACTTATTGTCATTTTCAATGTGTTTCACTGTCTCTCTCTTTTCAAAACCAGTTTGCAGAAGTCTTTACCTGTAGAGATGAAATACAATTTCAAAGGTCAGCTGTAACAATCAACATTAGCAGATTTCTTTAATCTGTTCAAGTCTGCTTAAAAAGTAAAATATTCTTCTAACTCCTCTGTGTAAGGTAGAAACTGATGCATTCACAAATTTCCCAATGTGAATCATTACTCCTTTTTCTTTTTTTTTTCACACAATGCTTAAAAACAAATTTGCAGATGACACCAAGTTGGGAGCCGGTGTTAGTCAGTTAGAGGGTAAAAGGACTCTGCAGAGAGACCTTGACAGGCTGGACAGGTGGGCGGAGTCCAACGGGATGGCATTCAATAAGTGCAAGTGCTGGGTGCTGCACTTTGGCCACAACAACTCCATGAAGAGCTACAGGCTGGGGTCGGAGTAGCTGGAGAGCTCCCACACAGAGAGGGACCTGGGGGTGCTGATCGACAGCTGCCTAAATATGAGCCAGCAGTGTGCCCAGGTGGCCAAGAAGCCCAATGGCATCCTTGTCTGCATTAGGAATAGTGTGGCCAGCAGGAGCAGGGAGGTCATTGTGCCCCTGTACTCTGCATTGGTTAGGCCACACCTTGAGTACTGTGTCCAGTTCTGGGCCCCTCAGTTTAGGAAGGACATCGAGACATTTGAACATGTCCAGAGAAGGGCAACAAGGCTGGTGAGAGGTCTTGAGCACAAGCGCTATGAGGAGAGGCTGAGGGAGCTGGGGTTGTTTAGCCTGGAGAAGAGGAGGCTCAGGGGCGACCTCATTGCTCTCTACAACTACCTGAAAGGTGGTTGTAGCCAGGAAGAGGTTGGCCTCTTCTCCCAGGCAACCAGCACCAGAACAAGAGAACACAGTGTCAAGCTGCACCAGAGGAAGTTTAGGCTCGAGGTTAGGAGGAAGTTCTTCAGTGAGAGTGTGATTCACCATTGGAATGGGCTGCCCAGGGAGGTGGTGGAGTCACCATCCCTGGAGGTGTTCAAGAGGGGATTGGATGTAGCACTTGGCGCCATGGTCCAGTCATGAGGTCTGTGGTGAGGGGTTGGACTCGATCTTTGAGGTCTCTTCCAACCTTGGTGATACGGTGATACTGTGTACAGATAGATTACAAATACAAACAAGTAGCATTTGATCAAGGTGAGACCTTATGGGTGTAAATGTGTTTACCTCGTTTTAGAGAAATTGAATCAAATGGAGATGATTTTACTTGGTGCCATCAAAATGCAGACAATGGTGTGTGCTTTAGAGCTAATGCATGCTACTGAAAGAAGCCTTCTCACATTCATTTTCTGCTTTCACAGGATGTATTTTAGGTTTGTTAAGAGATCAGAAATACATTTATGACCAAAGAATCAGATCAACCAATCTGTGTGAATCACTACAGTAATAATAATTTTTGATAGTACTTAATATTGGTGATAACTGATATAGCCAACAAACTACTTTTGTTGCACTTCAAATAACTGCATTCTTCTGTCCTATATTTTTGTATCTCCTAGCAACAAAAAAAAAAAGTTTTAAAACATTTTATTTTTAGAAGCATGCTGAAATTGTTTTCACAATCATTGTATTTTACTGTTGTCTTACTGACAGTTCCTCATGAGCAACTGACAAAATTCTTCTGCATAAAGTGCAGACATCTGTAATGATTATTTGTATCTGTTGCAACACATCATTGGCCTTGGGGTCAGTATCATGATCCCCATCTCTGAACTGGAATAACTGAATTGACCTCCTTAAGCTTATGATCGTTGCATTTGCTGTGTTACCTTCAGTTTACATGGCCCACAGGTTCTAAATATTATGACCTGTATGGTTCTGGTAAAAGATAATGATTATGTTACAACAACACATTGGACCGTCTGTAGATAACAAAATAGATGTTGAAGCAATGACATTTATACTGCCTAAGGCATTGCCTCCAGAGAGCTTGTTCTGATCTTCAGGCCATGAGGTGGAGAGTGGCCATCATTCACAGCACTTGGCCTGTGTAAAGCAGACTGGCTGTGTCTGTGTTGTGTGACATGATTTGTTTAGATGCCAAGACATTGCTATTTTTATTTCTTGATATGATTCAGAAAAACTGCCCAAGTCGTGGCATAATACAAAGGGTATGTGCTGTACTTCTTCAGGCATTGCATGATAGCAGTGCCTGAAGGCAGCAAACCTGCTGAGGCAGTGCTGGGGAATTGTTACAGCACAGAGGGATCAATCTCATCCATGCTGTCTGTAGAGAATGGTCTCTTCAAAACTTGCCCTGATTGTGTGTCAGAAAGTGCTGATTCACCCTAAAGGAAATCCCAAGAGCCACAAGGTATGTGGAAAACCATAGCAGATAGTAGATTTGGAACAAACAAGGAAGCATTTATTAAACAGGACTGGTAGACATGGGGGTTATTCTAACTTCAGCTCCATGAGTTAGATTGTCTGTTCTTTATAATGTACTTTGGGTGTATTATTTTTGCTTTGGTATCAATTGAAATGATGTGTGTATGCTTATATGTGTATACATGTGTTTGTATAAAGATATATTTAACAGTATTTTAAACTATTATTAAGCTCTAATAGGGAAAATTGTTGCAGAAATAAATCTTCATTATCAGAAGCTTGGGTGTCCTTCAGAATTCCTTTTGTAGGTGTGAATAGTCATAATAAGACTTTGTCATTCCTGTTTGGTGTTCTCAGTTCTGTGAAGTACTTCCATCTAGTTGACAACAAACTACAGCATGAGGAACTCATTCACCCTAATTCTTCTCCAAGACTCTTTGTCAGCCTTTTTCCTAATCTCAGTCCCACTATTGAAGTTACTAGAGGTTGGTTTTGCTTCTCTAGATTTGTATCAATTATTTCCAGCATGACATGGAAAGAGTCAGTTGTCTTAAAAGATACTTGAATGTAGAAGCAAGAGTTAGGAGAGACAGTAAGAGGCATTCTTCTTCTTGTTTTGTCCCCTCACGTGAAACACCAACCAGTGTAAAGCGTGTTCTTGTGTTACATGGCACATTCATTACTGCACACAGTCTTCTACATTCTTTGATCCTTGGCATCATCGTTATCCTCCTTGCCTCTTGCAGGAAAAGATCTGGCAACCTCTCCTCCACCTTGAAAATCATGAATTATAGTCAAATATAAAGTGGGAATGTTAATTGTGTGCATTTGAATAAGGTCATTCTTTTCAGTATATTCATTTTCCTTACAAAGGACTTGCTAAATATTTTATATGTATTATTTCTCCACATTCATCTCATTGTAGGAACTTCAGAGAACAATGATGATGATAATGAGATCAATAAGAGATTACAAAGACTGAAGTTCTCATGCAGAGAAACAATGAAATGTTCTGTGAAAGTCAATACAATTTCAGGAATGGGAAATAATATAGAAACCCTTAGCCCACTACCCTTTTTATCTGGGCAGACCACCCTCCCTCAGTTGATAGTTTTTAAGTGAAAAGAGCCATCCAAATTGCAGATTAGCGTGAAAAAACAGTATTCAACCTGCTTTGTACAGAGTGTTGGACTAGATGACCTCCAGAGAACCCTTCCAATCTAAAATGTTCTGTGAGTCTCTTGAAATGCTAACTCTACAAGTGGAGAATTTGGTTTATTTATTAAGTGTTTTTGCCAGTGTGTTCTCCTGAGGCTAGTTTCTACAGCTTTGTTCAGCTTTGATAAAAACTTTCACACTCCTTTTGTGTTTGCATTAAACTCGCATGTCATTCTTGTCTAATACCCACGTTAATCTGTGTAGTACCAAATAAGAAGCCACGAGAAGTCTGTATTTGTAAATCCCAGTTTATTAAGCCTTCTTCCAGTGTTCAGGAATAGTCCTATGTAAAATAACCTAAATGCACAGCTGCCCTCTGTACTCAAAAAGTGCCCAATACCAAATTATTCTGCAAGAACTTTGCTTCAATGCCAGGTAAAAAGAAGGAGCATGGGAGGGAAGCTCCTTTCCCATAAACTTGTGAAAAAACCACTCATCCAGAGAGCCACTTCTGCTCATTTATTTTTACTTTTTTTTTTTACTGGTTATTTTTACTTTTTAAATTTACATATGGGTATTTAATAAAAAGAGGTTTGCAAGTACAATGCAAAATTCTGTTTGTATCTGATAAATAAGTAGCTGCTCTAATGGTGTTAGAAATCCCCATGTAAAACTAACCTGTAGGTTAAGATCTGTGCAGTAAAACAAAGGGCTCCTTTTGTTGGTGTATTTTTTGTTTCATAATAGGACTGTGCTTCATAGAGGGACATTGGTTCTTTTGTCAGGGAGAAACATTTCAAGCAATAGTTTTCTCCTGGGTGGAACTTTGTTATGAATTTTTAATCCATTTCCTTGATAAAGCAACATTGTACATAGAGGAATCTAATGAAGGTAAACACTGCTTTTGAATAGCCATCCGAGAACTGTGCAGAGAAGCTAAGTGTTGAACAAAACCTCTCTACAATTTTGATGCTATGTTGCATGTAATGCCCTACTTCTGATTTAAAGACCATTTTGTGTTGTATGTGTTTGCATGCACACAATACCTTAAGAAAAGGCGCTAGTGACTGGACAAACCCATGACTTCAGTATTTGGTTGTGAAGAATAGAATAGAATTAACCAGGCTGGAAGAGACCTTTGAGATAGAATCCAACCTATCCAACCAGATATGTATTTAAAATTCACATGAGCACCTCCTATGGAAACAATTTAGTTCCTTCTTTTTTGACAATCACAAATATTGAGTGTAAATTTTGTCAAGACAGTATCTTTCTTTCTTTTCCTGGATAATCTCATGGAATCTAAACAACAGAGAAAGTAAAATTTCAGACTTGCTTAAGCACCACATAGGCCTGTTCTACTCTGTCATTGTGACAATTTTTACATCTGCTTCCAACCCAAACACATAAGATGCAACAATGAGCCAAGATTTTAGAATAGACTAGAATTAACCAGGATGGAAGAGACCTTTGAGATCATCGAGTCCAACCTATCATCCAACACTATCTAATCAACTAAACCATGGCACCAAGCACCCCATCCAGTCTCTTCCTAAACACCTCTAGTGATGGTGACTCCGCCACCTCCCTGGGCAGCCCGTTCCAATGGCCAACCACTCTTTCTACGAAGAACTTCTTTCTAACATCCAGCCTAAACCTCCCCTGGCACAGCTTGAGACTGTGTCTTCTTGTTCTGGTGCTGGTTGCCTGGGAGAAGAGACCAGCCCCCACCTGGCTATAACCTCCCTTCAGATAGTTGTAGACAGCAATAAGTTCTCCCCTGAGCCTCCTCTTCTCCAGGCTAAGCAACCCCAGCTCCCTCAGCCTCTCCTTATAGGCCTTGTGCTCCAACCCCCTCACCAGCTTTGTTGCCCTTAAGGAGAAAGATGCCCTGGTATAGAGTTAGAGAAAGCAATGATGCAGCAATGTACTGGTGTTTTCTTCCAGCCAAGAGAAGGTGTCATGTTACTGTTTTGTTTTCTTCCTGCCATTGTTTCAGTTGGAGAGGTCTGGATTTGGAATGACGAGCAGCTTTGTCCTTTTTATAAGCCTGAAATTTGTATATGTAGGAACACTGTAGTCTGAGTGCAAACTGATTCTGGAGCAGAATTGTTTTGCTATTCAAACTGTATTGCAGTTACTACTGCTGGTTGGCTGTGGTCTCTAGTGTGTTTATAATTCAATGACTTTGGGATCCCAAATTCTAAGATATACTTAGTACATATAAGTGTAGTAACTTTTATTTTTTTTTGCCATGCATAAATCAAGTCAGACTTTCACTTTGAACTGTGTCAAGTCCTGGGACAATTTGGGGAGTCAGGAAATACAGCTGCTATATCCTTATGTAGGTGAGGGGTAGAGAGTAAAACAGAGTTTGGAGAACTCATTGAAAAAACAGGTCAGTGACTGCTTTGAAAATAGATATCATTTTTGAGTTGCAAATGAAATCTGAGTAACAGTCAAGATTGATCTTTCTGTCATGACTGTGTTGTTGCTGCCATCTCTTCTCAACCAACAGATGTGTTTTTTTCCTCTCACATTAACAGTGACATTTTACTTGAGCCATAGCAAAAGATTCTTATCCTGTTGATCTTACATTGTGTTATTCCTTGATAATTTTTAAAGTTGTAGGCTTTCCTTCTTTTGAGCAGTGTATAGTTCAAAGGAAAACCAAATGCCATTAAAAATGCATATGTAGATATATCGACACATATACATGCATACAAAGGAATACATGGAAATCACAAAGGGAAAATATGAATGTGTATTAGTTACTTGCTTCTCTCTGTGACTTCTCTACTGTCATGTTAGATCTGTGTTCCCGTGGTGGTGTTTCTTGCAGCTGGAAACTTCCAAGAAAACTTTGAATAACAGGACACTAATAGAATTTTCTTTGAGCCCACAGCACATAGTGAGTGAAGATTAAAAAAAGGAGGTGTCAATCCTGTTTGCCCTCAAAACAGTTAGCACCGTTCCAAGGCAGAATTCATTTGTGCTGTCAACTTACTGGCTATTTTATCTCTTATAGATAGGACTATTTTCTTGTAACTAGTTGAGAAAGAGTGGATTTGATAGCATTTGGAAACCTTACTGTAATCTTTTCCTTTAAAGTCACTTCACAGGACTTCTGAGGTGAATGCTGAGTCTGAATTTACTTGAAATCCTTCTTTAAAGTCACAATGCCAGAGGATTAAGAAGTCTAATTTGGGAAGGAAGAGCTCCAGTGCCAAAAAGATTCAGTGTTTGTGAGCAGAGGGAGCCTTAGCTTTGTTTCACAGAATATTAGGGGTTGGAAAGGACCTCAAGAGATCATCTGGTCCAACCACCCTGCCAGAGCAGGATCAGCTAGAGTAGGTCACACAGGAATGCATCCAGGCAGGTTTTGAATGTCTCCAGAGAAGATGCCACAGCCTTTCTGGGCACATTTCTGCAGCACGTTCTTCCACGTGGGAGAAGGTGAAGAGGTTGATGAGATGGACATGGCATTTTCCTTCTAAGAACTTGAGAAGTGGAGTGTCTTAACAAAGGGATGTTTATTTAAACAAAGACTTACTATCCAATTCTTTCATCTTTTATTTTGTAATGTTGGGTTTATTCCACACCCTGCCTTCATGATACCAAACTTTTCTCTCTTAAACATCTGTCACATGACAACGAACTTCTGTAACTGGAAGCCCACAGAGCTGCAAGTTAAAAAACTGTCTATCAAGGAGTAGACTCATTATAACCCCACATTAGCAACACTTTAAGGGAAACCACAAAAATACTGGCTAAGATACTGCTTTTTTTTTCTCTTTAGGTTATTTATATTTTGATTCTGGCAAAAAACTGTGAGAAATCTCTCGTAAGGGATGGATGCTACATTGACACCGAGCCAAGGGAAAAGCTTTACAGTAGAAATTGCTCATTGACTCTGTGAATGCAAGTGTAGAAAAGCAGAAAGAATTAGGTAACAGTAATTAAAAAAACCCCACCAAACACCACAGCAAAGCCAAGCCATGAGATTGGAGTATAAACAGCTTTAACTATATATTAATTTCAATGTCTCTCAAAACAAATGGAAGATTACTGGGATAAGATTAACTCTAGCAAATGCAGGGAAATGTAGGATGTGGTTGGAAAAGCTTTTTATAGTAGAGCAGTTAAATCTATTTAGCTGGGAATTATTTTTGTTTTCCTAATGAAATTACTTCCATTGTTCTACTGAACTTCTGTTGAATGTCCAACATAGTTGAGCTGTCATGCCGTAATTACAAAAAGAAATCATAGGACTGGAACACCAATGTGATTAGTGTAGTATTACATGCTTCAATATACGTGCTGCTCTCACTGGTTGAGAGTGGCTTTGCACTTAGCTGAGGAGATAATTCTTGGTTTAAAACAAAACAACCACTCTGCTAAGGCAGTACAGTTGATGGAAGCGTTTGACTGTATTTGAAGGTAACAAATATAGTTCTGTTCATGGTTGCCGTGTAGAGAGAAGGTCATGAGTAAGTCTTTGTAACGAGAAACCCAAATATTTTAATTCCTACTGTAACCCTTCACACGGGCAATGTCCAAGATAGTGGCCTTTTATAGCACCATTAGCAGGAATCAACAATGAGCTGGCCTGAGGTTGCTGGTTTAATGTCTGTTGATCTGTACAAGTGCAGTAGGGTTTATAGATCTTGAGCTGGATCTGTCGTAGAGGTATAGAGCATCTGAATTCCTGACAGGAAGACATACAAGCATGGTGTACACACAGCTAACTTTTGTGGATATTAGTTACTTAATCATATTTCTGCAGTACAATTACATGGTACTTCAGAAGCACATTCAATACATTTAGAACTGAAGACCAAGCCAGAGAATATTCTGAAGTGCATGCACCTTTTCTGTGTCCACAGTACAGGCAGAAAATCTAATTGTGTCTGGAGGAGTGAAGCTGAGACCATATTTCAGATTTCCCCAATCATTCCCTTTTGTTCTGGGGCTAATTTCCATCTCCCTTGCTTTGAGATAAATCTTCTAGAGATGGTTGAAGTTGCAGATGTTTGTGGCTCAGTTAGATGAGTCCGAAAATACCAATACTGGGCAACAGATACAGAGGAGCCCAGTGGTTAGAGAATCCTGTGCTTAATTTGGGCAGTTGTTTCCTCATCCTTGTTTTTGGTTTTTCTTTCTAACATATTTCATGCTATCTGTTTCTGATTATGGATGCTTAGTTAGCACAGCTGTTAAGACTGAACGCCATCAGGACAAAAACACTGTGCATGGTTTTGTGTAAATAGTGAACTGTTTTGTAGTGCTTGTTATTACTGAGAAGATACAGGTAGCAATGTCTCATCTGAAGTAGCTTCATTTTTAGCCTGTACCATGAAACTGTTTTGTAAGACCTTTTAAACAGGTGACATTCTGATTCAGTAGGAGCCATAGCTTGAGGGGCAGTAGATGCTGTAGAAGTCTGAATTGCAATGGCAAGTCCATACGGCAGACCCGCGTGCAGTGCTACCCTGCTCTATGTTCAGCCCTTGCTCCAATGAGTGTTTTCATTTTGTTCATGGTGGACATTGTTCTGGCATCTGTTGAGCTTGAAAGGAAAACTAAGTAAAAGAACTGCAGTATCTTCTTTCAGTTTATTTGAGGATGATATGTTAGGTAAAAGGCTTTACAGGTAAACCAAATGATGAATATATGATTGAGTTAAAAACTTTGCCTTTAAGCTAAGCATCTTCATTATCATTCATGGACCTTTTATACAATTGCTTGTGTAGGGTTTGCGCGGAATGCATCGTCTAGGTGGGAGGAAAAAAAATCAGCAGGAGTGGTGATTTTTATATGGTGAAGTGAATATTTGAAACTCAAGGGAAGCCATTAATAACTTCGGGGGAGGTGAGGAGATGGTAGAAGCTTCCTTTAAAATAGTTTATGGCTCTTTTATCTTTTAAAGCACCATTAAAAGAAATTAACATTGGGCAGTGAAGCTGGTGAGAGGCCTTGAGCACAAACCCTACAAGGAGAGCCTGAGGGAGCTGAGATGCTTAGCCTAGAGAAGAGGAGGCTTGGGGGAGACCTTATTGCTGTCTACAACTACCTGAAGGGAGGTTGTAGCAAGGAGGGGGCTGGTCTCTTCTCCCGGGCAACCAGCACCAGAACAAGAGGGGACAGTCTCAAGCTGCGCCATGGGAGGTTTAGGCTGGATGTTAGGAAGAAGTTCTTCATAGAGAGAGTGATTGGCCATTGGAATGGGCTGCCCAGGGGGTGGTGGAGTCACCATCCCTGGAGGTGTCCAAGAGGGGATTGGACATGGCACTTGGTGCCATGGTTTAGTCATGAGGTCTGTGGACAGGTTGAACTTGATGATCTTTGAGGTCTCTTCCGACCTTGGTGTTTCTGTGATTTCCTAGGGTGATCCACCACAAGATGACTTCTGTCTAGCATTTTTCCCAAATGTCTTCCTAACTAGTTCAAGATGTGCATGAATGTGCAGAACAATGTGGCTGTTTTGTCTGAATGAGGCCAATTTTCCATACTCCTCGTCTTTCTTTGCAGCTGAATTGGGGGCTCAGTGTTGCTCCTCATACTTTCTTCATTTGTTAGGCTACTTTAGATTCATGGCACCACAGAAAAAGATGGATTTTATCCTTCATGTCAACCTGTTCAAAAACCCAACTTGTAGGAATATTTAAAAGAATATATAGTGAAACAAAATAATTATTTCTTAAATATGCAGCTCTAGAGTATATGAATTCACTATCAGGACTATAACTCCAACCTTCAGAACCTGGTTATCATTATCCCAAGAAATTGTATCCAGAGGAGGGCCACAAAAATGATCAGGGGGCTGGAACACCACTCCTGTGAGGACAGGCTGTGAGGGAGCTGGGGTTCAGCCAGGAGAAGACTCCAGGAAGACCTAATAGTAGCCTTCCTGTACCTGAAGGGAGCCCACAAGAAGACTGGGGAGGGACTGTTTATAAAGGCCTGTACTGGTAGGATGAGGGGTAATGGCTTTGAACTAGAGAAGCGTAGATTTAGATGGGATGTTAGGAACGAGTTCTTTAGCATGAGGGTAGTGGAACACTAGAACAGTTTGTCTAGGGAGGTTTCTGAGGACCCATCCTTGGACATATTTAAGGTCAGGCTTGACAGGGTGCTGGGCAAGCTGCTTACTGTGGGGGTGGGACTAGCTGACCTTTGGAGGTCCCTTCCAACCCAAACCCAAGTGTACAACAGTGAAGCCAGGAAAATTTTGTGCAAAATCTCTGTGGTGAAGCATTCATTGCATTGAAAAACTGATACAATGGAATCCTCTTTGTTCAGACTCTGGACAAATTATAGTCTGATTTATCAGTTCCAAGGTCAGAGTACTATCATGACTTTTGAACTGTAGCACAGTAAAGTGGGCTCCATTGAATGTTCAAGGAATTCTATAATACGATAAACCAGGTTGGAAGAGACCTTCAAGATCATTGTGTCCAACCCATCAACCAATCCAACCCACCTAAACAACTAAACCATGGCACCAAGCACCCCATCAAGTCACCCCCTGAACACATCCAATGATAGTGACTCCACCACCTCCACAGGCAGTCAATTCCAACGGGCAATCACTCTCTCTGTATAGAACTTCTTCCTAACATCCAGCCTAAACCTCCCCTGGTGCAGCCTGAGACTGTGTCCTCTTGTTCTGCTGCTGGCTGCCTTATCCATAAGTTTGTTTGATTACTGCAGCCAGGTACCTCCAGCAACATAGTTCTTTGTCTGAACCCATTTCTCTGGTCTGTAATTCACAATTTTTCTCTGATTTGATTTCAGAATGGACTTTTATTGCAGTATACTTGGAGTTGTAAAGCTCAGATATATTTTCATGACACAGAGTAGCCATTATTAATGTCAGTGTAGAAATGGATTAATTGCTTATTTCAGGTTAGTGCCAGTTTAAGCATAAGCCAAAGGGCACTGTTATTAAACACCTTGTACTCTCACAGTCTGTATTTCCCTGTCACTTGTGTAGACCAGTTCTTTTTAAAATAGAAAACATAAGTTCTTTCCCACAAAATCTGAACTAGATTTGCATGGACTTAGTATCTTTCTTTCCCTCACTTCCCTAGTCTAAGACTATGTTTTTCTCCATTAAAAAAACAAACAAACAAACAAAAGAAAATTATGTGGAACATTATTTTTATGACCTGAATGCCTGCATTAGTGTGGCTATATTTGTTGTCCTGTGAATAAAAACCATTAGATTGTTTTAGCATCTGAACCTCTCTGAAATGCAGAACAATTATTTTTAAAAAAGTTAAGATTTTTTTATTAATAAAAACAGTAATGTTCCTTAGAATCCCATTCTTTTCTCATCACATATAGACTAAAGCTCCTGATGTGTTCCCCCTGTTTTGGCTCATTCTCTTCTTCCCTTTTATATAGCACTTCATCAGCATTGCTTTTTGATTTAGCAAAATGGATAATTTTAATAACATCCCTCTGCCCCCAGACTTTGCCTTTCATTTTCCAATTTGTTCTTGTGAGTTCATGACTATCTGTGACCAGCTCACTGTTTCACTGGTGTGACTTCTGCTCTTTGGGAGCTAGTGAACAAATAGAGGAGGTTTTCTCTTATCTGGCCAGGGGCACCAGCACACATAGACATCCAAGAAGCCATGGTGTCTGTAGAGTAAAAGAGTGGCTTTGTATCACAGTATGACTAAGGTTGGAAGAGACCTCGAAGATCATCGAGTCCAACCTGTAACTACAGACCTCACGACTAGACCATGGCACCAAGCACCCCATCCAGTCTCTTCCTAAACACCTCCAGTGATGGCAACTCCACCACCTCCCCGGGCAGCCCATTCCAATGACGAATCACTCTCTCGGTGAAGAACTTTCTCCTCACCTCCAGCCTAAACTTCCCCTGATGCAGCTTGAGACTGTCTCCTTGCTCTGGTGCTGGTTGCTAGGGAGAAGAGGCCAACCCCTTCCTGGCTACAACCACCTTTCAGGTAGTTGTAGAGAACAAGAAGGTCTCCCTGAGCCTCCTCTTCTCCAGGCTAAACAACCCCAGCTCCCTCAGCCTCTCCTCATAGGGCTTGTGCTCAAGGCCTCTCACCAGCCTTGTTGCGTGTGTGTATTTAGGTGATATGATGTGCTTTATTGACTTACTGTTTTAGTGTGACTGCCAAAACTTGCTTTATTATTAAGTAATTTGGATAATTTTGAAATGGGTACTGCTTTGCAGTTACAGTAACCCTGTTTTTACCCTTGTTCATTTAGCGCTTTAAAAGCACTGGCATAGTCTAACTTTCTGTAGAGAGATAAGATGTTAGTTTTATTTTTCCTTTCCTTTTCAGGAAGTAATATGTGGGAGGCTGTGGACTACTTGCTTCCAACATAGGAACAGCACTGGGTTGGAAATCTGCACTCCTGAGAGAATGCTGGGAATCTGCAGAGGGCGACGGAAATTCCTGGCTGCCTCTCTGACTGCTCTTTTTGTGCCAGCTGTTACATGGATTTATCTGTTTGCTGGGAGCTTTGAAGGTAGGTGGAGAATAATGCCTGAGGGTGAGGGATGGGGTGTTAAATGATTTATTTCAAAACAGACAAATGTGAATCAGTCATCATTAATTTTAGTTTAAATAAATTTGGCTTGGCTTGCATAGGAAAGAATTCCCAAGGTACCAAGAAAGGGCCTTCCTTACCTCTCACTTCTGAGTAGGAGGTGATTGCTGGCCCTGGTTATTTCAGTTTCCTCTTATTTTTAAACTTCTGTTTCAGATTTGCCCATCCTGTGATCCAGAAGTATTTAAAAAGGCATCCATTCTGCACACTGTATACACAATTCTTGTTTTTATAGTACCCGAGACCTGATATATATCAGATGACCTGTGACCCTTAGTCTACGTTTTGGGACAGAAATTAGTCATCACGAAGTGTCTAGTTACGAGAACGTGGAGGGCCTACTGTACAAGTCAGGAAAATGTGTCTGTCATGGTTCTTTGCCTAGTGAGCTCTTTTAGGTCATGGTCACTCAACCATAGGCTTTCTCTTGTCCTGTGGTTCAGAGAGCTGCTGCTCACTGGACAAAGGAACATGCAGTGGTATGTAGTTTGTGAAATGTCAGACAGTGGTGGGATGCTGCTCTGTGAGGTGTAGATGGAGCAGGAAAGAATTGAAATGTTTTATGAGCTCCTGATATAGTTATTTAAATGCCTGTATAGCCAAAAACCTCCAAACATGAGGCTTTTCTTATTGCTTTTGTGTGAAGATTGCTAGTTGAAATCAATGCCTCTGTGCTTATTGTGCTAGAAGGCTGAATACAGAAAATCAGTTAATACCTGTATAAAATACCTTTATAAAGATCAGTTTGAATCCATCTCCCTCTGGGTGGTGGTGGGTTGCTGTCGTTGGGGTATCTTTCTGTTCTTTTCTTTCTTCAGATGCTGATCCTGAAGTTTTATAGGTACCTTCAGTTACATCAATGTATCTAGCACTTATAATCTCGTCTTTCTCCTGAACTTTTTTCTGGCCTTAAAGGAGATCAGCATTTTGGTGAGGTTGAGAGATGCTGGGTCTCCTCCTTTTTGTTACTTCATATCTTGCCTTTTCTTTTTTTTTTTTTTTTTTGGTGGGGGTGGGGAGATGGGGAAGGGAGATGGAGGATATTTTGTTTGGCAGTAGGTGCGTTATTTTGGCTAGAGTGAAAAAAGCTGATCAGCCTTTGTACTTATCTTAGCATGAGAAGAGGTGTTTCAGCCTTTAAAAACCTGTTCAAACAGTAGTTTACAGGCTGATAATCTTTAAAAGGCATTGTTTAAAATGTCAAGCTTCTTTCATGTAACACTGGCTGATGAATTTGTGCTTTGTTTCAAAATAAAATTGGATTCCAAGTTAAATTGCAAGTAAGAGCATGCAAAGATTTTTAGTGTGTATCACATACATTTCTGAATTAGTTACCTGCCAGGTACAAATATTTGCTTATGCAAATTTATCTGGTTATTTAAAATTCTGCCTTAATGGGCAGTAACTCCATGAGCTTATTCTAGAATAAAACACTTATGGGATTTGTGTTAAATTGGAAATATAAGAGGTGCTGGCTGCACACTTGAAAACTAATGATCTGGCAGGTAGAATAGTACTGATTTTGTTTGAGTTTTAAAAGCTGAGCAAATGTAGGCCTCACCTTTTTTGCTTTTCAGAGAATATTATGCTGCCTTGTTGTAATGACTATTTTAATTATGTCCACAATTGATAATGGCCTGCTGCTTTAAATTCCTGTGTGTGTAGAATATTTTGTTTTTAGAGAGAGCTCAATACAAATCTTGAAATTTGCTGCTTCGTGGTATTTGAAGTGACTTAAAGCTCTTGCTGTGAATTAAATGCAAGCCAGGGAGTAAAGCCTATTAACTATTAAGAAGCCTTGCACTGTAAAAGGACTGGAAATTAACTAAAGCTAGTTACTCTTTCTGTATCTGTTGTCTTACAATTTTTGGATGGGGTATAATTTAACTCTGGTTAAAACCTAAATACTTAACTGAGTAGTAGCTGGCATGTTCCTGAATTTGTAGGTATTATGGGCACAGAGTTAAAGTAGTTTTGTCATTTTATGACTTCTTGTTTTGTAGTTCACTGTGTTTCTCACAGGTTACTTTTGTTTTAAGCTGGTGTCAGCATGGATGCTGAGGAATTTCACATGTAACTGACTTCCAGACAGAGCATGAACAAATAACCATCACACTTTAAACCTGACGTTCCGGCTGGTTTTTGACCTATCTAATAGTCTACCCAGATAGACTATAAAATTCCAGCTTGGATACAAGGATGCTGTGGGAAACCACATTGAAGGCTGTGCTAAATTCAAGGGAGATCACATTGCCTGGTCTTCCCTTATTCAAAGATCAAGTAATTTTATTACAGAAGGTAGTCAAGTTGGTCAAGCATGATTTATCCTTGGTGAATCCGTGCTAATTATTCCCTTGTCAAACCTGAGTATTTCTCCATTTGAAAGTATTTGCCTATAGTAGCCGAATCACCTCCTTTTTTTTTTTTTATTATTCCACTAAGCTGAAAAGGCTGTCACAGGGAGGGGAGAAAAAAAAAAAAAAGGAAGCTTTTTTATGTTTTTCTTTTGCAGTTTGGTTTTCTTATGTTCTCTTTTCCTTACTGGTATTTGCAGAGCTGTGTCCGAAAATTGCATCTTCTTCATGTGATTAAGAAGTACATTACTCATCCATGTGTTTACATCCAAGAACTTAAGTTACCCAGTTGCTGTAGCATGACAGTGAGATCTCATTTAGAAACCCTTTATAAGCATTTTGTTAGTGAATCTGTAATATGAAATATGCTCTAATGTAGTCAGTTCCCATGATCTGCTTTATAAATAGTCTGCAATTCTCTAGGATAGAATTTTCCTTCATTTTGGGGGTTGTTTCTCTTGTCAGAAAGTACATTGCAGCCTGTTACTTCACAGTTGTCACTCAAACACTGCCAGTAAGATGCTTCCCTTGGAATATTCATTGGAGGTGGCATTACCCAAGCTGTGACAGCAACAGCTACTAAAAAAATCATTAATCATGTATAAATGTCTATTAGGGTTATGAACTAGAATATTAAAGAGGATTTTGAGTATAGTATAGCCTTTGAACATACCTGGTTACTGTTGTTGTTGGTAATAATGCACCAGGACAGCATAATTTCAGTTATCAGTTACTTTGAATGAAAAAGCTAATTGTTCCAACGTTCTTCAGTTGCATTCTAAAGGCAAGGTAATAAATTAGGAAGGGTGGAGTGCATTTAAAAGAGGGAAGAGGAAATAAATAATATGTGATGAATTTTCATTAGAAAGAAAATAGCAATTTTGTTACCCAACAATTGCTCCAGAAATAACCTCATTTTTCCAAGCTATATGCAGCAGTTTCCTATTCTTTTTACCATGAAGGGCATGTAAAATGGAGATTTGACACTGTAATTTGACACATGCTCTCTAGATTACTGATTCCTAAAAACCAACCAACCAAAAAAAAAAAAAACAACCCACCACATCCACTGTGTCTATATGGCTTCTGCAGACTCAGTCTCCTCGGTTTTGACAGGATAAAAAGCATAGAAGCATAGAATCAATAAGGTTGGAAAAGACCTCAAGGATCATCAAGTCCAACCTGTGTCTCAAGACCTCATGACTACTAGACCATGGCACCAAGTGCCATGTCCAATCCCCTCTTGATCACCTCCAGCGACAGTGACTCCATTACCTCCCTGGGCAGCACATTCCAATGGCTAAGAACTCTCTCTGTGAAGAACCTCCTCCTCATCTCAAGCCTAAACTTCCCCTGGTGCAGTTTAAGACTCTGACCTCTTGTTCTGGTGCTGATTGCCTGGGAGAAGACCAAACCCGCTCCTGGATACAACCTCCCTTCAGGTAGTTGTAGAGAGCAATAAGGTCTGCCCTGAGCCTCCTCTTCTCCAGGCTAAACAATCCCAGCTCCCTCAGCCTCTCCTCACAGGGCTTGTGCTCCAGGTCTCTCCCCAGCCTCATTGCCCTTCTCTGGACATTCAAAAGTCTCAATGTCCTTCTTAAACTGAGGGACCCAGAACTGGACACAGTACTCAAGGTGTGGCCTAACCAGTGCAGGGTACAGGGGCACAATGACTTCCCTGTTCTGCTGGCTACACTATTCCTAATGCAGACCAGGGTGCCATTGGCCATCTTGGCCACCTGGGCACACTGCTGACTCGTGTTCAGCCGGCTGTCAATCAGTACCCCCCAGTCCCATTGTGTTTGGCTGCTCTCCAGCCATTCTGACCCCAGCCTGTAGCTCTGCACGGGGTTGTTGTGGCCAAAGTGCAGCACCCAGAACTTGGACTTGTTGAATACCTCTGAGCTGAAAGTTCCTGTGTGATGGATCCACTTCAGGTTGAATACCCTGAAGTGTCTGTGAAGCAGTCCTGTGTAGAACATATTTCACAGGAAAGAAACAATCAGCAATGTAACCTTAGGATGAAAACTTAAGAGAAGTTGTGTGAGACCAGGTAGGGAATTCATGAGAGAGTGGGAAGACTACTGTGTTTTTTTTCTTAGCTGCAAAGATAACATTTTAAAACCAGAGCTTGCCTTCTTTCCTAGGACATGCTTTCCTCAACTGGCCTCTTCTCACTCCAGTTTCGGGCAACTATCGTTCTCTGACAGTATATTTTAGTCCAAGTAATCTGGAGAGACATGATTGAAGCTAGAGTTGGGCAAACACCTCATAAAATACAATAAAGTGAAATGAAGGAAGGCTGCAAATATTCATCTTAGTATTTAAATGGATTCACTTTGATGCTGTTCACACTCTTGTTTTTGTATGCTTTCCATAAATATTCTAGTGAATATGTTAATTGGGAAGACTGTCTACAGAAACAATGATATCCAGTTTTAATATTCATGGGAAGCAGATTTTGAAATCATATTTGTGAATACTTGAATCAGAAAACTGATTCTGGGAGTTCAGCTTTATCTGGTTAAGTGCCAGAAGTTTATCACATGATCTGTGTGCAAGATGAAAACTGCCTGAATTTTTAATACTTGCAGTGAGTTGTTCATAGGAAGAGGCAAACAAATAATTAATTGCCAAAATGTCTAAGACACTTGCAACTGACAAACAAACATCAGAGAATAATCCCTTCACAGTCAACATAATCAGAAAGGGGCAAATCTGAAATTGCTTTTTTTCATTACGATTCACTCAGTTTGCCTGAATTTTATCTGCTGTGTGCCTCCACAGGATTAAACAAGCAAACTTAATCCAGTGTCCATTTAAAGTAGAAGTTTAAACTTCTGCACTGATCTTGAGTTGGACTAAAGCTCTGAGAAAAGAGGTGGTGAAGGGTGCCTTTGCATATATAATAAGGATGTTCCTGTGATGTGTGCCTCAGCTGGTTTACAGGAGATGTGTTCTAGTTAAGCCTGGCTTCATTGCAACCCTGTCATAAAAGCTGGTTCTGTGTACATTTTCATTCAGGGGTAAATGGTGGCAAGTCTTTTATGATCATTTTTTCTTTAGGAGATATGCTATGAATTGTCACTGAAGCACCTCTATCTCAACTGCCATCCAGATGCTTTCTTAAATATGTTTGCAGTTTATACTTGGGGACCCTACAAAAATAAAATCCACTAAAGACCTCAGGCCAAGTTCTGTTGCTTTATCCTGAAAAGCTTGTTTTCTTGCAACACCCTTGTTTTGGATCTACAGGGCACTGATGGAAGTTTGGTTGAAACATGCTGTTGACCAGAAGGTCCCTGCTGTGAATGCTGTGTCTAGTTCTCCGCTCGTCATCTTTAGCGTACAATCCTCACAACTGGATTTTGTTTTACAGACATGAGAGCTCTTATCTGTCATCTAAGAAAATAACTGTAACATTTGAATGCATAAAGAGATTTACTTCTCATTGTATTGAAAAAAACCTTGCTTATGAGCAGTGACTGGAAATTGGAAGTAGTTTCTGTGGCAAAATGAGGATGTTTTTAGGCAAAGAATACAACATGGTCATAAGAAGCTTTGGTAGGTCAAACTGTGGCATTTGTGAGGGTGATGGTTGTTGGATTTTCTTTTCTCAACCACTCTTTCAATTGAATTAAATTAAAAACTTACCATCCTGCAATGCAATTTTTTCATTAAGTAGTAAGGTGCACTGAATAGCCTAAATCTTGCTGTGGATGTTGTTTCTTCCTTAGCTTGCTAGGAATTCACGTCCTTAAACCAATTTCTCAGCAAACACCATGAATCTTGCAACAGCTGTTTCTTTTGTCAGCGTGTTGTGTCAAATGCAAGCAAGGCCTGATTGTTCTTCTGAATTCCAGTACAGGACACTCACATTCTCTTCTGACACTCATTTTAAAAGTTCATGCAAATTCATTCATAAAAGCAAGGTAAGGTGTAGGCTTACCTTTGTTCCTTTCTGTACATCTCTTGATTGGATGGAATGTTTTCATATTTCTAAACATGTCTACTAGTTTTGGCTTGGCTTTCTTTTTCTAGTCAGCTCTTATTTTGTCGTTTCTGGCAGAAATATAAAGGTCAGAGTGAAAAGAAATTCTTTTACAGGAATAAGTTGCCAGCATCTTTGGAACAGGAATTTACTCTCAGTACAATCTGTAGGATTTCTCAGAGTTCTTGTTTCACTTTGTTCTTTGAGCAAAACTTTTGGGCCAAATGCAGTCTATAAAAGTTACGTTCCTTCCAACAATAAGAGTCCTCTGGATGCCTAAATTCTGTTGGGGCCAAAGGGAAGACTACTTCCTGAATATTTCTTACTCCATTTCAAAGGTAGGCATTTACTAACATTATAGTCAAAATGTTTTTCTGCAGAAAAGCAGAAATCAAGATGAGCTTGTGTGTCTTGTTTTCCAAACTAAGCCAGACCCCTAAGAAGCAGTGCTTTGCTTTTTGAAACAAAATCTGCAGTTTCTGATGTACTTAGACCTTCTTTTTGAGTGCTGAAACTAATGTAGCCTGACCTGCTGTGATTGATGTCACGCAGCTGATTGATGTTGAAGTTGCTTTTCCTACAATTAGGACATTTATAAAACCTAGCTCACATACGGGTCTCTTGTTATCTAAATAAATCTTGAGCTCATGCTGCAGTGTATTTCTCAATGGTAGAATACACAGCATTTCTCATCTCTCCCTCTCCCTGTTCCTAATAATTGCAGAAGCTTTGTTTCCCCTCTAGCAAAGTATTTTGAAGTGAACCAATGAGTTTTGGGGGGCAAACAGGCAAGCAGCTCAACAGATTTATATGGACAGAATGAAAACCCCCATGCAATACAAATGTTTAAAAAGATTGAAATGAAAATTTAATATTTTCATTCTGGTGAGTGCTTCAGTTAGAACAATTAACTTACAATAATTGCTTTTGATGGAGGTTTTGGTGTTTAAAATTTGTGGGTGTTTTCTTGGATCATGCAGAAGTTTGAAAGCAGGACAGCAGCTTTCATCTTCAGCGTCTTCCAGTACTTTTGAAACTTCAATTCTTAATATCTATTTAAATGTGCCTAGTAGCAGAAGGAGAAGTAGTCAAGGTAAAGCCAAACCAACAAAAAACACACTTGAAGAGGTACTACACATATCATGTGTGCTCATTCTGATATTCTACCGATAATGCTCTGACATGTTTTAGCACAAGCAGCTGTGAAAGTTAATATCCTGGTATGGGATGGATGTGTCAAAGGTACACTTAGTTTAAGAATATCACTGTCTTCAATGCATCTCTTTATTTGCTCTTTACCCTTTTCAAATATTTTCCAGTCATGATAATGATCAGATTTTTCAGTTTAGTAGTTATTTCCCTCCCTTGAAGTTTTACCTCTCTTTTGTTGGTTTTCAGTTCTGCAGTTCTTGCTTCAAAACTTGGATTGAAGAGATATTGTTGTATGTACTTAGATATCCTTGGACAATCAAATGAGATGGACAGCCACAAAAACATGAACTGACCACATTCATCTTGGTTCACTCATCTTTGTAGATGCCAGCAATAGCAGGAAAAGCTGATGAGTGGGAGAATTACAAGTTTTTAGCCTGATATTAGGAACAAATTATCTACCATGAGGGTGGTAGGACATTGGAACAGGCTGCCTAGGGAGGTAGTTGAGGCCCCATCCCCAGAGATACTTAAGGTGAGGCTCAACAGGGCTCTAGGCAGCCTGATCCAGTTGAGGATGCCCCTGCTTACTGTAGAGGGAGGTGGACCAGATGATCTTTAGAGGTCCCTTCCCACCCAGACCATTCTGTGATTTCCTTCCAGTTCAAAAATGTTCAAGCAATTTCAGCTGTCTTCCTGTAGTCATTTTATCTAACCCCACCATCCTTCTCCATAGTCCTGTGAAACACGAGTCAAAGTCCAGGATGTAAACATCAAGATTTAAAACCTCCTTTTTCTTCTTTATAATTCTGTTCAGCTTTTAAATTGCAAATATTGCTTTTCAGAGATCCATAGCTCAAGGATAGAACTCAAAGTAGTGAAGTTAAAATTACAAAAAACTGTTGGGTTAATCACGTTTTCCTAATCCACATTTCACAGTCCATAACAGAATGTGTTTGAGTTTGGTGCATATACTTGAATAAAAATAAACAAACAACAAATGATAAAAAGATAAAACCTTATGGACCCATTTAAAACATTTTGCTGTCTAAATAGTGTTTCTTGATGGGAGAGTTTACCAGTGATCTTGTGATAACAGGTTTATACCTATTCTAAAGAAGAGATTGATGGTCTGCTCTCTGTATACTGATTCCTGAACTTCTTTAGATGCCCAGGGAAATCACCATCACCAACACATACTTTAAGACACCTGGTGAGGGGTGACAAGCTGGTGAGGGGTTTGGAGCATAAGTCCTATGAGGAGAGGCTTAGGGAGCTGGGGTTGTTTAGCCTGGAGAAGAGGAGGCTCAGGAGAGGCCTTATTGCTCTCTACAACTACCTGAAGGGTGGTTGTAGACAGGTGGGGCTGGTCTCTTCTCCCAGGCAACCAGCACCAGAACAAGAGGACACAGTCTCAAGCTGTGCCAGGGGAGGTTTAGACTGGATCTTAGCAAGAAATTCTTCATAGAGAGAGTGATTGCCATTGGAATGTGCTGCCCAGGGAGGTGGTGGAGTCGCCATCACTGGAGGAGTTTAGGAGGAGACTTAATGGGGTGCTCGGTGCCGTGGTTTAGTTGTTTAGATGGTGCTGGGTGCTGGGTTGGATTTGATGGTCTCAAAGCTCTCTTCTAACCTGGTCTGGTCTATTCTATTCTATAGAATAGTAGCTTACAACATTGGATTTAACTCATTAAGGTCCTGCATTGGAAAACACCAGATGCATATCTCTAGAGTAAACTGCACATGCGATTGTAGCACAGTCAGACCTGCTTAAGTAGCTGTATCTGAGTACTGTTAGGGGTAGAGAGAAACCTTTATTTAGAGCAGAAGCAGCCTGTACAGCTTGTACACTGTTTTCTCGGCAGTGAAGCCCAGGCCCCTTCATCTTCAAAGTGACCATTTGTTTTTCCTAAATAGCTTACAATCTGTGCCTGTATGACTGTTGGTGCTGCACTAGCATCTTCATTTGGCCATCTGTATACGGGATTGAGGTTGTAATGGTGTAGTTTAATATCAAAGAATGCTTCATTGCCTTTAGGTAATATATAGAAGATTATTCCTGGAGCTGAAATAAGACCACAGTTAACAAGACAGAAACATTCTTATATGCTGGAAAAGGCTTCAGGAAATTGATTGAACAAAACCAGAGAGCTATCTGTTTATTATGTGATTAAGTTGAGCAAAAAGAAGAAAAGAAAAAAAAAAAAAGTAAAAGTCGTTGTATTCCTCCCCACCATTTTCATCCTTTCCTATTTTATCATTCATCATTCCTTCTTTGCATGTCAGTACGCCTCCCCTACAGTAGTTGTAGCAGTCTTTTGTTGAATGTCAGTTTCAAAATGAAACTGGTGGACAAATGTATAGATTCTCCAAAAATCACACAGAACAGTTACTGATAGTTGGCTTCTGGAGATTTGTAGATTTTTACCATCAGAGGGACTTCTGACAATGTCTCTAATATAGCGTAGGCTGTATTATATTCTGGAGTTGACAGAGTAATGCTGGCATTACCTTCTTACAGAATACAATAGCATTAACCAGGTTGGAAGAGACCTTTGAGATCATCGAGTCCAACCTATCAATCAACACTATCTAATCAACTAAACCATGGCACCAAGCGCCCCATCCAGTATCTTCCTAAACACCTCCAGGGATGGTGACTCCACCATCTCCCTGGGCAGCACATTCCAATGGCCAATCACTCTTTCTATGAAGAACTTCTTCCTAACATCCAACCTAAACCTGCCCTGGTGCAGCTTGAGACTGTGTCCTCTTGTTCTGGTGTTGGTTGCCTGAGAAAAGAGACCAACCCCCACCTGGCTACAACCTCCCTTCAGGTAGTTGTGGACAGCAATAAGGTCTCCCCTGAGCCTCCTCTTCTCCAGGTTGAGCAATCCCAGCTCCCTCAGCCTCTCTTGACAAGGCTTGTGCTCCAAACCCCTCACAAGCTTTGTTGCCTTCTAGATCACATCGAAGCTTTTCTTATAGTCAGATTTCTGAATTTGATTTCACAACTGAATAAATTAGTTCATCTTGTTCAAAAGCCCATGCTTTAATCTTTGTCCAGATTTTTCTGGTGTCAGGGTAGGAGGTAATGGATGAGAAGTGGATGATAAAAAAAAAAAAACAACAACCCTACATAAAAAAGGATCATTTTAACTACTCTTAGCTTCATGTAAAACAAGCAATTATGACTAAAAGACATGGCTGCACTTAAAGTGCACTGCAAGAAATACCACCTTGAGAACTCTAGATGAGGGTGCTGCAGTGCAGCAGTTACCAAAACATATAGCTGTTTTTAAAACAGAGATAAGTATATAGGGTAATTACTAACTAATCAGGATGATCTGTTGCCATCCCACGCCATAATAATAATAATTTCCCAAGCAGATTCGTTGTGTTGGGCTCCAGGTTACAGTACCTTTTCAGCTGTGAAAAACAACCCCTCAGGAAAAAAGAAAAATCAAATAAAACAGAGTTTCATCTGCAAGTTACAAATTATTGGATTTAATAAACAAGATCTATTTGAGCACTACTTTGACAACCAGTTGTCTGTGAGATCGAGGCTTATAAATGTTATATGTTATTGATCTTGTAATTGTGATTCTCCAAATAAAGCATAAAATCACTTTACAGTGTTTACAAGTTACCTTTACAGCATTAACAAATAGAAGATTGTGGGTTTCCGTAGCATTAAGGCTTTCGGTATTCTAGACTCAGGTTCAGTTAATACCAGAGCTTTAATATTTCCCCATCAGTAAATTTCCTACCTGGCATTGGATCTAATGTAACCTAAATCTCTGATTTGGCTTGTTAACTTTAGCAGGAATAATATTTTCAGATGAATAGGTACTATAAAAGTCTGCTTTTTACTCTCTACTAATCAAACTGTTATAATGCCTATCTCAACTGATCTACACTGACTGTAGCGGAGATTTCTTTTGGTCTGAAAATGCAATGCATTCAGAATGTTTTCTGTGAGCATTCACTATAATAGATTAAGTTGTTTTACCTCTTGCTTCAGTGCATTGTAAACCCAGGGGTTTAAGGTAGAAGTCTCAACAGAAAAGTTACATTTTCTAAAACATCCTTACAGGAGCCAAGTATGAAAATCTACCTGCACAGCTACACGTAATTACTAGTTTCCAGGGAACTCCAACTCACTCTCTTTAAAGCTTTGCCAGTATACACAGAGGTAGGTAAATCTGAAAATAATGATTATCTAATGTATTTGATTTGGGTGAAGGTGTTAGTTCCTTGTTCATGTACACTTGAATGAAGATAGGCTGAATTAAGTAGTCTTCCCGTAGAATGCAAATGCCTTTACCCAAACCCATTGAAATCTACTATTTATCTCCTTTAAATTGTAAAATTTTGTTTGCTCAAGAGCTGCCTTGTAATAACCTGACTTCAGAGCTGCTGATGGTGACTTTCAACTGCATTTTGAGTTTCTTGCTTTAGGGAATTTAAGAGCAGAACGTACCTCGCCTTATTTTTGTCCTTTTTTCCCCTCTGCCCAATTTAAATGTTCTCATATGTCCCCTTTCTCTTCAGCTACCATACTTGCACCTCAGTGATTTGATACTAATAGCAAAGATTAAGCAGTTTCAGCTCATCAGAGAAGAGATATTAATCATCCTCAGACCCAATGAGAAGTTTAATTTTCTGCTTCCCTTTTTTCACTAAGCTCTGGCGGCTGTCACTCGCACCGATGTCTGCGGGATGTTTAATAATCTGCTTCTGCTTCTGAAGATGCATTTCAGTGGTTTCTTTCCTTTTATTTCCTCTGTCTATCTCAGTGAGTTACCTCATTGCAGGCTTTAATTGAAGACCACTCTTAGGAGATGGAGAGAAGAAAATCATTACTTGAACACGGCTAGTTCAGGGTCTCATGTGTTTTATTATACTCAGGAGGAAGTTGGGTTAAATAGAATCATAGAATCAACAAGGTTGGAAAAGACCTCAAAGATCATCAAGTCCAACCTGTCACCACAGACCTCATGCCTACTAGACCATGACACCAAGTGCCACGTCCAGTCCCCTCTTGAACACCTCCAGGGGCGGGGACTCCACCACCTCCCTGGGCAGCACATTCCAATGGCTAACAACTCTCTCAGTGAAGAACTTTCTCATCACCTCGATCCTAAACTTCCCCTGGTATAGCTTGAGACTGTGTCCTCTTGTTCTGGTGCTGGTTGCCTGGGAGAAGAGACCAGTCCCCTCCTGGCTACAACCACCCTTCAGGTAGTTAAAGACCCTGAAAACCATGGGAATTGTTCTTTTGGTATAGAGTAGAATTAACCAGGTTGGAAAAAGCCTTTGAGATCATCGAGTCCAACCTATCATCCAGCACTATCTTATCAACGAAACCATGGCACCAAGCACCCCATCCAGTCACTTCCTGGGCAGCCTCACTACCTGTTCCCTTCAAAAATGTCACATCCTCCCTGTCCCCAGTTCCTTTTTTGTACCTATTTATTTATTTGTGCCTCAGAAGTTGGGTCAAATTCATGGTAGAATGCAATGTGGGGTACAGTGAGTCAAGGGATGAAGGGAAAGACTCCACATAGAGAACGTCGTAACTTCTATCATACGGTTATATTGGTCTCTGGCATTGTTGTAGATGACATTATTGCAGCGTAGGACCGGCTTTTGCTAGCTCAGTTAAAACAGTTTCCAAAATGACATATGTATCAATAAAAGCAGTCATATGGGGTGTTATGCTGGTTGACATAGCAATATCTGACTAAAATGGCATGTCATTTGAGAGTGGCACAAGCTTATCTTAGAGAGAAGCCCTAAATGGAACACAATTATTTTCTGAGGTGATGCCGCAAGTGTCACCTGTTCACTACAGTAAGACAGCAAAGTGTTGTCTGTATAGGTGTTAATGTGCAATTTGCATATCCCATGCGTTTAGGGATTTGTTTTATCAGCTGAATAATTTTAAAAGCAGTGCTCCATTAGGAGTAGCAAGTTACAGTTTTGTAAGTCAGAGAACAGCAGCTCAGGCTAAGACAAAGCAGCACAGGGAGCTCAAAAGCACAATGGTTAGTCTTCTGTATGTGTCAAGTAGACCGCTTGGATTAGATTGTGGGTTTGCTGGTTGAACAGTAATGCAGCTGATTAATTTGCACAGCACATGCTTTGAAAGCACTTAAGTAAAATATAAAGCAATTCATAATTGTAGATGCTACCGTGCCTGGCTTTGCTAACTCTGGATGCCTGGTTTTGGGTCAGTGTTTCTCCAGTCTGAAAAACAGGCCTCTTCAAATTTGAAGAGGCTCAGGGCTGAGCACCACCAAGTGAGAGCAGGTATCACAGAAAGACCTGGTGAAGGTTGGGAGTTGTGTTTTTAGTGGGTTTCAATTGTGTGGTGGGTTTCTAACTGTGTGGTGAAAACTGAGGACGTATATCCAGAATAAAGGGAAAAACATATTCCTACTTAATAGTATTGATTATTTGTCTCCAAAGAAAAGAGCAGAAATGCTGTTACCAGGTTTATGGAGATGTCAGACAAGGATACAGCAGGGAAAAAAAGTACATAAGGAGATATTTACTTCTTCAGATAGCAAAAGTAGGGTAGAAACATCAGAACTTCACAAATGCAGTAATGTGAAATGTTTGAAGTATTGTTTCTAAAAGTGTTTGTTGCAGTCAAAGTGTATCTTAGTAGTGTCCTAAAGCATGTGGTGGAAGGTCAAACCTCTTCCTTGGGCTGTTTGAAAAGAGAAGTGTTGATAAGTAGCAAAAATCTCAGGAAGATGAGGACTGCACATTTGTATTCAATGCTGCAAGCTGACTAGACTTTTTGTTGCATACTGAAGTGGATTTGATCTGAACATAACAAGTTACAACCTTAAATTGCAGCCATGGGAGATTTAGGTAGAGTTTGACAGGTGAAAAGGCAGCTCTGAACGTAAGGAATGTGAAGTGTCTTGACAGATCACAAAGAGGAGTTGTGGAATCTCTACTGCAAGATTTTTTTTTAAGGCAGGACAATGTAATGTCGAGATAAGTTCAGTGTTTGTAGGTGTAAAGTGAGGCACCTTGGGAAAGAATAATCTTCCCCATTTTCAATGCAGGCTAGGGGAGGATGTGATAGACAGCAGCCATGCAGGGAAGGACCTGGGATTACTGGTGGACAAAAAGCTAAACATGAGCCACCAATGTGCAATTCAGAAGGCAAATCACATCTTGGGCTGCATCAAAAGAAGCATGGCCAGCATTTCAAGAGAGGTGATTCTGCCACTCTGCTCTGGTGAGCCCTGGAGTACTGTGTCCAGTTCTGGGGCCCTAAACACAAGACAGACATGAATCTGATGGAGAGGGTCCAGAGGAGGGCCAGGAAAACAATCCAAGGGCTAGAGCACTTCTCTTGTGAACACAGGCTGAGAGAGCTGGGGATGTTCAGCCTGGAGAAGACAAGGCTCTGGCAAGACCTTACAGTAGCCTTCCAGTACCTGAAGGGTCCTACAACGAAGCTAAGGAAGGACTGTATACAAAGGCATGTGGTGATAGAACAAGGGGCAATGGTTTTAATGCAGAGAAGTGTAGATTTAAGTTGGACATTAGGAAGAAATTCTTTACTGTGATGGTGTTGGAGCACAGGTTTGTTCAGAGAGGCGTTGAAGGTCCCTACATTCAAGGTCAGGCTTGCTGGATCTCTGAGCAACCTGATCTATTTAGGGATGTCCCTGCTTACTGATGGGGATTTGAACTGGATGACTTCTAGAAGTCTCTTCCAACCCAGTGCATTCTATGGCTCTATAGTGGACTCTTTAGGTGATTGTCACTGCTTTGAAACTAGATCTTGGACTTTTAATGAATACTCCTAGGAAACCTGAATTTGCCACTGGAGTAGCCATAGGCAAAATTTGATAAACCTTGCTGCTTGTTAGAATTGTATTTTCCAATTACTTTACCAAATTGAGAGCTTTCTAATAACAGGAGGCAGGGCAGAGCTTTTCAGATGAATAGATACTGTTAATACTAAGACAAATGTTTTTTATCAGATCAACAGTACATTTAGGATGGAAATGGGAGGAAATATGTGTTCATCAGATCCGTACCTTCCTGGCACAGCCTCTCAGTAGGATTAATGGAAGGCAAAAAGCTCTCACTAGTTCTAAGGCAAAACTTGAGCTGTTTAAGGAAGGGCTTACACGATATATCAGCATGGGACAACTGGGCCTTAGCTCAATAACTGCAAAGGTCCCTCCTAATCCCGTGTGGTATCTTTGCAAATATATTCCCTTTTTGCTTCATGGAACCCTCTTGAGTTCCACTGAACAGGCAATAATCTCCTTTGCTAGAGAAGGTGTATTATTGGGAGATTATGTTTTGGCTTCTTCGTGGTTTTAAAACACCATCTTTAAGGATTAAAGCAGTAGCAGAGCTGATTATTTAGTGGGTACTTCTTGATGAGGTAATGACTTGCCTTCATTATGAAGTATTTTTGATCTACTGATGAAAAACACTATACAAGCTAGGTAATACTGTTATTATAATGGAGTGCTGGGGACTAATTAGTCACACCAGCCTTTCAGGTAAAGTAAAAGAAGTGTTGATGGAGAAAAAGGAATGCTGTTAAGCTTCAGGAATGCTGCTTGTAAGTCTTTTGAGTGACAGTCTCTCTGTGTAACCTGAACTATACCGAGCACTAGTGTGGTTAAGTGGATTTCTTTCAAAGTGGGTGGTTCAGGGAATGCAGTTTGTAAAGAATCACACAGTGTGCATTGAAAAAGCTCTGATCTACCTGCTATTTCTTTGCCTGGCACATTGATTTTCCTCCTACTGTACTTGCTGTCCTGAAGGGTACGGAAGTGTTCTGCAAAATGCAGACTTCATCCTGAGATTTTTGAGAAGGTGCAGCTCCCAATGGCTTAGATTTTATTTGTGGGGAGGTCGAGTCCATTGTTATCAAACACAAAAAGCCCTTTGGAAACATTGCACAAGAGGGAAGGTTAGGGTATGAGGTGTAGCGTTGTAGCATGCTAACATGGAGGAAGTTTAAAGATAAGCATAGTTGTTATAGTCTCATTTGAACAAAATGTAGGGGCATACTGGCCTAGTGCTACCAAAAAACCAAACCAAAAATGCAGTGAGATTGTTATTAAGTAGCTATGTTCTTTCTTCCTATCATGCCCAAACCCTGTTCAGTCATAGTGACTGAACTTACTGTGGCTAACTGGGTCCCCAATACAGTATGTACAGCTGTTGTTAGATGGAATTGCAGTGTCCTGTTTGTCCCAACCTGCATTTGTAAGATAATGATCACCTCTTCACTGATGCAGTTCCCATGCATTTTGGTGCTTATTCAAGTCAGACGACCAAACAAACCGAGACCCAGACCCATCTTGCAAGTTTTTTTGCGCTGATGGTGCTAAATTTCTGTTGTCCTAGTCTATAGATTTTTATAACTGAAAGTCTCCTTGAATTATAACTTTCTGTTGACATGTGAAAATGATTAGATGGAAACAACTTTCTTTTGGACTTGCCTCCCCTTTCACATATTTTTCCAACGCTCATGAAATGCTGGGGATTTTTTTTAGCACTACAAAGCCATTCCATGTAGAGGAGAATGAGTTAGAAACTATTCTGAATTGAGAATGAGCAGAATTACTACCAGCACTCTAAGCAACTTTTTTTATGGTTACTGGAAAAAAAAAAAAAAAAATCTTTTACTTCTGTGATATAAGTTCAGTTTTGGGTGTTTCTAGTTGCTGAAACTAGTTTGTAAACCAAATTGCTGAAACAGTAATTGAAGATCAAAAACATCTCTAAGAGCATGTACAAGTGTGTATGGGTAAGATAGGAAGTTGTGTTCTTGCTTGCATAGTTGTTTATTTAAACAAAGGGTCACTGCCATTTAAAACCAGGGTAGAGAAACTTTTATTGTCTATTTATTGTCTATTTATTTATTATTTATAATATATACTGCATGCAACTTTTGGGAAAGGCGTTGCTGAAGTCTCACCTGAGATAATACAATAATAATAATACAATACACCAGGTTGGAAGAGACCTTCAAGATCATCGCGTCCAACCCATCAAACAATCCAACCCACCCAACAACTAGACCATACAGCCAAGCACCCCATCAAGTCTTCTCCTGAACACCTCCAGTGAAGGTGACTCCACCACCTCCATGGGTAGCCGATTCCAATGGGCAATCACTCTCTCCGTGTAGAACTTCTTCCTAACATCCAGCCTAAACCTGCCCTGGCACAGCCTGAGACTGTGTCCTCTTGTTCTGGTGCTGGATGCCTGGGAGAAGAGGCCAACCTCTGCCTGGCTACAACCTCCCTTCAGGTAGTTGTAGAGAGCAATAAGGTCACCCCTCAGTCTCCTCTTCTCCAGGCTAAGCAACCCCAGCTCCCTCAGCCTTTCCTCATAGGGCTTGTGTTCCAAACCCCTCACCAGCTTTGTTGCCCTTCTCTGGACACGTTCCAGCAAGTCAACATCCTTCCTAAACTGAGGGGCCCAGAACTGGACACAGTACTCAAGGTGTGGCCTAACCAGTGCAGTGTACAGGGGCACAATGACCTCCCTGCTCCTGCTGGCCACACTGTTCCTGATGCAAGCCAGGATGCCACTGGCCTTCCTGGCTGCCTGGGCACACTGCAGGCTCATGTTCAGCCTACAATCAACCAGCACCCCCAGGTCCCTCTCTGCCTGGCCACTCTCCAGCCACTCTGACCCCAGCCTGTAGCACTGCCTGGGGTTGTTGTGGCCAATGTGCAGAATCCGGCACTTGGATGTGTTCAATCTCATGCCATTGGACTCTGCCCATCTGTCCAGCCTGTCGAGGTCCCTCTGCAAAGCCTCTCTGCCCTCCAGCAAATCAACTGCTGCCCCCAGCTTGGTGTCATCTGCAAATTTACTGATGATGGACTCAATGCCCTCATCCAGATCATCAATAAAGATGTTGAAGAGCATGGGGCCCAGTACTGATCCCTGGGGCACACCACTAGTGACAGGCCGCCAGCTGGATGTGGCGCCATTCACCATTACTCTCTGGGCTCGGCCCTCCAGCCAGTTCCTAACCCAACGCAGTGTGCTCCTGTCCAAGCCACGGGCTGCCAGCTTGGCCAGGAGTTTGCTGTGGGGAACGGTGTCAAAGGCCTTGCTGAGGTCCAGGTAGACCACATCCACAGGCCTCCCCACATCCACCAGGCGGGTCACCTGATCATAGAAGGAGATCAGGTTGGTCAGGCAGGACCTGCCCCTCCTAAATCCATGCTGGCTAGGCCTGAGCCCCTGGTCATCCTGTAAGTGCTGTGTGATCGCACTCGAGATGAGCCGTTCCATAATCTTGCGTGGCACTGAGGTCAGGCTGACAGGCCTATAATTCCCTGGCTCATCCAACCAGCCCTTCTTGTGGATGGGCACCACGTTAGCCAGCTTCCAGTCTTCTGGGACCTCTCCAGTGATGTCCAAGTTTGAGACGGGTTAAGCATAAATAGGTGTTTATTCACTGGGTAGACCTTGAATAACTTTCAAGATATAAATGAACCTCTAGGAATCATTTGTTATAGGTTTTCAAGATTATGACATGAATGTGACAAACTGAATCTTTTATAAAATAAATATGACTCAGTATTTTTGAGACTTTAAATGATTGTGGAGAAGCCATCCAACCTTTTGGCTGTAATACTCTTGCTCGCTAACAAACTTAAGGGTGTCTTCTAAAAAGAGGAGAAGGTTCTCTGTTATTAACCACACAAAATTAAATAACTTTCTCTTTATTCCACTTGACATTTTACGTAGGTGGAGATTGTCTTGGAAGGAGTACCAGGTTAGAAAAATACACTCTGTAGTCTAGATACAAAAGAAAGACTGCAGAAGATTCATGAAGGTTTTGCTAGGATAGCCAGAGTAACTTGAGCACCATGGCTGTTGTTACCCAGAGTATTTGAATACTTGTCTCCATTTCAAGTTTCATTGACGTGAATGGAGAAATCTTTCCTGGCTTCATATTTTTATGTAACTCTTGCTGATGGTAGATTATCCAAGTGCCGGGTTCTGCACATTGGCCACAGCAACCCCAGGCAGTGCTACAGGCTGGGGTCAGAGTGGCTGGAGAGCTCCCAGACAGAGAGGGACCTGGGGGTACTGGTTGATGGTAGGTTGAACATGAGCCTGCAGTGTGCCCAGGCAGCCAAGAGGGCCAATGGCATCCTGGCCTGCATCAGGAACAGTGTGGCCAGCAGGAGCAGGGAGGTCATTCTGCCCCTGTACGCTGCACTGGTTAGGCCACACCTCGAGTACTGTGTCCAGCTCTGGGCCCCTCAGTTTAGGAAGGATGTTGACTTGCTGGAGCGTGTCCAGAGAAGGGCAATGAAGTTGGTGAGGGGTTTGGAGCACAAGTCCTATGAGGAGAGGCTGAGGGAGCTGGGGTTGCTTAGCCTGGAGAAGAGGAGACTCAGAGGTGACCTTGTTGCTCTCTACAACTCCCTGAAGGGAGGTTGTAGCCAGGCAGAGGTTGGTCTCTTCTCCCAGGCAACCAGCACCAGAACAAGAGGACACAGTCTCAGGCTGCGCCAGGGCAGGTTTAGCCTGGATGTTAGGAAGAAGTTCTATACAGAGAGAGTGATTGCCCATTGGAATGTGCTGCCCAGGGAGGTGGTGGAGTCACCCTCATTGGAGGTGTTCAGGAGGAGACTTGATGGGGTGCTTGGTGCCATGGTTTAGTTGTTTAGGTGGGTTGGATTGGTTGTGGTGCCCAGTGTCTGTAGTCCCTAATTTCTTTGCCCCTAATTCCTTGCTGAAGACTTTTTATTGTGATATTATATATAATGTTTGGCTTCACAGTAGACTCTGGCAAGAACAGTTCATCACATAAGTAAGAAAATGTTTAAACGCTTAGGTGCACTTTGGAAGTTGTTTCACTTTCTTCTAGCTCACTGTTTTTCAGAGGACATGCTGTGTGGTCATTCTGACAACCTCAGCTAGATGGACAAAATCAAAGGCAGTGTCCATATGTGTTGTTTACTGAGAATTCTTAGTAGTTACTATGGCTGTTGTTTCATTCTTACATTGCTTGCTGGTCAGCTTTTATGTAGCAGCCTCTCTGAGAAATGGTGAAGCAACTGGAAAAAAAACCCAAACAAAACCAACCAATTAAAAATAAATTCACCATTTAAACTTTTCTGTATCTGTTTTTCATACTTTTGCCATCTCGTACTGCATCACAGCCTGTCACTTTGCCATGCTCTAGTGTATGCTTATACATACCTCTGTTTTTTCTTTCACATTTCTGCTTGATTACCCTCTATCACCTTCAGCCTCACTCACTCAAAATCCTGTTCCTGTTCCTCTTACAGTCACACTGGTTCACACATCCCTCACACTTCCTCTTTCCTCAGTGTTTTCACACCTTGAGCCCTTCTATACCTTTTGTGTTGCACTTCTTTTTCTGTGCTTCATTTCTCACTGTCTCTCTGTCGCATATGCTCAATTTTCCTTATTTTATCACTGAAGTCCTGGGGGTATATTTGCAGTGCTGCCTAGCAGGAATCAGGGCTGCTATTCTAGCATTTCTCTAATAGTCTTTGTGTTCTTCGTTCAGCACCAGTGATGATGTGATCAGAAAATCTTTACCACTTTTTGTTTCCCTCCACATGTACATCATTAATTTTCTATCTGTCTCTCCTTCTTTTTTCTTTTCTTTTTTCTTTAAATAAATCTCATTTGCTTCCTCTTTCAAAAATGTATTTGCACTAGAAAAACAACTGGAGGTACAAACCCAGGCAACATTGGTCAGCAAAGTTATAACGTGTTCTGTGCAAAAGTCCCCCAGAGCCTGGAAACAGCTGAAAGAGAAGAGTGTTTCATCCTCACAGATAGAACAGACAGGATTCAATATGGCTCAGATGTTTCCTTCTATACAACTGTGATATTTCAGAATAGAGAAGTTATGCAAATCAGCTGTGCACAGTTCACCTGTCGCTTGCTTTCTTCTGCTGTATATGCCACTAAATAGGCCTGCTTAGTTATGCTTAATATAAAAAAAACCCCAAACTCCACTGACTGCCGTTTCTGTGGTGTATTGAGACTCCTTACATGATAATTAATTATCCTTGTTATGAGTAAACTCTCAACCAACTTAGCTTCCTATTTGTTTTTTTTTCCTTTTGTGTGACGTGGTCTTAAGCTCTGTTATTTGTTGCATAAGGTTTATTTGCACAAATTTGAGTGCTGGTTAGGAGCATTTATATTTAGGGCTTCCACTGAAGAAAATGTGATTTGAAATGAAGTGGCCAACCAAGGGTACTAGAAAGGTACAAGGTTTTCAAATACTTTGTTCACAAATCCAGGCACCGATTCTCTCTGCTTAATGTTCATAGTTTAGCATGCTGGGCTAATGGTAGTGTTGTTGGAGGGTGTTTGTACTTATGGTTAGCTAGTTGCTAGATGGTTTTAGCCTCTAACTAATGAAACTAGAAATAAATACAGAACAAGGCATGATCTTCTTTTACAAAGAGTAGAAGCTATCTTTTTAGTGATTTCTGATGACATGTGAGAGCTGAAGGGGAAGAGGTGTGAGGAGGGAGTAAAGGTGCTTAGATGTTTTGAAGGAATAAGCAAAGAAATTCATTCTGATATGATAGCAAAACTCAAAGTATATCTGCATTGCATTTTAAAGCAGAGTTGGAGCACTGCTGTGGCATATCCAGTGTACTCCTGTTGGTACCATGACAGCATGGATATTCTGAGATTCCATGTGCAGCCCAAAGTGATACAGTCTCTCCTTTGCCAGTGTCTGAACTAGTGAATGAAAGCATTTCTGTTGTGTCTGTGCTTCAGAGCTACCATGACCCATCACCACAGTTAGCATGCTTAGTGTGATAGGAGTATGGAGCAAGAAGGGAGCCCAAGAGTAAAGGGACTGAAAAAGACAACAGAGAACGGAGTCCTTTCCAAGTCCTCCAAGTTACTGATCCATCCAGTTATGTCTTGTTTCTCAGGCAGCACCTGCTTTCTTCTAGGGAGGTTTGGATATCCTATTAGTAAGCAGAGAGAGGGCAATTTATCTCCTACCTCCTATTTCTTACTGTCAGATGTTCGAAAAGCCTTGGGGCAAAAGATTCAACAGAACTCCCAAATTATTAATTAGTAATTATTGCAGTGACTCCCTTTTAGTAATTATGGGCCATTATTTTGATATCTCTACTCAAAGTAGAACTTTCAAAGTCTGAAAGGCAGTTTGCTTTAGATGATACTTAAAGAACATAAAAGTTATCAATGATGTGCCTACAGGTATGTAATTTTTTTTCTACAGGAATAAAATTATTATCTTTTAGAATGATGGAGTTTTAAACAGATCATCAGAGTTTGAAGCACATTTTTCTTTGGGAACAGGCGTTGAAAGGAAAAAGATGTTATTCCCTGTTTCTAATGCTTTCCTTTGAGTCTTGGGTTGCTTGAATTGCAGATGAGGCCTGTGTAACAAATGTCTATCCAGAACAGAAGTGCACGTTACCTGAAGAGAAAGTGAGCAATTTGAGCTTGATAAATGGACAAGCAAAACTGTGCCCATTATGCAACATCTGCAAAAAGGGAAATGCTATGTGCAATTAGGAAACAATGCTAAATGTACTATATAGGAAATGGCAGAAGCAGGTAGTCTGCTTCTAGCTTGAGATCTGCTTTGGTTAGCGTGGGAATTCTCCCTGCCAGCAGCGCAGTGGGATACGAAACACAGCTCCCTTTACTGTAGAACTTGACATAAGTTCTATAGTAGGATCCCCCTCTTTCCCACAGGAACCTGGCAGCTTTCATCTGGGTCTCTTTTGTTGAAGTCAAAAATAGACATATGGCGAGACACCAGGTTGTAGAGGCATGACCAATATCTGGGTATTTGCAACTAAGTTTCCCATAAGTCAGTATCAGCAAAAACATAACTTTGTTGTTTATTTCTGAGTTACTTCTGGAAGGGAATGAGTTATAAGCTCACTGGAGGCAACGAAGAGAGGGAACCAAGATGCATTTCACCACATAAATCAAAGTCACCCTCTCAATTTTATTGAAATTTATGAAAAAATAAAAGGAAATTCAGTACTTAATGAAATGAATGGAACTTTTTTTAACAACTATTTGAAAATATGTAGATTAGGAAGGACATTGAGACACTTGAACTTGTCCAGAGAAGGGCAATGAGGCTGGTGAGAGGACTTGAGCACAAGCCCTATGAGGAGAGGCTGAGGGAGTTGGGATTGTTTAGCTTGGAGAAGAGGAGGCTCAGGGGACACCTCATTGCTGTCTACAACTACCTGAAGAGTGGTTGTAGCCAGGAGGGGTTGGTCTCTTCTCCCAGGCAACCAGCACCAGAACAAGGAGACTCAGTCTCAAGCTGCACCAGGGGAAGTTTAGGCTGGAGGTGAGGAGAAAGTTCTTCACCGAGAGAGTCGTTTGTCACTGGAAGGGGCTGCCCAGGGAGGTGGTGGAGTCACCATCCCTGGAGGTGTTCAAGAGGGGATTGGATGTGGCACAATGTGCCATGGTTTAGCCATGACGTCTGTGGTGGAAGGTTGGACTTGATGATCTTTGAGGTCTCTTCCAACCTTGGTGATTCTGTGAGAATCTTTAACCTTCAAGGGTAATTATTCTATAAATCTTAACCATTCTTTCAATGTTGTAGATAGTTTTCTTTCTTAAAAAAAAAAACCTACCAAAACTGATTAATTGGAAGAAGATGGATACTTAAATGAGCTTCAGGCTTATTTTTGGTGAATTCTACCCTGTAGCTGATAAATGTCATCTCTGGCAATTTAAAGTTTTTTTTTTTTTTCTTTTAGCTGAGTTTTTAAACAATGGAGATATCTTAAAAAAAGTTACAAGACTTTCATGGATGAATTGAACTCACCCATAGGAAACCTTTATTGCATACTTATTTTCAGTATGAGAAAAATAGGTACAGATTATATCTGTCTCTATGTGAACAGAAAAATGTGCTCTTGGCCTGTAAAATAAGACCAGTATCACAGTATCACCAAGGTTGGAAAAGACCTCAAAGATCGAGTCCAACCTGTCACCACAGACCCCATGACTAGACCATGGCACCAAGCGCCACATCCAGTCCCCTCTTGAACACCTCCAGGGACAGTGACTCCACCACCTCCCTGGGCAGCCCATTCCAATGGTGAACGACTCTCTCGGTGAAGAACTTTCTCCTCACCTCGAGCCTAAACTTCCTCTGGTGCAGCTTGAGACTGTGTCCCCTTGTTCTGGTGCTGGTTGCTAGAGAGAAGAGACCAACCCCTTCCTGGCTGCAACCACCTTTCAGGTAGTTGTAGAGAGCAATGAGGTCACCCCTGAGCCTCCTCTTCTCCAGGCTAAACAACCCCAGCTCCCTCAGCCTCTCCTCATAGGGCTTGTGCTCAAGGCCTCTCACCAGCCTCGTTGCCGTTCTCTGGACAAGTTCAAGTGTCTCGATGTCCTTTCTAAACTGAGGGGCCCAGAACTGGACACAGTACTCAAGGTGTGGCCTAACCAATGCAGAGTACAGGGGCACAATGACCTCCCTGCTCCTGCTGGCTACACTATTCCTAATGCAGGCCAGGATGCTGTTGACCTTTTTGGCCACCTGGGCACACTGCTGGCTCATGTTTAGGCAGCTGTCGATCAGCATCCCCAGGTCCCTCTCTGTTTGGGAGCTCTCCAGCCACTCCGACCCCAGCCTGTAGCTCTTCATGGGGTTGTTGTGGGCAAAGAGCCGCACCCTGCACTTAGACTTGTTGAATGCCATCCCATTGGACTCCGCCCACCTGTCCAGTCGCTTGAGGTCCTTCTGCAGAGCCCTTCTACCCTCCAACTGACCACCATCTGCTCCCAACTTGGTGTCATCTGATAGGAATATCTGATAGTAAAATCACAGAAACAGGCAGAAAGATAAAAGAAGGGATGCACTTCCTCAAACTTCCAAATATTTTAAGCACTGTCCATTGTTTGAAGATTTCATTTGATTGATGATGTCTCTTTGGTGAGGGGACAAAAAAATGTAATTTACAATGTTGGCAACCCCAAATGTCCTAAGGTCATGAGTTCTGGATCACAAAAATCGTGACACTGAATTGAGAGTTGTGTTTCTAAAGCAAATTTGCATCTGTTCTTCTAAAAATAAAAGTCTTGATTAGTTGCCATTTGGGTTATGAATTATTAGGTCAAAATTTAAATAACAATTTCAAGCTTTGCTTTGGCATTCTGTGGAACAAGAAATCCACTTATAAAAAAGGAAAACCAAGGCTATTCAAGTAGCAGTCCACATGAGCCTTCACATTGCTGGAGATGATGTAATCTAAGCAGTGATGATAAGGAAGGTACATAGGCTTGTCATCTGAATGACTGCTGAAGTGTCTTTAATCTGTCATGTAGTCCTAAGGAAGATTTGTTGAAGAATAAAGGCATCTCAACTAGTAGCTGGGATTTAATTATTTTTTTTTTCTTGTTCACTGTCCTTACTACCTACAGCATGACAGTGCTGCATCTGTCTCTCAAACTCTAAAATAGACACTGGGATCATTAGTTTTCAGATGACAGGTCAGGGAATGACAGCTCTTAGAAAATTCTGTGGTAATCCACCCCAATTTGCATTGCAATAGGCAGCTTCCAGTGGTTGCACTGACATCTGGCAGCTTGGTAGGCTCTATGAAACTTGGCCACAGATGCTTGTGGTTGGGAAATAGCTGCTTCTTCAAGTTGCTTTCCAATTAAAATGTGTCAAGAGAGAGACACTTGAGGAGTATGTTAGGCTAGACTTTGTATGGAGTGGTGGAGTAGGCAGTGTAGGACCTGATCCTGACAGCATCAGTGGGATTTGTCAGCGTGCACTTTTCATGACCAATTATAAAGCCTGATGGAAGTAATTTGTTCTTTGAGTTCAAGGCTTTTAAAGACCTCCCAGCTGTCCGAGCTGGTCTTTGTATCACATCACTGTATTTTACCCCAAAGTTTACTGCAGTGAGACAGACTACTTAGGCTTTGCTGCAGTATTACTTCTATGTAGGTAAAGCCTATCCTTCAGGAATGTAGTAATGTTTCAAAACATAAGAAATTAGCACGCCCCATGGGAAGATTGGGCAGTGATTAGTCACGTTCAATGGCAAAAATATGTACGCCATTTCTGATTTAAAGTTGTCTGACTGTGGCTTCCAGTCACTGGTTCTTGCTGTATCGTTCTGCACTAGATAAAAGAGCTCTTCGGTACCTGCTGTTTTCTTCCTCTGAGAGAGCTTATGCAGTTTAATCAACTCACTTCTCGGTTTTCTTTTTCATAAGGTAAAAGGATTGATCTCGTTCAATTGTGAAGCATTATCTCGTCTTCAACTCATTTTCTGACTCTCTTCTGAACCCTTTCCAGACTTTCAACGTGCTTTCAAAAGTGCACGTGACAGAAGTCATAGTGGTATGAAGTGTCATTCTTGCCAGTACTACTTACAGAGGTACTACACATATTTATCTCCCCCTGTGCTTTATTCCCTCAACTATTCTTCCAAAAACATAATTACTTATACCCTTCTGGCTTTTATAGCTTTGATTCTTGAAGCTAGTTTCCAGTTTGCTTGCTGATCTATGCTGACTTTTAATTCCCTTCTGTGATCCTTGTTTTCCAAAATACATGGTAATGCTTTGGAGGAGTAGTCTGTATTGTGTGTTCTGGGAAGTATACCTTTCTAGCTGAACATACTGAGCTGCATTTTGAGTGGGACAAGATTGGCCTGTCTTTAGCATAATTTACACTATAAACTTGGTGTTATAGGTGAAGTCCCTTTTTTTAATTTTTGTTATTTATTTCCAAAACATCAATGAAACGTTAAATAGAAACCCACAGAGTACTGATTCCTTTGAGGTCCCAGCAGATATTCCTGTTTCAGAAAGTGACACCTATTGCTTGCAATCTGCTTAGGTAGCCAGTTTTTAGTTCATAAAATAGAATGGCCTGGCCTTTTCAACACAAATATTTGTTACTAGATCAGGCACCAGAGAAGGGCAACGAGGCTGTTGAGAGGCCTTGAGCACAAGCCCTATGAGGAGAGGCTGAGGGAGCTGGGGTTGTTTAGCCTGGAGAAGAGGAGGCTCAGGGGCGGCCTCATTGCTCTCTACAACTACCTGAAAGGTAGTTGTAGCTAGGAAGGGGTTGGCCTCTTCTCCCTAGCAACCAGCAGCAGAACAAGAGGACACAGTCTCAAGCTGCACCAGAGGAAGTTTAGGCTCGAGGTTAGGAGAAAGTTCTTCACAGAGAGAGTGATTCGTCATTGGAATGTGCTGCCCGGGAGGTGGTGGAGTCGCCGTCCCTGGAGGTGTTCAGGAGGGGATTGGACATGGCGCTTGGTGCCATGGTCTAGTCGTGGGGTCTGTGGTGACAGGTTGGACTCGATGATCTTTGAGGTCTCTTCCAACCTGAGTGTTACTGTGATACCTTGCAGATGCTTTAAGGTATTACACCTGTGCATAATCTTCAGTTGTCTTTAGTCCAATCAGAGCAGATCAATAGCAAAAAAAGGGGAGGGGGAAAAAAAAAAAGGCAGCTGTGTATATTTAATTATATTCCTATCAATTATTTTTCTATCTACTGATTTCCAGATTAACTTTTTCATTACTCTAAGTGCACTTAGTGCATTTGGCATCACTGTAACAGGCCCAAGAGTCGTCATGATCATTTTGTTTCTCCTTTTTGAGTACTGGCACAGAATAAGTACTCAAATCAATAAACCAGTCTATCTTTTCTGGTAGGTATTATGTAGTGTTCTTGGCTGGACAAATTCCCTCCTTTACTGTTGAGCACACTGTCTTCCCCAGATTATTTAGTATGGACCACTGGATAAAAGATATTCTGGTTAACAAAAGTCAAGGCTTAAAATTGTCTACAATGCTACTATTTGTATTACATAAAACCACAGTTCTTATTGTGCAAAACATTTACAGACTTTTCTATAATTTCTAAATAAGGATGAAGGTCACATTCAGATTTACTTCAAGCACAGTTAGTTTTCCAAGCATGCAGTGCTTTCCAAGACCTCAGTATGTGATGAGTAGACGTATTTCTTCTCTTTTCCCATCACCATATTTGCTTCTACATTTTTTAATTTAATTTTTTTTTTGTTGAGTTTCAAGAGCTTTGCTAGAGGGAATGTCCTTCTATCTTGAGTACTGTGTCCAGTTCTGGGCCCCTCAGTTTAAGAAGGACATCGAGACACTTGAACATGTCCAGAGAAGGGCAACGAGGCTGGTGAGAGGCCTTGAGCACAAGCCCTACGAGGAGAAGCTGAGGGAGCTGGGATTGTTTAGCCTGGAGAAGAGGAGGCTCAGGGGAAACCTCATTGCTGTCTACAACTACCTGAAAGGTGGTTGTAGCCAGGTGGGGGTTGGTCTCTTCTCCCAGGCAACCAGCACCAGAACAAGAGGACACAGTCTCAAGCTGCACCAGGGGAAGTTTAGGCTCGAGGTGAGGATAAAGTTCTTCACCGAGGGAGTGATTCGCCATTGGAATGGGCTGCCCAGGGAGGTGGTGGGGATTGGTTGTGGCACTTGGTGCCATGGTTTAGTCATGAGGTCTGTGGTGGCAGGTTGGACTCGATGATCTTTGAGGTCTCTTCCAACCTTGGTGATTTCTGTGATTCAGTAATCCAGCATCAAGACCCCTTTTGAAATTTTGCCAAGGCCCCATTTGAATCCTGCATTGGAGCTGAGTTTACACAAAGGAGTATTGCATTACACAGAACTGAATGAGGATATCTTTGCACAATAATTCTACTTCAGTGTGACTAAAGTGGTGCTTCAAAGTATGCGCCACGGTGAGGCTTCACAAGGAAAGAAAACACAAACTCTCTTAATCTTCCCTTCTTTGTCTTTCTAGGTTTCCATATGCCTATTTTCTTAATGCATACCTTTAAATCTAGCATCTATCATTGAGAACTCAATGGCTGATTTATAAACTGTATAGCTTTTAAAGGAAATAAACCATTCACATTTAGAAAGTGAAGCTCAAAAATCTTGAAGCTTATGTTACAGAAGCTTGTTACACAAATCTTCAAGCTCTGTTACGCCATTGGAGTATATACACCTGGCTCCTCTGTTCATTCTGTTGGGAGAACTCCTCTTCAAAAATGAAATGGAATGATTATATAAGCAATAGATACTGTCCTCAAATCTCATTTTCAAGGCTTCCACTAGTAGGTCTGTCCTGGTTTTTCTTGGGACTCTTAAGTTTTTTTTTTCACTGAAATTTAACTTCTAAAGCCCTTGTCCTTCTTGTACCCCACAGACAGACACCATCTGGACATTGTTCTGTTGTAATCATGGAGAGCCCAATATTTTTGTTTGTTAGGATTATGGGATTAGTCTGGCTTTTAAATAAAGTGAGACAGACGTCTTCTCATTAACATTTATATTGCTTTTTTTCTTTCTTAGGTTGAAGCCAATAATATAAAAGCATAAGGTCTGTATGATTGTAGTGGATTTTTGAAACAAAACCTGGCCATTTTGTTGCCATGAGATAAGGCAGAAGATAAATGCAGAGTTTGGCTTTGACCAATGCAAGTGTGGTAGAACTGCATTAGTTAACACACTGTAAACCTTTGAATTATCACACTTCTAAATTCCTCTTTGAAATCTCAGAAGTGTGATCTTTCAGGCAGGGGCTAAGATGCAGTGCAGAGCACTGAGCTGTGGGATGCACAGTTTTTGGCACTGGTGCTCTCAGTGCTTTACCAAAATTAGCAATATAAAGGGAATTTCTAGGATAACAAGAAAAAAAGACACAGTTGGAATCTCCTTTATGACACCAGCCATAGGATTATTACTATTATTTTTTACTACCTTTTACAAAACCTTGCTCTTGATTTTAAAATATACAGACAGAAAATTGGTAATCATTCTTGCTAGTTAGTTCTCAATGCTTAATCACCTTTCTCTGCTGAAAATTTGTATCTTGTCTCTGTCTTGTGTTTTTGCAAATTCAGTTATCAGCCATTGGTTATTGTACCATTCTTTCGCAATAGGAAGAGTCTTCCTGGCATGAATTTTTAGCATTCCCCAAAGGCACTTTAGGAGAATATGAGCAAATTGCCTATTATCAATACTTCTGTTTATCTGAATAGGTTTCTGTTCTTCAACAGCTCATTCTGAAACATGTTTTCTAGCACTTGTGCCATTCTACAGTTCTTTACCTGATCCTTCTTATCAAGTTTCTTGTTTAATAAGGATCACCAGAACAGAACCATGTTCCATACTCTTTCTCTGTATATTGTATGAACACACGTAGGAAAATGTTAGACTAGAATTAACCAGGATGGAAGAGACCTTTCAGATCAGCGAATCCAACCTATCGCCCAACACTATCTGATCAACTAAACCATGGCACCAAGCACCCCATCAAGTCTCTTCCTGAACACCTCCAGTGATGGTGACACCAGCACCTCCCTGGGCAGCTTGAGACTGTGTCCTCTTGTTGGAACGTGTCCAGAGAAGGGCCACGAGGATGATCAGAGGGCTGGAGCACCTCTCCTATGAGGACAGACTGAAGGAGTTGGGGCTGTTCAGTCTGGAGAAGAGAAGGCTCCGAGGTGACCTCATTGTGGCCTTCCAGTTCTGAAGGGGACCTACAAGAAGGCTGGGGAGGGACTTCTCAGGCTCTCAGGTAGTGATAGGACTAGGGGGAATGGAATGAAGCTGGAGGTGGGGAGATTCAGGCTGGATATGAGGAGGAAGTTCTTCCCCATGAGAGTGGTGAAGCCCTGGAATGGGTTATCCAGGGAGGTGGTTGGGGCCCCATCCCTGGAGGTGTTTAAGCCCAGGCTGGACGAGGCTCTGGCCAGCCTGATCTGGTGTGGGGTGTCCCTGCCCATGGCAGGGGGGTTGGAACTAGATGATCCTTGTGGTCCCTTCCAACCCTGACTGATACTATGATACTATGGTTGCCTGGGAGAAGAGACCAACCCCCACCTGGCTACAACCTCCCTTCAGGTAGTTGTAGACAGCAGAAGTGTCAAGAGTTAAGATTGTCAAAATGTTTCCATTCTCCATGTCCTTTTTCAGAGGCTCATGGCTTTTCTAATGCTGTGGCAGTTTAGGCTGAAATGTTGCCCTTTTTTTTTTTTCAGAACCTATGTAAGATATTTATAATTACTTGTGAAAATTGCTTATTTTCCAGGAGAAGATAATTTACCTTGCAAATATCATCCAATTACTGTTGGACAGGAAGTAGTTACAATCTTTGTCCCTACTTTTGCTGTTTGATTTTTAAGGAGGTTACCCACTGAATAGAGGTTTCAAGTACTACTTTGCTTAGAAATGTATTTCGTGGTAAGGAAGGGGAATGTACAAAGGAGTTGACTGAAATGCTGTGCAGATGGACACAAGATAGGGGACAAACCAGTATAACTGTCTCATTCTCACGTTGATTTCGGTGGGTGGGTGATTTGAAATAGGCTTAACTGGGAAACTTCACGTGTGCCCTGAATACAACCTTTTGCAAGGGCAAGTGACTATGACATTGAGAAAAAAGACACACATTTGAGAAAATGTGAGGTATGAAAATCAGATGTTGTGCAGGAACAGCAGTAAATGACCTGACAGTGTTATTGCAGAATGAACTGACAAGGAGAGCTATTCCAGCAGGAGATCAATATGAGTGGTTTTGTTCTATACTGTAAAAAAAATAATATCTGGAATTGAATTTCAGTGCAAGAAAAGGCTTTGGTGTATTGTTATGGCTGTTAATTTAAATGCAGAGAAGCCAAGAACTTTAGAGTTACAGCAGCTGTGGGAGACATAAGTTCATAATGTTTTACACACACTTCAGGGCATAAATTTCTTAGCATAAACAGCAATGTAGAACACGACATATGTGCCAGTAGAGAGAGTAATTGATGCTGTGGGAACCATGTATGACTTTGAATTTCTGGACTTCAAATTCAGCACCTAAAGACTGCACTCACTCACAGCTGTTTTCCCACTGAATATGCAAAGTATAGAATGAATTGATGTCTCATTCAAAAATACAAGGCCCTGATTCTGCATAAACTTAAGTGCTTACATAAATTGAAGCATCTAAGTAATGACACTACCTGCTGTAACCTCATGTGGTTAATGTGCATGTAAGCTTATACTGGGGTTAGTTACTGTCATCCTGGAAACAGAATGGCCTAACACTGAAGATTTTTGAGATTCTGGTGCACATGCATGTGGCAGCATTGGTATTTTGTCCAGGATTAGGTAAATGTGTCTTGAGAAGTGTGTGTTCCTAGGACAGCTGTTTTAAATATCTCTGGTAGGTAGATACAAAACTGCAAAGCAAAAAGCCTGAGACATTGGGCCATGGTATGGTGACTGAAGGTACACTAGATTGTAGCAAAACAGCCATACAAGTCACCTCATGTGAGTAGGAGGGAAGATCCCCTGGTATTAAAAGACTGTCTGTGGTCACCAGCAAGCTCTGTTGTGCTGCAGGGTGCAGAAAAATACCTGCTGCTTCCCTGTGACTTTGAAAGGCACTGTACATTTTCTTGAGGGACAGTACGCTTGGCTGTTTCACTCTGCCCCACTTCTCAAAGCACATTTTCTTTCTGTGGGTGGCTGGGTTCTTGCTCATTTCTCAGTTTTTGAATCAGGTTCCTGAACTTTCCATCTTGAGCAGTAGTGGAGATCGAGGATTCTCTCTGACAGGATGTTTTCCCTTGTAGTTAATAGTTAATAACTGACCAAGAATCAAGTTAATTCACTTAGTGCTAGGAGTCTTTATAACCTGAAGATCATCTAGTGTTGATGTCCTTATTATTACATGTGCAAAGGTGTTGTTGGCTCTAGTCATGGTAATTTGTAATAAAAGGTAATAGGATTTGTGATTTCCCCTCTCTTTTAACCCACCATTCATTCCTTTGTTACTCAGGAGTCTGTATATTATAAAATAATCTGTGTCCACTTGATTGACTTATTTTCTTTTAAGCATCAGGTCTACATACTATTGTGTTCCCTTCTGACATGTTAAGCATTCTAGTTTATAAAATATAGTTTTTATAGCTTATAAAATATACTTTTTTTATAAACTTTTTTCTTCTAATTCATAAAATCACCCTAAAAAGTAAGGAAGTCTTTCTCCTTTTTCAAAACATAGATGCTCTGAGAACAAAAGGTATTTCCTTATGTCTTTTGTGACCTTCTACTTCTTTTGTTGTGAAACCTCAACGAAAGCACCAGAGTAGCAAAAGAGAGGGAACTTAGTCTGGTCTCTTTGCCTATATTTGCTAAATGTGGAGATTTAAGAAACAGCTGTGTCTGCCTGTTGTGGAGTGGTTGGGTTTGTTTTTTTGTGTGATTTAATGAAGACCAAAAGAGACATTTAATGAAGACCAAAAGAGACACTATCAGAAAATAGGAAGTTTTGCCATGGTATCAGTGGGTTAGGACTTCTTTCATAAAATCTTCACAGGAACTACCTTTCATTCTTCCCATGTCTTTAGCAAGGCTAAGTGTATTTTTGCACTCATTTAGAACCTGAGATCCTATATTACTCCATTAAGGCACTTGTGAGAGACTGGAGAACAACACCAAGCATTTTCAAACTCGTGGTGTGAGTTTCATGTCAGTGCTTATAATGCCTAGGTGCCTCGCCACAGTTTCCTGTTGTAACAGTTCAATATAACCTCATTCTCCTGAATGATTGACAGTAGTTGAGAGTGGGAAGATACATATCTGATCCATGGGTCAACTGCACTGTAAATTAAAATTTCAACAATTGGTTCATGAAGAAGCTTTCAAGGGTCTTCTCAGCATGGTACTGATCAAACCTCTCATTAAAAACAAGAGCTAAATTCACATTATCTGTCTAGGTGCCTAAATTGCAACAGTTAAGTTAAAGATGAACAGCTAAGGTCATCTTCTGTCTGGGTAGCCTGACCCCAATGTTCTGTATAACTACTAGAAGGAGTAAGATGCATCACCTAAATTCAGCAGACTGTGGCTGCCAACCTGAAATAGCATCTGACTGGCAGTAGCCTTTTTAGCTCATCAACAAAGTATCAGAAGAGAGACTGCCTACTGGGCTTGCTAGCACAGTTTTTCTCTGCCTTCTAGTTTTGTCCATCCCTCTGGACCACTCTGGAGAGAGGTGCTGCATGCTCAACAGTGTAGCCAGAGTCCTGGATTAGGTCTCCTGCCTCTCTGTGGCTTCTCTTATTCCCTTTTGGCATGCCAGTGGTGCTTTGGCCATGATCTAGCCTTCAGGGATTTGGGAGGAAGAAGCAATGGCAAGGAGCGATTAAGCTAGCTGTCTGTTTTATAGCGACTGTAACAGCTGTATGGCAATGTGCTGCTCTTTGGCAGCTGCCAGCAGCAATGCTATTAGTTGCCAAGACAATTGGCAGCAGATGGCTTTGTCCAATCGTGCCATGAAATTCATTTAAACTAAAAAGATGGAGCATTGTACTTGGAGCTAATTCATTACAGGAAAATGAGACTCCTTGTACTCTGATTTTATAAGTAGTAAATTTCACAATTACAGCTGAGAATCTAAATGTTATGTATCCCCCCCCCTCTACAGCCCACCACCATGACCATGCAAAAATGAGACAAGCTTGATTGTTTGGGTTTTTTTTTCACTGATCAAAGGAAGATCAAAGGAAAATTTTCTGTATTTACTATAGCTACTAAGAGAACTTCTTTAAGTAAATTGCAGCTGAGGAGACTTTGGACCCACACTTCTTGATGTGGGGCTTTTTTGGTCCAATTTCTCATCCAAATCTTGATTTTGGCAGCTGATGCCATCCTCAGAACAATATTACATAGCAGTATCTGAATAAATGTGTTATCTCTGATAACTCTGAATACATATTTTGCTGCAAATCAGCATGTGCTTAAATGTAGTCTCTCTTCCAGCATTTCTTCTACCAGAATTCTTGTATGAGTTTGAACTGCTGGTCTTCACTGAACTTCTTGTGGAAAAAAAACACAAAACAACTAAAGCAGTATAGGAGATGTCATATTTATACTGTTTTAACACTAACCCAAGCCTTCCAGAATCTGGTATTTCTATGCAGTTTGTAGTTTTGGTAATAGCACAAAAATATCAGAAAGTCATATAGTATGAGGCACAAGCCAACCTCATGAGCTTCAACAAGACCAAGTGCAGGGTCCTGCATCTGGGTCGAGGCAATCCCAGGCACAAATCCAGGCTGGGCAGTGACTGGCTGGAAAGCAGCCCTGAGGAGAAAGACTTGGGGGTGCTGGTGGACGAGAAGCTCAACATGAGCTCTCAGTTTGCACTTGCAGCCCGGAAAGCCAATCAGATCCTGGGCTGCATCAGGAGAAGTGTGGCCAGCAGGTCAAGGGAGGTGATTCTCACCCTCTACTCAGCTCTGGTGAGACCCCACCTGGAGTACTGCATCCAGTTCTGGAGCCCCTATTACAAAAGGGATATGGAGGTGCTGGAACATGTCCAGAGAAGGGCCACAAGGATGATCGGGGGCTGGAGCACCTCTCCTATGAGGACAGACTGGGGGAGTTGGGGCTGTTCGGTCTGGGGAGGAACGGGCTCCGAGGTGACCTGGTTGTGGCCTTCCGGTATCTGAGGGGGGCCTACAGGGGGCTGGGGAGGGGCTTCTCGAGCTGTCGGGTGGTGGTGGGACTAGGGGGAATGGAATGAAGCTGGAGGTGGGGAGATTCAGGCTGGATGTGAGGAGGAAGTTCTTCACCATGGGAGTGGTGAGGCCCTGGAATGGGTTGTCCGGGGAGGTGGTTGAGGCCCCATCCCTGGAGGTGTTTAGGACTGGGCTGGATGAGGCTCTGGCCAGCCTGATCTAGTGTAGGGTGTCCCTGCCCATGGCAGGAGGGTTAAAGCTGGATGATCCTTGTGGTCCCTTCCAACCCTGACTGATACTATGATACTATTCTGTCAAGAACAATCTTCCAACCATTCATGTGACTGCCTGAAGCCAGACAATCTATCAGTGTATAGTTGTTTTTTGCCTGATATTTGCTTTTTATGTATTAGAAAAATCCTTCACAGATTAATATGCTTGTTGGCCAGTCTCTTTGTAGCTGAAGTGAAAAGATGCAGTCCTCATGTTTCAAAAAGAAAGCTTGGAATTTCTTTTCCAGAACCTCACAAAATACATTATTGGCAATTGAAGAAAAAAAAAAGGGGGGCCAAAAAAGCAGCCATTCATAGAGTTGTAAAGGAAGGAAAATAGTAAAGGAATTGCAAAATAGTTGTCTACCCAGTGTGTTCTCTAAATGCACTTCACCAATGTTCAATCATTTGTATATTATACTGGTAAGGTATTTCTAGCGTGGAGGCAACTGTACCAGTAAAATACTCACAGGATTGATGTAAGCTGCTTCCTAACAATGAAATGTACTGCTAGTGAACATGAGTTAAACTCTTTTCTGGTGTAATTGCATGTACTCACAGTGCTTCCACAAGGATAACTGTTCAGTCAGGGATTAAACATCTTCATACACCATTTCATGGCTCAAGAAGTCTCCTTGAAAGCATAAATGTACTGCCTGAAAGCCTGAAAACCCCCTGAACAATCATTTGTAACCAAAGTAAACAGGACTTTTACTACAATAATATAAAATCAGAGGTTGCTTATTTACTTGGTTTTATTATTTTCCTGATCTCTTAGATGCTCTTAGGCCCCCCATTGTATCTGGAGTTGATGAAGCAAGTGGTGAATACTTGCATTTTAATCATAGTATCATAGTATCAGTCAGGGTTGGAAGGGACCACAAGGATCATCTAGTTCCAACCCCCCTGCCATGGGCAGGGACACCCCACACTAGATCAGGCTGGCCAGAGCCTCATCCAGCCTGGGCTTAAACACCTCCAGGGACGGGGCCCCAACCACCCTCCTGGACAACCCATTCCAGGGCTTCACCACTCTCATGGTGAAGAACTTCCTCCTCACATCTAGCCTGAATCTCCCCACCTCCAGCTTCATTCCATTCCCCCTAGTCCTGTCACTACCTGATATCCTAAGAAGTCCCTCCCCAGCCTTCTTGTAGGCCCCCTTCAGACACTGGAAGGCCACAATGAGGTCACCTAGGAGCCTTCTCTTCTCCAGACTGAGCAGGCCCAATGAATGTGGTCCTGCTTAAGAAGAAATTAATGAATGAGCTGGTCTTCCAAAAATTGTACCATATTCCATATCCACATTGCACATCCACATAAAGATGTTTGATGGGTACAATTTTGTGAATCTGCTTGGTATTCTCTCACATTTGGCTTAACTGCCTCATGGTGGCTGTTAATCAATAGCACCAGAAGTTCTGTTCTCATTCTGAAATTTCTGAGCATGGGCAGCCCCAGAGTCACTGCAATGAGCTTTGAAGCCTAAAACTAGGCTACATTTATCAAAACTCATGCTTAAGAGCTGACTTGACATGCTTTGTTCTGTTACTTACACAAAGCCAGTCATTACGATGTAGGACAAGCCTCCCTCTAATTTATTAGAATGGGAAAGAGAGTTCAAATTTCAATTTTGGCAGCAGTTTTGTTACGAATATAATAAATGTAAAGCAGACAATAACAACTTCTTCAAATCCACTTTGCACACCATAGAAATTAGAACTGGACATGGTTAATCCCTTTAGCTGCAGCTGTTGACACACAGAGCATGTTCTAGGCTTGTGGGGTTTCTTCTCCTCCTCGCATTTCCTAAGGCTCGCAGAGCATTGGCAGGTACCCGACTGTCCGAACTGATTTATAATTAGTCTTGGGATAGTGTTTTCAAAAGACTACCATGTCTCATGTTCAAGAGCGAAGTTAGTTAGGACTTTCTTTTTAAAGTCATTTAAGCAATTTGGGTAAGGAAAGATGCCTAAAGGTGCACCTCCCTGCATCCTAGGCACCTGCTTTTCTTTGCGAATCTGCTTCTCCGTGACTATGTATTTTAATGGAGTGTGTTTCTAAATCAGCTAAAGTGATCTTAAAGATCTTATTTTGGTTAAAATGGTAGAAAGACCTATTAAAAAAATCCAGAGAATAGAATTCAGGTGGTTTAAAAAAAAAAAGTCACCCTTTTTGTTACCTAAATGAAAACAATAATTATGGGTCCTTTTATATCTCATTATTTTTCCATCCCCCAGTCTACACTGGCTACAGGAATGAAAAACAGAGAAAAATGAAAATTAAGAAGCTTTTGATTGCTAGACTTTTCTTGACAGCTGGGGAATAAATTAATTTCAAACCAAGATAAAAAAAAAAGTAGTTTTGTTAGAGCATGCTGTTCTGGGAAAGAGTTCTCAATCAACTGTCTTAATTTTATCTTGCTAGATGAGTGGCAGGATTCACCCTCAGCTGAATTATAAAGGGAATCACCACTGCCTCTTTTTCTTTCGAGGGAAGTGGTGGTGGATGTGTCACTGCTTGCAGGGAATTTGCTCTTCCATAATTTAGATTTATTTCTTATACCTCTAAGTCAACATTACAAAACCTTTAGGTACTAGGAACTAGTTTACTAGTTCTTTGGGATTTCGTTGTCCCCTGAAACTAGAATAGGTGGATTTACTGAGAGTACTCTAGATTTCCCTAGAACTGGGGAGTCTTAAGGGTGTGTGATCTCTCTCTTCAACAAATTATCCAAAAATCTACCAGAACAATGTTTCCTTAGTAAAATTTAAATTCAGGTCACCGTCTGCTATGCTTGTATCAATAGATATTTTTTGACACCTTAACAGCTCCATTTCTGAGTTTCATTATGCTTTTTTTTCTAGTTCATGTGTTCTCAATTCCAAATAGGCTTTGTGCCTCTCTCTCTCTTTTGCTATTTTCATTTTACAAAGCAATATATGAGGAGTGACCCCAAGTTACTGATTTCCATGTTTCTCAGAGCAGTACTTCACTGCTCTTTGCATACTTCATTGCCCTAATAGTTTAAGCTCTTTTTCCTGAAGACATGCATAAGCCCATCGTTGTACCATGCCCTAGGTTCAAAATTCTCCATTCACTGAAATTCAGTCAGCAAGATGCACCTGTTCAGATTTAGTGGTACATTAATTGATACGTTTGGACTGGTCAAAAAGGGAGCAGTTTGCGGTCTGCCCTTCATGCTGCCCATGTGGCATGGAATGAAAGTGTTCATACTCGAAAGTGCCATTGGATCGTTTGTCGTGATGTGCAACCACCAGCAAAATCTTGTGGATCCTTGCTGCCTTTTCACTAGTGTTGCAGCTGAAGTGATAGTAATTCCAGATGTGAGTTGTTTTTCTCAAAAAAGCCACTGTTAATGGGCGTAAAATCTGCATTTGACAGTCCCAAACATACCCTAATATCCTATATGTGACCAGAGAGGATCAGTTCCCCAGAGATTGGGAAGTCTCCAGTAGTTGATTTTTCCTGATTCCCCTCCACCATGATCTGTGTTTTGTTGAGATCACTGACTATATAACCCCTCAGAGGCTCTGAAATTTTAGTCCCCTGGGCAGATCTTCCCACGTTCAGGTGAGACAACAGTGCTCAGTATGAGCAATAACGAGTGGGAAATTACATTACCTGGGCAAGCAGAGCTAGGTCACTTTTGCCGCCATCTTTTCATTGAACTTACCTGTCCACCAGTTTCTGTGTGAGTTCTTTTTTGTTCTTTTATCACCAACTTATCTCAATAGCTTCTTTTGCTCTCCCCTTAAAGTTCTTCAGTAATAAATCGAACCCCTGTCCTTCAAAATACAATTCAGACATTGTGTTTGAGAATGCAATTTAAAACCTAACTGTTGCCAGCAATGACTGTGGTTCCTAGTGGCTTAAATTAGCGTTGCATCTACATTTGGATGGTATTTTCTAAGATTTCTGAGTGGTGGCTCTACTATGGCCATACTCCAACCCTTCTTTCTCTTTTATGAGCTGCAGGAATTTGAGTCTTTGGATTATATCTGCTTTTGGTCCTGGTAGAGTCTCTGAGAGCAGCCCTGCTCAGGAAAGGTTGTTAAAAGGATGTATCTGAAGGTGGATTTCCCTTAAGGCCTGGCCCAGCTGGCTTAAGAGGTTCATACTTAGTTCATACAAAGGAAAAGCAGATAGTTTATTTTACATTTCTTTTTATTTCTCTGAGTGTTAACAGCACATCTGTGGTGTCTACTTTGTAGACTCGATGGTAAAAAATACTTACTGTAATTGTTTTTTTGCTGTTGGTGAGTATGAAGCAGCCAGGATTGAGAAAGGAAACAGCATTCCTGAGGTCACACAACAGCCTGAACAAACAATTGCACAATAGATACAGGAACACCTGAACCAGTAACCGTCTCAGTGACTGGTGATTCCTAGTAATTGCCCTTCCAGAATACAAAACAACTTTCACCTTCCATTGTCCAGTGTTTCACTGGGAATTGTGCCCAGTTGAGCAAGTACTGAATTTTGCACAATGTCTTAGAATCTGTGGAAGTGAAGAGACTAGCTTATGTGCTTTAGGCTGAATTTATAGATGAATTTCTATCTAATATAGAGAATCATCACCTATATTAGATGCTTTATATCTTGAATTATTCTGTCACTTCATCCCCTACTTAATTACTTTCATTCTTGCCTAATTGAGTTTAGGGTAATAACTTTGATCACTCAGACACCATCTGGCATGGCAATGTAGATTTCACAAGAAAGCAGCAGAATTACACTTGAAGTTCAGCCATATTTTTTTTTTTTTTTCTCTCTCTTTTTGAGAGCAATAATCACAAATAGGCAGGAAAATACTGTCATTTCACAATTTTCAAAGAATCAAGCACTATAGCAAATCCAGTGATGTACAACTAGGGAGAGCACCTTAGAATTCCTCACATATACTCATTCTGTTAAATGAAATAAATAATAACATGGTTGTAGCTATGGAATTGAGGCTTGAAATGAGGCTTATTTCCACATCTCTTGTGTGCAGCTGATAAAAGCCAGTCAGTTAGATTAGATATACCTGGTCTGCTCGGGGCTGAGTTTGGGAGGCATGAATTGATGAAAATTCATTACATAAGCATTTTACACTGGTTAATCCAGAGAGCAGGATCAGCATCAGCCTATTATGAAGGATTACAGTCTGCACAGCCACACAGAGGATGAACATAGAATTTGCAGAAAATTCAAAATGAAGGAGGGAAGTGGGGAATGCTGGGCTCTGAAATTAAGGATCATCAGGACCTGATTAAGAACTGGAACCAAAATGCTCGAACAAGAGAAGCATAAAACAGGAGAAAAAATCAGAAAAGGCACAGATTGGAAATTAAATGCATAGTAATTGATATCTAAAAGATTTGGAGGTTTATATTCTTGGCAGAGTTAAACTTCTGCTTTGTAAGTGCTATATTGTGACAGAGCACTTTACTTTTATCTGAACACTTTTTCCTGCAGTCTGGACATCACCTGAGTGCTCAGTATGGAGGAGAAAACCCTGTTGTGTGGTGCTGGGTTGAGATCAGTGAAAATGATGTGGTTTTTCAGTACCAAACTTTGCCTGCAGAGCCCTGTCAAGGAGAATTCCAACAAAAAATAAAATGCCAATAATTGCAATGATTGATGATAAATCCATGTTAATTTTGTCTATAATGCTGTTTGTCTTGAAAGTTCTGCTGAAGATGACCACAGGCTGTTTAGTGTTCTTTTAAAAGTTTTCATTTAAAGGAGCCTTAGGGAACATTCTTCAGGCTGAATTGATGGCAGTACCAAAGCTGTCACAAGCCTCTCACAGGTTCTGGCCTTTCCTTTTACCCACCCTATCTGGCACGTGTGCTGTTCCAGAATGTCCCCATCATAGTGAAGCACAAGTCTTTTGAATGGTTGTAATAAAGAACTGGGATTGCTAGTTCACAGTGTTCAAAAGTCATAATTCAGTATACCTAAAATGGTTAGTTTTTAAGAGCTGTGTCCTGAATTTGGTTTTTTCATCATGACAGGTCATGGGTGGTGGTTTTTTTTTTTTCATCTGTCTCCTGCAGCGATCAAAATGAGGTCTTATTGCAAAGGGAACAGACAAGCAAAACCCACTGATATTTTCTCATATAATTCCAAGATATCACTTTCCAGTACATTTAAAATACTGCAAGGCTTTACATAGAGTGTTAAGAACTGGAAATACTGAACACAGGCAACAGTGAGTACTTGAGTACTCCCTCAGCAATGAGCCTTGAGTACTGTGTCCAGTTCTGGGGCCCTCAGTTTAGGAAAGATGTTGCCTTGCTGGAACGTGTCCAGAAAAGGGCAACAAAGCTGGGGAGGGGTTTGGAGCACAAGCCCTGTGAGGAGAGGCTGAGGGAGCTGGGGTTGCTTAGCCTGGAGAAGAGGAGGCTCAGAGGAGACCTTCTTGCTCTCTACAACTATCTGAAGGGAGGTTATAGCCAGGTGGGGGCTGGTTTCTTCTCCCAGGCAACCAGCACCAGAACAAGAGGACACAGTCTCAAGCTGCACCAGAGGAGGTTTTGGCTGGATGTTCAGAAGTTCTTCTTAGAAAGAGTGATTGGCCATTGGAATGTGTTGCCCAGGGAAGAGGTGGAGTCACCATCCCTGGAGGTGTTTAGGGAGAGACTGGATGGGGTGCTTGGTGCTGTGGTGTAGTTGATTAGATGGTGTTGGATGATAGGTTGGACTCGATGATCTCAAAGGTCTCTTCCATCCTGGTTTATTCTATTTTATTCTAAAATCTTGGCTCATTGTTGCATTTTATGTGTATGGGTTGGAAGAAGATGTAATAATTGTCACAATAACAGAGTAGAACAGGCCTATGTGGTGCTTAAGCAAGTCTGAAATTTTACTTTCTCTGTTGTTTGTATTCCATGAGGTTATCCAGGAAAAGAAAGAAAGACGCTGTCTTGACAAAATTTACACTCAGTATTTGTGATTGTCAAAAAAAAAAAAAAAAAAAGGAGCTAAATTGTTTCCATAGGAGGTGCTCATGTGAATTTTAAATACATATGTGGTACAGTTACAGTTACTCAAAAGAGCAAAGACTGTCTCTCAAAACATCAGAAATCACAGGCAGATGTCCTGCTAACTGGAATTTCACCATAAGCCACAAAATACATACTGTATACTGATAAAAGTGTAGGATTTTCTTCAGAGGAGCACATGAATTCAGAGCTTGCTACAACTCAGTATCTGTATTGTTGCAATGATAGTTGAGACCAGAAGAAGGCATAATTTAAAAAGTGAACTTGTTAATAGTACTGCAGTACAGGATTCTTACTCTACTGTCTGCCACTTTTTCCTAGGCAGATGGTCATAGTTTAGAAGGGAAGGGGCCATATTTTCTTGTTTGCTGTGAGAGTATGTATTGCAGCAGCCTGGTCTCGGGGAATACAGGAATGAAGCAAGCATTCACTCCTAAACCTTATCCTGTGTCAGTTCCTAGCAGCTCCTTCCACTGTCTACACTACTTAATAAGGAACATGTAACTGAAAATAATAGTATCATAGTATCAGTCAGGGTTGGAAGGGACCACAAGGATCATCTAATTCCAACCCCCCTGCCATGGGCAGGGACACCCCACACTAGATCAGGCTTGGCCAGAGCCTCATCCAGCCTGGGCTTAAACACCTCCAGGGATGGGGCCCCAACCACCTCCCTGGATAACCCATTCCAGGGCTTCACCACTCTCATGGTGAAGAACTTCCTCCTCACATTTAGCCTGAATCTTCCCACCTCCAGCTTGGTTGACATCCTTAGCTTTTCCTAGAATAAAATGGAAGTAGATAGGAAGCTACTTTTTTTTTTTCTTTTTCTTTCTCTTGTTTCTTCTTTAGCTTGAACTTTAAAGGACTTTTACAGTTCCAGCATTTTTTAATGTAGCTGACCTATTTTGTTTTTTTCCCCGTGTCTGGTTGTTCTTAGGCATAAGGTTTGTTGATTTTGATGATTTTTTTTTTTTTTTATAAATATGAAGCTATTTTTGTCAAGTCTTCATCTACTCCACTTAGACTTAAAGATAACAGAAGAGACTTCAAATAATAGAAATTAATAAATCTGTAATTACACTAAAAAAAGGAAGATGGATAGATATTTTAATGAAAACCTATCAGCAGAAATAAAAGGCAGTTGCAAGATTGAGTCATTGAGCACTAAATAGAGTCCATTTTCTCCTAAAAGCAATACAAGAATTTCTGTAAATGTCTCCACCTTCATATTCCTTTTAACCCAACACAAAAACTTGTCATAGCCACCAGTTGGATCATGGTATACATGACTGTAGAAAGCTTATGGCCATCAGGCCTGATCATAGTACCTAACAAAAGCATCATTAAAAACATCCCACTGTGGTATGCCATTTGTAATTAGAAAGGACATCTCCCATACTATGCTTTACATTTATGAGAGAAGTTTCTGGAAATAATGAAAACTTAGAAAACAATAGGATATAATTAGGTAATATATACAATAGATATAATAATATATATAATTATATATTATTCAATAGATATAATAATAATAACAGAATAATGGATTCATTAAAAACAGTGAAAGTGTTCATCTGAATGACTATTGAGTGCTGCTGCCCTGATTGTGTAAAGCAGCTCTGTTTTAGAAATGTGAGTAATCATGTCAGTGGGGTTTAACCTCTGTGGCATATGACACACTTTCTTTAGGATTCTTATTTAGGATCCTAAACATACATGAAGATGTTTGTGTGCACTGGAGCAAGAATGTGAATTAGTCTCTGAGATGCACCTCAGCTATTACAAGACAAAATCATAGCTGGCAGAACATATAAATCTTTCTGTTATGATATTTAACCTTGATAAACTTGTGACTGCTCAAAAAGGAAAATTTTCATTTGCTTGCTGCACAGGAAGCTTAGCAGGTTTGTGACGGGTCACAGGGGATATGGCCCACGTTCTGTCCTACCCCAACGCAGCACTGTATACACTTATGGTATGACATAAAAATCATAGTATCATAGTATCAGTCCGGGTTGGAATGGACCACAAGGATCATCTAGTTCCAACCTCCCTGCCATGGGCAGGGGCACTCTGCACTAGATCAGGCTGGCCAGAGTCTCATCCAGCCTGGTCTTAAACACCTCCAGGGACGGGGCCCCAACCACCCTCCTGGACAACCCATTCCAGGGCTTCACCACTCTCATGGGGAAGAACTTCCTCCTCATATCCAGCCTGAATCTCCCCACCTCCAGCTTCATTCCATTCCCTCTAGTCCTATCACTACCTGATAGCCTGTGAAGTCCCTCCCCAGCCTTCCTGTAGGCCCCCTTCAGATACTGGAAGGCCACAATGAGGTCACCTCGGAGCCTTCTTTTCTCCAGACTGAACATCCCCAACTCCTTCAGTCTGTCCTCATAGGAGAGGTGCTCCAGCCCTTTGATCATCCTCGTGGCCCTTCTCTGGACATGTTCCAGCACCTCCATATCCCTTTTGTGATAGGGGCTCCAGAACTGGATGCAGTACTCTAGGTGGGGTCTCACCAGAGCTGAGTAGAGGGTGAGAATCACCTCTCTTGACCTGCTGGCCACACTTCTCCTGATGCAGCCCAGGATCTGATTTGCTTTCCGGGCTGCAAGTGCACATTGAGAGCTCATGTTGAGCTTCTCGTCCACCAGCACCCCCAAGTCTCTCTCCTCAGGGCTGCTCTCCAGCCAGTCCCTGCGCAAAATGGCTAACACCATGCTGTATGCCTACAGAATATAATGAAATACAAGAGCCATGCTTGTTTTCATCAAAGTCACTGAGCTTTGCCTTTGACTCACCTGAAATAGGATTATGTTTCTGATATGCTGTCTTCACGTTTTGTAGCAAAACAAGAACATCATAAGGGAATGTGATTTCCTCATATTTTATAGGAAACCTAGATCACTGATGGAAATGAAATTTTTATCTCCTTGACATGATGTATCTATCTGGTAAAAAAATCAGTTCTGTACATATATCTTTGAAGAGGGAACATCTCTAATACGTATCAGCTAAATATGCTTTAACAGGAAAATGTTAAGTAAGTGCAAAAAAGAAGTTCCACGTTACGTGTCAATGGAGCTTGATCACCAAAACCATATTGTAGTCCTAGGATGGATAGCTGGCTGCACTGAAGCTGATTCTGAAAACACTGCTGAGGTCCATGGGATTTCATAAGAATTAAGGAGTATATTTCCTAGTTTGTTTGTTTGTTTTAATTTCACTGTTCCCTTTTGTGTGTACTATGGGTTTGGGAGACTTCAAGTAGAAAAGTATTATTATCAAACACAATATATTGGCCAGCTGTGGCTTTCTTGTTGGAAAATTAAAAAAAAGTGTAAAAATCTCTTTAGGATTCCATTGAACTGTGTGGACAACTTATTGCTGCTTAATGTGATTTTACCTTTTGCAAATATTCTAACTAGTTGCCTTTAGCTAATTTGTGAACTGTTCTAGTTGGCTTTTTTTTTCTTCAATGTATTATGACTAGGGTTTATATCTACTGTTTTAAAATGCTGTGCTTCATTTCTGATGTCACAGCCATTACATGCAACTTACCATCTGCATCACTGCTGTGGTGGTTTTTTTTTCCTCTGCAAAGTGAGTTAGAAATCCTTCTGTATATAGTACATGACGATCTGTTATGACATTTTTCTTCATGAGGAGGATGGGGAACTAACTCATGGAGTTATTTTATCTCTTACATAAGTGAAGATAAATGTCATAACACTGATCAGCCTTCATGTGTTCTGAATGTGCAGTTATTTGCATTTTCCCCTCACTGTTCTTCAGGGCTGAAGTGGCTGAAATGACAGGTGCAGCAAATGAAAAGTGCTGAGAATGTGTGGGGGAAATAGAGGACTCAATACCAAAAGATATTAATAACTTCTGCACTGCTATGTCATCAGTGAAGTAACACTGATGCTATTTCATAGCATCATATCAAGCTACAAATATGGACTTGCAGTATTTCTATCTGCTTGTGTAATCTCCAGATACATTTAGAAAGAAAATAATTATTTTGGTAATGTATTCATTACTACTTGCCTTGACATGTGTGTGCTCATATCGATCTGTGTTGGCTGGCCAGAGCTGTGTAAGATATGAAGGTTCTTATAGTCTGGTTCCTGCTAAGGAAGAAATGATGTGGTGCAGAATTTGGATTTTTTTTTTTATTTGCTTACTTATTTATCCTTGAACAATCCTTGATGCTCAGTCAGTATTCAGACAATCTCCTTTTCTAGCAGCCTCAATCAAAATACCATGCATGATTCTTTGCTGGCATCTCTGTGCCAAGGGAGATTAAGGGATATAACAAGCTTTCCAGCAGGTTTCAGCAGCACCAACCACCCTGAACTAATACTGCAGCATTTCTGTAGATGTGATGAAAATCAACTTCAGAGATTCTGTGCTACCAGGTGACTTCTAGCAATCGACATAAATTTTGCTATAGCTAAATTTTAAACCATCACTGAAGAGCCTAAAGGATGGCTTTCAGAGAGCCTGACCACCTGCATTTCCTTAGACCACCTTCTTTCAACCTGTCCTGTCTATCACAAGCAAGCCCCACACATACAGAGGAGAGGGAAAGTAACTCAGAAAGCCCTGGGTTGAGATAAGGAGTTTAATGAAATTATTACAGTGCACAATTACCTTTGCCTATTTTGCATAAAAACACAACAAAAACAGAAGCAATAATAATAATACAATACACCAGGTTGGAAGAGACCTTCAAGATCATCGTGTCCAACCCATCAACCAATCCAACCCACCCAACAACTAAACCATGCGGCCAAGCACCCCATCAGCTGCAGAAGCCAGTGACAAAATGGCCCCTCAAGCACAGAGCCAGCCCAGCAGAAAAAAAGAAAAGAAAAAATAATCCCCCCAAACCCCACAATACCCCAAACCCCAGAAACCAGAAGCAGCAACACAACCAGGAACCCTCTCATGTGACAGTCTGAACTTCAAGCCCCATAGGCTCTTTGCTGTGGCCAGTACTTTTCATTTTGAAGCTGGCATGACATGAGCATGGTCTCGAATACTCATCCACAGATTCAGCTGGCTAAACCCAAGACACAACCTGTCTCCCACATTTAACCAAAGCCAAGCTCAGTCATCTTTTGCTTTAACATTTGTTGCTGTCTGATAAAAACAATCTATTAATAGTAAGCTTATGATGGACTCTTAAACCAAAGTGGCACAGTAGTTGTGTTACAGATTCCATAAGCATCTTCCCAATTCTCTTCCACATTCCCTTATCCCTAAAGAAAATATGACTTTGAACTCCTCTGATATTAAGCAGATCTAGGCATGCCTTGCCTGACACATAATTATGAGATCATGCAGAATTGCACACACAAATGTGATCTACATATAGTATGTGTTTATCTGTGTTCTCAATAAAACAGTTAACCAGAGGGGCATGGCTGTGACTGATAACCAAGAATCACATTCAGGAAATGAAGTTCTGATCTGGTGATATTGACATGAGAAGAGGCTAAACAGGGAACCACATAATGATACTTAATATTCTTTTGGAGGATGGGGCCACATCTGGAGGTCATAAGGAATTAATACAATGAACCCATACACTGGAGTTTCTGCAGGACTTTTGAAGTGACCAGGCAGTCTTGTCACAGAGTAGTTGCTACACATTTTACAGGGTGTAAAGAAGCTTAGGTAAATGCTTTGAGCAACATGCAAAACTCTGTCTCCTTTGTATTAGAAAGATTTTAGTTGAAAGGAGTGGTTGCAGTGTTCCTGTTAGGCAAGATTAGGACTGTGTTTTGCTTTAGCTTGTAGATGTCAGTGTGTGTAAATACATTTCTGGTGAATGGTTGGCGTGATGAGGGTAAGGAAGGATATGCAAAGCAGACTCTCTTGCCCAGGTTCCCCAGATCCAAGTGCTGTACAATCAGGAAATGCATTATAGCGTCCATTGTTGCTTCAGCAGGGAAAGTGTGCTTTACATATGCAAATAAAGCTCAGAAGTTTAACTTAATAATTATCAGCTGGAGTCTCTATTGATGAGCAGCTGAGGCTAATCATCAGCCACAGAATCTGAATTAACTACTCCTAGGGTTTGATTGAGCCTACTTGTCTCATGCTTGTGGTTACTGTGGCAATTGTAGAAACCTATAGGTATTTTTATAATCTTTTCCAAGCTTATGGATATTTATTTCTTGTACTTTCTGTCCTCTTTAAAAAAAACTCCAAAACACCACACTATAAAAGTGTGTATTTTAGACTTTTCCCCTATCCTATCTCTTCCACAGTGTTTTACTGAGCAGGAGCCAACATAGAAGAGTTTCATTTTTTTGCATCCCACTGCCATGAATGATAGTCAGGAATACTGGGTACAGCTGCAGGGATGCATTTGGGCACATGCTTTACCTTGGAGAGCTGTAGTGGCTGCCTGCCATTACTATGTATTCTGCCATATCCGGGGCCTCAGAAGTTACCTTAACACCAAGCTCACACTTTAATATAGAGAAATCTCTGGGCATAGGATATCCAAATGGTTAGTAGGGGAAAAAAAAAGAAAGAGATGCAGCTCCTCCATAGGAAATCTTCAGATTAGCAAATCTCATTGTCTTCCCTCCTACTTCTAGTGTACACCAGGGAAATTCAGCTGGCTACAAATACTTACCCTGCAGATACCATTCATATGCCTTTTCCTAAGTGTGCTTTATTATTCACATCACACTCCTACAGTCCCTCCATGATTTCCCTTCTAATTATTCCCTGCTTGCCCATTGCTATGAATAACCAGTGGCATTCACCCACATTCTGCCATTTAAGGCAGTTAGCAGTCCATCCTACTAAGAATTGGATTTCTCCTTCTGCAGAAGGTGCCACAATTTATTTAAATTCATCTGGATTGTAGCTCTAAAGATTTATATTTGAGTTGCAGAAGGCTTTTGCCTCAGGGCACAAGCACCCACTAGACAGTAGTTTGTTTCTGCCCCCGTAGTGGAGGTGGTAGAAGAGAATTCTTCAGGGTGGAGGCAATCAGGCTAGCTCAAACTGACTTCACTTCAGCTGAGTTGGATGCTTTGCGCTGCAGGAGGCAAGAAGTGTTGGGTGACCCTTTAGGTCAGCTAAGCAGTGGAAATGGTGACCTCTAACTGAATGGTGATAGCATCTGCAACTGGTCTAAAAGGAGCAATTTATTTGTGCCCCTAAGAGACCACTGTTAATTATGATGTGAATGTTTTTGACCAAAAGTCATTTCTAAGCAGTGACTGGTCATTGGCTCCAGAGTACCTGTCAGTCTGGGTAGGGTGGTCAAGGACAAAAGGGGTACTGACCTCCTTCTCCTTTTATGGGGTTGTCTGCAGTATACTTGCAGAGAATTGTTGGAGGAGTCTTCGCTGCGATACCTGTTTGGTGTCCGAACAGCTCATTTTCTGTGCTGTCACACTGGCAGTCTTTACCTGCACGCAAACCTTTTGAAAAGACAGAGAATATCCCTCTAGCTTTGTGGAAGAAGAGTTTCCTTTTCTCCCTCCCTTCCCCAACTGCTACAGAAGCGATTTGCCAGAAAAATCAGCATCTTTACAGAAATGGAGCTTGGAGAAAATAACAATTCATCAAGAGCACAGATGGCTTATTTAGAACCTAATAGGTATTAAAACATTATTTTCCCCAAGCTTTACTTCTGATATTGATAACGTGTTATCTTTGCCAAGTTCCCCTCTTGATAACATGTTATCTTTGTCAAGCTCAGTCCCTGATAAAATCTTATTTTCAGTCAGTGCTTACTCTGATAAGACATTATTTTCTTACATCTCCACTCCCAATGGAAAGAGACAAAATGTTATTTTTAGTCCTTTTCTTGGAGAAGCATATATTTTGCCAAGGTAATGCAAAGCAGGGAAAAGAAGAATGAGGAGACAACAGAAGAAAGGGGCAAAAAAAAAGTCATTGTCTTCTAGATAAGGAAATGAGCAAATAATTTTAAGACTTATAGGCTTTTAAATGGAAATTATTTAATAACCTAACATTCATAACATGACTTAATAAGCTAATATTTCATTTGAAAAGGGGAAAAAAAACCCACAAAAACAGCTACCTCCCCTTTCAGGAAAGATACAGGGTATGTTTAGATTTTCTTTCCCTCTTCCTCCTTGCATTCTCTTGCTGCATGCTATTTCTTTACATAGAGTCTTACTGTTCTTCACCATCCCTATTATCCTCGTTCGAAGTAGCAGAACTGCATTCACGCCGCAAACACATAGGCAGCCCTCTGCAGCTATGCAACATAATGCCATCATTGGTGGTACAACTGCTAACTCTCTGAGACACAGCCCCGTCCTAACTTTGTGTGCAGCGCAAATGCAGCAATGCAATGAGTGGTTCTTGTACCACCCTATTTAATTAAACAGACTGGAAGGTGTGTCGTGAGCAAAGCAAGTCATCACAGAAAGAGAAGGGGCAGCTTTGTGGTTTCTACAGTCAGATCTGCCCTGGAAAATTCTGTTTCTACCACTGAGTTCATTACATGATGTTCATAAAACAAAGCTATTACAAGTGCCTGATAACTATTCTCATTTCTGGCTTTCCAGCTTGCAGACCATTGCATTCAGGAAATGTTAAGAGTATACTGTTGACTATTCAAGTGATGAAGCCTGTCCTCTGAACAAAGGAAGTGCAAAAAAGTTGCTTATTTGTTGGAAAAACACATCAAAACTGTCTGAATTTTGCATTCCAAACTGGTATTTCTTTTGGCATTAGTGACTCCAAACTGGCCCTGCCTGTAAAATGGAACTGAAAGTATCACCTTTCCCTCAAATAACTTTGAAAAATAAGTCACTGATCCCTGAGCTGCATTCAAGTAGGATAATTATGAACATCATAGGCAAATGAGGGAATTAAATAAGTCTTTTCTTTGGAACAGGGTATTTGTGGTCACAAACTGAATAATGAGCTGAAATAAGCTACTGAACAGCTGTGAGCACCATCCATCCAGTGCACACACTGATGCCAAGGTGCTTTGGAAATAAAGCGATGAGTGCACAATTGATGAGCCTGTCATAAGGCACAAGGGAATGACAGCAAAGATTGGACAGGAGACCATAACTCGCACATTTCCAAACCTATGAGTGTTTGACTTCCATGGTGGCTTGACCTTGGCTGGATGCTGGGTGCTTACCTAGTTGCCTTACCATACTACTTCCTCAGCTGTACAGCGGAGAGAAAATAAAACTAAAGGCTTGTGGGACAAGATAAGGACAAGGAGATCACTCACTAGTTACTGTCATGGACAAAACTAACTCAAGCAATTAATTTAATTTATTGCCAGTCAAATGAGAGTAGGGTAGTGAAAGATAAACCCAAATCTTAAAACACCTTCTCCCCTGCCCCTTCCTTCTTCCTGGGCTTGACTTCACTCTTGATTTCACTGCCTTCTCCCCCTAAGTGGCTTAGTGGGATAGTGAATGGAGTTAAGGTCACATATCTTCTGCTGTTCCTTCCTCCTCACACTCTAATCTTGCTCCAGCATGGAGTCCCTCCCACAGGAGACAGTCCTCCACAAACTTCTCCAGCATGGCTCTGTCACAAACTACTCCAGTGTGAGTCCTTTCAACTCCTTTCAACAAGTTGTAGTTCTTCAGGAACAGACTGCTGCATTGTGGGTCCTCCATGGGATCACAAGTCCTGCCAGCAAACCTGCTCCATCATGAGCTCTTCTCTGCACAGTTCCACAGGTTGTGCCAAGAGCCTGCTCTAGCATGGGCTTTCCATGGGGTCACAGCCTCCTTTGGATGCATACACCCGTTCAGCAGGGGATCCTCAATAGGCTGCAATTGGATATCTACTCTACTGTAGACCTCCATAGGTTACAAGAGCACAAACTGCCTCACCATGGTCTTTACCATGAGCTGCAGGGGGATTTCTGCTCTGGTGCCTGGAACATCTCCTCCTCCTCCTCTTCTTCATCTCTTGGTGTCTGCAGAGTTGTTCCTCTCACAGATTCTCACTCCTCTCTCCTGGCTGTTGTGCAGCAGTTTTTTCCCCCTTCTTAAATATGTTATTACAGAGGTGCTACCAAGATTGGCTTAGCCTTAGCCAGCAGTGGGTCTATTTTGGAGCTGACCGACATTGGTTCTATGGCATACAGAAGAAACTTCTAGCAGCTTCTCACAGAAGCCACTTCTGTAGGTCCTCTACTACCAAAACCTTGCTGCACAAATTCAATACACTTTGCAAACCTGATGTTTTGTGGGTGAGAGGTTTTGGGGTATGATGTGTTTAATTTCTGTATCTGATTGTAGAGGTCTATTTTGTTCAAGAAAAGGACAGTAGGAGAGCATCTCCCTGTATGGGAGCAGCAGACTGCAGGCAATGTATGCTGGACTGCAGTGAAATTGAAAGGTTCAGGTCTGAATTCAATAAAACATGTTAGCATGTGCCTAAGTACCATTAGCAGCAGTGGAAATTAACACAGAGTTAGCATTTAAAGGACATGCTGAACTGCCTAAGTGCAATTGCTTTTGCCTAAGTCCAAGAGTGTTGATTAATTGTAGTCTCCTATGGAAACAGTCTCTTCTTACCAATGAACATGGAATTTAGCACGTATGTTGTCATTGGAATGGGCTGCCCAGGGAGGTGGTGGAGTCACTGTCCCTGGAGGTGTTCAAAAGGGGACTAGACGTGGCACTTGGTGCCATGGTCTAGTCGTGAGGTCTGTGGTGACAGGTTGGACTTGATGATCTTTGAGGTCTCTTCCAACCTTGGCGATACTGTGATACACTGTGAAATCTTGAATGTTATCTGTGTCAAATCCTGGGAAGGGTTTGTGCTTAATACCAATGAGAGTAGTGTTTTTGTCAGAGCTGAGAAAACTTGTTTGGGCAGCGTGGAAGGGCTTGGTTGTTATTTCTTGTGCTGTCTCTGTCTAGTGGACATCACCCTTTTGTGTTCTTATTGTGAAATCTTTCAACAGTGCAGCTTTCTACCACTACATCTTGGAAGCATAAGCTCATAATTGCCTCATGTCACGTTAGAATGAAGAAGTTCTCTGTTCACAGATCTGGAGTACATTGCTTAGGCTATATTCCACTATTAAGATAGTTATTTGGCAAGATTTTCTACTTCAAGTTGAGATCACACTGCAGTGATTCATAAAAAAATGTTGGAGAAGTGAATGTGGGAACAAGCACCTTGGGATGCCTTAGCACCTACTTGTGGAAGCATATATCTTAAAGTACCAAACTGTTAACAAAAAGGGCTTCATTCATTGCTGCCCATGTAGCCAATACCCACCAGAGCATCCAGCTGAGCAGAAGTGCATGGAGTACTAAAATGGCAGATGATTAAAGCTGAACTAGAGTTCCGGAAGAAAAGGCATAGTTTATCTGCTTACACAGAGCTTTTATGTCTCCACAGTTCTGACTGTAGTCTTCTTATTTTTCTTTTCTCTTAGGGTGCATGAAGTTCTCTACAATGGTCTTTATAGAGAAAAAAATAATTGTGGAATGAACTTCAAATGATTTTGTTCGTGGCCTTAACAGGGGGAACTTCATGAGAGTGGTTTCCTGCTATCCAAGTTCTTTCTGCAGTGTTGCCTTTTGGTTAAAATTGTTATACTACTAGTCCTCAAAGGGTACACTGATAATGTGAGTTTTCAAATGTGAACAAATGGGCAATGGAGGAGTCATGTTTTCTTGATTCTGTAGTCAGAGAGACTGAAACATTATCTGTGAGCAGCATAACTTCCTCTTATCTCAGAGGCAGCCTAGAGTTCACTGTCATCAGTTAATTCATTATAAAGGCATTACATCCTATTAGACAGGGGCTGAATAATAGCTAAAATACATAGAAACCTCTAGACCTTGTAAAGATGCCAAAAGCCAAGTAGTTTGCACTTAAGAAAGCAAATGAAATGTACAAAAAGTGCAGAAAGAAATCTAATAATATGCTACATAAATCTGTCTGCCTCAGTTCCTAAGGAAGTTTTGAGCATTTGAGTTCAGATCAGGTTTATCGGAGAACCTCAGGATCCCAGCTGCTGCACTTGTTGTCTCCTCTGAACTAGAGTAAATTTTTCTTTCCCCCACTCTGCTTCTTTCTCCTTTACTCAGCCCTGCACTTAACGTTTGGCTAAACTTTGTATTCTCTGTGAGCCTCTCCCCAGCTTCCAACACCACTGGGTCCTTTTCAGGATTATCACCTCCTCAAGTCTGATGACTACAAAACTAGGAGCTTGGTGTAAATCCTTTAGGGTTTGTATGTGAGAAAATTCCACTGCTCAGTCTCTTTGCTTTCAAGTAAACTATGCTGAATTGCATTCCATAGGGTTTATTTTTTCTAGTATGTTAAGGCACCCTGCTTAAGTAAGGTTCAATGGATTTGTATGCCTTAAATACAGATGACTCCACGTATGTAGAAGCATTCCATAATCCACAGAATTTGTAAATTGCATATTGTCAAATTTTCTGAGTTGGTGGACCTACCATGATAAGAAGTCATTGACTTCTGTCAACCATGAAATAATTCTTCAGATTTGTGTTGTTTTGTGGGCAGTGTGAGTTTTGTAAGTAATTTTTATTTCCTTGCTACAGTTGCATTAGCACAGAAAGTCTGAGGTAAAAGTCTTGGCATAGATGGGGGGGGGGAAGTTAAATCTGAGACTGAAAAGCCCCCAAATAGACCAATAATCCCAAATGAAGAATTAAAAAGAAAAAGCTTTATTATTATTTACTTCACCATTTAAAAGTGTCCTACTTGCTTCAGAGCACAGCAATGTTCTTTACAGTGTTGCCTGGGAGATCTTTTGTCCCAACGTTACACAGACCTTGTTATGTGGTTTATGTTGATTTAGATCAGATGAAAAATGTCTAGACAGCTCAGAGCACTCTGCTAGTTACTTAACACTATAAAACTGAAGTGTAGTGCAATCAGTTTAACTCTTCTACCAAGTCAATCAAACATTAGTGATCCTTTATATGAAATCATTTGCTCCCTCCTCAAAGACAGGTGAAACACACAGTCTATGCATTGCCTTGAAAACTGATCTAAGGGAAGGAGATCAGGGTAGCAGGTGTTGGTGTTTACCTACTAGGCAATAGCTCCCAGGAGGCATTTTGCCATGTTCACAGAAATAAAAATATCTTCATGTGTCCAGTCTGGTAAGAGGACTAAATCAAATAGTACCTTGCCACCAACCTTGCCCACTTAAGATGTGCAAAAATGTTGAAGTAGACCATCTCAACATTTATGACAAGAATGATTTGATTTCTCAATCTGAAGGTTAAACTCAGTTCACTTTTTATTACATACTTTATTTCAAGTGAGTCTTGGAATTGTCACATTATCATTAGCAGCAGGGAGCTGGATTGTAACAAATATAGCAGATACATCAAGATACACCTGAGAATAATCAGCAATGTTAGTAACAAAACAATTAACTGGTCCAGTTGGACAAACCCTGAGAAAATCATGCCAGAAAATGCCTTGGATTTAGCACTTTGTACAACATAGGGATAATTTTTATGGTGAATCAATATATTTCAACTAGTTGCGTATTTGAGATCATGAATCTAGCTGGTTGTATAACTCCTGTCATAATTTCCTTATTGCCTTTTACAGCAGAAATGTTTACTACTGAGAAGGCAGTAGTGAAGTTTACTAGTATTTAGAGCTAAGGCAGCATAAACACTAAGGTGATCTCATTAGTCAGTGCACCTTCTAGTCTGAGGCAGTGAGGTGCTAATTTCTTTCACATTTCCCAATAGAATCATAGAATCAATAAGGTTGGAAAAGACCTCAAAGAGCATCAAGTCCAACCTGTCACCCAACACCTCATGGATACTAAACCGTGACACCAAGTGCCACGTCCAATCCCCTCATGAACCCCTCCAGGCATGGTGACTCCACCACCTCCCTGGGCAGCACATTCCAACGGCTAACAACTCTCTCTGCGAAGAATTTTCTCCTCACATCGATCCTAAACTTCCCCTGGCGCAGCTTGAGACGGTGTCTTCTTGTTCTGGTGCTGGTTGCCTGGGAGAAGAGACCAACCCCTCCTGGCTACAACTTCCCTTCAGGTAGTTGTAGAGAGCAACAAGGTCTTCCTTGAGCCTCCTTTTCTCCAGGCTAAACAATCCCAGCTCCCTCAGCCTCTCCTCGTAGGTCTTGTGCTCGAGGCCTCTCCCCAGCCTCGTTGCCCTTCTCTGGACACATTCAAGTGTTTCAATGTCCTTCTTAAATTGTGGGCCCAGAACTGGACACAGTACTCAAGGTGTGGCCTAACTAGAGCTGAGTACAGGGACACAATGACTTCCCTGCTCCTGCTGGCCACACTATTCTTGATGCAGGCCAGGTTGCCTTTTAACTTTCTTGGTTATGCTGATTTTGCTAAATACTGCGTAGACACAGTTCAGCTCTTCTCATGAATATAGCTACAATTTTTCGCATGGGCGAAGTGGTATCTTTTCTGCTGATTTTTAATTTTGACATAGCAACATTTGTGAGCCATTGACGTCCTTAGAATAGCTAAAGAGATGTCTGAATTTGTTCCATATTTTGAAATGTTGATGAGTGTTTTTCTAAGATTTACTTCCATGTTTTGACACCTTTTCTAGTAATTGTTTGAGAAGGTAGCAGAATCCATTGACAAGAATAGGAAGAGATGAGTAACATCTGTGTCATACTGGATATTTACCAAGTAGGGAGTTGTGATTGCCAGGGAAGTCTTTGGCTAGAATTCCATTGCATTGTGTGTCTGATGATAACAGAGGTTGCTTGTTGTGTGGATGAGTAGAGGTGCTGGTTTACTCTTTATCAGAGAGTATCTCTACAATACACTCCTGCTGTCCTGTAGTAGAATGCAATATAGTCACATCCAAATGAATTTAGATCTTCCTAACTTGGGCATCATCAACAGAGAAATAACACAGTTTCAGTTCCATCCCTTCAGTTCCATCCCTTCAGTTCCATCCCTTCAGTTCCATCCCTTCAGTTCCATCCCTTCAGTTCCATCCCTTCAGTTCCATCCCTTCAGTTCCATCCCTTCAGTTCCATCCCTTCAGTTCCATCCCTTCAGTTCCATCCCTTCAGTTCCATCCCTTCAGTTCCTCCTTATAGGTTGGACACAATGATCTTGAAGGTCTCTTCCAACCTGGTCTGGTCTATTCTATTCTATTCTATTCTATTCTATTCTATTCTATTCTATTCTATTCTATTCTATTCTATTCTATTCTATTCTTCCAAGCTGGAGGGAGAAAGATAATTCAGTATTTTGTTGCACTTCTAAATGTAGCATAGCCCTGTCCTTAATGTTGTCCTTTTCAAATCTGTCATTTAATTTTTAACAACTATTTGCCTGAGCATTCAAGTTTCAAAATATCAGTGGGTAAACTTGAAAAATGTGTTGAGACATTTTTCAGGCTCAGATTTATCTGTAAACTTTGCTATGGTAACAATAATAAATTAGAACATTTTTGCAGAATAAAGTTGCAAGCAAGTGCAAAATATTCAATCCAAGATATTCTATCCAAGTGGTGTCTTAAAACTAGCATAGATACTTATATAGCTAACAGGAAACATATACCTCTATGGCTCAACAATGGAAACTGGAATTGAGACTTTGATTTCTATAGCTGTTTTTTCATAATCTCAATTCAGAAGACTGCTCACCATGCAAATATGACACAATGGAATAAAACAAACAATGGGCAGGTCTTTATAGCAAGGAGATAATTTTGAATCAGAAGGTGAGAAATGTACTTGTTAAGAACAGCTGCACAAGAACTGTATGATTTGCATTTTCTAAGCCACTCAAGCTGGTGTTTGTTTGATGGAGACAAAGGTACTGTCTACATTGGGAACAATATTAAATAGCAGTCATTTATTTTTAATACATGCAAGTAAAAAGTTCCCTCAGAGAAATTTTATATTGTAAAATACTCTTGTATCTTCACTGCAAAGGAAATCTTGCTGATTATGACACTAGATAGCTCTTACAGCCTTATACTTTGATTCCATTTGATTTTCATTGAAGATTTTTGAACAGTAGTTGAGTTTGAGAGGTTTTTGCCACCTTTCAAGCATTTGTGTGTACACTCTATGCGCAGCTTTAATAAGATTGTGTAGAAGCATGTCTCTCAAAGCACCTCAGCTGCGCTCCAATTTGGTAGCAATAATGTACCTGGAGGTGATATAGTAACACATGTTGCTGTTTTTCTCTTTGGTTGTGGTCCTTGTTTTCATGTTAACGTATCTTTTTTAATGCTGTTTTGAAGAAGTTAGCTTTTGAAAATGTGAAAAATTGTTTCATATTTCTGGAATATAAATTTTCAGATAAAGGTTTGGGTTTGAACCATTTTGCTTTTCTCAAAGTTCCCTTTTTGTCCTTTTCAGACACAATACAGAATTTGGCCCGTGTGTATTGAATGCTTCTGTTATTCTGAACCTCCTCTTTCTCAGCAAGCACATTATATACTGTGTTGCTGAATAAAACCCATCCACTCCTCATGTGTGAATCAGCTAGGGCTACTGTTTGGCACAAATTGGTAACCAAAATGCTGTAGCTCTGCTGTGGAGAAAATGGGAGAATTATTTTGTCTTGTATCCATTTCTAAAATATATTTAGCTATATATGAATTGCCTTTGAATGAAATCCTTCTGTTCTTGACCCTCTTCCCACACTAGAGACTGGCAGGCATCCCTATCCAGAACAAAGGAAACGTGCATATATTTTAGTGTGGCTTTAAAATTAGTAAGACCTGTAGCTCACAGAACTTCAGCATTTGTCCAAGTTTTCCATACACTTAAGCATTGCCTTAAGTGCCAAGTCTGCACAAAACCTGCCTGTATTTGAAACGCATCCCTGCCTCGCCATGTTGACATTAAAGGAAAAACACGACTTCAAGTATATTCTGACAGAAGTGTTTTGTTTCCTTCTCCTGCAGATGGGAAGCCGGTGTCGCTGTCTCCACTTGAATCCCAGCCCCACAGTCCTCGGTACACGGCGTCGAGCCAGCGGGAGCGTGAGAGCTTGGAAGTCCGCATGCGAGAGGTGGAGGAGGAGAACCGTGTGCTTCGCAAGCAGCTCAGCCTGGCACAGAGTCGCAGCCCCTCGCACCACCACGGCAATCACTCCAAAACCTACTCCATGGAAGAAGGAACAGGCGACAGCGAGAGCCTGCGGGCTGGCATTGTGGCAGGGAACAGCTCCGAGTGTGGGCAGCAACCAGCAGTGGAAAAATGTGAGGTAAATAAACAAAAGGAACTTGCCAGAAGCAAGCCTTGATAAATTCGATCCTTTCAGGACATTGTGTCCTTCCCCTTGAAAGTTTCTGCCCACAAGCCAGCCTCTTAAAGGACTACCGGGAGCCGCTTTTCTGATAGGTTTGATTTTATTTTATTTTCAAACTTTAAAACATTTAATCATCCGAATATCTTTTGTGTTATTATTTGATGTGAGTTTTTTGCCTTTTTCATTTGCGTGTCCCCAAACCTGGTGTAAAAATCAAAGCTTTGCTCCAAGCTGATTTCAATACAGCTGTGCTGATAAGACCTATGGCAAACTGCCCCCGTGTGTTTCTAAATTAAATGAAAGCGCCACGGTGCTTCGAAAAGCCTTGCTCCTTTGTTTGTGCATCTGTACTAGAACAGGGTTTACTGTTAATTAAATTGTGACTTATGGAGTCAGCCTGTGCTTTTGAGTCGAGTTCTGGATTCTGCCTGGGTGCTACTATGGAACCACCTGCTTTGCCTGAGCTGTGTAGAAGTATGGTTAGCTGCAGGGAACAGAACGTCTTTCCAAGAAGGTTTTAGGGGTTATTTTCATTGAGTTTTCTCCATTTTATGCTAGTAGTTTTGTGGATGTCATCCAGCTGTTTAGTTGTCAGATAGCTGAATGATGACAGCTCTTAATACTGATAGATCCAACCCAGAAGGGCTTGCTTTAAAGGCCTTGTGGCAATTTCAGCTGGTGAAGATATAAAAAATAACTTCCTCCATTTAGTTCTACAAGAGGGTAATACCGTATGACCTTTGTCTTGCTTTCTGCCACTGGGAAGACAAAAGGTGAAAGAACATAAGTGGGGGAGAAGAAAACAAGTCCTAATTATCTCTTCAGAGAAAGTCTATTTAATGGGAAAAGATCAAACATAGTTTAAAAATGAATTATTGCTTTCCAGTTAGACATCATTATCCATCAGTGTGAAAAAACAAAGCAACCAATATTATTTTATGGAGAGGGAAAAGGAGGGGTCTGGTTTTCATTTTCCTCTCTCCTCATAATGAGGGCTTGATTTTCCTCCCTTTGTGCATGTTGGCATTTCTTTTAATAAGGGAAGGCTCAGTCCATCAATAAACAAACCTCACTTCTACCTTATTATCATGCCAAGGAGTGATGAGCTGAGTCTCAGTTCTTCGTTGTTCAATGTACCAACCAATTTGTGACACAAAAATAGCAGCTTAAAGGAGGAATAGTTTAAGTGCCCTTTCAGTATATAATGTGTTTTGCCAATGAATTTACTTGCTCAGTGGGGTTTAGCATTGTGCTAGAGGCAATAGTTATATAAAGTAAGAAACCTCACTTCATTTGCCGTCCCCCTATCTCACCGCACACTATTTTGATAACGAAATAGCTTTTCTCTCTTTTTCTGAAGGAATTCATTCAGTAATTCACTAACATCTATGGAAGCTAAAATTAAACTATCTTATTATCAGATTTGCCAGAGGTCTCATCATTTATCCTATTACTGTAGATTCTGGTTCTGTGTTTACATGAGTGGTATCCTGACTTCATACACACTCTGTTTTCAGTGTGTCGGAGGTGTAAACCAAATCAGTTTTAGCCTCTAAGCCTGGAATATATCAAAGCAACAGTCAACATCCTGGGTAGAAAAAGATCAAGGTCCTGAGAAGAAGTCTGGGGCTCTGGGGAGAAAAAGAGAGCTAGGAATAGGTTGTTTATTTCATTGAGACAGTTCTTTGAGATTTATTGAAGGTAACATTTCAGAATCTGAATTGGGATAGTCTTTGGTGGTGATTAAAACATTTTAAAATGCAGTTACAATAAATGAACATTAAATCTCTGATAAAGCATTATCTGGGTGATAATAATTGTGATCTCTATCAAGCATTAGTGGGTTTGCTGCGTTCCAGCCTCTGCTTTATGCTCTGTTGTATCACAGGAGAACTCTTCCGATATGAGAAAACAGATCAGCATTGTATTGCAAGGAGAAATCAGAGTTCTGACCTAGGGGTTTCTCCCTGGAGAGAGCAGATGCCAGTCGTGCCTTCCCATTAGGAGATAACTTTAGCACCTTGGAAATATAAGTAATACTAGTCCTTACACAGGTGTAAGCACAAATAACAGACTTCAGAAAGAGAGCGTGATGCTGATGGAGGCCAACAGAATGATAGCTGATAGTAATATATATATATATACACGTATGATGTTATGCCAGTATCTTCCCAGCCTCTGCCTCCATTCACTGGGCATTTAGTTTGAATTAAGCATGTAGTTATATATATTAGATAATGGCTAGTTAGCAGTATAGCATCTAGTAAGCTAGCAGAATGCTTCACATTTGAAGCATTTTTACAGGCACATTTCTACTGTTACTATTGGTGCTGTTCTCAGTGGCATTGCTCAATAGCCTGTCATGCTCCAGAGTCACAAAACTCAGGCCCTCCCCAACTTAAACACTGTGACACAGGAGAAGCAGATGTGACCTGCCTTTGGCAAACATTTGCAGCATATTTATATGTTTGTAACATGTTTTTAATATCTCTTAGCCGCACTCAACAATGACTTATGAGGGATTACATAACTGCAATTTAAGGCCCGCCTAGTACTACAGGAAAATTATTGAAGTATGAAATGCTTCACCAAAGATTATTTTTAGCTAGGAGAACTAATTAGTTTGTTAAGCTTATTATTTCACCATTCCAAAAAGTAGCCTGAGGAGGAAAAAAAATTAACATCTGTTTATCTAGGCACCTTATATTCCTCATCAGCATGGGATCTAAGGCCCAGTTGTTCATGTAGTTTGGCACTTTTACATCCCAATAATTTTTCTTCAGAATGGACTCACACAAAATATGTCTTTCAGAAACCCTTTTTCCTGATCTGTAGTGGCTAAATGAATGGTTTCTAAATTATTTTAGCTTGCACCTTGGTATTATTTAGACTCCCTTTCCTAAAGAAGCTCAACTTCCTTTAAATGCTCTGAAGAACCTGGCCCTGAGTGTTCTGTTCCTGTTCCTGTTCCTGTTCCTGTTCCTGTTCCTATTCCTGTTCCTATTCCTGTTCCTATTCCTGTTCCTATTCCTGTTCCTATTCCTGTTCCTATTCTACTCTATTCTATTCTATTCTATTCTATCCCTTGCTGACCCTGTGTCTAGCAGCATCTCCTTGTGTTCATCTGGGTGCTCATAATATATCAGGGAGATAAAAGAAGTATCTTTGCAGGAAATATCTTTGTTGACTGCCAAGGAAGCTCTTTTTCTTCACTGGCAATGGAGAGTGCTTTGCTGTCTCCATCTGAGTCTGACTTTGGCTGACTTCTTCCTCAGGCCTGGATGCAGCTACTGGGTCCAGGATGGAGGAAGGTGGATAAAGGAAGTCTCTAGGCTGTATGCTTTCCCCAAAGTCATCATCTCTCATCTCTCTTTTCAGTAGTGCTCTATATATGGGTTGGTCTCTTCTCCCAGGCAACCATCACCAGAACAAGAGAACACAGTCTCAAGCTGTGCCAGGGGAAGTTCAGACTCAAGGTGAGGAGAAAGTTCTTCACAGAGAGAGTTGTTCGTCATTGGAATGGGCTGCCCGGGAGGTGGTGGAGTCACCATCCCTGGAGGTGTTCAAGAGGGGTTTGGACGTGGCACTTGGTGCCATGGTCTAGTAGTCATGAGGTGTGTGGTGACAGCTTGGACTTGATGATCTTTGAGGTCTTTTCCAACCTGGTTGATTCTATGATTCTCTGTACAATGTATTTTTTCATAAGTTCTCCACGTCCCTGATCCCCAACCTGTGGGAGGAGCAGTGTGATTAACCTTCACAGTGTTTTGATTGCCTATTCATATCTGTGTGTACAAACAGAGGAAGAATTCACCGACTCTGGAAATGAAGATGTATCACTATTTAATCTGCTGTTTCAATGAGTTCTGCTGTCTAAAAATATCTCCAGTGAGTGGCCTGTGTCCAGACTTCTTGCAACACACTTGATGACCTTTGAGGTCTTTTCCACCCTTATTGATTCTATGATTCTGTGATCTGCTAGTGATGAACATGTCTCTCACAGGTTTTAAGAACAGCATTGTAGGAGGATAGATGTTTTCCATCACAGAATCATAGAATAATTTTGTTTGGAGAAGACCTCTGAGATCATCAAGTCCAACCATCAGCCTAACACCACCATGGCCATTAAACCACGTCCTAAAGTGCTATGTTTACACATTTTTTGAACACCTTCAGGGATGGTGACTCCACCACCTTCCTGGGCAGACTGTTCCAATGCCTGACCATGCTTTCAGTAAATACATTTTTCCTAACATCCAATCTAAACCTGCCCCATCTCAATTTGAGACCATTTCCTTCAGTTCTGTCACTTGATACTAGCAAGAAGAGACCAAGCCCCACCTTAGCACAACCTCCTTTTAGGTAGTTGCAGAGCGAGTTCAGTTTAATTCTGCAGTGATTTCTGAATATCCAGGTTAGAGCTTGACAGTTAGAATTACCATGGTAATTACTGTTTACAGCAGAGAAGTTGATGCGTGTCATAGAAGTTGGAGCATTCCTTGCTTATGTGGCCTTACTCCTCGGTGTTAGATGCAGTCATTGAGTGTGGATGTTGTGTACCACGTGGGTCAGTCCTGGTGGGATGGGGATAAAATCTTCTAGCCTTGCTCTGGTCAAAAATCAGGAGTTTGAGGGAGCTGTGATGCTGCTGACCACTTTCCTAATCTGGCATCTGACAATCACAGGAGAGTACTAAGGAGAGTGCAAGTTCTTTGAAATGCTTCTTTCTTCCAGCCCCTATTGCCTTGTCTTGCCAGGATTTGTCCACTGCACTCTATCCAGACATATATTTGGAACAATCATGGACTTAACTGGAAGAATAACTTTTTTGTGTGCTAAGATGCAAATATCTGCAGACAATTCAGGTTAATGCCCTTATCTTGACTTACCTAATTTCCTCCTTACTTTGTTCGACAGTTAAGCAATGAGAGAGAGAAAATTAATCAAGAAAAGGAGAGGTGCAGACTGAGTCTTGCAGCATGCTATGGGCAAAAACTTTGGCAAAAATCAAAAAGACTAGGTTCCTGTTCTCTTTGAGGATTATTGCTCTTTCCTATAGCTGATCTCAGGCAAGAATAGAAGTGATGCATCGTGTCAAACACTGCAGAGGAGCCGAACAGAAGGTAAATGGATGCCTACATCTGAACTGGGAAGGTTGTTCAGAAGAGCAGCAGGTGCTGTGCTCTCACTGCACCCTGACTGAAATGGCACGCGAAACAGCAGCACTTGCTAGAAGACGATTAGGAAAGCATGCTTTTAATTTTGAAGCAAATTGATTTAGGAAAAGGAGAACAGATATGGGCCAGTCCTTGACAGAGTAAGCACTGATTTTGAGAGGAGTTGTAAGTTAGAGAGAGTGGCTGTGAGGAGAGCTTTTCTGGCAAGTAGCAGTAGTATAAAAATATGTTGACAGTGATATGACAGTGCCATTCTGTCAGAACCCATAAAATGCTTGTACCTGGTCCAGTGTCTTCAGGTGAAGTGTTTAGAGCAGTCATAAAACTATACTCAGTTCATTTGATTTTAACTGGCATTGAAGGGAAGGATTTAAGTCTTCCAAAAACCTGAGAGAGACCAGGTGGTGACCAGAAATGAGGCAGTGCATTGAGTATCAGGAATCTATGCACCCACAGGAACTTATGCCGTTACGTATGGTGCAAACCACTGGTGCAATAAAAGTCTTTAATAAGCAGCTTCTGTTTCCCTCTATTGTTATCACAAGACAGAAACACAATCAATTTCTGCAGAGTGCTGAGCATGTTCAACTCCCATTGACTGTAACATAAATTTGAAGTGTTGATTACCTCATAGTGCTGTTGCCAAAATGTGTTGCAATATCTTTTCTTTCTTACAGCTCTCTGGATAGGCAGTGTCTCGTGTAATTCAAGTTCCTCTTAAAACCTCAGATCTTCAATGTGCCTCAGATTATGAGGCACACTAGGGCTGGAGTCAACTGTGATGTTCATATAGGGGTTGCACTATGGCACAGACTCCTGGCAATTACAGGGATCAAACTGTGTCCCATACCAGGTGATGTTAATGGATGGGGCTATGGACTCTTTAGATCTGCCCAACAGATGTGCCCTCTTGTGTAAATCTGCTTCTGTTACAAGCCAGACTGGGAAACTATGACTATGTGAAGAGGCAGAATTCTTTATCTGTGCTCGGTGTAGTGGGCTTTCTGTGGAAAATGAGAGCTGTATGTGTGAGAAACCAGCTAACCAAGCTTCAAATGGAAGCCAAATGAGGCTTCCCTGCAGTTTCACAGCTGTGTCCCCAATCGCAGCTTTGTGCTGCCAATGTGGAGAACTCCTTCGTTTCTGCAACCACTAAGAAACAGAAAAATATGGAAAGTGGAGTCAAAGCTTGCCAAGATTTTTTATTAATTTTTCTTGGTGTCCCTAGGAAATAGCAATGGCTAATTTTAAAATCAGGGAAGAATAATTTGGTAGCATTTTTCAAATTACTGCTTAGTACCTTAATAATAATGACTAGTAGTGCCTTTCCAATTTTCCCTTCCCTCTTGAGTAGATGAATAAACCTCTGCCTCATATCAAAAGGGAGGCAAGAAGGCACAGAATAAGTGATAATTTGCCAAGATGCTGGAGTGGGAAGAATGTGCCTGTAGGGCACACTGCCCAGTGTAGCCCATACTGGTAGTCGCAGGCTAGGAAATTACTACCTGCTCTTGCAGATCATGTTCTATCTTATCACTGGGATGCACCCAGTCCCTGGAAAACCAGGTGTCCTACTCATGTTCATCCCTCAGAGCTTGCTCTTCCTCTCCTTAGCACCTGTCCTTAAGATGGAAATAATGCCCAATTTCTAAGAGCATATCTGCTTCTAATTGTCAGACATAATTTCAAACTTCAGAAGGTTAAAGTGTTTGTGTGTTTGCATACTTAGCACTTCGTGTGCTGCTAAATGAGTGTGTGTATACACACTCATGCATACTCTTAGCTAATAAATGCAATTCTGTTCAGACATCTGATGTAATTTAGGGATAGTAATGACTTTCAAATGATGATGGTGTTATAACTCAATTAAGATGTTTTTAACAAACTGCCTCGAGTGAGCTGCAAACAGCTGCAAAACACACGCTCAAACCTGTGACGACCACTATGCTATATAATAGCTCTGTCAAAGACACAGAACAAGGCTTTAATTTGTATTCTTTTTATTCCTTTTCTCCTACAGACCATCCACGTCGCCATTGTTTGTGCAGGGTACAATGCCAGTCGGGATGTTGTCACACTTGTCAAGTCTGTCTTATTTCACAGGTAAGGGTAGCTTTCTTTTCTTGTGTATTGTACATCTGATTAAGGCTAAACAAGCTCTTTTCATGTTTACTCTCTGATTTCAAAAGAAAGTAAAATTCCCTTCCCTGGTTACCTTTTCTTTGGAAGGAAAGAAGCACAGAATTTACGATCACCACAAATAGATTAACCGATGTAAAGATTTCCACAGTGAATTAGAGACATCAGAGATCCACCTGCTACCTCTGTTGTGTTCTGAGAATAGGAGCAGTATCTATCTGCACTGAAAAGCATCTGCACACTTGTGAATGTTGCAAAATAATAACAGTGGTAATACCAGCATTGTATCCATTTAGCCTGTTTCTGTTATCAGTTAATGGTATATGGATAGATAGTAATTTGAAAGCCATACACACAAATACACCCTGGTTACTTGACTATCCCAGCTTCCCATTTAGACATCTATTTTTTAAAGGAAATGTTATTATAGCCAGTATTAGTTCATTAAAGTCAGAATATTTATTCTGGTTTTGGAGGGGCTACTTGCAGCCCCTCAGAAGGCTTTGCAACCTGCTTTTAGCACATAGAGTACAGTTAGATCCCAAAATTGAGAGGCTTAAAAGTACAATAAAGACAAAATTGCCAATTCCCTTAATAAACAGCAGTTTCAGAAGAAGAGAGATGGTATTAAGCTGTGTGTGGGCATATATTTATATCCCTTGTCCAATTTAGTAATGTCTCTCTCAGATGTTTTTCACCAGTGTTGCAGAAAGTGGATTAAAATAGGGAAGTGATCAGACTGACTCAAACAAAATAAATAGACCAATAAAACATGCATAGAGTATAAAGAGTTTATGAAGGAGGTAGTTTCAATACATTGCTTTATATTGAGTGATAATTTTATACCAGCAGGATGATTCTTGTTCATATCTTGCTAGTATTTCCTAGAGCCATCTGGAATGGGGCGTTCCAGTCCCCCACCTTGCTCATTATATTCACCTCCAGTCCTCTGCTGGAACAGTCCTAGTAATCACCCCTTTACAGTGCTTTTAGCACACCATTTAACTTTTCCCTAGTTTTGGGAAGCTTTGTAAAAGAATGCAAGTACTCACTTTGTGCAATGCAGAGAAGGACTCAGTAAATATTGTTTAAGAGGTTGGCCAGAGTGCAGGTGGAGAGGTGAAATTCTTCAAAATGTAAGAGCAGCTTTCACTGCTAACAACACTTGCCTTTGCAAGTCATTCCAGGAGTGGCATGTTCATGTTAGATGAGCGCTAAGAGCAGAAAAGCAATGCTAAAATAAGCGTAACAAAAGCAAACCAGCAGTAAAAACCTGCATCATGCTCTGTGCAGAGTTTTCTGAATGTTAAAATCCTCTTAACTTTTAAAACTATATCTATTTCCAATTAGACTTGTGAATTATTCAGTGTGAACTGGCTTTATATTGCAAGGATGTGGGGCATTTTGTCTATTTTGATTGTTGTTTCCAAGGGATTTCTTGCAAATGTGCATTTTTATGGGGACATATCTTAGTGGTTAGCTTCTTGCATTTTTCTCTCCTAGTATGTGCATCCATTCTAAGAACTCTCATCTGTCTGTTTCCAGTTGTTTTGAGCTGTGAGATTCCTGTTATTTACAAAGGTTTAAACTATTTCATTCTGTGTTACTTAAAGGAAATGCCTGTGTTTTACACAAGCCACTCACCTGAGCAATTAACCTATGAACATATAACGTCAGAACTATGTAATTTTGAAATATATTTAATTAAAAAATATATTTAATTAAAAATGTGAAGCCAAAACAAAGGGAATTGCCATTGGCATTTCTGAGTGTGGTGGATTCTGCCATTCCCATGAATCCATTGTCTGTGTGACTGGAAGTACTTCTCATTTCAAAGGATTTGTCTAGCTCAGTAGAGGTGATTGAGATGAAGTCCAGTATAGCTAATGAATCTTTAATACAGGTAGTTACATTCAAGATAACCTATCTCCCTTGTTTGCTTAAATAATACTTAAAGACAAATCTGAATCTGTTCCTGCCTAAAACTGTCTCTTCTCACCAGGCATTAAGTTGTTCACTAGGAAGGGAAGATGTTCTCAAAAAAGAAATAGAGCTTCTTCCAGGCAGTTCTTTCTTATTTCCTAGGGAGCACAAGCTTCTCAAGCATCCGTTGGTGCTGTGGCTACATGTGCAGAGGGTCCTGCTTGAGAAATTCTTCTTTCTTGGATCTTTACCTTTGGAGTGACAATGGTGAAGAAGGATGGAGAATAAACAACAAACTTAACTAAAAATGTATTTACACCCAAGATTCCTTGCATGGGTTGCTATGTGCAAAAATATTATAGAATCAATAAAGTTGGAAAAGGCCTCAAAGATCATCAAGACCAACCTGTCACCCAAGACCTCATGACTACTAAACCGTGGCACTAAGTGCCACATCCAATCCCCTCTTGAGCACCTCCAGGGATGGTGACTTCACCACCTCCCTGGGCAGCCCATTCTAATGGCTAACAACTCTCTCAGTGAAGAACTTTCTTCTCACCTTGAGCCTAAACCTCCCCTGGTGCAGCTTGAGACTGTGTCCTCTTGTTATCTTAGTATGTCCTTCAAAAAATGAGTTGATTGGTGTTTGCAGTGAGAGCGCTGATTTCAGTGACTCTGTCTGGAATTCATGGAGTTATCATGTGCTTTTATTACCATTTCCATGTCGTTTAGTAATTAAATCATGGTTTAGCTGTACATTTTGATACAAAGAGGTACTTACATTCCCTACTTCTGGAGGTAGTCTCTACTTCCCTAATAGAAAAATTATGAGTAAAGGAGACCATGTCAGTCTAATAATTTTTCTTCCATACACTCACATATTTGTTATACTCTCAACTTTGAGCTAGGGTACTAGATAAAGAGACACTAAACAGCAGGGGTACTGGGTCATTTAGAATAAAAACTGCAGGAGTTTCTATAGATGGAGTGTGCTGTCTCATCTCTCTTGAATGTATGTATGTACAGTAAATCCTGCATAGTGAACATTTCAGCTCTTTCCAGGTCTGAAAAAGCAAGTTTCTGAATATAGTCATACCATATATATCATGAGACTTAGGCAAGCTAATGGTTTCTGAAACCATTTGAGAAACTATCTCTGTCTTCAGGTTCCAGAGAGTGGGAAGAGGCAGGGAAAAGGGGTGATGTGGTTGATTCCTCATAGGAAGACCATAGTTCAGAATTGTGTTTCTTTCCCAAAGGAGAAGGAGCTTCATTCCAGTTTTGTCTTTAGAAAACATATGCTCAAGCCACAAAACCCCAGCAGCTTTTAACACCCAGTTTGACATAACTGACAGTCTGTTCTCAGGGGGAGATTCAGCAGAGCTGGGATAGTACAGGGCTTGCAGAGCCTGATAAATATGTATTGGCAGTGCTGCACAGAAGGAGGCTTGTAGAATGAGTACTTGGTCCTAGTCTGCAACTCTCATGCTTTCCTCTCTTGGGCATCTAGTTCTAATTATGACATTATAAATCTGTTTCAGGGATAGAGAAATAAATAAATAAAAAAATCTCTCCATGCCAGTTTACCTAAGCATAACTCATAGTGCTGTGTCCTGAGTGAAACTCTGGTTTTGTTTTCAAAAAGCCAAAGACCAGCCATTGCAAATTAAGGTATTTGGTCAAATGGACAGAACAAAATTCAAGTTCTTTTGGAAGCAGTGCATGTGGTAGTACGCAAAAAGCTTCTGCATTTCTTTTTTTCCAAAATAAAGCAGCATCCTGTGACTAATAACTCTCCTGGAGACTTTTGCAACTGCTCTTTCAAGTTATTAAATTGGTCATTTTCTATTTCTGAAAATTGTCACAGAAGCAAGCTATAAGTTATAGTTTCATATTGTCTTTGCTTAGCTAAGACTCAACTTGGGTAGGAACTGAAATGCTTTTTAAGGTACACTGATCTTTTCCAAAGACATGCTAAACTCCATGTTGCATTTGGGAGCAAAGAAAGGTCAAAATTACACAAGTATAACCTGTTGCTGGCACTTAGGTCACCCTTAGGGCACCCTGTGCCCAGAACTGGTCACAGTACTCAAGGTGTGGCCTAACCAATGTACTCTGCACTGGTTAGGCCACACCTTGAGTACTGTGTCCAGTTCTGGGCCCCTCAGTTTAGGAAGGACATTGAGACACTTGAACGTGTCCAGGGAAGGGCAACAAGGCTGGGGAGAGGCCTTGAGCACAAGCCCTATGAGGAGAGGCTGAGGGAGGTGGGATTGTTTAGACTGAGGAAGAGGAGGCTCAAGGGTGACCTCATTGCTCTCTACAACTACCTGAAGGTTGGTTGTAGCCAGAAGGGGGTTGGTCTCTTCTCTCTAGCAACCAGCACCAGAACAAGGAGACTCAGTCTCAAGCTGCACCAGGGGAAGTTTAGGCTGGAGGTGAGGAGAAAGTTCTTCACCGAGAGAGTCGTTTGTCACTGGAAGGGGCTGCCCAGGGAGGTGGTGGAGTCACCATCCCTGGAGGTGTTCAAGAGGGGATTGGACAAGGCACTTGGTGCCATGGTCTAGTCATGAGGTCTGTGGTTACAGGTTGGACTTGATGATCTTTGAGGTCTCTTCCAACCTTGGTGATACTGTGATACTGAGAATCTGAAATCTTGATCTTTTGTGCCAACTACTACTGCCTTTTCTCCCTGCCTTATGTTAGCCCCTCTTCTTTGGAGAAGTCATGATTACTTCTTTAGCTGTGTGCTCTGTCTACCCTGCAACAATTGTGGCATAATAATGGTGGTGGGGCTTTGTCAACACAGAACTGTCAACTAGAAACATGCTTTCTAATGCAAAGTAGTCTCTTTGCTTTAAGAAGGCTGCCTATGACCTTAAAGTTAAGCGTACACCTAAGCATTTTTAACATTAGGATGTGATGAAACCATGCTACAGACTGCTGTACGTTCTTAGAACAAGTAGAATAAGGCAAACCAAATGAAAATCTAAATTAAATAAAAAGGCTGACATGCAATTTCCAAGTAAGTGTCACAAGTCAACACTGGCTGGTAATTAAAGCTTATGTAATCTAATGGCTGTATTCCATGGAGACCACTTTGGCTTAATGGAGATAATTTGAGTATTTAAAACCTCTGTCACTGTTTCCTACTTTTCTAACACGTCAGTCTGTCTTGTGGGAGATTGTTCTGGCAAAAACTACAAAGCATGAGCTGGTTTCTCTGATCCATATAGATGCATCAATGAAACACACTCTCTTTTCTGTTACCTATCTGTCCTAACACTGGAGGCATAAGGGAGAAAGCAAAATATAATAATAATTAAAAAAATCTACTCATGACATCTCTGACAATTTCCCCAAATGCTTCTGTAAGTTAACACAAAGCAAGACAACCCATGAATGAGGCAGCTAGTGTGTCTTTGGGATTTCACCACTACTTTGCGGGGGGGCATTTTAATCAATACTGGATGTGAGGGGGTATGAAATACCTGTAATAATTTTCACATGAGAATTCTCCCCATATGAGAGAGGGATTGCCCTAGGGACATGGGGGGTGGGGGAAAGGTTCCCAGCCTGCCTTTTCTAATTTCTGTTTGAAGTTCTTGTAACCGTTTTTTGCAGGTATAAGAGGTATTACCTTGTTGTGCTTCCCCTAATAAAGTATAGGTTTTGGAAATAAACCCCCTGGGCTGCTGACCTTTTTATATTCTTAGAAAATAAAATTCCTCTGTTGCAGAGGGAGAGCTGTGCAACACAGCAGCTGCTTTTTGAATTGCTAACAGTTGAGACATGGAATAATACAGGAGGGAAGGGAAAATCTTGGTTCACTGCTCCTTTTTTCAGTGATAGATTTTTGTATTTAACTCTGTGACAGCGACTATTTGGGGGGGGGGGGGGGGGGGGGGGGGGGGGGGGGGGGGGGGGGGGGGGGGGGGAAGCAAAGGGCCACAAATGTTTGAGCAAATAGAGCAAAATTCTGATGAAGAATAAGGAGTTTTGAAATGTAAAAAATAAGATATCACGATAATGTCGAAACGGGTACTTTGCAATAGGCTTCTAAATTCACGGCCTGACTTTTAAAATTACTGACTTCTCCTCATCTTGCTAACTTTACAGGACCTCAGCAATTCTGAAAATGAGAGCATTCATTTCAGCTCCTATATTTAGGCCAAAGAACTTATATTTAAGCATCCATGCTTGACGATCTTGGCCAGAATCTCTTTTCACTCACTTTTGAGTAAAGCAATTTAGGAAAAGAAGTGTGTGCTCATTAGATATGTTTTACTTTGTCAGATAATTCTCTGATCTTAAGATAAGTGGAAATAATTTAATAACTGAAGATTGCAGTTTTCTAAATAGTGGTTAAAACATTGCATTCCCACTTGATGGGGAATAGGCATATTTTGAAATGGCATTCTTCCACGTTAAGACATTAGCACGTCAGCGTTTCCCATGCAGCAAAAACTCTGCAAAGCTGTAGCTGCTAAAAATTCAGATGATTATTTCTGGACCTTGGGAGAAATTCTCTGGCTGTTTCAATCCCTGCTGTTGTAGTGAGAAATCTGGAAGTCTTGAGGCTCAGTGTTCAAAGGCTGCTCGTTCTGAAACCCAGGACCATACAGACCTTGACTTCCAAGAATGCAAATTCACATGAATACCAGGGATTTTTCCAGACCTGTTTTATCATAAGACAAGTTTATCAAAACTGCCATATATTGACCTATGTCATTCCATAGTTTCACACACTCTGTCACCATTTACACCACAGTGCTTTCTAGCAGTATAAGATCCAACCAACCTCTGCTGTGTGGTATTTTTGCTCTCTTGTCATGCCCAGTAGAAATTCTATGCAATAAGATATGCATTAAAAAGAAACACAATACATGGCTGTGCTTTGAGGTGGGTAGAGAATTTAAAGGAATTTCACCTTGAATTTAGAGTGAGAGAAGAGGAGGTTTATGCTATCTACCTCACATTTGGATTGAAAAAAAGTTGAGGTGTGTGTTGGTGTTCACTTTCTCAGAGGCTCAATTCCAGGTTCCCTTCAACCCAAGAAAGATGTCTTGCATGAAGTCCAGAGGTTTAAGGAATTAGAAAGAATCTGTTGGGTCATCTCCTTAACTCCCCTGCTGTTGCAGGATGCCTCAGAATTGAAATTCTTTTCATAACTTGATCTACCTCCAGACAGAAAGAAGTCAGAGCATCGTGCTTTTCCAGTTTCATGCCACTCAACTTCCGCTAGCAAACTTCAGTATCTTTAGCTGTTCTTTAAAATTCTGTGAAGGCTATGCCACCCTTCCTTCCTACCCAAGAGAGGGACTCTCAATCCCCCTCTGGAACACTCAGCCATCTCCCTCTGCCCTTCCCAAACTTTTTAAACAGTGACTACTAAATGCTTGTGAAGGATGGCTCTCCATGAGACTATCCCTTAACTTATCACAGAGGCAGTTTTGATTTCACTTTTATTTTTAAACCTCACATCCCAGAATATTTCTGTCCTATAAGAAGACCAGTCTGAAGAATGGAATAACTTTCACTGACACCAAATGGTACAGCAAAGTATCTCAGTCTAATGAAACATAGCGTTCAGTGAAATCCCTCAGTTTCCTATCCTGGTTATCACCCCTCACTCTTACAGCCAGCGACTCAATCATGCGATGACAACCCTTTCTCATATCTCTTGAGGAAGGTTTCTCAACTTACAACTCTTTTGTGTCTTTTACAGTGGATGTCAGTTGATCTTTAGGCTTTTGCATTTGTTTCATAAATGCTGTGAAACAATCTGTATCTTCTAGGCTCTACATAATGAAGACCTCAGAAGAGGTAAAAGATGTCATCTGGGTGTATACTAGTGCTGTTACCTTCAGAAGGTCTTCTGTGTTTGAGCCTGTGCTCTGTTGGCTTCTAGCACTGTGCTAAACCTCACATTTCACATAACTAAAATCTCATCTGGAGTAAAATTTTCTGTGGCTGGTGCACATATAGTTGTAGATGTCAGCAGGTCACTATTCTGTTTGGAGGATATATTTTTGTAAGTGATAATCTCCTGCTTTGCCTCTGACACATGCGTTCCTTCCAGCTGAATCTTTACCATGAGGCTAACAACTTGAAAGAGATTTCTGTGTAGGAGTACAACTACTACATTTTTCTTTTTCCCAGTAGGAGCTAAGCTAAAGAAAATGTCACTCCCTTGTTCCCATTTAAGTTTCATACACTCTGGGTCATTCAGATAAGTATAAACTGCTACAGACCAGCTGAGTATCTTTCTATCAGATTATTTTCTTTTCAACTAGTGTGTTTCATCTTGAAATATTTTATATCAGTTCCATTTAATTAAATGATGATTTGAAAGAAGATATAGTTTTCTTGGTTTTAACTGATTTTTCACTCTTCGTATTTTACTTTGTAATATATAGATAAATGACCCTGAAAAAAAGAAAAAAAGACAAGATGGAAAGGAAAGAATAGAACAGAATAGAATTAACCAGGTTGGAAGAGACCTTTGAGACCATCAAATCCAACCTATTATCCAACACTATCTAATCAACTAAACCATGGTACCAAGCACCCCATCAAGTCTCTTCCTAAACACCTCCAGTGATGGTCACTCCACCTGGTCAGCACAATCCAATGGCCAATCACTGTTTCTATGAAGAACTTCTTCCTAACATCCAGCCTAAACCTCTCCTGGTGCAGCTTGAGACTGTGTCCTCTTGTTCTGGTGCTGGTGACCAGCCCCCACCTGGCTGTAACCTCCCTTCAGGTAGTTGTAGAGAGCAATAAGGTCTCCCCTGAGCCTCTTCTTCTCCAGGCTAAGCAACCCCAGCTCCCTAAGCCTCTCCTCATAGGGCTTGTGCTCCAAACCCCTCACCAGTTTTGTTGCCCTTCTCTGGACACATTCCAGCAAGTCCACATCTTTCCTAAACTGAAGGACCCAGAACTGGACACAGTACTCAAGGTGTGGCCTAAAAGAAATCCCTGAAGAACACCAGCTGGGAAACAGGCATACTGGATACCAGATTCAGCCCCTGCTAAGCAGAGGGACCTATGTGCAATGTGTATCTTGACATTCAACACCTATCTGCCTTAAGATACAGCTTTGCCCATACCCAAGGCCACAGGTGTTGCACTTTGTTTGTCTTGGCCTTTTCTCTGCTAATGAAATGTGTTTCCTGATCACTGATTTTTCCTGTTTTTTCTCTTGGCAAGGCACCTGGTTACTGCACAATCTGCATGAGCTAGGATGTCCTCTTCTCTCCTGCTGAGCTGATCAAGCAAATATAATTGCTGTGATCCCTTTAGCTTGGTAATGGGACAGTCAGTGGCTGGCAGCCCCTGCCAGTCCATCTCCTCTCCTGACTCCAGAGCAAGATAGAGATTAAAAGACCTTTCTCTTTATGGAAAGCATGTTGTGGTTTAGTGTTTTGGACGTGGTTCAATGAAGATCAGCTGTGAGTTTATTCTGCCATCGTGATTATCTCATATCATAGAACGCATTGAGTTGGAAGGGACCTTTAAAGGTCATCTAATCCAACCCCCCTGCAGTGACCAGGGACATCTTCAAATAGATGAGGTTGCTCAGAGCCCCATCCAGCTTGGCCTTGAATGTCTCCAGACATGGAGCTTGTACCATCTTTCTGGGAAGGCTGTTCCAATGTTTCAGTACCCTCACTGTAAAAAAATTCTTCCTTATATCTAGATTAAATCTTCTTACATGTAAAACATTTATTCTGTGTCCTGCTGCAACAAGCCCTGCTAAAACGTTTGCCCTGATCTTTCTTATATTATAGGCCCCCTCTAGGTAGTGGAGGGCTGACATAAGGTCTCCCTGAAGCCTTCTCTTCTCCAGGCTGAACAACTCCAACTTTCTCAGTCTTCCTTCACAGGAGAGGTGTTCCATCGCTCTGATCATTTTCACCTGAAACATCTAATTTTCAGTTCCCATAGGACACCTGTTAATACCCCAAGTTTACTTTGTAGAAAAAAATATAATGTAAACTAAATGGTCCTGGAATTTTCACCTCATTCAGATGATTATTTTTTAACCTACCTCCACGTCTCCACAGACAACTGTTCTCACCACAGAGATAAAATACCAGGTTGACCTAAGAACTGAAAGCAATCACTTTCACAGCTGAAGTCCCCAAAGGGGGATTAACTTGGTGTTCTTTTAAGGACCAGTTCTTTAGCTGTTAGAATCATCACATGACACGTAAATGAAAGGAGCTGTGTTTATTTACAACCACTCAGAAATTGATGCAGCATTTCTGTTATTGCCATATTTACTCAAATTGTGTCTCATCATTTTGTTCATGGAGCAGAACTCCATGGAATGTTCTGAACACTTTACATTGAGACCTTAGACATAGATGAGGCTTTGTGAGTTCAGATGCTGTCCTTTTAAAATAGGAATGAGAAACATTTGAACTAATGTATTTCTCTCCTTTCTGATACCAGACGAAACCCACTCCACTTTCACCTCATCGCAGATTCAATTGCCAAACAGATCCTGGCGACTCTGTTCCAGACTTGGATGGTCCCTGCTGTGCGCATAGACTTCTATGACGCGGACGAGCTCAAGGTAAAGAAAGACAAACACAAATGCTTCTCTCAGACTTCTGGCTTCGTGTCATGCCTTTTTTAAATGAATGCATTAGTAATTTATGGGAGAACTACTGGCTAGAACGTTCTCCCTGGCTAAAACTAATTCTGACCCACGTGATTGTAACCCCAGTTACACTTAACTAGAAGATACCAAATGGCTAAAATCCGTGCAGTTTCTTCCCTGACAGACTATAATATTTAGCAGCTTACAGTTTTACTTGCAGTCAACAGCATTCTGGCTGCCCAGGTCTGAACTGCATCTTGCCACATTGTGTTCATCAAAGGGTATTTCTGTCTAGTAGCAATGGTGGAATTTTAAGGATCTTGTTCAACGAACCCAAGTCTGTTACTGGGAAACACTCAACTTCCCTACGTTCCTCAGCATAGGTGTGTAACACTGTAAGGACACACACTCTGACAAGGTATCAATATTACATTTTTTAATAGCTACCTTTTCTATTTGCATATCCTATCAAAATGAAGGAATATGGAGAAAGGAGAGTTCCAAGGAGAAAAATAAGATCTCATACCGAAAACATTAATTAATTATCTTTTCATAGTTATGAAGTTTAAATTAGATCACACAGGCCCAGCATTGAGTTTGAGCTGCATGGGTTTTAGCTGGGGAGGTAGAGTGACATATTCAGATTTTAGCAGTTAGTGCTGGTGGAAATAATTGTATAATTTATTAGATTGTTCTGAACAGCACCTTGAAATGAGGTAAAAACAAAATGTAGCAAATTGCTGTGCTAATTATGGGGTAAATTCAAAGCACACCACGGTGTAAAATCTTTGAGTACAAAAAAGTTGTAGAAAGAGATGGAAAAGGGGTAAAAAATGATCCTTGAGAAAAATACTTTGTTTCTAGCTAGGTTTATTGTTTTATTAGTCCTTCTGTGTGAAGCTGTAAGCTGTTATTAACCTAATTAGCTAGAGACCTCCCTTCTGTTCTTTACAGCTTCATAGGAAGGAGGACGTTTGTTCTTGTAAATCTTGTGCGTGCCTATATTACATGTGCTTCTCTGCAAATTGTAGGATTTTACAGTGCTTAATTAGACTCTCAGCTAAGCAAGACGGACCTCTTAGTGTTTTCCTTCAGGTCATTTGGGTATGATCCAATCTAGTTAAGTAAATAATAACCAAGAGAGCTTACTTCACTGATCCCCAACTTGCTAATGCATAGGCAAAACACTGTGCATATATAAGGCTAGAGAGTAAAGTCTTGGTTTGTGCTTCCCTCTTCACATGGCTTTAATTTTTATTTGGCTGTTGACCTAAAGCAGCATTGAGCTGGTTTTCATGTAACCCACAGGCTTTAGGCTGGGGACCACTTTCTTAGTGGATGCAGGTATTGATGCATAAATGCATCTTTCCAGGTCTGCCACTCTTGCTCAGAGTTCATCATGCTGCATACCAAAAATTTTCCTGATTTTTAGTAGCCCCAAACCACAGTATAAAGTGGTACCCAGCATAGGTCAAAGTGAGAGACACTGCCAAATAACAGAAGGATTGTAAATTTAGCATACAGATTTTAAAATCCAGGTACGATTCTGACTCATATCCAGATTATTTTGCAAGTTTTAGGAAAGAGGACAGAGGAGTTGTTTACAGGCAGCTATAGAGTCTCATCTCATTTGTTTCCCACATAGCCTCTAGAGAGGATTCAATAATTTTGCATTCATGTATTTCACCTGTACTCTTGGGAGCTGAGTTATACTGTCCAGTGTTAGGAAGACAGAAGTGGTACTGGCATGTTTACTAGAAAGTCTGCCTTTCTCTGAAGCGATCTATGAATCTAGTGTTGCTGTATACACCGTGTTTCAGTTTTAATGACCCTCCACAGTTCTCTTAAAACCTGCAATCAATGCCAATTTCTAACATTTTTAAAGGCTTTAGACTGAACAATAGCTTGAGAATTTTCTGCTTAGCTTTCATTCACCAATGTTTCATTGGTTTAGAACACATTTTAGCTGCTACAGGAAACATTTAATTTCATTTTTTCCCCCTTCAGATGTGTATGAGCTTCCAGCCTATTACAGCTAATGCAGCAAGAGTCATGTTAGCTTAAGTCCTGGGGAAAGTCTTGCTTCTGCTCCTCTTCCCACTCAAACAGTGGAAGGGAGCGCATAAAGTGAGATCCTCCATAAATACTATGGATGTTTGGTTGGTGTTTGTTTGGTTTGGTTTCTTTGGGGGTTTTTTGTTGTTGTTTGTTTTCAAGTAGCTATTTAGAATTCAGGCAACAGTTTCCACTAGAGGATTAAATGTTTCTTAACGTATCTCGCAGTTCTTAAAATATTTGCTGTTTAGAATGAGAGCAACCAATGTCCTGAAGGAGGTTGAAGAAAATAAGGCTCTGTAGCCAGAGTTGTTTTCTCTTGGGTTTTAGAGAACTGAGCTCTTCACTGCACGTACCACTTACTATCCCAGAACTTTCAGGGCCAGCAAACCAACATATCTGCTTGGTTTGCTGCTGTCAATTAAGCATGGCAGATGTTCCTTTTAAAATTTAGAGAAGACTTATTTTTCAGTTTGCAAGGTGACACAGCTGTTCACCCTGCACCACATTCAGTCTCTTTGTAGAGGTGGGTGCTGCTGAGCTAACAGCAGGAAAGAATGGCCAGGGAGAGGTCTACCTTTGCTTGAGCGCATGGTAGGGGGTGGGGTGGAAGAGGAGACTTGGCAGTGGAACTGAGCCAAGATAACAGCACTTATGGGAAAAGACACAGCTGAAATGGGAGCTTGCTGGATATACTTCTTTTAAACAGCTAGTTTGATGATTTTAACAGCCAGCTCTACTAAGGCATTTGTAATCTCCCCCAGCATAACCTGGCCTGCCTCTTCACTGCCTTACCAGTAACCACAAGGGAGATCTGTGCCTAAAACCTCTCCCTCAACCTCCTATGGTGACCTGCACTGCCGGTGCAACTCTCTCCCATTAACTAAACTTGCTACATGCAGTTAGCAATAAGCATCCTTGAAGTGTGGGCAGCTGATAATACAGTGTTGGTAACTGAGCTGTTCCATAGCTGCAGACTTCATTCTCGTTGTACACAATATACCCCACACATAATTCTTCCAAATTAATGTGGTCATATATGGCTGTGACTGCAAACTGGAAACATAGCTGGTGATACAGATTCACTTTATGCTCTCACATGAGTCATGTTATTCGGCTTTGGACCTAGCGCAGAAGGTGCAGCCGTTACAGCAATGGGTTCCACAAAGGAACTGGAAACTGGAAATTGTCTTCTTTGAGCATTAAATAAAAGGCAAAAACATATCTGTGAAACGTTAATCTGAAAGATCCATTAGAGCTGTGGCTTGCAAATGTTAGGCTGGAGGATATTGTAGTTTTTTTTTCAATTCAGTCTTACATGAAGAAACTGCAGAGCTAACTATGGAAGATGTGCAACATGAGTACTTTACTTCTACACTTTGGTATTCAATGTGGAATCTCGTGTCAGTTCACTCACAAAGAAGTGTAGACATTGAACCCATTGTGAACTGCATTGGCCCAAAGCAGAAGGAGCAGCTGATAAAGCAGTACTGTATGTGTGATGTGTGGAATACAAATGAGGTGGGTTTGTTTTCCCAGATGTTGCCTGACAGTCTGCTGACAACATCAGGTGAACTGAGGGAAACAGAAGGTAGCATGAACAGTTGCCTGCTCAGAAGCAGAAGGTGGAATGAGCAGTTATCTGCTCTGCTGTGTGTAAATCTTGATGTCCCAGATAAACATAGTCTTTTCATTACTGGTAAAGCAGAAAAGTCATGTCCTTTGAAAAGTTCAGCCTATGAACATGCTGCAATTGATCTATGAACTTGAAGGTAGGGGTGGTGAATAGGTATTTGCAGTAGATGACCATTTGACCTGAAAGTGAAATGAGAAAAGCTCCATACTTTGCTGCATGTAGGGACGATATTACAGCTTTTGCTGTACCCAGAAACAATCAACCACAAATCTCACTACCTGTCCCGCCTTAGGTGATACCATGTCAGAAGTGCTGATCTAGTCTGCACACTCAGTCAAGAATCAGTGATGTGATCCAAAGAACAAATCCAAGCTTGGATAATATTAGTGTGGCATAAATATCAGCTGACTTCAGGCATTTACTTAGGCATGAGATGAGTCATTGCTTAGCTACTTCCATCTGAGCTGTGACAGCAGTTCACTAGAGTTAGCCTAAGACAATATCCCCATAATGTTGGCTGGTTTAAAGTGTGCTATGTTTCTAAGTGTCAGTGCAACAAATGGCACCAAAACCAAATCAAATTCTGTGAAATCCCTTGCTACCAGTGGAGGCAGTTCCGGTGAGGGATAATATTGATGGGGCTGTATACATCATGCACTGCCATATACCAACTTTGGAACCATATTCAAGCAAATATTTCTAAAAGAACTGTAAATACCACCTACTGAACATGGGAAAGATGGGCCTGATTGACAGCTGGAAAGATGTGAGATGATACTTGATTCTTAGCTTAGTGTTAGTCACTTCAACTGCAGAGGGCACCAATGACAGCAGTGTTGATAAAGGCTTGAACAGCAAAACTGGCCACTGTTCTGCTTTGTACCATTTTTCTGGTCAAGCAGTTCTAGTGGATATTGCAGAGGCAGCCATTCATAACAATTTATTTTCACAGAACTAGTGAGAATAGTTGGTGCCTACTAACTGTCATGGATTACAAGAGGGATATGGACATGCTGGAAGGTGTCCAGAGAAGGGCCACGAGGATGATCAGAGGGCTGGAGCTCCTCTCCTACGAGGACAGACTGAAGGAGTTGGGGCTGTTCAGTCTGGAGAAGAGAAGGCTCCGAGGCGACCTTATTGTGGCCTTCCAGTATCTGAAGGAGGCCTACAAGAAGGCTGGGGAGGGACTTCTTAGGATCTCAGGTAGTGATAGGACTAGGGGAAATGGAATGAAGCTGGAGGTGGGGAGATTCAGGCTGGAGGTGAGGAGGAAGTTCTTCACCGTGAGAGTGGTGAAGCCCTGGAATGGGTTATCCAGGGAGGTGGTTGAGGCCCCATCCCTGGAGGTGTTTAAGCCCAGGCTGGATGTGGCTGTGAGCAACCTGCTGTGGTGTGAGGTGTCTCTGCCCATGGCAGGGGGGTTGGAACTAGATGATCCTTGTGGTCCTTTCCAACCCTGACTGATTCTGTGATTATAATGGTTGGAGTATGTTTGCATTGCTCTGCATGCACATTATGTATTGTTCAAGGGCAGTGCTTGATGGTTTATCTGTTAAGTAGTTCACTTGATATCTCAGAGTCAGACACACAAAGTTATAAAGCAGATGTACATTGCTTTCCTTCCTTTCTTTCCACCTTCATTTGCAATACCAAATTGCTATTAATGCAATAAAGGATGTGAAACACAACGTTCATTTCCACAGTAGTACTTATTTAATTGAACTGTTCCTACAGCACTGTGGTTTGGGTCAAACACTGTCATGTGTTTTGGTGGGCTTGAAATGCTCCTGCATTTCACCAGGCTTTTGTCTTTCTGTCAACTGGTCTTCTCTACGTGTCAGTGAACCATTAGGCATAGACTGCTCTTTCTTCCTGCCCTTTCCATTTTGCTTTTAAAGAACGGCATTTTTACAAAAACACATAAATGCAGATTTAAGATGTTGAAAATCAAAGTCCATAACCAAAAGAGTCTGGAGATTTTTGTAGCTTGAGTGGCTTAGTTTTAGACTTGAATTTAAAAATTATGAATGAGATTTTATGTGCTTGCTAATGAACATACCGAATAGTAGAGAGGTGAAGTCTCAGGTGATAAAACATGGTTGTGGTTGTGAGGCAGTGTTACCATGCTAAGATCAGGCTCTTTTATCCATAGTTTTCAGTACAGATCGCTGGACATTAACAGACCAGGTTTTGTAAGCCAAGATATTTTCCTTCAGACTGCTTGGGAGGAAATGAGTATCCACCAAGAAACAGATAGCAATTCAAACTCCCCAGCACAGTGGAACCTTTGTGAAGTGGTCAGAATCTATCTGTGCAGACTGAGTAGCCTAAGCAGTACTTCCTCTGCCTTCCCTTGTCCCTCTTCTGCACACACATACACACACACACACAAAAAAGCCATGCAACATTACAAATAATTATTAGATGTGTTTTCCTTTATTGTTCAGGACTTTAATATGAAAAAAAAAGGAGTAATTTTACATGAAATTACACTGCATCTGAAATTTCTGCCTATTCAAAATGGTCTGTGATGAAAGAAGCACTGTTGGAATCGATGGGGCTGGTCAGGGAAAGGTCATGGTGCCATTACTGACTTCCAGCAGTTGTCACCTGCTTAGTGACACCCACCTTTCACAGGCAGCCTGACATCTGACTTTGTGGAGGCAGATAAGATGCCAGAGGTGGAATTGGGGTTTTTGTAATGGGGGAGTTTCACCTTGAATTTACAAATGTTGTCAGTTAATTTCAGATTTCTAACTGTAAGAATTTGATGTGGTGCAAGAAAGTGCAGCAATTTCTGGGCCTGTTTAAAGGGTCCCAGTCTGTGTTTTATTGTACCGTGATCCAGCTGCACAACTGGCTGTTGCAAATGAAATCCTTACACCTGGCTTTATAAACCCATTATACTTTTCTACTGTTGCTGATGTTTTGGAGACCTTGGAGTTCTTTGTTAGTTTTGTAACTTGTCTTTAACTATTGTGGGCTTCCCTGGTGGGTTGGATTGGTTGATGGGTTGGACATCAGGATCAGGGGTGACCTCATTGCCCTCTATAACTACCTGAAGGGTGGTTGTGGACAGGAGGGGGTTGGTCTCTTCTCCCAGGCAACCAGCACCAGAACAAGGGGACACAGTCTCAAGCTGTGCCAGGGGAGGTTTAGACTTGAGGTGAGGAAGAAGTTCTTCACTGAGCGAGTCATTCGTCATTGGAATGGGCTGCCCGGGGAGGTGGTGGAGTCGCTGTCCCTGGAGGTGTTCAAGGGGAGATTGGACATGGCACTTGGTGCCATGGTCTAGTTGTGAGGTCTGTTGGGACAGGTTGGACTTGATGATCCTTGGGGTCTCTTCCAACCTTGGTTATACTGTGATACTGTGATACTGTGACATGGTGATCTTGAAGGTCTCTTCCAACCTGGTTTATTCTATTGTCAGTACCTCCACCAGGAAGCGAAGGTAGCTGCTCTTTGTAACATGTGCAGTGAGGAATAAGGAGCCAACTCTCTTCCACTGACATCACCCACATTTGTATTGTAGTAGCTGACTATGACATTTTAATAGCAAGGGTTCCTGTTTGGCATTCAGCTTGTTAAACATCACTCCTTGCAGCAGCCTGGCTTGCACCACTGGGGAAGGCTGTTTTAGCAGAGAATGAGAAAGAGATTAGTAACTGCACATGAGATGCTCCAAAATTTATTCAGTTTGACAAAAATTGTCCAGTATGCCCTGGGAAAAAATAAAATAAAAATAAAAAATGTTAAAAGCAGGCAGTGCCTCAAAATGCCTGCTGCAACAATTGTATGTGCTACATATCTCCATTACAGCAACTGCTTGCTCAGAGCTTTGTGCCCTAGCTGTGAGAAATGAAAGCATTTTGCAGTCCTGACCTGGACATAAGGAAATTATTTAACACTTTGATCTGCAGAAGGGGTATAGGTTGTGTGTCTCCTGTACTTGTTAGGGAGAGTTAATGGTCATCTTGTGTTCCAGCACATTTTTTCTTGGCATTAACAGATAAAAAGCTAGGAAGACATATAATGACTGCGGTCTTAGAGCTTAATGGCTTTTCACTTGCTCAGAAGGACACCTCCCTGTCATAGGGCATTCAATTATTGATAGAAGTGACTGCTCAAGGCATTCCTATTCAGGGCTGCTATTTATGTGAGCATCTTGTAAAAATGTTTAGTGATCCTTGCTTTTAGATTTAGTAAGAACTGAAGTATATATTTTTCCAAGCTGAAAAACCAGCAAGCTGCAAAAGAGATAGCAGGCTGGAAAGACTCCAGGAATATCCTTGATTCATCACTAGGGAGTTGGAATTGTTAGAATTCATCATTTGTTAAATACTTGGTGTTGGCTTGTTTTTGAGAAACAACTGGAATTCAGGGAAGTGTTTCATGGTGGTCCAGATGAGAGCTCCTTCCTGTGGAGCAGTCCAGAAGGCAGCATAGGCAGAAAGTGTTCTGAAGAATTAGGGCTGAAAAGGCAATTGTAATAAAATATGATGTTCATCTTACCTCAACACATCCCTTTGTATGATACTTCTTCACAGCCCTGGAAGTTGTAAGCCATGCTGTGCATCTGACATAGCATGAGCACTTGGTGAAGTGGTGACTCTTCTTGTAGGTCTTCTGAAACCATGTCACCATGAGTAAGGGCATTCAGGCTGATTTAGAGTTTGAGTACCTGCTTCAAAGGGGAGAGACATAAAAAGATTATTAATTTGATGTCACTGATGCTTCTTCTGTTTGAGTCAGCTTGAGATACAATACAATACTATACACCAGGTTGAAAGAGACCTTCAAGATCATTGCGTCCAACCTATCAACCAATCCGACCCACCTAAACAACTAAACCATGGCACCAAGCACCCCATCAAGTCTCCTCCTGAACACCTCCAATGAAGGTGACTCCACCATCCCCACAGGCAGCCGATTCCAATGGGCAATCTCTGTATAGAACTTCTTCCTAACATCCAGCCTAAACCTGCCCTGGCACAGCCTGAGACTGTGTCCTCTTGTTCTGGTGCTGGCTGCCTGGGAGAAGAGACCAACCTCTGCCTGGCTACAACCTCCCTTCAGGTAGTTGTAGAGAGCAATAAGGTCACCCCTGAGTCTCCTCTTCTCCAGGCTAAGCAACCCCAGCTCCCTCAGCCTTTCCTCATAGGGCTTGTGTTCCAAACCCCTCACCAGCTTTGTTGCCCTTCTCTGGACACATTCCGGCAAGTCAACATCCTTCCTAAACTTAGGGGCCCAGAACTGGACACAGTACTTGAGGTGTGGCCTAACCAGTGCAGTGTACAGGGGCAGAATGACCTCCCTGCTCCTGCTGGCTACACTGTTCCTGATGCATGCCAGGATGCCATTGGCCCTCTTGGCTGCCTGGGCACACTGCAGGCTCATGTTCAGCCTACCATCAACCAGTACCCCCAGGTCCCTCTCTGTTTGGGAGCTCTCCAGCCACTCTGACCCCAGCCTGTAGCACTGCCTGGGGTTGCTGTGGCCAATGTGCAGAACCCGGCACTTGGATGTGTTCAATCTCATGCCGTTGGATTCTGCCCATCTGTCCAGATGGAACCATTTGAACTACTAAATTGTGACATTTTATTTATCTGTTACTGGAGATATCACTGTTCAGATCAAACTGTCTCGTTGCTGCAAAAGTGTCAATTTTTTTTTAGGGTAAGATGATGATGTCCAATCTCATGCTTTCAGCACTCACATCAGAAGTTTCACAAAGTGTAAGAGATACCTTTTGACTCAGATGCTTCCTTTGAACACCCTTGAGGAAAATTCACTGTTATCTGAAGTATTTGACCAATATTTAGAGCTAAATCAAGAAGCTAAACTGGTGTCATGAATATCAATTCAGTAATTCTTGCTTCAGAGGTGCCTGAGAGTGTTTTTATTTTCTTCAGGTTGTTAATGTTGCATTGTTGAGAGACAGCTTATCTCTTTCTAGTAACAAAGAAAAATGCTTCCCCTTACCCTGCTGCATTCAATTCTTCTTATACCAGCTTATTGTAAGGACTATTTGTTCACAACTGTAATACATGTCATTCTTTATTATCTTGGTTATCCCAGCTGTATTCCTGGAGCTTTTCAGTTCCCAGGAGTTTTGATCTTATTAGAATACGTACCATTAGAGAAAGGAATGCTGCTTCATGTGCTTTTATTCTCTTGAAGCCATAGTTGCAATATATGAAGTTCCCACTCATCTGGCCTCTGATCCTGCAGGATGGAAGATGATTTGTTTTCCTGTAAATTCTGTGGGTTTTTAAATGAAAATCATAGAATCATAGAATTATCAGGGTTAGAAGGGACCTCAAAGATCATCTAGTTCCAACCCCCCTGCCATGGACAGGGACACCTCACACTAGATCAGGTTGCTCAGAGCCACATCCAGCCTGGCCTTAAAAATCTCCAGGGATGGGGCTTCCACCACCTCCCTGGGCAACCTGTTCCAGTGCCTCACCATCCTCATGGGGAAGAATTTCTTCCTAACATCCAATCTGAACCTACCCATTTCTATTTTTTTTTCCTTTCCCCCTCGTCCTATCATTACCTGACACACTAAAAACTTACAGTTCTATTTGAGATACAGCACTTACTCCACCAGCTGGATGTATGTGCCACCCACTAATAGCATCTTTCTTGCAGAATTTTCATCTGTTGAAGTTTCTCCATTCTAGCTCTAAAGGTAGAAACAATAAAAGCTTAGGTCGGGAGAGAGGTGATTTCACTGGTGAGAGGCTGGAGCACCTCTTCTATGAGGACAGACTGAAAGAGTTGGGGCTGTACAGTCTGGAGAAGAGAAGGCTCCGAGGTGACCTTATTGTGGCCTTCCAGTATCTGAAGGGGGCCTACAAGAAGGCTGGGGAGGGACTTCTTAGGATCTCAGGTAGTGATAGGACTAGGGGAAATGGAATGAAGCTGGAGGTGGGGAGATTCAGACTGGACATGAGGAGGAAGTTCTTCACTGTGAGAGTGGTGAAGCCCTGGAATGGGTTGTCCAGGGAGGTGGTTGAGGCCCCATCCCTGGAGGTGTTTAAGACCAGGCTGGATGAGGCTCTGGCCAGCCTGATCTAGTGTGGGGTGTCCCTGCCCATGGCAGGGGGTTTGGAACTAGATGATCCTTGTGGTCCTTTCCAACCCTGACTGCTTCTATGATTCTATGCCAGAGAGTGGCTAGTGGAGTCCATCTGAGTAGGAAAATTAATCCTTTTTTCTTCTATGCATTTGCTGTGTTTTGACTTGACATTAGGATTTAAGAGGTCTGGTGGAAGTTGTGTTCCCACATCCTTTCCACAAACCATCATCTTCTGCAGCTCAGGCTGTCGCATCGAAGTACATTCTGGTTTGTATTGGATACAAACAGGATGCAGTCTTAAAAGAATGAGAAGTTCTTCCCTCAACATTTTTGAGTTTTGGTTGGGGATTTTTTTGCAGGTGATAACAGACCTGCGGTGTCCTGCTAGACGTTACTTGCTTAGTAATAGTCACTCCGACTGTTCTACCACTTTCTTTTATCATCCTTTAAAAAGGACTTGCACAGAATCCAGTAGGAATAAAAATTCCACTTCAGGTACTTCATTTTTGTCACTGAGCTGCGGCTATTGTCTATCCACCATAAGGTGTTTATGCAGGAGATGGTGCTGCTTTTTATTCTGGACAGTTTGTCCTTATGACACCTGTTTAATATCCTGACTGTGCAAAATACAGATTGGATGCCTCTGGACTTTGACTCCAAAATCTGCATGGAAATTTGCCAGAACATGTAATGACTACAGCTAATGTGCATGTATTTGCATAGCTACTAACAATAAAAAGAGAACAATTATAATATTTCCAAGGATTTGTATCTTCCCTGATGGATTAGTACAAAGAGCTTGTTGATTGAGTTCACTAGCAATTAAAACATGAAACTGATCTTTCTTATCTTTCCATACAGGTGAAGTGAAAAGGGCAGACAGCAGTTGCTTTTGACCACTGGCCAAATTCTAGACAGATCTACCTGTCAGTCAGCTTTTAGCAGAAAGCTTTGTCTTCCTGCCATTTTATCTAGTCTAGCATGTGTGTCTCTTTTCACTCATTCACTGACAGGAAAGGGAAACCCAAGCTTTCCTTTGTCTTCTAAGGAAGACTTGCACTTTTGCCTCTGCTGGAGAATAGAACTGGGAGACTGGTTGGTTTATTCTTGCAGACTTCGTTCAGGATGCTCTGACTCTTACAGGTCTTCCACTCTTGACTGCATACTGAAAACAGCTGGAGTTGCACAGGTCAACAGAGAAAACAAAAAGCTCATTCAGGATTTTGGAGACAGCAAGGAACTTTGGAGAAATTTAAGACTGTCTCAAATGTGAGTGGAAACTGGCTGTTGGAGTTTAGTGGGGCTAAGCAAGGAGGGAGGAATGGAAACCTTGTGGAGGAAAGCCAGCAAAAGAGGAAGGAGATAATCCCAGGAGGTGAATTACCTTTTGGTAATTTCTTTTCTGAAAAAGCTGTATGGCTGAATGTCTTGTTACCTAAATGGCAGAGACAAAAAAACCCCAACCATTTTACCCTATTTAACACTCTGCAGTTTCACCTGCCTGAAGCATATTGGTTCCAAACACAGAGCATGGCTTAACTTTTGGCACCCTCAGTTAGTTTTGTTATTAATGAAGTTGTGAAGAAGCTTTCTTAAATCAGGTTTTTCCTCTTTGTGTGTATGTGTGCATTGGTGAGAGATTTGGGAAGGGAAAAAAAAAAAGAGGAAGAGAAAGAAGAAAAGCAAGCATCATCATCAGGGAGACTCTGTTACAGACTTTGCTACAGAGATGAGAATTAATTTGTTGTTTTCCTTTGCTGTATGCTGATTTGGGAGGTTTTGTTTGTTCTGCCTTTTTTATATCTAATCTTCCTTTTCACTTGTGGCTTGCTCCATGGTTTCTGCATTTGCTCTACATTATCCAGGACCCAGAGGTTCAGATAATCATCCATTTCCATCTCAACCTTTTTGCTCACTGCTATTTGTATCCAGACTTGTTGCATGCATGTGTGGAAGATATCATCTGTTCATAAAGCGAGAGATGAGGCAGAATTCTATTAAAGTCACCAGTGCTTCTGTGATAAGTAAGAACAGCAGCAAAGGCCAGAAGAAACAATAATAATAATTTTAGCAAAAATGTCTAAAATCCTATCTCTTTGCCATTGTTTCTCAGTGCAAATTGTTATTAGTTCTTTAAATACTTAGGCACCAGAAGTTCTGAATCTAGAAAAGTTATCCAACTTTACTGGATTCCTGGTTTCCATAACAACCATTCATATAAATAGTAAGGACCTATTATGGGGGAGAATATCAGTATAGTTGAAACCTGTGAATCACCCAGGAAAAAATTAAGTTCAAGGTTGAAGTTGCAAGTTACCAGCAAATATGAACAAAAAAATCTGGGTTTGCTTAAATAAATCTCTTCTGATAATGATTGCTGGATTCTTGACAAGGATGGAGCAAAGCCATTGATTTTTGCTAAGATGAGATGCAAGGAGATTCCTTTTGGTAATGCTTCTGAGGAAGCTATTACAGGTGACAGTCACCTTCTTCCTACCAGGCACTTTGGTCACTTGAAATTGTTCTCTCTCTCTCTCAGTTTTGAGTCTTTTGTTTACTATTATCTGTAAAAACAAAATAAATCATGCTAAAGACAGGCATGAATGTTACCCATATTTAAATGTTAACCTACTGTTTCCCTCCCTTCTCAGTGATTCAGTTGACCCAGTCTCAGCATAAGATGTTGGTATTGCTTGCCTGGAGGCGAGAGGGCAAGAAAGGGAGTCAGACAGATAATCCTGCAGGGTTTAGATTGTGTGAGGTATGGTAAATGTGAAATGGGAAAGATTATCCTGAAACTAACTCTGATCTGTGCTTGTGCTGCTGGAGTTGTGGCTCAGTGTTCATTAGTGTGAGGAAAAAGTATGGCAAAAATTCACAGCAGAATGAAGTGAATGGGTGAAATTGAGAAACAGGGATGAAAAAATCTGTGTATAAAGAAAAGTTCCTGTCCTGTGCCAATCAATACAATATTGTTTATTTCCCACTTCTTTTTATGCTTTGTGTGGGGGAAAAAAAACCCCAAAACACAAACTCTTGATATTGATTGTCCTTAAAATGGTGATACTATTTTCCTCCAGTTTAGAAAGCACCTGAAAACCTCAGTTCTATTAGCTTTCAATAATAAAATAATAATAACAGTCACATGATTTGAAATAATAACAACAACAATGATAATAATAAAAGTTCTCTTGCTGCTTCTAGCGTTCACAGAAGCAGCAAACCACTAAACAAGTGTAGTAAGAAAATCAATAAAGTATTAAAGGTTGCATTTTTCCAGTGTGAAGTGTTTCAGGACGTGCTGTCAGGGAAAACACTTCATCAGCCAAACCTCCCTCATCTTACCATGCTGAACAGGAAGCACTCTGCAGCTCAGAGAGTGCTATGTGGCTGTGTATTCTGTGGGACAGTGAGGACTTCTGTTCAGAAAATGGAAAAAAGTATCATTAAATGGATAAGAGGTCCTGACAGGAACCTAACAAAGTTCAACAAGTGGAAGGTTTTACACCTGGACAACTACCCCATGCAGCAGTACATGCTGAGGGCCACCTCGCTGGAAGCAGCTTGGCAGAAAAGAAGCTAGGAATCCTGTGGACACCAGGTTGAACGTGAGACAGCTTCCTGACAGAGGTGGCAACATGTATCCTCGGCTGCAAAACTTTTGCCAGAAGGCTGAGGGAGGTGATCCTTCAGTTCCTATTCAGTGCTGATGACACCACACTGTTCTGGGCTCATCAGTGCAAGAGAGATGTGGGCAGAGTGGAGAGCATCCTGCCAAGGGCCACAAAGATGATGAAGGCACTGCAATATCTCACATAGAGGCCAAGGCTGGTAGTAATTACAGTGCTCAGCCTTGAAAAGAGAAGGCTCAGAAGGATATTTTCAATGTATAGAAATGCCTGAAGGGAGGGTGCAAAGAAGACAGAGCCAGGCTCTTTCCAGAAGTGCCTAGTGACAGAACAAGGGGCAAACTCCTCTAACTGAAACACAAGAGATTCCCTCTGAACATTAGTAAACACTTTGTTACTGTGGGGAACAGAGCACTGGCGCAGATTGCCCAGGGAGATTGTGGAGTCTCTGTCCATGGACATACTCAAGTGTCATCTGAACATGGCCCTGCTTCAGCAGGGGAGGTTGGACACAGTGACCTCCAGAGGTGCCTTCCAACCTCAATCATTCTGTGATTCTGTGATGCTATATGGACTGCACCCTATTCATCAGGAAAAGTTAGGATAGATTTTCTCCTGATAGGGAGGAAATCTGATCTGGTTAACTGGGGAAAGGCTGTATTTAGAGGGGAGATGAAGTCTCAGAGCTAAAATTCAAGTGCTTTGTTTAATGATGCTATTATATAAACCCTCTCAATCCAAGAAGCACGTAGCAGCCAGGTTGTTAGGTTTTCAGTCAACCTCCAGTACTTCAGGAAAGATGGGAAGGAACGACAGAAACGTTTACAGTCCTACAGAATCTTACTTTGACATTCCTCTGCTTCTCTGCTTGCTACTGTTTTTATGTTCTAGTCTGTCTATATAAACCAGCACACCAAATAAATTATCTCTTTTATTGTACTTCACCTTACTGTCTGCTTATCATACTTTTAGTAATGTAGCAAAGAGAAGGATTAGTGCAGCAAAATAATATTTGCAAAAGTATCTTAACCTGTAAGCCTGATGGCCTTTGAGAGCACAAGGTTTAAATAGATAGGTAGTAATAATCAAATTTAATTAATGGGGCTTTCAGCAAATATGACACTGTATCTTATCCTGACACATACCTTCTAAATGCATTTTTCTTCTCACTCAGCCGGAGCACTTGCTCTGCTCTTTTCCACACTGATGCTCAAGACTGGCACCCATCCCTGCACCCAGCTTCCCATTTTCGTCTGAGAGTTGTTTATTTTGTTTTTATCCCAGTGAGGATCAGGTGGCAGCTGCTAATAAATGCAGAGTAAGACACATGAGAAAAAAAGAAACCTAAATTTATGTGTACAGTGATGGGTTCTGAATTAGCCACGACTACTCAAGGGAAAATGGTTTGCTGTTCTGGTAGTTCTGTGAAAACAAATGTGACCTAAATTAAGTTGATAGAAGGCTGGGTCTTGTAAATAAGCATGGTGCTCTTCACTGCAGTAGCTTGTAGTTGCTGAAACCTTATGGGACTTCAAAAATCAACCAAATTCATGAATGAAAAATCCATCAAAAGCTGCTGATGAAGAAAATGCCAGTCTAGCTCTGAAATTTGGTGCAAACTGCCAGAGTATGGGAATATATATATAGGGAAGTACCACTGTAGAATTTCCCTGATTTTATATTCTTCAGTAGGCACTTGCCACCATCCACTATCAGATGTGGGCTACTGAAATCAGTGGACTTTTGATCAGATATAAGACAAGCATGTTTGTCCTTTCCTGTTGGTCAGTGTTTCTGCTGTCATTCTGGTCATGTTTTCCAAGTTGTATCTGCTAAGTCTACAAGACTAAGTCTCCATCTCTTTCAGAGAGGCTCAAGATACCTGCCCATGTACAGATTTCACTTGCAACTACAGAGCAATCGTTGTTCATGTGGAAAGCCTGGGGAAATTTCCCCATTGCCTTCTTATGGGAGAAAAAAATAGCATGCTTAGGAAAAACCATCTGAAGTTCCCTGAAGAAGTACAGTATGAAAGTTGAAGTCTGGCTGACTATATTTGTGATGACTCGCTAGAAGAGTTATGCTCTTTGATATCAATGTGTGGGCAACCAGCCTCAAGTATTTTTAAGCATTAACAGTCACATGCAGTCACATTACAATCCATTGACAGACAGGAAGTGAGCTCAAGCTGCACCAGGGGAAGTTTAGGCTTCAGGTGAGGAGAAAGTTCTTCCCAGAGAGAGTTGTTAGCCACTGGAGTGGGCTGCCCAGGGAGGTGGTGGAGTCACCATCCCTGGAGGTGTTCAAGAGGGGATTGGACGTGGCACTTGATGCCATGGTTTAGTCATGAGGTCTGTGGTGACAGGTTGGACTTGATGATCTTTGAGGTCTCTTCCAACTTTGGTGATTCTGTGATTCTGTTTTCCCTTCTTTCTATTATGTCTAGATTCAACTTCTCTCTTGAAAAATGACGCTTCTTTTACCTGTAATGAACATTTACACAGTGGTAGCAGTTGTGAGAAAGCTGATTTTTAGCTCTCTGCAGCCACTGTGTTTTAGTCTAGGATGGTCAGAAGATAGCTGGGAAAGACAGCTTGCTGGTAAAGTGTTGCTGGACTGTTGCTTCTCTGGCATTTACCAGAGTGATCAGTTGTGTACAGTATGCAGACTGATGGGCATGTCATTTCTGTACTTCTGTAATTCCTATAGTCATAGCCAGAAGTACCAAATAGTTTAGATAATTTAGTGTATTTCCAGTCTTTAGTTATGGAAAGAATAAAGATGGTTCTAATGAAAGATCTTTAGTGAGAGGATATTATTTCATTAAGCTCACTTAAGAGAATCACTGTCAGCACCAACTGAAAGCCTTTTTTTTACTCTCCTCTTGTGAACAAAATTCCAGATATTGAGAACTGGAGATCCAAAGTGTGCTGTTTCTGCTGAACTGAGTTACACAAATGGCAAAATATATCACACTGTTTGGTTTCATTTTCCTTTTTAACTAGCTCTTTTTTTCCCCTATTCCTGAAATATCTTCTAGAAATATTTGCTCTCTGAAGGCAACTCTGATCTTGCTTACAAAGCAAATGATTCACAAACATTCCATATATAGGCCATTTTAACTATGATAGAGGGGAAAAAAAGTGTTGAGACCTGTGAAAATGTTTAGTCAATATTTTAGATAAATTAAATGGCTTAGTGTTACCAGTTATATCAAAGTGGAAAACTTGGAGGTTGCAATTTTCAAGGAGTTTGTGGTTAGGTCACCTAAATTGTAATTTCTTAACTCCTAAGCACCTGTTCAACCATAGTGGGGGTTTACTTCTTTAGTAAAGAGTATGCATAGTACCCAGAGAGCGAGCCTTTGCAGTGCTGTTGTGTAGCGTAAGGAGTTTTCCTTGGCATGAATTTGGAATGCTTACATTATTCATGAATAGCAAAGCCGTGAAGAAATTGTGCTGGGGACTAATTAGGACCCCTATTTGTGTCTTACTCAGCTCTGCATCAGAGGAAGGAAAACTTCAGATACGTTGAGACGATTGGCAGTTCAAGCTTCAACATATGCTCAAATCAAACACGTGCTAGCCAGCTGTGATGGACCATTTGGAATAGGGACTGCTCCTTTCAGTTTTGAAAGGAAGCCTTTCAGACATAAGGCTTCAGGATGGCAGGCTATTGGCTTCTGTGTGCCAGACTGGAAGGAACTGCCATGTGAGGATCTCCTCCCTGCAATGATACTCGGCAATAATGTTAGCTGTTGGGAATCCTCAGAGCAAAGAAAGTAATCACTCCTTCAAAGTGATTTACTTTTCCAGCCACCTTTTACCTGCCCTGCTTGACTCAGGCTATTCGTGCAACATCTGATCTGCTGCCTTACTGGGCTTGTTTGCATAAGCATATCAAGATTTATTCTGGAACATTATTGCATTTGGACTAATGAAATGATGGACATGCCATCCAGAAGTAACGGCGTGGGGGTTTGTAACAATAAAAGCAAGCTCAAGTCCTTAAAATCAGTTTAACCCTTTTTATTTCAGTATGACTGGAGAGCTGATCTCTTAGCAGTGGGGATAAAGCTCTGCTCTGGGACAGGAAACCTAAAAATACCCCAAAAGAGCTGTGTGCCATTTTAAAAAGAAAAGAGCAGGTTGGTTTACACCAGCAGAGGCCTTGTTACTTTATGTTCAAAAAGAAATACATTCTAAGCACCTGTTGTTAAACTGTCTTCAAGCGCTCTTCAAGCTTTCAAATCAAGTTTAGGAACCTCTATCCTTGAAGGTTTTCATGAAGGATTTTTGAGGAAATGAGCTCTTCTGAGCAAAAGCTGTTTCACATAAGAAACTTTACAATTCCAGTGAATAGATATGAGACAGGTAAACAACAAGAGAAATCTTCTCAGTTACCTGAATGCACTTAGTTTCTGTCTGCTCTCTGAAATCTGTCTCGCTCAGGTCACCTATAGACAAAATACTAATTGAAGTTAATGGGAGCATGACTCAGGGGAAAACTTAAAATCTAGGAATTGTACTGCATGTCCCTTAAAATACTAAACAAGAAAAGTTTCAGAGAGGGCAATAGGAACGTTTCAAAAACTTCTATATCCTACTTTCAGCAGTGACCTTTAATATCTGAGAACTTGAGTCTCACAGAAAGAAAATTACACACAGCTCATGGAGCATCCTAGTGCCAGTAGCACAATGAAATACTGACTTTCGTCTCCCAGCTTATTTTAGAAGCTGTTGAAATGTTTTGTTTAGCCCTTAAGAAGTAAAATAAAGGTTGGGGGTTGCCTCTTCAATATATAAAACAGAAAACCCGTGGCTTAAGATGTCTCCTACTTTCTCCATTTTTGAGCATGTCTGGGTAATGTCAGCAGCTTTAAGTTAAAGATGTAAGGCTTAAGGAAAATGTGAGTTTGTAAGAAACGATATGGGCAGAGTGCAACAATGATGGCGTTCAACAAGTCCAAGTGCTGGGTGCTGCATGGCCACAACAACTCCACGCAGCGCTACAGGCTGGGGTCGGAGTGGCTGGACAGCAGCCAAACAGAAAGGAACCTGGGGCTATTGATTGACAGCTGGCTGAACATGAGCCAGCAGTGTGCCCAGGTGGCCAAGAAGGCCAATGGCATCCTGGCCTGCATCAGAAATAGTGTGGCCAGCAGGAACAGGGAAGTCATTGTGCCCCTATACTCAGCGCTGGTTAGGCCACACCTTGAGTACTGTGTCCAGTTCTGGGCCCCTCAGTTTAAGGATATCGAGACTCTTGAATGTGTCCAGAGAGGGCAACGAGGATGGGGAGAGGCCTCAAGCACAAGCCCTACAAGGAGGGGCTGAGGGAGCTGGAGTTGTTTAGCCTGGAGAAGAGGAGACCTTATTGCTCTCTACAACTACCTGAAGGGAGCTTGTAGCCAGGAGGGGTTTGGTCTCTGCTCCCAGGCAATCAGTACCAGAACAAGAGGACAGAGTCTTAAACTGCACCAGGGAAGGTTTAGGCTCAAGGTGAGGAGACAGTTCTTCCCAGAGAGAGTTGTTAGCCATTGGAATGGGCTGCCCAGGGAGGTGGTGGAGTCAATGTTCCTGGAGGTGTTCCTGAGGGGACTGGACGTGGCACTTGGTGCCATGGTTTAGTAGTCATGAAGTGTTGGGTGACAGGTTGGACTTGATGATCTTTGAGGTCTTTTCCAACCTTAGTGATTCTATGATTCTATGAATATTTTTGCAATTTTCTGGCCCACTGTTCCAAATGACTGGCCTTTTGAACTTCTGACCTCCAAATCTTTAAGAAATAAAAGCAAAAATAATTGCATTTGTGTGCCTCTGCTTCAGAGTCAGAAAATTCTGCGAATGGCAAGCACAAAAGTTTGTGTGTTGCTGGAAAATGAAAGCAAGGTACAATACACCTGAGGTTTTGAATTAAAAATAGATTTCAGTCATATCAGGATGCATGGATGTCTCAGAATGGGTTGTACCAGGTTGGAAAGGCTCAACTAATTATATTGTGTAAAGTGGTTTCTCAAAGATATTTGGTTTTGTTTTTTCCCCTGAAGTTAATTTCAGAGCAGGATTTTAGATGACTGTTTCCGCCACAGCGATCTTTTCACTGTGTCAAGAAACGAGTGTCAGGAAGAGTTTCTTCTCTCTAATGAAGATAATTATTTTTTCTTCCTTTTTCCCCACTTCCCATCTCCTGTCAGTCGGAAGTGTCTTGGATCCCCAACAAACACTACTCTGGGATTTATGGGCTGATGAAGTTGGTTCTGACTAAGACGCTACCGTCCAATCTTGAGCGAGTCATTGTCCTCGACACAGACATAACATTTGCCACTGACATTGCTGAGCTATGGGCCGTCTTTCACAAGTTCAAAGGTATTCTAATGATTTTTTTTTTTTTACTATCTTTATTTTGAGGGGGAGGGAAAAATGCTAAAACAAACAGTACAGCAGGGGCAAAAGGGCTGTCTGTGGTTTGCTAAATGTTTTGGCTTTGCTGAGTTTTGGTGTTTGAATATAATTGTTCTGTTTCCTCAATGGTGTTCCATATAGAATGATTTGCCACACTGCTTATCTGTATGATTTGGTTTACTGGCCTAATTATTTGGGACAGATGAGAGCTTGACAATGCAGTAGATGATAAAGAACTATCAGGCTGGTGCAGTGTACTTGTTTGCATTCATGATTTGGAAGAATTTGCTTTATATTACTTTTTATTTATAAACCCCAGTTATTACTTTCAGTGTAATTTCTCCATGTTGCCACTGATCGTGAGTGAAGTTAGGATCACACTTGGAGCAGGGAGGAGGATGAAGAGGGCAGAATTACACATGAATTGAAATAAATAACTGCCTGCTCCACTTAATGAGTTGATAAATGGGTTTGGATTTGAAGTATCCACCTCAAGTAGCTCTCCTTACCTGTCTCCATTTCTCACAGCTCCTTGAAATTTTCCTTTATAACTTAACCAAGAAAGGTGACTTTTGGAATAACTGTCTCTGGAGATAATCAGAAAAATGTTCCTCACTACCATGTCACAAACTGGAGCATTTTGCTGGCTAACACACTTCTAAAACCATTTCATTCTCCCTGGTTCCAGTGATGCCAGCTTCTCAGAGTCCGAGATGCACCCTGTTGTTCTTTTCTTGCCCTCAGAATGTGTGTTGTGTTGTTGGTGAGCGCAGAGGCATCCCAATATGCTGATTTGAAGGTTTACAGCCCTGTAAAAATGTAACCTTGATGTATATCAACTGTCTTCAAATCACATCAAGCACAGTCAGCCTAAGCAAGTGTATTTCTTTACGGAAGCTAAAATATATGGTTGCATTAGAAAGGTGACAGAAGGAAAACACATTTACTGTACTTTGCTCATGATGAAATCCACAAGGCCTCTTTGCCTTTCCCGGTACCTAGCTAATGGGCAGAACCTAGTGTCTTCAGCTCCCTAGTCAAAGACCAGGTTCTATTGCTCGCTTTGTGCATTTGTTTCCTTTTCTTTGTCTGACTACACTGATATTCATTCAGCAGGCCAGAAGCAATCACCTCCTCACTTAACTGAACTATTCACAAACTTTCTTCAATGTGGAAAATGAAGTTTTTCCTCCTCTTCAAGGATTATTCAAATCTCTTCTCCAAGCCTTTCCAAACCTTGAGTTTCATATGAATATACACCTTGACAACTGTAGTTGACATAATTGTATGCACAGGGAGTAATGGACTTGATGATCTCAGAGGTCTAGTCCAGCCTCAATAATTCTGCGATTCTGTAATGCTGTACTGTCTCACTGTGTGCTACTCTCCCATTAATAGTAATAATTTACTGCATATGGTGTATTAGTATGATGTAGCAGATAAAGAGATGTGTATCAACTGAACTAGGGCATAGAGTATTGCATGATCAAAGATAGCAAAATCTGAGGGGAATCGTTGCCTTGCTTTTATTTTTTGCCATAGTTTCAATGAAAGGCTCTTGATTTTTTTACTGGGGAAAGAAACCAAGCATAAAGGCTGCTTGTAAAGCAATGAATGCAGAGCAGGGACAGGCCTGAGACTACAAACAATACAGACAGAAAATATGGAAAAGAATATTTACTGGACATTAAAAAGTAGGTTTAAGTCAGTCTCCATGGAGCTAGACAAGTTTGTTCATCTGATTAGAGCTGTGAAAAGCTTTAACTTACACATGGAAACAGAAATCTTGTGCAACTGCCAGCCCTCATATAATGTATGTGTCACAACTCCCAAAAGTACGATTTTATAAGTTGTCCAGTCTGTCTTTTTAATTATGACTGACCACCTGCTTCTCCACAATTTTTTAATCCTGGCAATAAGTGTGTCAATGCCTACATCTGCTCTTCTTCCAGACAGTCGTGTACAAAGAAAGAATTAATGGAACAATCCCACAGCCCCAGGAGTTGGGCAGGGTGGGAGAGGGCTTTGGAAGGCAAGTATGTGCAAAATAATGATCCTAAATGTTGGAGAGGAGACAGAAGTGAAAGTGTCCAGGCACAAGCTTGTTCTTCAGTCTGTATCATAGGGTGTAGTCCCATTAGGCAAAGATGAGCTTGATAATGGTGCCAAAAGGGCTGAATGCATATGGGCAAAAATCAGAGCAAAGGCCAACAAGGCAGATAATGTGATGGGAGTCTGTTATAGACCACCCAACAAAGATGAAGAGGCTGACAAAATATTCTATAAGCAGCTGGGATAAATATTAAAATTGCCACTGTTCTTGTGGAGGACTTCAACTTAACAGATAGTGGCTGGAAATACAATATAGAAGAGAGGAAGCAGTCTGGGACATCCTGGAGTCTGTGCAAGATATTTTTTTGATACACCTGGTAAGTGAGCCAAGTATGGGAGCTACCATGCTGGACCTGTTGTTTGAGAGCAGAGGACTTGTGAGGGTTGGAGGCCATCTCAGGCATGGCAATCATGAAATGATAGAGTTTTCAGTTCCTGAAGAAGCAAAGAGGAAGGTTAACAGAACTTCTGCCTTGGACTTCTTGAGGGCAGACTGGCCGGTTGACAGAATCCCTTGGGAGGTGGTTCTGAAGGGCAAGAGAGGCCAGGAAGGGTGGACATCCTTCAAGAAGGAATCTAAGGCACAGGAACAGGCCATCCTTCTGGAAAGGATCAAACACGTTGGCTAGAAGTAGCCATTATAAACCTGCTTGCACCAGGATGTTGTTTGAGCAAATACAAGTTTTCCATATCAGTGCAAGAAAGGCAAGAGCTCCCTTCTGTGGGTCACTGCAGCATAACTTATAAGAGTCCAGCACAGCTTCTTCCAAATTACAGCCACACAGATAAAGAGAGAGAATGTCCCAGAGTATGTGATTCATTTATTGCCTGGGAAGATGTTTCTTCCACACAAAAATATTGATAAAGAGAGACAAGTAGCTTGGATTCTTTTTTTTTTTTTGTTATTATTTCAAAGGCACCACACCTGGAAGAAACTCAGATTCAGGGTTGCCTTGCAATTTGTGTCCAATTTGCTGTGTAGAAAACCCTGCAGCAAGTTTTAAATAGCACCTGCAATAACCAGTATCCTTGTTCTGCAAAGGTTGTTCTTCCAGTTGTCTTAAGAGTTGCTGAAAAGATCAGACCCTTACATAGTAACTTAATAATTTAAGTGGTAAAGCTACTATTGCAGTCTCTGTAGATGGGAAAAGGGAGTAGAATTCCCTCCTGTTGCTCTTCTGCCCTTTTGTGATAAGTTCTGTGCATACGTCCTTGCAATAAATGATCCAACTCTTCCATAATGGAGTGCACAAATTAGGGCTACACATACTTGATCTTATTTGAAAATCCCTTCTTTGAAGTGGTAACCTTAGGCTTTGGCAGAAATTCACACCTCTCTTCTGTAGCCTGAAACGGTGTCTGAAGCAATGTAGCATTTAAACATTTCTCTTAGGAGTTACTAGGAGTTGTATAATTGTTATTCCTTTTGTATGCAAGCTTCAATCTCTATGCATAAATATGTCTTTGGGAACCAGTAACTTAAATTTAAAGAGCCAGATCCACCTTTTTGTTTGGGACTTGGAACATTTCTGCTTTAGCATCATTTTCTCTTGCTCTCCCAAAGATAAGCAGTCTGTTTCTCTAGGACAGATGTATTCCTCTGCATCATTGACTTCAAAGTTGTGAGTCTGCAGCCAGTCTGGTGAAGATAACCTGTCATGCATGTTTTCTGTGACTTAGTTGACACTGATTATGTTTTCTATTCATCTTTCACTGGATTTTGACAGTTCTAAACTTGAGAAAGGATCTAGCCTAAGGGCAGAAGAGTGAGACTGTAGATCATATGCATTCTTGGAGGAAGTGCTGCAAAGTGTTTTAGACAGCAAGGATTAGTGTAACCAATATGCTTTTATTGCAGAAATTGTGTGAATTCTTCTGAGAAAAGAGCCAGTCCAAAGCTATGCTCTCTGCCATCAATCTTACAGTTCTTTTCAGGACCACATCACCTAATTGTTTTATTGTTCTTGCTCACCCAGGCTCTTGGTAGTGAAACGTGGCTTCTTTTTTTTTTTCCAAACTCTTGATTTTTACTTTAATTCTATGTTAAATGTGGATTCTAAATTGTAAATGGGATTGTGAGTTTATTTCGGAACTGACTTTAAGTCACCATCATTTTTTGTGTTGCAGGTTGCAGTTCCAGTCAGGATCACAGCCTCTTTGTGCTGGGTGTTGTACATATCACAGCATCATAGAATGGTTTGGGTTGAAGGAGGTGATTCTTGAATGTTAACCAGCTTTCTTGGGCCCCTTTTCCCTCCATGGCCTTATCCCATGGTACTCTACCAAGCACATCCCTGAAGAGGCCACAATCTGCTCTCTTGAAGTCCAGGACAGTGAGCTTGCTTTGTGTCCTCCTTGCTGCCCTGAGGATCTTGAACTTCAACATTTCACAGTTACTGCAGCCAAGGCTGCTCCTGAGCGTCTCATTCTCTACCAGCATCTCCTTTTTGGGGAGAACAAGGTCCAGCAGAGCATCTCTCTTGGTTGGCCTCTGTCAGTTGGAGAAAGAGGTTATCATTAATGCATTCCAGGAACCTCCTGGACTGCTTATGTTCTTCTGTGTTGTCCCTCCAACAAATATTGGGGTGACTAAGGTTCCCCATGAGGACCAGGGTTTGTGAATGTGAGACTGCTCCTATCTGTCTATAAAGGGCCTCCTCTCTTCAGTCTTTCTGATTGGGTGACTTGTAGAAACCCCCAGTATGTTCTTAGCAAACCCCGTAAGTTCTCAGTCAAATTCTTACCTGTCCTCAGACAGAGCTCCATCACTCCAGCTATTCCTTGACATAGAGGGTAACACTCCCTCCTTATTTCTCCTTACTGTTCTTCCTAAATAGTCTATATCCTTAGATTCCAACACTTCAGTCATAAAACTCATCCCACCACATCTCCATGATGCCAATAAGATCATAGCCTTGCAGGTGTGCACACATCTGTAACTCTCCTTGTTTATTTCCCATGCAATGTGCATTTGCATAAAGGTCTCCAGTTTGGGCCCTCATTGAAGCTGACATGCTGGCTAGGGAGGCTGGAATTCCTTTGTGCTTCTGTTTAGGTCATTGCCTGCTTACTTAACAATCCCTCTCCATGCTCTGGGCATCTGTTGCTGGCACTGGCATCAAACTGCTAGGAGATGGATAGGCTGAGGTTGCCCCCAACAACTTTGGTTTAAACCCCCCTTCACCAGCTTGACAAGCCTATATCTGAAGCTGCCCTTTCCCTTCTCTGACAGGTGAGCCCCTTCAGCCCCCATCAGACCAGGTTTCACAAAGCAAGTCCTGTGGTCACAGTAGCCAAACCACTTGACATGGCATCAGTATTATAACCATTTTTTCATTCATCAGCTTTGATTGGCCCTTTCAAACCCTTTTCCCTATGACCAGGAGGATTGATGAAAAACATGCTTGTGCTCCTGACCCTCCTACCATTGGTCCCAGGGTTCTGTAATCCTTGATATGCCTCAGACCGCTCCTGGCCCTATCACTGGTGCCCACATGAAAGAACAGAAGTGGATAATAGTCCATGGATTGTACAAGGCTGAGTAGTCTCTTGGTGACATCCCTGATAGGGACCCTAGGTAAGCAGCACAACCCCTCTAGAGAGTGCGTTAGGTTGGCAAATGGGAATCTTCATCCCTCTCAGAAGAGAGTCGCCTCCTCCTGTCACCTGTAACCTTTCCTTTGGTGCAGTGGTTGTTACATGGGGAGCAGACTGGGCTGCCTTACTGAGCTCCAGCATCTTTCTTGATGTGGTGGGTCTTTCCTCTTCAGTGTACAGAACAGTGAAGTGGCTCTGCAAGAGCACCTCAGGCTTCAGGGTAAGTCTCTTTCTCCTGCAGGTCCTTGTCATTGCAAGTTTCTGTTTTTCTGCATTATTGGCTCCCCTCCCTTCCATATGTGCTGGGTGGGGGCTTAGGTTTTAGCAGTTTAACCATGAGTCTACTGCAAACTGTGCTTGGAACCAGCTATCTAATTCCTTCTCAGCCTCGCTGATGTTATGCAGCCCTCTCAATGGCTCCCGCAGTTCAGCCACCTGCTGCAGGAGGTCCTCCACATTTGCACACCTTTTGCAGGCAGATCTTTTGCCTGCCTCTGCCCCAGGAGAAATATGTAGGCACTTCCTGCAGCCTAAGGTCTGTATTGAAGGTTATCCTCCAGCATCTCCATTTGGGTGGAGGCATTAGCCACTGCTGAGTGCACTGATGGTGCAGACCCTTCAGCCAGAGCTGCAGCCTTTACTCTCAGACAAGTGCCCTTGATTCTGCTTTGAAGGTCCAGTAGAATGAGTGCACTTGACCTGTGCAAATGGTCACAGAGTGGTGCCTGCTTGTTGGGTTATGTGAACTTTAAGTCTTTCCATCTGGCTAGTGTACTGTCCCTCATTTGCAGAGGTGCCATCCCTTCATGCCCTCCTCTGCGAACTGACACACCATGCCCTGGTCACTGTTGCTCCCTTGGACTGCCTTTGTGGGAGTGGGACATGATTGCTATTAACACTGGCCCTGTCATCCCCACTCTGTGCTGAGAGCTGCTGGTTCCTGGCAAGGTTTTGTGTTTCCTGGGTTTCCCTGGCTCAGGAAGCACCCCATGTGAGTCTTGGTCTCCCACCCTGTTGCAGCAGAGCTGATTGCTTCAGCCAATTTAAGTACTTTTAAACAATAGAGATTGGATGGTACATAACTTGTGTGTTTCAAATAACTACTCGTAGATTAAGTCATCCAGAGAATACAAATTAGCTAGGGTTCATCTGTAGAAGTAAATATTCTCTGGCAAGCTGATAAAGGAATAAGGCAGAATCACCTACCTTCATTAACCCAGCATTCAAGAAGGAGAAATGGCAAGCTTGAGAGGAAGACTGAGATTTCCATATTCAGACTCTGCATGAATAAGAACATGCTATAGAAACTGTTTGGTTTGTGTCAGGAGCTCAAACAATGATAAAAATCCATACTGACATCATAAATACCAGAAAAGGTCAACAGTGATTTTGGTGCAGGATCAAGTGCCCACAGCTGAAGAGAGATTGGCACATAGTCAATCCCAACCTTAAAATTTGCAAACACTCAGTACGTGGGTGCTTTGGCATATTGCTCTGCAGAACGCCTGGGGTAACAATCTAGGCTCATGCTACTTTTGCAGCTTCTTCTGGGGGAAAAAAGAAAAGGCAAATAAACAAACAAACAAATCACAACCATGAGAAAATTCAACAAATTGTGTAGGTGGTTTGGTACTGCTGTTCCTCCAAGAACTACAATGCATCAGGTTGTAACATCAGATGCCTGCATAACATTTCACTTACGTTTGAATTCAGTGTGTCAGAAAGTGAGGTGCTGATGGCAGTGGTGAGAGGCAGGCAGAGTCCTCAGGTGCTGTACTAGTTCCCCTGAATTTGGCTCTATCAGTGAAGCCCTGTTGTAATAAACTATGCCTGTCATAGATTTAGGCTCTTTTTCTGCAAAAATTGTGCTCTTAGTAGTTATGCTCTCCTTGTGGTGATGTAAAATACTCACTTGTTGCCAAGATTAAAATCTAAAATTCATTGTCACCTATGGCTGAAGCCAGGATTTGAGCCACAGAATTGATTCTGGGAAAGTTCTGTAGTTCAGTCTTGTCAGTTTACGCTAAGTAAATCATTAAAGTTTCCAAGGATCATTCTGAGGCAAGATCTCTGCGGGCTGACACGCTGTTTGTGTTAAATCCTGCAGAGATCTTTCCCTTCCTTCTGGTCAGTGCAGTAGGTTTTCTTTTCTTATCAATCAAGAGGAAGGCATTAACAACGTGCACCTTAATGTGTGTAAAAAATCCCTGGTGTGATTCAGTGTTTCTGCAAAGGAAACAGGATCACATTGCAGCAGAGTGCATTAATAAAATTGTCAGGTAGCTGTTAAAATAGCTTAAAATTATCTGAATTTTTATAGGTGTCTAAAAAGGCCAAATGGCACTTGTCTTTGCTCATAAAAGGAACATCTGTTAGTTCCTGAAAGACTTCTGTGAGTGTTTAATGGTTAGACTACAACACATAGCTCATCCTAGGGTTATTCCACAAATGAAATACGTTTTCTCTTTGAAAAGGTCCCTGTGGAGACTCTATCTGCTCAAGATTCTCTATTCCTGATTGTTATACCGTGGTGTTTTCTTCTTTTCTGCCGCAGAAGCTTTGAAGCACCATTGATAAAGAATCCTATTTGTTAGCTAGAGCTGACAGAAATGTTGGGGTGTGTCGTGCTCCTCTATCTCATGATGATGCTGTTGTTATCTGTATGTGACACTACAGGAGTGAACATTGATTTCGCTTGGTGAGGAGCCAAAGAAAGTAAGGAAGACAAGTTTCTAACTGTGACTGGAGGTTTAATGAGGAGGGGATCAAGCAAAGACATGGGACTTGCTGATTCTGTCAGTCTAGGGAAAAACACTTTTGTCTCTCCACACTTGTAGGATAAGCTGACTGGCTGAAAGTTCTTTCTTTTTTTTTTCCCTTCTTTTTTTATTTTTTCTAATTGCAGTTTGCTTTGCTGTGGTATTTCTTTATCAAGGAGGCAGTATGTAAGAAAGCTGACCTCAGTAAATGAGCTCCAGGGGAGAGAGTTTATTATGTGGATCAGCATGTGCACATTCTAGTTTATGGGTTTTAATGTGACAAGGAACATAATCAGAAAATTCTGATTATGAATTGCTGCCAAAATAGAATGGCTGCAGTTTCTAAAACATCTGTAGTTCTTTTTTAGCTGAATGGCTCTTTGTCTGTTTCTACCACCAGGCAGAAATATTTAGAGGTGAAAGGCCAACAGCGAATAGAAATTAGGTATAACTCACGGTGGGGGAAATTCTAAGAGAAAGTAAAATAAAATAGAAGATTTAGGTTCTTTATTTTCCCATTTTGATTTCCAAGGGATACCCTTAGGTGATGTTTTCAACGTTTTTTTTCTTCCCACAGAGGTTAGGAATGTTTTAATTAAAAATGAAAGCAAATATTCTTTTCTCATCTTTAGATTCCACAACTGGAGTTTTCAGGATGAAAACCCACCCCACACTACACCATTTGTAACAAAATCATGTTGGCAAGACTGAAATTTTGAGGACTTTTTTTTTCCTACCTTCTCAACATCAATCTAGTCCTTTTTCCGCATTGTTTGTTTCCAGTTTTTGTTAGCCTGCCACTCATTCTACAGCTGCCTTTGGCTTAGATGCTGTATCAAATACTCAAACTAAACACTGGATGACTCACACAGTGTTAAAGCAAAAGCACAGTTTCTGTCTCCTCTGAGCTCTTTCTTCAGGATTTAAAGAGACTTTAATTCTATTAATCTCAAGTACTCCAGCCGTGGAGAGTGGACCTAGAGCTTTTTGAATTGCCTTGCAAATATTTATTGAGAGAAATCTGTGCAGAGTGCAGCATCATAGGAACAGAGTGCATATCCTCATCTCCCTTGACTAGCAAACGATAGCATTTTCCCAAAGCTAGAAAATCCAGCTCCCAGAGGGTCCACACTAGGAGACAGAGCAGTCCTGCTTTGCACATTTATTCCTGTGCATTTCTGGAAATGAGATGCCAGTAAGCTGTGCTGAAATGAAAACCAAAGAGAATAGAGAGTAGGAGCAAACTGAAGAGGAAAATAATAACCTTGGATCCCATATAAAAAGGGAAAAATCAGTCAAGAGTTGCTGTGTGCCAATAAACATTTTGGGTTGGCATTTTTTCCTCTGCAATTCTGTTTACCTTCTTCTGTAATTATAGATGTGCTTTCCCTCAGATACAGGCAGCACCTCTGCCCCATCAGCTCCCAACTTGTTTAATTCTATGCATTTTTACAGGGCTGTTTAAAAACCCTTAAACCCAAATGCCTACCATTCTTCTTGGGTGGAGTGCACAAATGAAGTCCATGCACTAATCCTGCTGGCCAGGACTCTGCATTCCCTAGGTAACAGTGAAGCAGAGCAAGTGCATGAGTAGATAGTGAATACGGAGGGAGTGGCAACCTGTCCATCATTCCTATTAATAATGTGTAATGATCATGCACCTCTGTATGTGTGAAAGACCCAAGCAGATGAGACACACAGGTCATTCACCTAACAAATGAAATTTACTCTAAGGTTTGATAGGTAAATTACCAGGACTAAAGAAAGAATGATATTTAATAGATAGGTTTCCATGCCTAAGGCCCTCATTGTAATCACATGCATTCTGTCAAGCACATGTGCTTTTCACATTTCTCTGTGATATGCATTGGAATAATTTGGTATTTTGTTTTCTCCCTCTCTGAACCAGGTATCTTCTTTGAGCTTACTTTGTTGTGCATTAACAATCCATATGGTTTTAATGACCTAAGGCCTCATTTCCAATTACAAAGCTCTCATCTGAGATCTCACCTTTTAAGTTTTGTGCTGCAAATTGTGTCTGTAATACTGTCCTTGGCAGCACATGGATTTGCATAGGGTAAAGTGGCATAGGGACTTCATTCTCACACACTCAAGCTGCAATGTAGAATGCATTGCCCAGAGGTCAACGGTCTGATTGTCCCGTTGGCAGGATGACCACACTCTGCACAGCCAGGGAAGAGGGAAAAGAGTGCACAAAATTAAACTAATTTATTACATAGCTGCTCTAAGGCTGTGCACAAATACACCACAATTACATGAAGTAAAAGTTAGACATGTAAATTAAATGAATAATCACTCCAGCTCTGTGGAAATAGTGGAAACCTCAGAGGTTTCCTTTTTCCAAGCAATGCAGGGAATCAGGAGTGTTTGAACCCCATGTTTTAATCCTCAAGCTGAAAGAAAGAATTAGCTATGTCTGTAATGGCCCACTTTATTCTGCATCTCCCAAGAGTCTTTATTTTATTTAAATTTGAAGCTTGCTCTACTCCATGTTCTTTGCAGTAATCTGTAGCTTGCATTCAGCATGAGCCAAGTATTTCAATTAAATGAAGGAGCTTCCTCACTCTTTCCTCAGTATCTAACAAAACGATTTTTGTCCTTGTCCTTCCAGATATATGCTAAAAGGTGGTTGATAAAGATACAATAAAATTCAGGGACCAAGTGTGTCCACAGCTTTTACCTGTATTTTCATTTTATTTCCTGCATTTAGTCACAATGGAGTTCATAGCTTGGGGTTAAGCATCAAGTGTGGTGATCTATAACACTGTCCATTGGGCAAGGTCTGATTCTAAAAAGAATTTGGACCTGAAATACAACATTCATAGCCATGGTAAATGGTGTGCAATTTCATGTCAGTAAAAGAGATGCATGTTTATCTGATTCTAAAAAGAATTTGGACCTGAAGTACACCATTCATAGCCATGGTAAATGGTGTGCAATTTCATGTCAGTAAAAGAGATGCATGTTTATCTGCTTTGGGTCTGGGGATGCTATCAAATAAGTGCTACTCTGACGCACCAAGACAAACAGGCCAGACCATGAGCCATCCCAGGGCTGAGGACTGAGCATGTGCTTACTGCTTTTGTCCTTCTGAGACATGTAACTTGGAACAGGAACAAAGCCATATGGTGAAGTGAGCCATCATACCTTTTCTCATACTCAATACCTTGGCTGAGTCAATGATACCAGCACTCTTCTGTCATCAACACAAAATGTCTACCAGCTTATGCTCACAGCAACTTCCAGAAATGCACAGCACCTCTGAAACTGGTTCAGGACCTCCTGAGCTTCATTAATTCATTGTATTACCATAATGTGGTATGTTTAGCAGACATTTCCTTCCTGTGTGCTTCAGGAGATGACTATTGCATGTACCAAGTGAAATTATGTAGGGCTGCCTACAGTCCTTTTGCCAACCTGCTTCAGAGCCATATTGGCACCAACTTTTGGTTTGGAGAGTCAGGCATTTTCCCTTACTATTAAGAAATCATGATATGCATATTGTTGCACTGATGTCCTAAAATCCTGAGAGAACACATCTTAGCTGGCATAAACTAGCTTTATAAAGCATTGGAGTGAGTAGGATGACACTGGCTTACCTCAGTAAGAAGCCTAGCTCCTATATTCCCTGATTTAAGTAAACATTTCTGCTTTGAACTTACAGCTTCTTTTATAGGCTAACTAAAAATAAGAGGGGCAATCTTTGAATACACTTTTCACTTCAACATTAAACCCATGGGATGGGTCACAAGTGAAAAAAGTTTTGTTACCTCAGCCAGGTGTGATGTGCATGAAGGCTGAAGTGTATAAGCAGGGCAGCAAAGGGACACATTACTGGGGTATGAGTTTTGAGGTACCTCAGCAGAATTAGAAGAGGATATTTGCACACTGTCAATTCCATTCTCGTGATCGTGTAATTATTTTAAACATAATAATAATAAGTGGACATAACTGGTAGGTAAAGGAGAAAACAGTGTGGAGATGGAAAGTGGGAATGAATACACAGGATACTGAGTGGGAAGGAAGGGATAGGAAAAGAGAGAAGTGGTAACACATATTGAGTTAGTCACAATTATTCTAGTGTGGGGTGTCCCTGCCCATGGCAGGGGGGTTGGAACTCGATGATCCTTGTGGTCCCTTCCAACCCTGACTGATTCTATGATTCTGTGATTAGCTAAGAACATCATATATCACAGCAAGCCTCTGTGAAGTTGTATAGAAGCAAGTGAATGTATCTAGAAAGTTTCTGCATTTTCTTGGCAGCAGCATCTGGCTATAGGAAAAGACTTGCCAGGGAAATAATGAAGTACACAGGGAGCTAACCCAGCATTTAATTCAGTGTAATTTTGGCCTGTCCTTCCTGCAAAGTGGGTAGGGCAGTTATCATCTCCACTTGACTGCCATCAGCAATTACTCCTACAGTAATTTTTATCACTTTAGTATTTGTATTGTTCTGTGGTGCAAGAGCTGTGCTTGTGATCCAGCACTTCTAGTCTGTGTCGCTAAAAGAGAGTGTAGAGAAGGCTCTGCACACTCATTGCTCTGAAGCTCAGTGGTTTTCTTCCTCTTCCTAAAAGGTTTGAATCACTGGAACACGCAGTGTAGTTTTTGTGTAGGGTAGGAGGGCCAAGAATGATTTGTAACGTTGAGAAGAACAGTGATGAAGCTCCATTTTTTGTGAATTTATATATTTATTTTTTGGGGCTTTGCTTTTATGCTACTGCTTTTAAAGTTTAGTTGCCATAACAACCCAAAGCAGTCCTGTATTACCATAGAAACATGCTGTTGTGGGTGTCAGTTTTTGTAAGAATTTTTCTATTTCCTTTTCTCCTCTTCGTGTGGTGTCTTGACAGTGGCCTTTTTGCAGGTAGATCACAGTACGCTCCAGGGTTCAGCTGAGCACTGTTAAGTGTCATCATTCCATGAATGTCAGAATGTCACGATAAACAACAATAAATAAGCATATACCTGACCACAAATTTTCTTCCTGGGTTTATGGTTGACTGACAACAAAGAAAGAGTAAAAGCAAATTCTTGTTGCTCAACTTGAAGATCAAAAGTATTGAGCTTAGAGCAGGCCTGGTTGATCAGTCCACATGAGTGAGTGAAAAAAATCCCCAGCAAAGCAGTAGTTAGGGTTTCAATTTTGCACCAGAGAGTTAGTATAAAGACAACTTCTCGTGTTAATTATTGTAAGACAGGGCTACTTTAATGTTCTCTACATGGGGCTGCTCCTTGAGACTATTTAGAGGTCAAAGTGAGAGCTACAAAATGAAGCAGCTCTCTTACAAAGCACTATTTTGTGCTGAGAGGTGGTTCCAGCTGCATTCTGATAGTCTGCAAACTTCAGGGTGTGGGTTGTGACCTGGCCAGCCCTAAATTATTTTAGATCTGTCTGTATTGAGGACTTTCCCTCTCCCTATGTGATACCTTTAACAGCAGTGCTCTTCAGAGTCTCTTGGGTTCATGAGGAGTGGTGGAGGAGAGGGAGACAGCCTCTTCTCCTTGGTATCAAGCAACAGGACTAGAGGAAATGGTTTCAAGCCGTGCCAGGGGAGATTCAGGTTGGATGTTAGGAAATACTTCTTCACAGAGAGGGTTATCAAACATTGGAACAGTCTGCCCAGGGCAGTGGTGGAGTCACCATCCCTGGAGGTATTTAAGCAGTTTGTGGACCTGGCGCTGTGAGGACATGGTGTGGTGGAGTAGGAAGGTTCCCCCACACACAAAAGAATCCACAGCTAACTCAGCTGGAGAAGCAGATGAAAGCTGTATTTTACAAGCAGAAAATGGAATGCAATGAATATGTACAAAAACATACAATATTTACAATATATACAGAAATATACAACAATGTATGTAATACAGGAAACCTTTCCCCAACCCCCCTGTGGCCAGGGGGTTTGGCCTGTCCCTCCCTTCTCCCTCCCTACCTCCCCTTTTTCCCAAAAGGGTTAGAGAGAAAGAGAAAGGAAGGTAATTAAAAGGGTGAAAACTTTGTTAAGCACAAAAGCGTTAGTTTTCTTATCTGGTTAGCAAGAATCGTCTCTGCGTAGCAAGCTGTTGCTTCAGAGAGAAAAGCAGGCCAGCCCACAGTACAGGGGGAAGAAGCAGACTAACTGCCCCCCCCCCCACTGAAAGACTAAGCTGGGTTCTACCAATGAAATTGGATTAGCATATCTTTGTTTTCATTCAAATACCAAAACATTCAGCCAGAGTGTTCAGAAAGTGTCCCTTTCTTAAAGGCACAGCCTAAACTGGTCACACATGGTTGGACTGTAAGGGTTGGACTGGATGATCTTTGAGGTCTCTTTCAACTGGATGTTTTCCGTGATGCTGTCATAGACCTTGTTCTTCCACAAATCTGCATCTCCATCTGCACCACTGGAGCATATCAGCTCCCCAAACTTCTAATAGATTGCCATGCTTCTTTACTAGCAAACTTCAAGTCGAATTTATGGACCAGTCGCAGATCATTTACTCTGTCCCAGCAAACCATTGTTGTACAGAGTACAGTGTTTCAGGTTCATAATTTTATGACAAACCACACAACTTATGTGGAAAGAGGATGCCCAAGCATAGCCAGGCAGCTCTGGAGAGTGTTATTGATCAGTGTTATTTATAGGGAGGCAAAGTCACCAGTTTCCTGTAATCAGCTCCATCAATGATGAACAAAACCTTTTCATTCTTGATATGCATGTTTTAAAGAACATAAAAGCTTCCAGAGTTCCCTTTGCCAAAATCAAGCAGACAACAGGGAATGCCATATAGTTCAGACGTGCTCTGTGGTTACTGACCCTTATGCAAGCCTAGGTGTGTCTTCTATTACTTCCTCTCATTTGACCCTCAATTCTCTCTGGGCTCACCCCTACCTGGGAGTGATGATTAGTGTGAAACAGGGTTTCCATGTTGCTTTCTGAATGTCTCACGTTCAGAGACATGACATCCTAGGGTGTTCCTTATCCTTCATTTTTATGGTATCAGAAATCCTCTTTATGATCTTTGCTCATCTTCAACTCCTTTCTCCAGTCAAGACATTTCAAATTAGTAAGTGAAAGGTTAAAGTTAAATGTTGTAAATACTTGCATCTCCTTTTCCTTTACATCCCAATGATGTATTGACTTCTACTCCATGAAAAAAATGTAACCAAACATCAAAAGGACTTTTATATCACCTTGAAATTAGTTCCTGTTTCAATTAAATTACTGAAGACTGACCACCATGCAATGTGATTTCCACTCATTAATCTTATTAACTCGCTGTGTTCAGTACAGATCCATTCTCTGAACAGTCCTTCCACCTCTGATTCGGAACAGGGTGCCATAGCCTCTTTTTTGGCCTGTCTTGCTGTAAACTCTGTGGTTCACAGTTGAGTTTCATATCTTTATTTTCTTAAAAACCAAGTACGGACAGATGCTCAAAGCCACCACCTTTTTCACTTGTTTACTAATTAGAAGACTCTTGGGCAGGACATGTGCGCATGTGGGTTGTTAAAGAGCAATAATATCAAACCAAATAATAGACATACCCTAAGCTTTTTTTAATTGCTGCTATCTTACCCAGTACTAATGAGCTTCCTTTTCAACAGAGCCCTCTATTATCAACGAATAGGCCCTTCTTCAGTTTCATCACTGTTTTTCCCCCCCTGTCTTACTTGACTGAGATTGCTGTATGAGACAAGCTCAGGTGCAGAAGCAATACTGCAGTCCTGGGGAGTGTGGATCTAGATCTGGAATATGTACCTGTGCAGAGAGAGAATTTGTGGAGAATTCCATTCAAAGTGAAGCAGAGGTAAGGAAGAGCTGCAGATTGCCAGTATGTTCCTTGCAAGGTAACAAAGAGAAGCTATCCTAACTCACTGTTTTCCCTTGTGAGTTTAGGTGTATTTACAACACAGAATGCATAATCAGGGTTAGTCCAACCTAGACAGTACAGTCAGTACCGTTTAGGCGTGGGCAGCAAACACTACACTTAAATACCTGTGTGCAGTGAGCATAGTTCTTCATGTACTTCAGGGCTGTTGTGTGTGATGGTTTAACCCACCCACATTAACAAAAACTCAGCTAAAATCAGTCGGGGAAGCAAATAAAAAGCTGTATTTACAAGCAACAACTACACTCTACGATGGAATGCAATGAATAGGTACAAATGCACAGTATTTACAATATTACACAGGTATTTACAAAGAGAAAACAGCATGGAAATCCTCCTTGTCCAGGAGGTCACTGCCTCGCTTCCCCCTTAACCTCTCCCTCCCCTTTTTTCCTCTGGTTAATTAGAAGAAAAGAGAAAAGGAGAAATGTTAGAAAGAGTTTGTTAGCTCAAAAAGCATCAGTAATGCTTATCTGCGAAGTTAGCTGGTAAGAGTCTCTTTGTAGTGAAGCAGACATGCCAGCAGAAAAAGACAGAATGAGTGAGGAACGCGAGATTCGTTAGAAAATACATCCCACACATCTGACCAATGAAATTCGTTTAGAATAGTCTCTTGTTTTCCTTTTTACACCCAACTGTGGATTTGTTTGTACTTCTCCAGTCTCCTGCTGGAAAATTGCAGCTATCTTTTTAAAGGCACAGCCTAAAACTGTCACATTGTGTCACTGCAGATGCGACGCCAATATTTAAGCCCCTTGGTTGTCATCATTCTTCTGGTTTCCAACCCTTTTCTCGTCTTCCCATCACCATATGTTTTGTATGCTGTATTGAAAACGTTAGCAGCCTATCCCTGAGGTCCATCTGCACTTCCTTGCTGGAATGTAGTATCATAGTATCAGTCAGGGTTGGAATGGACCACAAGGATCATCTAGTTCCAACCCCCTGCCATGGGCAGGGACACCCTACACGAGATCAGGCTGGCCAGAGCCTCATCCAGCCTGGTCTTAAACACCTCCAGGGATGGGGCCCCAACCACCTCCCTGGATAACCCATTCCAGGGCTTCACCACTCTCATGGTGAAGAACTTCCTCCTCACATCTAGCCTGAATCTCCCCACCTCCAGCTTCATTCCATTCCCCCTAGTCCTATCACTACCTGAGATCCTGAGAAGCCCCTCCCCCAGCCTTCTTGTAGGCCCCCTTCAGATACTGGAAGGCCACAATGAGGTCACCTCGGAGCCTTCTCCTCCCCAGACCGAACAGCCCCAACTCCTTCAGTCTGTCCTCACAGGAGAGGTGCTCCAGCCCTCTGATCATCCTCATGGCCCTTCTCTGGACATGCTCCAGCACCTCCAGATCCCTCCTGTAATAGGGGCTCCAGAACTGGACGCAGTACTCCAGGTGGGGTCTCACCAGAGCTGAGCAGAGGGGGAGAATCACCTCCCTTGACCTGCTGGCCACACTTCTCTTGATGCAGATGTACTCTCTCTGACATCCAGGTCTGTGCTTAACCTTTCCCGAAAAGGCACAAAATTATAGGGTGTGTAGCCTTACTGATGAAAGCTGTTGTTTAGTGGTATATTAATAAAAAACAGAGATCTTGGTACAAAATGTCATAGACACCTAACACAAAGTGATAATCTGCTATATTTCACTGTTTCATTTCTTTTCCAAAATACTAATGGATTAACTATTCTGAGAAACCTTACCCTGGATCAGATACCATCTGTCTTTCCATAGTAAGCTTAAAGTCAGCATAAACTCCAAATCATGTGTTCTGGCTAATGCAATAGAAATGTCATTCCATGCCCACATTTGATTATATATCAGATTTGCTCTGCTGGGTGACTCAGTCATGAACAGATCCTGTATACTAATGAACACGGAGCCATCACTGGAGTGAGGCTTGGACTAACTTCATTGAAATATGTTGCTCTAAGATATCTGCTATGTAGCTCTAACTTTCATGTGGAAGGCAGATGGGAATGCTAATTTCTTGGGATGAAGCTTGGAAGGCAGAATCTGAAGCAGAAGAAATTTGATTTTAGTGATCCCAAGCTATGATTAGTCTTAATTTATCCCTTGGTAGAAGAGGAAGATGTTTAATCATTTCTCTAACAATATGTAAGGTCTCCAGGTTGTCAAAATTTAGAAGTAAAGATTGAGTTAGAAATCTCTGGGAAGTGTGTGGAGACCTGGAGAGCACCTTTCATTATTTCATCCCCTCGTGACCAGTGCTTGAGAAAGCAATCGTAAACTCTGAACGAAGTTGCAACCAGAGTTCAAATCAGAGACAGCAGAGCTGTGATTTAAGGCTGAGAGCTTTGAGGGAAAAAGAGAAGAAGCCATGCTTACATATTCCTCTATGCAGGGACACACTGAGGATATGCTTCTTAGGACATCCAAAATAGCTAATGCTTTTTGTTCTGCTCTCCACAGACTGCTTCTGTCTGACCTAGCATTCAGGCGAAACATGAACTTGTTTCTGGCAGCTTTGTAACTCTGATACCTTGTTCATAGTGGGTCCATTGTCAAAGGGCAAGGAAGAGGCAAACTCTTCCAGATGAATCAGGATAAAGTACTATCACAATTGTATTGTTAGCCTAAAAGCTTGAAGCAACTTTACCGATTACTGACACCCATTTCCTGCCTTGCAAGTGGTATTAGGATCTCTCAGCAATATATTGAAAGCAATTGAATACCATCCAGCGATTGCCACAAGTGAAGTTGTAAGTAATTAGTACTAATGATACTTATGAGGGAAAACAGGTGTGGTTGAATCACGCTTCCCCCTTACAGACTTGAAATGCACACAAACTGAAACTAGCTATTTAATTATAGGCTAGTGTTTCTTCAGTTTCTTTATGTATTCCTAGTGCTGTGGGTGAGGAAGTATACTGAGGCAGCAGGTTGTGGCCATTTCCCCTGAGATCTCACCAAAGTTTTAATGCAATTGTGTAGAAGTAATGTAACAAAAAAATTACCAAATTTCTCCATCAGGGGATCTGGCAAGAAGGTGGTGCATTTTTCACTAAAACCCCAGTGCTCCTAATGGAGGTCTTAAGGGAGACATTTACAAGATTAGGCCAAAATCCTTGTCTCATTTGCCACAGAATGTATCCAGAGTAACTCCATTACTTTCATTTGAATAGTCTTTGGATCTATATTGCTGAAAATGAGATGAGTTCAGCTTTTAATTAGAAAACAGTACATACATGAGATGCACTGTGAGGTTTTTTTCACCTGAGACAGCAGACTTCAGTGAGCAGAAGTCATCTCCTGGAAGTAATCTTACCATCAACACAAAACCAAGAAAACAATTGATCCAGATATGGGATTTCTTTCTGAGAAATAAACCCCATACAAGTCTGTTAAAATTCACAAAAGTATTAAGGAACCAAACTTCTGGAAACTGTGAAATCTAGATAAATTTGGTGATCATGAAAGAGAAGATGTGATAACTTTCATTTAGCTCTGAATAGCATGGGATTTGTCTGCTTTTGCCTGAGCCCTAGTTTAAGGGTCTCTTTTATTTATTCCATTCGTTATAGGAAATGTTATAGTGGCACAACCCTGTTCTTGAAATACCATTGCAGTGTCAACAGCTGTTGATAGTTACTTGCCAGGATGATGTGATTCCTTATGAACCACAAGATCTAGTGACAGAGCACCAAGAGAAACAGCTGGATTCCTCTGGTTGTACAGCACTTTTATGAGGGTGTTTTAAATCTCCAGTACTGTATACTGGTGCTCTGCTATGCCTGTTCCCTACCCTCACTGTTGTCCCTCTAGGTCTCTCTGTAAGGTTTCTGGTCTGGTGGTGTATGCTGTAGCCCTCAATTCAATGACATCTGCACTGTTAATCAGGGGTGCTTTTTACCCCACTTTCAGTACTACTAACATTCAATTGGGCAACATCAGGAATGGGTTGTCCAGGGAGGTGGTTGAGGCCCCATTCCTGGAGGTCTTTAAAACCAGGCTGGATGAGGCTCTGGCCAGACTGATCTGGCGTGAGGTGTCCCTGCCCATGGCAGGGGGGTTGGAACTAGATGATCCTTGTGGTCCCTTCCACCCCTGACTGATTCTGTGATTCTGTGATCAGGTGACTAGAGGAATTTTAACAGCCCAGTGTATCACAGGTCAGGATTTACGGACCTGGCCAGAGGTTCCAAATGAGAAGCATCTATGGCAACAGCACATATTTTTTGTTGCTGTGAAATAAGCACAAGATTCTGCCTTTATTTTACATGCCATTCCTCCCTTCTCTCTCTTTTTATTTTAATGGTTAATCCTCTACTTCAGATTTTCCCAAGTCACGCGTTATTATTTTCACAGCCAGTTCAGCCATTCCATTATGAGTGTTTCTGCTTTTATGCTGAGCATCACAGGAAAGAATGTGTCTCTGACCCACCTCCACTGCTCACTAAGTCAACTGCCTTTGAAGTACGTGTAATAAACTTCCTCTGATGGTGAAAAGAAAAGCCTCATTAGTTCCAGCCCATATTGGGAGGCACCTCTAATCCACACTTGTTCTACTTCTTTCTTTTTAATGTTTAATTGTTGATACACCTTACCTGACTCAGGCAGTCTTACAGTGGTGGGATTTTTCCTGCATTTTTCCAACTCTCTTTAACATTTTCACTCCCTCACTCAAAGCCTGGGTCTCATTTATATGAGGGTGTGAAGGGGCAGCAGACCACAGCAAAAGAAACCTGTGTTATGTAGGTCGTGATGGCTGAGTGAGGCAGGAATCTCTCCCTCTTTCCAGTATAATCTCCAGAAAGCAAAGCTCCAAAGATGGGCAGCTAGTGGCAGGTAGACATTGCATCCACGTAGCACTGGCCATACTGCAGCAAAAGTAGACAACGTCCAAAAGAGGGTAGCTCCATTGCTCTTACCTGTTTTCCCCTTGAATGCTCACCCATCTAAAGTGTTTATCACGAGTTGGAACCCTTTGTATACCAGCCTCATTTAATCTGATGTGCATATGTAAGTATGTCACCTTGCTCATGTTGCTTAAAAGCCTGGTCATCAATACTTGATGTTACCTGTCTGTAGTTTAAATAAGGTGAACTGCAGCTTGGGTTTGCTTGAAACCAAATAGTTGTTTCACACAATGCCAGGCTAGCTTTATGTAGTCCAGATTTTGGACTGATACAGCTCACTGGTGGCTGGAAATTGGGGAAGTCCTTACAGCATGCAAGTGCCTTTAATGGGGAAAACAAAAATTGTGTTTACAGGTAGTTGTCTTACCCTTTGGCAGCATTTGATATTTTCCCTTTATTAGACAGAAGGTAAGAAAAATTAGTTGAGTTATCCAACTGACAGAAACAACATCCTAGCAGCAAGCAAGTTAGCTTCTCTTTTAGTTCTGTTCACAGTAGTTGAGTAATTTTGGTTTGCTTGGGGTTGGTTGGGGGTTTTTACATGTCAGGTTGTACTGGGTCTGCTTAGAATACTTTCATTCATAGAATCTCATATGAGGCTGGGGTTTAGATTTTTGACCGAAACAGCATCGACAGCACCCTAATGTTCTATCTTTTGCTGAATGATGATTGCACAGCATCAAGGCTACTCTGCTCTCCAAGTGAAGAGACTGATGGGTGCACAATAGGCTTGGAAGAAGACACAACTGGGAAGATGACTCCAACTAAGTGAAGAGCTGTTCCATACCATATAATGTCATATTCAGCAATTAAAGGGAGAATAGAAGGCTTTAGGTGACAACCATCTTTTTCTCAGGAAGTGGCTGGGCATCAGTCTACTCACTGGAAAGGTCTTGGTATCACTTGTTTTGTTTCCTTCCCTTTCTTCCTCTTCCATTTGACCTTCATTTAATAAGCAATTGTTTATTTCTTTGTTTGATCTTGACCTCTCTAGTTTCCTTGCTTTTATTCTTGCTTTTCTCCTCCTCCATCACACTGAAAGAGAGTGAATGACAGAATGTGTGCTATTTATTTGCCCACTGGGTTAATACACAACGCAGGTATTAAAAACTCTGCCAGCTAGCTGTCAGTATGGGACCAGTTTCTCTGGATTGTATCCTGGCTGAGTGCATTAGCTTTTGATAGCTACCAAGGAAATACTGCTTCAGTTGCAAACCCCTGGCATTGGAAAAGATACATATAGCTGTGCCAGAGATAGTAAAGGTATCATCATAGCCTTCTGCATGCAGAAGAAAGAGTCCTCTATGAGAAGTCCAAAAGCAATCAAAAGTTACTTCAGGGCACTGAGGTGGTTGGTTGATGAACAATCAAGAGTATAGATTGTGTTTCCCTCAATCCCTTTGGTGGCAGGGAAGAAAAAGGAACAAGAAAACAAACCTGATTAACACGTGGCTCAGAAGCTGGTGTCATCAGTGGAATTTTGGTTTCCTTCATCTTGGGGAGGTTTACACAACACTGGGCCTGCTGACAACAGATGGATGGAAAAAGGGATTCTTGCCCATGAGCTGGCAGGGCTCATCAAGAGCACTTTAAATTAGGGTCAACAGAAGAAGGGGATAAAACCAAGCTCACTAGACATGAGCCTAGGTTTGCTGATTCAAGTCCTTCACTAGGATTAAACATGAACCTTTTCCTGAGAGGTTCCTTTAGTTCAGGCTTGTTCACTCTTCCAAATAATTATTTAAGTAGGGTTTTTTGTTGATAGTGCTTTCTTTCTCTGCTCTTTAAGGAAACAACTTATCTCAGCTGAAACCACCTTCTCTAACCTGCTCCTTGAGGAAAAAATGATACTCAGCCTTTAAGCTAGTATGAAGAGGCACATGGCATCAGTGGGGTTGAACAGCCAGATGTACTTGGCGAGTAACTCTTCTTTAACCTGCCAGTTGCCTAGTGGGTAATGTGTAATCTGCTGACTTTCCCTGGAAGGGGCTTGGGAAGCTACTGAGAAAAGCCAGAGATGTAACAGTAAGAAGTGGTGCAATGGGGGCATCTCTTTTCCACAATGTTTTCTTCTATACTTTTATACTGGTAGAATCAGCACTGGGTCTGGGCTTCTAGGAAGAAAAGTCATTTTCTGGTATCCTGTCAAATCCCTAAATAAAGACCCCTTGCCAGGGAGAAGCAGCCAGTTTGGTCAGTTTTCAAAAGCACTCTTATTAAAATCAGTGTGAGTTGAGGGTGTTCTGGCTTTGAGAATTTGGGCTCTGTGAACAGCATTCACACTCTTTATTCTCAGCAGCTCTCTTATTTTTATTCTTTATTCTCTGCTCACTCTCTTTCTGTATCAGTGTAACTCTCACATGTTGGATGCATCTGAGGAATAGGAGGAAAGGGCAAAAGGTTTAAAGATACTCAGCTCAGGAAGACATCCTGCCTTTACCAGTTACTAGAAATGGGTAGAAAGAAGACTTCCATTACCAGCTTGCTGAAGCTGTAGCTCTTAGTTCAAGACTAGATTGTGCTATGATTAATGAAATGTGTTTAGCAGTCTCATTTGAGCTTTTAATGGTCTGTTATCCGCATTATGGCTTTAGCATACACTGCAGTGTGATCGATAGCCTGTTTGGGAGTAGGAAGCAGGATAGAGGATTGCTTTGAGGTGTACACACTGAACAGAGAGAGAAGTGAAAATAGCTTGATAGCTTCTGGAAGTGCTGTGTGAATCCTTTAGGATATGTCTCTATAGGGGTCAACACATGCACATGTACCCAGGCTAGTTAAATGCACTAGCAAAATACTGTGTTAGGCTGATGAGGCCCACTGAGAAGTGGCAAAAACACACAGTGGCAAAAGGCTGCATTGACACGCTTCTGCTACCCAAACAAATTGAGATATCTCTGCAGGACACTGGCATATGCCAGGTTCATACACCTTTCCTTTTCTGTGTGTCTCATCCTTCTCTGAGAGCCATAACAATGTACTATTCTTCCCTACATCAGCAGCAGGGCAAACACATCTCCCTCCTGAATCATCAATTTCCCGTGTCTTAAGTTTAGTGGGAGGATTGCTGACACACAGATTGGGATGTTATTTTGCCACTTGTTTTGCCAGCCATGAGTCTGAAGGGAATATGTTGCAGGTGAGAGAACAACCTTCGGGAGTACCTAGCAAGTATCTACAATTTAAATTTAATGACCTTATTTAGTGAAGTACTTAATCATAGGCTGAAGTGTAAAAGCCTATGAGTAGTCTCAATGACTTCAGCAAGATTGAAAATAATGATGCACTGAGATACAGCATTGAGTTAGGGCTGATAATGTCTCGGCTCTGTCTTGACTAATAGATTCAGGGCCAAGTGTTGCTCTCCACCAGCATCTTCTTTTATCCCTCTCACTGAACAGTATCTGCCCAATGTGGTCTTTCCAAGTGCAGAGGAGAAGATGTGATGTACTAACTTCCTATTAGCCCTTTGATGCTGAAGTCTAAGCTGAAGTTTAGCACTGAGAAAAAGATGGAGCAGTCAGCAAAATGTCACAGGTGACCGTGATGAACTGCTGCTCCCCACTGGCATGTGCTGTGGCAGATGAGGCATGCCTGAGGCTACAGAGCTCAATGGTCCTTGGGAAAAAAAATTCTTTCCCACAACTCAGAAATTCTTAGCACTAAGTTTAGTAACAAAACTTGAGCAAGTTAGAAGTGTTTGTAACAAGAAAGTGGAGCTAACTGGAAAACTTCAGCTTCCATAGAAACTGGGGTTTAATCTGGCCCATTTTGCTCTGTTTTGAGTTCTCACATGTTTTAAAGTGTTAGTGTAACAATTCTGATCATTTTTAAAGTTAATGTTAGGAAAATAACACCTCTGTGTCCATCTGAACATGCACCTATCAATTTGTTTGTCACCTGTCTACCTATTTGTGTCATGTGAAAGATGCGAGCTTTGTCATCCATTTATTCAACTTCCTGGGAATGTTCATGAATTATTCTGGTCATTTAATGTGTCCTAGCTCTTCATTTTGTGGGTATCTGTTCTTGGTAGCAATAAATGTGTCAGTTTAATTGCTTTCTCTTTAGCCTCAAACTTTTCCTCAGTAAGTCGATGAGTAATCATATTATTAAGGATACTAGGGCGGAAAAGTTGTTACTGGTTCTTGAGTTCTTTTGTTTAATAAAATGAACTATCTGAATAGTGATCCCTCCCCACTGTTTCCTAAGCAGCATTACTTCCTGTTAGGCAATTGGAGCTTCAGCTTGTTTGCTTTGTTTTTAATTAAAAGTAAGTTTTCAGCAACCTCTTTCATCATCAGAATTTTCTGTCACCTTGAAATGAAGGCTCTTGCATTGTCTTTTAAATTATTGAGCACTGGCCAACTGGGGAGTTCACTTTAGAGTACACATTAATCTTCTTAACTACTCTCATCAAACTGACTGTCCAGCCCGCTGTGGTTTCAGTGCTCCTGTTTGCTGCCCTTGTTTTATTTATCTATCCATCTATATGTATAAAACATGAATATAATCTTTCTCCATGCTTGCTAATTGCAGTATTATATATTCTTTGTGTCTGACACATTAGTACGTTGCCCAAGGTCATGTCTGACAGTAAGAAGTTGGTATGGAAAGCTTTTCACTTTGCCATTTACAATACAATACAATACAATAAACCAGGTTGGAAGAGACCTTCAAGATCATCGCACCCAACCTATCAACCAATCCTAACCAATTTGGTTAGCAGAACTTGGTGTTGAAATCAGCATTGTTGAGGGAATCAATTCAGACCCTCTGGGAAAATGTTACATATCTGTCTTTTTTTTTTTTCTTTTTCTTTTCTTTCAAATTCTCTGATTTGTGAAAGATCTAAAAAATTACTCCTTTAAGCAAAGCTGAGCTAATTTGCAATTTTAACAACTATATACACCCTTCTGTTGAAACAACAAAAAAGGTTAGTGATTTGTGCATGGTAATGTTGTCAGTGTATTGGCAAACTCTGTTGCTTGTGAAGTAAGTTGCTAAAATCCATAGCAGGCTTGAGAATCATAGAATCAGTCAGGGTTGGAAGGGACCACAAGGATCATCTAGTTCCAACCCCCCTGCCATGGGCAAGGACACCCCACACTAGATCAGGCTTCTCCAGCCTGGTCTTAAACAGCTCCAGGGATGGGGCCTCAACCACCTCCCTGGATAACCCATTCCATGGCTTCACCACTCTCATGGGGAAGAACTTCTTCCTCACATCTAGCCTGAATCTCCCCATTTCCAGCTTCATTCCGTTCCCCCTAGTCCTATCACTACCTGAGATCCTGAGAAGTCCCTCCCCAGCCTTCCTGTAGGCCCCCTTCAGATACTGGAAGGCCACAATGAGGTCACCTCGGAGCCTTCTCTTCTCCAGACTGAACAGCCCCAACTCCTTCAGTCTGTCCTCACAGGAGAGGTGCTCCAGCCCTCTGATCATCCTCGTGGCCCTTCTCTGGACATGCTCCAGCACCTCCAGATCCCTCCTGTAATAGGGGCTCCAGAACTGGATGCAGTATGCCAGGTGGGGAACAAGAAGAGCAGTTCCACTGGGTGGAACAACCGGGATCTGGGGTCTGCTTCTCAGCTCTGGTGCAGTCATCTGTGCACACCTTACTGCCTCTGCAGTTCTGGGTCTGGTTTGTGGTAGGCTGTTTAATTTCTCCTTCCCGTTGTTTGTCTTGTCTAGTCATTGCAAATTGTGTATTTGTACAGCACCTAGCACAAATAAATTGTCTCCGTAGGAATAATTGTTTTCTATACTGAGCCCTTTTTACACTGGGAATTCACGGTTCCCTCTGCTTTATCTCATATTTAGTCTCAGTGGAATAACTGTGCAAGATTTACTGTGAATACGTGAAGTTGTAGCTGTCTAGTTTCATAGTGATTGCTCAGATGCCATTGTGAGTACTCCTGAGTGATAACTGTCAGACACTTTAGAGGGCAAATACTGTCTTCTGAGACTTGTAACATTTACTGCCACACAGGGTTCTGGTACTTTCTTCTTGCAGAGTTTCCTCCCATGAAAAGATCAAATTAGACGTAGTCTCTCAGCACTAAAGCATCAATTTACACATCCTGCTGTGCCATCCTGGTATCATTTAAAAAATAGTGGTTGAACCCTTTTGCGTTTTGGAAAGTTGGTGGTTTTAATTTAGCTTGCACTTCTTAGGAACTAAACTTGGGCTGCTAGGGATTAGAATTCATGAAGCCCAGTTTCCCAAATGGCAAAGCCTCTCCTACACAGCCGCATGCTCTATGGAGCGTGCCTTGGCCAGCAATCCTGTACTTGGTCTGACAGCTTTCCTCACCAACTTCCCCAGAATGGGCAAGTGGGAGGCTGTTAATCAGCAGCAAAGCCAACAGCCGGTGTTTTTATGAGAAAATACAGAAAAAATGCATCATTTTTCTGTAGTATAAATGTAGTGAGCCAAATCCTGACCTGCTACAAGTCGGGATGGCTCCATTTGACGTTAAAGGAGCCGTACCTGCTTACACTACCTCTATGTAATAGACTCCTTCCAGGCAATGGGTGTACATTCTGTGTTACATAGGCCCACACTACTGAATACATTTTATCAGGAACCACAAGCAACTAACTGCTCTTGCTGATGTCTAAGACCGCCTTGTTGAGTATATTTCATTCAGCTGCCTTTGAAAGCCAAGTGTGATTTGCTTCCAAGGCATGTTGGTACTGGTGTTCCCTGGAGCACACTTGACAAACAGCATTCAAGGACACAGGTGCCCATGCAGCAGAACACATCAGATTTTAATCCGCACCCATATACATGCAATACAGTTTCAAGTGTAGTCTACAGTACAAATTGAAGCTGATAAATTGAAATAAACCAGAAAAGAGAGCAAATTCCTTATGCAAAAGGACAAGGCCCAGAGGCTTTGTAGTGTCAAGTCTAGACCAGACTCAATGATCAAAGCTACTGCAACATGTCTATGAAGTGGCCTATTCTACAAAACAGTCCACTACAGATAAAATTAAAAAATGTTGAACTAAGTTATGCACTGGGCTGAGTCTGAAGTTATGAATCAAATTAGTCCTCAAAAAAAAAAGTGATTGATTGATTCTGAAAATCTCCATTACCCACAATAACCTTAAAAACTTTTTCACAGGCCTCTGTGATTCCCAAGCAAATTCAGCTGTACCATTTTGGACTTTTTGCTTAGACTTTGTTTTTCCTTAATTATTGATCAGCCTAACCAAGGCTGAGAGGAGGGTTTGGGTTTTATTCCTCTGCTTTCCAGTCAGCTATGACCCACTTACCAGTCTCATTCAGGAATATATCTCAATCTGTCACCATGGAAATCATTTGATGTCACAAATGTGAGACTGTAGGAGCAGTTAATATGTCAGGCAGGTAGATCCAGACTAATTACAAAGGAGAAAAATTAAATTTAGCACACACATTTATTGACAGTAAGTAATGATGGGAAAGGAAACTAAGTAAAAGCTCATGATTGTTAAGTGGTCCAGAAGAAATACATCAAACTTCTTATGAAAGCTGCTGTAGATGTTTAAAGCACTTTTGGATTGTACTGTGGAAGTATTTTAATATGTGCAGTATCATATACCTTATAGCTTGCTTCAGACCTCCAACCTGTAATCTGTACAGAGAATTCAATTAATTTCCTGTAGCAGTCCCATATGCTTGTTTCTGTTTGGATTTCCCCCTGTGTTGTTACATGATACAGTTACAGGCATAGCAATCAGCACCAGAACAAGAGGACACAGTCCCAAGCTGCACCAGGGGAAGTTTAGGCTCGAGGTGAGGAGAAAGTTCTTAAGAGAGCCATTAGCCATTGGAATAGGCTGCCCAGGGAGGTGGTGGAGTCACCATCCCTGGAGGTGTTCAAGAGGGGATTGGACATGGCACTTGGTGCCATGGTTTAGTCGTGAGGTCTGTAGTGACAGGTTGGACTCAATGATCTTTGAGGTCTTTTCCAACCTTGGTGATTCTGTGATCATTTCCTTTTCATACACAGTAACTTGCAGATAGAGTATCTCCAGAAATCATTAGAATTATTAAAAGAATCTGCCCTGCTACGTTGTTCAGCAGTATTCACGTAGCTTCTGCTACATATGCGCCTGTGTATGTGTATAGTTTTGTGATCCAGAGCTCACTGAAATTACTGAACACTAGGTCATGGGTTTTATTGCACATACATTCACATAGACATTCCATTTAATGTCTGTTTCCATAGAACATTTCTCAGCTGATTTCTCTGTTCTTGAGAACAAAGAATACATATGCTGTTCCCCAAACAGCAGAATTGGAAAGAAATAATAATAATAAATTATAATAATAGTAATGTAGCTTTTTTTACCCCTTCACACAATTATTTATTTTACATTCCGTGCAGCAGAGGGAATAATAAAGTTTATCTGCAGGTAAAATTTCCTTCTTAGCTATCATTAGCTCCCTAGCAACCTGCACCAGAACAAGGGGACACAGTCTCAAGCTGCGCCAGGGGAAGTTTAGGCTTGAGGTGAGGAGAAAGTTCTTCACCGAGAGAGTGATTCGTCATTGGAATGGGCTGCCCGGGGAGGTGGTGGAGTCGCCGTCCCTGGAGGTGTTCAAGAGGGGACTGGATGTGGCACTTGGTGCCATGGTCTAGTCGTGAGGTCTGTGGTTACAGGTTGGACTTGATGATCTTTGAGGTCTCTTCCAACCTTGGTCATACTGTGATACTGTGTGATTTAAAGAGACACTGAGATGGCTTCTTAGATGGAAAGATCAATTCACAGTACTTTGTTATTTGATGCATCTGTAATGTTTTTGTACAAATTATTATTTTTGTCTACTTTGCAGCATCTTGAAATTAAAAGGAAAAAAAAAAAAAAAAAAGAAACTGATTGATTTGCTCTCCACAATAAGTAGAAGACATCCAGTTGGCAACACCTTTATCTTCTGAAGGGAGATCTTCAGGATTTGCATTAACAACCAACTCATTCCCCACTGGCTTTTCTTCCAGCCAGAATGCTAGTCCAAATACCAAGAAGGAGGTTGAAGTCCTTCCATCCTAGCTGACAGTGGCTAGAGAATTGAGTCCAAGTCCTTGCATTTTATCCACCAGCTAGAATATTTCATTCAGTTCTGCAGCCAAATGGAGGCAAACCAAGCTCAGACATTCATTTGTCAGAGCGTTTTGCTAAATGTGGCTGGAAAAAAATATTTTCATGGACTCAAAGAAATTAATTTCTGCCCCAGGTCAGCCACAATTTTGGATGTTATTTAGCACAGTGTATAAAGCTCTCTGTATGTCTTTCTCAGTTCTCCTGTCCTAGGCTAGCTGTGTTGTATAGTTGCAGGCAATAAGATTTTTCTGCTGACCAGAACTGAGCAACCCTTCTGGTAGTGTAGAAAATACATCTCAGAAGGAAGAGCTACATCTACAGTTTGTTTTTTTCCCCCCTTTTTGTTGTTTTCAGGGGTCAGAAAAATCCTTTGTTCTACACACACATATCTTTTCTTAAATAATAGGCCTTTCCTCACTCCCCATTATTGTTTGTGTAAACAAAAAACCTGGTAGTCCTTTTTCTCCCTGAGTCCTCTAACAGGCTGCTAATGTTTAGTAAGAGCACTATAAAGTGACAAACAACTTTATATTAAGGAGAATTCCTGTCTGAACCAGGGAGGGACGCTGCATTTGTGGTCTGGAATCTGTCCTTGTTTCAGGACATTTGCATAACATAACAATCATCTTGGTTGGGGGAGAAGAGTATGCAATGAGATAACTTTCAAGGTACATTGATTTATCCTAATGCTTCTGCCGGTGAGTCACTCCTGTTTTGATCATTTTGGTTTTTGAACTACAGACTTAATATTGTAAGAAGCAGAAGAAGGGACTTTTTTTTTTTTCCTCTTGCAGCAATTTAAAAAATAATTTTCATGTTTCATCTACACAAAGATGATTTAATTAAATACTTTATTCCTGACCACAAATAATTGATGTAGTGGTTCGGTGAGAGAAGCCCAGCATTGTCTTGTCATAGAGCATTTACTTAATCCTGTCGTACCTGCTTGATAATTCTTCTCTCAGATCTGTCCTTGCATGAGCTACAAAATTAGCTTAGAGGACTTGGAGGAAAAGGGGAGGGGAAAAATCCCTCAAATTAGTTAATAATTTATGACTGCTGTTGAGTCAGCCCTCATTCAGTCTTACGAACCATCCCACCTGTCCCGAAATGAAATAACATTAGTTCTTTTGAGTTTCTGGAGCTGATTAGAGTCTGATAATGATATATAGAAGATCTTTTCTCCACCTCCAAAAGAGATAATGATCTCTTTTTAATGCCTTTGTATCTTAAGTTGCATCTTGCATAAATCTCCCTTTCCTTCGGTGCGTGCACACTCGCACATTTCTCTTCTTGCAGCATTGATCTTAAGCGCTTAAATGGGAAATTGTTTATTTTCCTTTCATGGAAAGGCAGGAGCTGAGTTCCTCTTCATGTGGTTATAACAAATGGAAGGCTGTCCCAGAATTTGATCTATGCCTTGGATTCTGCTTCCTTATGCAGTTAATGGGCTGAGCCTAAGTGACAGAATAAGAGCTTTATATTCAGTAAGAAGGTCACATCTTATTCTAGAAGGAAAGAAACTAGCATTTCACATGTTGTATAGAGGTCTTGTGTTATTTACTCCTGTTTGTTTTGAATGTATATGTACCACTGCAAATGATCCCTCTGTTTCTTACGCCAGCTTGCAAAGCACTGTTGACAATCCACATTTTGCAGCATTGAACACGGAGAGCAAAACCATGCAAATGAGAGATAACCTTGTGAAAAAGAAATTTCTGAAAACCCTTAGGGAACAAGTGTAGGTCCAAGATAAAAGTAGCGGTGATGAAGTGGCAAGTTAAGAAATGCTCCAGGGGATGATTAAGTCACTACAGTAGAAGGAAGCAGGAACTGGAGACTAACCTAAGAGTTACTTAGGGTTCATTTGAAAAAAAAAATCTGTGCACAGATTTCATAATCAGAGCCACCTACATTATCTTTTACTTTATGAAGAGCAAATCTAAGGTGGGTCTGTCTGTTTGGGACAACATAGTTGGATTTTATTCATGCATCTCCAGGAAAGAAACCTAGAGAAAGTTTCATTTTCATTTTAAAAGGATAGAGGTGTAAGCTAACCTGAAACACTGAAGAGAGACTGGCACAGATGCACCAGGTTGTAGAATCTGTTCTCAGTGCTAAAAAAAGATTTACCTTTTCCAGAGATTAGAGCAGATTAACTGTAAATGTCCCATTTACTGCATGCTTGTGCAAGGATAAACTGATGTCCTGATGATTTCAGTAGGAGTGATTTAAGAAATGATTGACACCATCTCTTCGTTACTTTGCCATGAGCTGCTTTAACAGATTTTATGGGGAGTCGTTGTCCCTCTCGCTCTCCATACAGCTATTACAGAAGGCCACTGAAAAGGGCTGAAAAGTAACTCCTGTTCTGGGATCCTAACTTCTCAAATTAGTGTGTTTCCCTCTACAGCATTTATGTGACTGAGGTATGAATTAATTCTCACAGTGTTAAATCCAGTTGAAGCCAAGATCTTCCAATACAGAGCCAAAATTGCCATCTACATCAGCTTTTTGTTTTGTTTTGTTGGTTTTTTTTAACTTAAGGCCTTCCTGATCTGCAAATGCATATTAACTTGTTGCTATTTTTCAGCACTTGAAAGGCAATCTATTTTTAATTTGCTACAGTATTAAATGTTTTGATTTTAATTTATATTTATTACAGTGCTTAATAGATCTACAGCATGACTAACAAAAAGGTGACATCAGATTCCACTACATGGAGCTAATAAAAGGTCTGTCTTGTGATCATCTCATAGGTGAGGGGTTTTCAACTTTTATGTCCCCATGGAATCCAGAGTGAAGCCCTTTCTCTTGTAATTGCTTTTTATTGTACACCACAGAGGCTTACTGTACAGACATGTTGTGGAGAATTTTCTTAATTTTATTTATCTCATAGGTTTGTTCCCTTTTTAAGAGCAAGTACAATGTCTCATCTAATGGTTGTGGTTATGAGGGAATGAGTTAGCTGAGGTGATTTTACAGCTTTCAATTTTTGTATTGTTTTCCATTTTGTCTCCACACAGGTGAAGGCAAAAATAAGTAAAGGGAAATTCACTCATATTTGGCTTGCTGTTCTTAGTCTTTGATTACAGAATTCATTGAGGTGCAAGATAGATTCAGAACTCAAAACAGAATTTTACTGCTTCACAAAAGAAATGTGGCTTACACTTCATGCATTAGTAGAGGTTAAGGGGATTAACTGATACCCTAACTTCCTGCCCTTTGCATGCCTTCCTGCTGGGGTTGCACAGCTGTCTTACTACATTTTGATGTCATCAGAATTCCTGAGAATTTGATGCCTCTCTTTCATTTGATTGTGGAACTGTGGTTTATCTTATCTAGATGTTCTCAGTGTTTGAGCATCATTCTTCTCTAATAATGAAGCTTTCTTCTCTAATACTGAAGCTTTCACCCTAAACTTTGCTCTAAAAATCACTAAAATAAAAGCAGTTCAGTTAGGCTCAGATTAGCAAAGGGGCAAGGTTGTTTAATTTTAAATCCCAGTGGAGTTTATACATAAAATTAACGAAAGTTTCCAAGCTGCTAACAGGCCATGAAAGTTTTTCCAAGCTGCTAACAGGCACCTTGCTTTTAACCGCAACACTCAGGCATTTTAAGTTCTGCTGCTGTGCCTGCCTACAGATGCTGTCTTTTTGGCCAGGTCAGACAACCACCAGCTATTTTCAGCATAAATCCATTTTGTGTCTTGACTCTCCTGCACCTAACCTTTCAGAAGGTCCAAGTAAGTTGACCTCATTACAGGGGAAGAGCAGTAAGGAGAGTTAGTGGAGTGCTAATGCTACACTTTACATATTGATGTAGGACAAGGAGCACGCAGACAGAAAAAGGAGGGCCTGCTTGCAGTCTTTTTTAGCCTGTAAGGGTTTGGGTCAGCTTCTTCTATTGCTTAAAAAAAGTATCTGTAACATGTGGCTGCAGGCACCTTCTTGGTGAGGCATTTTCCTCCTTTAATTCTTTCCAAAGGGAGGAAGGCTTGCAGTGTTTTTTTTCTCAACACTGTTGTTTCAGTATTCACTTAGCCCATACCGGGTGAATTTAGGAACAGGCAAATTGTGTTGGGATGCTTTTTGAACTTCCATACAGATGTTAGTTTTCTTCTTTCTGGTGGTTGACTCCTCATTACATTTATTTCTGTGGCTAAAAGGAACTCTGAGCTCTTCTTTGCCCCTCAATTGGTGCAACCACTTGTAACTACTGAGAGACAGTAAACATACTTCCAAGATTTCTCTGATGATATTTGCTACTGAGGCTAAAAATAACAGACTGATTCATGTCTGTTTGTCCTCTCTGTTTTGTAAGCACAATGCCAAATATTTCTTTGAAACTGGGTGTTTAATAGTTCATAGACTTCTCTTCTGATCTTCTCTTTCTCTGTAGCAGAAAACAGCAATCAGCACAAAAAAATGAATCCTAGGCTAACAGAACTTATCTCAAAGTACCTACGTCAGAAGTTTGAGCGATGCTTTTTCGCAGATGATGTGTGAGGCAGACTGCAGACTGACTGGGTCCAAAGCCCTTCAGCTCCCGGGGAGAGCACTGGAGAGACTTTTTTTAAGCAGTAGAACTGGTATTCTTTTGCAGTCTTTTTGCCTTTTACCCATATAATGTCAACTTTATCCAGAGAGCAAACTCCCAGTAATGAAGTCAGAGTCTCTCCGCATCTGTCTCACTAAATGCCACTTGGAACAAGCGCCTTTTCATTTGACAATAAAATCAATGAATGAAATATTAGAGGCTTGAATGATATGATGTGCAGAATACATTATGGGAGTTCTTGTGTTTCAGTGGGCAGCAAGTCTTGCCCTTTCTTCCTGCTATCATCAACATATCTACTTAATGAAACTGGCACCTTCTGCTAGTCTTTCACCTCTTTGCTTTTAGGCTTTAACTCTTTTGTAACACTTCAAAGTTTCTCTGTCTCAGGGCCATGTAATAAAATTCTGAGCTCACATTTTTCATCTTTCCTTCTCAATTAAAGCTTAAGCTTATTTTCATGACACTTGTTTTTATCCCTTTACTCAGCTGAGACAGACTTCTTCCTCTTTGCTCCCTCTGAGGTTCTTCAGAATGACAGGAATTACTGGGTATTAAACCAATAAACAGGGAAAAAAGGGAAATGAAGAACAGGGTTTCTTAAATTTCTTTTTCCAAGCCTTACTGGATTCTTCTTCAGGAATATTAAGCACCTTATTGTCGTGATAGTAAAGTGTGTCGTACATGTAGTAAACAGCTGTAAACTTAGAAAGTAAACAGTAACTAATGCTTACCAGCAACCTGTGAGATATACCATGCTCTTCAACCTTCAAGCTCGAGGTACTGTGCAAGTGGTGACTTGATAATTTTATCTTGGTGCCAGTCTTGACTCTGTAGTATCAGACAGGGTTATTAGACGCTGGCAAAGCTGAATTCAATGCTATATATGATTTGAAGTTGAGTTTATAGGTAGAAACATTTTCAGTGAAAGAACATCTCATCCATTTTGCCCTGTAAATCAGGATGTCTCCAGGGTGCAGGCTAAAAGACAGAAAGCAACATAGAGAAAGAATGGTTGTGTTGAAATTTAAGAGCCATTCTCTGTGTGTTTATTAGGTATTTGCAGTGCTCCATCTCTTAGTGACAAAGTAACTTGCACCACCGTGTCAGGATAAAATTTTCCATTCTGTTCTCCAGGTTGTTCTTTTCTTCTTACATGTACATCCACTGTTTAGCCTGACTGCAGAACCATGCCTTACTTAGGCTGAAGCTCAAAAAGGAAGTGACCCATCTGTGTTGCGTAGCCGGTTCACATTAGAATGAGGAACAGATCCCAGGACCCTTTGAGCTCATCACTGAAGCATAAGGTTTCAGGTACAGCCACTGTTTTGTTGTACCATGCAGAAACATCTCTTACTCTGTAGGCTCAAGATGCAAACCAGCAGGTTATTCGGTATCAGCGCGCTCTCATATTTTCAGGTATAGGACTAGTTGTGCTTAGTCATCAGATGTGAACAAATGTTTGCTGTGTCATCTTTCCGCTTGATACTCTGAGGCATAAATGATTCTTACCAGCAGTGTTTGTGAGCTCTAACCTGTCTTGAGGCCCATAATTAAAAGCATAAAGTGAGTTGTTTACATAAACTAATTGTCAGTAATAGTAAGTGCCATTAATAACATTTTCAAGAGGTGCTAAGAATGTATCAAAACCTTACTGCAATCTGTCTCTGCTGAAACGACAAATCCTAGATTTTCATCCCGAGCAATTTTCAAAGGCTGCTCAGGCCACATAGCCAAAGGGAAGTGCAGAGCTGCTTTACTTACCTGAAGGGAGGTTGTAGCCAGGTGGGGGGGTGGTCTCTTCTCCCAGGCAACCAGCACCAGAACAAGAGGACACAGTCTCAAGCTGTGCCAGGTGAGGTTTAGGCTGGATGCTAGGAAGAAGTTCTTCATGGAAAGAGTGATTGGCCATTGGAATGGGCAGCCCAGGGAGGGGTGGAGTCACCATCACTGGAGGTGTTTAGGGAGAGACTCGATGGGGTGCTTGGTGCCATGGTTTAGTTGATTAGATAGTGTTGGATGATAGGTTGGACTTGATGATCTCAAAGGTCTTTTCCAACCTGGTTAATTCTATTCTATTCTATTCTATTCTACTTCTTAACAGAACTGAATCCAACAAAGGGAAAAACTTATCAACATATCAACATATTTGGATTTTCAACACCACATACAACCTGTTTCACATTAAGTGGGTGACTGCAGCCCTTTTCTATTAAACATAGCACTGTTTTGCTTTGAGGGGTGGAGGCATTTCAGGGTTTTTTGGTTGGGTTTTTGTGGTCTTTGTTTGGTTTGGGTTTTTTTTTGGCGGGGGTTGCCTGTTTGTTTTTTAACTTGGAAGCAGGAAACCAATCATATTAATTTTATCCATCATGGGATTTTTCCTGCCACTTACTCTACATTCTGGGACATCTCTGATGCTCAGACAAAGTACTTATGGTACATTCCTACTAATTTCTTGCTTACAAACAATCCTGATGCGTCCATCAATTTAGAAGATTTATTCCTTTCAAACAAAAAGGAAAGGAGTTTACTATCTTGCTGTTTATATATAAATAACTGACCAAAAGTCTATGAAGTAGGCAGCTGTGTAGTTTCCATGAACAGTGTCCGGAATATTAGAAAGCTCTTACTCGCTGTCTCTAGTTCGTTGCTAATAAACAGCAATTCACTATTCCAACAACCTCAAACACCCATTACAGAGACCTGATGAAGCGTAGTGAAGCAGAGGCATTATCCTCGTTATACAGAATGAAAGTGAGGAACCAGCCACCAGCTGCTAACCTCTGTTAGCCTGGGTGTGAATCTGAGTTGTTTGTTCAATTAATGGAGGCAGCTTAAGGTTTACATCAGCACAGCTGAAATGACCAGCTGCCTGAACCTCAAGAAGGAAGTGAAGAGGCATACCCAGAATCCCAAAGAGGTGTACCCAAAGGAAGTCTGTGTTGGAGCAAAACATAGCATCCAGGGATGTGGTGAGAAAAACTCAGCCATCACTGGACCCAGTAATCCAATAGCTGCTCAAAAGACTAGCTGAGGGGAATTTCTGAATTATTACCAGCAGTGAGAGTTTAGACACTACAGTGGCTGCTAAAAAAGGACAGTCTTTTCTGAGTCTCACAAGTCCTGGCACCTCTTCAGAGATCGCCACTCAACCTCCCAGGTGGCCTTGGAGATGTCACTCCATCACCTTGTGCCTCAGTTTCTCCTGTTGTAAGGAGGCCTTTCCTTCTGAAAAGTCTACTAATGAAAGGCATTGTGTAAGAATTAGATTATTGATCACCCATTGCATCCTGCTGCCCAGCTCCATGCTTGGAGTTTGTGCCAATGAAAACGTGCATATTGGGATTGTATACCCTTTATAAAGTTGATACAGTTCATAGTATCAGTCAGGGTTGGAAGGGACCACAAGGATCATCTAGTTCCAACCCCCTGCCATGGGCAGGGACACCCTGCACTAGATCAGGCTGTCCAGAGCCTCATCCAGCCTGGTCTGAAACACTTCCAGGGATGGGGCCTCAACCACCTCCCTGGACAACCCATTCCAGGGCTTCACCACTCTCATGGGGAAGAACTTCCTCCTCACATCTAGCCTGAATCTCCCCACCTCCAGCTTCATTCCATTCCCCCAAGTCCTATCACTACCTGAGATCCTGAGAAGTCCCTCCCCACCCTTCTTGTACGCTCCTTTCAGATACTGGAAGGCCACGATTATGTCACCTCGGAGCCTTCTCTTCTCCAGACTGAACAGCCCCAACTCCCTCAGTCTGTCCTCATAGGAGAGGTGCTCCAGCCCTCTGATCATCCTCGTGGCCCTTCTCTGGACACCTTCCAGTGCATCCAGTTATGACAGGCTGCTACAGTTATGACAGGCAGAGTCCTGATGCATAGTCAGTCCTTCATGCTCTTTCATGCTTCTCCAAAGCAGTTTTTATTGCATTACCTGTGGCAGCACAAAAGAAAGCAGTTTTTGTTCGGTGATCACATACTCCTGCATAGCACAAATTTGAGGCATGGTTCTAATAGCTTGTCCGTTCCTGAAACTGGGCACAGTCATTTAAAAATATTTCTCTCTGACCAATGCCTGAGTGTGAGAGGTAGTGGATTTGAATTTACTTTGTTCACAAGGACATTTTGCTGCTTTTAGAGAAGGAAATTTTTGATTTTGTAAGAGCGTGGGAGTTTATAGTGAGCAAATTAAAAATTAACAAGAAGAGCGATGAGTAAAAAGCAGTGTAGGAGAACACAATCTTTAGGCTGACATAGGCGTGAATTAAAAAGTGCCGCTGTAGTCAGAGCCATGGGTACATCTTGCTGACCTCCTGCAGCCTGGGTAGGAAAGAATATCTATCACATGTGAAGGGGTTCATCTCAAGTCCCCTGTTCTACTGCTGGAACGTAGAATCACAGGATGGCTTAGGTTGGATGAGACCATAAAGATCATCTACTCCAACCTCCCTGCCCATGGTCTCATCCAACCTAAGCCATCGTATGATTGGGCAGGGACACCTCTCAGCTAGACTCGGCTGTTCAAGGCCTCATCCAGCCTGGCCTTGAACACCCCTAGGCAGGAGGTATCTGCAGCCACCCTGGGCAACTTATTCCAGAGTCTTAACCACCTTCGTACTGGAGAGTTTCTTCCTAAGATCCAGTCTAATCCTACTCTCCCTTAAAACCATAGCCCCTTGCCCTATTGCTGGACATCCTTATGAAAAGTCCCTCTTCAGCCTTCCTGCAGAATCCCTGCAGGTATTAGAATAGAATAGAATAGAATAGAATAGAATAGAATAGAATAGAATAGAATAGAATAGAATAGAATAGAATAGAATAGAATAGAACAGAACAGACTAGACCTGGAAGAGACCTTCAAGATCATCACATCCAACCTAATATCCAACCCACCTAATCAACTAAACCATGCAACCAAGCACCCTATCAAGTCTTCTCCTAAACACCTCCAATGATGGTGGCTCCACGACCTCCCAAAGGCAGCTATATTGGAAGGCAGCTGTAAGGTTCCCCTGGAATCTTCTCTCCAAGCTGAACAATCCCAGCTCCCTCAGCCTGTCTTCATAGCAGAGGTATTCCAGCCCTTGGATCAGCTTTGTGGCCCTCCTTTGGACTCAATCCAACAGTTCTATGTCCCTCTTATGATGGGAACACTAGAACTGGACACAGTATTCGAGGTAGGTTCTCACAAGAGCAAAGGGGCAGAATCATCTCTCTTGACCTGCAGTCCTTGATGCAGCCTAGGATATGATTTTCTTCTGAGCTGCGTGAGTGCACTGCTGGCTCATTGTGAACATCTCATCAATACACCCAAGTCTCTTTCTTCAGAGCTACTTTCAAGCCACTCTGCATCCAGCCTGTGTTTGTGCCTGGGATTGGCCCAACCCAGATGCAGGGCCTTGCACTTTTGACTTCTTGACCATTGTGCAGTTTTCTGCTATAAACAGCAATATAATACCTGAGGTGAGCAGTGTGTGAAGCTGGTATGGACATCTCTTCTGGTCTAGCTTACAGTTTCACCGCTATTTTGCTGGTCAGGCTCATTACTCCCTAGACTCCATGCTAGAGCACTTTTCATGGCGATATGTTGAGCATATCCTTTCCTGCCAGGTAGAAAACAAACAAAAACTTCTGTCTGTGTCCAAATCATAACATCTCCAAAATCTTCTAAAGTGAGTTGCTGGCAACACAGGAGCCCTGTTCTCATGGACACAGAGAGCCTTGCTGTTGTCACAGGTAACCTCAAACAGTCCTGTTCCAAAGTGAAAGTTTTTTTCTGCACTTGCTCTCTTGTGCTTAACTGCTGAGAATCCATTTCCCTGAAATTCTGCAGATGAAAGTGCTGCAAACATTAATGATGGATTTGCTAGCTTTGCTGTAGTTTGCTGGACTCCTCACTTCCTCTTCATTTTTCTAACAAGCTCCTTGGAGGAGTGGAGAAATGTGTGGAAACCCAATATAGTCTTTTCTTTTTATTGATTTCATTCTTTCATCTTTCCTTATGAAGATGAATCACAGATTTAGCTCTTTACCCCAGCCTTCCTCAGTCCAGTTCTGTATGCTTCATACTCTTGATCACCTTTGCATGTGATTGTGCCTTTTGAATCCTCCCTCCTACTATCTACAAACATTTGTCAAGTTTTGTTCTGTGCAGACTTTTACTGAGTTACTTCTCCTCTTCTTTTGCCCTGGCCACATCACTATCAGCACCTCTGGGTACATCCAGAAGTCAACTGATACCCTCACTTTAGATCTGTGTTTGAGCATTGGCAGTGTCTTCCTCTATTGCTTTCACTAGCTCCTTTCTCCTTCACTGAGTCAGCCTGACCCATCTTGTCTTTCCCCATCCTTGATCTACTGTATCTATCTGTGCTTCACATATCTTCCCTCCTTTCTTATCAAGTATTCGCTACCTGTCTCCTTCCTCTACTGGTGCCAGTGTGCTGTCCAACATGATGCTCCCATGAAGCCATTCTCTTCTTTCCTAAGACAGTCCTGCCAGTACCTTCAGTGAGCTACTCTCTGGCTTCCTTCTCGTCCAAGTTTCTCTTTAATAACTCTCCAGTAGTTTCTCTCCATGAGCAATTAGTTGACTAAAAAGGGCTCATGACTATTGGGAAACAGCAATATATGTGATGCAAATAAGATACTAACTAAAAAAGTTAAATGTATGTGCAAGGCTTTTTTCTCTGAAACTTGGCTTCTTCACATGTAAAAGAGAAGTTCACAGTAGGGACTGCCTTTTCCTATGCTTCTCTATTCACATGCACACATATCTGTATGTATTTATGCATGTATATGCATGTAGAATCATAGAAGTGTTGAGGTTGGAAAAGACCTCTGAGATCATCAAGTCCTACCACTTGCCTAGAGCTCACAATCCCACCACTATTGCTAAGCTACTGGCACTATTCCACGTCCCTAAGCACCACATCCACACATCTTTATAAATACCTCCAGGGATGATGACTCCACCACCTCCCTGGGCATCCCATTCCAGTGCCTGGGGAAGTGATGAAGTCACCACCAGATGTATTCATGTACGTACACACACGTTTATGTGTACATACAGGACACATCTGTGTGTACATACAGGACAGGAAACTGCTTGAAAGAGTCTAGTGCAGAGCCACAAAGATAATTAAGGGAGTAGAACATCTCCCTTAGGAAGAAAGGCTGAGGGACCTGGGGCTTTTTAGCTTGGAAGAGACTGAGGAGTGACCTCATTAATGTTTATAAATATATGAAGGGCGAGTGTCGGGCGGATGGAGCCAGGCTCTGCTCAGTGATACCCTACGATAGGACAAGAGGTAATGGGTGCAAGCTGGAGCATAGGAGGTTCCACATAAATGTAAGGAAAACATTTTCATTGCCAGGGTGACAGAACATGGGAACAGGCTGCCCAGAAGTTTGTGTGCATATCTTATGCTGGGTCCATGGTAATATTTCTAAAAACTTTCTAGAGGGAAGTGATGAGAGGCTTTTGTGCTTGAAATATATTCTCAGAGGTAACTTGGGACATCTGTTGCAGGCAAAGACAGGGTCTTTTTTCAGGGGTGAGAGAGGATGTGGCAGTAGAAGGGTGAGTTTGGGAGCAAGAGAAAGAATTAATTGATATAGACAGTGCCAGAATTGCACAGGGCATCAACAGTGAAGCTGAAAAGCTTGAACATGACAGCGATCTGGAGAGGGGGATGAGAGATGTGGCAGGAGAAGTGAAAGATTTTAGCAGCCACACACTTTGTAGGAACCAGTGCGAAATCAGCGACTGGAAGGCCATAGATAAAGGGTCAGTCACTCAGGCAAGCCTTAACACGAAGTGCAACACTTTAGGCTGGTATCAGTCAGCACAAGGGTACTGATTTCATTGAAGTCATGAAGATTTACACCAGCTAAGAATGTGGCCTCACACTTTTTTAGAAAGGAAGCGTGTGTTAGGCCGGGGTTTAAAAGATAGAAAGAAATCAGGAGAAGAGAAGAGGAGAAGAGCATTAGTGAAAGATTTTTACTCTGAGTCTTGCAGAAAATAACCCAATGTAGTCCTGACTATAGTCACCAGACTTGATACTGGACAATTTAAAAATGTTCCAGCATTCAGAATATGTACCTTTGCCCCTCTTCCCTGTGTCCCACTTTGCCCAAGCTTGAATCTTAAATTCTTTCCACTTACACTAAAGACATGCATTGCTCAGGCCTTACTTGGCTGTGGCTCCAGCATTCAAGTCTCTGTTAAATTCCTAATGATGTAAACCACTGCTGTTAAAGTAATCAGCCTGATGTCCTGAGCACCACAGAAAGTGCAACTCACACAAAGTATTTACCATGGACTTGTTGCTCTTTCTGCAGTTGCAGTGAGATCAAGTGAAAGCCACTGGAACTTCTAACACAGAAAGGAAAAAAACAGGCTTCTGCTAAAGAAGATGTTGAAAGTAGATGTAATAACTATAATTTTATTCCATCATTATTGTTTGTAATAGCAAAATATCTTAAGGCAAGAGCAAGCTTAAGTAATTCTTTAAAACTAGGAAAAAATCAAGGCAGAATAGGAAAATATTGTTCACAGGGACCAGGGTTGTGCTGAGCACCAATTAAACTAGCAGACACCAGATTCATCGTAAATAAAAACTGGTACTTCTTCAAATGTTTCACATGCCAGAAGTCACTGGGTGCTGCAGGACTACTATTAAGAAGTGCTACCATACAGCTGCACTGTTGTGCTCCATATCACACAGCTGCTTCTCTCTGCTGCTGAAGACACAATGCTGTGCTGGATGGAGCTCCAGCTTGGCCACATGCAGCTACTGTAAGGCATTCAGTAGAAACTAGCACACATTTAGTACCTCAGAGGACTTATGCTTGCAATATCTGAGCCAGGCAAAGTGGGAAAGGGATGAAAAGTTATTGTTATCCATACAAGCAAGCAGCTGTTAGGTGACTTGTCCAGTGTCATCCTAGAAATCAGTATCGGGTCTAGGAGCTGAGGTAAGCTCTAGAGTCCTCTTCAATGCCTGAATTAGAAGATCAAGTTTTACCCACTGGTGGCCACCAAAAAACTGTGAAGTGAAAACAGAATGGAAGGCATTGAGCTCTCAGGTTCAGAAGTATCTATTTTTTTCATGGAAACCTCTTCCCAGTGGCAGCTAAGCTTTTGCAAGGAAAAGCTCTTCTCATCATGCAAAAGCTGTCAGGGAGCTATACTGTGCAAACTGCTGTAGCTGTGCAGCTGCCTTCTGGAAGGGTCCCATCCCACAGTCAGGCAGCACACAGCCCTGTTCCCAGCAATGCAGCTGTAATTCTGCCTGCTCGACAGTTTTTCACCGTGGTTGTGCCAGAATCATCGCTTCGTTTTCTGTTGTCTGGCTGTTAATGGTGATGTATGAATGAGCAAAAAAGACAGCTTCATTTTCATAGGCTAACTTGTGCGTGAAGTAACATGGTGAAAGGAGCACACTTAATCATAACTACAGGGCCAGAGCAGAAAACAGTGACAGAGCTTTTGCTGCTAGTGATGGTATTTTATTATAGTAGCTCTCATGAAGATGAAACAAGCATCTTAGAATGCTTACTGATTCAAATGCATTATGATAGCCACCATATTCTCATCTTCTGGAAGAATAACTGGCATAACACTCTTATGCTTGCCTTTTACAAAAGGCCGTGGTGAGAAGGAACTTTCTCCTGAGAAAATCTGAATTGAGATTGCAGTATGAGCAGAGGTCAAAGTTTCCACAGAACAGCATGCACCTTGCAGGGAAGGCATGGAGAGGGAACAGCATGAGGCTGATAAATGGTCAGAGAACTGTGGGCAAGGGGAGTGTTCATTGTGCCAGCTCACCACCATGCATTGCTTTGTCCAGTGCCTCATTTCTGTAACTTCATAATGCATTGCCAAAGGTGAATAACTAAAATAAATGGCTGATAATGCTCATATACATTGGACAGATATTCTCACAATGATTCATTAATACAAAGAAAAATAACTGATGAGAGCTTTGAGTGAAACATTTTCTGTTGTTCACTTGGAAGAGCAATACTCATTTATTTTATACTGTTTGCACTTTTAGATACACAGAATTATGTGGTATGCATGGTATATATAATGTGTCTATATGTTATGTGTCTCACTGTTTAAAGTGAGGGGGGATACATTTAGATGTGGTTATTTTCATGTCTTCAAAATATTTGGGGAGTGTTTTCCAGAGAATATTTCTGAATTTCCTTTTTCTGTACTGATTCAGAAGGAAAACACTTTTTGGAACTATTAATATTTGCAATGCTGCTGAAGTTCTGGTTTCCTCATCACTTCTGCCCTATGTCAAGATCATTGAGACAATGTAAAAGGAAATAAAAACATAGTCTTGTTTGGCAGAGACAGAAGCACTATTCCAGCCTGGAGAAAAAGAAATATAGATGATGCAAAACATATCTTCATAACTTTCTCCAGGGTGGCTTGGGAGACAAGCCATCACATCTGCCTAGTAGGTTTTTAGAAACCAGCAAGAGTTACAACTGCCTGACAAGTTGCATAACTGCTCTACCCTAGAACAATAAATGAAAATATGTGCATTCCCAGCCCAGTGCAAAAGCAAGCCATAATGTGTTAACTAACATGTTTCACTTTGCGTTTGTGACAAGCTAAACCAACACGTAGGGGCAGTTATTCCAGCTCAGTTCATGCACATGTGTGAGTCACATTATCTGATCACCATATCTAAGCCCTAGAGGTTACATGGTCTTAATTTCTGCCTTTATCAATATGAAACCTGAAGGAATACTGGTGAGAGAAGGACTTGTTCTTGTCTCTTCAAAAATAAAGGAGAAAAGGGTTAAGGAAGTGATGCAGCTACAATAAATATGTGTGAACATAATTTCCTGAGAAATAATAACTGAAAAATAAGTATTTCAGGGCTTCCATTATCAGAACTGAGCTTTTGGATTTGTAAGTGGGAGAGGAAAACAATTATCAAGCAGCAAGATTTGGTCATGTTGTATGATTCATCCATTGGAGGGCTAAACTCTGTGACTCCGTGGTAAGGAAGTTCAGTACCTGCCTCTTGCAAATGGAATTCTGACATTTCTTTTGATGTTAGTAGCATTGCCCTGAGAAGGATCTATGGACTGCTGAGCTGTGAAATGTCTGCTCAGAATATGGGCAGGGTCACTCTCCTCCCACCAGCTGTGCCAATCCATTCCAGCCCAGCTGCACCTGCATTTTATTATCGTTTTATTTGTTTGGTTTGGTTTTCCTCATCCTTTATTAGCCATGATACTGTCTTATTGTGCTTTGTTCTACCTTAAGGGTGTGGTTATAAAGGACATGCGGTCTACCAGCATGGAATCAACAAGTGTTGGTTTAAATTGCACCCTTCAGCCGCCTTCTTTGCCTAAGACTTGTTTCAGCCAGTTGAGATCCCTTTCATGTTTCCTCACAATATATAGCTTGTGTTGCCCATTTGCTGCCTGGTGTCTTGGTGTCTCACAGGCTCAGAGATTAGCTACAGTTTATTCGTATGAACAAATCATCAGTTCCTTAGGATGCATCTGCCTCTATAATTTGTCATGTCCTCCATTCTCTTGTGCATTGCACCCAGTTTTCAGAAGCACCAGTGGGGTGAGAAATGTGTTGTGGTTTGTATGTGATCCTTTCTGCTCTCTAGGTTTTCCACGCTCTTAAAAATGAGTTATGCCATATTATGTAACACATGTATATAAATGGAAAAAGAGATACCTCATTAGAAAATTTGATCTGGTGAGGTATGTTAGTATGTTGTGATTGGGATGGAGTAGGATGATCCTGAACAGCAGTGTGGAGTGGGCTTGGTAATCTCTCAAGGCTATTTCGAGACTGATTTCTATTCACTCCTTGATTGCTTTCATAATGTGCTGATTTGTTTGCTCTATGCATTGGTCATTTACTGCTGCTTACACTCTTTGAAACAGCATATGAGACACATGTGGGGGTTACTGCCACTCCACTGCTCTACTGACATTCCACTGATACATTCACCTGACCTATCCAAATGCCTTTCTAGTTGATTAGAAAATTGAATGAATCACTTATGGATTTGTATGTTGCATTTTAGCCCAGTCTTGTGTTGGGCCCTACTGAAATTCTAGTAATACAGCCGTGGTTCTATATAAGCAACATATAACGATCATTTAATGCTTTCAGTGCCTAGCTGTGACCATATAGCCAGTTTTATGAGTATAGCTGGCATATGAAAATGTGTCTTCAGAGCATGATGCTTAATTGCTTTATCAAAAGGCTGCAAAATAATTCCCAATCACAGACTCAGTGCCCTCACTGAGTGGGTCCCTCTGTCAAAACACCATTCTCTTTCATTCCTTTGACTAGGTCCAAATGCAGCTTTCTTCTTCCCCTCGTTCTCTGTCACCAGAGCATCATTTCAATCACTTCTCTTATTTACATTTTGTACAGCACATTTCTGGATAGATAATTAAGTCCTTATCTATACAAACATTCACTTTCAGTTGATTTTTAAGCAGTGCAAGCCTTCTAGACACATTTGATTTAAACCACATTTTCCTCAAGCTGAAGCCAGCTGCTAATCAATGTAAGCGAAACCAAAATAAACCCATCTAAAACTGAAATCATCATTTCTGTGCAGCATTCCACACAGGCTTACCTAAATGACTTTTAAATTGCTGTCTTAAATTAAAACAGTTCCACTTTCTTATGTATGTAAACTCTTAGAATCCAATATTTTCCTGAGCAAAAGGAATTTCCATTATGACTAAGGAAAAAAAAAATCCCTGGAACAAAAGGGGGGCGGGAGGGGCTGTGCATGGGAACAGAATAATTTGTTATACAGAGCCTTGTTCTTCAATTATATTATCTCCATCAGACTTAGATGATCATTTTACCAACCTTACTTCTCACTAGGAGGATTCTCCATCATTGTATTCCAAAATCAAGCAGCATTCAGATTTGTCTGGGTGATATATTTCCGTCAGCATGACAAAGGTTCCCACAGTGTTTAATTACTCAGACTAGCCAGGGGAGAAGGAAAGAAATGAGCCATGCTGAGTTTGCTGTGCCAGGCTTGCTGTCTGTTACATAAGCAGGCATCTTCCAAATGCATGAAAGGAAGGCAGCACCTGAATTTCTGTCTTCTCTTTCTACTGTCTGTCTGTCTTCAGATTTCCTGTTTGTTTTCCATTAATTGCCTGTCTTTTGCTTCACGATGTTTTTGCAATTTGCTCATTTCCAGGGCAGCAGGTTCTTGGCTTGGTGGAGAACCAGAGTGATTGGTATTTGGGCAACCTTTGGAAGAATCATCGTCCTTGGCCAGCACTTGGGAGGGGCTACAACACAGGTAGGCCCTGAGGGTTTTCTTTGAATTAATGTTTGCATTGAGCATGCAGTCAGTCTCCTGGGATAGAGTATGAAGTGCAGTAACTTGTACCTCCCTCCTAACCTACTGCAAAATTTGTCATTTAAAGCAGTAAAGATGGTGCAGTGTGATGCATTTTGGACTTTCTGGTCTTGTGCTCTTCTGAGGGGAATATGTTCTTTCTCTAAATGGTCTTAAGAGAGATCATATGGCATCCTTTGGGGAAGGACAGAGCTTTTCAGCAGTCTGACACATCCTCATCACATCTCCTGCAAGATTTCTGTGCGTGATGAAGCATATGTAGGCCCAGCTAGAGAGAAAAAATAGGAATCCAGGCTCATTTTCTGCAGAGAGGTAAATGGTATCACAAAATGTCAGCCCAATAAAGATAGAAATCCTACAGGACAACAACAGGGTCATAATTGTCCTAATAAAATGCAAACTACTGGCCATCAATTTCTGCTGCCATGTGAAAGGAATAAAGGCACTAGATCAGAGAGTTTATTAGGTTATGAGAGACAGGTCTTCCCTCTGAATTCTTTTTGGTATGTGAGAAAACATATCAGGTGCATGAAGAACACACACACATCAAATTATTCTGATGCTAAGCTTTGCATGCTGATGCACTGAGTTAGGTTCCCTGTCTATTTGTAGTAAAAGGGCAGAACAGATGGTGAAGCCTCCATTTAAGAAAAGATGAGCCCATTTAAAAATCCCTGCACTATCAGGAAATTATTCACCATAATAGTGGTTTTGCTTCACAGGAATATATTGGATTGAATTAAATAGATTAACTAGAAAAAGAATGGCATTAGTTGTGGTTGGGTCATCTCTGTTTCTGTATTCCTTTGTATATCTGTGAAAACAAGAGTAACTTAATAGGACATAGATATGGTTCTCCACTTACCAGAGCAAATTACATATATAAGGGCTTGGGCTGCCTACCCCTACCCCTCCCCCCCAACTCCCCCAAAGCATGAAATAGGACTAAATTTCATGGGTTTGCCCTGAAAGGCTTATTCTGTACACAACTTAAATTGTTGATGTCAGTTCTCTTCAGTGTTACAGCACAAAATAGTATCTTTTGTTCTACTGAGAGATCTCCATCGTTCGTAGTTACATTCTTTCTGCTACATTTTTGCTCTTTCCTTTCTGGCATTTGTTATGGATAGGATTTTTGATTTAATAATAAGGCAAATATTATATTAATAAAAATGTTAATTATTATTTATTAATATGAAAATTTGCCCAAAAAAGCTTACTAGTAGGTTCGGTGTGCGGCTGTAGTATATTTGCAGTGGATATGTACAGTATATGGGTGACAGAACAAGAGGACACAGTCTCAAGCTGTGCCAGGGGAAGTTTAGGCTCAAGGTGAGGAGAAAGTTCTTCCCAGAGAGAGTTGTTAGCCATTGGAATGGGCTGCCCAGGGAGGTGATGGAGTCACCATCCCTGGAGGTGTTCATGAGGGGATTGGATGAGGCACTTGGTGCCATGGTTTAGTAGTCATGAGGTCTTGGGTGACAGGTTGGACTTGATGACCTTTGAGGTCTTTTCCAACCTTATTGATTCTATGATAGAAACAATTTAAACAGTGTTATTCAAACCAAGGAAAGGAGCACTGGGAAAGACAATCTGGCATCTGTCCACTAGGGGGAGACTCGACAGGCACTTGGCCAAAATGGCAGCAGTTAGATAGAACCTTTTACAAGGAGGCTTCACAGAAAATAACCAATTACTCACAATGTTATTGCTCCAGAATTCTCCCCGGGGCTGCAATATAATCCAAGAGCAACAGGAGTTCCACCCAAGTGGAGGGGGTGCTGTTGCTGTACATTAGCCAGTAATGGCTTTTGGGTGCTCTCGGGCGCCGGTTGCCAGCAGGGTTGTCTCAGAGTCCCAATGGCCGTGCTGGCCACGGCACGATGGCAAGCGACTCCCGATGCTTCCCAAGGTTCGCAGGCCCTCCCAGGGTTCCAGGCTCTCAACAAGAGCCTACTGCTCTCAGCGTTTTGCTGCGAGGTCCGGGCTTGAGAAGCAGGTGCTTAAGATGGAAGTGACTTATCACTGCAAGGGGATGGGTCCTGGGGTCTTGGCTCACCTGAGATTTGTCGCTCTGCCCATCAAGACACATCTGTCTGCTCCTAGGCTTTTACAATGCAAAGAGGCTGACTGTGGTTTCAGTGCAACTTACACAAAGGGGCCTGTGTCTTTCCAGGTAAGCTGAGGCACAGCAAAGATTCTGAGTCTCAAAGCTCCTGACTTTTTTTAGGCAAGGCAAGACAAGGCTCACTCTTTACACTTTGGCTTTGCTTTTATCGTTTGTCTGAGGATCAGTTTGGCCAATTGGCAACCAATAGAAAGGGATTTTACTAGGTTATAACCATATAAAGACAAGACCTAGTCTAAGTGAAGCATGGGCAGTGCATGTGCCTGTTTACCACAAAAGGAGGACATATCCCTTGTTTACCAGACTTTCTGACACCTGGGTTCTTGGTCTTTTTCCCGCCTTCCCCAGACCCCTGCAGGAGGGAGGGGGAAAGGGGGATTATGCCTGGACATGCCAGGACTTGGTCTGGGCTTGTGCTGGGCTCATTTGGCCCTACCACCACACCTTTTTAGTGCTGGCAGAGAGAAATGTGTCAGAACCCCATAACATTAAAATACCCCAGAATTGTATGGTGGCTGCTATCTAAAATTCAATTTCGTCAATGAAAATGCTGTAAAGCTTTAATTGATATTTTCTTAACTTACTGTTCCAAAGGTTTTATAGAGATATCAAATGTCAGTATGTCACAAAATTCTTCCAATGAAAGCAAAAATAATTTAATTTCTGCTGCCCTTCACACACATTGCATGTGTTAAGTCTTGGTATATGTTAATACATACCTGCCAGGTCATGCATAATCCTGCCCAAGATTTCAGCCTACTCACAACTTCCTTCTTCAGACAACTCAGCTGTACTTACAAAAATGTATGTATCTTTAGAAAGAAACCCAGAAGGCAGATAATGAATCGAGGATTGGCAAGTGATTGTGAGAAGTGGAATGATGTTTATTTCAAGTACGTGGAAGGAGAGGTCACTGCATGAAACAGCGCAACCTCTGAGAAGCAACAGACAATGATATTGACAGGATCAGCGTAATTTACTGTAATATTCTTAATTGAATTCATTATTTGCCTCAGTAATCTAGCAGAGACTGGAGGTATGAATCTCTGAAGGAGCATGAAATACTAAGTGAAACTGGAGCTTGTTTGGTGTGCTCAGTAAATTAAAATAAATTGACACTACACACAACACTGTAGACAATGAAGATTCAGAAAGCTAAATGGGGGAGGTGGGCAGGAAAGAGAGGCAATAACTCAAAGCAGAACACTCATGAAAGACAGTGGGCCAGGAAAGGAAAGACTCAGAAATTCAAGTGTTTAGAGTTGTACTTAGAAAGAGTAAAAGGACCCCCAAACTTTAATGAACAGAACTAGCTGGAGCGGGGGAAAGTTACTCTTGGGAGGCTGTTTACAACAGACTAGGATGCAATTCTAAGAAAAAATATTTCTATGCAAGCCTGTTCAACCAGACCCAGCCCTGGCAGATTTGATGCATAAGCTCCCCTCACAGTCAGAATTCTTCCACTGCTTCCTCCCCATTTGTGGCACAAACAATTTATATTTAATTCTTACCTTTCTGTGTCTGAGCCTCTCTGGACCACATATAGGTTGGGGGGAGTCCCAAAAGGTAGATACATTAAAGCTTCAGGTGTGTTTGTTCCTTCTCCACCAGCTCTTTAAACCCAGTAAGCATGCGCATTTTCCCGTTCCTGTGTGCCCAAGCCAAATCTCCTGACAGCCAATACAGATTTTCAAGGAAATATTTTATTTGGTGGTTTTTTTCATCCTTCTTCCTCATTTGCACAGGCAGATAATCCAAGTCATGCTTTAGTCCATGATAATACAATCTTAGGAAAACCAGAACAAACTCAAAAGTCACTTCAGTGGCAATTTAATTAGTGTTTAAAACGTTTTTCTTTGTTTGAGATAACACTCCCTTCCTCAAGCCATTTTAAACACATTTCCTTCTGTACCACAAAGGTACCCATTTTTTTTCTGTACCTCATTTGACTACACTCAGTAAGCTGCTTAATCAAATACTTTCTGTATTTATCATCCTCTCCATTTTGCTTGTCTGTGTTGAGATTAACTCTTTCAGACTCATCATGCATTAGTAAAGCATACTTTTCTCTATATGTAATCTGGGTGTCCTTTCACCAGCTAAAGTGTGCTATCTAAAGTATTGCTTGAGCTGCAATATGATTTTTCTCTTTACAGATGTTAAACTGACAGCTGCAGAATTGCACTGTATGGTTTGATGTTCATTTCTGGAATAACAGTCATCTTAGTCCTCAGAAAAATATCTCATCAAAGACATTCTAAATGTAAAAACTTTTAGCACTTTGTCTGCCTTATGCTTTCCATCATGGTGAGAGTAACTTTTAAAAGCATTTTCTGGTGACTGTTGCCATGATTTCAGGCCACTGCTTTAGCTGATGTGAATCACCCCTGGCTTCTCTGACTTTAGTGCAGCAGGGCCAACCTGAAAATGGATTCCATGCCTTTCAAATGGAGCTTTAGGATGGATCTGTGCCTGTGATTTGGGTGCCAGGGGGACACTTTTAAAAACTTTGGCCCAGAGGATTTCAGGCTTCTAAACTACAGAAGCAAGATCTGATGGTTTGAGGCTCCTCTGAAATACACTGTCTCAGTACAACTACAAGGTACTGTAAGGAAGTGTCTCAACAGCTTGAGTTGAGGATTCATACTCCCACACTGAGAAATGTCACATTACCAAATTTGTGGATTGGGAACAGAAGGGAATGGCTAGCACCTTACAATTACCAGGCTCCATGTGCACTGTGCATTATTACTCCCATGTTTGTAATGACTGGAAGAATGCTAGTGTGAATGTCTTCACTTTGTTGTTTCCTTGAAAAGAAGGACCTATGGAAGATGAATTGTAAGTGGGAAGCATATGTTATGTCATTTTTGCATAGTATTTAACCATTGTGACAAATGTAGGACAGTCTGTATGAAATCAGACTGGATCACTTGTCCTCCTTCAGGATGCTGTTGATCTTCAGTGCAGAAAGCAAATGGTTTGCTTGTGGTCACAGCATTATGATAATGAATCTGATGATAAGCAGTGCTGAGCACTTTCAATTTTGTTAGACATTGGTGGGTTTTGAGAATGCTCACAATTAATGGTGTAAATGGCTGTTGTTGCTTAATTCTGGGCAAATCTTTTGCTAGACTGCTATCTTCCCCATGAGAGAATCAGAATTCCATCTAGAATTCCATCCTAGAGCGATAATCCTTTGCTTCATGGTGTAAAAAAGGTGTATAGTAGTTGCTTGAGAGAGGAGACTTTCCCCAAATTGTCTCCATGAATTAAGAGTTCTATAAATTTGTGGTTTATAGACCCTCTAAATAGCCACTGTCAGGGCTTGACTCAGTTTAGCCATGCCCTATCCAAAAGCCATTGCAATCTTTCTATCTCACATTACATAGAACATTAGTCACATTTGGTACAGAAATTGATCTGATTAGGTTTGGCTGTGAGTTCAGGAGCCTTTGCAAACAGATGGAAAATTACATTTTAATGTTAACCAAAAAAAAAAACCATATATATATATATATATATATATATATATATATAAATATATAAAGTCCAAGACCAAGGCAAAAAGTGGCATTTCCTCACCTACTCAGATTCACACTGTACCAGTTTTTTGAAACAGATGATTCCTTCTTGAAGACACTGTGCACTCATTCAGTGAACATTGTTGTCAGTTCAAAGCATCCTGATACACATCTGTGCTTTCTAATGCACAAAGATGTATTTGGAGTACAGATATTGGGCACGCTGTACATGTAGCGGTTTAGAAAGTGCCAGCATATTGCTGCTTTTAGACTCAACAGGAAGTGTCAGTCTGTCTGTGTCAATGATGGGAAGCTAAAATGACATTTCTGCTTTTGATGACCACATCCCTATCTGTGTTGGCTGTAATCTGTAGCTTACACTTAAAAATAAGCTATTTTATAAGCTGACTACCATCAAAGAGTGGCTTTTTTCCCAGTCTTTCTCATGCAGTTTCTAAAGCATGTGAGGTACTGAGAACTTGTTTACAGCCTGCTTGACATTTCTGAAATGAGGGTCAATATATATTTGATTTTGAAAATGGTGCCTCTAGTTTGAGGGGCCTGTCCACGGAGTAATGGCATTGCTGTGACTGAATTAGTCTACTGTTCATTGCATTCTCTGAGATACATCCTCTGCCCCTTAGCAATCAAATCTATCAGACCCTGCAATAACTGTTGTTTTTTTTAAAACCAGCACTTTACTTTCTTTGAAACACTGAAAACTTTTCATCTCCTAAGAAACCTGCAATTCAAAACCAATGGCATTCGGACAGTCTATACCAGATTCTAGTTTCCATTGTATTGGAGTAAATGAAAAGTATTTATTTTCAGTTGATTAAATTGCCCTACTTTGGGGTTTTTTACTTATTTGACCTGAGTTCATAATGTAAAATTCTCTATGTAATATATGTAAATAGGGCATGTGTGTGTGTGTACTGTTCCAGCCTAATGATGTAAAGAATCATTCTGGAATGTGGTATTTTTAGCTTGATCAAGACAGTTCTTTGGGCGAACACACATACCTCAATGAGTAATTATGTTGTCCAGCACTCTTGAAGTACCCTCTCCTTATTGAAGAAGAACCATCATTAGCAGGTTAAATTTAGATGAAAGACTTTCACATAAAAGCTTAGTAGAGATACCTAGGTGCTTAAACTTTGGACAAAAACTTCTATTATATTACAAGAGAACCCCAGACAAATGCATACCAATAGTAAAACCAGTACTTTTTCTTCTGAAGTGCAAGTTCACTTTCCAGCTTCTCATTGTGCTCATAAAAGTGACTGTAAGAACTGTAAAGACAGCTCCTTTTTGTGGATACAGAAACAGAGAGTTTAGCCATAGTCTCAAAGCAAAGAAAGGTATCACAGTTGAACTCCATCTTCGAACTCTAATGGGTAGCTGGTGCCCGTCAGAGACAGCAGCAGAGTAACTAAGATGTCTTTCTATACACTTGTGTCAAAACTGTCACCTCTAAGAGACTGACAACTGAAAAACAGTTGAATTTTGTCAGTCAGATCCTTCTCAAGTGCTATTTGTGACAGAAATTACTATATGTTAATTATTTTTGTGTTAGGGCAAAATAGGCTCACAAGAAACCTTTGCCTGTAATGGGGGGCGATTCTTGCCCTTTACACTCCTTTACACTCCAGGGAGGTTGGAGTAGATGATCACTAATGTTCCTTCAAATCTAAGGAAGAGACTTTTGAGTAAGAAGAATCTGCAAAATTGAGTGGACACTGACACCTCAGAAGCAACAGCTCGGTTCTTTCCCCATTATCTTTATTCTGTCTCTGTGTTCAGCTGCATCTTGACTTGTAATCATTCCTGCTGTAGTCCTTCAAGCTTCCCTCCTTCACCTGTCTTCATCACACTGAGCCAGGGAGGACAGCAGCACTTCACTAATATATATACAGTCAGTTTCTACTCATTTGTTCTCAAGGCTTTAGAAGAGGTGGTGAAAAGAGAAGCTTTCCCAGATAGGATCATGGAATTATATGGTCAAGTCAGAATGTATCTCCAGAGATCTTACCCTCTTCCCACTGAAAGCAAACTCAGGTTCCGTATGTCTTCTCTTTATACAAATGCATCCTTGTATTTCTGTTGTGAACTCAGTCCTGTCTGTTACTAGAAGGGAAATGGTCATGGATAAAAGATGGACCTGTAGGTGACCTTTGGGTGAAATCATTGCATTAAAGTGCATTGTGTTTCCTGTTTATTAAAAAATGCTATGGTTAATTTTCAGTCTTGTTCATTCTGTGCTGCTGCTTTCCTTTCCCTAATCCATTTCTTAGAACGTTCTGTTCCTCCTGAATCTCATCCAGTCAATAAACTGTCCATTAAGGAACGATGAGGAAAGATGTTTGATTGTTTCTGAATGCAAAACCCCAAACCCATTTGTTATCCAACTATAAAGAAGTACCTGAGAGGCTGTTCAGCCCATGAGCAACATTTTCTCCTCTGTTTCTGGGGCACTGACTGAGCTTCATACTAAGAGAAGCTATGACATGTTTCTTACTCATTGTACCCATCCCTACAACTAGCCTTGTGGACTACATTGGAAGGCAGCCAAAATAATTGCCTGCATAGGGTGCATTTTCCCTGTTCACATGGTCCAAAGTGGAAATCTTGTAAAATTGTTGACATTTTGGCCTCTCTTAAATAAGATGCTTTTTGTGAGCATCAAAACCACTTTTTGCTGCTTTCTGAGGAAGAAAAAAATTAGGATAAGCATCATGAAAAAAGGTCCAGATGGGATATAAATGCCAGATTCTTGCTTTTAAATAGACTTAAGTTGATTTACAGGAACTGAAGATCATGAAACAGGTTTGTTGCCTGGGATCATGGAAAACCTGTCTTTTGTCAAGAAAATTAAAATAAATAAAAAAAAAAAAAAAAAAAAAAGAAGGTGAGTGTAACTTGATGATAGTTCACACCAGGAAGTATTTCTGGAAGGTAGTATGGATATGACTGCATTGTGTTTAGCATCGCCTTCCAGTCCTTCAAGGCTGCATCAGAAGACTTCACGCTCCATGACCTGATGACATTCTCTAGTGCACACAACATAGATCATCAGTTTCCTGCTAAAAGCTCTCTAATCTAGAAAATTGTCACATGGCTCTTTCATAATATTGGACACTGAGAAATGCAAACAAAATAATTGTTACACCTGAAATACTGAGGGAACACAATCTAGGCCCTCAGAGACATGTATGACATAGTATAAATGTGGCCAGCCTGCTCTGCAGATCTAGCCCCTGAACAGTGTGTGTACAACCACTCTGTAGTTCTTGATCTGGGTGCTAGGAATCACCTCTTGAAGTGACTATGTTTTTAAATACAGTTATAGCTACTTGGCCAGGTCTAATCTCCACAGGTCAAAGATGAGTATTTCAACAAAGTTAAAAGTAAGTGCTGGAAAATTGCCTATAAAGTTGGGAGAAATGGCTCCAGAAGCTTATTTGGAAGTGAGTCAAAGGGTAGTTTGAGCATAGGTTATTAGTATCTACAGGATAAAATAACATTTCTTAATAGAGGACTTGCCAATTTAGCAAAGGTTCAGCAAGATCAAATGACTGCAAGTTCAAAGACACGTTCAAATTAGAAATAAGGGAAGTATCCTTCATCAGAATAATTATGCATTGGAATAACTTAGCAAAGTTTGTGATAGATTTTTCCATTATTGTAAATTTTTAAATCAAGACTGAATGTTTTGGGGTGGGTTGTTTTTTTTTTTAGAAGTTATCCTCTAGTTAAAGCAGAAATTGATTTTGAAAAATTCTATGCTTTCTGGTATGCAGGAGCTAAAAATTATCACTTTTGGCTTTCTCTCTTAAATACGTATTTAACCACAACTTTGTTTTCCTCTTGACTGAATTTACCTAGACACCCAGGCAAATGAACTGACAGATAACTGCCATGCAAGAACTGACTGCATTTTTAGCACTGAAGAGAGACAAGGTTCTTTAAAACTTTGGAGAAATTTCCCATATAATGTTTAAGTCTCATATTTCAGAGTTCTTTATAGATGTGCACCTGGCCATTTTTTCCTGAATATCAACCTCCATCATGACTTCAAGACATACAGAGAGGCACACAGAGTAGCAGTTGGGTGATACTTGAGCATGACAATGATGTGAGACACATCTTTGGGATAGCTGTCCTCTGTTCCATTTAGATGGGGAATGGAATGGAATGGAATGGAATGGAATGGAATGGAATGGAATGGAATGGAATGGAATGGAATGGAATGGAATGGAATGGAATAGAATAGAATTAACCAGGTTGGAAGAGACCTTTGAGATCACCGAGTCCAACCTATCATCCAACACCATCTAATCAACTAAACCATGGCACCAAGCACCCCATCAAGTCTCTTCCTAAAACACCTCTAGTGATGATGACTCCACCACTTCCCTGGGCAGCCCATTCCAATGGCCAATCACTCTTTCTATGAAGAACTTCTTCCTGACATCCAGCCTAAACCTCCCCTGGTGCAGCTTGGGACCGTGTCCTCTTGTTCTGGTGCTGGTTGCCTGGGGGAAGAGACCAGCCCCCAAATGGCTACAACCTCCCTTCAAGTAGTTGTAAATTACCATTGTGACACATTGTATAGAATCTGTAACTTCCCTCCCCTCTCCCTTTGCTGGTCTGAAGTTAGAATATGTTACCTGCAGTTTAAAACTTCTGAGCAAAAACTTTAACAATCTTCTGAATTTCAAGAAAATTTGATGGTTTCCCTCTTGTGGTTTTTTTTTTTTTTCCCTCCTCTCTTGGAAGCCATTGTTCTGGTTTACCAGCTGAGAAGTCCCTGGAATATTTGTTTTCCACTGTCTTTAAAATGTAAGCTCTGCTCACAAGGGTCACAGAGTGCAAAGGGCTGTAAGAAAACTGAGTTCTTTTAAAGCCATGTAAGGAGCTTCTTCACACATGGTTTTCTTCTCCTACAATTCTTTCCACAAGGTTCAGGAAACAGAGTTTGATGAAGGTTATTATCTGTAGTGTCTTCCTTGATGCTCAAAGCATGTAGAACAGCTGGGGACACCTCTAGTTTATCTTTCTGATGTTGCTAATATTTGTCTTTTTGCCAGCCATGTTGTTTTTCTGTTAGAGGATTTACAACTTCAGCAGCAGTTTGGGCAGGAAAGTGTACTGCTTTGCACTGCTTGGAATCCATGTAAGAGCAGGCAATTCCTCCAGGTCTAGAGATGTTTTTGTTTTGCTGACTGTGGAAGTCAGGAGGAGAAAGCATTACTTAGCAAGGTGGTCTGTAAGTAGAAGAATTTTTCCTCTATAGATGTCCTTCAAGTCATATGGCTCATGACTCCTCTCTTGTAAACCTTTTAGACTCCTGAATCCAGGAACTTTTTTCTGTTGAAGCCTTTGGGACTTTAGGAAAGTTGGAGAATTACACCAGAAATGGAGGTCATTAAAGAGAAGATACAAAGCATGTGTATTTTTTTTTTTTCATATTACTCAAGAAGAGTAGTGTCTAAACAACAAAGGCAATTAGAAAACTAGGAAATTCTGAGCTACACTCAGTAGCTCTCAAAGAAGTTAGAATCATGCTCAAATACATCCTTCATCTTAATTCTGCTTAAGGAGAAACAGCATACTTTGCAAGAGGAAAAGGAAATAAAAGTGTTGCATTTCATTAAATGGTCATCAGGAAATGTAAACAAAATGTTTATAATGCTTCAAGAGGAACCAGGCTCCCGACAGAGTGACTGTACTATGTTTCAAAATGCTTTCTACCACACCTTCGCTTTCAATACATGTGCAGAGAAAACACAGACTATTGCATTCTGTCACCATGCCCAGAGGGACACCCACTCTCCATTTCAAAACAGTTCCTCAGCCCTCTTCAGTTGTCTCAGAGATAAGTTCAAATGTGGAGTCATCTTTTATTCTCAATTAACACTTTGTGCATCCCTGCAAGGTATATTAGTTTGTTGGGTTAGTTTGTTAGTTCTTACATTGTGAAATGCTTTTTTGGATAACAAGTCCAATGCATGTAAGTTCATAGTTAAACAATGTATCAGAATACTCCAAATAATGCGTGAGAATGACAGTGCTTTGGTCATACTGTGTTAAAAGCTATAGACATGAGCTATGGGTTTATTATACTAATGATAGGGATAGTCAGATTATGAGCAGCAGTGAGCTAGCTGGCCTGCAAATCAAGTGAAATAAACGCAGTGATTTTCATCCATACGAAGGCTGAAAATGAAGACTTAAAAATTCCTGCACTGGCTTGTGGAATTTTAGCTTGAATTCAGGTTTTTTAAATCCCTAGCAGCCATACACTCATGTTTTTCTATTTCCCTTTGATAATGTGGGTGGAAAGCAGAGGCCACAGTCGGTGCTGTGGAGGTGTGACCCAGTCCTTAGCAAAACTGGTCATTTGGGCCCTAATTCGTGAATGGCATAATCACATTCCTAGCATTACACTCTGTGACCACTCCCACTGATTTTTAGGTACAATAAATAGGAGTTAAAATAGCATGCATAAATATTTGCTAGAATACTAAGCAGTCAGCAATACCACGGCAGTTCTTCTGGGTTAGCAGAGCTGAAAGCCCCTCTTACAGCACCTAAAGCCGGAACCAACTTTTTGATGCTGGATCTATTGCACAAAACATAGTGGCATATTGTTTCATATTCCTTTTTACAGCAGCTGAGACTCAGTGCTTTGGTGTATGGGCTTTGGGATACTGGTTAGGGCTTGTAAAATCCCAATTAATTTTTTCAAAACTCACTATTGCTGTGTAATGTGTTTTGAAGTGTGTCTTGCCTGTCTCTCTCAGACATTGTAATGGTATTTACTTGCTCTCTGTCTAGATGCTTCACTGTTATATTATAGGCTTAGTTTCGAGAAGCATTTTTAAAAACCTGTCAAGGATAGGCTCTGAGATGCTGCTCACATAATGTGGCATTGCTTCAACTGCTCACAAAAGCATCCTGTTCCACCTGAAAGAAAAAGGCAAGGTAATGCTTACAGAAAATGATCTCTCAGTAGCTACATTTCTTTTCCTCCTATAGCACTGAGTGTGTTTTTCAGCCACCTTAAAAGGGCATTGTAATAAATTGATTGAGTTTGAAAGCTTGTCCGGTTTCACTACGACTTCTGTAAGTGATTCTGCTCTATCTTAAAATGTTGTTTATTCCTTCAAGCTCTGCTATATATTCCCCTCTGAATTTCAGGAAAAGCCATAGTCTGTGTTTGTGAGGAAGGACATAGGGATGCTTGGTAGCATTCCAAGGAAAATTGATTATGTTTCTGTAAACTTTCAATTTACTATTCAGAAAAAAAAAAAAAAAAAAAAAAAAAAGAAAGAAATTAACTATTTTGTTCTTGAGCAGATTAACCACCAAAAAAAAAAAAGCCTAGACTATTTTGCTGAGGTGGCTTGAATAGAATAGAATAGAATAGAATAGAATAGAATAGAATAGAATAGAATAGAATAGAATAGATCAGGTTGGAAGAGACCCTCAAGATCATCGCGTCCAGCCTATCAACCAATCCAACCCACCTAAACAACTAAACCATGGCACCAAGCACCCCATCAAGTCTCCTCCTGAACACCTCCAATGATGGTGACTCCACCACCTCCCCGGGCAGCCCATTCCAATGGGCAATCACTCTCTCTGTATAGAACTTCTTCCTAACATCCAGCCTAAACCTCCCCTGGTGCAGCCTGAGGCTGTGTCCTCTTTTTCTGGTGCTGGCTGCCTGGGAGAAGAGACCAACCTCTGCCTGTCTACAACCTCCCTTCAGGTAGCTGTAGAGAGCAACAAGGTTACCCCTCAGTCTCCTCTTCTCCAAGGCTAAGCAACCCCAGCTCCCTCAGCCTTTCCTCATAGGGCTTGTGTTCCAAACCCCTCACCAACTTCGTTGCCCTTCTCTGGACACCCTCCAGCAAGTCAACATCCTTCCTAAACTGAGGGGCCCAGAACTGGACACAGTACTCAAGGTGTGGCTTAACCAGTGCAGTGTACAGGGGCAGAATGACCTCCCTGCTCTTCCTGAAGCATCCACTGAAACAATTGCTTAGGCAAAGCATTGCAAAGTAAAAAAAAAAAATATTATCAAATCACAAAATAGGAAGAAGAAAAAAAAAAAAAATTCAGGTGACCCTCTACAGTTTTGCTAGAAGCAGAATTAAACATTTATTTTCCATTTATTTCCCAACTGACATTTTTACACCAAATATTTTAATTCAGGGGGTTTTTTGCCTTGTTTTCTCCAATCTTTTCACTAAATTCCTCTTTCTTCTTTGTTTTAGTTTTGTTTTTGCCTTTTTTGTTTTGCTGGCTGCTTTTCTGTGTGTCTGAAATTTCATTCTTCGAGCAACTCCTTTGTTTGCCTGCTTGCTTGCTTGTTTGCTTGAGCAATTCAGAATGTCAGCTTTCAGTAGTTCAAGAAAAGTCACATCGAGCAAGGGGAGAAAATGCCATTCAAACAAAAACCAGACTAGGACATGTTCCACCGGTTTAGTGATAAAGCATTATTTTTCCAAGAGCTCTTTGAGATATTTGCATCTCTGCATATGCCTGAACGGTTTGTTTCCTCAGGATAAGGAAAAATAGGGTGTCCTGTGGCTGATCATCATTTGTTTAATACTCATGAGACATTTGGGTTGACGCTTTTGTCTTTCTGTTTATTTGCTCCCAAGCTTTCCCTTTGTTTTGCTCAGGTAGATCAGGACAGAAAAATGCTGCACTCATCAGAAGATGAGAAGTCTCACTGCCTGGAGCCAGATGTTCATAAAATATTCCTTTGATTTCTTTTTTTTTTTCTTTTTTTTTTTCCCTCCAGTCACTTTCTCCCCCACAACAGCAGCTGAGAATAAGTCCCTTTCCCCCTTACGTTCAGCTATATGTCATCTTAAATTTAATCTGAGATTTCAGTCAATTTGACTCTGAGGAAAGTAGCTCCTGCGGCAAATATTTCCCTTTCCTTATTTCAGACACTGTGCCTGCAAACTAACTGCACAGATTGGAGTTAGTTCATTCGTTATGTGTGCCTTTGGTTACAGAACAATATACAAGTGAAACTGAAGTGCAAAAGGTAATTTTTCCTCTGCATGAACTGTTTAAAAGTTCCCAACACACATGCTTTTGCACTGAATAACACTAATTAGATGAATTCTCCTTTTAGCAGAAATATCTTATTCTCAGTAATACTAACAAATAAATATTTAAACTTGCTATAAATATTTGCCAGTAGTTATTTTTACAGCAGCAGTGAATTAGAATTCCACAGCACAAGAAGCCTTGAACAGAGGCAGTACAAAAGTGTTAAACCTAAGCCTGCAGGTGAATTCAAGCAGAAAGCACATAAAAATTAGTCTTGATGAGGGAACATTAAAAGCTTGTGTTTTCAATAGCTATGATTGCATCATAATTTAATATTTTTTTTCCCCACATACATTCCAGTTTTTCCACCCCATCTGCCTCTTTCACTCTCAGCTGCTAGCGTGATAGCCCCTCAGGACAGCATAATCTCTTTAGCTGCAATGCCATAATCTGCTGCTAACATAGGAGAGGAAGACCAAAAAAACCCACCAAGGTGAATACTGCACATACTAAAACATTTCCTCTTTTCCCCCTTAGACTGGAGGCTTAAAGAAATTAAGAAAAATATTTTATTGTCATTACAATTAACTGAATCTTACTATTACTCTTTATTTTTCTTAATAAAGAATCTCTGCAGTTGTATTTCACTCTTGAAACAAAGCTGACAATTCTTGCCAACTGGAAAAAATCCACTGTCAAAGGGGAGCTCATCTCACCCAGTTTATCGCTGCAGCACAAGGAACTTGTTTCACATTGATCTAGACTTTCAGACAATGCACAATGGCTCTCTTAGAAGCTAATGTACACACACTGCTGACTCCAAATGGGCTTTGCTTATGCTGGAGAGAAGACGAACACTGGCAGAGGTACATTGTAGCATGTTGTGACAATACGTCCCTTTCCAATCCAACAGCTGGAAGCAGAAAGGTTGACTGAAGATGAAAGGGGATCCCTCCAGTATAGGTTCCAGCATCCTTGGGAACCAGATGGACTGGAAAACAGAACTAAAATAGCCCACAAAATTCACTGCCAGAAGAGGTTTGCCTTTTATTCATGGCAGCACCAGGTTTTACTAGAGAGGAATTTGCCATGTCGTAGAGACTGAAGATAGGAATAAACTGCAACCACCTTTGTTCTCTCCCAAGCAGTGCAGGACTGTTCCAGGTATATCATCTAATTTTTGTGTAGTCTGATTTTAAAAAACTCATGAAATAAAGCATTTTATCTGCCATTTTTTAGGTTATTTCACCACAACAGTTTTAAACCATTTTTTCTAGAGTATTCAGAATACATTTCATTTCTTATTCTCATTACTTTTAGTTTTATCATCTCAGACTCCCTCAGGCAGCTTTTCCCAGTGCCTGCTTTTTGGCATTTCATATGCTTCTGTGTAGCTGTTATGTTTCTCTACAGTTGCCATGATGTATTTTTGTAAGACCTCATTTAATGACACTTGCAGATGTCATTACTATTCTGTTCACTTCGTCTTTCCACTAATGAAGATGTGAAACAACACAGAACCTATCACCGCTCTCGCTAGGTACTTCTTGTCAACCTGTGAGGCTGCTGTTTGTCAGTACTCTTTCTTTATGGTCCTTCAGTTTGCATTCATTCCCCCTGACAGCACTCTTATCTAAGTCTTTCCAAATTAATTTTTCAAGTAAAATTTTCTGAGACACGGTAGAAAAGGTTCTGCTGAAGCTTCATTGCTTCTGCTCTTTTCCCATCTTACCATTTTGTCCAGACAAAAAGCAACTAAAGCATGACAATGCATGCACACTGAGCTATCTCTTTTCCCACTTCCAGTGCAACTTTCCAATCTGAGGATCCTGATCTATGAGCACTTGCTGCCTTAAAGGCAGGCACTCTCAAAGGCTGAACGCTAACCAGCATTGGTAAGCTGTAACTCAGAAAGGTTTCAAGGATTACAATCAGCTGTGTCAGGTGATTAACTTCTTACTAGGTGGAGTAAGGGCTGCAATTTCATTTTATTCAGTAAGTATTAAAGGCCAGATATCTTCCTGCACACATTGAGTAGAAGGTTTTATATGAGTGACAAAATTGTCTTTGTCTCAGCATAATCTTGATTTCAGGCCAGATATAAATTAATTTAAACAGTATAATTTTGGAAGAAGCAGATCTCTGTTTAGTGTGGCAATGGCAGAAATGGAGTCATACTAGATAAATCAGGATTGTATCCACCCTTTTCCTAGTGGACAGTGCCTTGACTATCTTCTTGCAGCCTGTCAGTTTTCAGTATGAGTGGAGGGGTTACTGCTGAGTGTTGACAGGTTCCTTCTTTCTTTCTTTCTAGTAAGATACTGTCTAATTCTCTTTGGAATGGTAATGATCTTTGGATGGAGTTAGACTCCATCACGTGAATCACCTGTATTGGTTCATTTTGTAAGGAATAATCCCAGTGTTAATCATGTAATCGTGAAAACAAGCTTTATCAGTTTAGGAGACTGATAACTAGAAAAACAATATGCTTCTCCTGCTTCTTCCCAGTTTCACTTCTTTTCAGCTACTTAGCCATCTTGCAAACTTATATAACCTAACATTCATCAGTATGTCATCTCTCTATTTCTTCTCTGCAGCCTCAGGGGTTAAGAAAAACTTTATTTTAGTAGCATTTTGAAATATGAAGCTTTTTTAAATCAACCTCCTGTGTCAGCAGAGGGTAAGGACTGCAGTTACCACTGATACATCTCAGCTCATGTCCTCTTTTTAACTGCTGTGTTAGCACATAGACAGGGTGGGCTTTGACTGGCATGTGACATCATGGCTTCTCTTGTTCTCTTCCCTGTGTTCTCCTTCAGGGGTTATCTTGCTGCTTCTTGATAAGTTAAGGAAGATGAAATGGGAGCAGATGTGGAGACTCACAGCAGAGCGAGAGTTAATGAGCATGTTATCCACTTCACTGGCTGACCAGGTGAGTAGGATGTTGCAGATGGGTGGTACAAACACTACTTCATGGATTGATGGGGGAAAAAGGGTTGGGGATTAGCTGTGGCAAAGGCAGAGAAAAGATATGGGCCTGTAGTTACCATTTGTTTAATTATCTGGGGGAAATGTGGAAGAGAGGAATGGAGATCTGCTCATGAGGTTTTTCTTACTCCACTGACATTTTTACCTTCTCTGCACAGATGACTCATAGGATAGATAAATGGGGTCTTCAAGCTTTAATTTTCTGTCCTTCTTTCTTTAACGTAAAACTTCAGACACAGGAAGTCCAAAAATACTGTGTCTTTTCCTACCAGTTATAGTCTAAGCAGACTTCAGTTTGTCTTCAATACTTCTTTACTGTTTCTGGCAGATGAATCCCAGCAGTCTTTTAATGTACTCCTTGCCACAACACCCCTGTGAAGATAAAAGTGCTACAGCTCCCTGCCACAGATGGGAAACTGAGGCCAAGAGTAGAAACAGTGTGCCGCTACACAGAAATGCATATTTACTCTCTTTGTGCTTCCTTCCAGCTCTCAGTTTCTAATCCAGAAACCCTGTTTATGTAGTACTGGACCTGAACCAATAAGTCTTGCTCAACAACTTCAGTGTATTCACTCAATACAGCATCATATTTCTAGTGCTTCTAAGCTACATCTGGCTTATGACCAGCCACCACTAAGAAAACACTCTGCTTACTGTGTACCTATTGATGTGCATTCGTGCAGTGTTCTTACAGTTTGATACAAAAGCTGCTGACGTTCATTAAAAATTTTCTTGCAACTTCACTGAGTTTTCAGTGAGGTCATGAGCTGCTGACTTAATGCCTTCATGAGGTAGAATTTTGCAGGATAGACCAAGGTTGCTTATGTCTTGCCCTAATACCTGAACCACAAGACTGTCCTTGTAACTTACTTCTCCAACTGGATGGCTGCACAGAGGCAGAACACATTCAGTCCTTCATGATACAGGCTGTTCTGCCCTTCCCGTGAAATACCTAGAATACTTGTTGCAACAATGAAGTGCTACCTAAACTCCCACACAGTAATTCACCTTGAAGCAGAATGGCAGAACTGTTTTCATCTCCTTTAATGAAAAGTGATGCGGTACTTACTAATAGCAGGCAGTCTATCATTTACTGCATATTACTTTCCCTGGTGACTTAAAAGGGGAACCACATCTCTTCCCAGCTGGACAAGATACATGTTTTGAGAACTTTACTGGAGTCCATGAGTTCTGTGTGTCAAGCAAGCCTATTCCTCTTGTTCAGATCTACACATCACCCCTTAGATTGATACTACCCTCTTTGAAAACAGAATTACAAATCAAAGTTTGTGGAGTTCAGCTCGCATAATCAATTGCATTTCTATCTGTGGGGGGAAAGGACACACAGGTCGGAAGAGGGGTTGAGATCACCTCACTGTAGAAGCAATGTACCCAACTGTTTCTCTGGTTTTGTCTGCTAGGATATCTTCAATGCAGTCATCAAACAAAATCCATTCCTTGTCTACCAGCTCCCGTGTTTCTGGAATGTACAGCTGTCTGATCACACTCGTTCGGAGCAGTGCTACAGAGATGTGTCTGACCTGAAGGTATGTTTCACTGGAGGTTGGATAGGTGGTGTCATTTGGGACAGAAGATGGAGGACTATGCTATCACAGAAAGATGGCATGTCTAAAGCAGAGGGGAAGCAAACACATACAGTTTACGAGGACACCCAAGCAGGAGCAGCAAACGTGACATTGGTTTTGTGCATCTTGACTGCTAGAAAAAATGCATGCTGCTTTGGAGTTTGGCAAGGTATTAGAGAAGTGCTTCACCTTCTTGCATTCTGTACCTGTCACTACGCTACTACACCTTACTGCTGAGTGCCTGTTGTCCCAGTTCTTAGCTCTTTCTAGTCAAAGAAAACTGTTTGTTTTTTTTTACTGGGCAAGTTTGAAATTCTTTAGTCAACATCATTTAATAGAGTGAAATTCACAAAGAGGTTTGGGCAGACTCTAGCTAGCGATACATTAACTACAATTGAAAGACCTTACACACTTCATATTTAGCCTTTATCTACACCTAACCCAGCCACACTGCCACTCATTGTTCCAGGATTTTTTCTGTGGAAAAAAAATGCTGAGAAGAAACCAATTAATTTAAGAAAACAAAGCTACAGTATCAGTTTAATAGCATTTTTTCCCCACTGTTGTCAAGTAGAATATAAAAGCAGGATGGATTTGAACATATATGGGTAAATTTACATCAGTTGTTTGTGTGTTCATTTTGAAAGGCCAGACTCAAAGGTAGCATGCAAAAAGTTCACAATTGAAGCTGAGTGAGCTTCTACCTGGTATGGAATCATTGGGGGTGTTCAGGAGGCGACTTGATGGGGTGCTTGGTGCCATGGTCTAGTTGTTTAGGTGGGTTGGATTGGTTGATAGGTTGGACGCAATGACCTTGAAGGTCTCTTCCAACCTGGTTTATTGTATTGTATTGAATAAGCCATTGGAGCAGACTAGCGGCATCAGAACACGGTAAATATTGGGTGGGTTTTGGTGATTAATTTTAAAATTCAGTCAAGGTTCATATACTTAATTTATGTTTTGAGAATGCTTTAGTAAATGAGGATTTAAAAAAACAACAACAACAACAAAGAAAACAACAGAACTACAGAAGAGGTTGCAAGGGACCCCTGGAGACCATCCAAACCCCACTCAAAGCAGGACCAACTTAGATCAGGTTGCTCAGCACCTTGTGCAGCTGAGCACCAAATCTTCAGTGTCTGAGATTCCACAACCTCCCTGGCCCCCTCTTCAGAGTTTGACCATCCTCACTGTGCAATATATTTCCTAAATCTAAGCAAATTTTCCTTGTAACCATTTGTAGAGTAACAGAAAGAGCATTCAATTTGAACACCAGATACTGGAAAATCAATCACACTTGACACACTGATTTTAAAAGCTGCACTTCCCAAAAGACAGAAGGTCTGGGTTAACTGACCTGTCAAAGTTGGCTTCAATTTCATACACAAAGTATTCACAACCAACTATTCAGGTGTGACCCTGAGAAGACAGCTTTTAAAGTCAGATCAGTATACTGGTCAGCACACTGATCACTAAAAGTTTTATGATAGATGCTTGTAAGGCAGGATCGATGCATGGGCTTAAAAGCATCATGGTTTTATGTCTTGTAACAAAGTGTTGGTAGACATTTTAGTTCTGTGCCCACGTTGAGAATCATGTATGACAGCAATTGCATGGCCTGAAACAAAAGAAGAGGTATAGTAGCAGCATGGTAAATGTTTTCTAAAGAAGTTATTTCTTTTAAGATAGACCTCCTACCTGGGAGATATCCCAGTGTTGTTCTGTGAACCCACTGAGACGGTCAGACTGAATTCATCACAAGGTTAAGACATACACTTTTATATGAGACAAAGATAAAGATACTGCAGCTAATAATTGAGAATCTAGGGCTTGGTTCAATTCTCTAAACACAGTTTGATTCATCACAGATACACAGATGTCTGTGTGAGACTGGCAGGCACAAAACAGAGCTACAGGAGACCATGCCCTTTTGGCAAGGCAGCTGATGGGCAGGCAGGATAACAGTAGGGTGCTTTCAGTGTTGCTGTATATCTGTATTTAGGCAGTTGAAATGTGATCACCATGAGCGGCTTTGGAGAGCAGTTAAGCTTTGGAGTAGACATCTGACAACTAATCAGGTAAATCTTTAGCTGCAATGACTGTGGGCTACTCTGCTTCAGGTGTGGGACCTTTAGGTCATATGTAACAACTACAAGTAAGCATTTGATAGAAGTACCTTAGAAACAAATTGAATCCTTTCTTCATTGTTAAATTAACAAATACATGTTTGCAAGTATCACCTAGTTTTGGTTGTTTATTACCTGTATATTGTATCACACTGCCAGTTCCACTCCAGCATAGACAATGAAGTCTAAGCTGCCTAATATCCTGCACTGGCTTTCTGGTCTGAAATATTTAACTCAAAAAGGGGTGCAGACACATAAGCAATTTCTTCAGCTGAACTGAGCTTACTCATACTGCTAAAATTATCCCCTCAATACTGAATTGGGGCTGAAATTCTTTGCTTTGAAAGAGAGGCCAGAGCCTTATCTAGCGCACATAAGCCCCCTGGTTTCAATAAAGCTCTTCCCATATTCAGCAGTTCAAGAACTGGCCCTCAGGCAGCACTGTTTAAAATTCTTCAGACTATTAAAGAAAAAAAAAAAGGCATAAACCAATTAAAATTGTGGATTTGCATTATGAAAATTATCAAAGTTCTCGTTTTGAAGAGAAAGCAGCTTGTTTGCTGCGTTGTTCTCTGTAAAAAGCAGCAAATGTCATTAAGCTCAAGTTAGATAATATACTCTTAAAATCACCAAAGTCACTTCCGTGGCATTTAATATAAATGGTGTGACACAACATATTTGGCACATCCTGTATTTTATGGTAAGACTGGAATAAGAAACGAGGTAAAGGAAACCTCCAGGGTAAGAGGGAGAGAAAGATAGATTGTGAAGTTTGTACTGGAGGATTAAGAAGGATAGCACAGGAAAGGAGGAAATTCAGGGAGAGATTCAAATTCCAAGGTAAGGCTGGTCCAGTCAAGTATTCCTCAGTCAAATAAGACTGCATTCCTCATTTCAGACTGAAAAGGCACTGATTTAATTCCACCTGGCCTCAAAGTCTATGGGACTTGATAATTTGTCATCTCTTACACGGAACATTGTGTCAAATAAGCTTAGAGCCTCGGGGCTGGCTGCTTTTCAGGGGTGGTGTGTGTAACTGTACACATACATGCTGCTTTGCTGCATTGTTCACACTAAAGCAAACATAGGATGGCCAGCATACTTTTTGCAGGCCTGTGGAGCTCTTCACTATTTCATATTGCCTGAAGAGGGTTCTTTTTTTCCCCTCTATATTACTCATTAATTTGCATCTCTATCCATTTTATTGAATTTTCTTTTTATGTGCTGTCTTTATGTTAGAGAAGATGTTTGATTGATTTCTACTTCCTAGCTGTAGCTGAGCAGCATGTGCAAACTTGGAAGGACTTGCATGTGAGGATCTTTGAAAAAAGGCTTAAGAACAGAAATATTTATAACCAAGTTCTGCATTGCTAGTGACCACTAATTTTATTTCCAACTAAAGAAACTTCAAAATAAAACTGCTGTGCTCTTTTTATTCATCTAAATGCTTATTTTCCTTCTGTGTCATACTGTGTAGTGCTAGAGGCTACACTAGTATGAAGTCTGTGGGCTTTGTCTATGGTGTATGAAATCAAAACTTAGGTTAAAAAAAATCACACTCACAGAAGTCTTCCTTTTCCCACCCTGAGGGCTCCTGTGTTAAGGATGCTTTGCATTAATCAGTAATGTCTTGAACAATTTTAATATAAAACAAAGAATAAGTAACAGGAAGAAAATGCCCTTTAATTCTTTTTGCCAAGTGAGACAACTTCAGTCTCTGAAAAGGTCAGGGGTGTTTATTTTTGCATGGCATTTTTTTACACCTTGGAGAAAGACTCAGGAGTTGTTACTGAACACTGGCCAAAAGATGTGGAAGGGCCAGTGGTCATTCTGTCCAGGCATCGAGTGTCCATCTTGTTTATCTCAGCTCCTCTTATGATGCCCAGTTGACCACATGGTGCTGTAGGACCATGCCATGCTGGGCTTCAAAGCTTATGGGGATCTGCCTGGAACTGAGCTTCATTTGTGCAGTGTTTTTCCTGGGTTGGGCCCTGTGTTTCTTTTTCATTTTGGTTAATAGTTTGTTCCTGTCTGTATTGAAATCTCTATTACCATGACTTGGCACAAACCAAACAGCAAGAAAAATCCTGTGAAAGAAGGTAATGCATTGTGATGCCTCCAACAATGAATCATGACCTCACTGAATGAGTCAGTCGTGAAGAGAAGTCTGGTTGTCAAGGATACAGATGCTATTTACACACAGAGAATCTGGTACTTCACAAGCACAAAAATCATATTCTGGACTCTTCAATGAGAATGTATCTAATTATGAGAACTTGCCCTCTCACTCCAAAACAGGAAAAATGCTACTAAACTTATTGATGACTTTTCAATCTTGTTTTGAACACAGCTGATAATAAATTACCATGTAGATTATCAACCTCATAAATTCCACAGTCTGAAATTGTGTTATGTGCTTCACTGTGCCCTCCCTGGGAGTGTCCTCTACACACGGACGACTTTGTGAGATTGCTTAGAAAAGTTTCAACGACTTCTTGTCCATAACCCAAAGACATCATTTTGGATCTGCCTCAGACATAACCTGTTGCATCACTTTCCATCCCAGTCCCTGAGCCACCCCTTGCTGGCCAAACACCTCTGCTCTGGTCTCTAGCAGTTCTGGCATCCTGCTACCTTGCACCTTTTAATGCCAATCAAGGAAAAGCTACAATGAGAGGAGTATAGTTTCAAGTGGTTAAAACATACCCCTCCCTGGAATGAACACTGGAATTAGTATGGTGCTTTTCCTCTGATAAAAAGGGAGTGCTGAAGGGGGTTTGGGGGTATTTTTTTCAGGCTGCAGCCCTCTCATTAAGCACTGGTACAAGAGGTGTAGGGAGAGATGCAAATCCTTTTGAGGAAAAGATGAGAACTTTGAGAAGTACAAGACAGTAACAACCTGTCAGCTTACTGCCATATGACATAGACAGTAATCTATGAGAGTAAGGTAGTCCCTGGAAGCATGAGCACCAAATCAGGCAGGGCAGGAGTTTGAATTCTACATCCAAAAAGCAGTGCTTGGACCCCTGGATTGTTGGCTGATTTCAGCTCTGAAAGTTCCCTGATACCTTTTTTTTTTTTCAAATGTTTGATCCTTTCTGGAGAGATTGATTCTTTTATCAAACCATTCATTTCTGATAAAACCCAGCTTAGAAATAAAGTTTCCAAGCATGGCTAATCAAGCCATAAATTACTGTTCAACAGGGGATTGGACGTGACACTTGGCGCCATGGTGTAGTCATTGAGGTCTGTGGTGACAGGTTGGACTTGATGATCTTTGAGGTCTCTTCCAACCTTGGTGATTCTGTGTGATTCTGTTGGTGCAGTTTGCCTCTTTCACTAGGTCATAAGTGTGTCAGTCTTTCAGCAGGCTGGCTGAGCATAATCAGTGAGTGGTAAGGGTTGGTGATTAACTAGGATAGTATTAACAGAAATGCAGATAGTGCCAAGTTGCTTAATGACAGCTAACCAAGTGTTAAATAGATGTAGAATTTTAAATTCTGATCTTTCAGTACCTAAATTGCTAAATGAAGATTAAGGAGTTGTATTTTTCTTAGTTCCTGGGAGGCCTTGGTCACGAGTGGGAAGGATCCGTGGGACAGCCTGAAGGCTAGCGCTGTTCCTGCAGTGTCCACACAGATAATGGCACTACAGTTTCATATGCTCTAGGTACAGTTTCTTCTATAAGCCAACAGATCTTTGGAATAGCTTAAACACTAGGAAGGAAAATAGAAGAAGAAATAAACACAGTATTGTGGTGCAATTCAGACTCAGAAAAGGGATGTCATAGTAACAAGATTTTTAGTTTCTAGATTCACTTTCTCTTTTTAATGTTGAGATGACACTTGCTCAGTCTGCAAGCTAAGTGGATTCTAAGTGTGACTGTTTTTTTCCTTATGATTTCCCTGTAGCCTGCTTTCACCTGATTTTTTTTCTTTCTCCAATCAATTCACTAGTTGTAGAGAGCAGTAAGTTCTCCCCATAGATTTCTCCAGGGTAAACAATCCCAGCTCCCTCAGCCACTGCTTGTGTTTTCTGCCCTCCAAACCCTTCACCACTCTTGTTGCTCTTCTCTGGACATGCTCCAGAACCTCAGTGTCTTTCTTATACCCAAAGCTGAACACAGTACTTAATCTGTGGCCTCACCAGAGCCAAGTACAGGGACATGATTGCTGGTGGATACACTGGTTTTGATACGGGCCAGGGTGCCATTGGCCTTCGTGGCCACCTGAACACACTGCTGGCTCATGGTCAGCTGGATGTAGTGTATTGTACGTCAGTGATCAGGAGTCTTGTTGCTTTTTGAAACCTGCTATGCATTTTTATGCTTTCATATATCACATAATTTTTATCTAATCATGTTACCTTTGAACATCAGCCTACTTTTTAGGTAGACCTTTTTTGTGGTTTTCCTACCTCAGGTCATCCACATGGTTGCACAGTTCCTTGATGTTCTCTAGCTGCATTGGTGTGTACTGTCTTTCTTGATTAAAAAAATCAGCTTTTCTGGATAGTCCCTTTCAGCTTTCTTCAGCTCACTCCAGGCTCCCCTGACATCTGTATACATGCAGCATCCTGACACATTTCAAATCTGATCAGATCTGAACCACCAGCTAGGCCTTTGACACTTACCAGCTTTTACACACACAGCAGATTTTGAAGCACTGCAGCAAAGAGCCTGTGCACTGACAACTGACTTTGGCATCATCCCACACACAACTGGGTAGCAACATCAACACCAGTGTTTGGCTGTGATGTGACATCATGTATGTTGATGGGAAATACCTGCAGCACTAGGAAGCCTGTCCCGTAGCAGTTACTGAGTTTGTCATCATTAGCAATATCTGTGCTTATGGTCCCCAGGGTGAGTGCTCAGAGTGCTTAGCAAGGAGGTGGAATGCTCATGAAGACATCCAGAAAGGAAACTCACATGAAGTGTAGCAGTAGTACAGAGAGCACACAGCTTTCTCTTCGCAAGTATTTTTTGTCCCATTTGCCAGCTTCTCGTCTTTCTTTGGTCCACTCTTAAATGAGTGCAATATTTTCATTCAGTGCCTGCTTAGAAAAACATACTAGTAACCTGTAAAACTGTTAACTAGCCCTTGAGATTCCCTCAGCCCTATGCTTCTGTTACATCTGTCTGTTTCCCTGAGGTAGAATTCAGGCACAGAGATTTATTTTTTTTTTGTATGTATTTCATGCCTTTTGTTGCAGTTAAATGCAATGGACGAAATATATCAAGTTCTTTTCAAAGGAGATTTGAAGATCCTTTTTCTGAAGGAGGAAATCTGTCATCTTAATTTTATGTCCTAACCTACCTTAAAGCTTCTTTTGTTGCTGTGTTTTCAGCACACGTTGCAGCAACATGTTAGTGCTCAGTTAGGCTACACTTCAGAATATATGGATAAATTTAGAACCAGCAAAGAATGTAGCATTACCTGGGAAAAACATCTACAACAACTATTTTTTGTCCAAATATTTTCCCAGATTTATACAGTGTGTAGATGCATTGTAATCTGGATTTAAAGTGATTTGCCAATTAGTGAAATTATCCCTTTTTTCCCCCATAATTGCTTTTCTGTAGCTGCATATATGGTTTCCTGACATCCTAGTAGCCTCAGCAGTGAAACCCCGGGAAGGGATAAAGTTTTCCCTATCAGGAGATACTTTCATGAGTGTTGGGTCTGTAGAAGAGAGTGACAAGAGCTATTGTGGTAATATAAATACTCATTGGAGAGACTGTGTTGTCGCTGAAGTTTGTACAGGACGCGTTCAGGGCTGTATCCTGCTCTTTTCTCCTTCAATCTGCTCATTCAGTGACAGAGAGTGTGATTTCAGAGGGCTCCCTGTTGCTGTTGACACGAAGGGAACTACTTAATCCACTCTGGGCTGCTTCTGTTCTATGTGCTGCATTTCAGCCCTGTGCATTCCCTCCCACAAACGCAATGTTCAGAGCAGAGCTTAACCACACACCCAGCTCAGCAGCTGGCGGTGCAGCTCTGGCTCTGCGCGAGTGACACGCTGCCTTCACACAATTAACTTAATGGATTCAGAGAACCTCCAGAACTCATAGCTTGGAAATATTCCCAAGGGAGACTCTTCTTTTTTTTTTTTTTTTTTAAATCTCTTTAGAAGTCACAGGAAGAAAACTGAATACAAAGCATTTGGTATTTTTCACTTGTGCCTGAAATATAGCCTCTATAAAATGAAATCATTCCTACAAGCCACTTTTGGCTTCCTCTTTGTTTTTCCTTAGGGCCCCATTCTCGTTCACACTGGCAGCAGTGCAAAGTTGCCTTGATGTAAATGAGAATCAGGCCCTTTATGTCAGCATTGGAGTTAAATCTAGGCCAGTGTGAGAGTCATTTCCCATTAGCAGAGGCTAAATACCTGGTAGAAACTGGAATTCAAAGGTTGAAGCATTGTACTGCATTACTGTGTAACACAACTGAGATCAGGCTTGTTCAAATGAAGCAATGGCAAAAAGGAAGTCAGATTACATTCAGTCCTTTTTGAATGGTGTAAATGGTGAATTCAAGTGTTTTTTTCTCAGTATCTAAACACAGAAATGTCCACCTAACCTGAAACAGTGAATTGATTTCATTATCTTAAACAGTCATGTGGCAATCTAAGATTAATGTTTAATACATACACCCCTGCATTCAACATCCTGGCATCTTCTCCAACACAGTCCATAACCTATCAGGTCCTTGATTGGAGTTGTGACAGCATTTATGAGGTGCTGCATGACAAACTAGAGCCACACCCTAACTCCAATGTGCAGGTTCTCCATGGAGGAGAACATCATGCTGTATGTGTTCATCACGTACAAAGCACATCACCTGCAGAGTATGTACTTCCTTGTGAAAGCTGTGGCAAAGCCATCCAGATACCTGAATAAAAAGACAGAAGTCTGAAGTTTTGGGGTTGGGGTTTTATTCATTTTTGAGAGGGCAGTGACCTGAACACCCATGAGAAGAGCAGATGAAGTGTATCTGTATTCTAACTGCAGAATGTGTTTTCTCTTTCTTTTTTTGCTCTGAGGTGATTCACTGGAACTCACCAAAGAAGCTGCGAGTGAAAAACAAGCATGTGGAGTTTTTCCGCAACCTCTACCTGACATTCCTGGAATATGATGGGAATTTACTGAGACGGGAACTCTTTGGCTGCCCCAGCGAGACAGATGTTAACAGTGAGAACGTAAGTGGGGTGCCTAGGACTTGGCGATTTAGAGGGTGGTGCGTTCCGCATGCAGACTTGGAGAGTCGGCAGTGGTGTGCAGAGGGACTTGTGAGGCCACTGCTCAGATTCCAGGAGTGGTGCTGCATAAATCATTTGATTTGTGCCTCAGTTCTTCACCTGTAAAATTATCTTATTAGTCCTGCATTTCCCCTGGTCTTTGTTGTCAGGTTGGGTTTGGTTTTTGGTCTACTTTGCCTTTTAAAAATCCCCAGCAGAGGTAACATCACAAGCTGAAAATGAGGGTTTAGTCTCTTAATTCCATTAGGCAATTTTGCAAATCACACCCTTAGACCTAAAGCTTTCCAGGGAAAGGCCTTGTTTCTTACTGTGTGTTCAGGATAGTAATGTCAATGTTGGTTAGTAGATACTAATGCACAAATAACGAAGAAGAAATTAAAATATCAAGACTACTAGATTTAGGTCTCTGATTTTATTTTGGTTTTTTGCCATGCTGCAATCTATAGAGTGAGTTAATGCTTCAAGGTAACACATAGGCTGTGAGACTGCAGGGTTTTTCTGCACTGCCCTTAACCAAACACAGCAGCATTTTTGTGTATCTGCATAAGATTTGCAATCAGAATCTTTCAGACGAAGCAAATCCTTTAAAAATGTTTGAAATCAAGGATGTTTACATACAGATGTTCTGATGTATGTGTCTGTGCCTTAGTACATATAATTCCAATGTCAAAAGCTGTTAACTGAAGTGTTTATGCCCAGATGTGTATCAACTCCTTGCGCATAATGTGGACTCTGGAGATTTGTAGACCGAGTGCCAACTTTGGCTACATAATCTGAAAGAAAATAAAAGGGAACCTGTAACATTTTATGTTATCTTCAAGGGAAAAAAAATCTAAAATATACAGCATCCTCTATATAAAAATCAATAAAGCAAAGCCAGTATCGTGTACACATTAGCAGTTACGAGGTAATTGGCAATCAATAACATTATTGGACTTGGAGTGTTTCCATTTAGTCTGTGGATAAAATGACCACAGGAGATACCATTCCTAGTGTTTTAACTATAGCACTCAGAGGCTGGATAGATATATTTTAGCCCAAGGCATGGCTTTCCAGATACTTATTTGACCATCCCACTGCCTTCTGAAAGGAGTGGGGAGTGATGAGTGGAGGAGATTAGGGTTAGTGGATGAGTTAACTGAGCGGCTGAAGCAGGGATGAAAGAAAGAGAGTGAGAAGGCAAGCACACAGTGAGAGCAAAAGCACATGGAGGAAAAAGTCCTCTCAAGAGTGAGAGGCTTTTAGACAATCAAGTGAACTGAATGTGATAGAAGACTACTATGATTCTGACAGTCAGAGGCATAAGGATACAGCAGATCAATTAAGAGAACAGGATAAGAAGAGAAAGGGGAGTGAGGTATTTAAAAAAACAAAATAAACAAACAAACAAAAAAAACCCACAAGAAAACAAACCACTTTCATTGCATTTTAAGAATGCAGGTTAACATTATACTGAAGAGCATGAATGCCATCACAGACTTGTTGCTGTATTTTCCAGAGTTCTGTAAATCCTTAATAAACAGATTTATTCCAGACGACAAGTTGCTGGGGAGCAGTGCACAGTGACTGTAAGTCCTTGTTGCAGAAAATGGCAGTCCTGAAAGTTTAAAATGGCTCATTTTACTGAGCTTGTATCTAGTTGACAGATACTGAAAATGACTAACTGTTCAAGCCTGTTTCTTATTCAAGACAAGTAGAACGCAATATGGTATATGGTATGACTTGTGTCTGAAAAAGAAATGTAACTCATTCTTCCATTTATAAAGTTTAAAAAAAAAAAAAAAAAAAGAGATAGAGAGATACTGGGAAAGAATGAGCTAGACATGCAGAAATACATGAGTCTAACTTGCCAAGAGATACCAAAAAGTTAACAGCCTGCTATCAGAACAGTTACATATAGGAAAAAAATCTAACCTCAGATATCTTAAGGATAGTCACGTAGGAGAAGATACTGGTTTATATTAGTTAGCTTTGATGTAATCTCCCCTCTGAATTTAACTGTGTCCTTTTTATTGCAGAATACAGATTTCAGGCTTGAAATTATGAGAGCCTAAAAATAGGATTATCATGAAAACCACTCATAGTTTCACTCTGTCTGCTGTAGCATATACAGTGTCACAGCTGTAGCATTTACAGTGTCACAGGTGTCCTATTAAAATACAGTACATTTCCATGATCTATTGCAGGATAATCTTCAGAAATGAAGCAGCTTGTAAGGTGAGCAGGGAGCCACTGTTTGTCATTCCTCCCAATATAAGAACTAGGGTGCATGAAGGGGAAAAAGCAAGTAGCAGGTTCAAAACAAAGACATTTCACCCACAATGTAATGATCCTTTGAGCAGGAGGTAATGTTGCTAAAAATATACATATGCTTAAAAGTGGCTCTTCATGGAAAGAAAATCAATCAGGAGCTGTTAAGCTTTGGTGCAGAAAGTCCTTGAACCACAAGCTCAGGACTAGGGAAGTGTTCTGAAAAACCTTTACTCTGCACTCACTCTGCTTTTACACTCGTCTCTAGGCAGCCTCTCCAGCTCACAGCTGGAGGCAGGATACTGGCTAGATGGACCTTTAGTCTAACAAGATGCAGCCATGCATTTGCATTAGGATTCCTAAGCATATGTATTATATAAATGGCCATAATTCCTACAAAGCCAAGTGTATATAAAGTAGGAATTGCTATTTGGTTAATCTTAATACCTATTATTTTTCCTCCTCTAAACTGAGACTAGCAGCCCCTAAATACGACTGGCTTTATCGTGCTAGGCATTGTATATGGGTGAAAGGTGCTCCTTCAGCTGCCAATGCTTCTCTGTACTGTGGGCCAGTGGACAAAATGTTAAAATAGCTCTGCTGGTTTTATAATCAGAGAGCAATACTTAAGCACTAATTGAACTGAGCCCTGTGGTAGAAGCGGCAGTGGCTGTTGTGAGTCTGTCACTCACAGGCTGGCTCTATCAGAATGTACCCTTAAGGTCTTGTTCCAATATGCCAGCTATTGCTTCTTTACAATTTAATATTTTGATGATGTTTTATTTAGAATTAAACCTGCAATTAAGGAATCTCATTTGTAATGCAAATATCTGTAAAACATGAAAAGGAAGTGTGACAGTGGGTACTGTTGGGCTAGTTCTGACTCTAAGGCCCCTTTATGCTTCTCATCTGTGCTGAGGTGGGCTTAAAATGAACGTGAATTATTTATCTTGCCTTTTTAAAGGCTCTTTCCAGGTCTGGAGAGATGTAAATGGTTATTAGTTTAAAAGGTAATCAGTTCTTGCATTTATCTCTTTCACTTGTCCTCCGTGTCTGTGTGCACATGCCTGTATGCTGAAATATGTGTCTATATGCACATGGAAGCATTAGTACTTTTTGGTTTGCTAAGGAAGCATAATACCACAGACTGAATTTTAAGAGGTCTAGAGGCGGCCTTTGGATATTCTGCTGTATAGTCCTGATCCAGTCAGCGATCTTCAGCTGTACAAACAGCACTGTTGTTAGGTTGCAAAATGTCAGAAATGGGAATGAGCAGAACAGAGCTGAAATACAGGAGGTAGAAAAATACAGACTGGGGTAATTTTTGTTTATATAAAATGTTCATATGTATGTCTATGTGCACATGCATGTTTCATCCTTTACTTAAACTATTTAAACTGAAAGACCCTGTGTGTTGCCGGGACAGGCTGTGGACTGGAGCCTGTCACATGCTTCTTGCCAAAGAGTGGTACTGTTAAGTCCCCTTTATTCAGTATGTGCTAAAATGAGATTACACAGAGAAAACCCTTCTCTGCAGATAGGTATTACAATCACCTCTTTGCCTTTTGTGCAGATTCTGGATGAGAAATGCAGAATATGATCCAAATTCTCCTGTAAACACAGCCACTGACTCAAGTCAGTGCCTTTGAAGCATGCCCTTAGTCATGCCATCCTACTTACTCTTATGCTAATTGATATTTCTTGCTCCTGCCTTTTATTTTTGATGCAATGCAAGAGATTTTAGGGAAACTAACAAAAGCAAAGCTAGAAGTCTCAAATTTGAACAATTCCTATTGGCTTCAATGCTTATGTCCAATGTGTCATTCTAATGGACTTGCTGTAAAGCCTAAACTATTTCAACAGGATCTTCTGTGTACCTGCCTTCCTCTGTAGATATGCTGTGAGACTGATTTTGTAAGCCTGATTTTAGCACAGAGACACACACACTCAACCTTTTAGCCCTCGCATAAAGCTTCTTTCCTGCAGACAATTTCCAACCAGGTACTTCTGCCAAAGCACCAAACTTGAAGGTTGAATGGGGTGTCTCCTATCAGTGAATCGTCTGTACTGATCATAGAATCATAGAATCAGTCAGGGTTGTCAGTCAGGGATCCAAAGCCCAGAACAAGATCGGGAAGCTTATCGCCGATCTTGCTCAATTTAAGAAAAGGACAGTAGGTTCCCATTAGAGAAGGCTTTTAGAAAACACAGGGGAAAGTCTCTGCAGATTTTTGTTTCCTGATTTTTCAATTCAGCAATGCAAAGAACGTGCTTAAAAATCTAGTTCACCCTGAAAACACTTGTTTAGCTGTCTAATTACTTCCTAGAAGTCTAATTACTTCCTAGATGTGCTTTTTCACTCTCTAAGTTTTGGTGCAAAACCAGAATTTCTTTATAGTAGCGAATGGCTGTGCCAGCCAGCTTGCAATACCCACCAGAGATTCTAGCAATTTACCACATAGTATAAACTCTGCTAAAAAATTTAGGAATTTTTTGAATGTCTAAAAATAGCACGAAAAAAAACCCAACCAGCTTCCAAGACAGTATCAGGGTACTGAACCTGAAGTCAGGCTGATAACTTTGAGTAGCATTTGCTTGTGCAGGATTTCAGAATACTGCATCTTTGTAGGGCTGGGATTTGAAGTTACAATTTTGTCATGACATAGTCTTTCTCTGGCAATAGCAAATGCTACATGGCAATTTTGAGGTGAAATCCTGCCTTACCCAGCTGTGTTGTTTCTAAAATCGTAGCTGTTGCTGTTATTAAATGCCAAGCTGGTAGCCTGTCCTGTTGCCTGGAAGTTGCTATTACACCGCTTTCAAGTGCTTACAGTATTGCTAGATGGGGGATGCAGTGGACTGGGATTTTATTGTCATGATGGTATTTCTCCTTTTTTTTTTTTTCCTTTTCTCTTATGTTTTAAAATGAAATCTGGGGAAAAGCTTGGGAGGTTTGCCCACATGGCAAGTTCTGATGACCTCATCATGGAAATACTCCATACCTCAGAGAAGGAACTGACACTTGGGGCAGCAACATGTCTTTTGCCAACCTGGTTAAAAACTTACACAAACTATAATGCTGGAAAACCAACACAAGTAGAATTTTCTTTGACTTCAAAGAGGCTCAGATCTCCAGATACATTTTTCTTAGGAGTATGCATGGAAAAGTCTGAGCAGATTATATATATCCCAGTGACACGGCAGAGTTGAACACGCTGCAGGCAGGGGACCCGGACAAAGGCTGGCATCTTCTGTGACTGCTTCTTCCGAATATTCTGTGCCAGGTTCTGACTGGACAGTAGAGCTGAGACCTGGAACCTGTTTGGTCTCTGTTCTGAGGGACATCTGTTGCCCTCAGTGAGATCCAAACAGTATGGAAGAGGAAAAAAAAAAATCCGAAACCACCAATAAAAAATATGAAAGCTAGATGAAAGGCAGAAAGGAAGGAGGTAATTTGGACATGCATTCTGGAGAAAGAATGTTTGGAGCAAGAAGACTGTAGGTGTAGGGAGCTGGCAGATTAGTAGGGACTATGGGACTAGAAACAAGGCTGGGACTGACTTAGATAGCAGAACTTGCCACACAAGAAGGAACAGGGCTAAGGACAAACTAAAGAAATAAAAGCAAGACAACGAACCTGTCAAGGCACTGTACTGCCAGAGAGGCCTGGGAACAGCTCAGATGAGAAAGTTTGGCAGGGACTGGAGAAGGGAAGTGCAGAGGACTACTAAGATTTGACATCTGCAGCTAAGATCAAGGAAAGTTGTACTTCATATATACAGAACTGTCTAAGATGTTAAGCATGCCTAAGTATTTGGTTTGTTATTGTGTGAGTATTTGCTGTTCAGATAAGCCGTTACTTCCGTTCAGCAAGAGTAATAGCTACATTTTACATGCTGCAGCAAAATTCTTCTTGTTAGGTAGGATTGCTCAGGCACTATCCTCTTTGTCCTTAGCACAGCACTGTTTCACAGAAGACTCAATCTGACCCACAGCAGATGTACAAAATTTTACAGCGTGGGAGGAAGAAAGATTTAATTGATGTGGGATTAGCCTGGCTTTTATTGCTCATCATCGGAGAAGCCAGAAGTACATTATGTAGGTCATCCCAGACAAGACTCTGTGAAGGCTTTTTCTGCCCTGCATCATCATCTGCATTGTTTGTCCCATCCTAAAGGCAAGAGTTAATTCACACACTTTTAAAGTGCTAAATGCTGCAATCCAAATTGCCTACTGGTGGGAACTGGGACAGCTACACTGGAGGAAATGAAACTGCTGCGGTTTGTAACTAGATGATGGTTTCATCCTGGGCCGGTGCTGGTTTTCATCTCAGAGGCCAAGCTGAGGTGATTTTGTGTTATGAATCTTAATTGCAGACACCAGGGAGAAGGGAAAATGATCAGAAAGTTAAAAGCTTTCATCTAAGATGCACCTGTTGTGTTAGTGTGATACTGAGTGACTTCAGCCTAGTGTCATCTTGCCTCACCTTAAACTCCCATCGGAGAGAGATGCCTACATTAGGTTTTTATCCCCTTCCTCAGGATCTACAAAGCCTCCAGACACAAAGCAATTTTTGTTGGTGGTTTTTTAAAATACTACTCATTTCTTAGAAAATAATTCTGATCAGGATTTTGGTTCACTCTCACCTGAGATTAAATCTTGTAGATTTTGGTAGGGAGTTGATTGTTCCTGTGCCACAGGTAAACAAAAAAAATCCCAATCACAAATATGCTTACACTAGGAAGGGAAATTTATGAGCAGACTAACCAATTCACAGGTGAAAAGTACATCTTGTGTGCCATGTATCATATGGCTCCATCATATGTCAAATGGATAGAAAACAACACCTCATCTCATGCAATTGTATCACTCAGATAAGTAGACCTGGTAAATCATTACGATTTATGGTAGAGTTGAGAACCCCTAGCTTGCCTGGTGTGTATATGGAATGGAATGGAATGGAATGGAATGGAATGGAATGGAATGGAATGGAATGGAATGGAATGGAATGGAATGGAATGGAATGGACCAGACCAGCTTGGAAAAGACCTTCAAGATCATCACGTCCAACCCATCATCCAACATTTTGACAGCTCCAAAGAATACTTTTCCTTAGGTGAGGTCTGATCATCTGCTCCAGCTGGATGCTCAGGGAAGTAACTAAGGTTTTTTCTCCTTTTTTTTTTTTTTAAATGTATTTGTTTCTTTGATTTGGCATCAGGCATCTCATGGCTGCCTTCTTCAATTTGTGAAACAAGTAAAATCATGATGCTAATGAAAGCACTTGTTTCTCACTGCAGCATTTCCTGAGAGAGTATCTACCTTACTTAGCCTGGAAAGAGCACATTTTTCAACTGTAAGAGTGGTTCCTAGAGGTGACATTTCCCACATACTGAGTGGCAAGTAGCCTTAACATTGAAAATCTTGTAAGAAGCAGTGAATCTTGTGCTAAGCAGGTACTCACTTGTCACTCTGAGGATGAGAAGTCTTCACTATGATCCGTGTGTTGTTACAATGGAGGGGTCTGCAATGGGGATGCTCTCTTTTTATCAAATCCAGCTGATATGAAGGTCCTTATTGTGGTTTGCACAGATCTGTTAGCATTCCCATGATAAACCCAACCTTTCAAAAAGACATTCATGTGGGAGCAACCCTTAAAACAAGCTGTAAGTTTGTTATCTGCAAATAATAGATCTATGCAATATGCATGCCATAGTTAAAATTATATCATTGGAGAAGTATTATGACACCAAGCTGAGTGTTGCTGTTGATATGCTAGAAGGATGGGATGTCATCCAGAAGGACCTGGGTAAGCTGGAGAGGTGGACCTAGGTGAACCTCATGAGGTTAAACAAGACCAAGTACAGGGTCCTGCACCTGGACTGGAAGAACTCTCATTATCAATACCAGCTGGGGAATGAGGTTATAGGAAGCAGCCCCACAGAAGAGTACTTGGGAGTTCTGGTGAATGAGAAGCTGGACATTAGCCAACAGTGTCTCCTCTGTCTCCTCCACCCCAGATTTCTGTTGTGCACAAAGCCATAATTTAGGTCCAAATGTTAATCTTTAAGTCATTGTTATTTATATCCTCTTAGCTTGCAACCCATATGTAATCTGATAATCAGTCAGTGACTGCCTGGTTAAATAGCTGGTGTGCAATTATAGACTTGTCATTTGTACATACAGCAGGATAGTAAGGGACCCCTGAAACGTGCTTTGCTATTATTTTAACCATTTAAATTTCTGTCATCTCCTTGATAATTCTGTTAGGGTGTACTAATTCTCTTTTCAAGCAAGAAACAGGCAGATACAATATTCTTTCTAGTCATTGTTGTAAATATTGTTTGAGTGGTGTTCAAAAAATAAAGTACAGATTCAGCTGAATGATGATTTGTAAAGCAGAATGAATGAAACTCCAATAATATGTAAAAGAAATCCTGATTTCTATTCCACTGCAGGAGATCTGGATTTCAATTGAAGTCTTGTTTGAGTAAAGATTAGTCAAGATTCGGACTCTTGTCTTTGTAAAAGCAGTCTCTCCTGAGGGATGTTATAAGGTCCGTGCAGAACAATAGCAAGGAAGAATGAGAGCCTGATCCAAAACTCACTGAAATCAAAGGAAGTATTTCTATTATTCAAAAGAAGATTATAGAGTGATGTATAGGAAAATACTAGGAATTATTCCATCAGCCTTCCCAGGAAAACAATTCCTCTGTAAGCACTGTTGTTCATGGAAACCATTGTGCTTACAGTTCCAGGAACAAGGGCTCTTCCTCTTAATACCATATTAGAACAAAAAGTACCTACATTTTCCTCCTTTTTTTTTTTCTTGAAGATGGTGAAACTCTTACTTTAAATGAGTCTGAACAGAATGAAAAGGAGAGCTTTTTCAATCAGGGTGTCTATAATTCCATATCTGCATGCCACTTGGAGCAGTGAGATTTATTAAAAAATGTCCACAGTTCCTATAAAATTAGTATTTGTCTTAATTACTGCCTAATATGCAATTGTATTCTTCTTGTAGGATGCTTTTATGAAAATACTGAAATGGTGCCTTTATTAATAACCAACATTTTAGAGCAGTGCAAAGAGAGCTCCATTTGACCAAATATCATTCTCATCTTTTCATTTTGTGGTACATTTTAGAGCATTTTACAGAATTTCCTTTTAAGTGAATATATTTCAAATTATCTAGCCAGCTGTTTGCTTTTAAAAGAATCTAGTTCAGGGGTGGAATTGGTCAGCTGCATAGACATGTGGTCGGTTTTTTTCCCTTTGTCCTTTCTCTTTTCCCCCAGAACTCAACTTTTATTCTCTTAAAGCTACATGTCAAAGTGACTCAAGATTTGATCACTTTGAGATGCTCATTTTGACTTTGAAAGGGCTTGGTTTCCAAGTGACCCCAAAAATACCTGTTCTTTGCTACTCTGCCACCCTTTGGATTTCCCTAACTCAACCTTCAGAAACATAAAACCTGTTAATAGTGTAGGCCTAATTCTGGCACCTCTGCAGCCAATGGAATGTTTTAATTCCAAAACCTAACTGGTGCAGATATAAAAATCTCAAAAGATGGCATAATGATCAGTTAAAGATTTTAACTAGTCTAGATGTCTGTCCATGGTGCTAGCAGCAGTTACTATTCTCCAACAGAGATAGCAGAACAGGAATTGCTCGATTCAGTACATACAAACTTAATCTGTTGCTGAGTCTTCTCTGCTGGAGCTTTATGTCTGTGAGTAGTTTGAAACACTGCTTGGAATAAGGAATGACAATTTGCATGGCTTTAACTCTGAAACTTGTGATTGCTCACTTTTTTGTTGCTAGTCTGGATGTTGAAAGTATGTAATACATATACAAAATATGTAGGCTATGATACAATGATTTATTCAGAAGTGCTTTCTTCTGTCCAGTGACATGCAGGAGTGAGGTTTGTGGAAACCCCTCTATTCTGTATGTCGCCTTCCACTCCCCACTGAATCACATTCCAAATTTCTAACCTCCCCTTCTCTCTGACATGCTCAAATGACTATAAAGAACTTATCTTCATGTCCACTTTTTCCTCCTAGCTCCAGAAACAGCTGTCTGAGCTGGATGAGGATGACTTATGCTATGAATTTCGTCGAGAACGTTTCACCGTCCATCGCACTCATCTGTATTTCCTACATTATGAATATGAGCCTGCTTCAGACAATACTGATGTAACACTAGTGGCTCAACTTTCAATGGACAGGTAAGAAAAAAAAAAATCTTTTGTTGATCTGGAAACATGAGACAATTAATATTTTCTTACAGAGAAATCCCAATTATGTAGTGCTTTGGGGAGAGAAAAAAACTGTTTTCCTAGAAACTTAGATGTCGTACTGTAAGACCCCTCTAGAATTAGGAGTAGTGCATGTAAATAGCACACATGCATCCAGACTTCAGCTCCACACTGCACATATGGGTGTGGGTAGAGTTCAACACCTTGAGTATTGTGTCCAGTTCTGGGACCCTCAGTTTAGGAGGGATGTTGACTTGCTGGACTGTGTCCAGAGAAGGGCAATGAAGTTGGTGAGGGGTTTGGAACACAAGTCCTATGAGGAGAGGCTGAGGGAGCTGGGGTTGCTTAGCCTGGAGAGGAGGAGACTCAGGGGTAACCTTGGTTGCTTTCTACAGCTACCTGAAGGGAGGTTGTAGACAGGCAGATGTTGGTCTCTTCTCCCAGGCAACCAGCACCAGAAAAAGAGGACACAGTCTCAGGCTGCACCTGGGGAGGTTTAGGCTGGATGTTAGGAGGAAGTTCTATGCAGAGAGGGTGATTGCCCATTGGAATGGGCTGCCCGTGGAGGTGGTGGAGTCACCATCATTGGAGGTGTTCAGGGGTGCTTGGTGCCATGGTTTAGTTGTTTAGGTGGGTTGGATTGGTTGATAGGCTGGACGCGATGATCTTGAAGGTCTCTTCCAACCTGGTCTGGTCTGGTCTATTCTATTCTATTCTATTCTATTCTATTCTATTCTATTCTATTCTATTCTAGGCAGACTACTGCAACTGCAGGGGTTGTTACTTGTTAACATTGGCAGGCATTATTAGTTTATGGAGTTCTATGGCAACTTAGAAATTAATATGTTTGTGACAGACTTAGGCAAGTAACTGTAGCTGACCAAGTCTTTACACACAGTATTTCTTCATTAGACAACATTAGTTTTACTTTCATTGGCATTTCCTTGCAGAAAATCTCAATTAATGATTTTTCTTAGAGTGAAAATCAAAACTAAACATTTTAGTGTCAAATTGGGTGGTTAAAAATAATTAGGGTTTTTTTAATGTGCTGCTGTGGAATTCAAAACATCTGCTTTTGAGGAGAGTCATTGCATTTTTACACAAATCTCGATCTGCAGTATTTAATATTTCTAATTTAGCTCTTTTTGACTTCCAGTTTTGAGGTAAAGTGGAATTTAATTTGTATTTCATTTGGGGGGAAAAAAAAAAATTCATTTCCTGACAGGTTCCACCTGCAGCTTTCTGATTCCCACCCTTGCAATTAGTAGTAATTTTCAGAAGGTCTGAAAGTGCAGTCTGGATCAGACAGCTTTGTGGAATTTGGAACTGTCAGTCTCCTCCTACTTCCCAGCTCAAACCTAGTCCAAACTTCATAGTTACTGCTGTCAGAGTGGGTTACAAAGCAGGTCAGAACTCCTTGAATATAAGCCAGAATCTAATATTTCATTTAGCAGAGCACATACAGAATGCAACATGACCCATCAATACCATCACTGCTACACCAGTGGAGGTCAGCAGTATTTCAGAAGGGTTGGAGAAATTCAGATCAGCAGAACAGTTACAACCTGGTTTAAAATAAACATGAACAAAAGAGGGCTGTTCCGTTTTGCCAGTGCCTCAGCAGTGCATCCTGCACCTCATGTTATGATGTGCTGTGCACATCCATGTCTGGTTTTTAATTGAGGAAACTAAAAAAAAATAGAGAAACAAATTAAGCCAGATCCTGAGCAAGTGCCACAGTAAATTAGTAAAGCTGGTGTGTGCACATAGTTTGTTTTCCCCCAGAATGTAATTCAAAAAAAAATGAAAAGAATGAGCTGGGGCTCAGTGCTGATTCTCTGGCACTGATGCAAAGTCTGAGCATCTGTTTCCCTTTCTGGATCCTCACTGGGGCACATGTTTTTATTGATAGACAGAACCACACATTTTTATTCAGGAAGAACAGCCCTCCTGGTACTGTGCAGGAAAAATCTTCCCTGCTTCATTGGTGTGTTGATATAAATTATTGATTTAAGTGGAAAATTCTTTCTTTCAGCTAAAATCAATAAATAATATCATACCAAAGAACTGTTTAGCTGCTTTGTTTTCTTCCCCATCTCTCAGTTACTGCCTTATTTTTTTGGATCATATTTAAAGTACTTTTATTAAACTCTTCCAGCACAGCCATAGAGATTTAAGAACAGTGTCTCAGATGTAAGATGACATGTACATAAGCAGTGTGCTATTTGCTACTTTTCCTGCATCATTCTTTCAAATGATATCTAAGAAGAGTAAAGGAAAAAAGCAACTCCCGGTGTCTCCAATTATAGTCCTGTTAGAGTATCCAATTATAGTCCTGTTAGAGACAAGGCTGACATGACTATTGTGACAGGCTTATGTTTGCCTGTCCTGTAGGCCTGGGAAGTGAAAGAGAGATGAAGTTTAGAAGCTAACATTAATGTGTAAACAGCAGCTTTGTGACAGACTTTGTTCAGTGTTGTTCATCATTGGTTAATAGTCACCTTTTATATAGAAGGGACATTTTGTTAGATAGTGTCTTGATTGCATCACTGTGGTTTCCATGCTTGTGTTTCAGGCTAGGCAGACTTCTTAAAGGCAAGGTATGTACTTGGGGTTCAGAAACCAGAGCGAGAGTTGACAAAAATGTGAGATCAGCATGTGGGCAAGGAAAGACACAAGCATTACACCCTTAGAAGTCTAGATGAGAATGAATTGTAAATGGGTTGAGTGTTGTTTAGGAGAAAAGTGAAATCAAAGTATCTCACAAAACAATTGAATTCCAGCAAAATGCACCTGAACAAAACAGACTTTTAAAGTATTTACCAACGAAATTATGACCTCATTTATTATGCAGAACAGCAGTCTGTTTATTTCCTCTAGAATCCTTAAGAGAACACATTCCTCAAGATGACTAACAAAACCAAATCAGCTTGGTCATGTGGTTAGAAACTTGTGAATCTTAAGTTTTATGATCAAAGGAGACTGTAGTAACAACCTACAGAGAGCAGATTATGGAGCATCACCCAGCAGGCCTGTATCAACCTCATGGAAGTGGAGCTTGTCAGTGAAAGCAACACAGAAAATGGAGTATTCTGAAGGGCACTAAGCTGTCCAGGTGGAAATTTATACGAGCAAAACCCAGTTCCCACTTAACTACCAGGAAAAGCTTTGCAGGCATTACTAGGTGTGCCATTTAAATAAGTTATGTATGCCATTTGTCCACTGTGTGGAGTCCTTGAAGGGCATTTTGCTGCATTTCGTGCTAGGCAAGGATTCCATTTTTAAAAGAGTGCCCTAAATCTGAGTTCTGATGAGTCGAGTTTTCTGATTAATAGGTTTCCACCATGTTGGAAAAAGGGAAGGGGGAGAGGAGAGGAGAGAAGGGGAGGGGAGGGGAGGAGAGGGGAGAGGAGAGGTTCGGAGAGGAGAGGTTCGGAGAGGAGAGGAGAGGTTCGGAGAGGAGAGGTTCGGAGAGGAGAGGTTCGGAGAGGAGAGGAGAGGTTCGGAGAGGAGAGGAGAGGGAGAGGAGAGGAGAGGAGAGGAGAGGAGAGGAGAGGAGAGGAGAGGAGAGGAGAGGAGAGGAGAGGAGAGGTTCGGAGAGGAGAGGAGAGGAGAGGAGAGGTTCGGAGAGGAGAGGAGAGGAGAGGAGAGGAGAGGAGAGGAGAGGAGAGGAGAGGAGAGGAGAGGAGAGGAGAGGAGAGGAGAGGAGAGGAGAGGAGAGGAGAGGAGAGGAGAGGAGAGGAGAGGAGAGGAGAGGAGAGGAGAGGAGAGGGAGAGGAGAGGAGAGGAGAGAGGAGAGAGAGTCTTTTTCTCTCTTTCTTATTTGTGCAATCAAAAGCCTAAAGCCTTCACATACTTTTTAGATCCTTTTTATCGATTCGTGTTTCTAATTCTGCTCTGTGTTTCAGGCTGATAATAACCTTAGCTTCAATAACAGATAAAATAATGCAGACTAGTGAAGGTAACATCTCATATCTAAGAAAAAAATGATTATATCATCTTGGATGTCATCATGATCACTCAGAAATGCAGGAAAAAACCTATTAATTTTGAATCAGAATGTATGTTTGGTGGTGTATCATTCCCTTCTGCTGCAAAGCTTAGGGAGATAGTAGGAGGCAGGAAATTATTTTCTCTGATCACGATGATGCAGAAAACTTTTCTTGTGTTTTGTATAAATATTAATGGGAAATATCTAGTAATATGGATTTGGAAGGGAGAGAAGATAATCACGTTGCATAGTTTATCCTTCATAATTTTTAATAGAATATCTGGCTAGGCTGCATTAGTTCATTTCCATTTGTATTAACTCAAGAGGCTTTGTAATCAGTCCTTGCTATATTTTTGGGTGGCATATCTTAATTCCTAAGCAATCCTCTATAAATTACCCAAAGTGCTTAAATGATATTGATCAGGCTGGGCTTGATTTATGCTTGTGTATGAGATCTTTTGTTGTGATTTTCATCAATAGTATTGTAACTGCTGGACATTTTTTAAAATATGCATCAATACAATCTGGCTTTGAAAGGATTTAATGAAATTTGAAGTGCTGCTATAACATACACAAATTAGTGCTTTAATGATGGTTTTGTCTAAAATGTTGTTTGGTTTTTTTTTAATATTCCACAGCACTGCCATGTCTCTGCTTCCTTCTTTCCATACTCCCCACATATAGTAAATCCCATTTCAATCAATGTGTCATCTTTTTGTCCTTTCCCTGACAGTGACTTTCCCTCTAATCAATGCAGATGTTCATATAAGTCAGTATTCCCTTGACCTGTAACTTTCAACAACTGTTTAGATCTGAGTGTCTTGCAAAAATCTGGGGAAAGTTTTCCTGAACAAGAGGTAAAACGATTTGTGGGTCTGTGCACCTTTCTCCTCCACTGTATTATGTTAGCGTGTGAGAATAGCTTGATCTGAAGTGTGGATTGGGCACTAGACACTGCTGAATATTGAGACCTCTGTCCCGCAAGTAGATCCATATAGGCAGATCCCTGTAAATGCACAAAGCTCCCATCAGATAAAGTCCTATCATCCATAGGGGGTTTCCTGCACTATCAATACTTTAGGCAGAAAGGATAGTGTTGATCTCACTCAGTTGTGGATGCATGTATCTGAGCTAGAACTGCCTTAGGCTTGTTTGCATTCAGTGGAGACAAGTAAGCCTGTCTAGGGTGAAGTCCATTTCCAGAAGGAAACATCAACTTACAGGAGATGAATTGTGCTGTAGAAGTATTTATTGCTTTCCGCAGCATGAATCACAGATTGTTAGGGGCTGGAAGGGACCTTGAAGGATCGTCTAGTTCAACCCTGCTGCCAGAGAAGGATCACCTATACCAGATCACACAGGAACTCATCCAGGCAGGTTTTGAATATCTCTGGAGAGGGAGACTCCTCAGGTGACCCCAGTCTGTTTCTTTTAAAGACAGATACCTGCATTTTATCAGATGGACCCAAACAAAAAGTGCCGAAAGGAAGACTGCCTTTCTTATTCTCACCCTTCCTCTTTCAGGCTCCAGATGCTTGAGGCCATCTGCAAACACTGGGAAGGTCCAATCAGCTTGGCTCTCTATCTTTCTGATGCGGAAGCCCAGCAATTTCTGCGCTACGCCCAGGGCTCCGAAGTACTTATGAGCCGCCACAATGTTGGCTACCATATCGTGTACAAGGAGGGCCAGTTCTATCCTGTGAACCTGCTGAGGAATGTGGCCATGAAGCACATCAGCACACCATACATGTTTCTGTCCGACATTGACTTCTTACCCATGTATGGACTTTACGAGTACCTCAGGTAAATGGACGGTGGAGGGAGTCCCATTGTCACCCACATTTTCAGCCCCTCCAAACTCCACCCTTCTCCTGTGTTCCCAAAACAACACCAGCTGAGCAGATCTGAAAGAGGCAGCTTATAGTTGCTTAAAGTATAATAATGCTCAGAAAGGCATAAACATATTTAGAGTAGAGGAAGGGGCTGCAACTGGAAGTAAACCAATACAGTTGGGAAAGAAAAAAAAAAAAAACCCAGGCCTAAATGTGATCCCTGTTAGTCATCAGAATAATTCCCTGAGAGCAGAAGAAGAATCAATTTGAAAATTGAACTGGACTAAGTATTATTAAATGTGCAAGAGCATCCTGCATTAGCAGAGATGTGAACTGGGTGATTTCCTAAACATCCCTGGTTCTTAATGTCACTGACAGAAAAAACATGCAAAGCATTACTGAATTTGTTTTCCCTGTGACACACTCTTAATCCAGTTCCATATCTTGAAAAGAGGATGATAGTCTAATCAGCTCAGAAATATGACTGCAGTGCCAGCACCTGTCAAGGAGAAATAATTAGCATAAGGAAACTGGGCAGAGTAACCTCAGTGTGTATTGTATCGTAATGAGTGTGAGCAGGTTGAGCTGAGCAAACTACAGACCTCTGATCCATTAACTGAGCTTTTTTTCATGAAGACCTTTTTCCCCTGCAGAGGCCGGTCACCTGAGGGCAAAGCATAGAGCAAGGAGGACACCCTGTGGCCAGACAGGAGGATTTCAGTTCTTTAGTCCTGACCAGTTTTGCTTTTCATCTCTGTTCTAATTTGGTAAAAGTTGATCAAAGTGTTCCAGTGACAGCCTGCCTGTAGGTGATCCCTTTCAGTCCATAAGTCCGGGGATCTGGGGCATAAAGGGAAATGTACCTTCAGGTATTGTACTTATGAGGAATTCCTCTGTTTCAGGCTTGACTGAGTAAGCATTATCTTCTCACTTCTCCTTCATGTGGAGAATTAATTGTCTTTTTAAAATTTCTGCCTCCATGCAGGGGGCCAAAGTCACTATTGAAAGGGCTGTGAAGAAAGGCTGAGAGAGCTGGTATTGTTCTGCCTGGAAAAAAAGCTTTGGGGAGACCTTATTGAATCCTTTCAGTACTTAGAGTGGGAACTCTAAGAAAGATGGTGACAGTCTTTTTAGCAGGGGCTGTTATAATGACGGGTAATGGTTTTTTTTCAAAGTAAAAGAGGGTAGATTTAGACTAGACATAGGGAAGACATTTTTTGCAATTAGGATGATGAAACACTGGAGCATCTTGCCCAAAGAGGTGGTAGATAGAAGCCTCATCCCTGGAAATATTCAATGTCAGGTTGGATGGGGCTCTGAGCAACCTGATCTTGTTGATCGGTTGTCTCTGGTCACTGCAGGGTGGCTGGACTAGATGATTTTTTAAAGGTCCCTTCTAACCTGAACAGTTCTGTAATCGTATGGATTTAAGACTACAGATTTCAGTCATTCTGACATTTTATTGCACTGTGTCAGCTTGTTTCCCATGTATTTTAGGGATATTTCTTTTTAATTTGTGCTGTAAGAACTCCAAAATGATTCTGTCCCTTACACACATTATCTGTCTCAAGATAGGGACAGTTCTTGTTAGCTTCTCTGTTCTTTGACATGATGGTTGCATAGCGTTACATTTCTTCAGATCGATGCTGGACGCAGTAAGGAGAGCAGCTGTTGATGCCAGCATGTAGTACTGAAAAAGCAACTTGTTTCTCCATGCTGCTTCACAGTGCACTGATGGGAGCCAGCATTGAAAGGAAAGAGAGAGACAACAGAATGATATGACAGTATACTTGAGATGTTACAACCATTGAAATAACTCTCATATGGTGGCAATGCATTATAGAACTAAATGCACAGTGAGGCCACCATTGGTGCTGTTTCAGAAAACAAACAACCAACAGATTCACACTGAAAGCTGTTGCATCCAAGACCTTGTCTTAATCTACCAGCCTTTTGTGAGGCACAGACCACTGTAACTCTGACTGTGGGTCTCTGTTACCTGGGAATATCACAGAATCACAGAATACATTCCGTTGGAAGGGATCTCAAAGATCATCCAGTCCAGCCCATGACCTAGCATTGAAGGGTCTACACTAAACCATGTCCCTAAGAGCCAGGTCCACACACTGCTTGAACACCTCCAGGGACAGTGACTCCACCACTGCCCTGGGCAGACCATTCCAATGTTTGATAACCCTTTCAGTGAAGAAATATTTCCTAATATCCATCTTAGAATCAAAACTGCTAATCTGCTACTATCAGCTCTCAGAGTAGAGTAGAGTAGAGTAGAGTAGAGTAGAGTAGAGTAGAGTAGAATAGAATAGAGTAGAGTAGAATAGAATAGAATAGAATAGAATAGAATAGAATAGACCAGACCAGGTTGGAAGATACCTTAGAAATCATCAAGTCCAACTTATCATGCAACACAGGGATTGGATTTTTTGCTTTTGTTGCTTTTTCAATATGTTTCTCTGAGCAAAGTAGCAGAGAGGTGTGGTGAAATGATTTTAAATATGGATGCCTTGTTTCTTTCTGCATTGACTGTTCCTACTGTCTTTGCAAGCAGCTGATTAGTGCTATCTATCTGAATGGCAGCAACTGTTTGAGAGATGTACAAACCATTTCATCTTCCTTTCTTCAGATAGAACAACCATAAGCAAATAGAAATAATGTGGTGTTTCAGGCATCACTTTTTACAGGATGAGCCAAACGAGTCTCTCTCACTGCGAGTCTGCTGATTTACATATATTGTATGTTGTGTTCTCTACAGACAATATTTTCTCAGAAAAAAAGGAATTTTTGGAAGGATTCTCAACATGTTTTTCAATGTATTTTGAAGCTGTGCTTTTCCCTCAAAACAGCCAGATTTGAAGGAGATGGAGGTGGTGAAGGTGATGTTTGTCCGTCCCTCTAAGTATCTGGTGCTAGCACTTATATTTGTGCTAACTGAGCTTTTTCACAGCTCCCAAGTAAGACCATTTCAATGCTTTTAATCTCCATCAGCCCCCTCTTTTTGTCCTGCCTTACTCTTTTGTGAAGTAGGAAAGGAAAGAAATGTATCATTTAAAGATTTCCTGTTTATGAAATTCAGACACTTTCATGGTCTGTGCTGAGTCGAAGTCTTTTGTCGACTTCCCTCATTAGTTACTGAGGTCACTGTATCATTGCTCCAGAGGTAAAGGCTCTTTCTGGTTGCTACAGGTAAGGTGTGCAGATCACCCTCTGTGTTGTTCTAGCATAAAATAACTAGGTAGGCTGCTTATCTACAGCTGCCACAGCTATCATTGAAGTTCTTTCCTGACACATTTGTGTAAAGCATGCCCTTTGCTTCCAGGGACACATTTAGCATGAATTGGGACCTGGCATCCAGTCTCTGTCCGCAGTTTTATACCTGTCCCCGTCAATATGAGTTGTGAAGTATTTCTGGTTGTTCTTCAGCATCTCAGCAAGAGACATGTTTCATGTTGTGCCTCTTGGTTTTTGTGTCTTGAATGCCTTTGCAGGGTGTGCATTCATTGCTTTTGCAGGGAGGAAGAACATTCTAATGAATTTAACAATGGACTGACAACTCTCCAGTTTGTACCACAAACTCTGTGCCTGCTGTATTTGATCTTGAACTAACCGCTTACTGAGTTCTTGATGGCGGAAGCTAATTTGAATTAATGGACTCTTTTTGTCTGAGTTCACTGCTTTAGGAGTAGGTTTAGGAATTTCACCCTTCACTGTGTCAGAATGGCATGCATCAGGTCTGAACACAAGCAAAGAGAAAGCTCTTCATAGAATCCTACCTCCTTGGTTTGGGGGGAGAGGACAGATACTGGATCATATTACTGAATCCAAAAAGCAGCCCTCATAAGGACAGTGCAGGAATTACATACTTTATTACTGCTAGTTTGCAGAGTAACCAGATGTGTTCCCTGCATTACATTCCACAGGCCTTGAAATACCAACAGTGAACATTTTCCAATTCCAAATGTAACAGAACCAATCAGCAGATGGCATCTCCATATAAACCAGGAAAAAAGTCACCCCACAGAAAGAGAAAAGTAGATTTGCTTCCAGTAGGAATAGGTTAGATTTTGATCTTCTTGTCCAAGGAACAGTCCACCAGCCAAGTTATCACAATAAAATGAAAGGTGTTTCTCCCCGAATCCTCCTTGACATTATCACGAGTTACATGGCCTCTATTGTACTTTGTCACCTGAATGTCAGCACTGATCCCTTCTTCCCCTTACATTAGTCCATTATGTCATTTAATCCACACCAAAGGCAGGCTATTCAACTCACTGGTCAGTGCTGCTGGACTTCTTGAATGAGCATGTCTCAACTTACAGATGGTTTTGGTGAACCCCTCCACTTTGACCTTACCAACATGACCTTACCTCAGATAGTCGCAAATCTCTTGAAATCTCTTCTGCAGAGATTATCCTGCTATTTTATTTCATTCTTGAAGAACCTCCAGCAGTTTGACTTTGTTTGGCTACAAGTATTCTTGTTTTCAGACCTCTGCTTCTCTCCACTTACCTGACTTTTCACGATGACCTTTCATGGTGCAAGTGATTTCAGCCTCTTCCATCAGTTTATTCCCTCTGCCTTTTGGTTTTCTTCATGAAGGTACTGTCATTTCTTCTTTCCACCAGTTCTGCCATTGACACCTATATTTAATTTGCAGATGACAGGAGTAGGAAGTGTGCAGAAAGGATATTGATATCCACATTATTTTTGTGCTTATATCCCATATCTTACAAAATGAGTCACGTGCAACACTAGTTGCAACACAGCTTGCTCTGTTTAATAGTCTCTGTTGTTACTGATTTGATACCTATGCCTGCTTTGGCTTCGTTCAGCTTCAGACTGCAAGGCCTTAATTTCTACCTGGCTTTTTTGAGCTCTCCATCAAAAAGATAGTAACAGCCATAAATGGAAGCTGCTTTTTCCTTGCAGAGCCCAAAGGCTGAGCATCACTGCAAATGTTACCTGCTCCTTCCTAGAACTGAATCCCCAAAGCTCTACCACTCCAGGGCGATAGATTGCACAGAGTCTAGAAAGCTGAGATACTGGAAAAGGAACTATGTTAGTGTCCCCTGCTCTACAAGAAGTTGTCATGGGCAAGAAATATTTAAGGGCATCATAAAGACGGTGCTGGCACTGCTCAATGATTCTGAAAGGTTGTGGAGGCTGACTGTGGAGGAGCCACCCATTTACATGCAGGTGTCTTGGCCATTACTGATGGTGAAGGAGAAGCTAGTGAAGAAAGCACAAAAAAGTTGCAATATGATGCTGTTAAAATCTTTCAATTGTGGAAAAAGTTCACTGGAATTTGGCAAATGATCTTTAAACAATGCAAACTTTGCAGCAAGGCACTGAGAGCAGATTTCTTTTTATAGAACAGGCCTATAGGGTGGTGTGAATTCTCTGAAATTCAGACTTTATTAAATAGCCTTGCTCTTCTGCTTTTTCTCTGATGGCAATATAAATGAATTTTAGGTATTCTGGGCCTAGAAAAGTGATTTGTTTTGGTCCTTCTGTTATTATGACAGTCATCCCAATTTCTTCATCTTATAAGACTGTAGAGAATTTGCTGCTTGTCAACATTGTCCTTGATTGCTTGTTGCAATAACATGAAAGTCAGGACAGTGAATCCTGTTAAGGGGAACTGACTTTGACAGGGAGAGAGAGGCATAGTTCTCCTATGAAATATGAAAATAATGAAAGGAAAATCAAGACAGAGTTATTTCTAATGACAAGCATAGTAAGATTCAGTTTTGGGATGGAAAAGTAACTTCTTTTTCTTTGGGTTTTACTTTGTTAGGAAAGAATAGAATGAATGGCAGGCAGGGTAAGGCTGCTGAACCATTGTTCTGCACCAGTCATCCTGAGGCCCCTGTCTGTAGAAGAGCCCTACTGTACCAAATGCAGCACGTGCACACACACATGCTCACACCCCAAAACAGTCTCTGCACTGCACAGCTGGCAGCAAAGGAGGGGGAAAAGCAAGATACCTCAGTTCATACAGTGCAGAGCTCATCTCTACAGGAAACAGTCTCTTTGCCCTGTGGACCGAGCCAAGCACAAATGAGCTCTGAACTCTGGGTACTACCACGCATGTGATTAACAATACTCATGTAAATACTGCTGATGTACAGTTTGCTGATCTGCACCATGTCCCATTGCAGTAGATCCATGCCTTACGTTGAACAAAGACCAACCACCATGGCAGCAGTGTTCTTGAAAGCAAATAACTGGTCAATGGTGGTATTAAGGTAACACTAACTTTACAGGACACACTTTGCTCCAAAAATGAACTAAAAAGCAAGTATGATGGCACAGCATAGTACAGAGAATAGCTGGGCTGAAGTGCAGCCAAAATTTGCAGTCTCACTTGAGTCCTGAATAAATCTTTTTTCCTTTTGAACTGCCATTGACTGGACAACACCTTCTCATATATGTAGTGACAGTCAACTAGGTTGCTTCTAAATGGATGGCCAGTTGGCCATGCTCACAGTGCAAGTTCAGCTCTGTGTGCCCCTGGACATGCAGGGCAGCATTGATGAGTAAAACATGAAAACTTTTTGAACTGTGGTATTCTCTCTGCACTTAGAGCATCAGATCAAAAGTAGAGGAAAATAGGAGGCACTCTTAGGGAAGAATCTGGGTTATAGTTACATTTACCGTATCAAACTCCCCATTCTCGGCCCTCTATTTTGAAAAACCAAGTGATTTGCTCCATTTAAAATGTTCCAGCTTTTATTTGTTGTTTCTTTTTGCCAGGAAGTCTGTCATCCAGCTAGACCTGGCTAACACCAAGAAAGCTCTGATTGTTCCTGCTTTTGAGACCCTCCGCTACCGCCTCTCCTTCCCCAAGTCAAAAGCAGAGTTGCTATCTATGTTGGACATGGGAACCCTCTTCACATTCAGGTAATGAAAAGTAACGAAGTGTAGTCATTATCTCTAAAGATTATTTTTTTTATGTTCTTGTGAATATTTGATTTTTCTCTCTCTCTGTCAGCTGGCTAGCTCCATTAAGAAGCCTATTGGAAATTCCCCCTCCCCCCACCCCTTTTCATAGGGAGGCAGTGAAGGGAATTGTGTATGGATATATGCCATCTGTGAGCTCAGTGTTTTATCTACTATTATAGTCCTCTACTGGAGGACTTCAGTTGTTAAATTGAATTTGTTTTATTTTCATCATTTTTTATTGTGCTACAAAATCAAGCATGACCATTACACTCATGTGCGTGTGATTTGCTTCCTGGCAGCCAAATACTATGCAGATAGCTATGTCCCTCAGCTGACCAAAAATAATTTCTCTCTGCTGGTTGGTTCACTTCCTTACTGACTTACTGGAAAAACAAATGCAGGCTTGTTGTGTACTCAAAGTGTGAAACAGCTGCTTCAATTGCTGGAGTTTCTCAATGCAGGGGTAGAAGTATGCTCCAACTAGAGGTTGAGAAGAACACCTAAATTTGGAGCTCCTCTCTAAGACTCCTTTTGTGGCTATGAACAAGTCTCTTCTATTATCTGCCAGAGTTCTCGGTTTTAAAATGCAACTGCCAGGGGTTAACTGTCTCGTGGGTGTGTGTGTAAAGGTCTGATTAGCAGACATTTGTAAAGCATCACAGTAATGGGAAGAGTATAATATGGCCTTACATGCACAGAGAGGGGGTTTAGGAGACCTGCATTCTCTTCTCAGCTCCACTACTGCCCTGCTGGGAGGTGGAACATGAATCAGTTCACTTTCTTACACCTCTGTTCTCCATCTCTGAAGTGCAGGTAACAATGTTCACCTCTTCTTTTTACAGTATTTTGAGATCTAGAGATAAAAAGATAGGTAATATCTGTAACCAGTGGAGCTCTTCATCACCTATTCCATCCTTCCCTTACTTTAGAGCTTTCCTCACACTTCTTCCATTCTCTGTCTTACACACCTCTCTATTTGCAGTAACCACCTTTCCCTCATGTGATTGCATGCTTGTGTCTTCGTAGACAGCCCATAAGAGCTGGGAAAACCTAATTTTGACACTACCTCTACCAGTAACTGCCTTGAAATAGAAACTTAGGGTGACTGCGAGAGGCATGCCTCACTCTGGAAAATTACTTAAGGGTACTGATAGAGCAAGTGCCTTTTACTCTCCCATCATTCTTTAGCAGTCAAATACAAATGAAGAGATTTGTTGCTGGAAAATAATTGTTTCTCCTATAGCTGGAAGAAAAACAATCTTCCAGTGGAAAATAACATCCTCAGGATTTTCAGATGTTATATTCTACCAACAGCCAAACTTTCAGCTTGAACAGCAGTGGCCTTCTACTATAGTTTTCATCTTCAAGGTGTACAGCATGTTGGCATGTAATGTACACAGCCAGATTTTCAGATCCTTTCTCAAGTCCCACCCAGGAAAAAAATGCCTTTAACATCAGTGGGAGTTTTGCCAGAGCAAGGTTAAATAAGAATCGAAGGACACGCGGTCTGTAGCTGTTATACTTATTAATGTAAGACACATTTTACAAATGCTTCCCCAGTTTGTTTTGGCTCATTTCATTGCTCAGATCTATCAACAGCCACAAAGCAGCTGTGATTTGTGCTGAGAATTTCCACCTCCGCCTTCAAGGTGCTTTAATAATGCTGCAATTCAAGGCTGAGCAGGTGGGAGTGAGCTAGGGAGGACTGCTGTGACAGTGATTGCTGAGAGTGCCTGCAGCATCCCAGTCCCTCACACCACATGGTAGATTACAATCTTTCCCTCACTGAAATTGCTTTTGTCACCTCTTTTCCAAATGGTGACCTTTTCTAACTCTGGGCAGCTAAGAAGTACAGACCAGCTCCCAATTACATTCCCCATTCACCACCAGAACTAAAGGGAAGACATGTGAGCATCTGCGGCTGGTAAGGTGTGTTGTGTGGCAACCTGCCGCAGCAGTGGGCTGCTTGGTAGCAGCTTGCTGGCTTTGCTTGCAGGTGCTGGCTGTGACTGTGCCTGCTCAGTGCCTGGGTAATCACTGATGAACCACAAGTGTACTGCCAACACAGCTTTTGGGCACAAGGGAAACCACAGCTGCTAGAAGACGCATCGTATTGAGAAAACATAACCAGCAAGAACTGATTAACTGGTTGCGTCCACAATCCAGCAAAACGTTTCAGCATCTGAGAACTGAACTGGGAAGGTCATTCTTTCACCAAAACATATGTCTCACTGAAATGGGAAGCTTGGAGGGACAATGCAGGGAGGAAGAACACTCTTGAGAGGAATAATTATTTCACTTTGCTAATTTTACCAAAGTTTACTATACTTTTGAACTTTTATTTTAAATAAAGGCAATCCATAACACAAGTAAAGCATGCAGGGGGAGGGAGGTGAGAAGGTGGGGGCTTTCCCCGTTGTTTTCCGTGAACTGTGGGAAAGAAACTAATCCTTTTATGGAGATCTAATGATTTGGTTTGGATTTGTCAAAACTGCCAGCATAGTGAGAAATATGTTGTTCACAATCTTCACAATGTTCTCCTGGGGCTCAGTGAGATCAAGTGTGGCCCTAAAATCCAATGTGTATTTAAGTCTTGAGTGACAGGGAACTGAGCAGGAAAATTAGATTTATTCATTTACCCTGTGAGATGGAAGACCAATACAGACAGTGAGCCACTGCTGACAACTGCATCACCAAGAGCAAAATCTCTTGGACATGACTCACTCTTTCATGGTAGCTTCCTCTGCTGCACATCCAGGTAATGGTGCCTGCACATCCTACCTTGCAGTACATTTTGTGTGCTGATCAGCCATCAGTCAAGAGTATATGTGTGTGAACATATAGATGTAGACCCATATGATATGTATGTAGTCCTAAGTCTCACAGTTCTTGTTTCCAATTTAGTTATTCTTCTGTAATTAGTGTGTGCACATCTGATTTTTGTATCCTGTACTCATTTTCCTCTTTGTCCTGATCTCAGCCTCCCTTTTGTTATCCTCTTTCCTTCTTTCAATCGCTCTCAAAAAGGCAAGCAGATCATCTCTGGGATTGTTTTCTTTAGTACAGTCAGGTTTGTTCCCTCCTTTCTCCTTGGTCTTTCCAATTTCACGTCCATATTTTCTCTCATCGTCTTTTCCCATCTATTTTTTTTTTTTCTGATAGTCAGCTCCCTCAACTCACAGAGTTTGTACTTAAGCTGCTTACACTGGTATCACCAAAAGGGGTGGAAAGAAGTTGATTTTTTTTTATGGTTAGTGTCCTGTATCCTCCCTGTTTAAATCAGTGGGAGGGTGTTACTAGAACGACAGCAGCGTTTGACTGCTTCTCTGCAGGAATCTCTCAATCAACTGAAGTTTGTATGGGGCTTTGAAGATACAAATCACTCTGTAAGTGGTTAGTAGTCGTCATTATCACCACAATTAGTTTCGAAATGCCAGAGGTAGGATTTCAGAAGGTATAGCATCCTCAGCAGTCCCATATCGTTTTAAATCCTACATTGTGATTGGTTTTTTTTCAGCATAAATAGCTGCCCATTAGCATCTGGGTAGATTACCCACTCATTTCCAAAAGAGACCAAGAAAAGCAATAGTCTTTTTGAAGATCATTCCAAAAGACATTAAGGATTATAAGCATCTTTACGAATCTGCCACTGTCTTTTTTTTCAATGCACAAGGGCTCAGTTTTTCCAGATCCCCAAGCCATATATCTGAAAGTGGTGCAATCTCTTGATAGTTTAGAAATGCAGCCTTCAAAGGACCATGCACTACTTTGGACCCAAGTGCTGTCCATGTAATTCTGTCCTCCTGCACTGCCCCTGAACAAGGAGAGTCAGCAAAGCTGAACTCCTCTATGGTTTTCCTGTTACAAGCTATACAAATACAGAGTCCAAGTGGAAATTCCAAGGTTGTCATTTTGCATCTGTCTTTATTTTGCCAGTTGTTCTATTATCCAGTGACAGACTGGATAATAGAACAGACTGGAACATCTCCCTAAGCAGGGGAATCAGGAACAGGAATAGAAATCCAGGGTTTGAAATGGAAATAGCTATAATGAAATAAAATAATAATTTTAACAACTAATACTAATGCCAATACCGATGGAAAGTACACAAAGTTATACTCAGCCTACATAGCAGCCATGAGCTGTGCACTCCCAACAGTGAATGACAGTTGTCAAGCACTGCAAGAACCAGAACTCCAGTGAAAAGACAATGGTCACAGCAAACAGGAGAGTAGGTTTTCTGATTTGCAGTATCAGAGAATCATAGAATTGTTGAAGTTGGAAGAGGCCTCTGAGGTCATCATGTCCAACTACTCACCTAGAGCTCGCAATCCTACAGCTACTGCTAAAACACTACCGCTAAACCGTGTCCCTAAGCACCACATCCACACATCTTTTAAATACTTCTATGGGTGGTGACTCCACCACCTCCCTGGGCAGCCTGTTCCAATGCTTGATAATCCTATCTGTGAAAAATTTTTTCCCTAATATCCAACCTGAACCTGCCTTGGCACAACCTGAGGCCATTTCCTTTTGTCCTGGCAGTTGTTACATATGAAAAGTATATAGAGGGTAGGTGTGACGTTTATGGTATGAAATACTTCTGTCGGCCAGCTTGGATCAGCTGCCTTGGGCTTTCACTTCTCATAGCTGCAGCACCTGGCCAACTTGAAACTGTTAAAGACCTTGATCATTATGGAGACCTGCAGATGTTGGCTGGACACAAGCTAAAATGAAATGTCTTAACAACTTTATCCTCACAAATGAAGCTTTGGTGATTCTGTCCCAGCAAAATCAGGGCAGCACCCCTGTTTTTTGTGATGTCTCAATGTCATGAGAGTTTCTGAGCTTCAAACATTAACTCAGGTCCTGATTCCAAAATATTTAATACTCAGATCACCTCCTTTTGAGCACGAGTCCCCCCCTGTGAATTCCATGTACCTTACATTACAAACTGGCAGGATGTTTGTTTTGCCCTTTCTCTTACACATCTCAGAGCTTTGTAATACAGCTGGCCTGCTATGCCTTTGTTTCATTATTTAATCTATGAGCCTGCAGAAAGAGTCTCGTTGGTTTTTGGGAAGGTGTAAGAAGAATAAGTGGGCAAGAGACTCATTGACCCTGGCACTAATGGGCTGGATTCCAGCTGTGCTGGGAAGAGACCTGCTGCGACCTAAACAAGATTACCAAAGTACAAACTGATTTTTTCTGTAAATCAAGTTGATTACCTGCCTGAGGATCACAGGAATGCTCCCCACAATGTAGAAACTACAGACAAAAAGCCTTTATGTAATATTTTACTTATTAATTTAATTAGCTACATTGGCTCCTGCCGTAGTAATAACAGCAATGAATAAAAGGGAACATCTCTCCAGAGCTGCAGGTGTCTCTCATACGAATTATAAAACTGCATATAAAACAGATCATGACTGTCACACTGATGTAGAAAGAGCTAATTTTAGGGTCCTCTCCCGAGCTACAGAATTTCACAACACTTTTAGAGCGCTGGTACAGACATTTGGTTGCTAGGAATGAGACACAGCGCTTCATAGCGCAGACGAACTGTCTGTGTACTTCGTTTCACACATTAGCATTAGGTGGTGTTTTCATGCTCCCCTTCACCAGCTAGATGTGTTTAAACACTGAGCACATGGAGGCTCTGGGAAACGTGCTGGAAACAGTCCTAGAAATTACCTCCGATGCGTTCCGAAAGCGCCGATGTGAACTGTAAACTAATGTCCGTAGTTTTCAGCGCTTCCTCTAACAAGTAACATTTGGTTTCCTCGCCAAGATGCACTCTATCTAATTGCCTCCCCACGTCCATGCCGTTTATGTCTGTTTAAGGTACCACGTCTGGACAAAAGGGCACGCGCCAACAAACTTTGCCAAGTGGCGCACAGCCACCACTCCCTACCGCGTTGAGTGGGAAGCAGACTTTGAGCCATACGTTGTTGTGAGGAAGGACTGCCCGGAGTATGACAGGCGGTTTGTTGGATTTGGCTGGAACAAAGTAGCTCACATCATGGAACTGGATGCACAGGTGAGGAAACTACACCTGCATATCTCACCCAGGGCTGGGCCACAGGGTTATTGAAACGAAATCTGTGTTCTGTAGAAAGGCTTCGGGCTTTGCGTCACCAAAGTGCTCATCTGGCCTTACTAAGCTCTTTAGATGAGTGCTTCTTGAGTTGGGAACACTTAATTTAGTCCTTATCAGGCATTAAAAGGAGAACTGAATATGATTTAGTTTATTTGTCAGTGCTGAGAGAGTTGTTATTTTGCAGTGGCACAATCCCTGCAGTGCCTACCTTCTGCCCAACAGCATGCCTGAGCATCACAGCACTTATTCTGAGTCTCATCACCTGCCAGGGGCTATGTAGATTGAGCTGGAAGTTTTTCGGTTAAACAGAGGTTGTTGACTCCCAAATGCTAATTTCAAATTCAAGAAGAAATCTTAAACTGAATCCAAGACAAGCATCTTCAATTTCTGGTCTGGATTTGCAGTGTATCTCTGCAAAGCCAAGGACTTTTCATTTCCATAGTCTCTGAATGTGGAACAGATTCTAGAGGATACAGGTACTTGATTCATGGGCTACCTGCCTCTTAGATCTGTGACTGGGGAAGAAGCTGCTGGGCATGATATGTAAGAACAAGGATGGAGAGAAAGCTGGAGTGCCCCAGACTGGCACTGGAGCTCTCAGAGCTGCCAAAGCCCCTGCCACAACCTAGATCTTAGAGGCTGACAGTGACTGTGACTCTGGAGTCTGGTGTTACTACTCACTGAAATGGCAGTCTGCATCTCCCTGTTCTTGGATGTGAGGCTAACTGCAGTGCTAATCAGCAGGGTCTGGGTCATGCTATTTCTTTTTAGTTTGGTTCATTTGGGTCTTTTTCAGCTTGCTTTCAGTCCCAGTTTTTGAACTGGATACATTTCATGCTAACCTAAGCCAAATATTTTTGGCCATCTGCATCTTGCCATGCTAGCTTCTGCTTCAGCTGATCCTTCTCTGCTCAATTCTTACATCTGCATCTTGCTATGCTAGCTTCTGCTTCAGCTGATCCTTCTCTGCTCAACTCTTACATCTGCATCTTGCTATGCTAGCTTCTGCTTCAGCTGATCCTTCTCTGCTCAACTCTTACCAGTTTATGTGCGGAAGAGAAGCACAGGACATGCAGCATATTACCAGGAGATTTTTGTCTCTGGGATGTAGGCTACAGTTTATTTGTGTGCAGGCACTTATGTGGGAGGGATAATTTCTGCTTCTGCTTACAAATCCACAAATACCCTCCGTTTTCAGAAGGGCATTCCCAACAAATTTGTGCCTACTCATGTCGAGAAAAATTTATTACAGACCAGAAAAAAAAAAGTCCCTTACATTATCATTTAAAAGAATACTTTATAGCACTTTAATTTTCCAATGCACTTTCCAAACACTAATCAATTAACAATCAGTTGTGGAGAGTGCCAGTGTAATGATTTATTATTTGTTAATCTGGGTAACAAGGCTTGTGTTCCCACTGACAGCTCTCATCTAGCACTCAAGATTTAACTCTTCTGTTCAGAGATGATTGGCCAGCATACAGATTCACACATGGGAAATTGGAACATTTTTCAAAGCTGATCATAGTACAGATATTTTTAATGGCTATTGGATTCTAACTAACTCTGGGGAATTGTTTTTCCACTCTTCCAGCCTTAAAGATATTCTCAGGTTGGAAAGAAGTTTTATTTTCATCTGCAGAAACAAGAGTATTGGGAGGGGGTGCGGGATCACACAGCTACCTCCCCCTATGGTATTCTTCTGCTTTGGGGTGTCCACAGATCAGGTTGCTGCCAGCTGCTTGGCTGGCTTCATTACCAGCAGGCAGAGCAGCTTCTCAGTTGAATTATGTCACTGCTTCTCACAACTGCAGCATCTGTCAAGAGAACTGTTCCAGACTCCCTACTAAGGGCCTGTGCCACCACCATCCTTCAAAGCTGCACACAGTGTGGAGATCATCATCATTATTTGGGGGCCATGCCGATGTCCACTGAGCTGGATAATGTACAAATACATAGATAATGACAGTCTCTGTCTAAAGAATTTATAACCAGTGAGACAGGGACAGAGGTTCCTGCAAGCACATCGCTTTCCTTATGGTAGGGATGGGCCAGTAGAAAAACTTTCCCCTGCTCTTCCAGTGACTGTAGAACTAGACTGTGAGCAACCCTTTTACCAGGACCTCAGCCCAGCATCTTTCAAAGGGGCTTATTAGCAGTGGACTAGTAAGGATTTGGAAGGCTTTATGTGCCTGAAGGCTTTTTGGAAGGACAGGAGCACCACTGTGCTGAATAGTTTACACTGCAGAGCATAGATGGTCCCTGACATGCAGAATTACAGACCTGAGATACAAACAGAGAACAAAGAAAAGATTGTATGAGAGGGATGTATCATCACTGCAGCTTCTGCCTTTAGCTTAAGGTCCCATAAGACACATACTTTGTAGTATGTACTTTATCAGCTCTCCTCACTCCATCATGCCAGCCTTTTTCTTTTTCTTGCATTTGGCTCCCCACTAGTTCTAAGCCTCTTCCAGCTAAATGAGCATCAGATTATGTACAGCTCTCGCTGTACATTTGTCACCCCAAACAGTAGCTCGTGGGGGCCCATTCCTCATTCCCATATGTGGCATTGTAACTTGGCACAAAAATTTACCACTTTAGCACTGTCTGGCAAGGAACATAATGAGAAAGGAGCAGCCACACAGTTGCCTCTGCACCTGGCTGTCCAATACATGCTATTGTTTCTGGGATATCACTGAAGCCTTAGCTACACTTTGGGCTGACCAATACCACTGTCTGAGTTAGAAAATGGATCCACGTTGTGTTCTACTCACTTATTTCCATTTGTTTGGGCTTGGTTTCTGGTAAGATCATAACCCAGCAGTTCTTTGTCTTTTCCAGGCTGATCATATCTTGTTAGGAGAGGCAAGATTTATAGGTGAAACACTCATGTTTATTAGCACAAGTGTGTTCTCTCCCTTAAGCCTCTTTCCCTAACAAAATGGGTTTGGAGTACTCTGCCACTGTGCTGCAGATACTCTGTGTCTCTGCACAAACTCTTACATCTCCAAGTGACCGGGCTCTGCAAACCAGGGGAAGTTGTGCACCATTTCTTTTAAAGCCAGCATGCTCTGTGTCTATTCCTTCCCAGTCCAGTGTCTTCTGCAGAGAAGCAACAGGAAAAATAGAAATTGAAGAGGACAACAAGAGGTTTGCCCATGGAATCTTCAACATTTTTTTTGTCCCCCTTTTTTTGCATCCCATACAAGACATACTTTTAAAAAATTTATTATAAAAAAGAGGTAGTGTTCCAGTTTTTAGGATACTTCCTTTAGCTACAGAATACTGAGGTTCACGTCCCCTTTCTGTCTAGTTTCTTGCAGGAGCAGATATCTGGTTCTTGACATCCTACGTTAGTGACCTTCCAGTTTGCCTAAAAATCAGTTGTTGCCCAGCTTTGCTCTAATGATCATATATTCAGTTATAAAAATGAGACAAATCTAACAGGAATAATTGAGGCCTAAATGAACAACAAAAATTGTTGAAGAAGTTGGCCAGATGTAAATAAAGAGAATTAGTGAAGTAGTTTTAGAGGAGAGGGTGAATTAGCACAGTATCTCGTACTGTGTGAAGGGGAACTTCATTTGCATAAAACTTTCTCAAAGCATATGGAATTAGCAGGTCCATTTTCACACTTTGCCTACAAAAGATGTCATATTCCCTCTCAGGTTTATAAATAGTTTTGGACAGTTTTGTCACTGTAGGTATCTCAGTGCAGTTTGTGCCTTTGTAAATATCACTTATTCCAGCATCCCAAGCAAGGTAAACTGCAGGGACGCGAGCATGCTTTTACCTGGACACTTGAGACTCATGCTGTGTGCATTCACAGCTGTGTTGGTTCTAAGGACACTACTGCCAAATCTCTGCTGCAGACATGACTTCAGGCATGCCTTTTGTACTGTTGCCCCATCATTTGGCTCACATGGAGTAAAACATTTTAAAAACTGAAAGTTGACCTTTCATAAAGCCCAGAAAAAGCAACCTTAAAAAAAAATATATGCAGGCTTATTTGGCTTCTCTAGGGGTGTTTGTTGTCTCCGAGCCCCATACTGCACTGTTCCACCGTGGAGCACATTTGGCTGTGGAAGTGAGACATGTGCTTCAAGAGGGCTAGGGAACAGCCTCACAGACAGTGTTTTTCTCCCCCAGGAGTACGAGTTCACGGTGCTGCCTAACGCCTACATGATCCACATGCCGCACGCCCCCAGCTTCGACATCACCAAGTTCCGCTCCAACAAGCAATACCGCATCTGTCTCAAGACCCTGAAGGAGGAGTTCCAGCAGGATATGTCGCGCCACTACGGCTTTGCAGCCCTCAAATATCTCACGGCAGAGAACAACAGCTAGCACAGCAGAGCCTCTGTGTGGGAAACAGGGACGCCGGAGGGAGGAGTCGCTCAGTGTTTGGGGCCACGTCTTCAAACTTCGAACTGAGAAATACTTTCTGTTTTTATATCACACTCAGCAGTTCTAACAGTAGAAATTCGAAGTGACATGTCTTCAGACTGTGCTCATTTGACCCTTCCCCAACTACTCCAGGCCTTTCAGCTTTAGCGTTTGCGAGGTATCAGCGAGAGGAGCTGGCCATGGGCCCACCGTGCCACCAGAGGTGGGAACTGGGCAGGGGCCGGAAATGCACTCTGCTGTCTGAAATGCAGAGCAAAGACAGACCTTCGCAGTGTAGGATTTCATGTTGCTATTTAATAATTTGACATGCTTTTTATCTGTAAAGGAAGATCTTCGGGTCGCTGTCCTGTGAATTTCAAATCTGCACTACTCTAAAAGGGAACTTTGCCCTGTGAACTTTCACAGGGGCCCTGTTAACATGGATGACCTTGTTAATGCAGGATGAGCCAAAGGTCTGAATCGGCCTTGAAAATGAAGGGGACGCTTATCCAATACTACACTTCAGAGAAGGTGTTTCACTAGTTTAGGTGTATACATGATATTGGTTGGTCTTTTATTCTCAAATTAGTTGTTTTATCAGGAAAATCCCCTATACCCCACCCTGCCTTTTCCCCAGTTCTAAATGCTGCTCCTTTCCTTGCTAAGGAAATGTCTCCCTTGTGTTTCTTTCCCATCTTCAGTTCTGGTGGTCCAGTAAAGAAGATCAGTAGCTCTGCCAGAAAGTGAACAAAACTTGTCAGTGTAAGGTCTGTTTTCACCAGAGCAACCTGTTTGTGTGTGTGTCTCATAAAATAAAGGGCCTGGCTGTAACTCTGTCTTTTTTAGGCAAGAGTTGGATTTTGCCTGTAAGGCACTGTGTGGGGGATATCGATTTGTAGGCTCTTCTCTTAGTCCATGCCCATCCATGAAGGCATTGGGCCTTGGGCTTTAAGAGGACTTCTTTGCTGAACAGGGAATATAAACTCATCAACTAGTAGCCTTGGTGCTCTCCTGCTGCCTGCTGCAAGGTCTCAGAACTACTTCGTTAAAGGAGTTTATAATTAAAAGGAGCAAAACTGTCAGGAATAAACTCCCCATTCGAGGGGGAGAAAAGAATGTGTTGGGAATCTGAGTGTGAGTGTTTGCTTGAATGTGGGCTGCTCACGTTCACAACTTCGGTACACACAGGAGTATGCTGGAGGGCGAACAGGAAACCTAACAAGCAAAATGCAGAATACAAGACACTGGACTTTTTACCATTTTCTTTATTCTTCAGTATTAATGTTGTGTTTACATGGGATGAAGAGGTGAGGTTTAATGCACTACCCCCTTGCAGGGCTATTTGTAATTTCTGTTGCAGTGTTAATAGAGAAAGCAGAAACAATTCAGTGAGAAATGCATCTGTCTCCCTGCCCCCGGATCCCCATGCAACCACGTGTACCAATGCCACTACCCGAGTTAGGAGATGGATCCACATGGCGTTCTGCTCACTTCTTTTCCATTTTGTTTTTCAGCCCCTGGACCTTCTAGCTTCCTCCCCACCTCATCCCTCTAGAGCTTGGTTTTATTTCTAACCTGACATTTCACGGGACCTATCTGTTATGGTGGAAACCATGCTGTTAAACCAGACATTTAAACCACAGATATCAGTTCATCATGCTGTGCACAGAGAGGAAAAGCCAAAAAAGGCAACGTCTGTGACTAGAAATAAAAAAGGGTATACGTAAGAAAAGCCAAAAAAGGCAACATCTTTGACAAGAAATAAAGAAGGGGCGGGAGGCTATCACCTTTTTTTTCCCCTGGAAGTGTTAACTGCATAAGAATACATCACTGCTAGATTTTCCAAAGTGCTTTTCTTCTGTTCTTAATGGCTTTCTGTAAAGATTTACATTAAAAGCTGGGAGGAGCTGGGAAACCATGAAATAAGTGCTTGGTCCTGGCTAAGGTATATATTCTTTTTAAAAACCCAAAATCTTAACTCCCCAAGTCCTCTATTGCTCACCATTAAGGGCTGAGGTCACTGTGCATATTGAGTGTGAGGAGAACCCTGCAGCACAGAGACCTGATGGTTGGCTAATGTGTAGAAAGGGATCCAAAGCTGATCCTAAGAGAGGTTAACACTGGTTGAACTACACAGAATCTCCAGTCAGTGTTTCAGTGTGGCCACCATTATGTTGTATATATGTTAAAACCTTTCATTTCCAGATGTACATTTCTCTCTATCATATCGACGTTGCCGAAGGATGGAGTGGACTTCCCTGCAGCAGCATAACCTGTAGCATGGGCATCTACCTTGTCTGAATGTGCCATTGTCAACATGAACATTATTCTTTCCTTGGTGGTCATGCATTATGGATGGGGGAACAGGGAGGTAATTGTTTGCTACTTGCCTATCTCTACAGTGAGTCATGGGACCTCCTGGATAGGCTTCGGTGTGCTGGTTGGTGTAATCAGCTCAAGGATTGGTAGGAGGGTTAAAGAGCCCCTTTCCTTCCCTTATAGAACACTGTACTGACTTGTATCTGTTACATCATGTTTGTCTGTGTCCTTCATAATTTGGGAGTTGTGACTCTTGGGTTTTTTAACCAATTTCTATGATAGCAAATTGGAATTACCTATCTGGCTGTAACTGCCAGAGCTCCTTCAACACCGTGAAAAAAACTACCACCAACAATAATGAAAATCCCCAACTCAGTTATAACACTGACTGTCTTCCAGTCTTCTGCTGTAGTAGGTATTTGCTAGGAACTTTGTTACTTAATTCTCAGTTTTCTCCTGAAATCTTTGAGAAATATCAGATGAACCTGGTGACTTAAATGCCTTTGATTTATTGATTTGTTCCACCAACTTCTCTCTTGAGTCTTCAGTCTATGACTTCTCCTTATCTTTGATACTTGGAAAGTCTCATTTAAATATCACTCCAGCACCCTCTCTGGTGAAGACTGATGCAAATAAATCATTTAGATTCTTGGCAATGTCCTTATTGTCTTTGTTACTTCTACTTGTTGGTTGGGGTGGCAAACTGGTTTTCTCAGGTTTTCTGCTTTTGGTGTCCGGAGCAAATGTGTATTTTAACTTTTAACTTCCTACTGTTTGCTCTTCAAATTCCTTCTTAGCTTGCTCAAACTCCATCTTAACTATTATACCTTCGTTTCAGCTCTACAAAGTTTTGATTTCCATTCTCTGAAGGTTTCCTATTTGGCCTGAATAACTTCTAAGATTTCCAGTTTAGTCACATCAGCATTTCCTTGTCCATGTCTTCCATTTATCTAAATGGATACCATGCACTATGGCTATTTATATGCCCTTTCCATTTTCAACCTGAGGATTTAAGTTTTTCTTTTCTTTTCATGTAGGGCCACTGATTCTTTCTTTGAAAAGAAAGAGGGGATTTTAGTTTCAAATTTTTACAATGAATATCATTGCACTAGTTTTTGAGGGTTTGCATTTTCCTCTTGAGCCTTCTTAAATGCTAACCTTTTCCTAGTCAAGGGATCAGAAGTAAAATGACACACAATTGTTTTGTTCTTCTAATTTGGGCTCTTGCCTTGGCACACATTCTTCTGTCTCCATTTTCCCCCTCCACTCCAAGACACTGACACATAGGAGTCACTGCAAACTTTTCATCCCCAGAGCCTGAACTCTGTATTCCCCAGCACCTTCTGACATCCCACCACATTTCAGACATCATTATTATTTCCAGTGATAATCCACTGGCTAGCACCCAGTCCTCCTATTTTCTTCCCTTTGAGTGACAGGCTTTGCAAGTTTAAGGTTTGGGCAAAGCACTTGCTTTCATTTAGTGCCTTATTGTAACCCTCTCATATGTTTCCATGATTTCTCTGTGTTGTCACAGTTTATACCTTCAGATGTCTGGCTGTAGTTCCCATCCTATCATTTCTGGCTAAGGGTTATCTACTGTTTGGCTACCTGGTCTGTCTTCACTTATCCCAAATAGTCTTCCATATCTATCAGATGGTTTTTTTCCAAGTCCTACTGTAGTAATTCCTTCTGACCTTGCTAGTTTCCTATGTGAGCAATCTGGTTCCACTTCATAATTTACAGAGGTTTTTTTCTATTTGTAAGCATCTTGGACTCCATGACATAAAGGAATCAGCAGCTGTACCTGCAGATCCACTGCTTATGTTAGACTGAGTATCACATATGCTCACATTATTCCTAAAGCACTGTTTTTTAAGCTGGCAGGCTTGATGTGGCTTGTATGTAAATCACAACCTCCATTTTCCTTTTACTGCAACAAGGAGAGGCCCTTTGTAGTGTTATTTGTAGCAGCTGTTGCAGTGGAGTAAGCCCTGTGTTGGAGGGAAAAAAAGCACAAAAACCTTGTCGGGATTGTAGCTGCCGTTTCTCTCTGCAGGGGAAAATCAAGCCCTAGCACAGCTGAGCAGTTTTATAAATGCCCTGTGCAAAACACATTGCACATGATTTTCTGGTGGGTATAATCATCCATCGTCCAATTAAATATGAAAAATACATTTTTAATGTTCTCATTTTAACATGCAATTCTATCCAGAAGATAATGCATTTCCTTCTGTATTGTGCCAGTTTCCCCCATTATTCCGGCCTGCCTAATAGCCCCATCTGTTTTTTGGCTGAGAAAGATTAATGAGCAGCAGCACTGGGAATCCTGGTAAATCAGCAGATGCATTACTCTTAGGCATTGCACAGGACATTCCTTCCTCCTCCGCCAGGTACTGTATGGGTGTTCTTCAGGTTTCAGTGCGGCAACAGGAGAATACAGCAAGCTCAGCAAGTGGAGCGAGCGTCATTGATTATGAACTTCAACAAGATCTAATATGTAAGATGGTGGAAGTGCTGAAAACAAGAATGTATCTTTGTTAGCTTAGCTCAAAAAAAAAAAAATATTTCCATTTTAGGAAAAGAGAGCAGCTAAGTTTTTGCAACTCCAGTAAGTGAGTCTGGAACAAAGTCACTAGCAGACAATGACTGCAAACAACCTAGTATTTCCACTGCAGTGTTAAAAATGAAGTATTGATGGCTAAATGAAGCATTTATTTTTACAGTAGCAATTCATTATGTGTATTTCAGTGAATTGGGGGTTGTTTGAATGTGGTTACTTTGGTTCACAATATTAAGTTTGGGAAGGCTTTTGGCTGTGCGCAGCAAGTTATTGCTGAAGACATGCGTACAAACCTAGATTTAGAATCACCTTCCTTGAGAGGAATTTGTTTTCATCAGTAGTTCTACATTCCCAAAACAAGGCACAAAGTCCTTGAGACTTTTAAAAGGAGCTCCCATACATGTCAGTTGTCTGGGTCATGTGCCTCTTGCAGCTACTTGGGATTGGGGATTTGTTTGCCCTGCAAAGTAGAATTGTTCTGATTAGTTGAAAATATAATCTGGAAATTATAAAGCCAGCCAAATATTTGTTTGTGTGATGGGTGGTATGAATATATTTGTCCAGACATGTTAATGGCTACTGCAGTGGAAGTGTTGGCTTGTTGAGGGTGTCAGGATGCAAAAGATCTGAAACACAGATTTCATATCTTTTCAGTCATTCTGAGCTATAGTTCCCTCTCACAGGATGAGAACAGCTTCCTGACTCCCAGCTGATTACTGTTTCTGTAGGGTTAAAATGTCCTAAACCTCCATGGGAAATCACTGTGCAGGTGACAAAGGCTGTATTTGCGCTCCATGGTCCATTGGCATGAGATACAAAGTTTCAATCCAGAAGACATTACTCTCACCAAATATATTCAAGAAGAAGTCCTCAAACACAAGGCCAAGTAATTCAAGCCAGGCAAAGCCTATTCCTCAGTATTATAGCAAAATAATTCTTAGACAATGGATGTGGAAATTTTCAACATTAACCATCATATCACAAGACTCCTGCTAAGGCCACAAAGTCAGTTAGAGGAGCTGAAATGTCAAGTTGCCGGTGGAGCTGGTGATTTGCTCATACAACTTCTCTGTCCCTGGCACATATGTAATAGCACATGGTCTCTACACCATCATTTGCAGGGTATTTTTAGAGGACTCCTCTTTCATTCTATGCACAGCATGGATGGTACTCAGAGAATGAAGCAGCTGGGTGATAACTTCTTTTTACTTTTGCTCTCATCGAGCTATTCATAATATGATAGCTGCCTTGATTCCGAGCAAAGTCAGATTATTTTTTGCCTTTTTTTTCCCCCCAAAGGATAGGTTTAAACTGTGATTTAGGAAAATCAATTGCCCCCTATGCTCTCAGGCTTCCTGAGTAGAATTCCTGGGGCTCTGTTCCACAGGCTTTTCTTATGTGGAGGGGTCCTATAAAGCTGATGGAAATTGCACATTCAGAAGCCTTGTAGGACTCACCCCCAGCCTGTGAATACTAAAAGCTGCACATGCAACAGTGATGAATCCCAGCTCTGTGCAAGCTTGTCTGCTCCATCTCTAGGAGCACTGCAAAGGCTATTGTCAGTCTGTCAGTTCACAGCAAAATGACAGAATAAATAATTGGGAGGGTGGTCATGAGGGATTTGTCTCAAGCAGGCAAATTTCTAGAGGCATGGAGAAGAGGCATCCTCAGAAAAACTGTTTGTAGTGTCTATGGGTTGGTCTACGCTCATTTTAGACCTACAGCCTTTCTTATCCAACACTGACCAACACGGCTTGCCTGTAGTAAATTATATGGGTTATAAAATTCATGAAAGTCAGCACTGAGATTAAACCATCCTCGGCTCAAAGGTGTTTAATTTGTTCCAGTTCTTTGGATTCCCACATTGCTCCTTTGGTGATCATAAAAAATAAAAAAAAAAAGAGAGAGAGAAAGAAAAAAAAAGGGGGGAAAAAGAGATAATAGCAGCTTGACAACAGTAGGAGTCTGACTAGCCAGCCTTTCTTACATTGTCAGCACTGAGGTCAATGGTTGGGGCAAAGCTGAAGTTAGTGAGGTTCATAGAATTTCTTCTTTTGATTTGCCTGTGGATCTGTTGTTCCAGCAGTGCTCTTCAGTGATGCTATAAGGAAAGGAAAAGCCATCCAATGCTGATTGATCCATGAACTCTTCATCCGCTTGGAACTAACCACCAGCAGCAGGAAAGAAGCCACACCACTGTCTGCTTTGAGGTTTTTTAGATGACAATAGTGAGTTCAGTATGAAATCCATTACTCTGCTGATAGACTTTGCTGAGCTTTTCTGCATTTCAGATGTACACTGGCTGTGAGTGCCAGAGGCCCCTTGGTGTTCGGAAGAGATGGGACTCAGCAGTTTACTGTTTCAGAATGAGAACAAGAGATGTGTGTATTTTTCCCTCAACACCTTGCACACTGTTTACTAATTACATTAGCACCAATTAATCCAGCTGTGCTGAGAGTGTTCAGCCTGGGCAGTAAACTTCTGCTGCCTATGTGTATATGAGAATAGACAGATAACAAAATGATGTTTTCTGTCCATAGCTTCAGTGACTATTGTTATACAGGTTCAAATGGCTCATGGAGAGGTTCCATCTTTTACTTTTCACAGCAAAGGCTGTCCAAAAAATTTGTAATGAGCTCTGTAAAGGCTCACTAAGATTAACATTCACAGAGATTCATCAATGTGAAATATCCACAAAGTTAACCTGCCAGCTTTTGTCATGAACACAGAGAATACAAGCACCATCATCTTCTTTCTGGTTAGATTTCAGAGAGCAAAACGAGTGCATGTAATGAGAAGAACTCTGAATCAGATCACTCAAGACACAAATATATTACAAGTTTTGTTGCTTTCACTTCCATTTTCATATGTGAAAATAACAGCCTGCAAAACTTTTTAATTTTCTTAAGCTGGTAGACCTTTCTTCTTTATCAGTCAGACTTGCATTGTCTGGGGTGAAGATTCAAACTGAGAGGTCACTGAGATGTCCTCAGCACCACTTTTGTGCAGAGAGAGACTTTCTTGTAGCCTGGGGGGATTTTTCTTTCCTTTGTGCTATCACAGGTTTTATTTCTGTCTTAGCAGTGTCTCTTCCAGTAAGTATGAAAGACTACTGGCTTGTGCTAGACCACTGTGTGAGTTCATTACTAAAACAATGTTTCTGGCACGGCACCTGAGCCTCTGCACGAGTTTATTCTGCAGAGGTTTTTCCAGTTTTAATCTTCAAGCCTACACCTGAGACAAAATTCAACAATTTGAAGCTGCAGGAATGGAATTATTATTCTTTGTTTTGTTTTCAACATATTCATATTGTTCAAAATTTTCTGACCCCCACAGCTGTATATCTTCCAGACAAACAGGAAGGAGAGTCATTGCAAGTAATGCAGGGGGGTGAAATCAGCAGCATTTATGAAGTAACCTACTCAAGCCATAAATGTTAGCACAAGGTTGTACAATTTACCAGTTGGTTACTATATGTGTAGGGCTCTATTTCAGGATCTGTTTCAGCTAGCCCATTTTTGGGCTTTCCACTTTTTCTCCACATTCAAAATGTGCTGCACCCCTAAATCCATGCTGCTGTCAGCCTTGGGTAGGTGTTGGCAGGTGTTTTAAAGATGCTATAGACGGTTTCCCCAGTGCTGAAGTATAGAAAAAGAGACCTCTGTAGTCCCAGCCCTCTCTATTGCTTGGAACAGGCTGGCTCCCTGAAAACCAGCAAGAACTGTTTTTTAAAAAAGGTAAAAACAAATACTTGGGCTGATGAGGAAGAGAAGACTGAGAGACTTAGGCTTCTAATACCACTAATGCCAAAGCAAGGCACATAGCTTAGGACATGACACCTTACTTACACCTTGGTAACCATGCATAAGATGACAGTGGTGATTATGTGTGACTCTGGAGGAAGCAAATACTTTAGAATACTTGACACAGAGCATTTGAATTGCCTTTCACAAAGCTGTCTCCCAGTAGCCTAATTCCCAACAGGCAAGCAGTAACAAGCATAAGAAGTCTACAAGAGTTCCTTTTCCTTCCAAACTTGCTATGGATCATGTTGCCATCACTTAGTCTGTTTCTCCACCCTACAGCAGAGGATCCAAAACCTGAAGAAAAGTATCACCAGGCATTATAAATACCAAATGTACTTTGCAATGCCAGAATTCCTAGGGTTTTAGGTGCCCAGATGTAATCATTCAGGCCCAGATTCAGCCCATGCAACGTGGCGGCTGATTGAGACCCACAGTGTTGTGGGTCTCCTTATTTTCCATTGATAGTCAATGGAGTGAGTGGGACTTCTGCAGAGGGTGTTTTAGTTCACCACAGCCCTATGTCACCTCTTGCTCTGTGACTAATTGAAAAAGTCACAGGGCTGATGATGCCCACACAAGTGCCTCAGGTGTACCCCTGCCAAAAGTAACATGAGAAAAATCTGGGCCACTGAGGACCAGTTTTAGAGCTACCACCTTCTCATGTGACATTGCTGGTGTCAAAATCCCCTGGAAACTGAGCAGTAAGAGCTACAAGGCAGCATACTCAGTGTTGGCTGACAAACTTGAAAACAGCAATCTATCTGATGGAAAATGTGTGGGCAGATCAGCCATGGGAGAGGAGTGATTTGCAGACTCCAGAGACTGATACACGTTGTGACAGACAGCTTGTGCTAACAGCCAGGAAAGCACAAAGCTGTGTGCTTCATAATGATGGTTAAAATATCACCCTCAGCATTCATTGCTGGTCAAGTTGTGCAACATTCCTTGCGCTGTATTACCCCTGTGCAGCCCTGTCCAGAGCAAAGGCAGTACTTTCACTGTGTCATCCAGCACTGTTGGAAAAATACAAGTTAAAAAAAAATCCATGAGAAAGAATTAAAAACAAACCAAAACAATCCCCAACCAAGCAACAGCAGCAAAGCAAACAAAAAGAACCAACCCAACAGCAAAAGCCTTTAACTTGTGTTTCTTCTGAAGATTCAAACCTCATTTATTTTCTGTCATGACCCAGGTGATTTTACTTTCTCCAGGGGAAAAATGGGATGTTGTGACCTTTAGAGTGAACCATGCATGAAACAAGGCTTGTAATTTTCTTGCAGGACTTGTGGCACTGAAGGGTTTTGAATCTCCAACTCACCACCCTGTCATCATGTTACCTGACTGGCTGGCCTTCTGCTTGAACTAATACTGGACTCTTCTGTTTCTCTCCCCAGGTTGGGGAAAGATCCTTAAGTAACGTTTCAGGAAAGAACAAAAACAAATGGGTCTTTCCTTTTGCTGCCCCATCTCCAAAGCACCTTCCCCTTCCAGAGTCAGACTGAGGCAACTGGCATTTGATACAAACCACTTAATATACAAGTATGCATCAGTCCTGTGTGTAAGTTTTTTAGGTAACAACTTTATTGGGGGAAGTACTGTTTAGATTTTGTGTGTGCAAAATAAATGGCTTGTAAATATTTCAAACCAAACCAAACCAAACCAGGTTAATTTTCAGTTGTGCAATAAAATTGTGGAATAATCCTCTCCGTTCCTTTCCAGTGTCTGACTTGACATGTGCTGGTTTCAGGAGCATACTGGCTGTTGTTTCTTCAGATGGAAACAAGAGAGGTTGTGGACTGATTTGTTTTCACCTTAAAGCTTTTTATTACTTTTTAATTGTTCATTGTCACTCCCTTAAATCTGGTTTATTCCTCCAGCTCTAGTTCAATGAGACACAAGGCTCTTCCCACTAAAGACAGGTGAGTCATTTTCTGCTCAATTACATGTTTATCTGCTTTACTTGACCTTGACCTTCTTCCTGCTGTTGTATTTCTGTAACCAAAGACAAGACTTTGACAGATTGGGGGGGGGGTTCATTCAGTTCCTATTTAAAGATGACAATAAGTAGATGAATACTCTACAATGAATGACACCTACCACCACCATGGAAGCAAAACCAGCTAACAGGTTAGTATTGCAAATGCTTTATCTGCTAGGTGGAAGTGTGGATTTTCCATTATATAGGAGTTCTTTTCTTAATAATAGAAAACAACTACACAAAAAACAGAAGCCTTCACTCTTCTCTTAATGAACCCTTGCTGATAGGTTTTCATGTGCTCAAAGCTCCTCCCATAATCTCACAGCTGGTATATCCTTTAATGCTAATAAGTAGAACCATAGGAAGACTGCTCTCTTCCTCACTCCTTCCTTTCTACTTGGCGGCCTAAAGCTTCTCTGCAGAACTTCATTGTTGAGAAGGGACATGGGAGCAAGACACAAAGACAGGTCAGCTGCATAATTCTTTATGGTCTGTTCTGTGGTTTGATTTATTTATTATTTTTTTTTAAAACCAAAATTCAAAGCAGAATTTACTGTAAAAAATGTGTTTGCTGAAGATACCAGCACAGCATTTACATTTGTAGGGACCTCATAAAGAGAAGGATGTCCCTGAAGGCAGGGTATGAAGCCTCTGTCACAGACTGATTAGAATATGAACAACAAAAAATAGTGTAAGTTGGGAAGTTAGCTGAGTTTCTTTGTTTTCAAACAATTACAGAATCAAATGGATTTTGTGTGATACAGGAACAGGCTGGGAGTCTAACAGGAGTTAGAGCTTTGGATTCATTATCACAAACATAAATACTTGGGAAAAGTATATATGCATATAAATAGGTAGAAGAAGAATTCACAGAAAAGGAAGATGAAGAGCTGGAAATGTGCAAGTGGGAGTTTGATAAGCTGAACTCTGCAATCACTGGGGAGAAAAAGAAAACCTGCAGGTGTAACTCCCTTGAATTTCCTGACTCTGCAGCAAGGCAGAGTTGGCTTGCACTGGGAAATGAATGATTGAGCAGGTGCAAGAAGTGAATGGCATTAACTGTGTAAATAGCAGCTGGTTTTCAATAATCAGGCTCCCAGAAGGGATCCTCTGCCTATGTCATTTCCATAATACCCACAACCCTTCCTATCCATCCACCTCTGACAAATCAGTAGTAAAGAACAGAATTCCTTTAGGATTTATGTCAAATGTTAATGCTTCAGGACAGATGCAGTAGGGCAGATTACAGTGTGTTTACCCTGCGGTCAGAAGCTGTGTCACCGAAAAGGGGCAGGTTGAATTCCCAAGACTGACAGAGTGATATAGGACATTACCCATTTCTGTACTAAGTTTCTCCAGGCTCTTTGCAGGATTCCCAGTGGTCTTTGTGTAACCACATTCACCTTCAAGCTGCCTTATAAAAAGAGTTAAGTAGTGACCAGGTCATACAGAAAGATGTGTGGGGTGTGTGTATTTGCTGCCTTGGGTATGTTACGCAGCTCCAGAGCAAGGTGTTAGTCAGCTGGAGGTGCTGATAAGAGTTCTGCCACAGACTTAGCCATTAAAATGGCATAAAAGAGCGCTAACAGTCTCCCTAGTTTGCTACTTGAGTTTCTGCTTCAGGTTTCCACAGATCAAATCTGGCTATCATTTCTTCACTTTCCTATCACAACAAACTTAGTCTACAATTTCCCTCCTTTCTCCCTCTGCCCCAATTATCACAGAATCAATAAGGTTGGAAAAGACCTGAAAGATTATCAAGTCCAACCTGTCAACCAACACCTCATGACTACTAAACCATGGCTTCAAGTGCCACGTCCAATCCCTTTTTTAACACTTCCAGGGATGGTGACTCCAGCGTCCCTGGAGGTGTTCCACCACTTATATCTCAAGAATAACTATTGCCTGATGATAGTATGAATCACATGCTCTGTATGGTCACCTTACAGAGCTCTGTATGTAGTTCTAAGGTACCTACTGTTCATAGGCGAAAGAAAGATCAAACTCAAATTCATATGTCAACATTTGGATTTCACAGCCCAGGTGCTGGGAGAGCCTGAAAATTCAGTCTTGGTAATTTTCTTTTTTTGGAGATAAATAAAAGCATAGTTATATTCATGGCAAAGCCAAAAAGGGTGTGGCAGTTGTACCAGCTGCTTGTGGTGCAACCTGTAGCATCAGCTGGTCACTAAATAGCCTTTGTGTACCCCGGGAGAAACAGCACATTGCTGGCATTCACCCTCGGTTTGGCTCCGGAGCTAGCAATTTCAGGCGGTAAATGGCAGCACCCTCTCAGAGCTCTCACTTCAGGCTTTTGCTGATATAGCATCTTCCTGTATGCTGAGTTCTGATTTTCAAGGTAAATTCTGCAATTACAAATGCTGCACACCTTTTATTTTTAAAAAAAGGCAAAAAAAAAGGCAAGTGTTTTGAAGTATCCACCAGGGAACAGGATGAACAACTCTGATGGGTTCAATTCGTCCTCTGCTTCAGGGCATAACTCCAGTTCTTAGAAGCAGTTTTTCCTCTTTCCTGAACTACACAGGCAAGTGTGAGACATCCATATACAGTAGTTGCCTTTCCTTTGCCATGCCCTTGGATTATTCTTTCACTTGAGGACTCGTATTTCTTGCTGAGAGTAGCTCTTTCATCTCGCTTTCAGGGAGCAGCCTCCTTGTTGCCACCCTGTCAGTTTCAGCAACACTCCTAGAGAGACCCAAGTCCTAGTCCCTTCTTCAGCTGATCAGACTTTCTTAGTGCTGAAGGAACACAGATGTACACTCACATGCCTGCTTATTACCTGCTGAGCCTGAGCGATGTTCGCAGCGAGTGAGAAACGTTTACTTAGGTTTGTGGTAAAGGAATCGGGAGCTCTGTACTACTGCTGCATGTTACTGATGTGTTGTTTGGTCACTTATCAATTTTGTAAAGTCAAGTTTGGCCATCATGGTTACCTGGACAAATCATTAGGAACCTTTAAGGAATAAAGCAACATCCAGAGACTCATAGGCAAACCTCTTACTCAGATTGCAGGCTCATCGTAGATGTCTGTTAATTGCCCAGAATGTTGTTTGCCTTACATATTTGATAACAGCACCTCAGCAAGTTTAATATCCTGTAACTGATTCTTTGATTAATGGCATATTTCCCTAAATAGGGTACTTGACTCCTGGCATGCATGAAACATTAGTTGCAATGACTTTAGAAGTTGTGCCAGCTAGGGACTTGTAGCAATATGCTAACTCAGTGTGGCTGCGTCTCAGGGCAGGGATGGGCAATGTGCAGTGCTATCCTTTAAAGGAACGTGGGCCCTAGTGGCAACATGTGTGTCAGCTGGGTCACAAGGCAACCCAGCATTTATGTGTTTGTTTTCCTGTGACCAGAGGCTGGGGGAGATCCTTTATGTTTCACTCTGCCAGCAATCTCTCGATGAGAAATCCTATGTGGCTCAAGAAATTTCATTCTTTGTCTCTTTGGGAATCACCTGGATGGTCCTATATGGCTGTCTTCAGAGGCATCTGAAGGATGCAAGGAAACTCAGTCCTCAGAGGCTCAAATGAAGGAAGGCAAATGTGAGATGCTTCACTAAGATGTATCGATTGTGTTCCAAAAATGACTTTAACAGGGGAGTAAGCATCACAACTCAGAAGATTGTCACACTGCTCCATCAAGCAGCAGAGACAGCTTTCAGGGACCAGAAATGTCACTTCCTAAGGACAGCATTTATTTGTTTCCCTGTTTGTTTATCTGTTGAGATTTTTTGTTAGAAAACTCAACACTGCCCATTCTCAAGCCTTAAGTAACATTCCACCTTGGAGCTCTGTTCTTGCTTTAGGGACACTGTCTTCAGCCTCTTTGCTTCTCTTTGCATTTTTCCATTTCACAGTGGCTCTTCAGATAGTGTGGCTGTGTGCTTTCATATGTAGGCTGAAAGCCTAGAAACCACAGGACACTTCAAGCAGGGGGAAAAGAGCTGTTGTGGCAATTTCCTCCCTGGTCTCTGTGTGCTTCTGCCCTCACAGAGATCGTTTTGGCACCATGTTCCTCCAAGGTGCCGCAGGCTGGCAGAGAGTGTGGGAAATGTTAGATTATTTCAGTGAGGCTCAGTGGTTTCTTTAGGGTTACTCAGATAGGAGGAAGCAGAGGCACAGATCTGAGTCACTGTGTCCCCATGAAGTGAACCCATTAACACAGTGTGATCATGCTTTTGCCTTCCAGCATAGCAGAGCTGTTTGGTGTTGTACTTGAATAGGTTCATGGATCAGAGCTTTCTTCTCTGACAAGACAAGGAACTACAAGAATGCCTGTCTATGGATGATCTGGCTTAATTTTACTGTGTTCCCCCTACAGAGAGGATAATTTATTCTGAGCAACAGAAGCAATCCACCAACTCTGCTCACTCCACTTAAGCATGAGGCAAAGAACCTTAAATTTAAATGTTCCTTAAAATAACAATGGGATGCTGAATTTTCAGCTGGAACCTGTAAAAGTCCTTCTGCCGCAGTGCAACAACTACTCCCCACACTACAACAAAACCTGTGAGAGGCTTGGCAGCTTATCTGCACTTTTCAATGCAGTGAGTAGTCACAGCCCTCACCCAGAGCTGGGTGACTGCTCCCTTCATGTTTCTGGCTGTCAGGAAAGGCAGGAGCCGTAAGGTGGGAGCCCCTTTCAGCTCAGTGGCTTGAGTTTGGTGCTTATTTATCACACCTGAATGTTGTGAAATGTTTGTTTCACAAGAAGCAGATTTAAAATGTATGGTTCATTGATTTGATTAAGGAAAGTGATTAGTATGGCAGTGAAAACTTGTTAGTCAAAGATTTTTAACCCAGCTGTTCCTGTGGAAAAAAAATAATAATCAGATGGGATTTTAGTGGCAGTTCCAGCTCTCAGTGCAGCTTGCTTGCATGCTGTTGCAAAGCTACATGCACAGGAGACAGAGCTTTTGATTATTGAAAAGGAAAATATTTCAGCCTTTGCCACGTGTCTGCTTTACTTTGACTGGAAGAGAAAGGTGCAGGGCTGCGTATGTGCATGGGGTGAGGTAAGAAACGTGTGACTGGATCCCTCCATCTGGGGCAAAGCTGCTATGTCAAATTTTCTGGTTCTTTTTGACTGAGGGCAAATGAGGAAGGTTTGGTCTGCTGGCTACCAAAATGGCAGTACTGTGGGGCCTTTCTAGGTACTTTCATTCCTATATCTATCCCAGCTGTGGAGTTCAGGAAATGGGATCAAGGAGAGAAGTAGATACTGAAACCCTACACCAAAGGCTGTAATACTTATTGTCCCCCATTCTCCATGAGCAGAGTCCTGTGATGTGAGAGAGGTGGTTTTATTTATGTGAGAGGTGTATTTTAGAACAGTTGCTTGTAATGGGCTGAGGTTCACTGCCTTCCACAATCTTTTTTGACAAGCTAATGAAGTTAAAGAGCACAGAGGAAAGGCCGGTAGGATTTCCTGCCATACTAGCAACTCACACTCAGAGCCACACTACTAGCTGCAGTGTTCCTTTTCAATCTGACTTCCAGTTTCTCCAGTCTATTGTGGACCCTTCAGGCTGGTAGAGCAAGCAGACAGTGGGAGAAGGCAAGAGCAGCTATGACAACAGTGGCTATCACTCATCAAATACATACAAGAGATCTTGTTGATACTTAACAGTGCTCAGGTCCTAGTGGGGCTGGTGCAAAATAAGCACACACACACCAAAAAAAAAGGCACATTTGGCAGTGGCAGCTTGCAAAACCAGGCCAAGAAGCAAAAACCTGGAAGAGCAGGGTACAACAAGCTGAAAAAGATCTCAGGATACTACTGGCAAACTATTCTGAAAAATGTTCAACAGGGAAAAAATCACCCTAAGTCCTTGCTTTCTTCAGCTGAAGACTGAGATCTAATCCAGATAAAGCCCATTAACAGGAGAGCTGTATCAGCACAGTCCAGAATGATGAAGTTGGACAGATAAGGGGGCAAAGTCCCTTAAGTACCTCATGCTCAGAGTATTATCGTGGAGCTTTGAAGTGTGATATAAGTCTGTCACCTTGAATGAGCAGGGAGGAGGTGCCCCCTGCATTCTCTAGTTGTAAGAAAAATCCTGCAAAGGGAGGCAGAAAACCTTAACATGGGCATGAAACCGTATCTTCCATATCTGGCACTGCAGTAGCCTCAGATAATCTCCTACATCCCTCAGTCAAGACACTTTTGCAATTGCTTTAGAGTCTGATAATAAGTTGCCTGTTGCAGTGATAATGTTCTTCTTGTGACTGATGGTGGTGCTCCTGTGGTGGAGTTAACTTCCCAACTAGTGTCATGGAGTAGAGCCTGTGCTGGGGCTTTATTTCATACAGTATTACTTGTCAGTGACTTGGATCCTGCTTCTGCCAGATAAGCAGAAGAGATAGGATCAGTTGATCATCTTCCCTGGTTATTTAGGACGTTATCTTCTGCTGGATGTAAGCTGATGGTCCTTGGAGACAGAAGAGCGAAAAAAGAACATGGCCTATCGTCTTGCATTTGCCAACTTAAGATGCTGTGCTCTCAGCTCAGCTTCTGTCTTCGATGGTTCTCTCTGTGACATGGATGCCTGAGGAATCAGGTGGAAGATCTTTCTCATGACTGATGCTGAACAGGAATCAGTGGTTCGCTCAGTCTTATTTTTGTTCAGTGTTATTTTGCACTCAAGATAATTGGCAACAACAAGGAAAATACAGGTAGTAAATCATGTGGAACTTGAGAAGCTGCTGCTCTGAAACTTTACTCTGAAGGGTCAGCAGCAGAGTGATGCTAATCTAGTCTGAAAACAGCTGTTCCTTGGGGAGCAGAAAACTATTCTGTTGGAGAAATGATGAGTATAATGATTTTTTTTTTGTGTGTTTATCTGAAACATTATCTGTCTTTTTCCTTCTGCATTTTGGGCTGGTTGTTTGTTTGGTTGAGTTTGTTGGGTTGGTTTGTTTGTTTGTATTAGCAAAGACAACAGTTTTATCTGGAGGGCCACCCACTTATACCATGCATTCTTTACTGCACCCTGTGAATGAGAGAAAAGGGAAGGAGAAAAAAGAATTAATGGTTAGGTATAGCCACTGTTCTGCCACTAGAGACTCCTGAAAAATATCAGGCACATTCCTGAGTATCTGGTAGCACTTAACAGTTTAACAGCCCAAAGAAGCTGAAAGTGTGTATCAGGAAGAGAGAAATCTCTGAGGACACATTGGAAACACTTGAAGCAGGGTAAGTAATATGTCAGACTGACATTAAGGTTGCAGATAAGGTTAACCAAGAGACAAAGGACCCAAGGACTGAACAGCTGCTCCTCTGGGAGCATAGGCCTGCTTTCTGTCATGTGGCTGATAACTTGGGAAGCCCAGTCTGGAGGATGGAGATGGCAAAATGAACTTCATAACTCGTATGCTTATTCCCCACAGTGCATAAAACATCATGGTTCATCCATTTCCCTTATTCTCAGGCCAGAGGATAAAAATTCTTCTGACATTAGCCTCTTTCTGAGGGTGGTCCCCACTAGGGCATGGCAGTCCTGTATCCTGTATCACCTTTGGAGAGTTCTACACCAGAACAGAATCTGTTGAATTGGAAGGGATGCTCAAAAGTCATCTTGTCCAAGCGCATGTTGCTCAGAGCCCCTTCAAGTTTAACCTTGAATGACTTTAGGGATGGGGCCTCCACCACATTTCTGGGCAACCTGCTCCAGTATTTCACTATCCACATTGTGAAGAACTTCCTTCTAATATCCAGCCTAAGTGTACCCTTGCCCTTTGTCCTATCACTTCTAAACAGTCTCCCCAGCCTTCCTGTAGGTCCCCTCCAGGTCTCCCTGGAGCCTTCTCTTCTCCAGGCTGAACAACGTCAATTCTCCCAGCCTGTCTTCATAGGATGAGGAAGATGTTTCTGGAACAAGCTACTGAGGGGAGCTTGCACTGCTGCTTTTGCTTGTGGTGCAAGCAAAGAGAGAAGACCAAATTTTGTCAGCAAAGTCCTTTGAGGACAACTAGGCTTTTTGTGGGAATAAGGGAACACTGAAGAGGAGCAGGATTCAGGATGTGTTGGCATGTTTCAAGATGCAAGGTTAGTATTCATGGATTGTGCAAGTTCCAGATAAATCTATGCTATTCCTTGTCTTGGTTTCCTCCTTAGGAAAAGGACAAGGGAATCCGGCTCAGTCCTTCTGCCTCTCAGTCTCTTACAGGCATCCTTGCACAGAAACAGCACACCTCTTCAGATCAGGGTGTCTCAAGATCTCTGTGTCATTTACATCTAGGGTGATTGGATTATCTATAGACACCATAAAGGTGCAGGAACTTCAAGCAGTGATTACGTGTATTTTGTATAGGTTATTGCTGTAACGCTCTAGAAGACTCAGAGTCAATAAGCCAAATGAGCTAATTCCTGTCAGTACAGCCAACCAAAAGAAAACTCCGTTTATAGCACAGGTGGGTTACCTGGTACAACTGACAGAGGTTTTACTCATATTGGAAGAGTTCTGTAGTGGGCTTAGCTGAAGGACAATATAAGCCTGGAAGTGTAAATATGCTTTGTGATGCTCTCTGGTGACTTGCATGCCTTGAGTAAGTTGAGGTAAGACAGGCTGTGAACATAAATTGCAGTTGTCACTCCTGGGTAATTCTCTGGGTGGCCCAACGCCATCAATATTTCATCTCAGACCCAGTCTGACTTCTCAGCCTGCAAAAAAAAAAACAACCCAGTAGCCTTCAATGAGACCCAGGACAACAAAAGGAATGTTTAGTCCCATGTGAAACAACCTCATGTTTTCAAATGAGGCTTCCACTTCAATTATTACATTTATCAGAGAGGCTTTATCCCGCTGTCCTGGGAATGCACATCATTTCAGGAAGCCAAAGGAAGAGTTGTCTTAGGAAGCCATGTTCATTTGCTCCAAGTGCTATAGTTAGCTAAATGTCACCTCTTGAAACACTGTAATTCAAGTTAGTGGGCTAGAGGGGAATATGTTTGAGAATCTGACTTATTTAAATCTGTCTCTTTGCCTATAATCTCAGATCCTAGCACTGCCCTTTCAAAATGCCAAATGCAACAGCTTGGATCATTAGCACACTTTCAATCCTGTTATCTGGGTTGTGCAAATGTGACTCCTGTCCTTTAGATACACTTTCATGCTGTAGGGACAGTGAGGCATGGAAGAGGGGGATAGTATTTAAAGTATTGTAGGACAATTCTGATGTCATGTTCAGTGTTGTAATTTCAGTGAAGCCTTATCCCAAGCTTAACTGACATGAAAAATTTGCCCAGGTGTCAGAGGTTTGTCATTAACCAATTTCTCTCTTAGAAATTTTATTCCCCTTGCAATATTTCCTAGCAAGTTTGCTCACCAAACACCCCATTTTGAATTGTGTTTCTTCTCAAAGAGCCTAGCTTTCTCCTGGGGGATTCCATACAGAAAGGAGGAAGAAGAGGCAGAGCTTTGGGTAGCCTTCTTCCATTTTGCACAGGCTGCTACCCACCCATTCAGGCTGCATTACTGGAAGGGTTGCAGAGGAATACTTTGAGTTCTGTGGTATTCACAAACCCTCCTGGCCTCTGCTGTCTCTTGGGGTTTCTCTCTTATTTTGGGTCTCTTCTCAGTTCCACAGTGCATTCTGTAATCAAAGTGATGTTAATGTCTTGCCACAGTTCTTGACAGGGAAATTGTTTTTTATCTGAAGGCACTGGGCTGTGGAGGTGAAAGGGTGTAAATAGGGCTCTGTCAGAGATTACTGTAAGGTTAAATGCAAATAAGGAGACTGGGTTTTGAGGAAGAACTGGAAGTGTGTTTAAAGGAAAAAGTAAAGGAAAAGGAGGAAGGACAATCAGAAGGCATGAAGGTAGAGAAGGAGACATAACAATTACAAAGCAGCAATATGGGATGCCACAGACATGACAGAAAAAGTGATCAAACAGAAAGAAAAACAACACTGGAATGAGTTAACTAAAACCAAATGCCAACAAAACTTGAGTGCCAAACTGCTACCAGTCGCTGTCAGTAACGCTGCTGTACGTTGTGTTGCTTTTCATTGGTGTAATGTATACAGCAGGATGGATACTTCCAGCATCATGCTTTATCACAGGTCTTTAAACACCTAATTTTTGTCAATAGAAAACTTTTGGGCACAAAGCTGTTTAGGTTTTTGGCAAACTCGCATTGTCACCTTTGTATGTATATTCAGCCTTCGTTGTATATATTGATAGAGGAAGAGCTTTTGCACTGTAGCTGCTGTACCCACCTCTGAAATGACAAGCCCTCATTGCAATGTACCTTGGAATACATGCAGACCAAGAAGCCAAACTAAGTTTTCACTGATGACTTTAATTTTGGTATTTCCCATCTTTCAGATGTTTGAGCTTGCAACCTTGGTGGGTTTATCAGTTGTTTTTTTTCCCTCTGCAATTATAAACAATATTTTGCATTTCTCTGATGTATTCTGCCTGAGAAATTGATCGTGTTCTATAAACATTTGGGCTATTAGTCATGCAGCAGCCTTTTCAAGTAAGTAACTGTAACCATTATTTCAGCTTTTGTAATGAATACATGCAGAGATCATGCTTTACTGAGAGCCACACAGGATGTTGGTGGATCAGAAGTGATAGTCTCTTAATTCCTACATCCTGACCTGTGTTTTGACCTTCATCCACAGTTCTTTTTCAGCTGAAAGTGTCCTTTTTAAGATCACAGGCCTGCACTTGCGACTGTGCCAAAGGCCAACTTTCATCCACGGTGTGTCTGAACAGGGTGCTCATTAACCGGTAGCATCTCCAGTCAGCCTGTGGTTCACTGCAAAGGGCCACATAAATACTTCATGAATAATAAAACAGACTGGAAAAGTTTGGCTAATGCAGGTGAGGGCTTCTGTAAGAGCTATCTGAATTTCTAATGACAGAGCATCATTAAATTCTTGTTAGCTGAGTTTAAATTCAACCTCCTTGAAATAGTTTCTTATGTGTCCATCAGTAAAGGTCTTTTGTGCATCATGTTGCCTTCTGATAGAGCAGTCTCTGTCTGTTGGTAAGATAATTAGTTATGTTTTCATCCTGCCTGGTAAACAGATCTCCCCTTGTTCTTACAGCAATTCACGCCTCACTTGTTTTCTGATAGACTGCTTTATTTCTTCCGTCAGGCTATTAAGGCCTCTTCTTCCAAGGCAAGAAATAATACATTAAAAACAAGTGCAGACTGAAACTGTATAGTCCTTTGGCTCTGTACAGGCAGAATATGTCATGAATTCACAGCAAACACATCTTCCCTCTGCTTGCACACTCTCACCTTTTCACTCTGTTCCTCTTCCCTATGGCTTCACATCTTTTTGTTGATTCCCACTTCCTAAGAGGTATCTATAGTGTTTTCATCTCTAAATGTCTTCACAGAGCTTTTCCAGACAAACTTACAATACAATACACCACGTTGGAAGAGACCTTCAAGATCATTGTGTCCAACCTATCAACCAATCCAACCCACCTAAACAACTAAACCATGGCACCAAGCACCCCATCCAGTCTCTTCCTAAACACCTCCAGTGATGGCAACTCCACCACCTCCCTGGGCAGCACATTCCAATGGCCAATCACTCTCTCTATGAAGAATCTCTTTCTAACATCCAGCCTAAACCTAAAAATCCACAGCTTGAGACTGTGTCCTCTTGTTCTGGTGCTGCTTGCCTGGGAGAAGAGACCAGCCCCCACCTGGCTACAACCTCCTTCAGGGAGTTGTAGAGAGCAAGAAGGTCTCCCCTGAGCCTCCTCTTCTCCAGGCTAAGCAACCCCAGCTCCCTCAGCCTTTCCTCATAGGGCTTGTGTTCCAAACCCCTCACCAACTTCGTTGCCCTTCTCTGGACACGTTCCAGCAAGACAACATCCTTCCTAAACTGAGGGGCCCAGAACTGGACACAGTACTCAAGGTTGTACTCCTAGGCTGTATCCCACAATGTATCTTTCTTCTCTCTGGAGCCAGCCAGCTTGGTTAAGTAGCATCCCTGAAACACAGGACAGTGTTTGCAGCCACTCTGCAGAGCTGGTGGTAGCAGCAGCAGCAGCAAAAGGAGCTGTACTGCATGTCCTGTGGTTTTGTGTAGCATGAATAATAGGAGTGTGTGTCACCTCAGTCCCCATCCAGCAGTGGCCTTGCTCCACAGTTACAAACCACTTAATGAAAATCACTCCTCCCTGATACCTCTTCTGAAGCAGACTTTTCTCGACATTCCATCTCTTCCTTCCTCTTTGCCTCCTCCATCATGAGAATTGGACTGATGGATAGGCTGATACTGTAAAGCAGCCTTTGCTGAAATAAGAGGTAGATTGAGGTGTAATACCTGGTGTCAAGATCATATTTCTACCTGTGTGCTTTAGAGCCTCTGACTTTTCTCCACTTGGTGATGAATTACAGGAGGGGAGGAAAAGGAAGCATGGGAAGCCCTCTTGCTTTCATTAGAAGAATGCTTAGTGTGCAGTAAATTTCTCATATTTCCAATTCATTCTAGAGAACATTTGCCAAAATTTAAGAGTTATAGGCCCATGCATCAAACACCTTGCAAACAGGTACCATTATTCTTCAGTTTTTCACCTGAGCTTGTAAGTAGGTCCCATATATCTTTGGGTCACTCTGCAGTGCAGATTTCTTCTATGTACTGTCCTAGTCCCTTATGTCAATTAAATTCCAGCAGGGAGGTGATATATGAATTTATTTCATCAAAATAATCATGCCATGGCCCTGGCAATGGTGCTGTGTAACAGATACAGCATACCAGAAGGTGTCATCAGAGCTTATTCTGGTTGTACCCAGTGGCCTCTATGGGCAACACTGACTGCTTCATCACAGCATCCGCATCAGCCCGCACCCTGCCACTGCCCAGTGCTCTCGTGCTTCACAGCATGCCTCTTCCCTTGCAGCCACCCTTGGGAAATACCCATCTTGGTGGCATGGCATGCTTCTCTGAGCTTTATACCTGACACCAAGTCACATAAAGAGGGAAAAATGCTCAGTCAGACCTTCTACATGTGAACTGAATGTTACACTACCAGTTCCCGCCACATCCGTTCCCGCTGTTCTCTCTGCTATTAGCCCAAAACACCTTTCCTGGGTGCAGTGACTTTTTCAGATGCCTTTTAGCAGGTTTCCCCCTGTAGCAGCTCTCTGAGAGACCTGACACAGAGATGAAATGGTTGTGTGACTCAGACGCTGATAAAGAAGTGCTCACATTACCAAAGGACTGTATCATCCTGTCTTACCTTGGCCTTCAGCCAACTGGTACTACTTGATCGCTTGGTTAAATGCACTTCACCAAGCCAACACTACCCAGCGTGAATTGTTAAAAGACCAAAGGCTTTAGAAGAGCCTGATGCCCCTGCCCCTGTGCTCTGCACTGATGGGATCACACACTGAATACTGTGCTAGTTTTGGGCTCCTCACTATGAGAAAGACACTGAGGTGCTGGAGCATGTCCAGAGAAAGGCAACAAAGCTGGCAAAGGGTCTAGAGAACTGGCCCTGTAAGGAGCAGCTGAGGGAGCTGGGGATGTTTGGCTGGAGAAAGAAGCTGAGGGGAGATCTTGCTGCTCTCTACAACTACCTGAAAGGAGGTTGTAGCAAGGTAGATTTCGGTGTGTTCTTCCAAGTAGCAACTGACAGGACAAGAGGAAACATGCTTAAGTTGTTCCAGGGGAAGTCTAGGTTGGACCTTAGGAAAAGCTTCTTCACTGAAAGGGTTGGCAAGTGCTGGAACAGCCTGCCCATGGAAGTGGTTAAATGATCATCCCTGGAGGTAATTAAAAGATAGGTAGATGTGGTACCTAGAGGTGTAGTTTCACAGCAAACTTGGCAGTGTTAGGTTGATAGTTAATCTCACAGGTCTTTTCCAGCCTAAAAAATTCTATGATTCTATACTGAGGTTGGTGGGGCCTTTCCTTTCAATCTGGTCACCCCTCCACCGCCTCAGTTCATGTCAGGTTTAGCCCTGTCTCACACTTGCACTGCAGAGTCATCACTGCTGGTTCCTGCAGCCCCAAAGAGGAAGATGAGGCAGGCAAGCCACTCAAAGGCTCACTGTATCCAGGATCTATAGAGGCAGAAACTACTAAAGAGACCTCAGTGATTTCCGCCAGGGCACAAGCACAAAGGATCTTCTCAGCAGCAAGGATGTATGGGCAGAGTACTGCCTTCCCCAGCAGAGGGGTGGAGAAGGATGTTATTACAGTAAACCTTGCAGAGGACCCTGTTCCTCCTAGCACAAACCCTTATGGGCAATTTTCCCTTCCCATTACCACACAGAAAAGGAATGTGCATATGTCCTTAGAAGTTTTATTTGATAAGGAGTTTTTCAAGTGATGGTAGTGTTGTGGAGGAAGGTTATTAGCAATGATCTCATCTCCCATTGTAGAAGATAAGAGTGCCCATAATAACACCAAGTGTTTGGGTTTTTTTCCCTGCTCAATTGGAGGAAGGTAACCTAAGCATGACTAAATTGCTGCTTGTTGTCATGGCAATAGAGGGAGGAGTCAGGTATCTTCAGAGTGGGAAAATGGCAATAAAAAGGAAAAACTGCCTGAAGGAGGAAGGATCTTTTGGTTGGCAATGAAAGACAGGCAGCAAAGGATGCAAGTAGACGTCCCCACTGCCAATGGCATATAGAAAGAAGACACAAGTCTCTGATCCTTGTACACAGTTTACAGTAGAGCTCTTAAAGTGGTAGAAGTCCTGCATATCACCATCTAGAGGATCCTTGTAGGAGTGCTGCAGGGGCAAGTGAGGAGCTAGAGTCATCCTGTGCCTGGTGGAGGTGCCTCAGGCATTTGCACAGGGACAGCCCTCAGTATCACTAAGGTTGGAAGAGACCTCAAAGATCATCAAGTCCAACCTGTCACCACAGACCTCATGACTAGACCATGGCACCGAGTGCCACATCCAATCCCCTCTTAAACACCTCCAGGGACGGTGACTCCACCACCTCCCCAGACAGCCCATTCCAATGGCAAACAACTCTCTCTGGGAAGAACTTTCTCCTGACCTTGAGCCTAAACTTCCCCTGGAGCAGCTTGAGACTGTGTCCTCTTGTTCTGGTGCTGGTTTCCTGGGAGAAGAGACCAACTCTCTCCTGGCTACAGCCCCCCTTCAGGTCGGTGTAGACAGCAATGTGGTCTCCCCTGAGCCTCCTCTTCTCCAGGCTAAACAATCCCAGCTCCCTCAGCCTCTCCTCATAGGGCTTGTGCTCAAGGACTCTCACCAGCCTTGTTGCCCTTCTAGTGACCAAAGAGGACAATGCAGTTCCTTATTTAGACATCTATAACCTCTCCTCAGCATTAATGCATGCAAGATGTTGGCCTTTGACTGGAAATGTTCCCAAGAAAGGGCTGACTACAATCTCTAGCGCTAAAAGCTGGTATTTAACAATATTTCACATCCTTCACCCAAACTAATACTGGAAAAGAGAAACTGATGTAATGAAGAAATGGTTAGAGAAAGCACAGTTTTGAATACATTAAGGATTTCATGTGAGGAGAATAAAAGCATTTAATTAATGTCCAGAAAGCTCATCAAAATGAGACATTAGGAAATAGCAGGCCAATGTTTGTAGGCCTTTCTAACTCCTTCGTTCCTCATTCAACTAAAACTTGTAGTAAAACTAAGAGAAGTTGGGTTTTGTTTTGTTTTCTTTCAAAAGAGTGTGCATACACATATATATTTATATTCTGTGATATTATGTGAGTATTTGCATAAAATTCCACAGTAATTTTAGCTTTGTCCAGTAGTTAAAAAACTAACATCACCTATAGAGTCACATTGACTAATTTGTTAGATGTACGTGGTGGGTGGTGGTTAACAGAAGAGTTTGGGTTAGTGTCTCTAGAAACTTTAGGTCATCTAGGGAATCAACCCAGTTTTTACTGGGGAGGCTAACAGTGAGGTGATAGTTCAAGTCTGTCTCTCAGCTGTTTTCTGTTAAGAGTACCTGGAGTTAACAAACTCATCTTTTAATGGAGTCTTGAATGACAGATGAAGTCCATCCCTGATTTGTTTCATAGTGTAAACCCAGTACTTTGCCACACACAAAAGAATTCAATGAGAGTAACTTATTGCCCTGTTGCCAGGCGTAGCAGGAGGCACTGCAATTCAAGTGTTCTTAGTAGTGGCAACACAATTCAATTTAACCCTGGAGCTGGGCAAAAGGTTTCTTTTTGGGGAATGGTTCCAAGACTCTCTACCTCAGACTGCATTAAATAACTCCTAGGAGTGGACCTGGCCAAGCTGATGTGGACACAGAGTAAAGACTAAAGCATGCCCAAGCCCAGCTGGACACCACAGGACCACATCTGCTTTCCTGAGTGATGCTCTGTGAGTCTGGATGCCCTTTTCCTCTTTCCAGTTTGGTAATATGTCACTTCTATCAAGGCACTTTCAGACCAGCATCCCAGCTGGGGATAGGTAGATACAAGCATATTGGACTCGATGATCTTTGAGGTCTCTTCCAACCTTGGTGATACTGTGATATTTCAGCCAGACTCTCCCTTTGCCCCCATCTGTAAATGCCATGCCAAGGGCAATGTGGGGTGTGCACAGGTGTCACCTTTGCAACACACAAATTCTGTGTCTTCCCTCTGGATGGTTTAAAGAGCAAGACTGCAAATGTACTCTGAAATATTGTCTGGTTTTTGACTTAAAAAACGGCCAAGATCATCACTCAGACATCAAAATCTGAGGAGCACTTTGTAGGGCCATGATATTTAAAAAAAAAAAAAAAGGGTACTTAAAGTCAAGCTTCTCTGTGCTCTTAGGCATTTTTAAAAGGGTCTTTAAAAAAGTAGAACATTGAACCATATTTTCACAAACCAGCCATCAGAATGAAAAATAAACGTGGAAATGACACTGTGGTTTGTAAAGCTCTCTTACAGGCTGAGGTGAAAAAATAAATTGAGGTTAACAAGAGAAGTCAGGAAAGTGGAGAGGCAGGAAATTAAACCTTACTGTTCTCAGCACTTATTCAGAGAGAGAAAATTAATAGCATTTTGTTTTGTGGCAAACATTTTTCACAACAGTTCCTAGCGAATGTCAGCCACGGGTATATTGCTTTACGTCAGAGAGCTGGTGACAACACAAAGAGCATAGGTTGGAATGCAGAGACAGAAAAATAAGCAAAAGTTCTTCTGGCTTGTATCTCAAGTATGTATAAGGAGCTACCTTGGAACCTAATTATAGGAATAATTCCATGCAGGAAGAGACAGCTATAGTTAAGGTTCCTTGACTTATCTGCACGTCTTCTGTTGCTTTCAACATCAAGAGGTTGTTTAAGCTGCTCTTTTCCATGGTGGGTATCTGTCTCTGGCTGAATGTATGCCAGACACAATTAGCTCAACTACTTCAGCTGCTTTGTAGGAAACAAGTAGGGGAGGCAATCCTGGAACTTTACTGAAGAAACATGTGCAGCTGCCTTTGGTTGTTTGGTTGGTTTCTTGCTTTTTTTTGCGTGTGGTGTTTGTTGTTGTTGTTGTGTGTGGTTTGGGGTTTTTGTTGGGTTTGGTTTGGGGTGGTTTTGTTTTGTGTTGTTGTTAGTTTTGTTTAAAGATATATCCCTATAAAGCTTGATGATATTGTTGACAGTCCAGTCACTTCAGTAATCCTGCTTCTAACCACAGTTTGCACTGTAAAAGAGCTCCCAGAATAACCATGGTCCATACACACAATCCCTGTTAGTGCAAAGGTGAGACCCATATTAGTGCCTGTAAAGATGCCAAGGACACGGTTCTTGGAAGACACAGTCTCAAGCTGCACCAGGGGAAGTTTAGGCTTGAGGTGAGGAGAAAGTTCTTCACAGAAAGTTGTTGGCATTGGAATGTGCTGCCCAGGGAGGTGGTGAAGTCACAGTCCCTGGAGGTGTTCAAGAGGGGATTGGACGTGGCACTTGAAGTCATGGTTTAGTTAGTCATGAGGTGTTGGGTGACAGGTTGAACTTGATGATCTCTGAGGTCTTTTCCAACCTTACTGATTCTATGATTATATTCTATGACACAGCCACAGGCTTCCACTCTATTGTCTGGCTTTCTCTTGTCTGCAGTTTGGACCCAGATGCTGGGCTCCACTCTCACACTGACACCACCTGGTATCTCTGTCCTCCTCCTGCTCTGACTGCACTGTAATCCTGCACTTGCTGGCCAAAACAGCTTTCACTGCAGTGTTCCTTACAGGCTCCAGTATGGGGGCCAGGCTGACTTGAAGCATGCCAAATTGTAGCTGCAGTATTAGCTTATAGTTCATTGATTTTTTTTGAAAGGTTTCTTGAGGAAAAACCTGATTAACCTGAGAGAATGAATCTAGCACAGTATCTGCAGAGGGTGCTGATAAGAAAATGTTCACAGTTACAGGTGAGGACATTCCAATTATTTTCCTATTGCTTAAATAAATATGTCTACAGGATGAAAGCTCTTTGGAGAAACAATGTCAAAAGTAAAGGGGCTGCATTCTTCTTTGTGGGGGGTAAGGGCCAGAGTAACTGTCCTGGTAGCTAACTATGCAAAATACCAGTGTTGCAAAAGGGTAAACCACTGGTAGGGGAAAAGTGACAGAACAGAGACATACACAAAACCAGGTCAGCCCTAGGTGGCAGTGAGGCAAATGCCTGCAGCAAACTCTTTACCTTTTGTCAAGCTCAAGCATTACTGAAACAAGTTGGACGTTATTGTCCTTGGATGATATGAAAACACCATAAGTAAACAAACAGTTGTGACAATGTTATTGTTTCCAGTATTGTGCAGGGCTACATAATGATAGAACAATATGTTATGTTCTGCTTAAGAAGACAAGTATAAAAATATCCACAGGTCCAAAGGCAAGTGCAGTGGAAACTAACAAGACTGTTGTGTGGTGTGCTCTGGATGGCAGGGAAAAAAGTGTTAGGGAAATAACTGCAATTTTTAAAGCAGATGGGTTTTTTTTTCCTGGTAAAGTGTAGGATAAAGTCCACTTTATCTTGGATGGACAGCAGTCTGATGAAGATAGTTTTTAGCTTATGAAAACCAGAGCCTCCAAAAACAAAACAAAGTGATTGAGCTGCATCTTACTTCCAGAACTCCTAGCTTTCCCCTCTCTGCAGGGCTCTTGGGTGGCATTGGGAAGAAAAACATCAGCTTCTCATTATCTCCTTGAGTTTGAATCAGCCTACCTTTTGGAAAGACCCAAGGAGATGCCAAGAGATACTTTGCCTGGGACTTTTGTCTGAGTGCCAACAGATCACTCCTGAGCAGCTATTCAATCGTCACATAAAGTGGTGACAGGGCAACAAGCATCTTCTGACCAAAGTGCCTTAGACTTCAGCCAGCAGCATCTGGTGCCCAGCACATCCTGTGAGGTGAAAGGGTGGCATCAGTGTGGCTTGTCCATGGGGAAATGAGGCACAGGCAATTTCTGATGAAAAAGTTCTGTTTGTCTGGGTGCTGTATTTTCATCTCTGAGGAATCAATGGTTGTGTTTCAGTTTGTTTTGGAGTGTTGGGAATTTTTTTTTATCTGACTATAGACCTCAGAGCTGCATTGCAAAGGTTCAAAGTACAGATATTGCTGTTTGGTGCATGCAGAAACAAAGGTAAACTGGCTTCACCATTTCATCACAAATGCAGATTTCCGGCAGCATAAAATTTCAGCTGAGGTTCCTTGTAATACAGGAGGATTTAAAAATCCCTTGTTGTCTTTGATTTGTGTTTTCCCACTATTTTGTTTTTCCTGGCAAGGGCTGTATTATCTTAATATGTACTTTCAAAGCAATTTTGGATTACCCAACCCCCAGTACTGGGCACAGAGAGACTCGTTCACCTGGGAGTACCCAGAATTAAGTCTGTGGTAGCCATCTACTTGCAGAGCTAATATTCCTGTCTTCTTAGTTTTACAGTAGTAGGATTCTGCTGATGACACAATTTTGCTTCAGATTTCCAGCACAAGGAGGAAGCTTCAGCCAGGTTTAGGAGTCTCATTCCATCTAACAGTGATGTGGCACAGGTCCTTGGAGGCAAAAACAAGCCCCTTCATTAACCTCTCTGAAGCTGCCATGGCTTCCTCTCACCGATTTACCGCGCTGAAGGACCTCCACAGCCACGAAGGTGGCTGAGTGACTTCTAATCAGCGCTTCTTACCAAGCTGGCTACCCCAATCCAGCCTTTCCCAGGATCTACCAGCTCAGTGTAGCCAATGTGCAAGCTCCATTTTGCCTTGTCTTGACAAAGGAAACCTTGGGTCTGGGAGCGCTATTTCTGGCAGTGGAAACCCGAATGTTGTGGGGCCCAGGCCAGATGTAACACCCCTAGGCTCTGCTCCCCTCAATGGTTGTCATGCAATGTCAGAATTTTTAGATCATAGAATGGTTTGGGTTAGCAGAGACCTTTTAAAGGTCATCTAAGCAAACCCTCCTGTAGTGAGCAGGGATGTGTTCAAACTAGGCCAGGTTGCTCAGAGCCCAGTCCACCCTGACCTGGTAACCAATTGCTTGCGATACCTGTTTCTGCAGGACTGTCCTGTCTAATCTATGTTACGTTTCCCTTCCTGTCTATAAAGGAATAATAAAGGCAAAGGACTTCATCAGCCTGGGAAACTGTACATAACTGAAGATGCGGGTTTTCTAGACACCACTAGATGGCGCCCCCGGCTCGCTGCCGCTGGGCGAAGGCAGGGGCGCAGGCAGCCCGCGCGGGTGGGCTGCGCAGCTGGGCGCTGGCGTCAGCCCCTTGCTAGGGATGCATGGGCAGCAGGGAGCTGTGCACACGGGCAGCGCTGTCCCTCAGAAAGGCAAGGTTGGTTTGTTTGCTTCTTTAAAATACACTGAACTGTCGTAGAATACATCAGGTTGGAAGGGACCCTCGAAGGTCATCTTGTCCAACCCCCTGCAGTGCACGGGGCCATCTTCAACTAGATCAAGACATGAAGTTTGACCTTGACTGTTTCCAGTGATAGGGCCTCCATCACCTCTCTGGGCAACCTGTTCCAGTATTTGACTACCCTCGTCGTGAAGAACTTCCTCTTTATGCCCAACCTCATTCTACTCTTCAGGTACTGAAATGCTGCATTAGGATCTCCCTGGAGACCCTTCTCTTCTCCAGGCTGAACAATCCAAATTCTTTCAGCCTGTCTTCATAGAAGAGATGCTTCAGCCCTCTGATCATCTTTGTGGCCCTCCTCTGGACCCTCTCCAGCAGGTTCATGTCCTTCCTGAGCTGAAGGTCCCAGAGCTGGACACTGCTCAGTTGAGGCCTCACCTGGAGCACTGAGTGTCAGAATCACCTCTCTCTCTGCCTGCTGGCCACACTTCCTTTGATGCAGCCCAGGATATGATTTGTCTTCTGGGCTGCAAGTACATGTATGTGTGCTCCACTCACCAGGAAAAGATGCTGTAGTGGGGAGAGATAACTTGATTCTGTGCAAATTGTGGTTTCTTTCCTTTCAGCACAGAAGGAAATTCTGTAGCTCATACTTGCAAGAAATCCATGCAATTACATGAATTGCAAGTGCAGAAATGATCCCTGAATGTTGTGGCCTGTTAGTCATCTGAAGGGTTTATGTTGCTATAAAACAAGTGTGGAGAAAAACCATCTGAAGGGAATGGGCTCAAGTATATTTGAAGCAGCAGTGTTAGTTAAAACAAAGCAAGCAAAAAAATTAGGAGCATCCCCTCCCTCAGAAAACAAACAAAAACAATAATAACAACAACAACAAAGCAACCAACAACTTCTGAGCATCTTAAACATCATCATGCATATTTTTTAATTTTTAAATGATATTTTTATTTCATGCACCTATAGCCTTTGCTCCTGTCACATTAAAGTCCTAAAATCATACTTTGCTAAAATAATAAACTTGAGATCAGAGTATCTCAGAACTGTGGCTTAGATGCCTGTTAAATGCAGCCAGAAGGGCCACGGTGAATTCACTTTTCTACTGCTACCACCCCCTGATCCTCTGTGGCAGCATTACCAGCTCACATTGTTTGCAGTAGTGAAGGAACCATGAGATGAGTGAGGGTACAAAAGGGGAAGAGCTGCCAATGTATTGTGAGAAATCCTCTTCTAAGAGACAGTTCTGAAATGCTCAGGACCAGATTCTGACTTGTGTAAGTCTGGGGTTACCTGCACCGTGAACAAAGTCAGACTTTCTGTCTGTAACTTGTCATTCAGAGAAGTGCCTCTGCAAAACAGATATATTATCTTCATAAATAATGATATATGTATTTATTTCACTCTGCCAGCTCTGCTCTTGATCTTGACTTATTTTTTCCTTCTCCTTGTCCTCTCATTCCAGTGCTTACTCTTCTGCTACTGTAATCATACTGCTAAAATAGATGTGCTTTGTGCTAGGGGATGAAAGCCTCGGTTTCAGGATGCATCATTCTCTGCCACCGTGTTTCAGTGCTGTGGTTTATGCCAAGGCTGGTGGGGAGGAGAAGCCAGGTCTAGAAGCCCTTGAGGAAAGGGTGTGCACTTTCCTGCAGTACACATGCAAAGACAGGATGTTGCTATGTTTAGCTTGGGTTCCTCTTGGCAGTAAAACATTTTCCATAAAATATATTCCATAAACTCCAGGTGGATCTTTAAAAGTCCTGTACAGAATACTATGATGTCAATGGAAAACACAGTGAGAAATCAAGTTATTCTGTAGCACATTGGGAACATATGTAAAAATACATAGAACTCTGAAAATAAATTGGTTTGGGTAGTAAGAGGCAACTCTGCAATTAACAGGTCAGTAAAATGATAACCTGTAAAATGAGGAGCTGTCACCCCTTATTAAGTACCTGAGTACTTTTATTTCATCAGTGCCTACACTTCAAAAGGTTATTTGGTGGTGGAAGAGTTCTGGAAAGGTTTAGAAAACATTTATTCAGGAGAATACACTTAGTAAAATTCATGCTTAGTTTGCTTATATAAAAGATGTTCAGTGGGCTGTAGGAGTCTACAAAGCACCAAGGCTACTGCTAGATGGCTCTCTAACCTAAGAGAAAATGCTGATACCCAGCAGTTGGCACCTGAAGTGAGACAAAAGTCTGGCTGAAAATTGCATTCCAATTCCCAACAGTGAGGATAATTGGTTAATAGGATGACTAATTGCAGGACCTTGTGACTTAAATCCTGTTTAAAATCCTGGCTCTTGTCCTTCAACAAGATGAGCTGTGGGCTTGATGCAGAAATTTCAACAGAAGTTGTAGGTTTGCTCTGTGAAGGGCAAACTTCAATATCTGAAGTGAAGCAATTACAGAAGAACAGCTTCCAAGTTGGCAGGAGGTGTGGTTGTGTAGAACACTTAGTAAGAAAAAGATATTTGTTATGTAGCCCAGGTGGGGCTGAGATCAGATGAATGAGTTTTGCAGAGTAACACCACTCACTACAAAGCATGTGCACATGGGTGTTAATTGGAGCTGAATAAGGCAAAGGAGCCAGCACAGAGCTTCTGTTGCACCTTGTTGGTTTTACACTAGGATATGCTTGCTGGGAGATGTCAGCCTAAGAGTCCCAAAGTGGATTACAAGGTTGTGCTCTCTCTCGCTCTGGTCTTTCATGAAACATGAAGTACTAAGAGAAGCTGCTGGCACCTGTGGTCTTTACTTACAGCTTGGTATTATTGTCTCTCCATTGCAATGGCAAATATTACCTTGTGAGCTTGCTAGTTTGGAGACCTACCTAAAGATAGGACACTTACCTTTCTCCATAGAATCAATAAGGTTGGAAAAGACCTCAAAGATCATCAAGTCCAACCTGTCACCCAAGACCTCATGACTACTAAACCATGGCACCAAGCGCCATGTCCAGACACCTCTTGAACACCTCCAGGAACAGTGACTCCACCACCTCCCTGGGCAGCCCATTCCAATGGCTAACAACTCTCTCTGGGAAGAACTTTCTCCTCACCTTGAGCCTAAACCTCCCCTGGCACAGTTTCAAACTGTGTCCTCTTCTTCTAGTCCTGATTGCCTGGGAGAAGAGACCAACCCCCTCCTGGCTACAACCTCCCTTCAGGTAGTTGTACACAGCAATAAGGTCTCCCCTGAGCCTCCTCTTCTCCAGTCTAAACAACCCCAACTCCCTCAGCCTCTCCTTGTAGGGCTTGTGCTTGAGGCCTCTCCCCAGCCTCATTGCCCTTCTCTGGACACGTTCAAGAGGCTGATGTGTTGATGCTCAGTCCTATATGGCTGTGGTCAGTGGTCTGTTTTCTTCCACATTTCTTTCTTTTGTCAATTTCAGAGCCCTTTGGTTGCCTCAGATGCATATTTGTAGCTGAGTTTGCACACTTATCAAAATAAATAAACGTAGTGGCACGGCCCAAGAAGGCCATATTGCCTTACAAAGATGATGAGATTGACTGATAAGGCTTCATTGTAGTCCGCTTCCCTCAGACTAGCGGTGGAGGCAGTGTTTCGTATGCAGAATTATGGTGCCTGGAAAAATCAGCTGGAGTAAAAAGGATCCATCTCAGATTATGCCACTTCAAGGGACATCTTCTGAGGTGTCCTGGAGCTCTCAGCTGTGCTAAGAGAACTTCTGTGCATCTCTACCTGCAAAACAGGACTAGGTTTTGTTTGCTCAGAGATTTATTGTGGCTCTCAGTCTGTGTTTAAAACAGATGACTTCCGTAGGGAGACTTGGGGTTTATGAATGTGTCCATGTAGGATGTCATGCTGAAGAACACCAGCTTCAGAGAAGAATGGAAGGAATGACTTTGCAGGTCCTGCTTTCAGTTATCTTATGATCATGTGGTGCTTCTATCAAGTAGGGCTCTAATTCTTGCAAGAGGGCTCTACTTGAACATATCCAGAGAAAGGCAATGAGGCTGGTGAGAGGCCTTGAGCACAAGCCCTGTGAGGAGAGGCTGAGGGAGCTGGGATTGTTTAGCCTGGAGAAGAGGAGGCTCAGGGAAGACCTTATTGCTGTCTACAACTACCTGAAGGGAGGTTGTAGATAGGTGGGGGCTGGTCTCTTCTCTCAGGCAACCAGCATCAGAACAAGAGGACACAGTCTCAAGCTGTGCCAGGGGAAGTTTAGGCTCAAGGTGAGGAGAAAGTTCTTCCCAGAGAGAGTTGTTAGCCATTGGAATGGGCTGCCCGGGAGGTGGTGGAGTCACCGTCCCTGGAGGTGTTCAAGAGGGGATTGGATGTGAGACTTGGTGCCATGGTTTAGTAGTCATGATGTCTTGGGTGACAGATTGGTCTTGATTATCTCTCAGGTCTTTTCCACCCTTATTGACTCTATGATTCTATACTCTGGTCATAAGCAGAAGACATGGTGCCAAAGCATAATTCCACACTCATTTTAAAATTTGAGTACAAATTATAAATAATTAAAAAATAGCTTCTGAGAGATTTAATTTGCAGGTGTACCATCTTGATTGCCCTCTGATTTTTTCAAAGGCTTGAGCAACTCCTCCAGCTATTGGTGGCCAGAGGAGCACAGCTGTTAGTGTTCTTAGAGATAAAGCAAAGAGATGGAGCTGTTTCCTGAAGTTGTTCTAAAAACTAGCCCAGGTCTTTGGAGAAGCTGAGATTCCCAGGCCCTTCAGTTAAGCAGAAGTGAGCACAAAAGGCCTGCTGTGATGAAGAAACCACGATATTAAATGGATTTTCTTAGTACTGTTGTGTCCTGCAGGATGTCCAGAGCAGGGCAACAAAGCAGGGGAGGGGCTTGGAGCACAAGCCCTGTGAGGAGAGGCTGAGGGAGCCGGGGTTGCTTAGCCTGGAGAGGAGGAGGCTCAGGGGAGACCTTCTTGCTGCCTACAACTCCCTGAAGGGAGGTTGTAGCCAGGTGGGGGTTGGCCTTTTCTCCCAGGCAACCTGTGACAGAAAGAGAGGACACAGACTCAAGCTGTGCCAGGGGAGGTTTGGGCTGGATGTTAGGAAGAAATTCTTTTCCCAGAAATAGATATTGGCCATTGGAATGTGCTGCCCAGGGAGGTGTTGAAGTCACCATCCCTGGAAGTGTTTAAAAAGAGACTGGATGAGGCACTTAATGCCATGGTTTAGTTGTTTAGATGCTGTTGGGTGATAGGTTGGACTTGACGATCCCAAAGGTCTTTTCCAATCTGGTTCATTCTGTATTCTGTATGACATAAAATGGCTAGACACCTGAGAGGGAAACTTCACTGCATCCTCCTGCTGATGCTTGAAAAAATTACCTCAGTGATGTAAGTTTTATCTGCTCACTCAGAGAAATACTCAATGGGTTTTCATATTTACATCTCTCACATACACACTCTCTCTCTCCTTGAGTTTATGAATAGGCCCAGCTTCTGAGCCGTTTGCAGGCTTCATCCATCTGCAATAGCATCTCATTGCAGGGACTCTGCTTGCTCCATGGTATGAATAATGCAAAAGAATTGCTCTGTTGAATTTGGCTTCATTGGCAGTTTAAGCTGAACATGAATAATAGAACACATTTTCTTTACAGGGACAAGAACAGCTGCCACCTAAGCTGTTTAACCCCATTTGCCTCCTCATGTTTCTCCTTAAACTTGCTAAAACCCCTGTGCTTAGCCACGCTATATAGGAATGCATCAAATCCATCTGGGGTTTTCATTTGCTTAAGGTTGTGTCACAAATAATAATAATAATTAGGCCTAAACAAGGACTAGTTATAATTATTGTGTGTGCACCATTTGTCTCCAGCTTTAACTTGTTACTTGCTGGCTCCCTGCAGGACTGTACTGGGACTTCAGCAGCAGCATGCTGGGCACCTTGTGAGTGCCTTCACAAAGCTAAACCTTTAGCAGTGAGGAATATCATTAAGATGTGTCAAGAGATTAAATATTTAAGCAGTTGATGTGGAAACTATGGAATTAATAGCCTGTCAGTTAAGCCTTCAAAGCTGTAACTGACTTCCCCGTGGAGCTTGGGCATTGTTAGTTCCATTAGATGAGGGATGGAAATCTGTGATCTCAATTTCCTGTGTATTTGTGGGGGTTGGGGTTTTTTGTGTGTGTGTGTTGGGATTTGTTTGGTTGGTTTGTTTTGTTTTTCAAATGGAACATGTCATTTTCAAATCATGGCAGCTGGTCTGCAAAACTGAACTTGGCTCATCACTGGTAAACTCAGGGCGTATAGTTATCCAGTCTCAAATGAAATCGCTTATAGAGGGGGAGTACATGTAGCAGACGTTCTAATTAGATGTGAGATTCACGATGGGGAAACCTGAAGGGAGGAGGGATTTTCTTCTGAAGCCTGATAGTGTCAGGAAACCATGAAAAGGACTTGTAAAATGTTCATTCTGAGAACTCTGCAAGAGCACTTACAGCACCCCTCATAAAACCTCACTCTTTCAAAATGCTTTTAACTTATAACTGCCCCATTATGTAGCTTTTGATATAGTTATTTCATCTCTATACTTGCAAGCATTACATATTATGAATGTCTGTAACCTTGGGAATGTATTTTACATTACAATGATCATCTCTTAAAATGTGTTCATATTTCCTAGCATTTTCCTTAGCAATCTTGCTCCTTCTTGGCTAGGAAGTCTCTCTTTACTGCTGTTTATGAAGTATGTGAGGGAAATTTCCTCTTTATTCTTTCAACCAGCTAGGACTGATGTGTTCTACTTCCAACACATTTCTCTCCTTGCTAGAGGCTTTGCTCAGGATGAAATGTGCAACATTATTAGTGAAGGGGTGTGTGAATTTATAAAACAAATATGATTTGAGTAGTAAAAGTTAATCTTAGTGATGGAACGGTTCTGCACACGTGCTGACTGCATTACATGCTGGTTTTCACATACTTAAACAGTGGAGTTTGGTTACAGCCATGCCACCCAATTCACAGAAAGCAAAGGCAAGGACTGGGACAATGAAGAACTCTCCACTGCAGGAGAAGATGAGGTTTGCAGTTCTCCAAGGAGCATCAAGTAGCACAAGTCCATGGGACCTAATGAGATGAATTCATGGGTCTTGAGGGAACTGAGAGATGGAATTGCCAGGTCCAGAGAATGGCCACAAAAATTATTAAAGGGCTGGAGCATCTCTCCTATAAACAAACAATGAGAGAGTTTGGTTCAGCCTGGAGAAGAGAAGGCTCCAGAGAGACCTTGTTGCAGCCTGTCAGTACATAAAGGGGACCTAAATGAAAGATAGGGAGGGACCCTTTCTTGGGAGTGGAGTGACATGACAAGGGTTAACAGTTTTAAACCAAAAGAGTAGATTTAGATTAAATATTCTTTACTGTGAGGGTGAAACAGATTTCCCAGAGGAGTTGTGAATGCCCCATTCCTGTAAGTGTTCAAGGCCAGGCTGGATGGAGCACTGAGCAACCTGATCTCATGGAACAGCAGGGATCTTGGAACTAGATGATCTTTAAGGTCCCATCCAAACCATGACAACGTAAACCATTCTATGATGGGCAAGTTTCTATTACAGGTATTTCATCTGTCTCTGAAAATAGTTTTGTTGATGGGAGCAATGGAAGGTGGGTGTGGGAGGGTCTTCATCCTTCCAGAAACAAAATATTTTGTATTTTATAAACCAAGATGAATTTGTTTGGATTCTGTGGAACTGCTACTTTTATCATGGCAGGGGGTAGACTGCTCTGTGTTATAGGAAGCAGAAAAACAGTTCTGTGCAACTGGCTGTGCAACTGTCTCTTGAAGGAAAGCTGTAATGACTCACAGCCTAAAACTGCCACATCCCTTGTGTCTTGTAGTAATCCTCAGAATTGCAGTCTTTCGCCAAAGCTTCCTTTCCCTTCAGCTATAAAGTTAGCTCTTGCCTTCCAGCTTCCAGACTGGATGTGTTTTAGTGATATCATGGCTTTGACCCTGTGGCATGGCATGAGACCTCTGCTTTTAAAGAAAATAATTTTGAACAAATATGCTTCAGGTTAAGAACTAGGAAGTAGGAGCAAGGCACCTGGGATGATCTGAGATCCAGTCACTGTTACTGCACCAAAATATCTGGGGACTGAACCTTCCACACTTGATGACCTGAGTCTCGCTGGTGGCCCAGTCATGGTGTATGTTGGTACTGCTGAGTTACCTGGTCTTTTCTGAGGCTGGCTACAACCATGCAGGAAACACCTTGTATGTTATGCTCACTTTATACTGTTGAGAATGGCCAAGCTTGTGTCTTCCTTCCCAGGAGGCTCCAAAGGACTGTGCCTCCTACCAGCAAGGTTTTTGAGAGGAATCTGGGAAATGCTCACTTTCCCAGCCCTCTTGCCACAGGAAGATTTTATTATTTGATTTTTTTTTCCTTCCAGTGGGGAGGCATCCCAAAAACCTTGGAATCTGATTGAAGCATTGGTTAAGCATACTGATTTAAAGCTTTTTCAAAGCAAGACATCTGTCCAAAGCCTTTTCTGTGCAGATGCCTTAACCTTATCTTGACTTAGAAACTTCAGATAGTTCCAAGCAGCTCATTAACTGAAAGCAGTAAACTAGCACAGCAAAAGGCACTTAAGAAGTTAGTGAGAGAAATAAAATGTAAACATGAGCTCTTTGGTCCTATTCAGTCTGAAGAGTAAACAACCCCAGGAGACCAATGCAATCTGCCTCTTCAGTAGCTGTGCCAGTGAAGCAGAGAGATAAGTGTAATTCAGCTGGGCATGCTGCAGGTCCAAAAGTAATTTGCAGCCCACACAGGCTGAGATGTCTTTCCAACTCTTGTTGAAAGGACCTTCTCTTTTTTTCTCTTTAAGTGGTAGTAAGCAGAAACGGGTTTTTGATGGCCTTTAGGAAGTTCTCGAGTTGTTGTTTTCTAGTCAGTAACTTGGGCAGAAATCATCTCACATAATATAAAACAAAGTGGACTCCCAAAGCACAAGAGATTCAGTAACTGCTACAAGGCAGGACATGGGGAAAGTTCTTTCCATAGCTGTTTCTTTGCTCTCTCTTAGTATGAGGTTATGCTTTTTTGATGCATCATGTCTGTTTCTATTCCTCAGCTTTGGTTTGTGTTAAATAGAGTTAATTCAGTTCAGATGGGGGAAGCCATCTGAAAGCATTGCTGTTGCTGCAGGTTGGGTGATGTTGGCTACCCTTCACAGTTCAGTTCTCTTTTGTAATAAATAGTGAAGCCTCAAAATGCCTGATTTGATAAGAGAGGTGACAGTTGGACTTTTCAGCAAGAGAAATTCTTGTCCTTTGAATGCGGTCTTCCAAAGTGGTAGTAAAAATGGCCTATTCTTTTTGCACAACCTGCATGTGGCTTAGAAATTGGTTGCATGTGCTTGGCCATAAAGCAGATCCAAAGATGTGATGAGTCCTAAGGTGTGGTAGCTGCAATTTCTAGAAGAAGGTGTCACAATGTGAGAGGATAAATTCCCAGTGATATTCTGAAGGTGTTCAAGTCCTCTCTAAAATCTCTGTTTGGATGAGAACAATCTTTAACAGCAAGACAACTTTATTTCCTACCTCAAGCCTTTGTTGGTCTTTTTCCTTTGCATCCCTCTAGCCTGAGCAGTGCTCCAGCAGAGAGGTGGCAGTGTGCAGTGAAACTTATTAATGCTGTGCTTATTAGCCAAGTGAAATCGTCTGTTTGCAACTGAGTTTATTCCTGCAAAATAAAGTCCCATAAAGGCTCATAAAACCAGTAACAGAGCATGTAACCTCACAGGCTTCTTGGCTACATAGGATGGGCTTTGAGAGGCAATGTAGAAACCAAACTGGGCTATGGTATGAACAGACTTTCTATCTCCAAAGGTGCCTTTAAAGCTCTCTGTGGTATAACCTGAAGGGATCACCAAGTGAATAACAGGGCACTCAGATCTGCTGCATCGAGAGTTGCAGTGGACTGTTTGGTTTCAACTGCAGAGCTCCCACATATTGATCTGATGCCACTCTCCCATGGCAGATGCAATTTCAGGAGTGGATGATGATGATCAGCCCCTCCACCCCAGTGCTGCTTGGATCAGCACTTAGTGTAGACATTTTTCCAGGAAGAGTTGGTGAAGTCACCTAAAACTCCTAATGCCAGCCAGAATCCTTGCATTACTGAAATCTTCTCCCTCACAGACTTTCCAGCTTTACTACTCTAAGCTCAGATTATCCACTGAATGATCTTGGTAACTATTGAAACCAGTTTTTATCATCTACATTGAACTATTCAGCTCCATGAACAATATTTTTTACCATTGGATTTGCCAGATTTACCTTATCATTACTCTAAGCAGCTGTTCCATGAGGCGATTTTTCTCATAGGCCATACCACCAATGTTTCATTTTCCCCCTCCTACCACTACCTGTGAACTAGTGGAACAAAGTCTGTGGGTGTATTTAATTACAGGCTTTAGTGCAAAGTGCATGAGCACTCCATGGCAGACAGGTTTTGCTAACAAAATTGTTCACATTACCCCAAGTCTGAGTCAGAGGTTGCCATGCACCCCATTTTGATCAGAGTTGATGGAAGTCATCTAGAAACAGCAGAGGCACCCCTGGCTGCTGAAACCAAAAATATAACATGTTCTCCTTCTCCTTTATATGGAAGGGAAGCAGAGTCATTTGGTACTGAAACTACTGACTTGTGTGGCTCCTAATTACTACTATCTCTAGCTACAGCAAATGTCTGTGGTTTTGTGACATGCAGCAGCTCCATCCTCACGGCAGCTGCGTGCTCTGACTATCATGATGTCAGTAGGAAGGAGGAAGCTCTGTGAAGTCTGCTCAGTGCTAACTTAACGAGGTGCAGCTGAGTGGGGCTATAGGGGCTTTCAATCATAGTGAAAGGTGAGGAATTCCCTGCAGGCAAGCTGGAATAAGTTTGGGTCTGACAACAGCTTACTTCCAGCCATGAAATTAATTTTCTGATGGGTTCCATGGAGAAAAAGAACCAAAATGAGTAAACCTATATTGCCTGTTTGGCAACATGTTTGTCAATAGTTGTGCTCTCCATTGCAAACCCAGTGAGAGAAAGATTAGAATCTATCTTCCACTCTGCTAGCCTTTCAGAATTCGTCTTGAAACTGATATTTAAATAGTTGCTTTGGTGAAAGTATGTAGGTTGTCTCCACTTGTAACTGTTTTGCCTGGTTGCCTCTGTAGAACATTGATCTCTTCCACTGTCTGATCCAGTAGCATCCCTGGAGGTAGGCATACTTCTTTTTTTTTTTCTCCTTCCCAGGAAGACTTAGTGCTCCCCACACCCCACTGCTCCCTGGCTAGCTTGACTCTGGTACACATGAAGGTGGCAGCAGCTCTACACAAATTCTGCTATCCTGGCATATTTACTCTCCTGTCCTACCAAAGGTAGGCAAAATGCATTCAACCTGCAAACAGTGTCTAAAAATATGATATTGCATGACATGTGAGGTCATCAGTAGTTAATATTTGCATTCCTGTAGTACTAATTTACTAATTTACCACCCAGAAATGTAAACATGTAGTCAATGTGGCAGGATAGATTAAGCTGAAGAGAGAAGCTGATGTGCTTCTGGCCTCCCTGGGTGAAACTTGGATGGCTTTAGAAGCCGCTTGCCAAAAGCTGAAGTTGTGTCCCAAAGTCTGTTACTTTTGTAGAGTGCTGCAAAAAAAGAAGTCACTCCTCAGTAAAGCAGCTGTGTCCTGTTGTCCTGCTGAGAGAGGTTCCTGCTGCTTGTGCCAGGGGAAGTTTAGGCTCAAGGTGAGGAGAAAGTTCTTCACTGAGAGAGTTGTTAGCCATTGGAATGGGCTGCCCAGGGAGGTGGTGGAGTCACCATCCCTGGAGGTGTTCAAGAGGGGATTGGACGTGGCACTTGGTGCCATTGTTTAGTCATGAGGTCTGAGGTGACAGGTTGGACTTGGTGATCTTTGAGGTCTCTTCCAACCTTGGTGATCCTGTGATTCTGTGAAGGTGTACACTTCAAGTGAGCAAGCTGGTGTTTGATTTCTCCAAGAACTCGGTGTGGGAATTGATGAAGGGGAAAAAAGAGAGAGAACATCAAGAATCTGACCCATTTGCAGTGCCCAGAAGCACATAGTGACTCAGTGACATCAGTAGAAAATTAGTATAACTAAAGTCAAGTTGAAGTTTATTATTTTAGCTTCTCTGTCTAATCTGAGATCCATGCAAATGTAACTTAATATTTAACACTTTGAGAATGAAGTTCATTTTTGACCATGTGAGAAATACATTCCAGCTTTGATTTTGACCTGTTCTATATATTTGCTGTTCAGGTCTCTTTCAAAAATCTTGATCAGCAGCTTTATAATAAATAAGTAAAGCTCAAAGCAGAGGAGGTACCTGGCACTGGTATGGATTGTAAGAATAGCAGTAGTGGGAAAAAGTTAACCACAGTCTTAAAACCTTCTACTGCCCTCAAAAACTTTCTGCTTTGTTTCATTACGGCAGATTTTGCACTCACATTGAATACTCACATCTTGTTTCTGTGTCTGAAACCAAGTTAAACTCATCTGGGTGATGTAGATGATTGATCTAGAGCTTCAGTCACTCATTTGAAGTTTCCTTTGGTCCAGTATTTCTTAGTCCTTGCTCTGGATAAAGTTCTGGTTATTATATCATTCCAGAGAGAATGTGCTTTTTGGTATTATTCCCACACCTAGCTATGGGAGTTGAGAGCTGAGGTTGATGGACACTTCTGTAAAAGCCTTCTAACAAGAGAAAGCAATTAAATTCCTTATAGTAATTGAACTAAGCCAGGGCTCAGTCTTTTAGTGAAGCCTGTGTCCTATCCATATCCATGGAGTCCCTCAGAATGCACTAATGCAGTAGTTCCTTCATTTTTTGTCCCCCCTCATTAATAGCAATATCCAACATATGCTGAAATATTTCTGCCCTGTATCATCTTTCAGAATAATAACTGAAGTTTAGGAAACATTGAGTGAAAATACAGAAAATATTCCAACTTTCACCCTGTGGGAATAATTGTGTAGTCTGTGGGATTGATTTTTCTGCTTTGAATTGAAATGTAGCCAACTTCCTTCAGGCTCTCTGCAATTTAAATTTATAAATATATATGTGTGTGTGTGTATCACTAATCTTCTGTGAAAGTCTTGCAAAGGAACTTTGTTTTTTCAAACTCCCCCTGATTGTGGCATAACACTGATGCCAAGTGCTGCCCTAAGACTAGGGCAAGGGGGAAAAACAAGCAAACAAATGGGGGAGGGGCGGAAGAAAACACCATCTGATAAAGGAAAACCCCACATAAACACAGCACACATCCTCAAACAAACAAACAATCAAAAGGACCCAAACACCACAAAACTCAAAACAAAGATAGAAATCAAATCAAACAACCCCCAAACCAAACAAACCCACACATCACGCTCCAGTCTGAGCCTTCTTAAAGACATCAGCTGCACGAACTGATTTCCTGAACAACTTAGATGTCTTCACTGGTGGGGGTCCCTGCAGTAAATACAGCTAGTCTCAAGTGTGGTGAAGTCCTTTTGGAGAATGCCCAGACCAGTTGTGCTGATGAAACACAAACCTGCCTTCTAAACTAAGCTGTCAGTATATTTTATCCAGTAAGTTACCGTAAACTGCCATGGGAGTGAATGCATTTGCCAGGTATCTGATCCAGTTTTCTCTCTTCTGCCATTAGAATGCATTGCTTTACAAGTATATATGATATATACACACACATGCAGTCTTAAAGCAGTTCTTCAGAAAATTTCCATCTTTCAGAACTATTTTGGATTGCTCTACTTCAGTGCATTCCAGCCTGTTGTGATGTGTTGCAATATGTAATGAGGAGGCTATTTTTGTGGCTATGATCAGCAGGCACCCTCAAAGACTATGTCTTTCTGTCCTAATAGTTATCTTCATTAGTCTGTTCAAGAGCTTAAAATGTTTTTGTGATCTTATTTCAGAATGAATTTCACTCCTTCTGTGCCATTTTTTAAGTATATGAATTGGTGCTTGTGCTGGAAGGTTAATTGTTCCTCTCTAGTGAATAAGCTGATATCTATAAATAGGGGCCAGGCTGACAAAACAGCTGGGGCTTTGGTCTTCTTGAATCATACCATCAAAAAGAAAGAGATTGAGGCACCTAGGACGTTCTACAGCATTTCAGTGTACTATTTACCTTTTATTCTGAGAATTCATTGCATCTTAAGCCTTCTTATGACTCTGATATCTCCCATCCACTGAGTTTACCATATTAATTGCTTGCTTTAATTTTTAAAGCTGCACGATTTATACTCTACTATCACAAGTTGCAAGTAGTAGCAACTCTGTGGCCACACATACTTTAATTTTCTTTTCTGTTTGTTTTGGGTTTGGTTTTGGGGTGGGTAGGTTTGTTTGTTTGTTTGTTTGTTTTCCTACTTCTATTTTTTTCTTATTGCTTATCCTTGGGTGGACTTGAAATGTTTGGAACAACATGCAGCTGTGGTAGTTAAAAATTCTTCCTCAACTCACTGCCTCTATGTTCAGCTACCACATAGTCTTACTAAACTTGTCAGTAATGCAGGTAATTTAGGGATTGTCTTCATATTTCATCCACTCTTTCTCTCCATACTTATTCCCAAACATCCTTATTGTTAGCATCAAAAGTCTAGGAATTCTTGGAGTCTTTCTGACGAAGAAAGCCTCATGGGTTGCTCTGTCTTGAAAAGAAGCAGCTCTTTGTTCATGTGCCTGTTTGTACTTGGGAGGGCAGCTGCTCTCCAAGGACCATCGGCTCACCTTTGCTGCCCTGTCCAAGGTGCTGAGCCAGGAGCTGCTTTGAGGATTGTTACCTGAAATTCAGCCAAATCCTCATTCTGCTTCCTTCGGGTTTAGGAATCCTCATCTCTATCTATCATGCATGGATATTTAAGATGTTGAATGAATGATTTAAACAGTCTTGGGAAAACTGCAAGGGTAATGTGAGCTTCCTTCAGGGCTAAACCAGCTGAATCTGAGGTTTCTAAATCTGCTTCTGAAGTGTTTGCTCACTGCTAGAGTGAGCAAGATGAGGTGGAGAGTCCCTTTAAAATAACTGCATTTTTTATGGTCTTCAGCATGAAGCCCTGCCATGTGAAATATTCAGTATGTAATTTTAAAAGGTGGTTATAAAAAAGGAGAGAGACTTTCAGAAAGAACATCAATAACAAGAGTCCCTCTAATGCCTTTCACTTGGCATTTCATTGTACCCAGAACCCTTGTCCATTGAAAAGTTGTTCAGGAGAAATGGTTATTCAACATCAGCTTGGTACAAAAGAAAATTTTTACTATTTTAATGCACATACTTTTCTTCAGGGCATCTGAATTTATCTGAAATCCAGAAGTGCCTTAAGGGAGTAGTGGGGGGAGGGGGAAATAAAAGATGTTTCATGACATCATATTCATTAGATGGTGTTGGATGATAGGTTGGAGTCAATGATCTCAGAGGTCTTTTCCAACCTGGTTAATTCAGTTCTATTCAATGGATTGAGTACTTTGGCCCCATCTATCCAGTGAGACACACTAAAGCGGTCCTGCCCCGAGGAGGTGCTGAAGTTGTTCCTTTTGACAGGAAATAGATCAGGACTAGATCCTGAACCAATTATCTTGGACTTCTTTATTGGCCATCCAGTCTATGCAGCTGGAAGGACTCTTTGCAGAGGCTGAGCAAAGTAACGTCTGTGAGTTGATTCTGGTCTAAGATGAAAGTACAGTATCTGTCATGTTAAGACTGACTTCATGTTGAAACTGGTTTCATGCAAGCTTTGTAAATTCATCAACTCTGATCTCAGCCTACAGAATTATTCAAGCATTTAACAGCAGCTGAAAGAATATATCTATATGTTTCAATGACAAAACAGGCAGAAGTTGATCTGCTGGAGGGCAGAGTGGCTTTGCAGAGGGACCTCGACAGGCTGGACAGATGGGCGGAGTCCAATGGCATGAGATTTAACACATCCAAGTGCCGGGTTCTGCACATTGGCCACAGCAACCCCAGGCAGTGCTACAGGCTGGAGTCAGTGGCTGGAGAGCGGCCAGGCAGAGAGGGACCTGGGGGTACTGGTTGATTGTAGGCTGAACATGAGCCTGCAGTGTGCCCAGGTGGCCAAGAGGGCCAATGGCATCCTGGCCTGCATCAGGAACAGTGTGGCCAGCAGGAGCAGGGAGGTCATTCTGCCCCTGTACACTGCACTGGTTAGGCCACACCTTGAGTCCTGTGTCCAGTTCTGGGGCCCTCAGTTTAGGAAGGAGGTTGTCTTGCTGGAGCGTGTCCAGAGGACGGCAACAAAGCTGGTGAGGGGTTTGGAACACAAGCCCTATGAGGAAAGGCTGAGGGAGCTGGGGTTGCTTAGCCTGGAGAAGAGGAGACTCAGGGATGACCTTATTGCTCTCTACAACTACCTGAAGGGAGGTTGTAGCCAGGTAGAGGTTGGCCTCTTCTCCCAGGCAGCCAGCACCAGAACAAGAGGACACAGTCTCAGGCTGCACCAGGGCAGGTTTAGGCTGGATGTTAGGAAGAAGTTCTACATGGAGAGAGTGATTGCCCATTGGAATGGGCTACCTGTGGAGGTGGTGGAGTCACCTTCATTGGAGGTGTTCAGGAGAAGACTTGATGGGGTGCTTGGCTGCATGGTTTAGCTGTTGGGTGGGTTGGATTGGTTGATGGGTTGGATGCGATGATCTTGAAGGTCTCTTCCAACCTGGTGTAGTGTATTGTATTGTATTGTATTGTATTGTATTGTATTGTAACACAGCCAAACTGTACTTTTCCTCTTCCCTGAATACCATGGATAGAGAGGGGGCAACATCCTCTATCCTTCCAGACAAATAGTTTTGATTTCACAGTTGAGGCTGCATCACATATCTTGTGCCAGCTTCATGCTGTGCTAATATAATTTCCCAAGCACACAATGCTAAGGAAGAATGACATGATTCAGGAGGGGGAAAAAAAAAAAAAAAAAGCTCCTTTCTGGTTTTGGCAAAAGGATTTGCAAAGAAGTTCTTCAGAATTAAATTAAAAGTAATTTAGTTTTGTTCCTTCAAGCAACAAAATAATTACTAGAAAAGAAGGTAGTTGCACAACAGGATTGCCCTTTGCTTCTGTAGACAGAAGAGCAGCAAATTGGGGTGACAGAAATGCTTTGAGGAAAATGCTAGGGGAGGCAGCAGATGACAATTTTTTTCCTACTGATGCATTTGCATCAGAATAATCTTCCAATTCTATGTTGTTGGCTGGAATTACATCACACAGAATATTGGCCTGGGACATGTTCACTCTCTGTATGAGAGATGGGGAATTGCCAGAGGTACATAAATAGCAAGAGTTAACTTCCTCCAGTAACTATATGGCACCTCTCTCTTGGCTACTAGACCTAAATACCTCAAAGACAGACATGCAATTTGCGTAGCGTTTCATGCACTATACTTCCAGGGAAGGTGTTTTGGCCTAATTCTAGGGTTTGGATCATTTTCTTAAGTAAAGAATGAAAAATAATAGCTGCCCCAATTTCATCCTTGATAATGTTCTTAGACTGTCTGATCAGCAGTTGGGCTTGAACCGAGGCCACTGGAGCCCTGCAGAGTTGTGTTGTTTTGCTGGTGCACTAGGAGACTTTTAAGGTCTAACAAGTGGCCTATTCAACTTGATGTTTTTCTCTCAGTAGAGAGAGATGTGGGTTAATCAGGATTTAGATGGAAGGTGTTCAGCCTTTTTTAAGTTAACTGTAAAATAATTGTGACCACCTGGTCAAATGAGGTCTCATTTCAAGTGGGAGTGGTGTCTGCTAAATACTCACACATGCCACATGTACACTGCAAATGGCTCATGAAAACTGTTGAGGAATGCTTAATTTACCTTATCTCTGGTGCCCAGCTAATACTGTCTGTTGTCTTCTAGTACATTATGGACTGCTTTTCTGTCACAGTATTTTAGAATTGATGTATCCAGATGGCCCAGAACCGTAGGAACCAGCCTTATGGAGACTTTCTGAGGTTAGGAACAGGAGAGTTAAGTTATCTGCACACATGCCTGAACAACAAACAATCAAGACATTGTTTCCTGAGGGATGTTTTCTCTCCATGGGAAAGTAGAGCTAGTGAACTATTGATGGCAGCGCTGCCTTCATGAAGGAACAGGATGGTCTGGAAAGGGTTGGTTGCTGTTTAGGCAGGCTGCATTCCTTTCTAGCCACAACCTGCTACACTAGCACTGAACTGAGAGGTCTGAAACATTCCTTTGCTTCAGAGATGATACAGTTGCCCTTAGACAGACCAACAGACTTCTGTAAGGGTAGTATCTGTGCCTGGCTGTACCCTTTAATGAGAAACCTTCACAGTTTCTCTACCTGAGAAGGGGGAAAGGAGAACTTGGTTTTCAGTGTATTTATCTGAATGCTTATCCTCTCAGCCTGTATATAAGTCTAAATCTTGGCTAAATCTCATCATTTTCAGCAAAATGTTAGCCATATAATATTAATCTTTAAAGGACTGTTAGAAAAATCACCGTCTTATTACAGGCATATTAGCTGAGAGCCCACCTTCCAGTTCTTTCCTATGCTGTGGGTTAGACATTTGGTATGCAGCACCAGGGACTCTCCAAATGGCCTGTCAGAATTGATGGCTCCCTGGCAGCCTGCTGTAATCTCTGCTCTGGAAAAATTACCAACTGTTCCGCTCTGCTGACATGAAAAATACATCCTTTCAGCCTTAACCGCTATAAACCGGAGCTGTTCTGATGTCATGCAGGTTCAGACTCAAGAACTGGTGGCAGGGCAGAGTTGATAGTGGCAGCAACCATCTTGCCATCTGTCATTTCTGATGTAAACCTTCTCAGTTTGTTGTCAGCCCCATCTGATGCTGAACTCTGCAACCAAAGAGCGGAGCTGGACTGGCTTCATTACGTGTCTGAAAGACGGTTCCAAAGCTCTTTCCTGGCACGAAGACCAAATGGCACACAACATGTTCAAAGGAACTGGTCTGAAAATAGAGCTTTCATTCCTGGAAAGCTTAAGTATTTCAAAACTAGCTTCTCCTTTGGTCCACAGAGACAGAAACATGCTGAAAGAAAACACTTTCTGAAAGTCTTTGAATCAGAGATGCTGGACTCTTTTGATCAGGAATTGCATCTTTCATCCTGTCAAAGGGAAATGAAGGAGCTGATGCTTCAGATATTCCCAAATACAAGAACAAAAAACCTGTACTTTCAAACTCTTTGGGGAATTTCTTAGAGTTTTAATGCAAGACTGTTGCTTCTATCTAGGCTTGACTCTACATTTCTGTTGATTAAGAAAAAATCTTCAAATTCATAATGTTTTGCAGAGTCACATGTGAAAATTCAGACACAATTTAGGATCAAGTTTAAGAGTGTTATCAGGGAGAAGTAGAAGAGCTTTTGTAGTTGTGTTTGGTGGTTTATGCTTTGAGAACTGTCAGTACAGGGAGATTTTTTTTAGTATGTGCTATGATAATGATTATAGTGAGCCAACTACAGATTCAGTGGAGATTAAGCTCTGCGTTAACTGTTTGCACAGTGTTGTTTCTACCCTTATTTCTCTAGAATTGTCACTCATTTAGTATAAATGCTAATAAAGTTGCTTGATAATGCTAGAGGTCAATGTCCTCCTTTTCAGAGCTGAAATGTCATTTCTTAAGTTCATAGCTGGAATACCAATATCAAACTGATGATCATCTGACGTTCATGGCACAAATCCAGGCTGGGCAGTGACTGGCTGGAGAGCAGCCCTGAGGAGAGAGACTTGGGGGTGCTGGTGGATGAGAAGCTCAACATGAGCTCTCGATGTGCACTTGCAGCCCGGAAAGCCAATCAGATCCTGGGCTGCATCAGGAGAAGTGTGGCCAGCAGGTCAAGGGAGGTGATTCTCCCCCTCTACTCAGCTCTGGTGAGACCCCACCTGGAGTACTGCGTCCAGTTCTGGAGCCCCTATTACAAGAGGAATCTGGATGTGGCTGGAACGTGTCCAGAGAAGGGCCACGAGGATGATCAGAGGGCTGGAGCACCTCTCCTATGAGGACAGACTGAAGGAGTTGGGGCTGTTCAGTCTGGAGAAGGGAAGGCTCCAAGGTGACCCTAATTGTGGCCTTCCAGTATCTGAAGGGGGCCTACAGGAAGGCTGGGGAGGGACTTCTCAGGATCTCAGGTAGTGATAGGACTAGGGGGAATGGAATGAAGCTGGAGGTGGGGAGATTCAGGTTGGAGGTGAGGAGGAAGTTCTTCACCATGAGAGTGGTGAAGCCCTAGAATGGGTTGTCCAGGGAGGTGGTTGAGGCCCTGTCCCTGGAGGTGTTTAAGACCAGGCTGGACAAGGCTCTGGCCAGCCTGATCTAGTGTGGGGTGTCCCTGCCTATGGCAGGGGGTTGGAACTAGACCATGACTGATTCTATGATTCTCTATGTCTAAGTAAGCTATGGAAGAGCACAGGGAAAAAAAGAAGAAAAAAAAAAAAAAAAAAAAAAAAAAAAAAAAAAAAAGGAAGGAAATAAATAAATTAAAATCTTACCCTTGTGTCCTCAAGAGCCTGAGCTGGTCAGTGTGCTGCAGCTCAGTATCATAGGAAGAAATCTCGCTACTAAAATTCAGTCCCCACGCCGGAAAAGCTGCAGGCAAGACTAATAATGGCTGGTTGTTTTAAGAGCTGCCTGACCTTACCGGCTAGCTTTGCTACAATATTATACATTCATGACCCAGACTAATACAGAAAGGCCTCATTAATACAATTTTAAGATGTTTACATAGAAAATTGTGTGCATCTGTGAGAGAGGGGAAGGATCTGATGAGCTGCCAGAGTCTTGAGGCTTTTGGCAGGAGGGCTATGCTCTTGTTTATGGTGGGTTTTTATTCCTCTCTTTTTGCTGGTAGGAGCATGGTGTTGAGAATTATTTCTTCCTCAGTTTTAGACTCCTTTTGGGGTTATTTTTACACTTCAGCCATCTACTTGCACACTGTCTTTTGATTCCCAGTTACACAGGTTTTCTATTCTGTTCTGCTTCTAAAACTGTTCTTACCTGAACAATGGGAGCTTGCACATGCAATGTCCATCACAATTTGTGTTTACACATCCCCTACTCTGTTTCCCACACCAAATTCCAATCCTCCACCTGCCATGTCCATCTGCCCCCACTGTGCTTTTCCTTCCATGTGAGTTCCCTGCTGTGCAAGGGGGTTGCATCCCCTTTTTTTTTAATGGTACTTTTCCTCCAATTCAGCTCCCTGCCATAACCCTGCACAAGTTTTTCTCCATATTCATCTCCAAGTCTAATTATGCTGCATGCTGGAGGTCAAGAACATCTTATGTTCTTGTCTTTTATCCAGGTGACAAACCCTGCATGGGAATCCTTGTGTGCATGCAGGATTATGACTGCCAGAGCAAGTTTAGATTGGATATTAAGAAAAAATTCCTTACTGAATGAGTGGTTAAGCATTGGAACAGGCTGCCCAGGGAGGTGGTAGAATCACCATCCCTGAAGGTGCTCAAGAAGCATGTAGAAGTGGTGCTTCAGGCTATAGTTTAGTGGTCATGGTAGTTTGGTTTCAGTTGGACCCAATGATCTTAAAGATTTTTTCCAGCATTAATGATTGTGTGATAACTGATAGCACAGGGGTGAAGGAAGGTGCAAACAACACGACAGTCTGCTCTAACATGAGAATAAAACAAATTTAAGCAACGGTTTTCTTGTTGCTAGACCAACCTAAAATAAGCTCACACTGGGACAAGTCCAGAAAATTCCTGTGCTGACAGATCAGCACAAAGTCTTCAGCCTCTAAATCACAATAAGAAAGATGAAAGTTATTGGGTTACAGGACAAGTCTTGAAGGCAAGAGGGGAGAAAAAAATTTCCCATGTGATGTATACTGATCAGTGTCAACATTGCTCTCTGACAGGACTCTCTCTGTAATCGACTCAAACAGGCTTCTTTTACATCAGTTCAGTAGGGCCTCATTATTTCTGCTTACAAAAATCTTCCAAACAAGAAAGTAAGGGCATCTTCTATTTTTGCACACCCTCTTTGCAATTGCCTTGTTACACCCACACATTTTTTTGCCTTTTTCTAATCTTGGCTGCAGTGCAGCTTGCAGGGACAGAGAAAGCATGTCTGGCAAAAGCTTAGGTGCACATAAAAATTGCTTTCTGAACCACAGTGGACCTACAGTTTTTTCAAATCCCTTCCCTTGTATGCTGGGAGCACTCCAAATAAAAGGACTAATCTGTTTTCACAAACAATTCCCATGCTGCATGGCAGAATAACATTGCATTAGAGGAACTATTGATGAAAGACCTTCGCACAATAGAAAGAGCAGCACGAACCTTGTGTGTTCTGCTTGGCCCATGTTTGACTCCAGCCACACAACAAAGATAAGCCAAAGACTTAAGGAGTAGTGAGCTTTGAAGTGTTGGCACCTTTGTGCCTGGAAGCTTGGTTAGGGAAGCCTTGGTGTTTAAAATGGGACAGGAGGCTGGTTGAGCTAATGATGTTAGCTCGTGACAAGTAGGATACCTGTTTCATTAACCAGTAATGAGACTTCTAAAGCATCCCTAGTCATTGCTGTGACACAGGGTAAAGATTTGGTAACCTTGAAACTATTAACATTTGAGGAAACACTGAATGAGAACTCATGTGGCTATGCTCTGAAGTGTGTGGCTCCAAGCAGGCTCTGCTGCCTGAAGAAGGGATGCACAACACCTAAGGAATAGAAAATGCTTCATCCATTGTGAGTGATGAATGCAACACCATTTCAGTTAGTGAGAAGAGAACTATGATACTCAGGAAATTACACAGTAAAGGAGGCAAAGCAACAGACTGGGCTGCAAAACTGTGCAGTAACTCCCAGGATCAAACATCTACATCACTGTATGTAACATGCTCAGCCTGGCTGTTGTTTTGTTAGGTTCTGCTTTGCTCTTTGTTTTTCTGTCTTAGGGTCTGAGAGAGGCAGGAACTACCACAAATTCATGTGGCCATTTAAAACGCTTCTTCCAGGCTGTGTAGAGAGTGGTGGTGGTGCTGGCACAGGAAAGATGGTGTTTAGTGAAAAGGAACTGAGATTTGGCCAACAGTTTTTTCCAATCTGACTTCCCCATGCTCACTTGCCAGCAGGCAGAGCTCTGTGGCCTCAAAGTTGGCAAGAGATTCCCCCACTCACACATCTTTGACAGATCAATAAAACCTCAGCATAAAGCAATTACAGCAAATTGGAAGAAGAAAAATCCTGCCAGTGAGTCAGCAACAGTTGGGAGTGGGGGAGGAGAAAATCCAAGTGTCAAAATATAGCAACAGGGTGATATGGGGTTGCCCAGAAGGTTGTCTCTACATGCTTTGGGTACTAATGTGACTGTGCTTGGATGCTTGGATGCTTGGAATAACCTTATAGCAACTGTATCAGAATGGGTTCCTAAGGCCTTGCTCTGTAAACACAACTTAAACTACTAAGAAGAGCTTTCTAATTGACTCTGGTTGTCTCAGTTGCAGAAAACAGCTTTACATGTTGCTAGGTGTAGTGTTATCAGGAGTAGAATAGAACAGAATTAACCAGGTTGGAAGAGACCTTTGAGATCATTGAGTACTGCACACCACACCACCTCCCCAAAAAAAAAAAAGGTCTTTTTATGATTCCATGGCTAAGTTCACAATTCAACAAAACATGGTTACACTCTGATGTGTTTGGCCACATCTCAACTTCAGCTGGGCTGGAAGGGTATGAGTGCAAAGCATTTATGAATCCTGACATGCAGCTTCAGGCTCAGAAGATTGAAATCCTTATTGATTAGATTGATTATTGTATGATTGATAGACCAAAAGATGACTGAGGTGCATTCATGCTTCTCTGCTCAATCTTGAAGCTTGCTGTTCTTACAGCTACCTTCTTTGAGTGCACTTTTTCCTGCCCTTGTGTGAAGAGCTAACTGGCTTCATGGCAAAAAATCTACATATCAAATGCATGCAGTAGGGACTCAGTTAAAAATAAGTAGGGGCATTATAGCCACAACAGTCTACGTTTGCTGGTGATGAAAAGAACTTACTAGAAGGGTGGTATGTGCTCTGCATGTTACATATGATGGAGTCAGGGAATTATTTCATTCTTCTTTTTATGCTTCTACTGCTGAAGCTTTGATCTGTGCAATGTGTAATACAAATACATTTCTTCAGTTCCCTTTGTGCTACTTTGACAGTCTAGCATCACTGATGACAAATGGAAGCAAAGTGGCATTTGCATGAGAAATTTAATTAAATGGGTTCTGATGTCTGAAGACGGTACCTAAAATTATTTTGTCATGTGTTAGGTTTCTTTTCCCTCCTCCCCATTTACTGATTTATTCTCTGCAAGATTTGACTTGATAAAGTGGTAAATGGCTGCTTGGAAGCCCATTGGCTCCTGCTGCTCATTCTGTTACTAAAGCAAAAGCTCTATTTCAATTTTGTGAGCTAAGCATCAGGCAGCTCCTCTCTCACTAGCTTTCTCCCACTGCAACAACACTGATTTACAACTCAGTTACCTTAATTTACAGCATGAGAGAAGCTTTTGAAAGTGCAGATTAAAATCTGCACTTGGTTGACTCTCTCATTCTTTCTGAATAGCTGTTTTCAGTTGCATATAGTTTTCTGGAAGGTCATTTCAGTTCAGGCTTTCTGAAAAACAGCAAAGACTCTGGAAGTCTGGCAGTACTTGTGTAGCAGTCAAAGACAGCATTGTTGCTTCAATTAAAACAGCACAGACCCCAGTGGCCTTTACGTGATCTGTGCTGTTCTAGGGGTACCCAATGAATGTCACTATGAAGCAAAAGGCAACTGTACTTTGTTATTGCTACAAAACCTACCAGGCAGGATTTTGACTGATCCTGTAAAGTATTGCTCTTCTTGATTAATGAGGCTACAGCAGTAGCTTTGCTGATAATGACCCTCATCATGGTTTGTCAGTCACATCTGGTCAGACTGCAAGGGCTAGGCAAGTATAGTTTTGTCTGCATTTTATTTTGATGATGGTAGTAACTGTGAGAAGCTTTATCAATGACAATTGCAGCTGCAGTACAGTGCCAAAACTTTGGCATGCTGATGACAAGATCCTTGGGACAGCAAAGCTGAGATGCCTGTATACAGAATACAGAATTAACCAGGTTGGGAAAATACCTTCAAGATCATCAAGTCCAACCTATCACCCAACATCATCTAATCAACTAAACCATGACACTAAGTGCCTCATCCAGTTTCTTTTTAAACACTTCCAGGGATGGTGACTCCACCACCTCCCTGGGCAGCCCATTCCAATGGCCAATCACTCTTTCTGTGAAGAATTTCTTCCTAACATCCAGCCTAAACCTCCTCTGGTGCAGTTTAAGACTGTGTCCTCTTGTTCTGTCACAGGTTGCCTGGGAGTACTTGTAGCACAGTGTCATGGTTTAACCCCAGCTGAAAGCTAAGTACCCTCACTTCCCCACTCAGCCTGACAGGAAAGAGAATCAAGAAAAACTAAAGCTCATGGGTTGAGGTAAAGATAGTTTAATAGGACAGAAAATGAAGAAAACAATAATAATGATAATAAAATCACAATAATAATTTTAAAATAATCAGAATGTACAAACAAGTGATGTACAGTGCAGTTGCTGACCACTCATCAACCAATATCCCAGCCAGTTTCTGAGCAAGAGCCTTTAGGCATCCTTCTCCCTGGTTGGGTGTGACATCATATGCTATGGAATTTTCCTTCAGTCAGATTGGTTCAGCTGTCTTGTGTCCCCTCCCAGCTTCTTGTGCTCCTCCAACCTTCTTGCTTGCAGGACATGGGACAAGCACTACTTAGCAACAACTAAAAGCATCAGTATGTTATCAACTTCATTCTCACACTAAATCCAAAACAGAGCACTCTATTGGCTACCAGGAAGAAAATTAACTCTATTCCAGCCCAGTCCAGAGCCACTACAAAACAGTATGGCTCGCACAGGGTGCCTACTGGGAACAGCCCCAGCAATGTCCTTGTCACTGAACCAGGCATAAGGGTTATTTGTAAGTCTCCTAAGTGCAGTTTGCAAGCAAGGAGCACATAAAAATGTTCTCCAGTCAAGGGTCCTGCCCATGTCCCACCTATCACAACTGACCTCCACTACCCCCTGTCTTATGTTCCTGTGTTCCCCGTGGAACTATGTTCACTGTTCTTGAATATGGAAGGTTTGCAGAGGACTGATGATGCTTCCACTGCAGACTTGAAAATAGTGCTCCCAAATGTTTGTGACTCTATTGAACTGAAACTACTTCTTGAGGTGAAACACCTGCATTCAGTCCTATAAATTACATGCTATTATTTTTTTTCTTGGCCTAATTAAAAATGTAAAATGAGAAGGAACCATCACACTGTGGTGTAACTGGTAGAAATACACAGTGAGAACAGAGTGGTGTTGGCCAAAAAATGCCGTGGTTGAATGGAACAGAGAACAAGGGATGCTAAAACCCAGGCTCTGGAATATCTTCTCTTCTGTAGCTGGTGTTATTCCACCTTTGTGTAACAAAACCTAATGTCTGTATAAGCTAGCACACTCCTAGTGAGTGAGAAATCCACTCCCTCTGCCATCTGCGCTCTTGCATGAACAATTAAGAGGAAGAAACAGGCCCAGCTCAGGAAGAGATGCAGAGAGCAGGCTAATGCAAGGAGAAAAATATCCCATCAAAACTAGTGACAGGCTGGGAAGGGGGAGATGGGGGAGATGGATTTCCACTCTTAGGGAAGTGCAGCATGCAATGAATGAGGCTGTTCAGAAAACAACTAGCAGGCTGAACATGAGCCTGCAGTGTGCCCAGGCAGCCAAGAAGGCCAATGGCATCCTGGCCTGCATCAGGAACAGTGTGGCCAGCAGGAGCAGGGAGGTCATTGTGCCCCTGTACACTGCACTGGTTAGGCCACACCTCGAGTACTGTGTCCAGTTCTGGGCCCCTCAGTTTAGGAAGGATGTTGACTTGCTGGAACGTGTCCAGAGAAGGGCAACAAAGCTGGTGAGGGGTTTGGAACACAAGCCCTATGAGGAAAGGCTGAGGGAGCTGGGGTTGCTTAGCCTGGAGAAGAGGAGACTCAGGGATGACCTTATTGCTCTCTACAACTACCTGAAGGGAGGTTGTAGCCAGGTAGAGGTTGGCCTCTTCTCCCAGGCAGCCAGCACCAGAACAAGAGGACACAGTCTCAGGCTGCACCAGGGCAGGTTTAGGCTGGATGTTAGGAAGAAGTTCTACATGGAGAGAGTGATTGCCCATTGGAATGGGCTACCCGTGGAGGTGGTGGAGTCACCTTCATTGGAGGTGTTCAGGAGAAGACTTGATGGGGTGCTTGGCTGCATGGTTTAGCTGTTGGGTGGGTTGGATTGGTTGATGGGTTGGATGCGATGATCTTGAAGGTCTCTTCCAACCTGGTGTATTGCATTGTATTGTATTGTATTGTATTGTGTTTGGAGTAGGAGAGCTGTGAGGGGAGGGAGCAGAACTCTGGTTCTGGGAAACCAGTTCCTGCAATACTTTTGTTTTACTACCTCTGTACAAGGTTGAAGCAGTTTGGCAAAAGGAAGACTTTCAGAAGGCTCACTGTGATTCCCTTCTTCTGCAATAACCAAAGCAGACTGTACGTATTTTCTCTCCTCTCACCTTTATCTCACCCTTGTGGTTCCTGATGATTATTTGAACTTTTCTTTCATGCGGTAATTAATGGGTTGTAATAAATTAATTCTTGGCTTGCTTTCTTCCTTCATCAATGCAGAAAGCTCTTTGTTGTTCAAAGAGGTTATGTGTCTGCCAGATTTCACACAACTCCTTTAAAAAGAAGCTCTAAATACTGTAAACAAATCAATCCTCAACCCGAAGTGGAAGGGGATGTAGCTGGTGGTTCTACTTGCATATGAATCCATCTCTCTTGCACGGGTAGGCTCTTTTTCTGGGACCAGCATTTCCAAGCTTTGGGTTTTTTTCTTTCTTTCTTATTTGTGATATTAGAACCAGAGAGCTGTAACTGAGAGTAAGGGCTACTCTGCCATCCTGGGAATCATATGCTTCTATAAAATCACATTTTTAAAGTGTGTTATTTTTCTCTCCTTCCTTGAAGCAAAAGGTGCTTTGATTCATTTTTTTTTCTCCTCCTTAACAACTGGCAGCACATATTCTGTGACAGTATCTATCTGTCTAGTGACCACAGTGAACTTCCGTGTCTCTTAATGGTTTGAAAGCCTGGAGGACTTAGACATGTCAGAAGTCATTAAAATGTAGAAGCTTCATCCACCCACAGTGGTTCCTGTTGATCCTTTTAACTTTCACTGCAGTGAAGAATCTTGGGTGTTTTCCTCCTCCCTTTAATTAAGGCAGACAGAAGACTTCTCTGTGAGGCTCTGTCTGTTGAATTTCACACATTGCTTTATTTGAGTAAACAGACCCCATAAATATGTATGGAGAAGAAGTCCCAGCACAAATAGATTGTTGCAGCTCTTTTTCAGAAAATATAAATAAAATATAGTGCTTAGTGTGCAGTTGTACTGGGGGTGTATTGCAAGGTGGTTTGGAACTTCTGCTCTGAGTCAAATGTTGGATAATGGAATGGCCAGAGACTGCCCAGCAGTGCTTAGAAAGAGAGACCAGGTGCTATTGCCACAGCATTTAGGGCTCCTGGTGTTGTTTTTCCTTCTCAGTGGAGTCTCTTAGAACCTGCTGGACCAGACAAGAGAAAATAAGCTTATGTGGAAAACAGCATTTGACTGAAATGTTTAAGGGTATCTGGGGAAAGAGTCTTGGGTCTGGAAGGTACAGAAGTCTCGAATCTGTCCAGATGCACTCAATGCAGAAAACACAAGGAGCTGGAGAAGAAGCATACCAAAGACACATAAATTTTAAACCTTTTAAAATGGGAAATACATCCATCTTTTTGTCATTGTGTCATTTAGGCAGGAGGTCATTTAGGCAGCATCAAAAGCAGAAACAATTAAGAAATAGGAAAGCCATCATGGTAGAGACCTCTGCAGCCAGTCTGAGCTGAAAGAGCTCTCTTGTGGTTTCGCTTAAATGTATTTGCAGGACGCTGCTGAAGAAAACCAGTGAAGATGATGGGGTGTCATTGCCCACCACTTGCATGCTTTACAGACATACCATATGGCACATTTTTCACTACTAAGACTGTAAACAGCCTAAATCTGTACCACAGTCCCTAAAGCCAGAGCTGTTGCCTTATAAGAACGTGCAATGTGTACTTGGATGGCACAGCACACTGTGCTGTGGGCACACTGGAGCTGGGGCTGCAGCAGTATCTCCAGGACCAGGAAGACTTGAGCTGCACTAGCATGCTTTTCTACCTAAGTGGACTGACCCTGTCCCTCACACAGTAACACAGCTGGGATAGGATACAGGCCTGAACTACTATAGTCACCGTCACATGGTGCTAGGTGCTCCATAGACATACCCTATGAAATGTTAGTAGTGACTGACGTTCCTTCCCAGAAAATGATCTTCAAAGAAGAGCAGGCTGTTTCCAAAATCACCCTGAGCCATGTTACTTATGATACACCAGAGGAGATACCAAAGGTAATGGGTGGGAATAGTGGCCAATACCTATGCTGTCCTGATACGTCATTTGGTCCTTGCAGTTCTCCCTGATGCAGCATCATTGCTCAGCTTTCTCTCTAATTCATTCCAGCCTGCTGCTGCTATCTCCTTCTCCTTTAGCATGTCTGGAGAAAGGCATTTAACTATCAGTGTTAGGGAACATGTTCATATTTTGGCTCTTTTCTCAATCAGGGTTCAATTCTAAATTAAAACATGGTGTTTTTGTTGATGTTTTGTGTAGCTTCATTTTACAGCCTTATGAGAAGCTTCTGATTTGATTCTCATAACCCTGGGAAGTGAGCTGTACTTAAATACAGTGGTTTCTTGTCCACTGCAGACTGCTGTTTGAAACACTCCCCTGTGGTGTGTGCACTTTCAAAAGAATTTATTTCTTCACTTTTCTTCCACACAGTGCAAGGCTTTGATTGCCTCAGATAAGAGGAGCCTGCATGTCTGCACCAGAGTACTTCCACATCACCTGCCTTCCACCCTGCTGGTTCACTGCAACTCTCCCTGTAAAATTTCCCCTCTATACCCTTGTAATGCCCTGTCCTTGTTCCCTTCCTCTCATCTCATCCTGACTGTTGAAATGTCCTGGGTTCTGTGATAAGTCAAATATGCCTCTCTCCAGAGGCCATCTGGGCTGCCATGGCTGATGCTGCATCACAAATGTGCAGAGTTGAGATCTTTGTATCGTGCAGAAAAATGCATCCAGTCCATCCTGCCCACTCATTTCTTTGAGGGAAATCCTCTCATACCTTATTTCCTTATCCTAAAGACTTTTCCCCCTAGAGCCAGTGAAGGGATAGACCATTCAAAAAAAAAAAAAAAGTGAGGATTAGTCACCAGAATTCATAATCCCATCCATACCTTCCCCATAAAAGCAGGAGTGCTTTGATATTAGAAAACTGAAATCAGCATTTAATCAGAGTATCTGCTTTGGTTTCTACCTTTAGAAGCTAATTTTAAGTGGTGTTTAAAAAAGGAGGAAAGGGACAACTCGGCAAAAAAACTTATTCCTAAATCCTAGTTTCTTTTTCATAATCACTCAAAACTTCAGTTTTTCTTTTCTACTGCAAAAGGTACTGCTGATGTTTTGTAACACAGTACTGCTTTGAACTTCAAACCTCAAGCCAAATTGACCTTAGTTGGATGTGACAGGGTATAAAGATTTTCAAAAGATAAATAAATCAGTGTCAAAAATCAGCTACCTCTATTGCACTGCTAGAGAGCCAAAGGAGAAGTCTGTTTCTTATGGCTGCTGTAAGCTCTGCGCTTGAAGGCTTGGTGTAGTTGTTTAAGAAAGGCTCAATCAAGAACAGTAGGGGCTTTGTAGGCATGAAATGATCACATTGCTAATAAAACTCAGCCTTGGTTGAGGCAAATGGGGGTGAAACAGAAGTACTTCTTTCAATTAAGGGATTTGGAACACAAGCCCTATGAAGAGAGGCTGAGGGAGCTGGGGTTGCTTAGCCTGGAGAAGAGGAGACTCAGGGGTGACCTTATTGCTCTCTACAACTACCTGAAGGGAGGTTGTAGACAGGCAGAGGTTGGTCTCTTCTCCCAGGCAGTCAGCACCAGAACAAGAGGACTGCACCAGGGGAGGTTTAGGCTGGATGTTAGGAAGAAGTTCTATACAGAGAGAGTGATTGCCCGTTGGAATGTGCTGCCTGGGGAGGTGGTGGAGTCACCATCATTGGAGGTGTTTAGGACAAGACTGGATGGGGTGCTTGGTGCCATGGTTTAGTTGTTTAGGTGGGTTGGATTGGTCGATAGGTTGGATGTGATGATCTTGAGGGTCTCTTCCAAACTGGTCCATTCCTTCCCATTCCTTCCCATTCCTTCCCATTCCTTTCAACATGTAGGTCTGGTTATGGCTGGGCCATTTAGATCAGTAGTAATTAATTGTCTGTTGGCTATAAAGAAGTAGCAAGCGGCTACTCAGAAGGCCAGAGAGGGAAGGAGAGTTCTTGGGGAAAGTCTGGAAATTTCCAGGATATTTTGGATATCTGTTTAAGAGGATACAGTCCTAAACCATGACTTCAGCATCTGCAGCGAATGCTATTAGGTTGAATGGCCTCAGGGTACGGGCTTTATCATTTTATCCAGAACGCTAGATAATGACAATGGAAAACCCTGCTTAGAAAAGCTGGCCTTTCTGGCATGATGTATGGAGCTAGGGGTAAAAATCAGATTTTGTTGTGCAGTACCAGGTCTCAAAAATATGCCTTAAATACTGAAAAGCACTGACAATTCAGCGGGATTACAGGAAACAAAAGCAATTTTGAAGTTGCCGAAGTAGAAAGTCTCTTTTCTTTATTTTTAGATTTAGTTCTACACAGGATAAGACCTTGCAGGTTTAAGTTTGTTTTGAAAGTAAAGTTAGACATCTGTATCTAACTTTCAGGTGTTTTTTACCTGCCTTTGTACCTGTGTTTAGTTGATGCTGCCGTTTTTTAAACCTCGTTGTATTTTGAGATAGCTATTATGTCACTTCAGAGTGTAGGCATTCTTTTTTGCAGCTCCAAACATCAGATTCCCAGGGGGTTTTATCCATACCCTTGAGGCTTACCCCTCAATTACAAAGCCTGAAGGAAGACAGCTGGATAGTCCTGGGAGAATGAGATGGCTTTTAGGACTAGACTAGACTAGACTAGACTAGACTGGGATGGGACCTTCAAGATCATCCCATCCAACCTATCAACCAATCCAACCCACCCAATACAGTACAATCCAGTAAACCAGGTTGGAAGAGACCTTCAAGATCATTGCATCCAACCTATCAACCAATCCAACCCACCTAAACAACTAGATCATGGCACCAAGCACCCCATCAAGTCTCCCCCTGAACGCCTCCAGTGACAGCGACTCCACCACCTCCCCGGGCAGTCCATTCCAATGGGCAATCACTCTCCCTGTATAGAACTTCTTCCTAACATCATGGTACCAAGCACCCCATCAAGTCTCCTCCTGAACACCTCCAGTGATGGCGACTCCACCACCTCCCCGGGCAGCCCATTCCAATGGGCAATCACTCTTTCTGTATAGAACTTCTTCCTAACATCCAGCCTAAACCTCCCCTGGTGCAGCCTGAGACTGTGTCCTCTTGTTCTGTCCTCTTGTTTTCCCATACTGAATGAGTCTTGGCCATAAGACTTCGTGGAGTCCAGTCCAGGGCTTTCCATTTCAATTCCTAGTGGCTGATCTCACATAGTCCTCATCCAAAGGTGCCTGAGGTTTTATAAGCAAACAGATTTCTAATTAAAATATGTGTTTCTTCTGCCTTTGCCCTATGGGACCTGCTGTTAAGTCAGTGCTGTAAACATATGGCTGCGGCCAGCTACAGCAGTGATCCTCAGAGACATTGCAACACCGATGTGGGATATGTGGTATTGTGAAATCTGCTGTACAGGCTGGTGTTTCTATGCCTGAGCACCTTAAATTGATCTGCAAAAATGATGGAGAACAGCTGAGCTTCAAAAACAGCTCAGAAGCAAGACTGGAGTCTGTGAAAGCAAGTGTTTTGTTTATTTATGGATATACATTACTTCTCCTACAACCAGTGCTCATGCAAAGAAATGATTCACAGCGAGACTTTGCCTCTGAAGGCACAACCACTCTGCCCTTGAGTATTTTCTAGGAGAGAAAACCCAAACCCACACACAGTGCCCTACAGGGTGATTTCCTCCAGCACACTCTCCAATTTTTTTTGTAGTTGCCTGGCAACCAGGGAATGGAGGAGGAGGGATGAGGAGGAGGATGTGAGAACATGAAGGTACATGAAGAAGCAGATTATCTCTTGCAAACTGGCCAAATCAGCTCTTGATTGTCTTGAGCTGCTCCATTGCAATAGGTTCTCTGGTCTGGCCCTTTTTAGGTGATTGTCTGTTAAAGGTAAGGAGGATGATCCTGCTTTTATTTTAACTGAGTTTCACCCTATTGTGAACTTTTTGGCATTACCAGAACTGTTGTTCTTGAATGGGCATAGGTGAGGTAAGAAACAAGACTTGGTCAATGCACAGAGCTTACTTGTGGTGGCTTAGCTACATAGGGTTATCGAGCAGTACCCCTGGGCTCAATGGAAGCCAAAGAATTCCACTCAGTTGTCTCTTCTGAACATGATGTTTAACCACAGGTTTTGTACCAGATGTTCTCCTCGCTTGTCAAAAGAGCAAAATACTCTGGAAGATTAAGTTGATTTTTTTTCTGATTTAAGAAAGCAAACAACAACAAAGCAAACAGCAAAAGTTTCCATTGCTGGTTAAACATGTCCAGAGGAGGATTTGTAGTTTGGATGAAAATAATCTTAGAGGCAACAGGAATGTGAGAGAAAGAAGTCAAAGCTGCACTCTATGAGTTGCAAGCTACTGATGTGAATCTCACTTTCTGATGAGTGTCTTGGTCATCAGTCATCCATTCAGTCTTTAGCTCAGTGTTACTGGGATCTCTGCACAGTAGAATAATTTATACAGGAAGTATAATGGGATTGTTCCTTCTGAATAGCTGATAAACTCTTGGTGCTATTACTTTCTGCCCTGGGGAGGACTCAGAAATGAGTCTTGAGTTTGGGCTTTTTCTTTTTCATGTTTGGGCCTTCTGTCCTCTGCATCCTAAACAAGTGCCAGAACCTTTGTGACATTGTTTATGCTGACCTGGAGTTAGGGCACATCTCCCTTGTTTAACCTTTGGGAGGGAGAAACCTGTCTCATCAGTACCCAAGAATATTCCTTTCACCTTGGAAGCTTCCATAGCTTAGAAAAAATATATTGCAAAATACAGCAGATTGTCTGGCAAAGAAGTGGTGTACTTGTATTTTTAAAGTGGATTTGATTGCTGTTAAATAGTCTTACTCAGAGATCCTCATGGGAAAAGATGATATTTGTGTTTTCTTGAGTTAGAATAGCACAGTAGGATAACATACGGCTTCTTAAGACCTCATATTGCTATGATGCTTGAGATGGCAAGAAGTCACTGCAACCAATAAACTAATTAGAGAGGAATGTTACTGAAGTTAAAGAATGCCAGTAGAAAAATTGTTCTTGGTTTTTCCTTGTAGGCCTTTTTTTTGTTTGTTTGATTTTTTTTGGTTGGTAGTGTTTTTCTCCTAGATTAAGACATGCCTAGAAGGTCCTGACAACTTTATTAAAATAACAAATCACTATTGCTAAAGAATCATAGGAAGCACTGGGTTGGAAGGGACCTTTAAAGGTCATCTAGTCCAACCCCCAATGAATGAAAAAAATCTTTTAATTAGGAGTATGTTTGGGACACTGGAACATGTTTTCAGTGAGGTGATAATATGCTTCCTACAGAGATCACCGTACACATATGCAGCAGCATTGAAGCCCCAGGAGAAAGTCTCATTCTGACTAGGTAAAATGAAGCTTGTCCCAAAAGCATCTCCCTTCAGAAAATAGAATCCCAGACATTGCTAAGGAACCTATACCCGTTCTGCTGTGCACTGCCCTTTCCTTCTCCTCTCTCTCACTCTGTCCTCTATTCCTCAAATTTACTTCTGTGGAACCTGCCACTTAAATGCTTCTGCTGCCATTATGCCATTCCCAAAGCATATGTGCCAACCTGACAGCTGTCAAAGAGAATGTTGCAATACATTCAGCATGAAGAAATGCTCACATCAGCTTCTCATCTTTGCCATGTATTGTGGGCCAAAAACAAGCCTGCATGGCTTATGTGCAGCCCAACCTACTGTTGTTGCTATGATGTCATTAACAAATGCTTTTCACAAGGCTTTGGCAACATAGTAAGGGAGGGGGCATGAAAAGAAAATACCACTCTGATTTGTAAATAGACAACCAATTAAAGACTTGCTTTATTATGTTCAGTCCCAACCAGAGGATGGATCTTCTTATCAACCTATGAAAGTGCTACCTAGGCATAAGGAAGAAATCTGCATCAGAAAATCAATACCTCCAGCCTGAGGTGCTATAACATTGCCACAATATCCCAAGTAAGGCAGATTGACAATCAGTCTTGGGACTGGACTCAGAGGGTGAACAGGACATTAGATAAGGGGGTACTTACACCTTGATGAGACATACTTGTTATTAGTGTTGTTTTCTCTTGATTTCTTGAGCTTCTGGATCTCAGTAGTATGTATGGTTTTGTCCTGGCAAGTATCCTACTTGGAGTTTAACACTCAAAACAATGCAATCATCTCTCTCTCCCAAAATTTCTCAGTTGCATCTCATTGGGTTTTTTGTTAGTTGTTTTTTTTTTCTACTAAACACATTTCCTCTCATCTAGGGATGAAGAGGGAAAGGGAGAAATTTTCATAGTGGACTCCATTTGCCTGTCTAATTTTCTCTTTGAATATGCTCCCACTTATTGTTCCCTTCCTGGCTTATGCCCAGTGAGGCATCATTTCAAAAGGCAAAACCAAAGCTTACTATGACAATAAGTGGCCTGATCAAAAATAATTATGAGGAAGGAGGGATCTTCCACGGAAACTGCAAAGCTTTCTGAAATTTGTCCAAAGAAACGTTCTTTGTTTTCATCTAGAAATGCTTCAGCTATTGCAAGTGAGAAATAAAACACCTCACTGCAATGTTTCTACTAAAATAGTGAAGGCTTGCAACAGGAAAATGTGCTTAGCTGGAAAAAACAATTGCACAAAGATTCAGTTTTTAGGGAAAATATGCAACAATCCTGAAAGGATTTAATTCCTGCGAAAGAACTCTGCCTGTAGCCGGTCTTCCATTTGCTCAGCTTGTCAGCTGCTTCTGACAGCGTTCACCTTGCATTGTGTTTTACCATTTTGTTCTCTTATTTGTTCAACTCATTTTTGGGGGTTGGCAAAAGACTTTGCTCAAGTTATTACAGCTTTCACTTTCTTCCTCCCCATCTATTCCGCAAAAGATGTCATTCACCTGAACTGGACCACCGCATCACAATTTGCCTTTCTGTTCAGTGCTTGTCTATGCCGAAGCCTCCTGTCACTTCTCCCACCCTGCCTTGTGCGTGCTCATGTGCTACTGCTGCCATTTCTGTGATTACTCTGTGGATCTCTCAGCTGAGCACCTCTCACCAGAAGCAAATTTCCATTAGTGCTGGGACAGTTAGTTTGTGCCCTTTGAAGTCAAAGCTTTGCTCCTGATTATTAAACTCTTTGTTAGGAAGGCTTTGATGTTAGGAATTAGCTTGAAAGGGATTTGATAAGGAAGGACCATATTCATGATGCTGAGGTCTCCATTGAAGAGCTCTCCCACCTCCTCAGCATCTCCTGAATTTCAAGCAGATCCTGTAGTTGTCATGGCAACAGCCTAATTTGCTCTCCTTTTGTGATTTAGGAAAGCACCATGTAAAAACTCTTCAATAAATGATGCTAAAACATCCTGAGTGTTGATAGTGACATTGGGCAACATGCCACATGGCTTAATTTAATTGCTCTGAAGCTATCACCAAGTGCATAATTCAAGGTTTCCTTTTACACAAAAGCTCTTAAAAGTTTGGATGGCTGCAAGAGGAAGAGGATGAGGAGGAAAGCAGCAACTGCCATTCTTCGAAAGCAAAACATCATGAGGAGCAGGAGGGCAGGTTTTGTAACAAAGAGGAAAATGTGATTGAGATTTACTTTTTTCTTACCTTAGATCACCATGAATTTGGTGAGAAACGCAAAAGCATCCATCATTCCTGTGCTCTGTTCTTCTGGGGAAGGCAGAATGACTCCATCCTGCACTGGGACTGTGATAGCCTAGCAATTTGGAAGGTGGCAATAGTCGTGCATTGGCCAAGCATCCTGTCAATCCTTTGCTCTGAAGGTAATGCCTAAAAAAAACCATAGACTATGTTTAGGAACACTGCTGATCTCTCACTGGTGGTCTGCCTTTGTAGCTATGCTAGGGCTTGGTCTTGGCTTCAACCTCTTGTCCTTACTGCCTCTAGAGGCAGGGCTAAGGGCTACCCAGCCAGCCAATCCTGGGAGATGAGCCAAACTGAGAGCTGGTGTAGGAGTTGCTCGAAGGAGTTTGGGCTCCAGTGCAAATTTGAACCTCACATTATTATGATAGTAGGTATATAGACTCTGCTGAGTAAATATTAGCACAGGGGAAGCAGAGTGCAAAGGGTTTTCTTGGACTCAAAGACACACAGGCTCCTCTAAGAGAAGAATGGCTTCTTCATCCTGCCTGTGTACTTTTTGGTTACGGTGGAATGATGTGGCTGTTGGTAAACACTGCGCATGTGAACGTGGATTAACAATAGCTTTCAGTATCGCTGTGAATGATCACTAAAAGCCCTGCTGGATGCTGAGCCTGATCTGGGGATGAGAGGGTTTGTCCCACTCAGCTCCTCCACTTCCAGCACTAGTCCTATAACAAAAAAACTCTTCAGGCCAAGGAGGTAGTCTGAGGCTTGACTTAGATACTGGCAACCCTATTAAGGGAAGCTGAAGTGCTCTGTAATTGCTTAGCCTGGAGAAGAGGAGACCTTATTGCTGTCTACAACTACCTGAAGGGAGGTTGTAGACAGGCAGAGGCTGGTCTCTTCTCCCAGGCAACCAGCACCGGAACAAGAGGACAGTCTCAACCTGCACCAGGGGAGATTTAGGCTGGATGTTAGGAAGAAGTTCTTCACAGAAAGAGTGATTGGCCATTGGAATGGGCTGCCCAGGGAGGTGGTGGAGTCACCATCCCTGGAGGTGTTTAGGAAAAGACTGGATGGGGTGCTTGTTGCCATGGTTTAGTTGATTAGATAGTGCAGGATGAGAGGTTGGACTCGACAGTCTCAAAGGTCTTTTCCAACCTGGTTAATTCTATTTTGTTCTATTCTAAACAAAGCGTTACCTGAGGAAAAAGAGCAGTGTTGGGAACGTGGCTGTAGTTAGTTGTCACTGAAATTTCTGGTCAGGAGATAAAAAGAAGAAGAAGAAAAACCAAACAACAAAACTCCCCCCCCCAAACTATAAAAAGGTAGAAAGCAAATCAGAACAGCTTAGTCATTTGGTTTAGGAGAAAACTGCCACTTTGATGTGTTGTTTTGATGTGGGGATTCAAACTCCCACAGCAGGCATGTGAAATCACAGTCCCCAGGCAGAGCCTTTCTCTTTCCGGAACCATCTACTTGCATCCTTTGAGAGTTTGAACTGGTGGGATGACAGTGCAGTTGCTGAACAGAAGATACCATGATATAAGGCAGACTCTTCCATTTCCTTATGATCTGCTTGTCTTGTCACTCCCTTCTCCCTTCTGCAGAACTGTTTTATTCTTTTCTCCTGACTTGCGTTCAGGAAGGAGGCAGTGTGTTTGATGTGCTGCAGCATCACTTTGCCTGGACAGGAATCTTTTCATCCACTGACAGAGTGAAATACTGTGTTGCGGGCTTGGGATGGATGTGCTACAATAAAAAGGGAATGCCGTGGCTTTAGTGGGAGGAGAGCAAGAGGGATGGAATGGGAAATACAAGTGGGTAATCTAAGGTCTCCTTTTAGGAGAGTGACAGATTCTGGTTCTTTTACCCGCCTCCCTTTGATAAAAGCATGCCAGTGGGGGTGAAGTCTGTGACACCGGAGCCTGCACACCCGTGTTGTTTTACTAAATTATTCATCTTGTTCCTGTGATAATATAGTTATAAGGAGGAGCCTAATTGAATTTACTGTCTGGCTTTGGCCAATCGGGCGATAAGGATCCAGCAGAATGGGATGACGGTGAATCCTGCTGGTGTGCTGTGAATGTGAAGCAGGAGGGACTGGCAGTTTGTGTGCAGGAGGGAAAGCAAATCGGTCCAGGGCCCCTGGATTAGCAGACTCGGGAAAGGTAAGGGAATGAGCGGGAATCAGGTTTTACTGGAAATGTACGCTGACCCTATGCTGCAAGGAGGTTTTTTTGCTAACAGGAAAGCACTCTGCAGGCGATGTTTTCCTGCAGGGTTTGGAGGGAACAGGAATGCGTGTGGTGGCACTTGCTCAGCACATGTAGCGTGTGCCTTTGTCTTTCTGTACGCTGCAGAGGTTTATACCATTGCATGTTCATTGTGCATGTCTGCATGGAGACGCCTGTGTTTTGTGTGGATGGAGCAGCAGTCTATGAGGCATTGTAAATTTAATGAGAGGAGGCAAAAGGGAGAAATTACCTCATGGGCAGTGTGGAAGAAAGCAGTAATGCTGTCTGATTCGATTGAAAATGGAAGTGCTGAGGCTCTCAGTGAGCTGTTTGCAAACAACACCAAAAAAAAAGAGTAAGCATATGTGCATCTGTGTACGTATCGGATCTGCAGTGAGATGTGAAAATGGGAAAGAGGAGGTCAGACTGGAGAATTAGTCATGCCAAGTGGAGATAAATTGCAAGCAATCTGTGTAATCAGATTCTCTAACATGGAGAGTGCAAGTGAGTAGGAAAGTGGATTACTCCTATCTGCTGAGCCAGCTACACCTGGAAAGCAAGCATGGGGGGATCAGGACAGGTTTTTGGCTGCTTAGAAGAACTGATGACCAAACTGTCCTGTTTGCCTGCCATTAGCATGATTACCTACCGAGCTGCTTCCACAGATTTGCTATCTGCCTTTTGATGATGAGAAGAAAGGGTGAGCATCTCTGAGGACTGGGGTAAAGCCCACAAATGAACATTATCTGTAAGAGCAGGAGCACATCAAGCAAATTAACTTCTGCCCTTCTTTTTCTTTCACTGCCTTTGCTCTGATAACAAGTGACTACTAAACAGACAGGACAGGTGGGGGAAGCTGAATTACAAACATGACAAGTGGCATTAAGCCATGTAGACAGGGAACATTGTTTGCAGTGATGATCACATTTCTGCAGTTTACATCATCACAAGCCTTTAAGACAATGCTGTCCTGAGCTGGGTAACCTTAGCTTCATCACTAACCAGAGTGAGGATCCCAGCTTGCCCTAAGGCATTAGCTACTTCTCATATGTTTTCACCACCTCATTCTTTTTAAGCCAGGATCCAGAGGAAACTGGTATTGAGACAATGATGTTGCTCACCTGTGGATATCTCATGTCAGTTGGAAACTCTTATGATGACTGTGGAGGGTGGAATCCTTTTTCTGATTGCTCAGAAAGCAATAGCCAGAGGCTCCCTCTAACAAGAGCAACAAGGCAGAAAGCCCCTCAGGGAGAACAACAAAATGGCTTTTCTTTGGATTAACCAAACCTGTTTGCCTAAATAAGTTCTCCATCCTCACTAACACTAAATTTCTTAAATCAGGGGTCAACATTCTCCTACCCAAGCTCCTTTCTTCTCAGTTGTTATCTCATGGGACCTTGAGATGGGAAAATACAAAGATGACTGATAGTCCCATCAGAATGCATCTCCATGCTCATGTCCTTCTGCCCATGAGCTCTCCTAAGTCTCAGGAGTGTGCTGCTGGGGGTAGTGGGCTTTGTCTGACTCACTTTGTCTCATAGCTTGTGCACATATCTCAGGCCAAATTGAAGAGACACTTGGCAGAGACACAGAAAGGCCCCACCTTACACAGATAATTTGTATTTGGTGCTGGAAAACCCAAAGGGAACATTCCCATAGGATAGAGCCACGCTCTCCTCATCTGACCTGGAATAGCTTGCTGAAAAACAACTCTAAGACAGGGCATATACCTTAAACTATTGGGGGTTTGTCTCTTGATTTCTCAAGCCTTTCTCAGTTCCTCTTGAGTTTAAAAAAAAAAATAATAATAAAAATAAATGGTCACAGCTGAGTTTGACTCCAACTTTGAAAGCACTCACAGAAACAGAGCGAGCTAAGAAATGAAGCAAAACAAGCCTGGCAGTCTTAAAATAAACTCCTCAGTACCAAACCTTCTCTCCCCTTAGATCTGCCTCAGCAACAGAAGAGTAATTAAGTAACTTGCTTATTCATATACTGCAAAAGGCTACATAGCTTCCAGGGGCAGAGCAGAAGCCTGTCTTTACTGAAAAGGGGGCAGATACTTGGAGCACCTGAAACGTCCACCTCTCTGTGCATCAGAGGCAGCCATTAGCAGTTACCTGTTTCAGGATACACATCTTCCTTTGGAGAGGCACACAGGAGATTTGGCAGAAGCAGCATCTCTCTGATGCTGCCGTGGCGATAGCCTGGCCTTCACTTGCAGCGTTTATCTCTGGTTGGGTGACTACATTGTTTGCTTCTGCCCCCAGAGTCAGCAGTGAGGCTCAGAAATGGGCAAAGCGCCAGCGTATTCCCAGGAAGCTTACGTCATTGCTAATTCACTGGTGCCAGAGACTGTGCTGGAAACCTGAGGTTACTTTTGTCATTAATTGCCCAGATGATTAATTCATACAATGATATCATTTTCCTGGATGGAGGTTAGAAGGTTATGCACACTAATAATGAGAGGCGTGATGGGATGCAAAACTTGTGCTCATTATTGATGTTAGCGCTAATTACTACAAACTAGCCGCTGTGTCTTCCGCATCGTGCTTCTCTCAACCATTTTTCAGCCAATTTTCTCTGACTCTCCCTTCTTCCCCTTAGTTTATTTTCCTGGGATTTGGGGGAGTGTGGAGTGTGAGCGAGTGCTCTTATGAGATTTGTAGTATTGCAAATTTTACCCTAGAACACCGAAGCATAGTGCCCTTAACTTCGACAGCTCCTCGCTACTAAGGAGTGTTGCTTTAGTTTTAATATTTAAATCAAACTTTTCCCACCTTATAGATCTCATTCCACCTTCCCCAAATTCCTTCTGTTTGAGTCAATTACATAGCACATTCCAGCAAGGGAAAAACCAAAATAACAAAAAACACACACACCAAAAAACTCCCACTCCAACCAAGCAACAAATAATCCACCACCACCACCTCCACGAAACAAGTATCTGAGAGAAGGAAGGGGAAGAGAAGGGAAGAGAAGGGGAAGAGAAGAGGAGAAGAATAAAAATAAATCAGTTTGGTTCTTATTGTGCAGTGACCAGTGTATTGTATTGTGGACATCCCCTCGAGAGGATGCTGTTCAGTTTGTAGGGGTGCAGGATCATTTTTTTTTCAGTCAGTCTGGAAATTCTCCAGATGTTGAGTTTTGCATTAAACAATCTAGGATATTTTATTCTTTTTTGGAAGTTTCAGGCTAGAAATCCTTTTCCTACTGCTTTAATAGCTAAGCAAACAAGCCCAGAATTCCCAAATGGGCATATAATAAATTGCTGCCCTGGCCTGGAGACAATTAATAGCTGATAATGGTGAAGCAACTTGATCTGATAATCTATTGATAGGTGACACTGCTAATTTGAAATGTCAAACGAAACACCCAGGGCATTTTCTTTCAAACAATGTCACTGTTCTGCCTCATGTATCCCTTCCCCTCACTCCAGTGTTTCTCTTCTCCCCTCAGGCCTCTGTGTTTTTGGCTGGCTCAAGTCTCCAGAGGTGTACAAAAGCTCTGGATCATAAGTTTTCAAACAGAGTTGGTAAGACCAAATAGAAGCTTTCCAGTGTCTAGACATGCCTGCTGTTTGTGTCCTTTCTCCTTAAGCACTGAGGAAGACATGCTATCTCTCCATTCTGGATATTTTTTCACTTCTTCTCATCCTTCCTGGTTTCTTGTTTCTTCATTTTCCTACCTCAGGTAGAGACTAGTAAACACCAAAGAATTTTTCTCGAATGCTGCCAAACAGAGATTGTAGCAGTTCTGTTACCAATCCAGTAGTGTAGTCTTATATATATCTATACTATGGTTATTGAGGATAATTAAGTGATTATGCGGAACTAACGATGTCTGTATTAATGACTGTCAGGTTCCAGACACTCATCTATTATCTATTTAATGAGAAATCATCCTGCTGTGTCTGGGCAGATCAAACACTAAAGCAAGGGTACAGTATGATTTTGCTGTCATTAGCAGACTACATTGGCCACAGAAAAGGTGGCCCAGGGCACGTGCTTTTAATTCAGGCCCTGCCTGTAAGGGGAGGAATAATGAGATAGCCTTGTAAAACTGTAAGAGAATCTGCAGTGTGGCCTTTGGGGTGGAAACAATCTTTTGCCCCAGTGACAGCACTCTGTTGCTAAATTCTGCATTGCCACCACAGTGGCACAAAGGGGAGGAAATGATCACCTGCTTCCCAGGATGGCTGGTGGTGAGCTGTCACTGGGGGAGAAACTAAGTCAGATGGATGAAGTAGGAAAGACCCTGTTTCCAGGCTTTCTGAAACTGGGAGTATTGCCATCAAATCACTTCTGAGAGAGCAGCATTATCTTTCTATGGGTTGGAAAAAGAAGAATTCATACTGAAGGGAGGAAAATGGAAGGACTGAAGAGACAGCTGAAGAGCTTTTAAAAGTGGGGTATAGGAACAAAGCATGCCTTTTGTGGGGAAGAAAGACATTTCATTTTTGCCAGACATTGTGGGGTTTGGCTGAATTTTTTCCTGCTCTCAGCACAAACAAGAGCCAACACTTCTTTCTAGTAGACTTCAACTAGTAAGCATGGAAAAGCATTGGCTTCCTTCTTGCTCCTCGTACACAGGCACAATCATACACATACCAACTCCTTTTAAAAGGTGGTTACCAGTGTCTTCAGACATATCTTCACATATCTTCATGGTTTGAAATAACAAAGCTGGTGAGGGGTTTGGAGCACAAGCCCTATGAGGAGAGGCTGAGGGAGCTGGGGTTGCTTAGCCTGGAGAAGAGGAGGCTCAGGGCAGACCTTATTGCTCTCTACAACTACCTGAAGGGAAGTTCTAGACAGGTGGGGGCTGGTCTCTTCCAGGCAACCAGGACACAGTCTCAAGATGAACCAGGGGAGGTTTAGGCTGGATGTTACAAAGAAGAGAGTGATTGCCCATTGGAATGGGCTGCCTGGGGAGGTGGTGGAGTCGCTGTCACTGGAGGTGTTTAGGAGGAGACTTGATGGGGTGCTTGGTGCCATGGTTTAGTTGATTACATGGTGTTGAATGATGGGTTGGACATGATGATCTTGCAGGTCTCTTCCAACCTGCTCTATTCTGCTCTATTCTTGAGTGTAAAAAGTGTGTTACCTCAAGCGCTGCATTACTTTATAATTTAATCTTACATGTAGTTGGCAGTGGCACAAACACAGAAGGAAATAGGTGTGTTTCTTTTTTTTTAACTTGCTGGTAAAAGTAGTAGTTAACCATTCGCATTACTTGGAGAAGAATAAGGGGCTAACTGATGCATCTTTCCAATCCAAGCGAATGAAGTCCCACTCATCTGGGATGCAGGACTTCTAAGCATAGTGTTAAAAAAAGAGGGGAAAAAAAGCTTATTCCATACCTCTTATGCAGCTAAGGCAAAATATTTTTAATCTAGAAGGACTTTCACCAGCACTAAATTAGCTTCATAAGCAAACACAAGCATATTTAGAGAGGACTATTAGAAAAGCAAAGCCGATAGCAGCAAAACATTCGGCTCCAAGATGATTCAGACCTTTAAAATCTGTTCCTTAAAATATAGTAACACTCCTTTTTTAGACAAAATGCATTATTTTTAATATAGGGGTATCTTGACCCTGTGTGGTTGTCTTCTTTTGTGTAATAGAATTAATGTATCTGTTTTGCTGTCATCTTCCTCCTCCACTTTAATCTGTAACTTGCTGTGCTTAGAGTAATGCTGAATAGCCCTGTAGTATATTGCAGCCCAGGAATGTCTCAAAGATTTTTGGCTGCAGAAACACTTCTACTTGACTTTGCAGAACAAGGTGATGAACTTGAGGGGAAGATGCTAGAAAATAAAGATCCCCCTTGGAGAAAGAGATTGAGAATATCAGGAGTCTCCTCTTTCAATTTCACAGCACAGTTGTTTATAGCCTCTGCTGTAGTGCAGTGGGCCAAAAAACCCACCCCAAACCAACAAAACAAACAAACAAACAAAAAAAAACACCCCATTTGGCATAAAGAATGATCAATTCATCAAATGGTCCCAGAGGTGATGGATTGGATGTTTCACTCCCTGAGTCACTGCATGCATCTCTGACACACTGTGCCCATCACTGGCAGCTGCCAGGGACTGTGGACACAACATGTGGGCAGGGAAACATGCTCAGCACCCAGCTGTTCTCTGAAGTGGGATTGAGCAAATAATATGACAAGTTAGGAAGTATTTATCCTTTTATTTTTTAGCCCCAAAGTGTTCAGGTTTGCTACTTTAAGACAAAACTCAGTGCTGGTGGTCCCTTCTGCTTGCTAAAGCATTCATGTGCTTTGGTAAGAGGGTTTGAGTGAAATGTTGCACTCCCTCCAGCAGCTGAAGGCTGCTGCATTTAGCTTGATGCATCTATCTAAAATAGGCCTGTGTGTATTTAGTTAATCTTGTGGGCAGGCTTTCCTGCTTCAGCAGCTTTGTGAAGTTTCTTTTAACAGGAGAGAGAGGAGTAGGCGAGTTAGGGATGGGGGATGCTCTTTTATAATAAAACTCAGAGGCTGACAGGAATTGACATGAAGGTTACCTTGGTTTACTCTGGGCAACCTTAATAATTCAACAGAGCCTTTCACTCAGGGCTTCCCCTTCTGTTCCCTACAGGGGCAGATTCATGTATGAGAGTTTCTTCAGACCATTCAATGTGCCAGCTCCTAAGAAAGAAGAGGCATAAGAGAGGATGGCGCCTGTTTAGAGCTAGAGCTGACAATCCCTATTAGTGTTCAGAAAGGCTTTTCCCAGGAAGATTCTTTGATATCTCCTACTCAGTCACAGCCCTCTGGCTTTACCTGTCATGCTTCTGTCTTGAAGTGCCACCTCTTTTGCTGAGCCCCACAGTTAGAGTGCATAGCTATTGTCCCCTCCCTAGGAGTAACCTACAGAAAGAGCAGGATGCTGCCTTGATTTACCCAGGGCAGTTGCAGATCTTCTGAAGCCACTGGCTGGCCCTTCTGACAAAAGTCGTGCCAGTCATGCAAGATCTTCTGCTTTTCACTGCAGTCAGAAAGAGAGAGGGATCAGATCCAAAACTCAAACTTATTTTCAGAGGGAATCCCAGCTTAAGCTGGAAAGGAAGGAACTGACTCCCCTTTCTGAGAAACTTTCCAGTGAAATAAGGAGCATCATGACGTTTCTTTGTATGCTTTGTTCGAACTTGCACACAATATTGAAGTCTGGTAAATGTTCCAGCAAAAGTAATGCAGCAGTCAGAAGAAAAGTGTAAGATATGAGCATCTTCATGGCTGTGGCATTTCTTCCTTTGGACAGAAAATTTTTTGTGCCCAGCTTTGATTCTCTGGAATAAATAATAACAGTAAGAAGCTATTAACTTGTGATATCCAATCAGCTCAGGTAGGAGTTGCTGCCAGACACTGACTATCCCTGCAGAAGTTGCACTGTCAGCAGCTGCTGCTCAAGATCTAGATGCCCAGGAGACAGCTGTTGCTTTACATTGTGAACATCTGTGACTTTGCTTTGGGGTATCATATGGTCATGCAGTCTCTGATGAAGTTAAGGGATCATCACAGCTGCACTAAACACTGTTTTCTTCACTCTGACTCTCAGGGGAGCTGCCACTTTCCTGTTGCTGCTCAGATGCAGGGCTGGTTTGGACCACACCAATCAGTATTTAAAGACTAGCCTTGGATTTTATTTTTTTTTTCCCCAATCAGAAATTATGAACTCATAGCAGGAGTTGCTGGGAGAAATTCCCCAAGCTTCACTATGTGGGAGGCTAAGCTCAATGATCCTAGTCTTCAAATCTATTTGATTTTTTTTTATAAGCACTTGGCAGTGCTTTAGTAGTAATTGAAGAGATCCAAAGCAATTATCCTCTTTCAGGAATGAGATACTAACGATGGGGAAATGAAGCAAGAAGACAGCAAGTGATTAAGTTGATAATAGTGAAGGACTTCTATCTATTTGTTATCATGCAGTGTACATGATCGTTAGTACTCACAATATGATCTTCTCTTTCCCTGGCTTTACATGTGGAATTCCATGTGAAGTGATTTATAGAGGGTTCTGCCTGCAGCTCTTAGGAAAAGGCATGTGGATGTGCAGGGTCTGCCACCAACATGTGAAGGTGATCCACTACTTTGGTGGAGTTGAGTGATGATAATAGATTCTCATAGCTCCACCACTGGCTGAGTCATGTTTGGATACATGGTTACATTGGAGTAGATAGGACAGGGGACAGAGATCCTTTTGTTTGTTCTGGCTTATTTATAAAGGATCACCAATGCACTACTTTCTTACATGGTTACATCTTCTGGGTATCCACAACAGTCTTTTCAGTGATCAGTCCTGAACTGGACTCTGATGACCTTAGCAATTCTGTACATTAGCAACTCTGTATATTCTTCCATGTTAAAAAGTAATACAGTTTTCAGGTAGATTTCATTTGAAACCGCTACCATATTTTGTATCTTACAGAACACCTCTGCAGTCTGTATTTATATCACTCTCAGTCTGTTTCAAACTTGACCCAATTTAGCCTTTACATACTCTCTTTTTTTTTAACAGAAATATCATTATACCATCAGGCACACTAAGGCACAAAGCAATTAAGGGGCTTGATCAAAGTAAGAAGACCATAAGAAAAAAATTGGTGAGATTGGTTACCTTTTGCAGTCTTGAAACAGAGAATAATATTTTCTGGTTTTCCATGCACTGACTGCCACTCTGCAACATGCAGGAAGATCAGCTCTGCACTTTAGCTCAAGCCTGTGGAAAACACTGAATATCCAAGTGCAAGCACAAGCAGAATTTGTCTGGTGGCCTTAACAGTGGGACACCAGGCTCTATGAGCATGCAGCCTTGTGCAAGGTTGCAGGGACTAAACGTGCTTCCTCAGTCTGCCCTAGTGCCGTTTATGTCAGCCATACACGTCAGCCTCTGAAATCTTGAAGCTAAGAAGTTGTATCCAAGGGTTGGTTGGTTGGTTTTTTCAGAACCAGTTCTGTGACAGCATGAGGATGATAAAGCCATGCAGTTGTTATGAGGTTTCGACACACAAGCCTTTATACCTACTGGCCTTTATGAACCTGGGGGCTCGGGCACTGATCTGGGGTTCTTAGTCCCACTCTGAGAGAAGGGATTATTGCCCTTGCTGGGGTGAGAAGTATGTGGGTACATGGTACACTCCAGAGGGATATATTATACAAACTCACACAGCTCTTCTGGTGTCTCCATGTGTTCAACAGTAATCATGCAAAAAAAAAAAAAAAAAAAAAAAAGTGAAGAAAAGCATGTCCTGGAAGTGCTCAGCCCAGTTTGGTCACCACGGACCCTGAGACACACATAGCCAGATGAAACCCCTGCAAGGCTCCAGATGAAGATCAGCCCATCCTCATTTTCTCTGCCTGTTCTGCAGTGTATAGTCTAGCTATTCAATTTCCTACCACTTCTGCATCATGTGGAAGAATCAAGCTGTTTTACAGTTGTGTCAGAAGTCTCCCCCAGAGTGCAGTGAAACATTGTCTCTCTCTTCCATCTTGAAAATAAATCAGTGACTTTGCTCAAATTCCCATCTTACTATTCTCTTTGTACCAAGAGGAGCTACATGAGACGAGTGTGTACGGTTAGAAAGCAAATCATAGGCTTTGTTTTTCCAGATATCTGCTGTTCACACCATCAGGTTAAGTAAACCTCAAATGTTATAAGGGGTTCCTCATCCAATGGGAAAAATCAGGGAAACTGCAATGTGGTGGTGCCTGGAATGATGCAGGGGGGAGAAAGAGTGGATGCAGGCAGCAGCAAAACTTAGATGGAATATAGTAGCGCTCCAGATGTTTGAAGTAAAACTTATCAACTCTGAGCAGCACAGAAAATTTGGGAAAGAAGTTAGAATTAGAAGAGTTGGTGCAAGAGTTGTGCTTGAAGATCCATTACTTGGAAATATGCCATCCATTTTTTGTTCTATAAATGTATGAAAGTAACACAATTTGTGCTCCAAACAGGAAATCTTTCTTACAGTCATCAGTTCATTCATAATTATTTGGGTGTGTATTATGACATCTTACTGAATTGTTTCTTCCCTTTCATGACCTGTACCCCAACATATCTAGTTAACTCTGTAGTAACAAAGCATTCTGTTTAGCTGCATTTTGAACGACTACTCTACTGTGGCAGAATTGAAATGCAGTAGAAAGAAAATGGCATAGGGGTGAGGAAGAGTAAGTGATCATAATCAAGAAAGGAGCCCCATTAGCACTGGGCAGGCTGCTGCAGTTTCCACTGAGAACCTGAGAGATGTCAGTCCCTTAGGCATCTTTTATCTGGATGAGCTCTAATGCATATTGGCAGGCCCTACATATTAAATACATCCAGCTTCTTGATTTTATTCAGATCAGCACTCTTCAAAGCAATGCATCTCTCAGCTGAAGGAAATCCCTGCTCTATTAATGGCGTGTCTGGTGCCGCTTTCATTCTTATCACCATGAAATCAGGACTTGTACAGTTCCTGAAAGAAACTTAGAGCACGTCTCACAAATACAGAACACAAACTGCATCAGATCCAAGAGCAGGAAGGAGGAGGACAGGGGCTGGAGAGCCCTTCTTGCAATCTCATCTGTATAATATGCAGAGCGTTTCTCTCTACAAATTCTACAGCTTGTACTGCTGTCTCCTGATTTTCTTGAGTATAATCATGTAGAGCCACTTTGGCATGTGTGTATTAGCATTAATGGAAACATTAGTGTCGCTGTTGCTCAGGGTGGGGATGACCACAACACTCTAGGGAAATAAGAAACTCTTGGCAGTGTGCTAACTCGTCTGATTTTCGGATGAAGATGGCTCTACAATAGTCAAGGATTAGTGCAGGATTATTTCTTTTTGCCCCATCCTGTCTGCTCTAGTTGAGCTGGGCCTGGCTTTGCTGATAAGCAAGCACTGATACAGAACAGGGGTGAGCCACGAAAGGCATCCCTAAACTCATTGACAAGGGGATTTTTCCAGTGAGCCAACACTGTAGCCATTAGGTGCCAACAAGATTTCCGCAGTGAGAATAAAATGAGGAAATAATGTATTGTTTCCAAGAAGTAGCACATCTTAATTGGTTCATGGGGGTATTAAAGCTATACAGTATTAGCATAATAGTCAGATTTATTTTTCAGTAAAAAAAAATCATTATTATTCACAGCTTTAGTCATCTTCCTTTGCAATCCACTTGAAAGCCTGATGATCTTACAATAATGTTTTGTCACTTTAGACTCTTTTGTTTATCCCATTTCTTCTTTTGTTTATCCCATTTCTTCTTTCCCTTGCCTGCCATTGTGAAGTAATAGGCAAGAGGAAACAGACTGACTTATTTTCTATGCTGGGCGTAGCTCTTGAGAAGTTGTACTATTTACACTCACTTTGGTATGTGCAAACCTATTATCTTCAGGACCAAATAAGGCAAGCCTCCCGTGGTGAAACTGCTGTATAGAAAATATTGGCAGCTTTGCAAAATGAATATAAAAAATAATGAGATCTGTGAAGCCTAGACTCTGCAGTCAAATAGCCACCCAAGAAATTAGAGAGGACTTTCTAAGGTCTACAAGAATGCAGCAGTAAGACAAGAGAATTGTGCACCTTTATATGTATCAGTGAAGCACGTGGAACATTGCAAGATGATTTGTTTCTGTCAAAGAGACCTCCTGGCACATCTGATAATCTCTAGACAGAGAGATTGGATGCACAAGACACTGACTTGCAAAAATCCTTGAAGAGCACATTTCCAAAGGAAGAGTCTGTTGCTATGAAAGGCAGTAAAAAATTTAGCAAGCAAGTGAAATTCTGGCAAGCAGCTGTCTATAACAGGGAACTTATACTCTGGGTAGCATTATTATCCTAATGGCAGGATGTGTCTGCGCCCCTGCCCTGCCACCCCATCCAGCTTCAGAATCCTGACTTCTTGCAACCACCTCAAAGAAACAGCATGGCTCTGCCAGCGTCAGTCACACAATTTCTAGCAGTGTCTCTGGCACTGGCATACACAAAGCACTCTGATTTTAGGTGGCATTTGTGCTGTAGTTTCATGTGCTTTGGGACATTTCCACCCGTGTCAACAATGCAGCTGTATTGCATTGCTGATGTTTGGAAAAGCTCTCTGCAAAGGGAACACCAGCACCTCTGCTTTCCACTGTTATTCACTTTTCCCAACCATTACAGTTTTTGAATTAGTTTCATGTATTAAAAACATATGGGGGTGGGGGCGTGGTGAGGTAACCATTTTTTTTTTTTTTTTTTTTGCCCCTCTCCTTTTAATTCCTGGTTTATGTAATGTCAGCTTGCACTGAAAAATACCAAGCAATGTTTGAACTTGTAAGCCTCTTGAATCCAAAAGTGTGGTGAGATAAAAAACCCCAGCACAAGTTCTAATTAATTTCAGAATCAACTGTTTTGTTCTGCTTTCAATTCTTATCCTATGCTAAGCTTGAGATTATATTTTTTTTAAGCCTTTCAGGGTGAAATACTGAAATCTTGGCAATAATAAAAAAAAATCTCTTGCTTTCCTCTTTTTTTTTTTTAATTACATGTAGAAAGCCACCTAGCTGGATTTGGAGCTTCCTAACATGGCTGTCCCTCTAAAGAAATCAGCTCCCACAGTATGTCAGTATGAGGCTAAGGGAGCTGGGATTGTTTAGCCTGGAGAAGAGGAGGCTCAGGGGAGACCTTATTGCTGTCTACAACTACCTGAAGGAAGGTTGTAGCCAGCTGGGGGTTGGTCTCTTCTCCCAGGCAATCGGCACCAGAACAAGAGGACACAGTCTCAAACTGTGCCAGGGCAAGTTTAGGCTCGAGGTGAGGAGAAAGTTCTTCACAGAGTTGCTAGCCATTGGAATGGGCTGCTCAGGGAGGTGGTGGAGTCACCATCCCTGGAGGTGTTCAAGAGGGGATTGGATGTGGCACTTGGTACCATGGTTTAGTAGTCATGAGGTCTTGGGTGACCAGTTGGACTTGATGATCTCTGAGGTCTTTTCCAACCTTATTGATTCTATGATTCTATGCCTAAAGGCAGAAAGAGACACACAGGAATATCTTAAAATGCTAATGTATGCTAATGGGTATCTACAAAATTAACATGAGGGGGCACTAGGTGAGGAGCATCCCCTCATATTTCCCTCCATCACAGGGCAGAAGGAAGTGGTCAACTCTCTTATGGAAAGGTGGGAGGATAATACCTACTATTGCCACTCAGGTTGACTTTCCAACTTGCCAGCTTCAGCATTGCTCTGTCAAGGCTGTCAGGAGCAGGAATGCAGCCTGGCATTTTAGTGTCAGTTCATTACCTGATGGCACAGATAGCAAGCTAAGTGGAAATCTAAGCACTGTTTATCACATATCAGAAACTTAGTTTGGGCTGCTCTGGATGCTACCTCATGTTAGAAAGTAATCCGTCAAGCAGTTTAAGTGAATGTTTTGTTCTTGTTTTCTAACACTTCAACAGATTTTCTGAGACAGTTTGCATCTCTGCAGATTATATCCTTGAGAAAAAACAGGTAGGCGCCTGGCTGCTGTCAACGTGCTGAGGGAGCAGATTGCTTGCCCTCCCTTGCCCTTCCAGAAATATGGGCCAGGAAGTTTAACTGCACGTTCGTACGGGGCTGAGAGTGCCAGACTCTTTGCTGTTGTTTTCAAGGTCGGCTTTAATTGACCTTGTGCTTGCTTCATTTAGTTGCTCACATTGTTTCCTTTTGATTCCCTGCCTGTGCTCTCATTGCTGGGATTCCTCCTGTCCCAGCCCTGTTCTTTGGTTAAACTAATTCCTGATACCCTCTCACATTCTTCTTCTGCCTTCTCTCCTTGCCGGCTGCTCTCTTTCTTCAGGACTCATTACACTGTGCCTTGTTTATTATTTCTCCATCCTGAAATACAGCCCAGCTCTACAGCCCAGATGGTCACTGTGTATTTTCCCAGACAGCTTTCAGGAGCAGCTGTTGCACGCAGTGGCAGATTACTCCTGTGTGGTGGTGCTGCAGCTGCTGTATTGCAGCTTGAGGAACACAACTGGAGCTGCTGCCTCACCTGGAAGCAGCCTGTGGGCTGTATTTCAGCTGTGAAGGGTGGTACAAGCCTACTTACAGACAGGTGGCACAGCATTAAGTAGGTGACTTGTCTCTGTGAGCCATAGAAAGACACTGGTGTGCACAGAGGCAAGGTTCAACTTCATAGCACAGACCCAGCAGCTCTCCTACCTGTAGCTCTAAAGTGATGAAACATCACTTAGCAGATTTGTCTTGATTCTGAAAGAAGCGTTGGCTCCTGGCTTTGTTGAAGTTACAGTCCTGCTTGTCTGCTAGGGTAGGGTGTGAACATACATTAGGTGAATGTCTCGCTGCATGCTGTGAGAGCTGCACAGAGCTGTATTTGGCCTGACCTGTTGAGCCCTAAGGACGTCCATGGGGAGTTTTGAGCAGTAGGAAAGTGAGCTCCTAACATACCCAGCCTGTGCCTGTATGAAAATGTCTACTGCTGAAAGTTAAATAACTGCATGTGTGTATGATGCAGAAGTAGGCCATGAGGTTTTCCAGTAAACAGCAGAATCTGCTGGCACTTTACATTGCTGTCATAGCAGAGAAGATCTCTGTGGTGGCACTAATGGCAAAGCAACCAGTAACTTCCTTTTTGACCAAAAAAAAAGGAGAGGGAAAGTCTATTTTAGCTGTAACTAATGAGAGAAGGACAGCCTACACCATCACTTTGAAAGACCCAGCATCAAAGTTCATGGTAGGTTTGCTTCTTTCCATCTCAGAGCAGAGCCAGGCATTACTCTTTGCTGCAGCTGTGTCATCCTCTTTGAATTTAGCCTTCACATGCTTTGCTGGAGGGAGATTTCCCCGTGACATCAGTTGCTTAAGTTTTCTCTCCTTCCTTCCTGAGCCAACGGCACACAGCCCAGCCTTTACAACACGCAGAGGCTGTGCCAGCCAGCAGAGGGAAAGGCCAGCTTTAGTGTTGCATCCCAAACTCCCTTGACAAGAGAGTTTTGCCAGCTCCCATTGTCCTCTGGGCAATATCTTCCACTAACAGACCCCTGGTGGAAAACATGATGGATGCCTGTAAATACTGCCTTCTAAAAGTGTCCAGGAGGCAAGTGGATATGGCCTTGCAATAAGTATGATAAATGGTTGGCTGTAAACAGTACCTTGAAGGACAAAGCACGGAAAGTCCTGCTGCAAAGGAAACCTGCGTGCTTTCCAGGTGCATCATGGGATACTCTGCTCCTTCCCAGCTGTGGGCCATCCATGCCTTTTTTCCACAGTGCAGGGCAGAGCAGACATTTGCCCATTGCTTTATTGACTGATGCTTTGCAAGTAGCTCGTTTTCTTTTGAGGAGTGAAAAGCTCACAGAGAAGAAAGCAGCCATGCAAGCACCCCGTGATGGAGGAGAAACGCTTTCAAAAGAATGCAAGTCCTGGTAGATCCTGTTCCAAAGATCTGAAGAGCTGTGTCCAGCCTGCACAGCTGGGGCCAGGTTCCCTCCCGTGGCTGACTGCTGCCACAGCAGGAACCAGCAGCTCTCTGCAGTACCGTGCAAAGCATACAAGGGGCAGATGTCTCACGCTGAAACAGCTTCTCCCAAGAATGGTGTCAAAATTATGTCCCAGCTCTCACCAGTTAATGCCAAAGTCTTCCAAGAGAGCATGCTAATTGCTGTACACAATAATAGGTTAGTCAGTTGGACCCCTTCTGACAGTAGACAGATTAATGTTTTTCTTTACCAGGACTGGACCTGCTCTTGTGTGGACTGTCATTAAAGCAAGGAGACTTCTCTGATTTGCTTTATGCAAGGTGGAAAGCACAGGTTCCTGAGCAGAGGGCAGTGCAACACATTTTTACCCAGCCTGCAGTCTATGAATCCTATGGCTTTGTAGGCTCTACACTCTGGTCACCCCAAACAGGTAACAGTGGATGGCTGTCTGCTGGCACTCATGGTTACTGCAGTGGGACATGTTAGGCTGAGTACCCTGTGGGTGAATTATGCTAGCTTATAATTCACAGGTACTGTATGTTAGCAGGTTTTTGAAACAACTGCTGCATAAACAGTCGATGCTACTAAGATGCTTGCCAGTGCATGATGTTGTGCAGTCGCCGGGCGTGCCAGGACCGGGCGGGAAGTCAGCACAATGCCTCAAGATACGTTATCGACTGTAAATGTGGCAGGAAATCATTAAGAGTTCCTGAGCTGTTCCCTGGGAAAAGACTACCTCCAGGCTCCAGCAAAGTCAGGAGCCAGCTAGGGGTCAGGAATCAAAAGAAAAGTTTGCTTTAATAAGTCAATGTCAGCAGCTTCAGCGGAGAGTGCTCTGCTGCGGACAGGTCCAGTCCCCATGGGGTCAGAGTGGTGACGGATGGCAAGATCTGGGGGAGGAACATGTGCCAAGTTGGGGCACATGTGCCAAGGAGCTCTTTGTAGCTTATTTACTCCAGGCAGGCTCATCTGATGCTTTCTAAGTCTTTGCTGCTGAGAGGTATAGATGTAGACAGGTCTGAATCTTCTGTCTCCAAAGCTTCGTAAGTCCTTATAGGTGAAAATAAATGACAGCTTATTTTGAGAAAGCTGTTTGGTTGTTCCATGAGCTTTCAGCCACAGTTCCAGGAGGGAGATTCAAAGAGCTGAGCTCTTTTGGAACAAGGGGAAAAGTCAGTATCCTGCCATCAGGAGGCAATCAAGTACTGGGACAAGGATGTGAGCCATGAGGGAGGCCAAACTGGCCAGGTGAAGGCAAGTGTTTGTAAGGAGCTCATTGAAAAAGACTTTGAAGGGGGTGGGGCATGATTTAATGATGATACCAGGGATTCCTGTGACTCCTCACACTCGATGTATGGGATAACTCTCACTTTTTGTTGCAGATATGTCTGTCCTGAAAAACATTAATGTTCTACCAGCAATATGTTTCTTTGTATTTTTTTTTCCCCTTAAATCTCACCAATAAGCCTCTGGTCAAGACTCAGAGGCTGTTTCAGCAGGTGAGAGGTCTTGGGAGATGAATGTGGAAATCTCATTTCTGGGCTGTGACTACAGGTGAACTTTTTTTTTAAGTAAATTATTTAACTACTGAAAAATTTAATGTTCTGTGTAAAACATAGCCATCATACTGTAATCAAGGGAGAAGAGCCAGATAATTACATTTCACAGTGTTCATTTTCATAGTGGAAAAGATGAGCAGAGTAAGGCACTTTCTTCTCAAAGCAAAACAAAACAACAACAACAAAAAAAAGAGGGGGGGAAATTAAAAACTAAAGGTATATGGTGATTAGACAGCCAAACTTCTAGATTTTGGTACCTGCAAAAATCCTACACGTGAGCACATAAAACCAGTAGTGTCCTGTGTTGAGCAACCACCAGCATGCACCTAGCTTAAAGCCTAATTTTGAGTGCCAAGACAAGCAGGAAGAGAGGCAAGTAATTTGCTGCTGCCACTGAACTTGATCAAGATTGCTCATTGCTCTCTACAACTACCTGAAGGGTGGTTGTAGACAGGAAGGGGTTGGCCTCTTCTCTCTAGCAACCAGCACCAGAACAAGGGGATACAGTCTCAAGCTGTGCCAGGGGAAGTTCAGGCTCGAGGTGAGGAGAAAGTTCATCACCGAGGGAGTCATTTGCCATTGGAATGGGCTGTCCGGGAGGTGGTGGAGTCACCGTCCCTGGAGGTGTTCAAGAGGAGATTGGACGTGGCACTTGGTGCCATGGTCTAGTCATGGGGTCTGTGGTGACAGACTGGACTCGATGACCTTCGAGGTCTCTTCCAACCTTAGTGATACTGTGATACTGTGAAGATGTGTGTGGTACCTGTTCCACTACTTATTTCCTACAAACCTTCAGTTTAGGATGATTGTGCCTTAAAATCAGAGTCTTGCTTACAAGCCTGCCAAAGCTGATACAGCTATTTACCCTATTGGATCTTTTGGTTGGTTATTCTGTGACAAGCATTCTGTGTGTTACTTCTAACACAGAAAATACCAGAAATAAGCTGCCTTTCTTTTGAAAATTAGCATTTGTAGTCAGAATAATCTTTCTTTCCCCACAGTGAACAGTTAGAGAATTGGTGGCCCCTCAGACAGTGCAAACTGGTCTGCCATGACCAGAAAATGTTTTATCATGAGACTCCTGAAACATGCTTTGCCCTGTAGCATGCTGCTTAGAAACCAGCAGTCCTTTAACCCCTCACTGTTGATTAACATATGCCTTCAAAAGGCCCAAGGGTTTTTCTTTTCTCAGGCTCACAGTATGTATCTCACATATATGTCTTTGATTCTCATCCCACAGGATAGAAAGAAAATACAGCTGAAGAACTAAGGCGCATTTCTCCGGCAGGATTTCAAGGGGGAAAGCCTGCCTACCCGGACTGCAAGGAAGTACCCTAAGCTCACATAAAAACGTTCCCTGGGACTGGTGATACTGTTGTTTAGCCTTACTCTCGCTCAGAAGTTTTCCATACAACCACAGCCATGAATTTCCTCCGGCGGCGTCTCTCAGACAGTAGTTTTGTGGCAAATTTGCCCAATGGCTACATGATGGACTTGCAGCGCCCCGACAACTCCACCAGCTCTCCGGTCTCTCCTGCTATGGAGAGAAAGCATCCACAGCCACTGCAGCCGCCACAGCCCTTGCACTCTTCCTCTGCCAGCACTAGCATCTTCAGCTCCATCTCTAGTGCCATGAAGCAAACTACACAGGCGGCTGCAGGACTCATTGATCACTCAACCAGCCCCACACCTGTGGCCCAAAAACCCAGGATCCTCCTGGTGATCGATGATGCGCACACAGACTGGTAAGTCATCATGATCCTCTATGCTGAAGGCAGCTCCACAGAGTTTGGGGGACGAGAGGGATCTGGGAAACAATGGGGCATCTGCAGCAGGGTAAAGAGATACTTTCACATGTAGGTCACCAACTATGGCCCCAGGTCAGTGTCTGTCTGGTGAGTTTTCTGAATGGCAGAGTGGGCTTGTGTCATATCTTTCTTGGGGAAAAAAAAAAAGTCCATTTGATACTCTTTGGCAAACTTCTTCATAGCCTAAATAGATAAGCACACGTGGGGCATTCTTGGTTCAGCAGGCTTAGATAAGCTGTCACATCTAGCAGTGCTACTAAGAGATCACAGCTGCAGGTGTGTTAGTAATGTAGTTCAGAACCTTGGTGTGCTCTTTGTGCTGACTCTAAAAATGAAAAGGGACTCAATCTCTCCAGACCTCAATCTCTCCTGAGCTTTTGTCTGTAAACAAACCTGTAGATAAATTACAAAAAGATAACCCAAGCTTACTACTACCAGTAGTAATGACTGAAGTTCATTCACTAGTCAAGTGAATTCCTTGCTAAGCATTGCAACTATTGACAAAAGGCTCTCAGGCTCTTGCTCATGCAGGTCTCCATTTACAAACAAAAGTTTGGAAGTTTGTTTCCTGTGATATTGGTCAACAGAGGTCACTTTCCAAAGGGTAGGACAACTGAAATCTTCTATTAGAGAAATAACTTAGTGCTTGCTTTGTGCTCCCTTTCAAAATCAGCTGGTTCAGGAAACTTAAGGCAAGCTGACCAGGAGACTTATATGGGGGAAACCCCAGAGCATCTGTTGAGGAGACGCTCTTGTTTTGACTGCCAGCTTGTCACAACACAGTAAAAAGGGGAGAGTAGCACAGGCAAGGGGACCATGTTGAAGAATTTCATACAAAAGAAATTAGGTTACCAGGTCTTAGCCAAGGGAGATTATTTTGTTGTTCTTTTCATGCCACACCACTCTTCATTTACTGCCACTCTTGGACGACTTGTCATTCCCAGGAGAGTGGGGACAAGGTGGGACATGCCTCCCTGGGGGTATCTTCACAAAGGATGAGCTTAGCTCTTAGCTAGAAAGGGGCAATGGCTGAGCACAACTGCATCAAGCTTCTTTAGCCAACTCAAATTGAGAGAGGAAAAAACACTGAGATTTTTCTAAAAGGAGAAACAACTTTTAACTAAGTGTGAAAATCCCTGATATCCTTAAGATTTGCTGGCCTAGTGTTTTTTATCACAGTATCAACCTGTTAATGCAGAATGTTCAGTCGGCAACACCAGTCTGGCTCAACTCTGAATTTCCCTTCCTAGATGCCCTTCAATTGCCCAGGCTTATGCTCTCTAACCTCGGTATTTGCTCAGTGGTTTTGCAGTTCCTTGAAGATGCTGCCAGGTGGCAGTCCCTTAACATAGCATCCTCCAGCTGGGGATGCAAGTGTCTCCGATGCACCGCTCTGCCATCAGAGGCTTAGCCAGCGCTGCTTAGTTCAAACACTGTAAATAAAGAGGGAAGCCTTAGCTCAAAGCTCAGTCTTGTTTTCCCTTGAGATTAATGGTGCTAAAGGTAGTTTGGGCAGCAGAAAGGATGAAGAGGGGCTGGACTCTGCTGCAGTGTTTTCATGTTTTAAAATACACACTGCATTCAAATTTGTGCCTTTATATCTCCCAGCTGCTGTTCTGTCATGCAGGACTTCATGGTCTGTGAACTGAACTTGCCCAGGGAGCAGCAGCTGGGAGATATAAAGAGGAAATATGGCTACCCATGCTGTCTTCACTTCTCCATTCATGTAAGCACTCCATGCATCCTGCTGTCTTGGCTGTTCCTCTGCTGTCTATAACTTAGCAGTTTCTACGCACGATGGGAGAACTCTATTTCTCCCAGCTCCCCGCCTCTATCTACAAGCTTACAGACACCAAGTAATGCTGCTTGCAAAGGCTCCCTTGTCTTCACTCTCTCTAGGGTTTTGAGGGCACTGAACAAAATTAGTATAGGCATTTATTAATGTCTTGTGACATATGTATGACATGAAAATTAAGAAAACAACATACTGGCTCTTCCCAACACAGACTTCCATGGTTCTTTGTAGCATGGACAGAAACACATGCCTAGAAACCTCCTCAGCCTAGAAGTAGCATGTGGTTCTTTCTGAGAGTCTGTACCAATGCAACCACTCCAGTAGGCCAGAAGTGCTGCTTGGCAGTTGATTTTCACGTCTCCAGGGCACTCAGTAAGCCCTTGAGAGCAACACTGGAGAGCAGTGTCTCTGTGGCTCTGTGCATGTTTATTCTTGGTGAGGTATTTCTGAGCAATGCCAGTCATCTTCTTGGTCTCAGCCAGGGTGTTACAGGAGCTCAAGATGACCAGCCCAAGGCAGCAGTGTTTGCCTTGTGAAAGCACAGCTGAAGAAGCTGGTTTTCCAGGCATTCTGGCTGTCCACTGTGTATCATGTATGGAAACAGTCCCAGACTTACAGAGGGTGAACAAAAACCTGTTGCAACTTACATGCTGGTGTTTTGGGGTTTGGAAGAACCCATGTTTGCAGTGCCTTTCATTTCTGCCTGCTCTGGTTCTTGCTACTTGTGAAAGCTTTCTACTTGGTTTTCAAGAAGCCTTTGCTTCTTCTTTTGAAATCATTAACTCCACTAGAAAAGATCCCCAAGAAATAACTACTGAAGAGCTACCTTTATTTTAAGGTTGAGGGACTTCCACAATGCTTCCTCCTCTGCAGCAAGTTACATGGGGTTTACAACGAGGACTAGCTTGTCCACAGACAGGAAGGGTAAGAGACAGTGGAATCTGCCATTTGATTTCTCTTCTCTAAATGAAAACAACTTTCTCATAATGGCACATTGTAGCAATATTGCCAAACCAGACATTAATTTATCATCACTGTTTGTATTACAGTAGAGGGAAAGAACTGCAGTTGTGGATTAGGATGAGGTGTTGCACAAGAGCATGACGAAATGCTCCAACAATGCAAATAGGCAAGTGCATGTTGAAGGCGCTTTCAAGTGACAAATGGCAGTCCTTTCTATTTTTAAGGAGCTGCTATGCTTCTGATGGCACAGTACAGCACTTAACTTTTCTCAGAGGTCTGGAGGAAGTGAAGAGTATCCACGGGAATCCATGGCCTGTCTTCCTCCATAAAATCCCTATCAGTCTTAACATGCATTAAAATTCCCCAGTTTGTTTCAGCAACAAAGTACTACAAAAATAATGTAGGGCCCACAGAATATGATCAGCTGCTTTCTGCATTAGCAGCAGTAAAGGAAAGGTACATTCTATTAAAAGCAAGGGAACTCACCCAGCTTTCTGTTAAAATGGCAGTGTTTTGACAAATTTTCCATCCTTCCCCAAAACCTGGCTCCTAGCACATTGCAAGGAAGCACACAGTGAATCTGCCACATATAGGATGTGCACAAGAGAAAAGCGCTACTTGTATGACTCCCTTGTGCTTCTGACTTTGACAGGCAGCCCTCAGAGGCACCTATAGCAGTGAATGTAGCTGTGTGTTGGCACTCTAGGGAAAACCTCTACTTTTATTCTGTTATTAGTTATAGAGTCATAGAATTGTTTCAGTTGGAAAAGACTTTTAAGTCACAAAGTCCAACTGTCAACCTAACACCACCATGGCCATACATATCAGTCACATAGCTTCCACTTGGAGAATGAAGCACTGTTTTGTGCCTCATTGCTTGGGCAATTAGTATCTGTGCCTCAGGAGGCTTCCAAAAATGCATCCACAACTCACCTACAGCATCTACCAGGAAAAAAAAAAAATTACCCCAGACATGAATACATGTACATAAGCACACATGAAATCACACAGCAGAAGGGAGTGGGACCATGAGGAAGGGGGATGGCAGGACTCCATGTAATGGCAGATGTGCCAGCTCCAGCAGCACAACCTCAACCAGGAGGAAAATGTCCCACCTCTGGCAGCTCCCTAGCCTGGTGTGCTGTTAAGTAAAATCATGCTTTTGCTGGACTGGATTTCTCAGCAGATCAAACAGGATTTAGTCCTGTGAATTGTTAAACCCCATCCTCTGCAAATGTACTCAGCTTTCTAACCTAATGCTTCATGTTTAAACAGCTTATTTGAGAAGTGATCAAGCATAGCTACGGCTCCTGTTAACAACATATGCTAAAAACATTGCTTTCTGACCAGACAGCATAACAAAGTTGTTCTTGTTGCATTTGTCAGGTATCCTGGTTGCATTTGGGAAATATCACATGCCACTTTTCAAAGCCATTGGTGTGTTTTGACCAAATTTCAGGCTGCTTAAAGTGCTAACAGTGTTATAGACTGTCTTGCACAAAATCCATGTGCCCTGTGTGCAGCAGTTGTACACATGAGTATTGTGCCCTGTTTCACAGACGTGAACAAGCACAGAAGATATTTTAGGAGACACAAAATTGCATTGTTTTCTTCCCATCTACTTGACAGTCAAATCTGTCTGGACATAGTGTTTTCAAAAATTTAAAGATGAAGGAAGAGAAAAACTGATTAATTCTGAATTAAATCCTCTGGTGAAATAAATAGCTCTTTGTATAACAATAATGTCATGATTCAAGTCTAATTGTGGGCTGACCTGACAGGCTTACTATTTGATACTGTTCAGAGGAAATTATCAATCCTTTTTTAATTTAAAATAAAACTGGTTTTACTTCTAATAGTAGATGACAATATTGAGCCTTAAATAAGTTGTTCATCCAAAAATATACCTGGTCAAAGAATAGAATAGAATAGAATAGAATAGAATAGAATAGAATAGAATAGAATAGAATAGACCAGGTTGGAAGAGACCTTCAAGATCATCATGTCCAACCTATCATCCAACACCAACTAAACCATGCAACCAAGCACCCTATCAAGTCTCCTCCTGAGCACCTCCAGTGATGGTGACTCCACCACTTCGTCAGGCAGCCCATTCCAATGGGCAATCACTCTCTCTGTGTAGAACTTTCTCCTAACCTTCAGCCTAAACTTCCCCTGGCACAGCCTGAGACTGTGTCCTCTTGTTCTGGTGCTGGCTGCCTGGCAGAAGAGACCAACCTCTGCCTGTCTACAACATCCCTTTAGGTAGTTATAGAGAGCAATAAGGTCACCCCTGAGTCTCCTCCAGGCTAAGCAACCCCAGCTCCCTCAGTCTCTCCTCACAGGGCTTGTGCTCCAAACCCCTCCCCAACTTCGTTGCCCTTCTCTGGACACGCTCCAGCAAGTCAACATCCTTCCTAAACTGAGGGGCCCAGAACTGGGCACAGTACTCAAGGTGTGGCTTAACCAGTGCAGTGTACAGGGACAGAGTGACCTCCCTGCTCCTGCTTGCCATACTGTTCCTGATGCAGGCCAGGATGCCATTGGCCCTCTTGGCCACCTGGGCACACTGCAGACTCATGTTCAGCCTACAATCAACCAGCACTCCCAGGTCCCTCTCTGCCTGGCTGCTCTCCAGCCACTCTGACCCCAACCTGTAGCACTGCCTGGGGTTGTTGTGGCCAATGTGCAGAACCCGGCACTTGGATGTGTTCAGTCTCATGCCGTTGGATTCTGCCCATCTGTCCAGCCTGTCGAGGTCCCTCTGCAAAGCCTCTCTACCCTCCAGCAGATCAACTCCTGCCCCCAGCTTGGTGTTGTCCGCAAATTTACTGATGATGGACTCAATGCCCTCATCCAGATCATCAATAAAGATGTTGAAGAGCATTGGGCCCAGCACTGATCCTTGGGGCACACCACTAGTGACTGGCCGCCAGCTGGATGTGGCACCATTCACCACCAACACTCTAATACTGAGTCTTGGTAATACTGAATCTTGGTATTATGGGACTTCCTTTTTTTTTTGCAAGGAATTCCCTTGCAAAGATGTCCAATGCATGTCATGAGTCATTTCATGCTTCAGCCTTCATGCTAGGCTGAAGATTATGTACTAAGGCTTCCATTCAGAAGAATATGTCTGTCCTTAGTTAAATATAATGGTAAGTTCTGGAGTAACTTTTACATTGGGACTTCATTCTCATTTATCTTTATTATCATTATTCAGGAATTTGCAGGTTAAATTGCAAAGTTTTGCCTATGTCCTGATAAGAACAGGTTGGACTTGATGATCTTTGAGGTCTTTTCCAACCTTATTGATTCTATGATTTTATAAGAAGCAGCTCAGAATCGCCTAACGTGATGGTAACTGGCAATAAATGATTACAAATTAGGTTTTACTGCACAGAAGTGATCTTTTATGGTTTCACAAGTTGTGTGAAACTGTGTGGCTATACTATGAAAAAACTTAAAAGTAAAATTTATGTTTTCACAAATCTGGCTAAAAACCTTACACTGTCACTGTTTGACCATCTCTACCCAGGACTGAATATTTAGAATCATAGAATCAGTCAAGGTTGGAAGGGACCACAAGGATCATCTAGTTCCAACCCCCCTGCCATGGGCAGGGACACCTCATACTAGATCAGGCTGGCCAGAGCCTCATCCAGCCTGGTCTTAAACACCTCCAGGGATGGGGTCTCAACCACCACCCTGGACAACCCATTCCAGGGCTTCACCACTCTCACAGTGAAGAACTTCTTCCTCTGTTCATATTATTCATGCCAAGTGTGACTTGAGGGTAAAATGGAATTTCAGGGAAAGAGGAGGCAAGTTTGTGTTAAATGTGTGTGCATGCACAGGTTTGGAAGCGGCATGGAGAGTTTCTGTATTCCTGTCATATAGGCAAAAGGATGAAAAGGAGGAAAGGCTGTCAAAGATATTCAATAAGTTGCATTTATCACATCACTTTCCAATCTGTTTTAGGTATATCAGCATCATGTCTGCCTGTATTTTTGTCCTGCATATGTAAAGCAACTTGGGATCTAGTCCTCCTAAATGAAAGGTGATACAGAAATGTGAAGGATTAGTATCATTACAAAAATAGACACAAGGAATATGGAAAACATTCCCCACCCGGTTATAAATATGCTAATGCAAGTCAAATCTGGGACCTTAATTGCTTTACCAGAGTTCCTATAAATGCATAGAATTTAACCTCAGAATGTCCTGCCTCCTCCTGTACATATTAAAAAATAAAAATAAGAAAATCCCTCAGATGTATTTCTCAAGGTTTATGAGCCAGACTTCTGCTTGAAAGCCAGGAGCCCTGCCTCAGTGTTGGTTTGAATTAGCCTGGTTCCCCTGCTCCTCAAGTTCAGGGAGGGAGAAGTGAGCTGGAGTAAAATATTGCACAATTCTCCACAAAATGCTCCCCCTTGCAAACAGCTCCAGGCCATACCATCTAGATTGAGCAATGTGGAAATGTTCCAGCAGTGGACTGTATTGATAATAAGCAAATTAAATGTGCTGCCTCATGTTGTTGGTGTTGCCCACCACCACCACCACGTACCCCGCCCAGGTCCCCCTCCCCTCTTTGTGGCCAGGAGGAATGTGACTGTGATGTAGCCTGGGTTGGGGATCAGACCTACAGCAAAGTGTCCTTTGTCCCCTGACGGCTCAAAAACACGCAGAAAGCCATGCTCAAAAGCAAGAGCACTGCCCTAGCTAGTACATCTTCTCTTGGGGATGCTGGTTTTGACTACCTTTGTTTCCTGAGAAGGAGGTGGCACAGGAAGATGCTGGGAGGCCAGTATTGTGTGGGACTCCATAGTTCCTTGAATAGAAAGAGTGGCCTGAATGGTTGTGTCTGTGATCATTAAGTGCTGGTGGCTTGCCAACCCAGGTCTCCCTCAAAAACAGGCCTTCAGTTCCCTGAGAGAAAGGGAGGACTCACAAAAGAAGATTGAAAAAACCCTTCTCCCTTCCTGCCCCAGAGCTTCCCTTTCTGTGTGCATTCAAGCCAAGAAAATCCTTCCAGCCCTGTAGCGTAAGACCTCAGACCTCATCAAGGACCTCACCATGCGGACTTCCTTTATCCAAAAAAGCCCCACCCGAAGTGAGATGCCACCATCACAGCCCAGTATGAACCTCTTTAGGAGAGGCATTTCCTTCCTTGATGTGATCCCTTAACTAGTAATGCTTCAGGGGATGTTTTACAGTAACCAGAGTGGGCTGGGTCTTGTGTCTCTTCCCAGAAGGCAACAAAAGCTGTCTGTCCTTGACCTCAGATGCCAAGGACCTACCTGCAGCACCACTGGGCTGACTCTTGAGCTGGTGTCTCCAGAGAGCTAGGTGGTAACAGTACCAAGTGCAAAATTATCTCCTCCCTGTGAGCCATGTGCTAAGCCCAGCAATACTGTACCCATGGGCTAGAGCTGAAACTTTTGTGGAGCTCCTTTCAAAGTATAAGTGTATTTAGAGCTAGCTTTTGACCTAACCCAAAACTTAGATTTATCTCTTGGTCCCTCCCTGTCTTTCTGTACAACGGAGGTACCATCTCCTTTCTGCACTTGCCTCTGATCCATTTAACCTGTAAGTCAGATCTTGTATTTTGAGGTGTCAAAGCACACATCCATCATGTTTATCCACTATCTTTAGCATCCTGACAACCTCCAACCCTGCCCCAAGGTGCCCTTACAGAATAGATATTAACTACTACCCAGTCCATCCCACAGCTGAACAATGCATTAAGGTCTCTGGGCCACAGCAGATGCGGACAAAAGCTCTAGTAGGTTGCAGACCTTGTCATTTGTGGATGATTTTTCACTACTCTGCTCTGGGCTGTCAGGACTTGACCGTCTCAAAAGTCCTTACTTGCAGCTGGGAACTGTTAAACTGGGGAAGAGATGATGAAGGGGCTGAGGGCTGGTCCCTGAAAGGAAAACATTCCTTGTTTTCACCCCTGAAGAAGAAAGGACACAAATGCATCTCTCCTCCCCCTCCCCACTGCCTTTATAGCATGTAGGGACTGGGGGGTCTGGGCATTCCAGCGGCTGCTGGCCAGTATCCTGGAAACTGTCTCCTTTTTCCCAGTCCCAGCCCTTTTTATGAAGGAGACAATGTGGACATACAGTGAGTGCCTTGTGCATCACTTGGGCCCCCAGGCCCTTTGACATAGGGATTTCATACAGCGGCTAACCCTCTCCCTCCCTGAGGTTCCCCCACATCCAACTCAGGGGGCTTCAGCCTTGCCTTTTTGAAGCTCATCCAGAAAGAAATTACATGTCTCATTTTCCCAAGAGTCTTGAGAGAAATATGTGTAATGTGATTCTAGGGACATAATTCACAGAATCTACTTGTGGGTCCCTTCTGGTATATTTATCCATTTATTCTAATGGGCAGCTCTCTAGTGGCCCTATACCTTGGGAAGAGCTCCTTGAGCAATTCCTCTAACTGATGCTTGACACCTGGGCATGTTTTTCATTCCTCACCTGCACAGAGCATTTTCCAGCCTGGCAGAAGTTGTGCAGTCCCTTGCTGCACCCCTGATCTCTCTGTTTCCCACAGATCCAGAATTAAATACTGAAGCAGTCCTCTGGAGCAACTTCAATAAGCTTCTTTACACAAAGAGAAAAAAAAACCCAGCAAACAAAACAAACAAAATCGAAACACAACACCAGAGGGAAGAGAGAAGAAATAACTCCAGGAAAGACAGGACAGGATCTGCACAAATAGTTTCTCCTCAGTTCCTCAGGGGCTCAGGCTGGTGGGTTAAGCACCCATTGCACCTCCTTTTGTTCTAATGCAGAAAGAGAACAAGGCAGATGTAACCAGCAGTTTATCATACAGAGAGAAACTGCAAGATGCTCTGTGCTCTCCTAAGAGAAGTAGCTTGTGAGTTTTGGCCCTTTGCTGCTGATCCTGGAAGATTCTACTCCTTTTGTGGGAGTTGCTTCTCTTGTGCCATGTTATCCCATGAGACAGGCTCAGCACAGTGGTGCAGGCTGGCCCTGGCTCCTGCACCTGTAACCTACTGGTCCAGCTCTACCTGCCCTGGACCTGGTGACATGCAAAGACTTTGACCCCCATGAGAACTGAAGCCTTGTGATTGCAGAATATGGGTATTAGTACGAAGGTGCAAAGAAGCATGATCATTTTGGGCAGCACTTGCACAGGTGCACTAAAAGCTCTCCTGTCTATCAGTGACAGCAGATAAATTAAGTCTGGTGTTCAAGTGTCTTACAGTTGCATTTGCACTCTTGGATCAGCACTGGCATCTCTCACTCAGATGCAAACACCTAAGGACACAAATGTTGTACATGGACTTTCTGTGAATTAGCTCTTATGTAGACACCAGGAGACTAATTGATCACTAATTTTTCCCTGTTGCTATTAAGGATGCACTCCATACCCGACAGAAAATTGTGTATATGCTTCCACCAGCCCCAGCTGCTGTGCAGACTGGGACTGTTTCATGGCAGCTCTGGAAAATAAGTTTTTATTCTTTCCAAATTACTTCATAAGGAGAGGCATCAGGTTTCGTGTGGCCCTGTAATCATGTCAGAGCTGAGGCAGAAAGGAGAAGTTCTGTTTGTTTGATGCCCTTGCACCCAGGAAATCTATTCTTTTCCAGAGCATGTGGCTCCTTTACAAAGAGAGGGGGGTTCAAGGCAACCTTTCTCCCGGGAACCATGGTGCTTCCTCCCTCCCAGCCAATGCAGCCACATTTAAATGCATTGCCTAGCACTGTAAATCCCACCCAGGAGCTGCTCTTGAACATGGCCCTGCAGTTTTCTTCAGTCAAAACATGTTTACATGCTAATTTACTGAGATCACAGGAACCGCACCACCCCATCTGCCTAGTCAAATTATAATGCTGTGTTCTGGTGGGTTGAACATCTGACATGCTTTAAAATAAAAGGGATAATCAGCCAAGCAGTGGTCAGTGCTACAGGCTGCCCAGGAGCAGGGGTAGATTTGTGTGGCCAATGCCTTGGCTGGTGTTCCTGAGCTAGAGAATACCAGATAATGCTGCTCCTGGAGTAATGAGCTGCTTCTCTGATCACTGGCGGTTGCCTGGCTGGAGATGAATGGGACCACTTCTGAGGCTCCCCAGAATGGCTTTGGGCTGTTTTTCTAGGTACTGCTCCCCTGTTGTACTACAAGCTGCCTAGATAACCATGCAGTGTGTCGCCTTCTAGGCAGAGGTCTGGAAGAGCCTTGCTCAGGTGGGTTTTAGGGAGGCCTTGCATAGTCTTGCATAGCCTCACCTGCCAGAAACAACCATCTATCTTCCTCCTGCATCCCTACCAGAGCAGCGTGGTCTTTCTTTTCTCCATCTCATGTCCACTGTGGGGAGCAGAGGCCATTCCATACATTGTGCAGTACTGACTGAAAGGGTTTCCCTCTTGCAACAGAGGCACCATGATGTTTCCACAGAATTAGCAATGATTCCAGCTTGCTTGACATTTCAGGGGCTCCAAGGAGAGTCTAAAGCCATTTTTCATTTCAGCATGATAGCCTTTAATACCCAGGGGCTCCAAAACCTCAGGTGTGAATTGAAAACATCACTCCATCCATTTCAGAGACCTTTCAGTAAGAAGTGTTTCATTCTTTCCCCAGGCTGTGTCAAAATGATGGGGTGACCCAAATATTTGGCTGCAAATTGCTTAGCACCTGTAGTCTTCAGAGACACTTGGAGCAGGTTAACTCTCCTGGGGGGCTGTCTTTGAAAGAAAGTGATACATTATGCTGTTAAAAGAAAGTTATCTAGACATGGGATGAGACATAGGAAGAGGGATTCGGAGAGCCCCATGCAGTTTCTAAGTTGAGGCCTCTTGCTCTATTCCAGTGACGACTCATGCTGGATGTGCCCTCTGTGTGACTATCCATAAGCAGAGGCAGTACTGTAGAGATGGGAGAGAGAATATTTTTTTTAACTTTATGAAGGCCAATTTCCTGGACTAGGCAGTGGAAGCCTCTTTGCTCCATCTGCACAGGGCTGAAGACTGGTTAATCACACTTCATTACAAGCTGAAGCAAAGCAGCACCAAGGAGTTTGCAACCAGCTGGTCAGCAAAGAGAGGAGGCCATAGAGGGAGAAGTGTGTTTCATAAATGTGGGTAAGGAGTCTATATTATGAGTGTGCTGGGAATAAAAGCAAGCTTGTACCAGTGAATAGTGCACCTCAAATTTCAGACCGGTTCCCATGGGCCCACTTAAAGCTTATTCCAGTTTTTGAGGCTGGTTCCAGCAATATCCCCAATGTTTAGAAGTGAGGAATGTTGCCAGACCCTCTAGAGCCGTGCCTCCAGAAATACGATGGAATTATTAAGTGCAGTTAGCATTCCTGTTTATTGTTAGAGGCATGATGTCTCAGCTTGTCTGCCCAGTTCTATTTTTTCCCTGCAACACTCCTAAATTCACAAAAGGGAGGGAAAATGGCCAGATCTCTGCTTTTTATACTGCACATGAGTTGTTTGAACCACTTAGACATGGTCACACCTGGCTGCTACACTGTCCCTCACTGGCATCTGTGCAGAGGTCTTATTAGCACCATGCTGATGGATGTGCTGTCTGGGAAGGGAAGCCTGATACAGCCTTCGGATACCCTTGTTAGAGTGAAGCAGAAAACATTTGACATTTTTAATGTCTTTCTCTAATAAAACAAAAACTTTTGACTTGGTTTTGAGCCAGAATGACAAAACAAAACAACTCCTTTATTTACATTTCACATTTCTGGGGGCAGGGACCATTCAGCTGAAAAAAAGTTGTGTTTCAGCCATGGGGAAAATTGCCTTCCTACTGTCTGTCCTTTTTTTATTGGCACAAATAGGCACATAGTAAAAATGTGAGCCAGCTTCTTTTTTTTTTTTTTTTTTCTTTGCTAATACTGTAAAATAGGGAGCAAAGTTGACTTTCCCTCATTTTCCTTTACTTCTTTATTCTGTCCTCTCTTTGCCAATTGGAAACAGAATGCAGAGGGTTACTTTGTCTCTGGAAACAGCAGGGCTCAGCTGCATTTTCAATGCTCTGCAAATAAAAGACGTTTTTGGGACCTAGATGGTCTTCCTGAAGTTTTAGAGGGGAGGTCTGAGAAAATAAATTCATTTTCCTTCTGTCAAGCTTATTAGGCATGGAGAAAAATATTCACAGGGAAAATTACATTAGCAATTGACTAATAATTGACTAATCAATATAAGTGGTGTTATGCACGAATACTAATAAAAAGCTACAACTGCCTGATCTTTTCCTATGTCAACCTTCCCCACCCAGGAGCAACCTATTCTTCTGAGAGTGCCTTGTCTACATAGCATGTGCAGCTAGGAGCAAAGGTGGTGGAAGGTATATATGCTTCTCATGACACTGTTCAATTCCAAAGGAAACAACAGTTTCTCAGTTCAGGAGAAGAGATCCCTCATTAGTGACACTGTAGATGCAGATACTGTTCCTCTAAATTAGTAGCTAAAAGATAAACAGAACTGAAAAGCAGCTCTGCAGTGATAGAGGAAGAGAAGAGGCTTCACAAATACTTCACTGATGATAAAGATCTGTGCTCAACATCAGAAGTTTCCAATGCTGTACCATATGCTGCTCTCCTTCTTTTACAGGATAGAGGTTGAGTATTAAGTAAGATATATCAGGGAATCATTGATTAGAGGTGTTGCTCTGGAAAACATTAGGAGGGCATTTGGTTTTCAGTTTGAAAATAAAATGAAAAAGTCACAAGCCTTGGAGGAACTTTCCAATGTGGTTTTCAGCTGGCTTGGCAGGTTTCTTCAGGAGAACAGAGAACTGAAAGAAGATAGGCATTAGGAAAACATGCTGTGAACCGGACAGAAATTCTTCAGCAAAAAGGGAAATGCAGAAGCAAAACAGCGTGAAACGAAAGCCAAAAAAATCTCCTTTAACCAGGTTTGTCTCTCTCCTTTCTCCTGCAGGGCCAAATATTTCCAGGGGAAGAAGGTGAATGGAGAATTTGATATCCGAGTGGAACAGGTCAGTGACAACTAAATTTGGCTCTTAGAAATGCGTGTAGACAGGACCGGTGTCTTAATGACAGATGATCTGTGGATATTTCTTCTCTTGAAGAAAGGAACCATTGAGGAGATAGAAGACATCTTTCTTAAAGTGCTGCTGCACTGAATCACAGAATGAACCAGGTTGGAAAAGACCTTCAGCATCATCAAGTCCAACCTACCACCCAACACATCTAATCAACTAAACCATGGCACTAAGTGCCTCATCCAGTCTTATTTTAAACACTTCCAGGGATGGTGACTCCACCACCTCCCTGGGCCAATGGCAAATCTCTCTTTCTGTGAAGAATTTCTTCCTGACATTGAGCCTGAACTGAAAAATTGTTTCAGAATCATAGAATTGTTGGGGTGGGAGGGGACCTCAAGGATCATCCAGTTCCAACTGCATTGCCATGGGCAGGGACAGCTCACACTAGATAAGGTTACCCAGAGACACATCCAGCCTGGCCTTAAAAAATCCCAGGGATGAGGCCTCTACCACCTCCCTGGGCAAACCATTCCAGTGTCTCGCCACCCTCATGGTGAAGAATTTCTTCTTAACATCCAATCTGAATCTACCCATTTCTGGTTTGGTTTTTTCCATTCTCCCCAGTCCTATCATTACCTGACACCCTAAAAGTCCCTCATCTGCCCCATTTTCCCCCTTTTTCCCCTCAAATCCCAGAGCACCTGGGCTCTCTTGGAGTCTCCTCCCCCACCCCAGGTGTGGTCACTTGACCCTCCCCACCCACTCCCCTATTTAATTCCCCCCAGGAAAGGCAGAAGCCCTAAGTTGAGCCTAAGGTGGGCTGAGGGATCCTCCTCTCATCTCTGGTGAGTGCCCATGGTGCACACTGGGTGATGGTGGTGGTGACAACAAAGGCCGGGGGGCCTGGTGGCCCCCGGTTAGGTAGGAAGAGAACTGATGGTTCCTCCAGTATCATCCATGGGTGCTGTGCAGGGCTGAGCTCCTCTGTGTGGTATCTTGGCTGGTGAGGGTCTTGCCCCTGGCTCTGGGATGGGTGCAAAAAATGGTGGTGGTGGAACAGGAGCTGTTTAGGCAGATGATATTATGCTGATTACATTATTTTTACCTGGAGGATCCCCGAGTCTGCTCTCATCATTCAATAAATCTCTCCTTTTGTGCCTCATTTACAGACCATTTCTTCCACCTCACTGCTTCTATAGGATTGTAGAAGCTATAGAGGAAAATGTCTTATTGGGCCACCCCTTTGTCCTCACTACCTTTGCAGAGTCAGTCAATATTTCATCATAAAGTGAAATTTTCTGCTCTGGCAATAGGATTAGAATTTCTTCCATTGAAAGACTACCTCACAGCCCATATATATGCCTGAAGAGATGCAGAGCCAGTATGCCACAGTGTATGTTGGTAACGTTGTGCTCCAGATGCAAGCTATATAAGTCTTCTAACTTACCCTAATTTAAGCCTGAAACCTTTGCAAATTAACTACACATGCCAAAGACCTTTTCATCTGTTGAAAGGAACAGTAAGGAGGTTCATAGCCTGGTTTTGGATGTGCTTTGCAGGGCATTGGACAAATTCTCTGTTTCTGTTAGCCTTGGCACCAGCCATTCATTTCAGCTGAAAAGTCTGCGTGTTGGAGTCTCTCCCCTTCCCTCTGTGTTAGTGCAGTGTCTGTCAAAATGAAGTCTGGGTATGGACTGAGACTCTGGATGCTCTTGTCAAAGCAGAAGTGACTGTTATTAATCATCTGCTGTCACCTAACTTGAAAGCAAGCATAAGAGAGAAATGCAGAGATGAGATGGTTATCCTGAAGGAGTCATAGGCTTGGGTTATAGTCATTAGTGACATAAAACTGCTTGGATGGAGCAAGAAAGCTGGGGGATGTGGTTTGAATGGCCTGATAATTTCTGTCTTTTTAGTCTTTTGATTCTGCACCATCTGTGTCTGTGCACACATGCATGTGTGAGTGTCTGTAGAATTACTAGTGCCCAGTTGGAATCCGTCAGGGGTCCATATTGGGAATGGTGCTGTTCAATACCTTCATCAATGATACAGGGAGATTGAGTGCACCCTCAGCAGGTCTGCTGATGACACCCAGCTGAAGAGTGCAGATGACAGGGTTGAGGGATGTGATGCCCTCCAGGTGGATCTAGACAGGCTGGAGAAGTGGGCTCAGGTGAACCTCATGAGGTTCAAAAAGGTGAAGTGCAAGGTCCTACACCTGGGTCAGAGCAATCCTTGGTACCAATACAAGTTGGGGGGATGATGTGATCAAGAGCAGCCCAGAAGAAAAGCACTTAGGGGTATTGGTGAATGAAAAGCTGAACGTGAGCCAACAACACGCACTTGCAGCACAGAAGGCAAGTTGCATTCTGGGCTGCATCAAAAGCAGCATGGCCAGCATGTCAACAGAGGTGGTTCTGGCACTCTGCTCTGGTGAGTACCATGTCCAGCTCTGGAGTCTTTCAAACAAGAAGGACATGGACATGCTAGAGCAGGTCCATAGTGGGGCCATGAAGATGATCAGAGGGCTAGAGCACCTCTTCCATGAAGACAGGCTGAGTTGGGATTGTGCAGTCTGGAGAAGAGAAGGCTCCAGGGAGACCTTATTGCAGCATTTCAATATCTGCACACATGTTAGATCAAAGGCTGTGTCTGGAGTAGAAAAGTTAGCAAGTCTTTTTTTTTATAGCAACTGTGATACTATGAACACTTCATTTCCCTCTTTTTATTGGCATCACAGTTGTCGGAACTGGGTGGTATTAGCAAGAACAATTCTCAATTGCACTTCCTTATCAGCATCTTTACATTGCTGGCTGCCTTAGTAAATGTCCTAATGAAAATAAATAAATTTAAAAAGCACCCACCTGCAGTTCTCAAACAGAAAGCATGGAACTGAGTAATATTTTAGTCTTCAAACCTCTGAACCCATCCACTCCACTGCTGAGAGCAGGGTAGGCTTCAAAGCTAGATCTGGTACTCATCAAAATGACCTGTTATTCCTTTCTTAAGCCTCCAGCCTCTGCCTTTCCCCCTCATAGTCCTTCTCCTCAAATGTTACTGCATTTCAGATTCTTACAAAGGAACTATCTTCAAATGGTCAGTGAGTGGAGAAGTGCAGAAGGAGACTTTTGTTCCTGATGGCTTAAACCTATAATTCCCTATTGTCATTGGGTAGCTTATCACATTCCCTAAGGATTCTTTCAGGGAGACTTTCACAATCTGCCTTTTGCAATCCTTCACATCATAGGCTGAATGTTTGAGATAAGGCACCAAGGGAAGACCATAAGGTTAGTGTGGCTGTGCTAGTGGGGACCATTGCCAGACCCCTTCCAATGGGTAGGAGATTTGAGGAACAGTGAACAAGGATTTCGACTGCTTCCCCTCATCCTCTCCCTGCCCCTCAGATCAGGCAACCAACACTCCATGTAGTGGGCAGTGAACTGCTCTTGAACTCCCTCAGACCTCAAAAGCAGAGGGGATGATTACTTTCCCCAGCTGGATCACCGCCTGCCAAGGGAAATACAGAAGCTGCATTGTCATGGACAGTCCTTGAATCTGACCTCAGGCCCCTCTGCATGCTGTTGAGGCCAAGAGAGGGGCACTGCTTTCTTCAAACTCTGGCTTTTTGTACCCTTCTTTTTTTTTGCCAAACCCTCTTTGCTCAGTGTTTCTTGATATTGAATTTTCATTCACTGTTCCTACCTTAATTGTCTGGAATCTTCCTCACTTCTTCATGCTCTTCCTCAAGCACAATCCAGGAGCCTGAACTTCTTGTGGTCTCCTGAAGCTGAATATGGGCCCTCCTAACCCGAAATACAGTTATTCTTCTACAATCTCCTTACAGAAGGGGGAAAGGGAAAAAAGGCAACGAGGGAATAATTGTGTCTACCAGCTTGGCCCACACTTCTTTTTTTTTTTCAGTTCCCAGCTTACCAGTCTTTGCTACTGTAGCTGGTCCACAAATAGCACACAGGCTGTACCATGGTACCCAAGCCCTAACCTGACTGTTTCAGTTCTGAATTAACTCTGCATCAGATCAAGGTTCAACTCTCAAGCACCTCTTGAGCCGCTTGGTCTGCTCAGTACGTTCATTCAGTTTTCCATTTTATCCTGCTTAAGATAACCACAGCATTGACTCTGCCAGAAGTTCACTCTGCCTTAGGAAATGGAAGGGGTTTTTTATATTTCATAGGAAGAAAACACTTTTGATCTGAAAAACTAAGTAACAGAAAAAATAAGTTTGGCAAAAATAGGGAAAGGAAATATCCAAATGTTCAATACTCTTGAAAAACCACATTGGGGGAAAAACCAACTGCCTGGGTTTTTTTTCTGACCCTGCTGGGTTGTTTTTTGCCATTCTTGTTCTGCTGTTAGTTTAAACTAAAGAAAGAGTTTGCCGTGTTGCTTTTTAACTTTCTTGTCTGCCTCTAGCACATCTAATTTCTTTCTTAGCAAGACATTTCTGTAATCTTTGAAGGAAGCAGATCAGGATAGTAAGTGATTTTTAATTATTTTTTTTATTATTTTTAAGTCATGACATCATTTATTTGTAATGGAGCAGGAGTGCTGAAAGCAGCACTGTCTCTCCCTCTCTCAGCAGCGGGAAGTCAGTTATCTAATCAGGTTAAACACCCCTACCAGCTCTCTGAGCTGCCTCTCCCCCTTGGCTGTCATCCAAGGAATGCAAGACGCATGCACTAATACTGTCTCACTCCACCTATCCCCCACACCCAGCACCGTGGAAAGCATTGACTGATTTCAGCCCAACTGGAGAAACAGGCAGAAGTTTCAAGATACTCAGGTGCTGGATAATCCACAGGGAAGAGACTGTTAAATGCCATCCTGCTGCTCAGGGAGCTGCTTTTCTAAGCCTCAGCTTGCCTGGAAATGGGTTTTATGGACTCAAAATGTTTCTGGTTCTTTAGCACAGAAATTTATTGCATGACCTCAATACCACCCCCAGGCTGTGGTTCTTCATCTAGGTTCTTCTGTCATTTGCAAGAAACAAGACACCACCTGGTGCCAGTGACTAGGAGAGGAAATTGTCAGGGACACTGTGATGAGTACATCTTCTCTAGTCTTTGTGGTCTTCTGTCCTTCATTAATTTTAATGTGAGGTATGAACTTCATTTCCATCTTTGTTTCTTCTCCTCTAATCTTCAGTGTAACACCCAAAACATATTTATTAGTGTTTATTATAGGCTGTGCAATTTGTTATTGCCCACCTCTGAAATCAAGGTATGCAATGCCACTGCCTTCTCCTTGCTGGCTGCAGAGGTAGAAGCACAGGGCTGAACGAGAGCTGGGGTGGTGGGAAGCAAATGCTCTCCTGAGTCAGGACCCCTTTTCCTTTGGAAGCAGTTTGGATTACATTTGGATTATTTGGGTATTTTTCCACTACAAGTTCTTCTGTAGCAATGATAGTCATTCATAAGACTGAACCACTGATCAAAAAGTGAAAACCTTCTTGACCTATTTCCCCTAAAAACCTGATGGTTTAAGTCTATTACACAGTGTGGGTAAACCCCTAAGCTTTAAGGAGCAGGTGAGTCTAAAAATACTATTGCTGTTTTATGCAAAAAATAAGGTTCTTGGATGTTGATCCCTATTGTTCCTTTTACTTGCTTTGTAATTTCTAGCTTGGAGAACTGCAGTGTATACATCTCCAGTTCTTTTCTCTAGAAATAAATATGCCAGATAAATTCCTTTAGAAATCAAAAGCATGTTTGATTAATGCCTCTAAGTTTAAATTGAGCTTAAAGAAAAATCTTGAAGTCCCACAGGAGCTGACCACATTGCTTTTATTCTCCCCAAATTAATTTTGCTTTTATCTCCTCAGTCTTTCACTGGCCAGAGGAGAGAAAGCATTAGGAAATACTGCATCCTCAAGAAGAGGAAGGAGTTATACCATAACCCTTATGCTCTACCAAATGTTTTCAATCTCTACAGAATATTGGTAGTAATTCAGCACATCTTTTCCCACCCTGTCTGCTCTGTCCCAGAGAAAACTAAGCCTCCCATGCTCTAAGGAATTCATACAACTCTGGAGTTTCCCATGTGGGTCATAACATACCCTGAGTGGGGGATCTCTTTGGGCATTAGACGTGCTCCATGCCCAAGGGGGATGCCACATGGCCATGAATTCCCAGCATACCCAGGAACAAGCAGAAGAGAGCAGGAAAGCCAGGGCTGAAACCTGGCCAACCACAGACCCGTCAGACAGACCTTGGCACTGTGGGAAGTGATGATGCATAGGTGAGTGGGACACTTGCCACCTGTCCAGGAGAGAGAGCGCCACAATGCAGGAGATGTGCAGAGCAAGGTCATTCAGATGGCCATGGAAACTTGACTTATGAGAGGAGGCTGAAAGAGTTGAGTTTATCTTGGCAAAACAGAGGCTAAAGATGACACAGCCACTTCTAATAAATACACTGGCTTAAGGGAAGAATTCATGAGACGATGCCTGTGGTAGCAAGGGGTTAGGATCCTATGGCTCTTGTGAGCTGTACCAGTCCTGTGACCTGTGTTGACCGTCGAGAGCCCAGGAGGGAGACAGGAGAGGCCGTACCCAGCCCGCGACAACAAGTAATGCTTCTTGGAAAAGTGCACCTTTGGGGTACATCTTTCCTGGCATTGGCAAACTGATGGCAGAGCAGGGTGAAAAGGGCACAGGGAGAGTAACAAGGCCAAGAAGCTCATCTAAATTTTTATTCCTGTTGTCTGTCCACCCATCTCCTTCCCACCATTTCCTGATGTGATGAGGTGGGTCTGTCTGTCCGTTGGAGACACATTCTTTTCGCACAGCTCATTCACTTGTTCCCCCTGCCTGGTTTATTTTCATGGAGTGATTATTCAGTGAACTTCTATGTATTTGTTTCTGGAAAAGTCTTGTGGTATAGATTATGACTCTATTGGCAGCGTTGTCAGGAAAAAACGTTGTGCTTGGCACTCACGGAAGGTAATTGTAATACAAATCATGAATTCCAGCGCCTTTGTATTTCCCGTCCTAAAGAGGTATTTTCATGTGTGGCATAAAGTGGTCCTTTCAAAAGGCAGAATCTGATGGGCCCATGTGTCATGAGAGAGAAATTAGCCTCTCAAATAGCAGCGTGATTTTTATTCATTACATATTTAGGGTATGTTTTTTCCAAGTGAAAGCCTAAAAGCAGTTCAAGAACAGCAACAGCAGCTCTCATAGCTTTGCCACATACAAGCACTCAAGCCATGAATAAAAGGGCCTGGAGAAACAGCAAGAATGATTCAAAAAAATCATTAATTCATTACATAAATAGTATTTTTTTAAAATATTTTTTCCTCTTGATTTCCATCTACAGAGTTCATGGTTTTGATCTGTTTCCCAGGATCAAAAGGTTTAGAAATGTGTTTTTGTTAGAGCTCCAATTCTCAAACAGTCACACAACTTCTGAAAAGGAAACTGAAGAGACAATTCCAAATGCCAACAGAACTGATGCACCAAAAGGCACACAGGCAAAGGCATGTGGACCTTCAGCATCAGAGATATCTGTAGCCCAGAAGCATGCATCCTAGTTTCAGGACTTGTGAATAGCTCTGAGGAGAGCTTGTGGATGCTCCCTTCAGAGCCACACAGCAGCATGCCCTTCCCAGTGGACTCTCTCTATCCTTTTCTCCCATAGAGCAACCCCAGTATTGGGGGAAAGTGGGGAGCAGGGTGCCTCGTCAAGGGAAAATCTCTCAGGAAAGAGAGATAGGGAATCAGGGCGTATAATCTATAATTCTGCATGCACGTGCACACAAAACACTCACAGCCCCAGCCCTACATCTGTATTATCTGTGAACTATCTGTTCTCATCCATGTTATCTGTCCCCCCCTGCTTCCACCTTTGCAGGGACATACTGCCCCCTGAAATGCTTGTAATGGTTTCAGTTAAATGTGCTGTTTAAGGAATGCAGTCTGGTGTCTGCCAAGCTCTTCCTTTCCTTGCGCGTACGGGAAGGTCTATCAAAACTTAAAGCATAAAATCCACTGAGGAATGTATGTGATTTGATTAGACAGCAGTAATTCCCCATCCCAAGTGCCTAAGACATGACAGAGACTAGCCTGGTATTCACTAACTCACAGGTTCACAGATTGCATTGGGTTGGAAGAGACCCTCCAAAGGTCATCTTGTCCAACCTGTCTGAGGTAAGCAGGGACACCTCCAATGAGATCAGGCTGCACAGGATGTTGAGACTGATGCTGAATGTCTCCAGGGATGGGGCCTCAACCACACCCCTGGGCAACTGTTCCAATATTTCACCACTCTCACTGTAAAGAGCTTCTTCCTTAAGTTCAACCTACATCTACCCTGTTCCAGTTTAAAACCATTGCCCCTTGTCCTTTCGCTACAAGCCCTTCTACACAGTCTGTCCCCATCCTTCCTGTAGGTCCCCTTCAAGTATTGAAATGCTGGTGTAAAGTCTCCCTGGAGTTCTCTCTAGGCTGAACAGCTCCAATTCTTTCAACCTCTCTTCATAGAAGAGGTGCTCCAGCCCTCTGATTATCTTTGTGCCCCTCCTCCAGACCTGCTCTAGCAGGTCCAGGTCTCTCTTGTGCTGAGAGCCCCAGAGCTGGACACAGTACTCTAGGTGAGGTCTTATCAGCGCAGAGTGGCAGAATCGCCTCTCTTGACTTGCTGGCCAGGCTTCTTTTGATGCAGCATGGATGTGAATTGCCTTCTGGGCTGCAAGTGCACACTGTTGGCTTGTCCAGCTTCTCATTCACCAGAACTTTACAAGAAGGAGGTTATTTTTGTCTAGGGAAAAACAGGAAGAAGGAAGGTTAAGTCTTCAAGCAATAAGTCTTCAAATACTGCAGGAGGAAGCAATGGACAACAACAACAAAAAAAGAGATTAGTCTTAAAAAGTAAGAGGAGAGATTTATGTTGGGCAAAGCTTTTGGGCACAGATTTCTTGAGCTTCCTCTTTTATGGAAGGTATGAGAAGGTTAAGTAGTATTTGCATACAGTTGCAGAGGTGGAACTGACCCTGCCTTAGGAAAAAGAGACAGACTATGTGATGTCTTGAAGTCCTTCCAATACAATTTGCTGTTATTTTATGGAAAAAATGCTTAAAATCCACCTTGAACGTGTGCTCCCCATGAACAGATAGGCATGGCTACCAAGCCAGGCCTTTCCACTACCTTTTTAAAATACAAAATCCTCCTTGTTTTATTATCAGCAAAGAGAAACTGTAAAATAGCTCACCTAAAAGATCTCCAGCACCTAGAGAACGCTGGTGGGAGAAACTGAGAGTAGCCTCAGGTTTATTCCAAACAACCTGGAGAGATTTCCGAGTCTGAATACCTGAAATAAGTAGGTATTTCTAACAGCACTATCCTCAAAACATCTGTGAGTATCCTCCCAGATCTGGGCCTCACAGAGGTACAAAATACTTCTGCTACAGTCTGTGTTGCATTAATCTTCAAGACGGATTGTGTCACGTTTGTCACTCATGGTTCGCTCCCGCCCTGAGTGGTTTTGCAGCCAGTGGCACTATTGCAAAGCAAGTATAAAACCTCAGCAGGCTAATGTAATGCTGCCTTCTATTGGATGAGTCCTGATGCAAATGACTCTGCAAGGCCAAGGGGGTCTGTGCTCTCCTGGCTTATGCATAGTTACCTGTCACTCTATCGGCATGGGCTGCTTTCAAAGACCTCTTTGTCTGCAAGGTAAACTCAGGCTGGAGATGATCTCAGACTGGAAATCCCAGCCAAGGGAAGTCATCAGGCTATAAAACCCACAAAGTTAAAAATACAGGGAGCACTGGAAAATCAACAGGAAACAATTTCTGCTGACTGAAGCTTTCAGCCTTCTTCCAAACAGCAGCTAGCAGTGGCCTGTTGGATGGGACAAAGCTGCAATGGTCCTTAACTTAGTCGGTTACAGCAGCAGCAATTGCCAGGAAAAGATTAGGATAGTCCCTCAGCTGTGATTGTATACCTGGATGTTCTGGGTGTGAGATAGCTACCCTAGACTCTCTCTCCTTGCGAAGTGCCCTGCACAATGGTTGCCAAATGGTTCCTCTTTTCTGGATAGTGACATTAGCAGGCCTGAAATTGGTCCTGGCAGTTTGGTATGGAGCACCTACCCGCTCAGGGGATTCCCAGGCCTACTTGGAAGTCAGGTGTCTGAACACAGCTTTGTTTGGTCTGACTGCCTTGGGGCAATGCCTGTCAGACCAACTTAGTTGGATTGTAAGTGCCAGCCATCAAAGGGAGATTGCTCGTTTTCACCCCCAGCAAGCAAAGTGTGAAGTCTTTACTACAAAACCGTTATGGAAAAACTTACAGAAGAAAATAAAAGCCATGAGAACACAGACCTAAAACTCCCCTGTCTTGCTCTGATGTTCACATCAGATGATACATCCCTTCAACTGCAAAACGTGAAGGTCCAGCTCAGTAACACTCTACTTTCAGAGTGGGACATCTCTGAGGCATACACAGATACAAAGGTGGGAAACCCATCCTTTCATTTCCCAAGGTAATAAGACTCCCTCAAGCACACAGGGAACCTAGCAAGCTTGCCTTGTCCCACCGGCGAGCTCACAAATAGTACCTAGGGTATTCGCTCTTGCCAAATGCAAGGTGGTCTCCCCCCTCACTCTATCCATTGAGGATTTGTAAATGTATAAAATACAGGTGCTTTTTAGATATGCATATTTTATTATCTCTGATCTAGTATGATCACTGAAGAAGTATGATTGTGATCAAGGCAACACTCTGCAACCTCATAACAAAAGCCCAGCCAGTCACCTGAACCCCTGCCATTCACTCTGTGTGTGTGTGTGTGTGTGTGTTTGAAGCAGGATTTACTTTTTGGCAACAGGAACTTCCCCCTCCTTTCCTTGTATTTGGGAGTTACAATGATGTAAGATCATGTAAGGGTGTTGCTTTAAGAAGATACATGGGGCCACAGACATAAAATCTCATTACATCATCGTGTCACCAGTCTAAGGTCATTGCTTTAAGACTGATGTGGATTTTTAAAAAAAGAAAGTTGGAGTTGATTTTTCTTTTGTCATCTGGCCTCTTAGCTTTTTCAGGTGCACTGGTTCTCCATGTACTCATGAGGACAAAACACATGCTCTTTTGTTTTGGCTTTTGTGGGGGCTTTGGGGTTTGGTTTGGTTTTGGTTTTTTCTGTGTTCCACCACCCCGCACACCCCACCACTCCTGCCCCATATAGAAGCTGTTCCCAGCACTATCTTTGGTTCCCAAACAGTAGAAGTAGCTGAAGAACACTAAATAGAATAAGGATGGCAACAAAATCACTGAATCATAGAATTGTTTTGGTTGGAAAATGCATCTAAGATAATCAAGTCTAACCATTGACCTAACACCATCATGGCCCTTAAACCACATGCTGAAGTCCCATGCCCACATATTTCTTGAACACCTCCAGGGATGGTGACTCCACCATCTCCCTGGAAAATCTATTCCAATGCCTGATCTCTTTCTGTAAAGAATTTTTTCCTAATGCTAAAAATGGAGGGGGAAGCCATTCAAAGGGAGAAGGCTAAATTTTATGTCTCAAAAATTGAAACTTGACTATATGTGTATGTCTGCGTGTGTGTGTGTGCACGTGTATGTGACTGTGTATATACAGGCACTAATTTAAACACAGGATGCTGAATTTGTACAGGTATGTTTGCATTGTGCTGGGAAGGTGGGGCTTACATAGCACAGTAACAGGCTATTCTGGTTTGAGGTCTAGTCATTTGCTCATAAAGAACAGTAAGGATTTGGAGCACAAGATGGGCACTGATAACTAATCCTGCTATCCTCTTCCTACTGAGAGTGGCCTGAGACCATCAAGTCTCACTGGCACTTCTGTCTGAGAGGCAGCAGAGCCAGGGGCAATATGGGAGGACTATTAACACTGCTTGCCCAGTTAGTCACTGTGATTTGTGTCTTGACTTTGACAGACACCTCCTGCAGTCGTCATCAACCCCATGCACTTTGCCTTCTGCTCCCCCATAGCTTAAACATCCCTTGCTAAACTTTGGAGTCTTGTAAGTTGCACCTCTTATTTTACAATACAGTGTTTTAATAATTGAGCAGTACTGGTAATAGCCTACCCAGCCTTGCTCACCCTTTAACAGTTAATCTTAATACATAAACCTCATCAGGTGGGTTTCTCTGCTTCTCACCTTCCTGCAGCATAATGAGGCTTTTTAGCGATTTATCTATTAGCTATTTATCTATTTAAGCTTAAATCTTCTGTACTAGGTTTATAGCTGGCCAGTGGGATGACAGCCAGCTCAGACATAATTCTAAATGGCTGTTTCCAACTGGAAACTTGGAATTTGTAATCAAATGACCTTACCTACTTTTTTTTCTTATTTTTGTTTCCTCTATGCATTTTTCAGCTTGCTTGTTCTTAGTTCCTTCAGTGCTTGTTACTGCAATAAGCCTAATCTTGTATACTTGTAGACCCCAAGTGTGGGAGCTGTAAATATTTCTGCAGTCTCTCCAGGGCAAATCAGCTGTAATTGGATCTCCTATTGCTTCACTTTGCAGGGGGAAGAAAGGTACATTCCAGTCAAAGACAATTCTGCATCTATGTCCATGTGTTTGTCTCCGCTACCCTCAAGTAATACTCTGTCTTTTTGTTCCACTCCAGGCTGAGTTCTCTGAGCTGAACCTAGCTGCTTATGTCACGGGAGGCTGCATGGTGGACATGCAAGTCATGAGGAACGGCACTAAGGTGGTAAGGTGAGGAGCACCAGTTTATCTTGAAAATCAGGCTTTCTGGAGCAATGTTAGGACAAGCAGGATGACCTCAGGGTCTGACTGGTACCTGGCCTAGAGCAGTGCAGTTCTGATGACTTCAGGGTTTCCTGGAAGTGGTGGGAAGACCGAGCTGACTTTGGGTTTGTTTCAGGTCTCAGTTGCACATTATGCCATACAGTCATTGTTTCCAGTCTAGACCCTCTATGCCTGCCAATTTCCCTCAATTTTTCACTCCTCCTGTGTCAGCTAGCCTCCATTGTAAACAGTGGCTTGCACACAGCCTACCTGGTTTAGGTTTCCCCTCACCCTCCCCTTCTCCAGATGAAACAATTCCAGGTGGCCTGCCCTTGCAAGAGCAACAGTCTTTCCATGATCTTAATCCTCACAGCCTGATTTGCACATGAAATATCACCTTTTTGGTTTTTTTTATCAGAGATTCTCAATGCTTCAGCCTTGCCCTGCGGTATCTCTCATAGGTAATACCACATCTCCATTTGAAGGAGACTTCTGTCCTTTCTAGTCTTACTTCATAAATGCAATCATTGCAAGCAAACTTGTTTCCTGTTCATGTTGAAATCTCATTGCTATTCCCAATCCATTTTTCTAGTCTTCCTACTTCTTTTGTACAATTCTTCTGTGCTTTTTGGAGTACATAGTGTTTCTAAGTTCAATATGATTCAAACATTTAATCAATGCTGTTGTCTGTTTGCTTCTAGTTCAGAAATAGAGACAGATAATAAAGCATGAAGGGATATTAGGGGAAAAAAAGAACAGCTGGCAAAGGACAATTCTGAGTGTGATGGCCTTGGTTTAATTTCTAAAGATGTCATTTCCAGTCCAAACAGTGCAAAGCAACACTTGTCACTGTCAATTAGCGAAGACTGTTGCCCATCAATTCATTTCAGGTCCTGACAGCTCTTAGTCCATCCACAAGTCTCCATTCATTCTTCAGTACAATTTCATGAGCCTCTGCTAAAAACTTCTAGGATTGAGTCTGTTATATCCATTCACTTTCACTCATCCCATAAATGTCTGTTTCTCAGTGAAACAAAGCATATGTCCCACGAACCAGCCACTGGAGCATCCATCAGACAGTGTGCCTTGCTAATGTGCTCTGGTGTTTGCTTGCTGACGATGCTGGAAGTTTTCCCAAGAACTATTTCCTAGGTTGATCACATCTTCATTTTCCTTCCCATGCTTTTCCTCTCAAAGCCATTCACACATCTGGCAGAAAGATCTTGAGCTATTAAACTGAAACTGAAGACAAAATTTATTTCACAAGAGTGTCTGGGGCACGGTGTTCATGTTTCTGCTTGCAGTAAGTACACAGATATCACAGCTAGCCCTTTTGCAGGGATACTCATATATAAAAGTGTGCAGTTTTATGAATGGCATTAGTTCAGTTTTCTCTTTTTTCTCTGTGCTTGTTTAAGGACACATGCACTTGTGTGGTGGGAAGTGGATTTGGCAGATACATACTTATCTGAATACACAAATTATACAGCATGTGTTGTCCACGGTTAGTTCTAGTCCTTCCAAGCACTAGCCATTTGTTTACAGCCTGTGCTGAAATGCTGCTGTTCTGCCCAGCTCGATGAGTTTAAGAGCTCAGGCCAGCCAACTTCCACAGCCACTCCTACCAATACTTCAGAAGTTAAACACTCAATACTTTAGAAATAAACACTCTTCACTTTAGAAGGTGAATTATGGAGCATACTGCTACTGGGCTCGGTGGAGGCTCCTTAGCTCATTCTCATGGGTACAACCTCCAAGTCCCCCCCCCAGTCCTTCCAGTAGCTGTGTCCTGACACTTCTTGGGCTGCCCAGCCAAATGGAGGTGCCACAGAGGACACCTCTACCTCTCATGTTTGCACCAACCTTGCTGCTGATGGCAATGTTTTTCCATCGTATATAAGGCTTCTGTTATATGAACCAAGTTACACGGTCACAAGTATAACAACATCAGCAACAGTAACAGCAATAGTAGTAGTAACAAAACAGCAACCACTGGACTACTCTCTCCAGTTTGAAATTGTGTTCACTGATAAGCTATCTAACAACCTATTAGCCTATTAAACTCTGTCATTTTGCAGTAGGTGTCCTAGAAGACGTTCTATTGCGTGTTTCTGTTAAAGCTCTTTCTTTGCTTATTCCTTGATCTTTTCTGACACCTTGGAGTTAAGGCATTCTTTTAGACCATGTGCCAGCTGCTATGAACTGCACCAAGAATGAACTGTGGGTTTTCACCTGGAAAACAAATCCATTCATAAGAAGGTGTCATGCTCCCTGAAGCCCTACATTTATCGCTTGACTCAGGCAAGTGGGTTTTTTTTCAAAAGAAGATGTTTAGAAGCATAATTATCCGTTAAAAGGAGCAAGGAACTGCAAGTATACAGACCTCCATGATTGCCAGCCTGTTTAACTTGAAAATAAGTTAGCAAATGACAAAACTGGAGCCAGGCATTACTTTGCTTTCCTGGTGTTTGAAACAAGTGTGGCTCTCGGAATCTAATTTTACATTAACAAAACTCTGGATCTCCATCTCCTTTTTTTTTTTTTTTTTTTTTTTTTAGCTACATCTGTAGGTGTGAGGGGAAGAATTTGATAGTCTTAGTGAAATGTGCTGCTGGTTACTAAAAAACTGGGGTTTGTGTTCCAGTTCCACCATGGTATGCAATGACTCCATCAGCCTGTTCAGCACACTTACTTCAGAGTTAAAAGGGTATCTTGTGCAGTTTCTAGCAACCCCTTTCCTATTTACGTGCCTGTAACACGTGCCCTGGCTGAAGACAGTGCAGGGGGATGAGCTGGGAACTCGAAGCAGCACTGGGCTCAGTCAGGATTGGCAGTGGGGGAATCTCCCACACCTTGATCCTTGTTACCCCAGCGCTGCTTTGGGTTATATTGACACCACAGCTTACTCAGTAGAAAGTTAAATGAGAAGCATGAGGTGGCACTTATTCATCACCAACTTAAACATAGCAACTCCTTCAACAGGGAAATGGAGTCTTTTCTGGGTGTGATGGCTGGATTACTAAGCAGTGTGGAAAAAAACAAGCACGGATTGATGCTTTTAAAAGACTTGGGTGGATTCTTCATCCTTTCAGTGCACAACTTCCTTTTGCTCAGGTCTACACACACATACAAAGAGAGTCAACTGTCTGGAGACTAATTTGCCTTAGAGACCTCGTGGGCTGTGTCATCCCTACTGGGATGAGATATAGTGGATGGGATTTTCATTTTCACTTCTCCAAAGGGCCCTTTATAACAGTATTTCCACGGTGCAAAGGGGCTGTCAGTGCTGGCACGGCACCCACTCTGAGATGCAGTTATGCTTGAAGAATATTATAAAAGTGTCTTAGTATAAATGAGAATTTGGGCTGTCTCTGCTTCTGACAACACTTAGACTCCCAAACTATGATCTCAGTCTCTGCATTAGATTAAATGCAGTTCTGTGCTTGACTTTTGGGCTTTACATGCCTTCGGCTATTAATTCTAGTAGATGTGGGAATAAGGCAGGGATATGTTGAAAATCTGGACAACTTTCTTACATGGGGAAATACTAATGTCTTTGGGAGCATTTCAGACTTTTAAGGATATAAATTAATCATGCACCAGACTCCTCTCATCTCCTGTCTCCTTGTGGAGCTGGCTCTTTTACCATTGGGGCTGATCATCCAGGGGAGAAAGCTTATTTTCTTTAGTGTCTGCATGGGACCTACCACAGTGGCAATCATACCACTTACAGTATGATATGCAGATTCACTGTAATACCACAGTACAGACAACAGCTCATAGACCAAGAGATGCCCAAGACAGACCTAAAATGGGGTAGACCTTTCCTGGACCAATGGCCCTGGCAAGTGGAGAGGAGTGACAAAGCTGATAGCAGAGAAAGAGGAGCTGAGTGCTGTGAGCAGAGCCTTGCTGTGGGGAAGGATCTTTGCCATGGAGTGCTGTTCAGTCCTACAGGCTTTGTCTGGATTTTGCCAGACTGTAAAAACAAGGTATGTGTCTTCTTGTCATGGATAATATGTCCTTGTCACTCAGCTGCGGTGGGGTCAGTGAATGCTCTGGCTGCTCCATACAAGTCCATTCATTCCTTTGATTAACATTGACTTTCTTGCTGGTTTCAGCTGACTCAGCGCTTCTGCTATGCTTTGCACTCTGAGCACTATGACAGCCTGTTGAATCGCTATCCCAACACCTGAAAGTGCTCTTAGCCCAATGTAGAATTTTTGCACTGCAAGCTGCGGAACAATCACAGCATGGATTGAAAGGAAGCAACTCCTTTTATATGGGATGAGCAGGGAAGAAACTGGCCAGACCAGCAGTATTTTTCCCACTGTTCAGGGCTTGCAGACCTCAGGAGATATCTATCATGACTAAAAAAGATCTACCTGCTCCGGGATGCTGCAAGACTGTTCAAGGTCCAGTAAGGACACTGTCCTCTGCCACTTCTGCCATGCCAGTAGCTTCACTCACCCTACAGGGCCTTTGACAATCATAGAATCATAGAATCAGTCAGGGTTGGAAGGGACCACAAGGATCATCTAGTTCCAACCCCCTGCCATGGGCAGGGACACCCTACACTAGATCACGCTGGCCAGAGCCTCATCCAGCCTGGTCTTAAACACCTCCAGGGACTGGGCCTCAACCACCTCCCTGGACAACCCATTCCAGGGCTTCACCACTCTCATGGTAAAGAACCTCTTCCTCACATCCAGCCTGAATCTCCCCATTTCCAGACAATCTGCTCTCTGAAAGAGGCATGTTAGTTTTCTAACCTACAGAGGCCATGCTTTCTCATCACACAGTAGCAGCATGTTGCTAGGAGATGGAATATAGTCTCTCTTGAGGACTATTCATTCACAAAAGTTGGTGGCTTCTTGCAGTTCTACAGGGATAATAGCCAGGGAAGTCATGAGAGTAGCTACTGTTCTTGGACAATGATGTAGGATATACTGGTAGGCAGTAGGTCTCTTTCCAGCTTCACATATCCCAGGAAGCTTTTGTCAAAGGGGAACTTTAGGCTCTGTCTAGTCCCTATTTTTAGTTCAACTCCTGATGTAATTGGAGTCCTTCTTTAGAATGTCTTTTTCTTTTTTTTTTTTTTTTTTTGTTGCTTCCAAAGCAAAATTCTACTAATTTCTATGAAGATACAGTTGGGAGGGCAAAAGAAAAGCCAAAACTAATTGGAAGAGTTTAGATTTCTAGAAGCCAGGTAGAAAAATATGTTGAGCACATGGTTCTCCCAACAGCCACAGGATGTGCCACTTGGTATAGCACAATATGTGCCATGTGTTTTGGGCAATATTTTTGCATTGAAGGCACAGTAATCTATAAATGTATCATAATATCAGTCAGGGTTGGAAGGGACCACAAGGATCATCTAGTTCCAACCCCTGCCATGGGCAGGGACACCCCACACTACATCAGGCTGGCCAGAGCCTCATCCAGCCTGGTCTTAAACACTTCCAGGGATGGGGCCTCAACCACCTCCCTGGACAACCCATTCCAGGGCTTCACCACTCTCATGGTGAACTTCCTCCTCGCATCCAGCCTGAATCTCTCCAGCTTCATTCCATTCCCCCTAGTCCTATCACTACCTGATATACTGAGAAGTATAGAGGAGATATAAAGGAAATGCAGAGAAGTGTGTGTAACAGCATGAAACTTTTTGAAAGTGCATTTTAAGCAAGACACCAAGGTACTAAATGACCATTTCCCTTACCAAAATACCCTGCAGAGACAATGGCCAGAAGTTCTTCACAGAAAGAGTGATTGGCCATTGGAATGGGCTGCCCAGGGAGGTGGTGGAGTCACCATCACTGGAGGAGTTTAGGAAGAGACTGGATGGGGTGCTTGGTGCCATGGTTTAGTTGATTAGATAGTGTTGGATGATAGGTTGAACTTGATCTCAAAGGTCTTTTCCAACCTGGTTAATTCCATTCTATTCTAAACAGGGTAGATCCTGGCAAGGTGCAGTTACACATGAGGCAATTAAACATCTCCAGCAAATATTTATAAACCAAGAGCTTATTTTCACATGGGGAATAACTTATCATCATCTTTCATTAATGTGTCCCTGCTTCTCACCTGCTGGTTTCCATCCTCTTTTTTTTTTTTTTTTCTTTTGGCTCAGCAGGAGACAAAAAAGAGAAGAGAGGTTGGGGTGTGCTTATTTGTGTATTCATTCCTGGTTGCTTCCACCTCAGCTCCTGCTGCTAAACAGCTGCTTGGAGGCCTGCTTCTCCCTTCAGGGTTTACTGATCTCCCAGATGAATAATGTCCCCCTTCACCTCCTCAGCAGCTGGTGCCCAGCCGACATGCAGGCAGGATGCTGACAGTTATTGGGAAAACATTTGGCATGCAGGCAGCTGCCAAAAAGCAAAAGTCACTCGGAGCAGACCAGGGTGGGGATCATCTCAAAGACTGAAATACTCCCTGGCCCTCTTCATATTTACAGTAATTCTTTCCAGTAAAAAATGTGAAGCCAGGCCATAGAACATTCATTAATTAGTTAATCCCAGACTGAACATAAGAATGATTAAAAGCTGTTGTAGGTTGTTTCAGTCATGATTGGCTTTTTCTTTTTTCCAATTCTGCCTTAATTCATCTCCTTTCTACATGGGTTTTTACTAAGCCTTCTTACGGGGAGTGGCAGAGTGGGCCAAGTCCTGCTGTGCCTACACTATGCGGCTCAAAGTGAATCCTCATTAATGGCCTGATACTGGGACAGAATACAGACTCAGAAAGCTCATGGCTGGCAACAAGTTGAGGGCTGGGAGCAATAGATCACAGTATCACAGTATTACCAAGGTTGGAAGAGACCTCGAAGATCATCGAGTCCAACCTCTAACCACAAACCTCATGACTAGACCATGGCACCAAGTGCCACATCCAGTCCCCTCTTGAACGCCTCCAGGGACGGCGACTCCACCACCTCCCCGGGCAGCACATTCCAATGGCGAATCACTCTCTTGGTGAAGAACTTTCTCCTCGCCTCGAGCCTAAACTTCCCTTGTTGCAGCTTGAGACTGTGTCCTCTTCTTCTGGTGCTGGTTGCTAGGGAGAAGAGGCCAACCCCTTCCTGGCTACAACCACCTTTCAGGTAGTTGTAGAGAGCAATAAGGTCTCCTCTGAGCCTCCTCTTCTCCAGGCTAAACAACCCCAGCTCCCTCAGCCTCTCCTCAAAGGGCTTGTGCTCAAGGCCTCTCCCCAGCCTTGTTGCCCTTCTCTGGACACGTTCAAGTGTCACGATGTCCATGTAGATATGCCAGAGGATAGAGCTGCCATTCAGAGGTACCTCAACTACTTGCCAACCGGAACCTCATGGACTTCTATAAGGACAATCATAAACTCTTGTGCTGAGGAAGGAATAAACTCAGTACTGCTAGGAGGCAGCTGAAGATAGAACAGCTCTGCACAAAAAGACCTGTGCCCTTGAAGGGAAGAAGCCCTGTGACTGAATGGGCAATGTTAACAAGTGTGTAGCTAATGAGACACTGTCCACATCTGGTGTACCGTGTTGAGATCTGAGCTCCTCTGTACAAAAAAGGTGTCGACAAACTGGAGGAAGTCGAGTGTAAGGCCATGAAGCACCTTGAGCTGGACTGAACACAGCCAAGGAGAGACTGAGAGATGTTATTGTTCTGTCTGTAAAGGGAGGCTGGGGAGCATCCACCTAGAGGCATCAGGCAACTAAGAAGAGATTGCAGAGAAAATTAAGGCAGACTCTTGCTGAAGGTATGCAGTGAAAGGAGAAGAAAAAAATAGAAGCTGCAGCAGGTGAGCAGGGGAAAAAAAGAGAAGAAAAAAAGAAAGAACAACCCAAACCAACAAACAACAACAACAAAAAACAAAAGCACACCACATCTCCATGATGAAGTGTCCAGAGAGGCTACAGGAGCTTTGTCCTTGGGAACTCTTAAACTTTGTGTTGACAGGACTCTGATCAGCCTTATGTCATTTTAAAGTTACCCTTGCAATGAGGGTGTTGGTACCAGATGATTTCTATCTCTGCTCTAAATGACTCTGTAAATTTATTCTGTGATATAGAAATGTATTTGGATTGTTTTGGGTCACAAGAATTTTGAATGCAAGCTACTGCTGGAAGGTGTAGTTGCTACTCCTTCAAAGCACTGTCTGGGGCCACGTGTTTTCCGTGTCAATTTACAATTAAAATATAAAGACTGAGGAGACTGCTACAGTACAGTTTGGAGAGTGTGTGACACAATTTTATGGCTCAGTGACCATTGCTCTGTGGCTGAGAAGCAAATCAGAGCATCTCCAGTGCTGGTATATACTGGTCCTACTGCAACAATGATTCCTGGATCCTACTGCTCATCCCCCTCACATCTCCTATTTTTCTCCAAGCCATTCTCTATTACAGTGTCCCAGAAGATCCTTTGCTCCTCTCCTCCAGCCTGGTAAAGAGAGGTCACCCTTTATTTTGTGTTGCTCTTGTTGCTCTAAACCCAGCTCTGCTTATTCATGTAAGCAATCATATTCATTCTGTCTCTGAATAACTTCATTAGGGTTTACTTCTTTCTGTGAAAAAATATGACGAGAACTTTTGACTGAAATGATACTCCCTTTTTTTTTTTTTTTTTTTTTTTAAAGCAAATTTCCCATTTTACCTTGACATTCAACATAGCATTAAATCTAACATCATGATAGGTGAAAATGCCATAGGTTTCATATTACTTCTCAGTAATTCAATAACAATACTATTAACACCTGAGTAAAGCACAAAAAGAGGTCGTTCCTGTTTCTAAATGCCATTTCCTAGTAGCTCTCAGACACCAGAGGCGCTGCATAGTCAGAGGGATCATTGTGCTTTGCAGTTAGCTGCAGCCACTTATGCCTTGGATTTGTGCGTCAGAAGCTTACCTGAAGGCTCCATTAATTATTAGTAATGCAACACTTGTTGTATCATATTGCTTAATTATGCACTTTTCTTCCCCTCCACTTCCTACCAAGTAGATTGGAAAGGCTTTGGAGATAACATAGTCAAAATGTGTTGGCCACTGGGAATTGTCAGAAAGCTGCATAAATCTGCCCGGAATAATGGAGGGTAGACAGAACGTGAAGTAAGGATTTGCATCTTCAGTGTCAGGGGAGATCTATTTCTATTGGCATGAAGGCTGAGGTGTCTTGTAAGACTGACAGCCTTCAAGAAAGAGCAGGAGAGCCCATCCTGCTTTCACAGCGTAGGCAGGACTTCTTTAAAACCGTCATGGAGCTAAAGTATAAAGAAGGCCTAGCCTTTGGCTGCAGGTGATTATTCACAGTGGAAGAGATCAATCAAAGATATTTTGACAACATAATCTGTTCTTGTGTGGTCTTTCTTCATGCTCTTGAAGCTTTTTGTGCTTCAGTGAGAAAAGATGAAGGACCAGGAAGCAAGTCAGAGTTAAGGCTACATGCAGCAATAAGAAACAGAAATCACTTGGAGGCATGAAACCTCCCATCAGGATTTGCTGCCATCCTTTTCTCTTCCCCAGAGCAGGCCAGGGATGTGATTTCTGCAGGGAAATGTTATTGATGATCTTTTCAGAGGTGATCCTCTCCTCATAATTGGAGTTAGACACATGGTCACCAGTATAGCTTCTGCTGCTCCTGAGACATTTAACTTCTATATTTAACATCAGAAATCTCTTAAATTGTTTTATGTTCCCTCATTTCAGACAAAACTACTTCCAAGACAGCTAATGCTGTCATAGATTCAAGAGTATATGTGTCTAACCTAAGAAATTACATCTTGCAGTCAGATCTCTTCCTGTTAGTAGGCATTTTGGATCTTTCATACTTAGGTTTCTCTATATATACACCACTAACAAAGAAAGAGGCTGCTAAAATGTATTGGAATAAGTTGAAAAAGAGATAGTTAAACGTAAGCAAGCACCACTGTGTCATAGGCCAGGCTCAGGACTGGCAGCATTAGCAGCTTCTTAGCCAGACACTTATCACTCAGTGGTGGATGGTTCTGGTAACCACTGGCCAGTCTCAACTGCCAGGAGGAGAGGCAGGCTGAGCAGCTGCCATGGCCCTTGACTAACACCTGGGGCAAGGAGACAACTACTGCAAAGGCAGAAAAGCTTCCGGGCACGTATGGGGAGCTGCTTTACTCTGGGGGCGGCCAGTTCACCTGAGCACTACTTGGGGCACTGAAAGGCTCATGCAGTGTGTGACAGAGGGAAATGAAATCTGACCAGCTATTTTAATCTGAAAATGAAATGTTTCCAATTTCCTGGATTATTCTTGTTTTTAAAACAAAGGATTCCTGTATCTGGGTGCCACTCTGAGAGCATGTTGCACACATTTTAGCAGCCTTTGTTTTGCCAGGCAGTGCTAGAAGCCAGACTCTAAATGAGAACTGAGTTCCTGGGGTCTGAGAAAGGGCTTCTGTAAAAGAGTTGTGGCCAAAGACAGGCTCCAGCTTTCTTCAGGAAGCTTAATCCATCTGGCTATCATGCTAAAGAAGGTTCACAGCTTCAGCTAGATGTCTGCCATGCAGCCCACAAAAGACACTGCACTAACATAGGTCACAGCTTATTAGCAACTTTTAAAATCTGTGGTTTGCTTTTAGTTCCATTTACCTATCCCATCAGATGTTTGAATGGGTTTTTCTATATTCCTTCTGTGACCAAGCCTATTCCCATGACCTGTCTAGCAAGGACTCTAGGTACAGTTTTATTTAAGACCACTCACAGTCACTGGCTGGACAGGTCTAGTAGAGAGGCAAGGTACATGCTCCTGCCATGGCTCCCCTAGTCCTGACAGACTTGGGTACTTAGGACCTCAGCATAGCAGGAGCTACAGAGTCTGAGTTACCCCCAAAATTTTGGCAACAGTGTTTTAAATGTGGGATTTCTGCCTAATTTGCCTGTTTAGCAAGGATTTCAACTTTGTGTTGTGGGCAATGCTGCTGAGTGGGGTCCAACTAGCTATTCTAAATCCAAGGCTCACTATGTTAGCTTAGGCTTCACAGTCTGAGAATGAGATTGGAAAAGTAATCTTCTACGAAAAATGCAAGAAGCCTCATGTGAAACAATTAAACTTCTGTCTCCCCAATCACTGGTACCTCCAGTTATGCAGTTTTCATGTCACCACTCCTACCATGACTATTCATTTTGCTTTTGCTGCCTGCTATCCTTCCCGGCCCCTTGCCTCACGTTTTGCCACTTGTCTCTGTTTCTCCAAGGCACTCCAGCTGATGTTTATTCGTAGCTAGTCCCAGGCCCTGCACTCCTCTGCCTTGTTCTCAGTATCCATGGGAACATCCTCTTTGTCCTGCAACTCAAAACAGGGATTCAGTGTCCACCTTCACTTTAGGGATCCACTCCTCATCTGCTGCATGAGAGAGTGCTCTGCCCTCCCATACCACACAGAGTTTGAAAACAGGCTTTTCTACATTAAATCTGTATTCTTGTGTCCATCTTCTAAATTGAGAAGCTCTTCCTTTGCCAGGACCTGAAAAGACATGAGCCTTTTTTTTTTTCCTCAACTTTTGGCTGGCAGAAGTAAAGCCACTGAAGGCAGTTTCCCAGCCACTGTGTGTCCTTCCCCCTCCTCCAGAGCTGGCCATGCTCATTTGCATGCTTCCTCCCCACCACAGCACCACCTCCCTGCCCAGGGTGCTGGGAGAGATGTTGAAGGGCAAATACTGCTATTAACCCTGGGGAGACTGAAACAGTGGTCTGAACCATTGCTGTGCAGCTCCAGTAAGTGCTATTCCCTAAGTCAAGCCTTGGCAAAGACTTAAGCCATAACAGGGACTTTTGTTTTTTTTTTTTTCTGTATACCCCCAGAAAGCTGAAGGACACACCTGAAGTTCTTGTCCTTCCAAGAACCACAACTGTTTAGTAACTTACCACAGATACCAGGTCCTGGTCCTAGGAAGCTGAGTAATCCTTCCTGAGGACCTTTGTCTCTCTCTGGAGTACTTTCAACACAGCAAATCCAGCAAAATGGAGTGGTTCAAGCTTTCCAAGATTTGTATTCACTTGCTGTTTCTCAGCAGGGGGTCACTGTTTGCCTCACCCCCATTGACACCCAGGAGGTCCATAAATCAGCTGCACAGTGATAGCGCAGCCCTCCCAATGCTCATTATGCATCTCGCTGCTGGAAAAATGTGCCACCTTTGGTGCCAAGTACATTAGGGAACATGCCTGGGTTTAAAAACACTCCATGGGAGGGAATCACAACCTTTCCAAAGCTTGATTTCTTGCATCACAAAAGCAGAGCACGCTCCTCACCATGTCTCAGGCGATAACAAAAGTCCAAGGCCACCAAGCAAAATGAACAGCTTTAAAACAACAAGGCCGCATTGGGTTTTGTGTACAGTGCTTTTTGCCACAGTCTGGTCCAGAGTCACCATCTCAAATTTCCTTGCCAGAATGATGGAAATATAAATAGGGGCTGTAAACCCAAAGTATTTCCAGCTCATATATCCAAAGGATAAAAATTATAGTCTCTTAGCAAGGAAAATGTTCGAGGGTAGTGAGGTAATGGGACCTGGTTACAGAGCTCATTTCTCTGAAAATCTTTAATACAGCCTGGAAATTTTTCCAATGTCCTTGATCCAACCTCTGTTAAAGTATAGAATAATGCCCTGTTTCGGTGGAAAAGCCCCTTCCATGCCTTCAAGAATGAACTGCTGAGCTCCATTTTGGGAATAGTTTCTTTCCAGCTGCTGTTTCCAGAGATTCCTGAATGGCTCCAAAAACACAGCATTAGCAAGGAACGAAATCTGTCTGTTTGAAAGATAATCCCTTGCCTGTTGGCTTACCTAGAAAGGGCCTCACTTCTCTGTGCATTTGCTGAGAGCTGCTGCTGTTGAACCCTAGGAGTCCCAGCTCCAGTCTTGCTAAATAATATTCTGGAAGTCCATGTCATGAGTCACAGCACTGGATGAAGGGCTCTGCTCATTTGATTAATTGCATTACCGTGCCTGCCCTTTACTTGTTGACTCATAGCCCTAAGAGCCTGGGATGTGCTGCATGTGTAGTAAACTGATTAAAGAGGGGAATGTATGTCGATGTACGGATGTGTACGAGAGCTTTTTGAAATCCCTCATGATCTTCCCACCCACTGGGCATTGCTTCAATACTGAATTCAATCATCAGGAAACAAACTTGCTCCCTCATCTGCATTGCACATTGCAACGAGCTTGCCAAATATGGCCAACATTTCACAAGGAAAAGAGAATCCCCCCACCAGTGAATTTATGACCCTTGGCTCTGCCTGTGGCTTGTTCCTGTGCATGCTTGAGTGACATGGAAACTGCAGCAAATCTCTTTGGCCTGTTTCTACACTCTCACACTTGCAGCTATGCTGGATTTTTCCTTTTTTTAACGACTGGAGTCTTTTGTTTGGTTTATTGCCTTCCAATGCAAGCAGCTCATGATGAGAGGAATAAAGAAGAGCAATAGATGTTAATGAAAAGGGGGAGGATGGAGAAGAAACAGAGGGAGGCTAGAAGTGTTGCTGAGCATTTGAAAGTAACACGTCACTCCCTCCATCTCTTCCAGGTCCTTCAAGCCAGATTTTGTCCTGATCCGGCAGCACGCTTACAGCATGGCCCTGGGAGAGGACTTCCGCAGCCTCATCATTGGCCTGCAGTATGGTGGCATCCACACGGTCAATTCCCTTTACTCCATCTATAACTTCTGCAGCAAGCCCTGGGTGGTAAGTGATGATATAGCTCTACTGCACACCAGCACTGCAAAACAGATGTGTGGTACCAGTAAAGCATCAAACTCAGCTTCCAGTCTGTTTCATAGGAATTTGCCTCTTTCGGTTAAAAATCACCATCTAAACAAGCTTAGGAATCCAGCTGGGAATTCTGGCTGGGGGGAACCATCAGAAGTGCTTGTTTGTTAGCCTCTAGTAATATGAAGGTGTCATTTCCTCACCCTGAGGAGGAGGTTTCACCTGTTTCAGACTCTAATGTGTCACAAAGAGCCAACAGCACAATAACACACAGGGTTCTTGGAAGGCAGAGTAGATGAATAGCAATAAATTAATAACAGCAGATCAATAGGAGGACTTTTTTTTTTTTTACCAAACCACAGCAACACTACCTTAAAAGAAACTGTTTTAGAGGGTGTCTGAACTACACTATTTCTAGCATGGTTTATATAGATGTATGCTTGTGATAGCCAGGTACCCCAGGCTAAGACTAAGATTATCCATTTCTTGAGAAGTGCAACCTGCACTTGTTTTCTCCTGTTTTCTCTTTCTACTTTTTCTTGGTGGTGCTTTATTGTGAGGAGATTGGCTGAAAAGATGAAAGGGAAGAAAGGTAGAGAGATGATTTCTTTAACACCTAAGTTTACGAGGGAAAAAAGGGAACATAGAATGACAAAGACTTTGGAAAGAGGCAGAAGGAGAAGGGAAATTGTGACATTTTTCAGCAGTTTCAGAAGGAAATAAAAGATTTTGGCCACAACAACCCCATGCACAGCTACAGGCTGGGATTAGAGTGGCTGGAGTGCGGCCAGGCAGAAAGGGACCTGGGGGTACTGGTTGATAGTAGGCTGAACATGAGCCTGCAGTGTGCCAGGTGGCCAAGAAGGCCAGTGGCATCCTGGTCTGGCTCAGGAACAGTGTGGCCAGCAGGAGCAAGGAGGTCATTCTCCCCCTGTACTCAGCACTGGTTAGGCCACACCTTGAGTACTGTGTCCAGTTCTGGGTCCCTCAGTTTAGGAAAGATGTGGACTTGCTGGAAGGTGTCCAGAGAAGGACAACAAAGCTGGGAAGAGATTTGGAGCACAAGCCCTATGAGGAAAGGCTGAGGGAGCTGAGGTTGCTTAGCCTGGAGAAGAGGAGGCTCAGGGGTGACCTTATTGCTCTCTACAACTCCCTGAAGGGAAGTTGTAGCCAGGTGGGGGTTCGTCTCTTCTCCCAGGCAACCAGCACCAGAACAAGAGGACACAGTCTCAAGCTGTGCCAGGGGAGGTTTAGGCTGGATGTTAGGAAGAGAGTCTTCATAGTGAGAGTGATTGGCCATTGGAATGTGCTGCCCAGGGAGGAGGTGGAGTTGCCATCACTGGAGGTGTTTAGGAAGAGACTGGATGGGGTGCTTGGTCCCATGGTTCAGTTGATTAGATGGTGTTGGATGATAGGTTGGACTCGATGATCTCAAAGTTCTCTTCCAACCTGGTTATTCTATTCAGTTCTATTCTATTCTATTATCATAAAGTACTGGTTCATTGAGACTGCACCTTGGAAACACCTTGAGCTAATTCAACTCCTGGGGAGAACAGGACAAAGTTTGGATATTTTGCAGTGGGACCATTCTTCATCTCTTCAAATTTTGTGCTGTTCACCTGGATATCCCAGAAAAATCTTTGAAAAATACTGTCATTGGTTTGTCTCAGTCCTAAATCAAAGTTTGTAATAGATGCCCAGATCTGGTTTATGACTAGCTCAAAGTTGTCAGGAACTGTAGGAGCAGGAGAGACAGAGGAGTAAAACTTGGCCTTCATAGCACTTACAGGAAGAAGTCAGATGTTGATATCACCTTGGAGTCCACATCTGAGGCTTCCAAAATGTTTCATCCCCAAGTGTTATCTCTGCTCACTGATGCTCCCAGAGTGGAAAGCTACATGCATTGTCCTAGGTCCAAGACAGGGACAAGGAGATAGAACTTTCAAAAATGCCCCCCATGGAAAACATTTTAATGCTTTTAGAAATTCCCCTAATTCATGGCACAGATTTAGCTTAGGGTGAGACAGTGTTTATAGCAAGTGGTAACTATCTCCCTTATTACATAATTAAATCCTTTTTTGTTGTTCTTTTTCTCTCACAATAAAGACCCTGTTAGTCTTTGGTGTGTTCATTGGTACTTCAACTCCTGCTGAGGTCTGTCGTGACTCAGGCTTCTATTTCCATGACTCTGCAGTGTCAGATTTGACTCATGTCTTACTAAAAAGGTACCAGTTCATAGACATAGTCTTCTCAGTTTTCACCCCTTATATGACATTTGGGAATTACATTGAGACTAAAAGCAAGCTCCCATCTGTTCCAAAAATGCTGCAGTGCAGGAAGGAGAGCAGTGAGGGAAGTGTCACTTTTCCAT